>OY288290.1:43994633-45429133 GCA_958450335.1 Hibiscus tridactylites | reverse complement strand
TTTGTAATTGTTTTGTTCTGTTCGTTATAATAATAATTCTATCATCTTTTATTAGTATTATTTTCTTGGATTATTAACGTCCCATTTATCCAACAATCTTAAGACCGAATCGAGATCTAATCCAAGGCAGACAGAATATGCAGGCAAAATCGTGAATTGTTTTGGAAACAAAGATCTCGTAAATAATTAGTTTCGGGAATTAATTCATGCATTTTTAACGGATTTACGTGATTTTTTCAAAACAAGAATCAACAAAATTAAGGATTATTTCCTTTTAATTTTTTTGTGTTGATATATATGTTGTTTAACATAAGATATGATGGAAATAAATTACTAAATTTATTTTCAAGAGAATCTTGTATGATTCTAATTTTGCAAGGAAAATAAATCATTGAATTTATTTCCCTAAGAATCTTGTATGATTCTATTTGGTATGGAAAATAAATTGTTGAATTTATTGGGAATCAAATATGATTCAATTTTTGTAAAAGAAAATAAATCATTAAATTTATTTCTATGCTAGAATCATGCGTTGATTCTAATTTGTTAAGGGAAATAAATCGTTGGATTTAATTTCGTGGGAATCTAGAATGATTCAATCTTGAAATAAATTGGTGAATTTATTTTGGAAAGAAAAATAACTTAAAGTTATTAGTTCTTAAAGAATCAAGTATGATCCTATTTTGGAAATAAATCGGTGAATTTATTTTGGGAAGTAACATTGGTTACCAAATTTAAAGCGTTGATTCTGACTGAGGTCTCGAAACAAAGCATAGAAGAACTTGGTTCTCTATGTCAAATTAAAATCTTAAAGCCTATTCTGATGCATGCTATGAAGTGTACAATGTTTAAAAATGGCTAAAGAATTATAAGGGTCGTTGGACCATAAATACAAAATGGAAAAAATTCGTGAAATTCATTGAATAAATTTTCAAACGTGACAACAAATGATGTTACATATTTGACCATGACAAACTTGGTCAAAGATCTGAAGGATGATTCTCCTATTATTTAGAGAGGATAAGGTAAATTTTGTTACCACCTTCAATTGTTATTAAGGTAAATATTGCTAAGGTAAATATTACCATGGAAAACAAGTATTTGAAGGAAATTTATTAACTTCATGATAGAACAAACTAGTGTTTTGCTTAAAAGCAAAGATGTTATAGAGGTATTATTCTTTATAAGTAGGATGTTCAACCCAAATTTAATAAATTGATTAAATTGGGGCGAGAACTTCTGAAAAGAATTGGATCTTTAAAATGTGCCTAATTTGAGAAAAGTTGTTCTATCGACTAATTAGACACCATATGAGTTATGGAAGGAAACAAAACCTTCATACAAGTACATAAAAATGTGGGGGTGTCTTACAAAGATAATATTTCCATTACCGAAGTAAATGAAAATAAGTGGACTATATTTTCATTGACTATGTATAACATAGTAACGGTGTAACACCCTAGTTTTGGGCCTAGGAGTTTGTAGGTCAGGTTTGGAGTCTGTAGAACCTAGACTAGAGATCCAGGTTAGTTCGGGGTTGGTTTAGGGAAAATATGGTTCGGGATGTGATAGAATTATGAGAAAAATTCATAAAATCCTCTTAAAATATATATAGGATTGGTGAAGCCAATTTTAGAAAATGACTTTTGAAAGGTTGACATTTCAGTTTAGTTACTAAAACACAAAAATGGAAAACTGTTTTTAAAGGACTGTTTTGAAAGAGGGTCAAAACTTAAAATCTTTAGGGAGCTAATATGGTATTAATAAGCTATTCCTTTAATTTCCATATTTTAAATGTGTTTAATTAAAGGAAATAAAGAAAGGTTTTGATTCAAAAGGGATTTAGCTTTTACAAAATCTATTTTTGACGTAACTTCCATTTTTTCTCTTTTCTCATCAGCCAAACATCTCTTTTCTCTCAAAACTTCCAGAGATTTTCATCTTTCCATTTCACTTTGATTTGCAAGTGATTTATTTGGTGTTTCCTTCATTCATCTCAAAGGATTCTTGAAGTTTTTTCAACAAATCTTGTCAATTGAAGGAATAGGCAAGGGTTAGAGGTAATTTTCGTCCAACTTTTCTAATCAAGGTTCTTTAATGAAATTCCCAAGTATTTGACTCTCTAATTATGTTTCTTAACAAGGTTTCATGATTAATTTGATGAAAATGGTTAAATCAAGCTTAAATGGTGATTTTGAATGATTTTCGTATTGGAATCTTTTGAAGTTCCGTTTCTTTACGTTTCAGTCCCTGAATGTTGTGGATGCAATTAAATGAGCTTGGATGATCGGAATGAGTTGATTTTTTCCACAATGGCATGTAATATGGCTAATTAAAGGTTGGTAACTCAAAAATTGAAGAAGTCCCTGTAATTTAATAAAATTACAAAATGGTCCCTAAAACGTGATTAAATTCAATTGAGTGCCTAATCGATGCTTGCTTGAGATGTTAATCGTTCCGCTGCGAGTCTTTACACATAGGATAATGTTGAGCATCTAGACAAGATAAAAAGAAAAAAATTAGGGTCGTTTATTGAGGTAAACCTTCCCGATTTACTTTAATATTCCCCGTGTGACTTGTTCGGTTCGGTCTTTCGCCCAGACCGGGTCGAGGGGGTTACAAACAGATATCAATTTTTTGTGTACAAATAGATTCACAAGATTGTGATGATAAAAATAAAGAATGAACCATTCTTTGAAAATATATTTGTTATATATTTAAGGAAATTGATCCAAGTTCAAAGAAATGAACTTTGAGGACTATCAATGAAAAATAGTCCATACGTTCAACAAAAGGTTGAAACTAATACATTGCCAAATAAGAGTGTGACAAATGTGTGTATTGTTATAAGTAATAATGAAATGGTAAAACGTACCAAAAACATGTTAAATTCAAGATTTGACATGAAAAATATGAGAATGACAATTGATTTTGGGCATCAAAATCAAACGATCATATGAAGGTCTCATATTGACTCGGTCACACTATGTGGACAAGATCCTTGAAAATTTTGCAATGATGATTTTGGTATAGAAAAAACTCCAATAGACACATGCCAATATTTGTCCAAAACAAAGGCCAAAATGTTGACCAAGTGGAATATGCAAGGGTCGTATGCAATCTAATGTACCTCATGAACTACACTAGACCGTATATTGCTTTTACTGTGAGCAGTCTAAGCAGATTCATAAGCAATCCAGGTGAAAACCACTAGAATGCTATTGTAAAGATACTG
Source organism: Hibiscus tridactylites (assembly GCA_958450335.1). Lineage (NCBI taxonomy): Eukaryota > Viridiplantae > Streptophyta > Magnoliopsida > Malvales > Malvaceae > Hibiscus > Hibiscus tridactylites. The sequence continues at coordinate 45,425,898 of OY288290.1, read as the reverse complement.
AGGTATCTTAGATATACTCGAGACTACGGATTGCATTATTCTAGAGATCCTACAGTTTCAGAAGGATACACCAATGACAGTTGGATATTTGATATTCAAGGCAAAAGTGGATATGTCTTCACTTTGGGAGGAGGAATTGTGTCATGGAAATCCTCAAGAAAAATGGTTATAACTAGATCCATATTAGAGTATGAGTTTGTAGTTCTAGACAAGTCTAGAGAAGAAATCGAATGACTTTAGAAATTTCTTAGAGGATATTCCTGAACGGGAAAAGCCAATGCCCACAATGTGCATACATTATGATGACCAAGCAAAAATTGGTAGATCATAGAGCTTTGTGTACAATGGTAAGTCGAGACATATGCGTCGTTGACATAATATCGTTAGACAATTGATCTCAAATGAAGTTATCTCTATTGATTTTGTGAAAACAAAGGATAACACCGCGGACCCACTAACCAAAAGGGTTAAATCGAGATTAGGTTGAGATTACATCGAAAGGAATGTGACTAAAGCCCAAGAAAATTTAAGGCGCTATGTGAAGGAAAACCGTACCTAGTTGACTGGAGATCCCAAGATCTAGGTTCAAAGGGACAACCTACTTGTATAGACCTTTTGCGGTCACTGTGGGGGTTATTCTCCCAAGTCCATTTCTATGATGTGAACAATGATCAAAATGGAACAAGCTAAGCAATGCTTTTAATGACCATTGTGTGTTCCTGTGAGCCAAACAACATAAGTCACCTATGTAAGAGTGACGTGGGGCCGCTTTAAGGAGACTATTGAGAATAGTTCTCTCAAACTCTCGCAGAATCAGGTGATGTCCATGGCTATACGGACATACCCATGAGAACTAAAATTCTTGCCAAAGAAATAGTTGTGTGAGGTATATCATCGTTTACACAAACGGCAGAACAGTTCAAGGACATCACGTCTACTGGTCAACCAGTAAAGTAAATATACTTTCACAAAGAAAGGTTCAAGGGTGGACTCCTATATATCCTATGCAACTATTGATCGTAGAATCTATCACCACATCGAGTCAAAATGGTTTTAAAAACATCAATTTCATTCATGTGGGGGATTGTTGGAAAATTGTGATCATATAAAAACTTTGATGCATAATTTCAATGGGTAAAGATGGAGAATTGAATAATGAATTTACGTCTTCATATTCTACTCCATGATATCTTTACAACAATATCTCACATGCTCAAATTGGTTGAGTGGTGAATGAGAAATTGATGCTCAAAGCAGGCAACTTGCAATGATTGGAGAGGAAATAGTAAGCTTGACTCTCAGATTGGTTAGAGACCAAATGTGGAAGGTGTATATATAATGAAAACAACCAAGAGGTTGTTGAATAAGCTTACCAAAGTTTGTGCCTTGCGCGTAGGCACGATGTGGGCGAACGTGAATGTCCGAACTGGTGAGGCCTTGCATAGACCTACCGAAATTTTAGCCCAAAATTCGAAATCCTCATCCAAGAATCAGTCAAATAATTTGAAATTTAAAATAGATTTTGTGAATCTTAATAATCTATATTTAGATAGATATTATCACATAATATTTTTTAATTTTAAATTATGAATTTGAGTTTAATGGTGAATAGAACTCTATCATTGCTTGCCTATAAAAAGGAGGCTTCAACAAGAAGAGAAATTACAATAGTGAACATTGAACATTTCAAGTGAAGAGATTTTCCTCTGAACTCTCCCTATTTTTCTATAAATCATCTTGCATTTGGTTTTCATTCATTGTTTTCCATAAAGATAGAAGAAGACAAGCTTCCAATTCGCGATCTCTGCATATGTGCTAGTGTAGTTGATCATTCTGTTGATGTATCCTTGGAGATAGACGTCCAACGTTTCTCAAACACCATAGGTGCGGATGAATCTGTCTTAAGAAAACTGTGTTTCACAGGCCTCAACAAATCTTTTTCATCCATAATTCTGCCTGGATACAAGTAAACGATTTTGATTTACTACTTTAATATTTGAATTATATTTCAAATATTATTTTGTAATTGTTTTGTTCTATTCGTTATAATAATAATTCTATCGTATTTTATTATTATTATTTCCTTGGATTATTAATGCCCCATTTATCCAACACCAAACTCATTGAATGTCGACACCAACCCAATGCATAACTCTAAAAGACATCAATCTTTTTATCATCAATCACCATTGAACACTCATACACTGTGGCTTTGCTTTGTGTGCCGATTTGTTCTTGGTTTCTATTTCAGACCCCTGAATAATACCCTCTCGTTTATTTCACCACAATTGTGATTTCTCTACTCTGAGAGCAAACGACACTGAAATTCGTGATCCATACAACCAAAAATCATAAATTGATCCATCGCTCTTCGTGCCTCCATCATCGACTTGATTTGCACGAAGCCACACCGTGAACCATTTCTCACTCTTTTACCAGTATGAACACATCAAGTCCTTTTCTGTGACAATCAACTATTTGCCAAAGCTCCTTCTAATGCAATTCCGCTGACAGATTTAATACAAATAGAGTCTGTTGAGTAGATCGAATGATCGAAATGAACCAAGAGGGGGGGGGGGGTGAATTGGATTTTTAAGGTTTAGATGGTGGAAATTGCAAATTAAAAAGATAGACAAGGAATTTTAGAGTGGTTCAAGTTCCAAATGAACTCTACATCCACTACCTTAGCTTCACTAAGGATTTGCAACAATTCCACTAATTGCTCTTCCCCTTTTCTAGGCTAAGGAGGCAACCCTTACAATTTTCGGTTAAATTTTCTACCCAAAATTTAACCCAATCCTCACACAAGGATAACAAAGAGTTTGATGGCTAAGATAGTATCTCTCAATACAAATTGTAGCCCAATTACAAGCACTCAACCCAATTGAAAAAGATAAGAATTAAAATTACAATTGGGGTTTCTAGACAATATTGAGATTTTAGTACAAATGCTTGGATTTGATGTATGAATATTTGCTTTTGGATCAATAGTTGTTGCTGGAGCTTTTAGAGGTCCCTTTTATACCTTCTCATTGATTTCTAGCCGTTGTGGTTGTTGCATTTATCAATAGAGCCGTTGGGGGTGTTATCTCACCTCCATAAATGCAGCCTGCAACCACCCGTTTCGAAACGCGGGAACCTGTTACGAAACGGACCAAAATAGAAAGAGCCGTTGGGGTGCATTTAAGAGCATGTTTCGAAACGGATTGAACTCGTTTCTAAACACTTTTGCCACTGTCAAGGGTCGTTTCGAAACAGCTTGAGCCCATTTCGAAACACCCTAACGGTTTCTGAAAAATCAGTTAAAAACTATTGCAACGGTCATATTTTTCAAATCAAAATGAAGAACCGTTTTGAAACACTTAAAGTCGTTTCGATACGGGTTCTTATGTTCTAAAGCTGTTTCGATACCCGTTTCAAAATAGGGGTTGGCAGTGGTGAAATCGTTTCGAAACGCCTTAGGCCGTTTCGAAACAGGGACTTGAAAAACACTGTTTCAGCTTTAAGAACACTTAGAAAATATTTGGAAATCTTAGTTTTTAACTTTGGCATATTCTTAAAATCATATGGGGATGTTTGAGGACTTAAAAATTCGTTTTGACATTTTCAATTTAGTCCTTAGGTTCTTTAGTTATATCAAAATTAAAATATCGGTTTCACAATCTCCCCCTTTTTGATATAACAAAACCAAAGTTACAATTTTTAAGAGTTTTGAAAATTTTGAACACATTCTAACTCCCCTTTAATTTAAGATAGGTTTTTAAAGTTTTAAAAATGTTTTAACTTTGAATTTCAAGTTTTAAAACTTAAAAACACTTTAAACATTTAAAACAAATTTTTGGCTCTTAAATTTCTTCTCCCCCTTTTTATTAGATCAACAATAATAAACAAGGCTCATAGAGAATAGAAAGGGTTAGTACCAATAAGCATGGAGTAATAAGCAACAATAATATTAATTCATAAAATTAAAATATCCAAAACATAAATCTTCAACATAAAATTCAAAGCATACTCCCAAATAAAAGCAAAAACATAGGTTCATAAAACATAATGAAGCATAAAGATGCAAACTTAATCCTAAAATGCATAGATAATATGATATGTCATGAATATCCTAGGCCTCGTCATCACCACCATCATCCGAAGTCTCATCATCGCTCTTGACTTGAGAACTACGAAACTTCATCCATTGCCCATAGAAGGTAGAGAAGGACAAATCCATGTTCGAGTGGGAAGTCTCAAGGGATTGGAGTCGATCCTCTACATTTTGCAAGCGAGTGTTGATGGCACCAAAACCCGAAGCCATGTTAGTATCCATGGCATTGAACCGCTCGGTAATGAGAGCCGTAAGAGCTTCATTGTTTCCAACTTGAGCTTGCGGTTGAGGTTCAACGGGAGGAGGAGGAGGAGGTGCGGCTCTATCAAAACGTTCCCAAAAATTGTTCACATAGTGAAAACCGGACTTGCGAAGAGAAGACTTACCAATTTTGGACTTGCGAGGTTCCGGAGAGTCGTAGGTGCAATCGAGACCAATCGTGCTGAAGATGTGACTTAAGATCGTGCCATAAGTAAAGGACTTCAAAGCATCGGTGTCAATAAGCTTAACATTATTAACCATCTCGGCAAATATGATCTTAGCAACATTAGGGCGCTCACCACGACGGAAGCACTCAAGCCAAAAGTAGTCAACTTGACGGATGTGAGAATATTTACCTCCGGAGGGGCAAAAGAACCATGACACCATCAAATGGAGGAAACAATCGTGCGCATCCAAAGTAAGCACTTGACCGGTGTTAGCACCAAAGTGACGCTCATTCTCAAGACCTTCATCCTTAAGGGAAAATGTAGACTCCAAGAGAGCAACATTAACAACAAACTTTTTCCCTAAAATATAGGATTCAATCCCAACAACCTCGGTATTTGTTTCATCATTAATAAGGCGAGCATTGGAGTAAAAGATGAGTACCATGCGTTTGTAGCAAATGTCCGGGATTCTCAACAAAGGAAGAAGATCCCATTCGCTCAAACGCTCGAGGTATCGGAAAAGAAATCGCTCGGAGTTAAGGAACTCGAGATCAATCACACGCTCCCGACGAACTTCGTACTCCTTGACATATTTGAAACGAGCTCTCATCTCTGGAGTTCGAAGAGATTTTTGAAAGAGCTGAGCGAGATTCGGACGCATACTCGATTCCCCGGATTGAACGGACTTGCGTTTTTTGCTAACATTTTCCGAAGCCATCTAAAAACATTAAGCAAGTTTTAAAATAATTAAGTGTATGCATAGATTTCTAAATTCAATCCAATGATAAATCCCACTTAGGTTTAAAAAAAATTTTAAAACAAAAACAAAAAATTTTTTAAAAGAAAAAATAGTAAAAGAAAATACGAGTAAAAGTTTTTATATTCGAATCAGAAATTTTAAGATTTTGAATTTTTTTTACAAGATATGAAAAACCCAAGCATAAAAACATATAAACTATACAAAAATAAAATTTTCTAACCTAAGATTCGAACATAAATTGAAGGAAAAAGAAAAAGAGGAAAAATACCTTAATTTGGGATTTTGAATGAATGGATGAAAATCCTTGCACAATATTGATGAATCTTGCTTAGACTTGTGTTTTAGAGAAAACCCCTTCAAGATTTGGTGAAAAACAAAGAGGTTTAGAGTGTTTTTATATGGAAAAATTCGGGTTAGGGTTTTTAGGGTTTGGGAGAGTTTAAATAAAAGTGAACTTTATCATTAAAAGCCCTACTTAAAGCTGTCCGCGAAACCGTTTCGGAACGGTCTTGACCGTTTCGAAACGCGAGCACAAGTGTTTGACCGTTTTTAGAATTCCAGCTGACCGTTTCGATACAAGGTTGACCGTATCGAAGCCCCGTTGACTCGTATCGGAACTCGTTTCGATACACCCCTTGGCAGTAGCCAAAACGTTTCGAAACCCTTTTGAGGCGTTTCGAAACGCCCTTCTCTCAGACATGATTTTAAAGCACCGTATCGAAACAGGTTGACCCATTTCGATACACCTGGGCTTGGAAGTGCAGATGAGGCTCTAAAAGTGCAGAAAATTGAGTTTTTCTAAGGCCTAACTTGCATGAATGACATGAATGAGCAGACAAAACATATGCAAACACAAACATACTCCCCCTAGCTATATGCATGGATGAAATTAGGAGTCAAAACACATAAACATGGCATTTCACAAGATCAAGCAATTTTAAGCACATAAGAGGTCCTAAAAAGTCAAGATAGGCTAGTTAGACCTAACTCTCTCCTAAGGGACCAAAAACGCTCTTTGTCTAAAGGTTTTGTAAATATGTCCGCTAATTGATTTAAGGTGTCTACATACTCTATAACCACATATTCTTTAAGAACATGATCTCTAATGAAATGATGCCTTATTTCTATGTGTTTGGTTCTAGAGTGTTGGATGGGATTTTTTGTCAAACATATAGCACTAGTGTTGTCACATTTTAGGGGTATGGTTTCAACTTTAATTCTATAATCTAAGAGTTGTTGCTTCATCCAAAGGACTTGAGCACAACAACTCCCTAAGGATATGTACTCGGCTTCGATGGTAGATAAGGCTACACTATTTTGTTTCTTAGAGAACCAAGATATGAGCATACTACCTAGGAATTGACAAGTTCCCGAAGTACTTTTCCTATCGATTTTGCAACCCCATAGTCCGCATCCGAATAAGCATGAAGGTTGAAGGTGGAGTCTCTAGGGTACCAAAGACATAAACAAGGAGTATCTCCAAGGTACCTAAAGATTCTCTTAACGACTATAAGGTAAGACTCTCTAGGACTAGCTTGAAACCTAGCACACAAGCAAACACTAAACAAGATATCCGGTCTACTTGCGGTAAGGTAAAGCAATGATCCAATCATAGAACGGTAAAGCTTAGAGTCAACACACTTACCTCCTTCATCTTTGTCAAGCTTTGTAGATGAGCTCATAGGTGTGGCTTGAGGCTTTGCATTCTCCAAGCCAAACTTCTTGAGCATATCCTTTATGTACTTTGCTTGATTGATGAAGATGCCATACTTCTTTTGCTTGATTTGGAGTCCCAAAAAGAATGAGAGCTCCCCCATCATGCTCATCTCAAATTCACCTTGCATTAACTTAGCAAACTCTTGACAATGACATTCATTAGTAGAACCAAAAATAATATCATCAACATAAATTTGAACTACTAATATGTCATTTTTATACATTTTTATAAAAAGTGTAGTGTCCACCTTACCTTTTTCAAAACCTTTTTCAATTAAAAAGTTTGAAAGTCTTTCATACCAAGCTCTAGGAGCTTGTTTTAAACCATAAAGAGCTTTAGTGAGTTTGAAAACATGATTTGGAAATTTTGAGTCTTCAAAACCCGGTGGTTGTTCCACATACACTTCTTCATTTATAAAACCATTCAAAAATGTGCTTTTAACATCCATTTGAAAAAGCTTGAAATTATGATAACATGCATATGCAAGCAACATCCTAATGGCTTCCATTCTAGCTACGAGTGCATAGGTTTCATCAAAATATATTCCCTCTTCTTGAGTGTAACCTTGTGCTACTAGTCTAGCTTTATTTCTCACAATGTTACCACTCTCATCTAGATTTTTCCTAAAGACCCATTTAGTTCCTATGGTAGATTGATTACTAGGCCTATCAACTAATGTCCAAACATTACTTCTCTCAAATTGATTTAACTCTTCTTGCATAGCCATAATCCAAAAATCATCTTTCAATGCTTCTTTTATATTCTTAGGCTCTATGCATGAGATAAATGCAACATGATTCATTAATCTAAGAGAAGATCGAGTGGTTACCCCCTTGGATGGATCACCCAAGATTTCACCATCTTTGACATAGTTGAACTCCCTTGGGTAGCTCACTTCCTTTTCCTCAAGAGCCAAGTCCTTCAAGGCTTCAAGAGGTGGATCTTGTGTGTCCTCTTCTTTTGTTGTTGGAATCTCATCCTCCTTTGAAGTTTGTCCTCCATCAAAGGCATTTATGATTCCTACATCATCATCATCACAAGAATCCTTCCTTGGAAGGAGGTTATCATCGAATACAACATGAATAGATTCTTCTACTGCTAAAGTTCTTTTGTTAAATACTCGATAGGCTTTAGAGGTTAAAGAGTATCCTATGAAAATAGCTTCATCACTTTTTGCATCAAATTTACCTAGGTTGTCTTTTCCATTGTTTAAAACAAAACACTTGCAACCAAAAGGGTGAAAATAACTAATGTTAGACTTTTTTGATTTTAAAATCTCATAAGGTGTTTTCTTTAAAATTGGCCTAATCATTACTCAGTTAATAATATGGCAAGCGGTGTTTGTGGCTTCCGCCCAAAAATATTTAGGTAAATTATTTTCACAAAGCATAGTTCTAGCCATTTCTTGCAAAGTTCTATTTTTCCTCTCAACTACCCCATTTTGTTGAGGAGTTCGAGGAGCCAAAAAATTGTGGCTAATACCATTTTCATTTAAAAAATCTTCAAACCCTAAATTTTGAAACTCGGTTCCATGATCACTTCTAATATGTGAAATTCTAAGTTCAAGATCATTTTGGGTTAGTTTTGAAAATGTGATGAATTTTTCCAAAGCCTCATCTTTAGTACTTAAAAATAGAACCCAAGTAAATCTAGAAAAATCATCAACAAGCACAAATGCATAAGACTTACCACCCAAGCTCATAGTCCTAATTGGCCCAAATAAATCCATATGGATAAGTTGTAAACATCTACTTGTAGAAACATCATTAATGGATTTAAAGGAAGACTTATGTTGTTTACCCTTAGAGCATGCATCACAAATTTTATCATTTGAAAATTTTATCTTGGTTAAACCTCTAACTAGATTAAGGGAAACTAGTTTTTCTAAAACACTAATGCTAGCATGTCCTAGTTTCCTATTCCACAACCATGCATCATTTTCATTTTCTGCTACTAAACATGCATGAGATGTATGAATGTCATCTAGATACACCATGTATATGTTCCCTATGCGATGACCTATGAGCATAATATTATTAGATTTAATGTCTACAATTTTGCATCCATTTTTATCAAATAAAACATTAAATCCTTTATCACACAATTGACTTATGCTCAATAAGTTGTGTTTAAGACCATCGACATACAAGACATTTTCAATGAGAATAGTAGAGTGATTACCTATGGAGCCAATACCTTTAATGTGGCCTTTGGAGTTGTCACCAAATGTCACCACTCCTCCACTTTTTGGCTTTAGATCCATGAATCTACTCTTGTCTCCGGTCATATGCCTTGAGCATCCACTATCAAGGTACCATGAGTTTTGACTTTGTGCTTTGGCCTTGTAGCAATGCTCCCCCTACAAACAAAGATATTAAGCTTTTGTTTTTGGTACCCAAATCATTTTGGGTCCATGAGTGTTAGCTCCCAATAACTTGGTTCCCTTAGGAATCCAAGATGACATAGCAACAATGTTATTAGATTTTACAAGTTCCTTAGGAACCCATACACTTCTAATTCTTTTAGCTCTACTATGTCTAGGAAAGCTACCTTGTTTGTAGTAGTTAGTCCTTTTCTTAGGTTGGTTTGTTCTTGAAGATTCACCTATTTCATGCTTGACACTACCAACATTTTTAAAAGACTCTTTGACCTTATTTAGCTCATCCAACACCTTTTGGTGTTCACTATTACATTGAGACAAAAGATTATAAGGTCAACATTTTCATCTTGAAAATATTTTAGTTCATCTTTCAACCCTAATATCTTTTTCTCAAATTTTGAATTAGCTTGAGAGAGTAAGTCATTTTTCTCATTTAGTTCCAAAATGATTTTCTTATTCCTAATGACCGACTCATTGTATTTCTCAACTAATTCATCATAGACCTCTTGTAACTCATCATATGCATCATTTAATTCATCATATGTAAAATCTAAAGATGATGAGTTAGAGGTTACCATGGAGGAATCTTCCTCAAGTGCCATGAGACAAAGGTTGGCCACTTCTTGTTCGTCATCCTCCGATGACTCCTCATCACTCCAAGTAGCAAGCTTGGCTTTGAGCTTCTTCTTCTTCTCAAAGCCTTTCTTCTTGAGTTGAGGGCACTCCGAACGTATGTGACCGGGTTGTTTGCACTCGAAGCAAATGATTTGATCCCTTGCTTCTTCTTTGTTCTTACTTTTGAAGTCCATCTTTCTTTGGATTTTTCTTCCCCGGTTGGACCTCAAAAAGCGTGAGAATCGTTTGGCTATCATAGCCAATTCTTCTAGCTCATCCTCCTCACTAGAAGAGCTCTCCTCAAGTAGTGAAGCTTTGAGAGCTATTCCCATCTTCTTCTTCTTTTCAACCTATAGCTTTTCTACTCTCTTCTCTTCTTTCTTTTTCTCTTCTTCCCTTCCTTGCTTCATAATCTCATGTGTAAGGAGAGAACCCACTAGCTCATCAAGTTTTAAAGTCTTCAAATTTTTAGCTTCTATGATGGCGGTTCTCTTCCCATCCCAAGATTCGGGAAGTGAATAGAGTAGCTTCCGGATAAGCTTGTCTTCCGGTATTGTCTCTCCAAATCCTTTGAGGCCATTGACTATGGTGGAGAACCGATCAAACATCTTGGACACCGTCTCATCGGGCTCCATCTTGAAATTTTCATAACTAAGATTGAGAATTCCAATCTTAGTTTCTTTGACATCATTGGTTCCCTCATAGGTAGTCTCAAGAGTGTCCAACACTTCTTTGGCACTCTCAATGGATGACACTTTGGAATAGATGTCCGGATCGAATGAACAAAAGAGCATGTGGAGAGCTTTGTCATTTACTTGAATCTTTCTCCTTTCTTCTTCACTCATCTCCACCTTTTTCTTCAAAACCATCTTGCCTTCACTATCTTGCTTCAATGGAATGTAAGAGTCATCTTCAATGACATCCCAAACTAAGTAGTCGTTGGACTTGATGAAGAGACGCATTCTATTTTTCTAAAACGAATAGTTTTCACCATTGAAGAAGGGAGGCTTTGTAGTGGATTGAGACTCATACATGCTCGAACCGGAGGTAGAAGCCATTTCTAGATTTTTGGATGATCACACTCTTCCTAGGAACTCCTCTTGTGGTTGTTAATCCTCAAAGAGGTAGGCTCTGATACCAATTGTTGAGTGGATCGAATGATCGAAATGAACCAAGAGGGGGGGGGGGTGAATTGGATTTTTAAGGTTTAGGTGGTGAAAATTGCAAATTAAAAAGATAGACAAGGAATTTTAGAGTGGTTCAAGTTCCAAATGAACTCTACATCCACTACCTTAGCTTCACTAAGGATTTGCAACAATTCCACTAATTGCTCTTCCCCTTTTCTAGGCTAAGGAGGCAACCCTTACAATTTTCGGTTAAATTTTCTACCCAAAATTTAACCCAATCCTCACACAAGGATAACAAAGAGTTTGATGGCTAATGTAGTAACCCATTTTAATATTTAAACCCAAATAAATAAATAAAAACCTTATTATCACAACCCATGACCCAAACCCTTTTGAACCCATACCCATTTAAAACCCAATAACCCGACCCAATTAATAAACCCAATAAAAAAACCCTAAAACTTAAACTAAACCTAAACCTATTCTACCCTAACCCTAGCCGCCGCCGCCAGCCGATCTGCCGCGAGCCGCCGCCACGAAGCCGAGCCGCCGCCACGAAGCCGAGCCGCTGCCACGAAGCTGGCCACGTCGACCTCCTCATCCGCGTCACCAAGCCACGCGTCGCACCCACCTGCAACAAGGGAAAATAATCATAATGATTATCTCTGTAAAATGAAAGGAAAAGAGGATAAAATCCCATTTTTTGTATACTATTTTATGTTTCGAATCCGGCTATATATAGGGGATTCGGTTGTAAAAAAGGGAGGCTTTTGGAAATAAAAAAAGGAGAGAAAGGATTCGAACAAAAACCAAACAAATCCACAGTCAAGAAAACAAAAAATAAAAGGTAAAAACTTTAGAATCCGAAACGTTTTTTTGTAGGTCTAGGAAAATAGAGGGGGAATTCGGAAAAACTAACCTCGGATTTGGACTCAACGCGCGAAAACGAGTTGGAATCCATATTTGCATGTTGGATTCTCACCGGCGGTGGAAATTCCGGCGACCGACGGCGAGCCTCCGACCGCCGGTGACCGGACTGAACCGAAAGAGGGAGAGAGCTCTCATGTCTGCCTTTGTTTTTGATTCAAATGAAGTATTAAAGCTGAACTTAAGGGAAAATTTTGGGTATTTATAATCTAGCCAAAACGACGTCGTTTTGGTGCCGGCCCTTAAAGGCCAAAACGACGTCGTTTCATGAGTCGACCCGAGTACACGACCCGACCCGGTCACCAGACCCACGCGTCCCTGAGGAAAGGGGGAAATTGCGCATGCGGCCATCCGTCTTCCTGTATCCTTGCGATTTAGCATTTCAATTTTGTTTTTATTTTATTTTTGGTCACTGTTTTTTCTCAATTTTCTACCCTTTAATTTCTGTTTTATTTCAATTCCGCCACTACCTTATTATTATTATTATTATTATTATTATTATTATTATTATTATATATTATTATTATTATTAGCTTTATTTTTATTATATCTATTATTATTATTATTATTTTTATCACTTTTATTATTCTTATTATTTTGATTATCATTTTTAGTATTTTTATTATTATTTTTTTATCGCCCCTATTCAAATTTTGTTTACGAATTTTAAGGAATTATCGTGAAAATCATGCTCCGGGTGTTGGAGTGTTATTTTTGGTTAATTCCTTTATTAAATTATTATTTAATATCATTTTTTCAAATACTGTTTCATAGGGGAGACCATACTCCGGGCGTTGGAGTGTATATCCCTTTCTTTAAACTTTTATTTTTAAATATTATTTCAACTATTTTTTTGGGATCACATTATTAAATTAAATTTGAATTTTTAAATTCCGTCATTCAAACAATTTGTAACCGATTAGGTACCAATTTTTGGGCGTGTAGGGGTGCTCACCCTTCCCTACACGTAACCGACTCCCGAACCTGTTTTTTTGGTTTCGCAGACCCAAAACTCGTATTTTTAATAAAAAATCATAAAAATTGGTTTTTATTAAAATAACCGGGTTTTTAAGGTGTTCCAATCGCACCAAAATAAAAAAAAAGGATTGGTGGCGACTCCCCGTTATTACAGCTTGGCGACTTCACTGGGGACATCTTTTTTTCGAGAGTCAAGCCACAAGTCGGTTACCCTTTGTTTTATTGAGTAGAAAATATTAATTCGGTTTAATTTATTTCTGTGATCCCAAAAAAACAAAAAAAGGACAAAAGATTATAAAACATTTTTATTACAAAAAATATTTTTTATTACAAAAGATTATAAAGTATTTTTTTTTAGGTTTCATTTCATGAGCTCTCGACCCGGGCTCCGTCCTTTAAGTGGAAGCGAGAAACCACGCCTTCGTGAGGTACCGCCTCCGTGTAGGATGGTGAATCGCTTCCGGGATATTGGTCCCTTTGTCTTCGTGAGACTTTCGTCTCCGTGTAGACCTAGAGACCCGTATCCCACTGAATTGTCGATTCGGGTACCCTTCATAGATCTGAACCTCATGTAGTGAACCATAGAAGCCAACCTTCTAAAACCATGCCGAACCTCTGCCCGTTTAGAGAGTCACCCTATAGGTGCATTTCAGAGAGAGAGAGAGTGGGGGGGGTTACCTTCTTTAATTACGCATTTTAATTTCAGTTCTGTTTATTTATTTGCTTATTTACATTTATTTATTTGCCTATTTCTCATTTGTTTATTTTATCATTTTATCTTATCTCATGACTAACACGTTTCTTTGTTTGTTTTGTTTTGTTTTTTTCTCTTGTTTTCCATTGCATTGCATTTTTTTTTAAAAAAAAGGTGTTGAGGCAAGTGCAACCGTTACAAAGGATCAGCTATGGAGAACCGATTTCTTGATAAGGTAGAAGGCAATCTGGGCGTACGAAAATGGTCGGAAGAGATGCAGCGCCAGAAAGGGGATAGCTTGCTAGATGGTGAAAAGCCAGAGTTTGGGGATTCTACCAATATCAGGTCAACTCAGAACCAGTTGCAAGAACTAAAGGAAATCTGGAACCAGTGGGACGAAACAAATAGACAGATGTTCTACGACAGCTATAGTGATTTTCCTTACCTACTAGATGTCAGCATTGATAAAGCTTTGTTCAGAGCCCTTGCCCAGTTCTGGAATCCCGCCTACAGTTGTTTTACTCTAGGTGATGTTGATTTGGTACCAACTATTGAAGAATATACTACCTTGATCCGCTGTCCAAAAATCCAAGTTAATAAAGCCTACTTCAAGTCTCCTAATTCTCCGGAGTTTCAGAAGAAGCTGTTAAAGATGACTGGTATGGATGAACAGTGGGCTAAAGCCAGGATTAAGATAAAAGGGGAAACCAGGTGTATCGCATGGAGATTCATACGGGACCTGATCCAAGCTGAGTCTAAGCGCAAAAAACAAGTTAAAATGTTTGCCTTGGCTATTTACGGTTTGGTTATCTTTCCCAAATCGTTAGGATACATCGATGATGCTGTTATGGAGCTGTTCGATCACCTTGATAAAGGAATTACTCCGGTTCCAGCCATTCTAGCAGAAACCTTCAGGTCTCTCAGTGCTTGTAAAAAAATGGTGAAGGAAGGTTCATTTGTTGTGCTCAGCTTTTATTGGTTTGGTTTCATAGTCATTTTTGGAAGCCAGAGAAAGTTTCTTATCGAGCATGCTTCGAGAGTTACTCGCCACTACAGGACCTCGCGTCTACGCCAAGGCCTGAAAACCTATCCTGCGATAAGTGGAAGACCATTTTCCGGAACCTTCAAGAAAAAGACGTCATCTGGAAAGCATGCTGGTTCTTCCCTAATAGTATTGTCTACAAATGTGGAGACTATGACTGGGTCCCTCTTCTTGGAGTATGGGGAGCAGCCGGATACGCGTCGTTACTAGTATCCAGGCAATACAGGTCGAGACAGTTCATCCCAGCGACAAGAGGGCTTGCCACTTGTGAATTTCCATACGAGGGTAGAGGATACAAGAAAAACGTTTCCAATATTGCTGAGGCATGGAAGCATATTTACAAGATGGAACCGTTCGACGAAAAACCTAGAGTTACGCCCGAATATCGACGATGGAGGAGCATGAGAATTAACGATGATGTCCCCTTACCAGACCCAGAAAATAATGTACCGGTGGAGGAACAATTACGAGTGGATCCCTCGGAGATGGAGATCGCGAAGCATGACTTTAAGAAGAAGTACTTGATGATGGAAAGTCGTCTGTCAGGGTTAGAAAATGAAAAGAACCAGCTGAAGTTTGGCATGCAGTCCCAAGAACAAGAAATCGAAAGGTTAAGGAAAGGAAAGAGTAAAGCAGAAGAAGTTCTGAACAACTTGCGAAATGATTATAAGAAGTTTCGCGCATCAGCAAAATATGTCGGCCTTGGAAAAACGTCGGCTGAATGGAAGCATGAAATCCAAAAAGAAAAGGAGAGAGCCGACCTTTGGGAGAGGAGGTTTAGTGACATTCAAACAACTATGGAGGAAGAGTTGTCTCGGAACAGAGCTGAGAATCTAAGCCTGAGAGGCCGAGTTGGTGAATTGGAAGGCTCTCTACAAAGGTACCGCAGCCGGAACCATGCAGCTGAGTTAAAGGCAAGTAGACTGGAGAATGAGAATATGAAGAAACAAGTTGAAGATTTAGAAGCGGCTCTGGAAACCTGTCGAGGCCAGATTAATAGTTTTGAAGAAGTTCAGTCATGGAACAACCAACAGTGGCAGGCACGGTTAGATCAATCTCAAGACAGAGTCCGGGATAGAGACCGTGTAATGGCGGAAGCTCTGGTTCAAGTACGAGAGGTCTCGGAGCACTTACAGACTCTAGCTGTCCAAGCTGATGTCCTGAGCCTGCAAACTGAATCAGAGTCCGATAGGGGCAAGACGTTGGCCTGGCTCTTCAAGAAGATCAAGATCCTCGGCGTTAAGGCCAAGCAATATATGTGAAATAGACCTACCTTATGTAAAGAAACTTGTTCTGATGCGAGTTTCCTTTTGAAAGTTGTACCGAAATCAACACCTTTTTGTGTAAAATATGTTGTGGTACTAATATAATGTTTGTTTTTGCATATCTTATTGTCCGCATAAGCATCACATTGCATTACATCACATTTCATTGCATTATCGAGTTTTAACTTTCGAGGAATTATCATCGCAGTAAACCTTGGGGCTGGCAGAATTACGAACTCAACATCCATATTTCACCAGAAGCAAAGCTAAAAACATGGAAGAAAGGTTGGCAAAAGTCGAACAAGCATATGAAGACATCAGGAAGGATATTGAAAGTAAGTTAGAGAAAACACAGCGGGAAACTCGTGATCACATCTCACAAGCACAAGAAGACCTGTTAGCCAAGATAGCTGCAATGCTAGGCGGACAGAGCTGGGAAAAGAAGAAGGGAGTCTTCATAGATCCTGGTGCGCTGACCAATGACCCGGCCCTTCCTCTCAAGACCCAGTTGTCAGTCGAAACCCCTGAAGCAAAACAACCGGTGGTTCATGCTGAGTCTTCTACACACGGGGGGGCTATAATTCATGATGATCCTAGTGAGTATGTCGTTCCCGACTTCAATGAAATGGACAAGCTTAAACTCGAGTTACCCAAACAGCTTGAAGATCGCTGTAAGCAGCTGGAAGAAAAATTCAAGGCCATGGAAAGTATAGACCAGTTTCCGAAGATGGACGCAAGGGAGCTAAGTCTGGTCCCTGATCTGGTGCTTCCTCCCAAATTTAAGATGCCGAATTTTGAAAAATACAGTGGGACTACTTGTCCTGAAGCGCACCTTACGATGTTCATTATAAGGATGACAGGATACATTGATAATGATCCTCTCCTAATCCACTGCTTTCAGGACAGTTTAAATGGGTCTGCCGCCAAATGGTACAACCAGTTAAGCCGTGACAGGATCACCTCCTGGAAAGACTTAGCTCAGGCATTTGTCAAACAATATAATCATGTCATTGATATAACACCAGATCATGTTACACTACAAAATATGGAGAAAAGGCCTGATGAGAGTTTTAGGCAATACGCGCATCGGTGGAGGGACGTTGCAGCCCAAGTACAACCTCCTTTATTAGAAAAAGAAACGGTGATGCTTTTTGTCGGAACACTGAAAAAACCCTTTCTAGGACGTATAATAGGGGGTGCCACAAAGGATTTTTCCGACATAATAATGAATGGAGAAATGATTGAAAACGCAATCAGAACCGGAAAAATCGAAGATGAAGAACACACGAAGAAGTCGAATTATAGAAGGAGGGACAATGAGGTCAGCAATACAGGTGTCTATAATGTCGGCTATACCAAGCAGCTGACAGTCGGACAACCCAAAGCTGCAACCTCAAATGTTCAAAATCCCTCTAAACAAGGATCGAACCAAAGAGATATGGAATTTACTCCCATCCCCATATCTTATGGTGAGCTATATAAGAACTTGTACAATGTACACGTGGTGTCTCCATTCTATACTAAGCCGATTCAACCCCCTTATCCAAAATGGTATGATGCTGATGCGCATTGTGATTATCATGCCGGAGTAACAGGGCACTCCATCGAAAATTGTATCGCTTTTAAGAGACTTGTTGAAAAATTTATAAAAATGGGGGTTGTAAGGTTCGATGACTCCGCTGGATCAAACACATCTGGAAGTCCATTACCCGACCATGCTGAGTCTGGGGCAAATGCAATCATTGAAGGCAATAGAAAAATCAAGACCACTGTGGAAGATGTAAAAACACCACTAAGATGGGTCTGGGAAAAGATGACCGAGATGGGTATGCTACAGAAAGTCGCA
Source organism: Hibiscus tridactylites (assembly GCA_958450335.1). Taxonomy (NCBI): domain Eukaryota; kingdom Viridiplantae; phylum Streptophyta; class Magnoliopsida; order Malvales; family Malvaceae; genus Hibiscus; species Hibiscus tridactylites. Next base: position 45,408,023 of record OY288290.1, on the reverse strand, counting down.
GGGGACGTTAAGAAAACCTCGAATGATTGTTTCCCATACCATGGCGAGAAGGATCACGATATCCAGAACTGTACAGAGTTCAAAACCCTCATCCAGCGATTGATTGATAACAAAGAGTTAGAATTTTTTGAAGAAAGGCCTGTGGATGGAGCATATATATGTACCTCAGAATACAAAAACACGAACCTAGAGGGCAACTACCCAGTCATTGTTATTTCGGGACCAGGGAAAAGTGGAAAAGGTGAGAGCTCACAAGCCAAAGTTACGATCCAGAAACCAGTGCCCTTCCCATACCATGACAGTAGGAAGGTCCCGTGGAAATACAATTGTGAAGTCTCAATCCAAGGAGACGTGGCCTCAAAAACAACTCCAGAGAGCGTAAACGATGTAGGCTTCTTTACTAGAAGCGGGAGACGATATGTTCCCAAAGAAGCAGAAGACCCGAAAGAGAAAGCTCCCATAAATGCTGAACCTGAATCACCCATCAACGGGCCAGTTAAAGAGGAAGAGGTGAAAGAATTCATGAAATTTTTGAAACATAGCGAGTATAATGTTGTTGAACATCTGCGGAAGATGCCTACTCGCATATCAATACTATCCTTATTGCTAAACTCTGAAACACACCGGAACACGTTGTTAAAGGTGTTGAATGAAACCTTTGTTCCCAATGACATTTCGGTGAACAAATTGGATAGATTGGTGAATAATATTAATGCTGATAATTTCATCTACTTTCATGATGATGAAATACCAGTAGAGGGTACAGGGTCCACTAAGGCCTTACACATCACCACTCGGTGTAAAGGTTATACCTTGCCGGGAGTCCTGATTGATAATGGATCCGCCCTGAATGTCTTACCATTAGTCACTTTAAGCCGGCTCCCAATAGACGGTTCTCACATGAAGACATGTAACACTCTGGTTCGAGCCTTTGACGGTACTGAAAGAAAAGTAATGGGAAGGATTGAAGTACCTTTACTGGTGGGCCCAAATACATATGATGTAGATTTCATAGTGATGGATATCAAACCCACATACAATTGTCTATTGGGAAGACCTTGGATCCACTCGGCTGGGGCAGTCCCGTCTTCACTTCACCAGAAGCTGAAATTTATCTTCGATGGGCGACTGGTCACCGTGAACGCCGAAGAGGATATTATAGCTTCTATCACTAGTGAAGCCCCTTACATCGAGACTGATGAAAAGGCCGTGGAGTGTTCCTTTAGATCATTTGAGTTTGTTAATGCGACTTTTATACCCGAAGGGAGTCGCATTCCTACTCCTAGACTATCTAAAGCCACAAGGGTTGGAGTCAAGCTGACAATGGGGAGAGGAGCCCGGGTTGGTCGCGGACTTGGAAAGTATCTGCAGGGACGGGTTAATGCACCGTCTGTAGTCAACAAGCAAGACCGTTTTGGCCTCGGGTATAGGCCAAATGCAAAGCAAACAAAGAGCGAAGTTTTGAAGAAGCAAGAAAGAAGAAGATCCCGCTTGGAAGGAACAGAGGTTAGCTGGGAGCCCTTGGCTTTTCCTCCTTTGTCTAAAAATTTCATCTCAGGAGGGTTTCTCTACCCTAAGCAAGCCAAAGAAGAAGCAGATTTGAGGAAAAAGCTGGAAACTTTAGATATAAATGTTATAGTTGATGAAGGAAATGAAGGGGTGTACCTGAGAGGAATCCGTCCTTATGCCCCTGGAAGTGTTCTGAATAATTGGACTGCCGAAGAACTCTCCGCAGTGTTTAGGAGTACTTCAGAGTCCCCTGATACCAATGTATCAAGCAGCACCGAAATGGATTCGGAACTAATTTTTGAACGAGACGTGTGTCTAGATGGACCTCAGGACTTTGAAGAAGACCAGGATTATGATTTATCCCCGGATCTATTAAAGATGGTTGAACACGAGGAAAAAAAGATTTTACCTTATAAAGAGGCGTTAGAGACGATCAATCTCGGAGACGAAAATGAAAATAAAGAAGTGAAGATCGGGACACGCATTACCACGAAGACACGACATGACCTTGTTGAGCTGCTGCTAGAATTCAAGGATATATTCGCATGGTCCTACCAAGACATGCCAGGATTAAACACGAGTGTGGTCGTGCATAAACTGCCTATAAAGGAGGGCTATAAGCCAGTTCAGCAAAAACTTCGAAGAATGAGGACTGATACACTTTTGAAAATAAAAGAGGAAGTCAAGAAACAGTATGATGCTGGCTTTCTCCGAGAGATCAAGTATTCAGAATGGGTAGCTAACATAGTTCCTGTTCCAAAGAAAGACGGCAAGGTCCGCATGTGCGTCGATTATCGGGACTTGAACAAAGCCAGCCCTAAAGATAACTTTCCATTGCCTCATATCGACGCCTTGGTTGACAATACCGCAAAGCACTCTCTGTTCTCCTTTATGGACGGCTTCTCAGGCTACAACCAGATAAAGATGCATCCAGATGATATGCACAAGACTACGTTTATAACACAATGGGGAACCTTTTGTTACATGGTGATGCCTTTAGGGCTTAAAAATGCAGGGGCAACATACCAACGAACTATGGTCACTTTGTTTCATGATATGATGCACAAAGAAATTGAAGTATATGTCGACGACATGATTTCCATGTCACGAGCAGAAGAAGAGCATGTCATAGTCCTCAGAAAACTATTTTTGAGACTAAGAAAATACCAGTTAAAGCTGAATCCTTCCAAATGTACCTTTGGGGTTAGATCAGGAAAATTGTTGGGCTTCATAGTCAGCGAAAGGGGTATCGAAGTTGATCCTGATAAGGTTAAAGCCATTCAAGAGCTTTCATCCCCGCGCACTCAGAAAGAAGTAAGAGGCTTCTTAGGAAGATTAAATTACATTGCTTGGTTCATTTCACAGTTAACTAAAAAATGCGACCCCATCTTTCGCCTCCTCAAAAAGCATAATCCTGGAAACTGGGACGATGAATGTCAGGAAGCTTTTGACAAGATCAAGCATTACTTATCAAATCCTCCCGTCTTGGTGCCGCCTGTCCCAAACAAACCACTGATTCTGTACTTGACCGTCTCTGAAAACTCTATGAGATGCGTGCTCGGCCAACATGATGAGTCAGGGAAGAAGGAAAGGGCAATTTATTACCTCAGTAAGAAATTTACAGAAGGTGAAGTGAGATATTCACCAATCGAAAAGTTGTGTTGTGCCTTGATCTGGACCACTAAGAGGTTAAGACAATACATGTTGTATCATACGACGTGACTGATCTCAAAACTCGACCCTCTTAAATACTTAATGGAGTCAACTGCACTAACAGGAAGAATGGCCAGGTGGCAGATTTTGCTATCTGAATTCGATTTGGTTTATGTAAACCAAAAAGCCATAAAAGGAAGTGCAATAGCCGACTTCTTAGCCAGCCGAGCCCTAGAGGATTATGAGCCTCTAAACTTCGACTTCCCGAATGAAGATTTGATGAACATTATGACCATAGAGGAAAGTACTCCAGAAGACAAATGTTGGAAATTGAATTTTGATGGCGCCTCAAATGCCACAGGAAAGAGGATCGGGGCTGTGTTAGTCTCCCCGGATGGTGACCATTACCCCTTTGCCAGTAAGCTTGACTTCGATTGTACAAATAACATGGCCGAATATGAAGCATGTGTCATGGGAATTCGAGCGGCCATTGAACAAAAGATCAAGTCATTAAAAGTATATGGAGACTCCATGCTTGTGATTTATCAACTTCGGGGAGAATGGGGCACCAGAGATTCCAAACTATTGGACTATCGAAACTTGGTCTTGGATTTGATCAAGGAATTTTACGAGATTACCTTTCATTATCTTCCCCGGGAGGACAACCAGATGGCGGATGCCTTGGCTACGTTATCTTCACTGATTAAAGTTAACAAGCAGTCCGATTTGAGACCTATACAGATGAGTATATACCAGACACCGGCCTACTGCTATGATATCGAGGAAGGTGAAAAAGATAAACAACCTTGGTATCATAACCTGTTACAATACTTGAAAAGCTGTCAGTACCCAGAACAAGCCACTGAGAATGAAAAGAAGACGTTGCGAAGATTGGCAAGCGAATATGTCCTGGACGGGGAGATTCTGTACAAAAGACGGAAAGATCAAGTCTTACTGCGATGCGTAGATGCTGTTGAAGCTAGAAAGATCCTTGAAGAGGTCCACGAGGGCGTATGTGGGACCCACGCCAATGGGTTTACCATGGCCAGGCAAATTATGCGATTCGGTTACTACTGGTCAACTATGGAAGAATACTGCATCAGCTATGCCAAAAAATGCCACAAATGCCAAATCTACGCTGATAAGATCCATGTTCCTCCATCACCACTACATGTTATGACCTCCCCATGGTCGTTCTCTATGTGGGGCATGGATGTCATTGGCCCCATATCGCCAAAGGTTTCGAACGGGCATCGATTCATCTTTGTGGTCATTGATTACTTCACTAAATGGGTAGAAGCGGCCACCTATGCGAATGTCACCAAATCGGCAGTATGCAGATTCTTGAAGAAAGAGATCATATGTCGATATGGAATGCCGTAAAGTATCATATCCGACAACGCATTGAATTTAAACAACAAGGCCATCGAAGAGGTATGCAAGCAGTTTAAGATACGACACCACAATTCCTCACCATATCGCCCCCAAATGAATGGAGCGGTGGAGGCAGCCAACAAGAATATCAAGAAGATTGTTGGGAAAATGGTAGAAACTTATAGAGATTGGCATGAAAAGTTGCCATTTGCCTTGTATGCCTATCGTACATCGGTCAGAACCTCTACCGGAGCAACCCCTTTCTCGCTAGTTTATGGGATGGAAGCTGTACTACCCATTGAGGTTGAAATCCCTTCCCTTCGGGTCTTGTCAGAATTGAAATTAGATGAAGCAGAATGGATTCGAGCCAGATACGACCAACTAGCTTTGATCAAAGAAAAAAGGTTGAAGGCCATTCGACATGGTCAAATGTATCAGAAAAGGTTGATGCGAGCCTACGATAAGAAGGTTCGTCCAAGAGAATTCCAGGAGGGAGACTTGGTGCTAAAAAAGATATTACCAATACAGAGAGATGCCCGAGGAAAATGGATGCCAAACTGGGAAGGCCCATACGTCGTGAAAAAAGCCTTTTCCGGAGGAGCTTTAATCCTGGCTGAAATGGATGGCAAGGATCTGCCTAACCCTGTAAACTCGGACTCAGTCAAAAGATACTCCGCTTGAAGAGACAACCATGAGACTCTGCCAACAAAGTACCCGAGGTCCCCTAGACACATCAAGGCTCACAGCCCACGAATCTAGCTAAAGCCTGCTCATATGATATTAGGGGCACCTAATTTTGTCATGTGTTTTGTTTTGCTCCTTTTTAATGTTTCCCCACTTAAGTGTTCCAAACTTTATTTTCAATAAACTTGACTTCTCATCTTGCGTTCTTGTTATATAAATATTTTATTGACATCTTTTCATTACTCTAAAAGACTCCTAAAGTACCCGGATGAAGGGTAGCCCTAAGGAAAGAGAGAATATCATAAAAAAGAGAGCTGAGGCAAAATGGGGCAGACAATCCTGGGACAAGAAGAAGAAGCCTAGTGATCAAGCTGGACAGAGTATGAACCGCTGACAACGTTTCACTCTCCAGTATCGGAACAGGTCCGTGCCAGAAGCGCAATAAGCCATTTCGTCTTCTCAAATTTGCAACAGAAAATGCAACTAGATATGTGGTCATGGTTTCCTCTTTCAGCGGAAGATAGGGTGATCAATGCCAATCTAGGGCATAAACACCCGCTTGGATCCCATGCTTTCAAAACCACTGATTATGTCTTTTCAATCAAAATTATTGAGCCTTCAAAAGAGAAAAAATGATATTCATCGGATCTTATCCCTTCACGACAATCACAGCTGAATTTAAGTTGTTTGGTAAGTCTGACAGAAATGTCAGCACAACGTTCTTAAACACGGTTAAGTTTAAGACAAATGGGCAATTCAAATGTCCATCAAAATCCATTGTCACGAATGGTCCAAGGGAAATAAATCCTTGGGAAAAGTCCAATCTCATGATTGGTAAAAACTGATTGTACCCAGGGGAATGGTACAACTAGCCCGGAGCAAACGGCTACCGGTAAAGGCAAATCAAAACCGTTGATCCCTGTGCATTTGGGAAAAATGCAAATCCGAAAGCCGACAGAAATGTAGGCATAACGTGCTTAAACACGATTAAGTTTAAGACAATGGACAATTCAGATGTCCATCGAAAATCCATTGTCACGAATGGTCCAAGGAAAATAAATCCTTGGGAAAAATCCAATCTCATGATTGGCCCAAACTGATTGTACCCAAGGGAATGGTACAACTAGCCCGGAGCAAACGGCTACCGGTAAAGGCAAATCAAATCCGTTCATCCCTGTGCATTTGGGAAAAATGCAAAAAAAAGTGTAAACCAGGGACACTCTTCATCGTCTCATTGACAGAATTCTAGTACTAATCAAATCTTCTCGCATCAATGGAGTTGCAGATGATCGACCCTTCTTCAGATCTTCTCACATCAATGGAGTTGCAGATGATCGACCCTTCTTCAGATCTTCTCGCATCAATGGAGTTGCAGATGATCGACCCTTCTTCAGATCTTCTCGCATCAATGGAGTTGCAGATGATCGACCCTTCTCCAGATCTTCTCGCATCAATGGAGTTGCAGATGATCGACCCTTCTTCAGATCTTCTCGCATCAATGGAGTTGCAGTAGATCGCCCCTCTTCAGATCTTCTCGCATCAATGGAGTTGCAGATGATCGACCCTTCTTTAGATCTTCTCGCATCAATGGAGTTGCAGATGATCGGCCCTTCTTCAGATCTTCTCGCATCAATGGAGTTGCAGATGATCGACCCTTCTTCAGATCTTCTCGCATCAATGGAGTTGCAGATGATCGACCCTTCTTCAGATCTTCTCGCATCAATGGAGTTGCAGATGATCGACCCTTATTCAGATCTTCTCGGATCAATGGAGTTGCAGATGATCGACCCTTCTTCAGATCTTCTCGCATCAATAGAGTTGCAGATGATCGACCCTTCTTCAGATCTTCTCGCATCAATAGAGTTGCAGATGATCAACCCTTCCTCAGATCTTCTCGCATCAATGAAGTTGCAGATGATCGAGCCTTCTTCAGATCTTCTCGCATCTATAGAGTTGCAGTGGATCAATCTTTCTCTTCCAGATCAAGCTACCTTGTTAAGTGTTATATGTTACAAATGGATCAAATTTTGTAGACCTCGCCGCTCTGTTAGTGTCGCAGCTAGGTCAAGTTTTCAGCAGGTGTTGCTTCACCATTAAAGTCGTGGCAAGCCAAAGTTATGAGCTCCTACAACAGATCTCCTCCTCTTAAAGATTCTATTTATTAGGGCGGCTGAGCGGATCAGTGAAGCAGAAAAGAATATGCCAAGAAGAAAAGAGCCAAACCAGACCAAATTAAAATGGGTTCCTTTTTGTCTTTGCTTCATTGTCGTTATACAACAATAAGCAAAGAGGGGCAGCTGTAGTAACACATTTTAATATTTAAACCCAAATAAATAAATAAAAACCTTATTATCACAACCCATGACCCAAACCTTTTTGAACCCATACCCATTTAAAACCCAATAACCCGACCCAATTAATAAACCCAATAAAAAAAACCCTAAAACTTAAACTAAACCTAAACCTATTCTACCCTAACCCTAGCCGCCGCCGCCAGCCAATCTGCCGCGAGCCGCCGCCACGAAGCCGAGCCGCTGCCACGAAGCTGGCCACGTCGACCTCCTCATCCGCGTCACCAAGCCACGCGTCGCACCCACCTGCAACAAGGGAAAATAACCATAATGATTATCTCTGTAAAATGAAAGGAAAAGAGGATAAAATCCCATTTTTTGTATACTATTTTATGTTTCGAATCCGGCTATATATATGGGATTCGGTTGTAAAAAAGGGAGGCTTTTGGAAATAAAAAAAGGAGAGAAAGGATTCGAACAAAAACCAAACAAATCCACAGTCAAGAAAACAAAAAATAAAAGGTAAAAACTTTAGAATCCGAAACGTTTTTTTGTAGATCTAGGAAAATAGAGGGGGAATTCAGAAAAACTAACCTCGGATTTGGACTCAACGCGCGAAAACGAGTTGGAATCCATATTTGCATGTTGGATTCTCGCCGGCGGTGGAAATTCCGGCGACCGACGGCGAGCCCTCCGACCGCCGGTGACCGGACTGAACCGAAAGAGGGAGAGAGCTCTCATGTATGCCTTTGTTTTTGATTCAAATGAAGTATTAAAGCTGGACTTAAGGGAAAATTTTGGGTATTTATAATCTAGCCAAAACGACGTCGTTTTGGTGCCGACCCTTAAAGGCCAAAACGGCATCGTTTTATGAGTTGACCCGAGTACGCGACCCGACCCGATCACCAGACCCGCGCGTCCCTGAGGAAAGGGGGAAATTGCGCATGTGGCCATCCGTCTTCCTGTATCCTTGCGATTTAGCATTTCAGTTATGTTTTTATTTTATTTTTGGTCACTGTTTTTTCTCAATTGTCTACCCTTTAATTTCTGTTTTATTTCAATTCCGCCACTGCCTTATTATTATTATTATTATTATTATATATTATTATTATTATTATTAGCTTTATTTTTATTATATCTATTATTATTATTATTTTTATCACTTTTATTATTCTTATTATTTTGATTATCATTTTTAGTATTTTTATTATTATTTTTTTATCGCCCCTATTAAAATTTTGTTTACGAATTTTAAGGAATTATCGTGAAAATCATGCTCCGGGTGTTGGAGTGTTATTTTCCGTTAATTCCTTTATTAAATTATTATTTAATATCATTTTTTCAAATACTGTTTCATAGGGGAGACCATACTCCGGGCGTTGGAGTGTATATCCCTTTCTTTAAACTTTTATTTTTAAATATTATTTCAACTATTTTTTTTGGGATCACATTATTAAATTAAATTCGAATTTTTAAATTCCGTCATTCAAACAATTTGTAACCGATTAGGTACCAATTTTTGGGCGTGTAGGGGTGCTCACCCTTCCCTACACGTAACCGACTCCCGAACCTGTTTTTTTGGTTTCGCAGACCCAAAACTCGTATTTTTAATAAAAAATCATAAAAATTGGTTTTTATTAAAATAACCGGGTTTTTAAGGTGTTCCAATCGCACCAAAATAAAAAAAAGGATTGGTGGCGACTCCCCGTTATTACAGCTAAGATAGTATCTCTCAATATAAATTGTAGCCCAATTACAAGCACTCAATCCAATTGAAAAAGATAAGAATGAAAATTACAATTGGGGTTTCTAGACAATATTGGGATCTTAGTACAAATGCTTGGATTTGATGTATGGATATTTGCTTTTGGATCAATAGTTGTTGCTGGAGCTTTTAGAGGTCCCTTTTATACCTTCTCATTGATTTCTAGCCGTTGTGGTTGTTGCATTCATCAATAGAGCCATTGGGGGTGTTATCTCACCTTCATAAATGCAGTCTGCAACCACCCGTTTCGGAACGCGGGAACCTGTTTTGAAACGGACCAAAATAGAAAGAGCCGTTGGGGTGCATTTAAGAGCCTGTTTCGAAACGGATTGAACTCGTTTCGAAACACTTTTGCCACTGTCAAGGGTCATTTCGAAACAGCTTGAGCCTGTTTCGAAACACCCTAACGGTTTCTGAAAAATCAGTTAAAAACTATTGCAACAGTCATATTTTTCAAATCAAAATGAAGAACCATTTCGAAACACTTAAATTCGTTTCGATACGGGTTCTTATGTTCTAAAGCCGTTTCGATACCCGTTTCGGAATAGGGGTTGGCAGTGGTGAAATCGTTTCGAAACGCCTTAGGTCGTTTCAAAACAGGGACTTGAAAAACACTGTTTCGGCTTTAAAAACTCTTAGAAAATATTTGGAAATCTTAGTTTTTAACTTTGGCATATTCTTAAAATCATATGGGGATGTTTGAGGACTTAAAAATTCGTTTTGACATTTTCAATTTAGTCCTTAGGTTCTTTAGTTATATCAAAATTAAAATATCGGTTTCACAGAGTCCACCGTCGCCGTTGAACGTTGTCAACCTCCATTAGAGTCCACCCTCATCGTCGCCATTATTTTTACCAATACAAAAATGATACAAACAGAGATGCTCAGTCCAATAATAGATTAAATTAAGAACTTACTTGGCGAATCGAATCAAGGCATTATTTTTACCTATCTATCTACCTATCTACCTACCGGGCAAATTTTTCCAATACAAAAATCATAAAAGATGATCCCCTCTTTTTGGATTTGTGGGAGTCCTTCATCTTCTTCTTCGATTCATGGTTGTATTTTTCCATTTCGCTCTTCATGAACCGGGCAAATTTGTTGAAGAGATATGCCATCTCTTCATCTTCACTTTCCTCCTCACTTGAATCTTCATGATGACATGTGGAGGATTTTAGAGCAATGACATTTGTGTTGATGCCAAGCCCTTTGATTTTCTTCTCCCCCATAGCTCTAATTTCTTCCCTCTTCTTCTCATCTTCTTTGTTCTTCTTCATTATTTGATGAGTGAGAAGTGACCCTATGAGTTCATCAAGCTTCAAGGTTTTAAGATTCTTGGCTTCGATGATGGCGGTCGTCTTTGAGTCCCATGACTCGGGAAGTGAGTAGATGAGCTTTCGGACAAGCTTCTTTTCCGGGATGGCTTCTCCATGACCTTTAAGACCATTGGTGATAGTGGAGAACCTATCAAACATCTTCTCGATGTCCTTTTCCGGATCCATCTTAAAGTTCTCATACTCTAAGGTGAGGAGCTCAATTTTGGTCTCCTTAACTTCATCGGTTCCCTCGTATGTGACTTCAAGCTTGTCCCATACCTCCTTGGCACTCTCACAAGAAGACATCTTCTCATAGATGGTTGGGACAAAAGCACAAAACAAGATGTGCAAGGCTTTGCAATTAAGCTCCATCTTCTTGCGATCGTCGACACTCCATTCCGCTTTGCTTCGTTGAGGCACGAACGGACCATCTTCTACTATGTCCCATAGCTTGTAGTCCCTTGACTTTATAAAAAACTTTATCTTTGTCTTCCAATGGGCATAGTGAGTTCCGTCGAAAAAAGACGGTTTGTCGATGGATTGCGCCATTAAGCCGATTGTGTGAAATGATGATCGAGCTTGCCAGATCTTCTTAATAGGATGTTAATCCTCTTCAATTGAGCCAAGCTCTGATACCAATTGTTGAATTTTATGGTGCTCGATTCCTTCAACCGTTCTTGCTCGCCAAGTGTGGAGAAGTTGGATAATTGGGTGATAGTGGTGAGGAAGCTTGAAAGATTAATGACACAATGATTTTAGAGTGGTTTAACCTTCTAACCAAGGTCTACATCCACTACCTTAGCTTCCCAATAAGGATTTCCAATCAATCCACTATTTATTCGTCCCCTTTTCTAGGCTTAGGAGGAAACCCTTATACACCGGTCAAGCTTTCTACCCAAAGCCTTGATCAAACCCTCTTTACAAAGAAAAAAGATAAGCAAACTAAAATCCCTCTAATAGGTATTTGTTTGCACAATTTAGCTCTCACCCAAAACCTAAAACACTTGAGCAAATTTGACAATTTTGGCTCACTAGTGTTTGTCTATACAAAGAAATGACAATTTAAGTACAAAGACAATTCTTGATCATTTGTTGATTGACAATTGAAGCATTAACCACATCTTGATGCTTGGAGGTCCCTTTATTTCCCTTCATTAATGCTGTTCTGTAGCCTTCTGTATCGATACGCTTGGACCCGTATCGGTATGGCCTTCATCAGAAACTAGCCGATGGGCTCTTGCCAGCCTTGGCGTATCGATACGCTTGAGGGCGTATCGGTACGGTATGACGTTTAAAAGACCGTTTGGAAATATGATCGTTGGGGTTGTTAAAATGGGATCGATACGCTGACTAGGCGTTCGATATGATCTCTCACCGTATCGAAACGGCCAAGCCTGTTTCGATACGAGTTTTGGCAGTGACCAAACTGGGCAAAAAAGGTATCGATACGGGTTGGACCGTATCGGCACGGGTAGCTTGAAAAGTCAAGTTTGGCTATTTAAAATCAATAAAAACATTGCCAAAAACCTTTTTAAGTACCTCAAACATATATTCAAGTTGTTTGGACTTAAAACCAAGTTTTAAATTCTTTTCAAATTAGTCCAAAACATTTTTTAATTATTATATCAAAACACTAGTTCTATAATATGGTATTATGATTAAAGGTCTAAATCGATTGCTTGAAATGCTAGCCTAAATGATGAAATGAGTACATGAGATAGTGAACTAAGGGCTTTATACATATATGAACTTGCTATGTATCACTCAAATGTGATCACCTAAATAAACTATTGCCTTGACAAGAACTTGTATACTTGAATGAGTCATGATTTTGAATTTAAAAAGCTTAAATAAAAGATTTATAACCGAACAACCTTGAGTGCCAATGAAATCCTTGCTTGTGTGTCATGACAAATTCGAGTGGTATGATTCTTGGGGTGCCCTTGATTGAAAGCTTGATATGAACCTGAATGTGCTTGAAAAGAATCCTTGCTTGATGCTAAAAGGTGTTGCATGAAACATGACACTTGAACTAAGTAAATAATGAACTTGAAATAATGCTTGACTCTTGCTGCTTGGTTGTTTAGTGTTGCTTTCTTGTGAATCTTGTGTAATTCAAATGGCTTAATGGCCTTGAATGGACCTTGCTTGAAAATATGACTTGAACTTGTATGTACTTGAATCAAATCTTGCTTGGTGCTAAAGATAACACATAATTAATGAAACATGAACAACCTGTAAATTATTGAACTTGGTGAGCTAAGGCTCCTTGCCTAAGGGCATTTCTTGATCTTGTTATACTTGACATGAGTTTGATAATCTTGACATGAACTTGAAATCCTTGACATGATTTTGAATCCTTAAAACAAGCCTGGTCCTGAATGAATACTTGATAAAGAAATAAGACATCTAAGTCGCCCTTTCAATGGAAATCCTTAGATATTAAAATGTGATACTTGGTCTGCTTGTCTTGGGACTACGGTCCATGAGCTACGGCTCGAGGGGACGCCCGAATTACATGTAAACTTGTTATTGGCGACAGTAGGAGGTAACGGGGGAGTTGTACGAATATTGGTGACAGTTGGTTGGATAGATTGAAGTTAGGGTTGACATGTTTACATGTAATTGGTGACAGTAAAAGACTTATTTATTACTCCCACATGATTAAATATATGATCCAAGGCGAACAAGTAAAAGACTTCTAATTACCAAAAGCTCGAATTCAAGAAAGTAAACAAGAATTATCAAAGGCATAAACTAAAGTAAACAAAAACAAGATATAATTAAGCATAAAGCTTATTTATTACTTGAATTTCTTGTTACTCGAATTGCTTGATACTTGATCTGCTTGTTACTTGTCATGTAAGCTTGCTACTTGAACTGCTTGTTGCTTGAAAGAGAAGCTCCTTGTGTGCATGATCACTTGTTCGAATGGTGTGCTGAAAACTAGCAAGTTAGTTGCTTGATAACCTTGGCCTTGATAAGCAAATCTGAACTTGTAATGACTACTTGATACTTGAACTAAGTCTTAATCTTGAAATGTAAAAGATACTCTCTAATTAAGCTACACCCTGATAATCAAAGTTTTGGATTTTCTTGAATAGCACGTACATGTCTAAATTAAGCTTGCTTGTTACTTGAAAAAGAATAAGCACTTGGGTGCATGATCTTTTGTTTGAAATGCTATGCTTGAAACTTAGTGAATTAGTTGCTTGATTTCTTGAAAAAGAAGTAGCTTGTGTACAAGGCTCTCATTCTAATGCTATGCTTATAATTTTAATGATTGAGTTGCTTGATTATCTTGACCCTTAATGAGCAGTCTTGTAACTTAGAATCATAGCCTTCTTGAATAGTTGAATATACGTTTAGAACTTGAAATAGGAAATAACACGACCTTGCCTAAGTCACAAACGTGTTAAACCTTGGTAACCTTGATAAGCTTGGTAACTTGATAAATTTCATAAATCTTGATAAACCTGGTAACCTTAATCACCCTGATAAACTTGATAACCTTGGTAACTTGATAAATTTGATAAACTTTGTAACCTTGAACACCCTGATAAACTTGATAACCTTGGTAAGCTTGGTAACTGTAGAGCGTTGGGGTGTTCTCTAAATAGGAGCGCAAGTGCACACTCCTGTCAAGTTATAGTATGTAAGATATCGTCTCCCACGAGGATTGGACAGCTTATTCAAATTGCAATTCTTGCACAAAGGAAATTAAATGCACAAGTAAATTTTAGTTTATAAAACAATAAAAAGTAAATAAACACAAGTAACTTGATAGAAGAGATCAGGGTGATAGAATGGGTCAGGTTATGCTGCTTAGTAGTGTGAAACTGCGTTGAACAAGTTAAGTTGTTTTGCGATGCCATACTTTGCTGCCTCGGCGGGAGATGGCAGATTGGTGCTTCGACGCTTTCGCTGCCTCGGCAGGTGGAACGGACGAATGGCTCAGCGGCAAACTCGTCAGTCCTTCAAGGTTTGGCAGAACGATTCGATAATGATCCCGCTTATGTCTAAGTCAGAATGTTGGCGTTGCCCACTACAGATGATACCTGTCGGCGTGAATCTTACATTGAACAACAACCTTTGGTTCATCCCTTTTAGCCGCCTTAAACTCTAACCTATGTCTAGGCTGGATTGATCAACACATGGTATTGATGAGATCGTGCTTACTTCTTTCGTGAGTTTGACTCTCTCGATACCAAACAAATAGATTTCTTCCAATCGATCTTTCGAACTCAATTGAAAATAGTGAAGAACATGAAATAAGCAAACCTTGAATTTATTACAAAAACAAACTTGAACCTAAACAACCATTCTCACAACTACTTTCAAACATAACCTAAACCCTAGAGAATTTAGAACATTGTGGCGGCAAGAAAACACAAGAGAAACCTAAGCTATGCCGACTATTAGGTTGTCTAAAATACAAGGTATGGTCGGGTATACATAGGCCATAGGCCTATGTTAAGTCCTTCTTGGAGTAGAAGTCTTCCTCATCATAAAGTAGCTTTTGCATTGAATGCATCCTTTAAATTCTGACTTCTTTGACTTGAAGTTGGACTCCTTGTGGAACAAGTTACCTTAAGCTGCCTTGGATAATCTCCCCTAGGGCGGCTCTGTTCGTTGTTTCTGGCCTCGATAAATTGTGTGGACGGGCTCATTGAACTCAAGAAATTAGGTTCTTCCAATCGCATTCCAATTACCCAAATCTTCTGGTTGCTGCCCAGGGCGGCAATTATGGCAGCAGTAGCTGCTCCACAACATCTCTCACTGTGTTGAGCTGCTTCAGTACAGCTCCTTGGCTTGCTGCCTCAACATCAGCTCCTCAGCTCCTCTCTCCTTCTGACAGCTTCTAGCACCTGAAACTAAAACTAAACTAAAACTGTATCTTTTCTCACCAAATTAAAGATATTCAATATAAACAGGGTAAAGTAAAGAATATTGTAAATAATGCATGCATGCACCTAAATATGCCTAAAATGCACTTAAGAGCAGCAATAATATGAGATGGAATGCATATAAAATATAGGACTTATGAGCACTTTACACACCCCCAAACTCGAACTATTGCTTGTCCTCAAGCAATGCAATCCTAAACATGCTTGCCCTTGCACTAATCAGAAAGAAGAACCTGTTTTAAACTTGATTTAACACCTTAAGGTCGTGGCACCTATCATTAAATTAGTGAAAGGAGAATAGCATGAACTACCTTAGAATTAAACTACAATGGCATTGAAGTGTGAGCAGAAATTGTGTATAGGCTGAATCTGAAGAATATTCTAAGTAAACAAAGATGATGTCATGGTAATATAAGGTTGATGCCGATGCAACATAATTAAGCACAGTTTATAATCATGGCAATAAGAGCTTCAGCTCATAACAACTACTCTTCTAGGTCTGAAATTAAGATAGGAGCAATATACAAAACCCCGAACCCATTGAGTAGAGTCATCCCGTGAAGAGTAGTTTGCTCCTATCTTAATTTCAAATTCATGGACTTTGATAGCAGCAGAGTGCCCTTGCACATGATTCTTCCTAGAGCCAGTTTCAGGCACCTCTAGGGGAAAACAACACAAAATTATTTTCTTTCCTACCGTGGCAGTGCTTTTCTTTTTCTTGTTTGTTGCCTGTCGCGGCAGCTTCCTGCAACCATGTTAGAATTTTACAAATAATTCAAGCTGGAAATGTTTATTAGAAATTCAATCAAATTCAGCAAGTAACAGTAGTGTTTTTAATTTTTTGGCATTTATAGAAAAATTCTAAGTTTCATTCATGCTTTTCCCAAAATTAAGTTCTTTTTATTGGTGCGAGAAGTTTAAAGTCGGATATCCTATCATAGGCATAAGTTCTAACAAAATTTTTCTTTTGATTAATTTTTAGAGGCAAGTACATTATGCTACCTATATGCACTACTTATGCCTAAACAAAATGAGTGCTAACCCCCCCCAAACTCGAGACGGGCATTGCCCTCAATGCACTAAATAAAATACAAAAAAAAAACAGAAAAAGAAACACAAGTAAGATAATTAAAACAGAAAAATAAGCAATAAAAGAAAGAAAAGAAAAGAAACAACGCTAGAAGTTGGCAGAGGGCTGAGAAGAGGCTAGGGTTCCTGCTACAGAGGAGGAAGATGAAGACTGTATGACAAGGTGGCGACTGGTAGATGTCAGGGCGGCAGGCTTTGCGGGTGATATCTTTGCTGTCTGCGGCGGCTGGACTCTCTTGGGAGTGGGGCGAGGAGCTTCACATTGTTCCGGTTCAGATTTTGACTCCTTTTCTTTCGACTCGGTTGAGATTATGTGTCGCTTCCTTTTCCTGGTCGCCTCCGCCATGGGTTCTGCCGGTGGATCCTCTGTTGCCATAGGTGTCGCTGTTGCTACCGTTTGCTGGTCAGCATCGTTGGACTGGGAGGTGTCTGCCACCGTTGTCGATGTGATCACCAGAGAGAGTTGTTGTTGATGCCTCTCTGGAGTGTCGGACACCGTATGAGAAGAAGAGGTGGCAGAGTAAGACGGGTAATGTGTTGGAGATGGCATATGGCGGCGGAAGGCAGCGTGGCGGGCAGCTGCTTTTGGTGGTGTTCCTTCTCTGGGTTCAGCTGTCGCGGCCAGTTCTTCGGGGAATCTGGGCAGGGAGGGGCCGTCGTAGGAGAATTTTTTTAGCAGATAGGTCACAAAGGCCTCTTGGGCTTCCCCCACGTATTTCATAAAGGTCAGCTGCTGCTGCTCGATCTGTTTGTTGCTGGCGATCAGTGTGTTGAGCAGCTAAATGACCTTTGGGTGCTAGGCATCTTCAGTACTGCCTCCTGCTGACGGGGCAGCGGTGTTGTCGGCCGACGGCTGGGAAGGTGTGATCGGCTCTGTCTCCGGTGCTTGCATTATCTAGAGCCTGACCTTCCTTGTGCAGCCCTCCCTTGGTGGTGTCATCACGTCCTTGGGGTCGAAGGGCACGTTGAAGTTCGCGCAAAGCCCGGTGATGAGGGGTGTTACACTCATTGGTGGCGTCATCACGTCCTTGTACTTGTGCATTCTTGTATCCTTGTTGTGTTCTTGTTATGCTTGTTCTAACACTCCTTGGTCGAGTTACTCTTAACCCGGGTGAGGGGTGTTACACTTCGGTTGCCGGGGCAAGTAGATTGGCAAGGAACATTGGGAAAGGTACCTTACTATTGGGATAATTCTCCAAGATAACTTGGGTGAGGGAGATATCTCGGTCCTTCATATATCGCCTAAGAATCAACTCTTGTGCCTCCATCCGATCCAATCGCTGTATCAAAGGGCAAAGGATTTCAGCCACCCTAGGGACAGTTGCCGTGGCATGTGCACTTGTTGGGGTATGTTCTGGTGCCGGGGCAGAATCTAGAATAGAGGATTTTTGCACAACGACTGGTTCTTTTGGTGGCCCTTCTTGCATCATTCGCATATACTGAGTCCTTGTCCACCTAGTTTTCTTGGGTAGCCTCTCATGCGTAGCCTTGGTCGGCAAGTGCTCATTCTCGCATAAGATGGAAATCAAATCGGGAAAATAAAGTTCACCCACACCCTTCTTGCTACAAGTATAAATCTCATCAACGATAATCTGTCCAATGTTAATAGTACGCTTATGCAAAATAGAATGTATCAACAATAAACGAGAGTAAGAAACAGTAGTGTTATGAGTTGTAGGCATCAAACGAGTTTTGACGAAATTATTCCACAACTTGTCGCGGGTTTCAACAAGGCTCGATCAACCGTGCCTTTCAATTCTCCATCATTCCATTCGATTCCTTCAACAATGAGATCTTTGAAGACTTTATCCACCTCTTCCTCGGTGATATTAGTCACAAACTCGGTATGCTCGTCATGTGTGAAAAATAACCCATAGTATACATTGTTAGTGAAAGCATCAAGAAGAATGGCCCTACCACGCACAAAGACACATGGATTATCCAGACTAGAAACATGAGAATAAAACACCCTTACCCGTGAGATGTTCCCTGATGTCGGTTGTTCGCAAATGATTTGCCATTTATGATCTGCAACAATGGTGTAGAAGGAATCTTCAAGACCATACTTGGGTTGGGAGAGATCATAGGAAAACCCTTCCTCTTCCTAAACCTTTCTCATGGCAAACTTCTTCTTGAATCTTTGTGCAATAGCCGGTGAAGCAAAACGACAGAAAGATGGCTCGATTGCTTGTGAAGAACTTGCTCTGGGCATAGTTTTCAAATTCTTGGCCATGGTTTTTGGTTCTTGATTGAAAAAGAAAAGAAAACAAGAAAAGCTAAAAGAGTTTCAATAGATGGAGAGAAAGTAAATGAAAAAGAGGAAGTAGATGGGTGGTAATGGGGGTTTAAAGGTTGAGTGAAAGGTTGTTAGAGATGATGGATTGATGTATCACCAATGGGGGAAAAGAAAAATAATGATGGGTGAAAGGTGGGGTGTGTGGCTAGGGTTAAAAAGGGAGGGAAAGAAAATTTGAGTGAAAATTTTCAAAGGGGTGTTAAAATCCCTTAAAACTGTCGTATTTCCAACTTCTTGGGGGTAGATTTTCATTCAAATGAAATTATATTTCATAGCCCAACTCCTTCTGTTTTGAAACTCTTATCCTAAAATTCAAAAATAAAACAAAACAAAAGTATAAATATTAAATAAAGATAAAGATAAAAACTAAATCAACTAAAACGAAAATAAAAAGAAAATGATAAAAGACGAATTCAAAGAAAAATAAAAAAACAAAAAAGAACTAAATAATAAAATTAAAAACACTTAGAAAGGGCATTCTCATGCATCTTCTAAGAATACCGCTTTCTTATCATACTCAACATGAGTACCAACGTAGTGCTTACTTTTTTTTTCCATTAACCTTAAACTCACGTCCATCAAAAGTTGATTTGATCACAACTTCCCCATGAGAATAGAGTTTAAACACCTCCAATGGCTGGACCATCTTGACTTCAGTTTTCCTGAAAAAAGTCTAAGGCGATAATTATAGAGAATCACTAGTTGCCCTGACAAGAATTGTCGCGGCAATAGCTTCTTGTCATAACATCGTTTCATCTTCTCTTTATAGATCCTGGAATTGTCGTAGGCTAATGCACGAAATTCTTCCATCTCGTTTAAGTCTAGTAAGCACTTTTGTCATGCTCTCTCCCAATCCATGCTCATGGTCTTGATTGCCCAATAGGCCTCATGCTTGATCTCCACCGGCAGGTGGCAAGTTTTGCCATAGATAACTCTGCAAGGAGACATGCCTAGGGGCATCTTGTATGTTGTTCGGTAGGCCTAAAGTGCATCATCAATTCTCACATATCAATCCTTTCGGGAATGATTGACAACCTTCTAAAGGATAATCTTCAACTCACGGTTAGAAATTTCAGTCTGCCCGTTAGTCTGCGGGTGATATGTTGTGTCAACTTTGTGAGTCACTCCAAAGCACTGTAACATTTTGGCAATAAGTTTATTGCCAAAATGCTTGCCTTCATTGCTGATAATTTCCCTCGACATTCCGAACCGTGTGAATATGTATTTTTGCAAGAATCACTACATAGTTTTAGAATCATTTCTGGGAACTGCAATTGCCTCAACCCATTCAGACACGTAGTCCACGACAAGTAAAATATATAGGTTACCTAATGATGATGGGAAGGGCCCCATAAAATCGATGCCCCATACATTGAACAATTCTACCTCGAGGATATTTTGGAATGGCATCTCATGTTGCCTTTATATATTCCCCGTCCGTTGACATTGAACACACCTCTTGTAGAATTTATGGGCATCTTTATAGAGAGTTGGCCAATATAAGCCTGATTGTGAGACTTTGGCCACTGTACGAGTACCTTTAAAATGGAATCCATAAGGTGATGAATGACATTGTAGAAGCACAATTTGTTGTTCCTCCTCAGGAACACATCGTTGTATGACTTGATCTGCACATTGTTTAACCAAAATAGCCTCGTCCTAACAATAATGCTTAGCATCATGTAGGAAACACTTCTTTCCCTGGTGAGTAAGGTCCTAAGGTATAATACCGCTCACTTCAAGGTCGTATAGTGCCTTCCCGACATAGTCATTGCCGATAGCACAAGGTACTGTAAAACAACCTGAATCTTTTAGTTTGGGTGGCAACCGGTTGTGCAACATTGTCATACATCATTCCGTCAAAGAAACTTTCTCGAACTCGCTCAGATTTGTTCTCTTAGAGATAATGTCTTTAAGGAACTTAGCATAATTAGGCATCTTCTCTATTGCCTCAACTAGCGGTAAGTTAATGTGAACTTGCTTCAGAATGTCAAGGAACTTCTTGAACTGGTATTCATTCTTCGTCCTTTTCAGCCTCTATGAGAATGGTGGTGGCAATCTGATCACTTTGCCTTTACCCGTCTTATTTGACTCGATATTATTGGATAAACTTGTCGCGGCAAGAAGGCTTGCCATGGCAACTACTAGAGGCTCATCATCTACGATTGTCATGGCATCGTCACTAGGTACATCTTTCTGAACACGGGACTACTCTACTGGCTGACTACTATCCTTAGATTGGACAAGCCCATCATTCTCTTTTGATCCACCTCGGGTTGTGATCACCTTACACTGTTCATGGTTCGTTCCTCGTACAACCTTAGTGTCGCTGGGCAGACTGCCTCGTGGCCTTGTACTCAGGACTTGGGCAAATTGCCCAACCTGTGTTTCCAATGCTTTCAGTGCTGCTCCTTGATTTTGCATCGTCATCTCAGCCCCGTTAATAAAAGAGTCAATCTTTTTCATGAAAGTACTAGTCTCAGTCATATAAGATTGAATTTTAAGCATGAAAAGATTTAAAGAAGTTTCAAAAGAACTAGCTGGTGAAGACTGTTGTTGTGGTAATTGTTGTCATGACATGTTCTGTCCGAAACCTGATGCTTCTGCATTTTGGCAGTTCTGATTGTTGGAGTTTCTCTGGTTACTCCATGAAAAGTTAGGGTGTTGCCGCCATGTTGGATTGTATGTGTTAGAATACGTGTTGTTGTTCTGGTTATAGTTTCCAACATAAAAACTGGACTCTGGGTTTGTAACCCCCTCGTCCCGGTCCGGACGCTCGACCGATCCGAGTGGGCTATACGGGGATAACCGAGGCGAAACCCATTAAGGCTCCACTTCGGTTACCGACCCAAGGAAAACTTTTTCATTTAAATTATCTTCTCTAGATGAGATATTAAATCCTATGTGAGGAAAGCAACAACGGAAGAAACGATCAACCAACAGCCCAATTAAAACAACCCATTTTAATCTTAAACAGCAGGCCGTATCGGAACGCCCATAGGGTGTTTCGATACGCCTTGACTAGGTCAACTGACCAAAGTCAACTCGAAGAGACCGTTCCGAAACAGGGGTGGCCCGTATCGAAATGCCCTCAACGGTCAACTTCTCGTGGTCAACGATACGAAGGCCGTTCTGAAACACTAAAGCCCGTTTCGATACTTCATTTTATCGTCAAATTCTCAGATTTCTAGTGGCAAAATCGCACCGAAACGTTCCCTAGCATACCAAAACGCCTGGCCCGAAACAAAGGGACCGTACCGAAACAGGACCAACCGTTTCGAAACGCCCTCTGTCTGCAGATTGGTTTTAGCTGGTTTTTGGCACAAGGCTGTCCCAAAACACAACTAGAACCTCCCACAACACACAAGCATTAACTCTAGATACAAGACATCCTAAACGAACATGCTTAACACACATCGAACATATAAAACCATACATAGATAGGATGCATCAAATCAACATAAAAAAATCATACATGGCATGTAAGATAACATGCTTCAACGAGAACATACATTTAGGCATTCAAGGTAGACAATTTAAACATGGTTTACAAACAAGACAAGGCATCCAAAAGCCAAACCGACATTCACATATAAAGGAGTCTAACATGCTCCTAAAACCAAACATCCACAACTCGCATCCAAAAAGCTCAAGACAACAATATATATCCCATTAACCACAAATAAACGAGAGGCCTAAACAACAATTAGAGTT
This sequence comes from Hibiscus tridactylites, assembly GCA_958450335.1. Lineage (NCBI taxonomy): Eukaryota > Viridiplantae > Streptophyta > Magnoliopsida > Malvales > Malvaceae > Hibiscus > Hibiscus tridactylites. The sequence goes on along the minus strand of OY288290.1, from coordinate 45,385,422 downwards.
CAACCAAAGTCTCTAACTAAAGCTTGGGATTAAGCTACCACTCTAATCCCAACTCTAGGTGGGTCTACCAAGCCCAACCTAGTCCACATGCTTGAACCAACACTTGAAAACCATTTAAAAACATTTAACCACTCATCGACTATTCCAAGCTCAACACACTAGCCGATCAAGCTTCCAACGATTCCGGATTCGATCCCGAGGCTTCACCAACACAAATTCTTGCTTCTAGTCAACTCAACACAATCAAAACAACCCCAAATCAGTTCACACATCAGTGTAGCAAACCCGGAACACTAATCAAGCATAAAACACAAGATTTTCGAGCTAAGAACAACCCCAAAACCTCAATCCCGAGCAGCCATCAAACACAGTCCAAAACTCTTGATTTCAACCTTTTTAACACACTTAAATGCTCCCAAAACAACCCCTAGCTATCACCCTAACATCAGCCCTCAATTTCCAACACATAGCAACCCCAAAACCAACCTTAAAACCCTTCAAAAACCCCCTCTAAAACCAAAAACCGGGAATCTTTATAAAACTCTTTAAAAACCAAGTATGTTGGACCTTTTAGGCTGTAAACATATTATCTAACATTAATAAATCAATAGCTTAGGTTAAAGACAATAAAGTTCTCATTTTTAATCCCAAAACTCAAAACCTCAAAATCCAAAAACCATGAGTTTTTTTTTTTGATAAATAAAGATACTAGCTTGAAGAGGGAAATGAGGACAAGTCAAAAACGAAATTACCTTTCAAAAAGCACCAAAGATGAAGGTGTATGGTGATGGAATAGTAATTTGGAGAAGAAGACTCTCTTTGTCGTGGAAAATGAAAATGGGGGAGGGAAGGGGAAGAAGATGACAAGGATATTTTAACAAAAAGGGGTTTTAAAATGAAAGACCATTTAATTACATTTTTGCCATTAATGAGGATAGCTATCCCAATTTCTAATTTCCATGGAATTGGGCTTTAAAATCAAAACATGTCCAACATAAATTATTTGTTTTGAAACCCGAGGCCCAAAATAATACTTCATTATTTTAAGGGTAAACTATCTGTTTGACCACCAAACTATTGTGAAAGTTTTAAAATGACCACCATAGAAAAAAACGCTCCATTTCACTACCCAAACTATTAAAATGGGATCATTTTGGCCACCTGCCGTTAATGGGCTAACGGAAGGTGACGTGGCAGTTAAAAAATTAAAGGTATAATCACACATTTGGTCCTTATTATTTACACATTCTTTCAATTTAGTCCCTCTGAAGAAAAATCACCCAAATCCTACATAACTCTCCCATTCATCTTCTTCCCCACAACACCCAAAGCTAAATAAGTAAACAATTTAGTCCCTCGTATTCCAACTTCTAAGGTAAGCCAATGCTAAGGCAATCCCCAGCATTGCTAGCAGATATATGATTGTAGATATACGGACTTTACGGACCTGCATGTAATTATCATACCCATTACTTACATCTCTTCAACAAAATAAGTAAACAAGTTACATGCACGTGCAAGAGCTCGTAATTACAATGGTGATACAAAAGCTAAATGATTTGCTTCAGAAATCATAAGGATTCCAACATATATTTTGGATTAGAGCAAAGCACTTGCTTTCCAAATCAGATTAAAAAGAGTATGCAGCCCACTGAGAACATTTTAGCCTTTATTATGGGTGCAAGACGGATATTTTCTATTACCCAGTTCTTGTGCGGAAGATTTCGATCTGCATGCTCAAGCGAGTAGCACAACATATCAATGATTGCCAACTCTGTTACCGGATCATGGTTTTCTGCAAACTTAAAGGCTTAGACTCAACTGCAATCATTCAGTGACAAAAAGTTATTAGTCAAACAAATGTAAATAAATTGAAGAAATCACCTGGAATGTCAAAGATTTGTTTTGCAGGTGGAATACCCAGCAGCTCTCCCAAATGAACTCGGACACGAACACGATCAGCAATTGAAAGTAAATCTCCATGTGTGACAACAAGAACAGGTTTATCATCTAAAAAAGAAGCATTCAGCAATTTAATTGCCTGATAAGAAATCACATTGACCAATCCAGAAAATAAAAAGAAAAACCAACTAGGAAAGTAAGAAATACATGAAATAATCTGTACCTTTAAATGACAAGCATGGACACTTGAAAATCTTGGCGATCATCTGCATATACTGTACCTGAGCTGTGTCATCACCCTCCATGGATTTCAAAACAGAAACCCCGTCAACAACGAAAATGACAAAATTAACGGTCCGGGTCTTGCAAGACTGCCGACCTAAGTTGCGTATTTTAAACTTCATTCTTCTCCTTAAACTATAATCATCTGATTTCCTGATTAACAAAACCCTCATATGAACAAATCTGAAGAAGGGAAAAATTAAATGCATGATATAAACTACTTTGTAAAGTTAAAATGCAGACCTGATAACAAGTTCCCCGTGACGAACACCTTTATTCATCCAGTTCTCAATCATATTAATGTTTTCAAAAGCATCATTAGACAAGCCCCGAGTATCATAAAGACAGAACCAAGATGAACCTCTTGGGATCGTGTATTCTTGGAGATAGTAGGTACCATCTCCAACCGATGGGTTATCTACAGACAAGAATGGGGAACAAGCTGTCGTGATCTTGGGTCGTTTGCGATTCAAAACTCAAACACAACCGGAATCTAGGATTGATTCTACAGACAAGAGGAAGCTGATGGTTGTATGGTTGAGCATCATCACATTCACATGATATATATATATAGAGAGAACAAAAGAAAGGGAATTTTATTTAAGAAATCTGTATGCAGTTTTCATTAAAGTGACCTTGCTTTGGGTGTTGTGGGGAAGAAGATGAATGGGAGAGTTATGTAGGATTTGGGTGATTTTTCCTTCAGAGGGACTAAATTGAAAGAATGTGTAAATAATAAGGACCAAATGTGTGATTATACCTTTAATTTTTTAACTGCCACGTCACCTTCCGTTAGCCCATTAACGGCAGGTGGCCAAAATGATCCCATTTTAATAGTTTGGGTAGTGAAATGGAGCGTTTTTTTCTATGGTGGTCATTTTAAAACTTTCACAATAGTTTGGTGGTCAAACAGATAGTTTACCCTTATTTTAATTATAAAACCGAAACCCGAAACATTATTTTAATATTATTTTCACCTGACCCCCAAACCCGGGTGTTACAACTCTCCCCCACTTAAGGAATTTCGTCCCCGAAATTACCTGACAGAAACAAGTACGGAAACTGCTCAAGCATATCAGCTTTCCTCTCCCACGTGGCCTCTTCCACACCTCTATGTCTCCACAACACCTTGACCAACTCTATGGTCTTGCCACGCAACACCTTGCTATCAGAAGCAAGTATCTCAACAGGTTCTTCATTGTAAGACAAATCCGGATTCAACTCTATCTCCTCAACAGGCATAACATGAGACGGATCTGATCTGTATCTCCTAAGCATCGACACATGGAAGACGTCATGGATCTTCTCTAACTCAGAAGGCAATCTCAAACGGTAAGCTACTGGCCCAATCCGCTCAACTATCTCATATGGACCAATAAACCTCGGACTCAACTTACCTTTCCGGCCAAATCGCATTACCTTCTTCCACGGAGATACTTTCAGAAACACTTTCTCACCCACTGAGAACTCAATCTCTTTTCTCTTCAAATCTGCATAAGATTTCTGACAATCGGAAGCTGCTTTCAAATGGTCACAAATCAACTTCACTTTTTCAGTAGTCCCCTTAAGCAAGTCTGGCATAGGTAACAATTTCTGAACCATTTCAGCCCATTAGATCGGAGTCCTACATCGTCTACCATAAAAAGCCTCATAAGGAGCCATCTGTATACTAGCCTGGTAACTGTTGTTGTAAGCAAACTCAACTAAGGGCAAGTGCTTCTCCCAAGAACCCTGGAAGTCAATCACACAACAACGAAGCATATCCTCTAAAATCTGTATCACTCGCTCTGACTGTCCATCTGACTGTGGATGATAAGAAGTACTGAAATGCAAACAGCTACCTAGGGCACTATGCAAACAACTCCAGAACCTGGCTGTGAATCTCGGATCTCTGTCTGACACAATAGACTTCAGAACTCCATGAAGTCTCACAATCTCGCGAATGTACAAATTCGCTAACTTTTCTAAAGAATCTGTAGTGTTCACTGCTAGGAAGTGAGCACACTTAGTGAACCTATCAACTATCACCCAAACAGAATTCTTCTTCGAAGGAGAAAACGGTAACCCCGACACAAAGTCCATTGTGATCCTCTCCCATTTCCATTCTGGAATCTTCAAAGGCTGTAACAAACCTGAAGGAACCTGATGTTCTGCCTTCACTCTCTGACAAACCATACAACGGCTCACATACTCGGCTACATCCTTCTTCAAACCAACCCAGAAATAATCATTCTTCAAATCTCGGTACATCTTAGTGCTACCCGGATGCATCAAAAAATGACTCGAATGCGCTTCGCTCAGAATCAGACGTCTCAACTCAACATCTTCAGGTACTACAACCCTGTCTTTGAAACACAACACATTCTCACTACTTAAGCTATACTCGGTCGGTCTACCTTCGGCTATGTCCTGAACATGAGGAACTAAAGACACATCTTGCAACTGTTTCTCTCTGATCAACTGAATCAAAGAAGGCTTCACTTGCAACTCTGTGATCAAACCACCATCATCTGATACACTCAATCTAGCAAACATAGCTCGCAACTCAATTGCAACTTTTCTGCTCAACGCATCGGCTACTACATTTGCCTTACCCGGATGGTACTCTATGGTCAAATCATAGTCTTTTAACAGCTCAAGCCATCTTCTCTATCTCAAGTTCAACTCTCTCTGAGTCATCAAATACTTCAAGCTCTTATGATCGGTGTAAACTATGCACTTCTCACCATACAAGTAGTGACGCCAAATCTTCAACGCAAACACAATCACGACTAACTTAATATCGTGAGTAGGATAGTTCTTCTCATACACTTTTAACTGTTTCGAAGCATAGGCAACAACTCTTCTTTCTTGCATTAGGACACAACCTAAACCTACGTAAGAAGCATCACTATAGATCACAAACTCCTTCCCTGAAACTGGTTGTACCAACACTGGATCATTCGTCAAAGCTTCTTTCAATTTCTCAAATGCCTTCTGTCTCGCATCTGACCACTCAAACTTCACTTCTTTTTGCAACAATTTAGTCAACGGAGCAGCTACTCTAGAGAAACCATCAACAAATCTCCTATAGTAACCGGATAATCCTAGGAAACTCCTAATCTCAGTCACAGACTTAGGTTGTTTCCACTCAACAATGGCTTCAATCTTCGTCGGATCAACATGGATACCTTTAGCAGATACTACATGGACAAGAAACACAACTTCTCGAATCTAGAACTCACATTTGCTCAATTTCGCATACAACTGATTACTCATCAACCTCTGTAAAATAAGTCACAGGTGCTCATCATGCTCCTCTTCCGATCTCGAGTACACAAGAATGTTATCTATGAAAACAACTACAAATCGGTCTAGATAGTCTCTGAAAACTCTGTTCATCATGTCCATGAATGTTGCTGGTGCATTCGTGAGCCCAAACGGCATCACAAGGAACACATAGTGACCATATCTAGTCCTAAAAGCTGTCTTCGGAACATCACACTCTTTTACTTTCAACTGATAGTACCCTGACCTCAAATCTATCTTCGAGAACAATGAAGCACCCCTCAACTGATCAAACAGATCATCTATACGAGGCAACAGATACTTGTTCTTCACAGTTAACTGATTCAACTGCTTGTAGTCAATACACATTCACATGCTGCCATCATTCTTCTTTACAAACAACACAGGAGCACCCCAAGGCGAACTACTAGGCCTAATGAAACCACGGTCTAACAACTCTTGAAGCTGACTCTTCAATTCTTTCAACTCTTTTGGAGCCATACGATACAGAGCTATAGAAACTGGAGTAGACCCTGAAACAGTCTCAATCACAAACTCTACATCTCTGTTAGGAGGCAAACCTGGTAACTCTTCTGGAAACACATTCGGAAAATCACAAACTATTTTGATATCTTTCGGTCTCGCCTCACCCATATTCGGATTCATCACATATGTTAAGTAAGTCCCACAACCGGAATCCATCAACCTATGAGCCTCTAAAGCTGACACAACATTCGACAAGAACTTAATGTTCTCGCCTACTACTACTATCTCGTAGTCATCGAAAAGCTTCAAAGAAATTCTCTTCGTCTCAAAGTCTACACTAGCTCTGTCCTCAACTAACCAATCCATACCCAAAATAATATCAAAGCCATAAAACGGAAGTTCCATCATGTCAACCGGAAACACATGACCTTGAATCTTCAGCGGACATCTCCTATACATTCGTCTAACTACAACTATCTCACCAAAGGAACTAGTCACATGCATACCTACATTTAAGATCTCAACAGGTATGTCTAACTTCTTTGAATGCTCACTCAAAATGTAGGAATGCGTAGAACCCGAATCAACCAAGGAAAGCAAAGACATAGACTGTAACTTAAAATTACATGCTATCACATTCGTGTCATTCCCAGCCTCTCTCTGAGCATAGACTCTCGCTGGTCCACCTGCCTCTGGCTGTACTGCCACAACATGAGCAAGATTCCTCGGTGCATCAGCCCTCGGCTGGAAGTGACCACAACCGTGCCCACGGCCTCTCTGATAATCCATCGCTCTCGCAGGAGCCTGAGCCAGATTCGGTGCCTGTGTCGCCTTGCGGGCACTCTCTCCTGAAGTGGTCTCTCGAACCACAGTTCCAACAAGCATGAAAGTTACCCCAACACTCTCTAGAATGTTGTCTCCCACAACGTGTGCACTCGGGCAAACGCCCTCCAGCTCTATGGCCCTGATGGCCTCTACCATGGTGGCCACCGCCACGCCTATGGTCAAAATGATGTCCACCGCTTCGATGCCTCTTGGCATCATCACGATCAAAGTTACCATGCCTCTTCCCTGAGCTCGATCCCCCGGATCGCTTGGTCAGCCCCAAGCTATGCTCAATGTCCTTGGCCCTAGCAACCAAGACATCAAAATCAGTATAATCTGAAGCTAAGGTATACCTCTTAACTTCCTCATGAAGACCATATCTGAAACGGTTACAATGGTCCCTCTCAGAAGGAACCAACTCTGGAGCATACTGACTCAAACGAACAAAACGAATATCGTAGTCATTCACCGAAACATCTCCCTGAATGAGAACCATGAACTCTCGTTTCTTCTCATCAAGATATCTCGGCCCCAAGTACCTCTTCCGGAAAGCAGACTCAAAGAAATCCCAACCAATCTCAGCCTCAGGAACCCAGTAGTAATGGTGACCCACCAAGTGTAGGCATCACCCTGAAGCAAAGAAATCACACAACCCAACTTACAGGCACCAACACAACCCATTTGTGCTAAGATACAGACTGTCTTCTCCAACCACAACTCAGATCTCTCAGGTGTAGATCCGCTGAACTCTTCTGCCCCTAGGCTACGGAGCCTCTCTAACAGTAAACTAGTATCATCACCTCTCGGCTGAGTTGCAGCCTGAGCCCCGGCAACTGCGGCCTGAAACAATCTCGCTATAGCTTGAACTAGCAGAGCCATATCTATTCCTGCAGGACCTTGGCCACCTTGGCCAACCTGAGGTCCCACTCCCTCAGCTCCAGCCTCGCCTTCTACTCCAGGCTGAGGAGGTGGTGGTGGTGGTGGAGGAGCTCCAACTCCAGCAACAGGCTCTCCCATAAGAGCCTCTACTCTGGCCACCGGCTCATTAACAGGAGCCGCGACACGAGGTTCCTGACGAACCAACCTCGGTCTACCTCTTGGCCTCGAAACACGTGCTCATGGATAACAACTACAACACAATAACAACATACAAAGATTGGGTTAGCAAGGGCAAGGGTCCAAGTGGCTCAAGTATGTTCCCTAACTTAAAAATTCATTTTCCGATATAATAGAAGCAATGGGACTCTACGCAACATGCTTCAAACAACATACATATACGATCAAACAAGCATATATCAAGCATACTTATTAAGCAAGCAAACATACTTACATGGCAAGCAAACACCGTGCTATTGCAATACAAGAACTTAACTTACCTCACTTACCTGCCCAAGGTCTCGGAAACCTTAAGCTCTGATACCAACAAGTGTAACCCCCTCATCCCGGTCCGGACACTCGACCGATCCGAGTGGGCTACACGGTGATAACCGAGGCGAAACCCGTTAAGGATCCACTTCGATTACCGACCCAAGGAAAACTTTTTCATTTAAATTATCTTCTCTAGATGAGATATTAAATCGTATGTGAGGAAAGCAACAGCGGAAGAAACGATCAACCAATGCCCAATTAAAACAACCCAATTAAAACAGCCCATTTTAATCTTAAACAGCAGGCCGTATCGAAACGCCCATAGGGTGTTTCGATACGCCTTGACTAGGTCAACCGACCAAAGTCAACCCGAAGAGACCGTTCCAAAACAGGGGTGGCCCGTATCGAACTGCCCTCAACGGTCAACTTCTCGTGGTTAACGATACGAAGGTCGTTCTGAAACGCTAAAGCTCGTTTCGATACTTCATTTTATCGTCAAATTCTCAGATTTCCAGTGGCAAAATCGTACCGAAACTTTCCTTAACGTGTCGAAACGCCTGGCCCGAAACAAAGGGACCGTACCGAAACGGGACCAACCGTTTCGAAATGCCCTCTGTCTGCAGATTGGTTTTAGCTGGTTTTTGGCACAAGGCTGTCCCAAAACACAACTAGAACCTCCCACAACACACAAGCATTAACTCTAGATACAAGACATCCTAAACGAACATGCTTAACACACATCGAACATATAAAACCATACATAGATAGGATGCATCAAATCAACATAAAAAATCATACATGGCATTTAAGATAACATGCTTCAACAAGAACATACACTTAGGCATTCAAGGTAGGCAATTTAAACATGGTTTACAAACAAGACAAGGCATCCAAAAGCCAAACCAACATTCACATATAAAGGACTCTAACATGCTCCTAAAACCAAACATCCACAACTCGCATCCAAAAAGCTCAAGACAACAATACATATCCCATTAACCACAAATAAACGAGAGGCATAAACAACAATTAGAGTTCAACCAAAGTCTCTGACTAAAGCTTGGGATTAGGCTACCACTCTGATCCCAACTCTAGGTGGGTCTACCAAGCCCAACCTAGTCCACATGCTTGAACCAACACTTGAAAACCATTTAAAAACATTTAACCACTCATCGACTATTCCAAGCTCAACACTAGCCGATCAAGCTTCCAACGATTCCGGATTCGATCCCGAGGATTCACCAACACAAATTCTTACTTCTAGTCAACTCAACACAATCAAAACAACATCAAAATAGTTCACACATCAATGTAGCAAACCCGGAACACTAATCAAGCATAAAACACAAGATTTTCGAGCTAAGAACAACCCCAAAACCTCAATCCCGAGCAGCCATCAAACACAGTCCAAAACTCTTGATTTCAACCTTTTTAACACACTTAAGTGCTCCCAAAACAACCCCTAACTATCACCCTAACATCAGCCCTCAATTTCCAACACATAGCAACCCCAAAACCAACCTTAAAACCCTTCAAAAACCCCTCTAAAACCAAAATCCGGGAATCTTTATAAAACTCTTTAAAAACCAAGTATGTTGGACCTTTTAGGTTGTAAACATCTTATCTAACATTAATAAATCAATAGCTTAGGTTAAAGACAATAAAGTTCTCATTTTTAATCCCAAAACTCAAAACCTCAAAATCCAAAAACCATGAGCTTTTTTGAAAAATAAAGATACTAGCTTGAAGAGGGAAAGGAGGACAAGTCAAAAACGAAATTACCTTTCAAAAAGCACCAAAGATGAATGTGTATGGTGATGGAATAGTAATTTGGAGAAGAAGACCCTCTTTGTCGTGGAAAATGAAAATGGGGGAGGGAAGGGGAAGAAGATGACAAGGCTATTTTAACAAAAAAGGGTTTTAAAATGAAAGACCATTTAATTACATTTTTGCCATTAATGAGGATAGCTATCCCAATTTCCAATTTCCATGGAATTGGGCTTTAAAATTAAACCATGTCCAACATAAATTATTTGTTTTGAAACCCGAGGCCCAAAATAATATTTTATTATTTTAATTATCAAACCGAAACTCGAAACATTATTTTAATATTATTTTCACCCGACCCCCAAACCCGGGTGTTACAGGGTTCTGTGGACACTTAGAAGAATCATGGTTATCATTACATGAATCACAAAATGAATCTACTACCTTGACCTCATGTGTGTTGATAGGTCGCTGTATGGTCTTAATCGTATTGGTTAATGTAGCCAACTGTACTGAGATAGCATCTGATGAATCAAGCTCAATTGTCGAGGCATTTCGCCTTACTACTCCCCTCCTAGTGGTTGGGAATTATTAATCATTCTTGGCAAGTCTGTCCAAAATCTCCAGAGCTTCCTCAGGTGATTTTTCTAGGAGTGTGCCATTTGCCGAGGCATCTAGCATCATTCTCGTCGATGCGTTTACCCCATTATAGAACATCACTACTTGCATCCAATCTCTAAATATGTGCATGGGAAATTTGTGTAAAAGCTCTTTATACCGATCCCGAGCCTCGTACATAGACTCGTCATCTGCTTACTAAAAAGAAGTAATGTCATTACGCAGTTTATTAGTCATATTTGTAAAATTAAATCTAATAAGGAAACTCCGGCATAGATCTGTCCAAGATTCTAAAGATGAAGATGAGATATTGTTTAACCATGATTTCGCCCTATCCCTCCATGAATAAGAGAATAATTTCAACCTCAGAACATCCTCATGGACTCCCTATTGTCTGAAGGAATCACAAACTTCTAAGAATGATTTGAGATGATGTCTGGAATCTTCAGTTGCCGAGCCGCCAAATTGGCAAATTGAAATTCACTGGTTTTATTACAAAGTGCGCGACTTGAATCTCAAGAGTGACAATTCCTAGATTGAGATCTCTAAGGTCTGGAACTAAGTGATCTCGGATGGGTTTCTTACGTACACGAACATATTGCTCGGCTAGAGCTGCGCCTCCTCCTACCGCGATATTTTGATTGCCGACTGGGTCAACAGGACTTGCCATTGCTACTCTTAGCTCTCTTCTTCTTTTACAAAAAAACTCGTTCGATATCTGGTTCAAATTGGTAGTTTGGTGCTGTCAGTCTCGCTCTAGTCATACACAGAAGCAAAACCAAAGTTGTTAGCCCCTTGAAACCAAACACAAAAATAAAATAAAAAGAAATAAGGGTGAAAGAAATTAAAAACAAAGCTGCTATTGTCAATCCCCAGCAACAACGTCAAAAACTTGTTGTGTGATTTAAGTGCAACGCAAACGGTGCAAGTGAACACGTCGCAAGTAATGGTATAGATAAAAATTGTCTCCACAGGGATTGGTGAAACTCTGACTTCTAGCTTCTTGCACTGAAAAAAGAATAATATTGGAAATGATAGGTGGTGATAGATAACAAGTAAAATAAACTAAGAAAAGCAAAGTAAATAGAAAAAGTAATTGATATGAGAGAATAGGTCGGGTTATCGTGAGCAATGGTGCGATTGTTGAGGCTTGTAATTGCTGATGCAAGTCAATTTCCGTGGCAATTGGGTTTAAATGAATGTCGTGGAAACTGGGTTTAGATGAATGTCGTAGCAGCTGGGTTTCCTCCTTCAATGTTTGGCGGAGTGTTCTTCAATGTCTTCGTGTTATCCTTAACCAAAGAACTGATGTTAGCGCAACCCTTGGTGATACATCCCCGCGTTAACCTTGAGTGAGCAACATTGATATTGCACTCTTCTTAGCTGCTGAAATCCGATTCTTATTCCTAAGGCGGATTAGTTCCCACTAACGATCGTTTAAATGGAAACCGTGTCCACTTGTTTCGTGAATCTAGCTCTCACGAGCCTAGATAAATGGATTCACTCAAGTTCCTTTCCCAATTCCCTTAAAGTGAAAATCAAGAACCAAGAATGGACAAACAATGAAATTTATTGAATTAAAAACCAAAAACCATTCATTCATCTCTACACACCAACAAAACCCGATAACCCAAGCCAAATTAAACTAGTTCATGGCTAGGTATAAAGAAAATACAAAGGAATAAAACCCGAACATGGGATCACACGATACAAGATGAAAAAGAAGAAGTTGTGCGTGAATTCTCTTGTGATCCGATCCCCTCCAAATTGACTATCTTGTTTGTGTGTTGCGATCTCCTTAAATAGGTGAGGAAAAAGAGTCTAAATGCGTGTAGATCTGTGTAATCAGATCCCTAACTGATTAGAGAATTGAATTTTGAATCTGCGATAATTATCATTTGTGTTTGAATTAAATATACAGATAGTGGCTTTTTATCGCGTTTTGCCGCGGCATCCCTCGGCAAGTCGTCGTGCACAAAATAAGGCAAACCAGCAGAGATTTTTCCATAAAAACCATCAAAACGTAACACCAAGCTCAATAGACGAGGAGACAATGAAACTATGCATGAATGACTAAAAATGCAACTGAAATGGGCCTAAGTATAACAATAATATGAGTAAAAAGGTAGAAAATATAGTACTTTTACACTCTTACAAAGATGAAAAACGCTTTTCGACACGCACCCAAGCTTTTGCCTCGCTGTAAAGGGCTCACAATAAGATCGTGGATGCCGGGGAAAAGCTCCCAACGAACGAGTCACCGAAAAAAACAAAACACCAAAAAATGGGGGAAAAAGTCGGCACAGAGGAAGAAGAAGAAGAAGAAGAAGAAGAAGAAGAAGAAGAAGAAGAAGAAGGGAGGTCGGCCACTGAATAACTCAATAGTCGGCCGCCAATAGAGGTTCAAGGTTTTTAACACTTTAGGGGGAAAGGAGTAAAGTTTAGAGCGTTTTTAGGTTTTTGAAAATAGGAACTCAAAACTCGTTTTCTTCGCTGATGTAATTTTAGGAAATATAAAGTAAGGAAACATCATAAAGAAGAGTCATTGGGTTCATCACTGATTATTCATTTCAGCCACCAAAAAATTGTGTTTAATTATTTTTTTATAGTTGTTGACGGTGGATAAAGACGGGGTGAGCGGCGGTCCGCGACGGGGTCAACGACAACTAACGGTGGGGTAAACAACGACTAAGGATAATGAGATTTTATCTAAAGCTTATGGGTTAAATAGATATTTATCTAAAAATTATGGGTTAAATTAATATTTTATCTAAAGTTCACGAGTCTAATTAAAAATAAATATTTTGACTAATGTGCCACGTTAGTATACTAATGAAGTTACGACTCAATGACCAAAATGTTATAAATCGTAATATAAGTGATTGAAATGTAATTTTCTAAAATTAATTACCAAAATAAAACAGTCTGAAAACTGAAGGGACCAACCATATAATTTACCCTTCGATTAAATGTTCTCACTTACCATGTGTCTTTAATTTAAAAGAAATAATTAAGTGTAGTGTCTTATCCGTGAGTAAAAAAAATAAAAATTGATTTGAACTGTAGTGTTTAGACGGTTTATGGATCGCAAATTTACAAATAGTGGTTACTCTAATTGAATTGAATATGATTTTTTATTTAATTTGTAATTAATCTTTGTATATAATTTGTAATTAATTTTAATTGTTTTATAATGTAAAAATAAGTATTATATTTTTTGTTCAACAAAATATGACTTATTAACAAAAAATGTCATATAAAATTACTACGTGCCTCATTTAAAAAATTTCTCCGCTTTGAAGGGGGAAAACAACACAACATAACAATCCAAAGTAAAGAAAACAAAAGCACCTAACAGCACCAATAACTGACTACACCTATCAACAGCAAGACACCATGCCAAAACAACCTCTAACAGCTAGCACCAATACAAAAAAAATCCCCCTTTACCAACGCCCAAGCCACACGCAACAAGAAGCAAACCTCAATCAGTTAAGAGCTTAAAACACCGAGACCATAGACCCTTCTTTAGCCAAAACATCAGGTAACCCATTAGCTTCACGAAATGCAGGAGCGTAACAAATGTAACTCAAAGCAGCAACACTATCTCAATTGCAACAAAGATATCTCAATGCCTCCACGGTCTCCTCTCCCCATGTCATACCCAACCAAAATTAACACCACAATCACAACCATCTTGAACGAATAGAAATACTCTATCGCTTTTTGGTGCCTCTATTTATACCCCACATTAAAAATTAGGGTTTATTTTTAAGGTTTAGGGTTTAAAGAATTTAGGGTAGGTTGTATTTTTTAGGGTGTAAGGTGTAGAGTGTAGGATTTAAAATTTATGGTTAGGACTTGAAATTTAATTTTTTAGTGTTAAGGCATAGAAAGAGACACCGAAAAGGGGCAAAGAATTTTTATTCATCCTGAACCCAATTGTAACCCCCTTCGTCTCGGTCTGGCCGGATGACCGGTCCGAGTAGGCCACACGGGGAAAACCGAAGCGAAACCCGTTAAGGTTCCCCTTCGGTTAGAAACCCTAATTTTTTTTCTTTTAATCTTATCTTCTCTAATGGCACATCTAAGTCCTACGTGATCATAACAGCGGAATAAAATGAAGAAGACAATCAACTGAACCCAAAACAGCAATTAAACAGTCCAATTTTAATCCATTAAACAGGCCATTTCGAAACACCAGTGAGGCGTATCGAAACGCCTTGACCTGGTCAACTGTCTCAAGCCCATACGAGGAGGCCGTATCGAAACGGAGGTCAACCGTTCCGAAACACCCTCAACGGGCAACTTCTCGTGGTCAACGAGATTTTGACCGTTTCGAAACCCTTAGACCCGTTTCGAAACGCTTTCATCTCGTTAATTTCTCAGATTTCCAGTAGCCAAAATGTTTCGAAACTCGTATCAGAACAGGGGCTCACAGAGGCCAAACCGTATCGAAACGCGTTCCGATACGGGGTCCCTGAAGCCTTACCCGTTCTGAAACGGCCCAGCTCGTTTCGAAACACGAGTTGTCTAGAACCCTCAAAAACCAGACTTAGGCATTTCTCAACAATCCTAAAGGCCCTAAACGACCCTAGAAGGCACTCAACACCAACATACATGAACTAGAGGCATGGTTCCTATGTCAAGCACGCTCAAACACACAAGGCATAGATTGAAACATTCATTCATGGCATTTACACATTAGCAACATTTCATTATAAGGCATGCTTGAAACTCAAAAGCCAAAAGGCACAATTCATCTCGAATAGGTTTACATGCCATTCAAAAGCAACTTAAACATCCATAAAGCATACCATCACACAAGCATTTGGCAAGACATAACATGTTTACAATCCAAGTCAATTCATAGACATCAACATATATAAGAGTCATATATAGCTCATACAAAACACACTCTTGCCACATTGCTAAACTACTACATAACTGCTAAACCGTACTTGAGCAACAAAAACTTGGAAAGCCCCTTACGCCTTGCTCCGAGCTAACATCACGCTAATGATCTGCATTGTTGAAAATGAGAGTGTAAGCTAGAAGCTTAGTGAGGATGCTCTAAAATCGAAAACATTAACAATGCAGGGTTCAAGCATGCAATCCTTTAATCTCACATACAACATTCATAGGTAAATTAACAAGTAGACCTAGCTAGTCTTTCACGAGTCATAAAATGGCATCTCACGTCATACTAAGCTCAACATCACATATCAGTATCATACGTCACAATCATAAGAACAAGTTCAATTGGCCACTATTAGTTTACCCGGATGTGCGGATTTAATCTCAACAACCACATTACCTTGGCGGGATTACACTCATCACCGGACCTTGCATGGGCGGGATTCCACTCATCACCACATGCCCTACGAATGGGATTCCACTCATCATCCCGTAGAATATATATAAATTTCCGGTGGAATGTTACATCACCGTACTCCTCCTTGATGACTCAACGCCATCAAGGCCACGTGCGTTTTGACTCAATTTGTGTGCACACTAATCCTAATGATCGATCATTTACACCCGGTAAGTTAATTAGTGCCAATTTCATTTACCACATCTCATATCCACCATTCATATCTCATACTTATTACATACACATATCATGGTACACATATATAAATCAACCCACATTTCACAAGAGCAAATAGGCAAGGCATAAGTAGCATTTAATGGAAATCAAGGAGCTAAGTTACCAATTTAACTCCACATAGAAATGGCCTACCAAGCACATTCCAACTCATACACTACACACACTTGAACCAACTTTAAAACACATTTAAAGTTACTCACCACCCTTCCTTAGCAACCAAAGCAAGCCTCCTACAAGCCCAGATTCGATCCCTTTGCCTCTCCAACGTCTCCTCTTGTTTCTAGCCAATCAAAAACACATCCATTACTCTCAATCAATGCTAAAACTCAGTCATCAACTCAACTCTTAAGCTCGAGCCAAACTTCAACAATTTACAATCCATATAATCCCCCAAAATGCCCATTTTCGTGCTCCTTCAAAACCTAGTTGAAATCCCTATTTTCAAACACACAAATGACACCCAAATGGTCCCCAAACACCTTCCTAACATACTTAAACCATCAGCCCTTCAAATTAATCCTAAAACTCACCAAAAACCAAGCTTTAGACACTTTAAACATGGCTACCAAGACCCATTTCGGGTTTTCACCCAAACCCATTCATTTCAATATATTTGGTGTATTTTAAGGTGAATAAACTAAAACCCAACTTAATAATTAAAACCCAATTCAAAAACTCAATAAAAAACCAAACTTTCATTAAACCCTAACTTTTCAAAAGTTGATAGCTTCAAAATCTATGACCATGTAAAGATAGAGAATGAAGAGGAGAGTGAGAAAATACAATTAGCTTTGAAAAATGACCTTGGGTTAAAGAAGAAATCAATGGAATAGTAACTTAGGGTATTAGGGAGGGTTTGAGATGGTTTTCACGTTGGGGAAGAAGTTTGGAGGAGAGAAGACCACTTTTTTTTGTTCCTTTTTGTCTCCAAAAAGGTTGTCTACTTTTCAAATTATTTTGGGTTAAATCACCAAAGTGGTCCCTCTTTCTTATTTTGAAACTCAATTAGGTCAAGCCTAGGCAAATTGATTAAAATAAATTTTACCGACTCGGACCCACTGACCCGACTAACTCCTAACCCCAAAACACGGGTGTTACAACTCTCTCCTACTTAAGGAATTTCGTCCCCGAAATTACCTGTTTGAAAGAGATACGAAAACTGCCTTTCCATATCCTCCTTCTTCTCCCAAGTGGCCTCATCCACACCTCGACGCTGCCACCGCACCTTTACTAACTCAATTGATCTACCTCGCAACACCTTACTGTCAGAAGCTAGGATCTCAACTGGTTCTTCATCATAAGTCAAATCCGGATTCAATTCAATTTCCTCTACAGGCATAACATGCGATGGATCGGACCTATACTTACGGAGCATCGAAATGTGAAATACATCGTGTATCTTCTCTAGCTCGGATGGCAATCGCAACTGATAAGCGACCGGACCAACCCTCTTCACAATCTCGTACGGTCCTATGTACCTCGGACTCAACTTCCCCTTTCGGCCAAATCTCATTACTTTCTTCCACGGAGACACTTTCAAGAATACCTTCTCACCCACTGAGAACTCAACTTCCTTCCTCTTCAAGTCGGCATAGGACTTCTGCCTATCCGAAGCAGCCTTCAATCGATCACAAATCAATTTCACCTTGTCAGTTGTCCCCTTGAGCAAATCCGGCATAGGTAACAACTTCTGTCCCACTTCGGCCCAACAAACTGGAGTTCTACACTTCTGGCCATACAAGGCCTCATACGGAGCCATCTGAATACTCGACTGGAAGCTATTATTGTAAGCAAACTCAACTAGAGGCAAGTGCTTCTCCCACATACCTTGAAAATCAATGATGCAACAACGCAACATATCCTCTAAGATCTGTATAACTCTCTCTGACTGGCCGTCTGACTGGGAATGATAAGACGTGCTGAAATTCAAACGGGAACCCAAAGTTGTATGCAGACACTCCCAAAATCGAGCTGTAAACCGCGGATCTCTATCGGACACAATAGACTTCGGTACACCATGCAGTCTAACAATCTCACCAATGTAAAAATCGGCCAATCTATCTAAAGTGTAAGTAGTATTGACTGCCAAGAAGTGAGCACACTTCGTAAAACGATCTACTATCACCCAAACTGAGTTCTTCTTCGTAGGAGTCAAAGGCAAACCCGAAACAAAATCCATGGTGATATTCTCCCATTTCCATTCCGGAATCCTCAACGGTTGCAACAAACCTGAGGGAACCTGATGTTCCGCCTTCACCCTCTGACACACTAAACACTTGCTCACAAAGTAGGCTACATCTCTCTTCAAGCCAACCCAAAAGTACTCATTCTTCAAATCACGATACATCTTCGTACTTCCAGGATGCATAGCAAACGGACTACTGTGTGCTTCAGTCAAGATCGTACGTCTCAAGTCACTGTCCTCTGGCACAACTATCCTATTTTTGAAACACAAAACCCCATCAGTACTGAAACTGTAGTCTGAAGATCTACCTTCGGCTATATCTTGCACGTGAGGTGCCAAAGATCTATCTAAGAGCTGTTTCTCCCTAATCAACTGACCTAGAGTAGGTCTAACCTGAAGCTCGGCTACCAAGCCACCATCTCCGGACAAGCTCAATCTAGCAAACATGGCCCTCAAGTCCACGGCTATCTTTCTACTCAATGCATCAGCCACTACATTGACCTTACCCGGATGGTACTCAATGGTAAGATCATAGTCTTTTAGCAACTCTAACCACCTACGATGTCTGAGATTCAAATCTCGCTGAGTAATGATGTACTTCAAACTCTTGTGATCTGTGTACACTGTGCATCTCTCACCGTACAAATAATGTCTCCAAATCTTCAGAGCAAACACAATTGTGGCTAACTCTATGTCATGGGTCGGATAGTTACGCTCATGGGTCTTCAACTGTCTTGAGGCATAAGCCACCACTCTCTTGTCTTGCATAAGAACACAACCTAGGCCTACATAGGAAGCATCACTGTAAATCACATAATCTTTCCCCGACTCTAGCTGAATCAAGATCGGTGCTTGGGTCAATGCTTCTTTCAATTTCTCAAAGGCTCTCTGTCTTGCATCTGTCCACTCAAACTGAACACTCTTCTGAAGTAACTGTGTCAATGGAGCGGCTAACCTAGAGAAACCTTCTATGAATCTTCTATAGTATCCGGCTAAGCCTAGGAAGCTACGTACCTCTGTTACAGACTTCGGTTGCTTCCATTCAACAATGGCCTCAATCTTCTTCGGATCAACTCTAATCCCATCAGCTGACACTACATGACCTAAGAAGACTACCTCTCGGATCCAGAATTAACACTTGCTCAACTTCGCATACAACTGATGATCTAACAAAGTCTTCAAAACTAATCTCAAGTGTCGGTCATGGTCTTCTTCAGTTCGCGAATACACCAAGATGTCATCTATGAACACAACTACAAACTGATCCAAGTACTGATGAAAGATCTTATTCATCATATCCATGAAAGATGCGGGTGCATTAGTCAACCCAAAAGGCATGACTAAAAATTCATAGTGACCATACCTAGTTCTAAAGGTCGTTTTCGGTACATCAACCTCTCTTACCTTTAGCTGATAGTAACTCGATCTCAAGTCTATCTTCGAAAAGACTGATGCTCCTTTCAACTGGTCAAACAAATCATCAATTCTAGGCAACGGATACTTGTTCTTCACTGTTAACTGATTCAACTGTCTGTAATCTATACACATTCTCATGCTCCCATCCTTCTTCTTTACAAACAAAACTGGTGCACCCCAAGGTGAAGAACTAGGTCGAATGAAACCTCTATCTGTCAATTCTTGCAACTGAGTCTTCAACTCTTTCAGTCCTTTCGGTGCCATGCGATACGGAGCAATCGAAACAGGAGCTGAATCAGAATAAGTCTCAATGGTGAACTCTACCTCTCTGTCCGGTGGTAACCCTGGCAACTCTTCCGGAAACACACTAGGGAAGTCACACACTGTCCGGATGTCTTGAGGTCTAACCTCACTCATGTTCGGATTCATCACATAGGCCAAGTATGCTTCGCACCCCATCTCAACTAACCTCTTAGCCTCTAGAACTGAAACTACATTGGATAAGAACTTCACGTTCTCACCCACCACTACAATCTCATAATCATCTGTGAGATTCAAAGAAATCCGCTTGGTTTCAAAGTCTATCCTAGCTCTATGCTCGGTGAGCCAGTCCATACCCAGAATTACATCAAACCCATAGAAAGGTAGCTCCATCATATCCACTGAAAACACGTGTCCCTGAACCATCAACGGACACCTTCTGTACATTTTTCTAACTACTACCGTGTCCCCAAAGGAACTAGTAACACTAACTCCTACCTCTAACATTTCACAAGGCAAGTTCAAAGGCCGTGCATGCTCACTCAATATATAGGAATGTGTAGACCCAGAGTCAATCAAAGAAAGCAAACCCAAAGACTGTATCGAGAAGTTACTTGCGATCACATCGGTGTCATGCTGATCCCCACGCTGATTGTAAACTCTGACTTGACCTCCGCCCTCCGGCTGGACTGCAACTACGTGGGCTATGTTCCTCTGACCATCATTTCTCGGCTGGAAGTTACCTCTACCGCGCCCGCGGCCTCTCTGAAAGTCATTGGCTCTAGCAGAAGCCTGAGCTGGTGCCTGTCCCACCGGATGTGGACAGCCACGTCTAATGTGATCCCTATCCCCGCAACTCCAACACGAGTGGAAATTTCCCCAACACTCACCGGTGTGGTTCCTCCCGCAAGTAGCACATGTGGGCCACTTTCCACCAGCCCTCTAGCCCTGGTGGCCCCTACCGTGGTTACCGCCACCACGCCTATGATCATAATGATACCGATTGTCCCGATGCCTCTTGGCATCACCTCTATCAAAATCACTGGACCTCTTACCCGAACTAGAACCACCAGATCGTTTGGTCAAGCCCAAATTGTGCTCTAAGTCCTTGGCCCTCGCGACCAAGACATCAAAATCAGTGTAGTCTGAAGCTAGAGTATACCTCTTGATCTCTTCATTCAGCCCATAACGGAAATGGTTACATCGTTCCACCTCAGTAGGAACAAACTCAGATGCATACTAACTCAGCCTGACAAATCGAATCTCGTAGTCTGTGAAAGTCATACTCCCTTGAAGCAAAGCCATAAACTCCCTCTTCCTCTCATCGAGGTATCGCGGACCCAGATACTTCTTACGGAATGCTGACTCAAAGAACTCCCAACTAATCTCGGCCTCATCCATACCCGTAGCAATGGTGACCCACCAAGTGTAGGCATCACCCTGAAGCAAGGACTCAACACACCCTAACTTGCGCTCACCAGTACATCCCATCTGTGCGAGGATACGAACAGTCTTCTCAAACCACAACTCGGATCTCTCTAGAGTAGACCCTCGGAACTTTTCGGCCCCTAGACCACGGAGTCTCTCTAATGGCAAACCAGTGCCCTCTCCCTGATGATGTGCTGCTGCCTGACCCCCAGCTACTGCAGCCTGAAATGCCCCGGCTATCGCCTGAACCAAAGGAGCTAAGTCTATTCCGGCCGGACCTTGGCCTCCCTGAGGTCCCTCTCCTTCGGTTCCGGACTCGCCTCCTACTCCAGGTGGAGGAGGTGGTGGTGGTGGAGGTGGTGGAGGAGCTCCAACTCCAACCACATGCTCTCCCACTTGGGCCTCAACTCTAATTACTGGCTCAACTCTCGGAGTTGCTGCCCGTGGTTCCGGTCGAACCATCCTAGGCTTACATTAGCCAAAGAAAGGGTCCAATAGTGCTCAAGTACATCCTTTACTATAAAATCTTTTTAAATTAAGTAATAGTAGCAATGGGCACACACTCTACACCGAACGCAACAACTCATGCTTCAAATCCTCATACGAGCAATCAAACAACAAGATTTCATGGCAAAGCACACACAAAGCAATACAACCACTTAACACATCAAGCTTACCTCACTTACCTGCCTGAGGTCTCGGTAACCTTAGGCTCTGATACCAACAAATGTAACCCCCCCGTCCCGGTCTGGCCGGATGACCGGTCCGAGTAGGCCACACGGGGAAAACCGAAGCGAAACCCGTTAAGGTTCCCCTTCGGTTAGCAACCCTAATTTTTTTTTCTTTTAATCTTATCTTCTCTAATGGCACATCTAAGTCTTACGTGATCATAACAGTGGAATGAAATGAAGAAGACAATCAACTGAACCCAAAACAACAATTAAACAGTCCAATTTTAATCCATTAAATAGGCCGTTTCGAAACACCAGTGAGGCGTATCGAAACGCCTTGACCTGGTCAACTGTCTCAAGCCCATACGAGGAGGCCGTATCGAAACAGAGGTCAACCGTTCCGAAACACCCTCAACGGTCAACTTCTCGTGGTCAACGAGATTTTGACCGTTTCGAAACCCTTAGACCCGTTTCGAAACGCTTTCATCTCGTTAATTTCTCAGATTTCCAGTAGCCAAAATGTTCCGAAACCCGTATCGGAATAGGGGCTCAAAGAGGCCAAACCGTATCGAAACGCGTTCTGATACGGGGTCCCTGAAGCCTTACCCGTTCTGAAACGGCCCAGCTCGTTTCGAAACACGGGCTGTCTGCAACCCTCAAAACCAGACTTAGGCATTTCTCAACAATGCTAAAGGCCCTAAACGACCCTAGAAGGCACTCAACACCAACATACATGAACTAGAGGCATGGTTCCTATGTCAAGCACGCTCAAACACACAAGGCATAGATTGAAACATTCATTCATGGCATTTACACATTAGCAACATTTCATTATAAGGCATGCTTGAAACTCAAAAGCCAAAAGGCACAATTCATCTCGAATAGGTTTACATGTCACTCAAAAGAAACTTAAACATCCATAAAGCATACCATCACACAAGCATTTGGCAAGACATAACATGTTTACAATCCAAGTCAATTCTTAGACATCAACATATATAGGAGTCATATATAGCTCATACAAAACACACTCTTGCCACATTGCTAAACTACTACATAATTGTTAAACCGTACTTGAGCAACAAAAACTTGTAAAGCCCCTTACGCCTTGCTCCGAGCTAACACCACGCTAATGATCTGCATTGTTGAAAATGAGAGCGTAAGCTAGAAGCTTAGTGAGGATGCACTAAAATCGAAAACATCAACAATGCAGGGTTCAAGCATGCAATCCTTTAATCTCACATACAACATTCATAGGTAAATTAACAAGTAGACCTCGCTAGTCTTTCACGAGTCATAAAATGGCATCTCACGTCATACTAAGCTCAACATCACATATCAGTATCATACGTCACAATCATAAGAACAAGTTCAATTGGCCACTATTAGTTTACCCGGATGTGCAGATTTAATCTCAACAACCACATTACCTCGGTGGGATTACACTCATCACCGAACCCTGCATGGGCGGGATTCCACTCATCACCACATGCCCTACGGATGGGATTCCACTCATCATCCCGTAGAATATATATAAATTTCTGGTGGAATGTTACATCACCGTACTCCTCCTTGATGACTCAACGCCATCAAGGCCACGTACGTTTTGACTCAATTTGTGTGCACACTAATCCTAATGATCGATCATTTACACCCGGTAAGTTAATTAGTGCCAATTTCATTTACCACATCTCATATCCACCATTCATATCTCATACTTATTACATACACATATCATGGTACACATATATAAATCAACCCACATTTCACAAGAGCAAATAGGCAAGGCATAAGTAGCATTTCATGGAAATCAAGGAGCTAAGTTACCTATTTAAATTCACATAGAAATGGCCTACCAAGCACATTCCAACTCATACACTACACACACATGAACCAACTTTAAAACACATTTAAAGTTACTCACCACCCTTCCTTAGCAACCAAAGCAAGCCTCCTACAAGCCCGGATTCGATCCCGTTGCCTCTCCAACGTCTCCTCTTGTTTCTAGCCAATAAAAAACACATTCATTACTCTCAATCAATGCTAGAACTCAGTCATCAACTCAACTCTTAAGCTCGAGCCAAACTTCAACAATTTCCAATCCATATAATCCCCCAAAATGCCCATTTTCGCGCTCCTTCAAAACCTAGCTAAAAACCCTATTTTCAAACTCTCAAATGACACCCAAATGGTCCCAAAACACTTTCCTAACATACTTAAACCATCAGCCCTTCAAATTATTCCTAAAACTCACCAAAAACCAAGCTTTAGACACTTTAAACATGGCTACCAAGACCCATTTCGGGTTTTCACCCAAACCCATTCATTTCAACATATTTGGTGCATTTTAAGGTGAATAAAACTAAAACCCAACTTAATAATTAAAACCCAATTGAAAAACTTAATAAAAACCCAAACTTTCATTAAACCCTAACTTTTCAAAAGTTGATAGCTTCAAAATCTATGACCATGTAAAGATAGAGAATGAAGAGGAGAGTGGGAAAATACAATTACCTTTGAAAAATGACCTTGGGTTGAAGAAGAAATCAATGGAATAGTAACTTAGGGTATTAGGGAGGGTTTGAGATGGTTTTCACGTTGGGGAAGAAGTTTGGAGGAGAGAAGACCACATTTTTTTTGTTCCTTTTTGTCTCCAAAAAGGTTGTCTACTTTTCAAATTATTTTGGGTTAAATCACCAAAGTGGTCCCTCTTTCTTATTTTGAAACTCAATTAGGTCAAGCCTAGGCAAATTGATTAAAATAAATTTTACCGACTCGGACCCACTGACCCAACTAACTCCTAACCCCAAAACACGGGTGTTACACCAATGCCTCTTAACCATCACATAATGTCGAAAACTCTCTGACAGCTCCAATCTAAATCGCGAACCTTAAAAGTGCTATAGATGAATTATTAATTATTGTTATTAATTAGCTGAAAAATTATTTTGAAAAAATATTTATGAAAAAATTTAAAATCTTACCGATTAATGTTTAAACTTCATAAAATAAAATTATTTTGTCAAAATGAAATACAAAATTTCAAAAATCAAAGATTAATATGAAAAACCGAAAATTGATGGACAACTAACATATTTATGAAAAAACTTCAAACTTTTACCGATTAATGTTTAAATTTTATAAAATAATGTTATTTTGTCAAAACAAAATATAAAATTTCAAAAACTAAGATTAATATGGAAAAATCGAAAATTGATGGACTATTAAAATAGCTTACAGTGTTGAACCGATCAAAATGTATACACCCCTAACCCATACTATGTATCGGTATATGTGCTTCATAGCTTGTAAGTGAAGTGTATTCGGTATATGTATTGCTCTGATTCTGAAAGACCTTAGTTTGGGTTTCATTTGAAGACCGAAAAAAAAAACTTGCTTCAATCTTGTCGCGACCGTTTTTGAGATTCGTTTGTTTAAAAGAATAGTCTGACGATTAAAATTTTAGAAATCGAAATTTCTTATTTTAATTTGATCATAAAATTAGTGAATTTTTCATTTTAATCAAATTTTCTTTATTTTTTAAAAAATCATTTTGGAGTCACCACCGGTCACTTTGGTATACCGTACACCATAAAAAGCGGACCGAAGATTCTTTTTGAAAAATTCTAGTTCGGGAGTCGGCTACGTGTAGGGAAGGGTTAGCACTCCTACAAACGTCCGTTATCGATACCTTATAATTCCACGCGGCATTTCGACATTTCGAACATTAATCTGAATTTAATTAATTCTTTTAATTGTAAAATGGATTTTATTCCGAATGTGGTATCCTTTTGTAAGAAAATACACTTTGGACAAATATAATTATGAAACGTCCAATTAAATTAGGACACTTCAATTTATATTCAAAATGTACCTCAACACAAAAGGTTTGAAGCACGTCAAATTATTGTCTTGCCATTTTTAAGTAAACCCTAATTAGGCACCATTAATTTATTTAATTAAGAAATCTAAGAATATTAATAATTTTTGGACATAAATGGTAACATCCAAATAATATGGACACTACCTTTAAGTGATCCAAAAGTAACAATATTCCTAATTAAGGTGTTACTAATTATTTATCTAATTTTAATTTTAATTAAACTAGTCAAGTGCAATTTTCATTTTCCAAGTTAAAATGGAACATTGAAATTTTAATTTGAGTATTCATTGATTAACATAACTCTACAATGTAATACAAATCAATCTTGAATATTCAAACTTTATTTCAAATATCCATTTATTTGCTACAATGGCCTTTTCTATTCAATTATGTAATTAAGTGGCATATACTAAGGCTTCTAATTAATTCTAATAATATAATCAAATCCCCTAAACAATTATGCTACATGACTTAAAAATTGTGCATGCATTCATAAATTAATCAATTAATTAAAGAAAATAGACAATTCAAGGACTAAATTGAATTAAATTCAAAATATAAAGGTTGAATTACAAATTAAAAGTGACCAAATGTAAGACAGGACAAATTATGAAACCCAAGCCTAAACTCGCTAAAAACTCTGACCCAAACCCAATAATTCAGCCCAAATCCTTAAAATTTGTCTAACCCGGTCGGTTCAACTCCAAGCGGTCTAGCCCTAAACGGCCTGAACCGTCTACCGGATTGTGAATCGGGTTGTGGCCCTGTATCCACGCCCGCCTCAAAAACGCACGGGTCATTTTAACCCGTTCCCTAACGACGCCGTGTTGAACTCAGTATAAAAAGAGGAAAACCGTGTCAGCCCGGCCATTCAAACATTTCCTCTCTCTCTCTTTCCTCATTCTCTTCTCTCTCTAAATTCTCTGACCATAAACATCTCAAACTCAAAAATCCTACACTCAACTCGATCAAAACACAAAAAACCAGTCATGTTCTTCCTCGGTTCTTCCATTTCCCTCAATTTGATCCTCACAAACCTTAAATTTCTCCTCAAAACATGTTTTTAAAGATCAAACTCCCAAAATCCTTAGAACACTTCAAGAACTTTCCCGAAAACCTAGTTTTGATCTTCAACATTTATCTTAAATCCTTCTGTAATGTTTCCCGGCCATCAAAATGATACCGGTCATCGATCCCCATTTCCGGTCATCTTCCTCCTTCTTCCGATGACCGGAATCCTTCTGGTCATCTTCTCCGGCCATCATTCGTAACTCCGCTCACACTCAACCTCTCGCCGGTGATCGAAATTATTCCGGTCATCTTGTCCGACCAAACTAAACCCTCCGATTGCCGTTTACAACTTTCGGCTACCATCTCCGCCGTCGCGGGAACCCTAAATCTACCCGAAACATCCATTTTTTCGTCCTAAACCTAGATCTAAACCTTGTTCCATCAGAGACAGCCCCCTTCTCCCATTCCTAAGCTAACTACCCAAAACCAATAGCCTCACCTCTATCATTTTCGACTCCGACGGCAACCTAAACTCTCTAATCTCGACTCCGACAACGCTCACGACAACGACAACGGCAAGCTAAGTCCCCTTCTCTCTCATATTTCATTTTTATTTACTGTCTGAATCTTGATTTTAGACTGTAATTTAGGTTTAGGTTTTAGAATTAGATCTAGGATATTTTGACACTGAGACTCTGGATTTTAGATCTTTTAGACTCATTTAGTGTTTTGTTTGCAGGAAAAAGAAAGTTTAGAGGCAGATATATACCCCTGTAAGCGATTTTGCAACTCCGGTGAACTTTCGACGCTCTTCTCCTACTTTGATCTCCGTTCTCGAGGAACTTTCGGCTTTCAGGTAACTCCTCCTCTTCTACCCTATCAAATTCTTTTTTCTCTCTTCTTTTGTATTTATTAGTATAATAATTGCCTATTAATTTATGCTTTTCTCTCTTTTCGTGTAGATATTTATACCGGCCGGCTTTGGTGATGTCATCATCCTCGTTGGCATAGCCAGCTGGCTCCAGACGAATGATAGTCCGCGTGAAGGCTTTTGGGCAAATGGGACAATGCCACGTGTCTTGATTTTGGCGGGTTGTGAAAACACAGATTGGGATTTTCGAGTTTTTGTGTTTTTTTAGGCGGGAATTGGATTTTTGTGTTTGTTTGGGTCCAATAATGGAAAAATGGGTTAGCAATATACGGGTTCAACTTGCATTATTGGGTTTTAGGATTTTTGTAAAGGGGTTTTGTAACACCCCTACCAAGCTTGGTCAAGAACCGGGTCGAAGAGCGTTACCGTAAACAATGCGATAAAATCTTTTAACTTCATACTTAAGAACTTATTTCAAATTGAACCTTCTTATTAAGACTACAACACTTGAACTCGTTAAACTTGTCAAAGGAACATCCTCAAGTTTTATCCGATCAAATTGTGACCGAGTATGCATATAAATTTGTTTACCCTTATAAAAGCTTTAGGAAAATCAACCCCGTATCGAAACGCCCTGAGCCGTTTCGGTACGGCTTGACTAAGGTCAACCCTTGACCTTGACTTAACCCGTTTCGAAACCCGTATCGAAACAGGGTTCTCCAGTAGCCAAACTGTTTCGAAACATACTTATTATGTTTCGGTACGCCCTGCTTCCATGCCTAAATTACACTTACTCGTATCGAAACGTCATCACCCGTTTCGGTACGGTAGGCTTATAATGACAGAATTTAACTGGTTTTTACACATTTTGACGAGGCAAACATGATTCGATTGCAATGAAATTTTACTCACAACATTCTAAGGGTATAAACAACTCTCATGCCAAGTTTTAAAGCTATTTGAATCCGTTTACTCGGTTTTACCATTTTAGCATGAAAACATGGTCTTTAAGGCCAAACTTTTAACACATGAAATCTCCTTTCATCTTATACATACCAAAAACACTTGAACATCACTTAGACATACCAGAACAACATATTAAACTTATTACAAAGACCTTGCCACCATACTAGGAGTTCGAAAGACAAAACACATTACTTGGACTTGGTTGTGACTTGTGCAACGCTCCAATTTCTCCGATCTCGAATCCGACACTTGCTTATCCTGAAATGAATGCATGAAATGCATTAGGCATACTTTGCCTAGTGAGGTAGTCACTTAACCATGAATAAACATTTCATGATGTATAACATGCTTCAATAATCATAGAACTAATCATGCAATGTCATATCATATTTCATAATCATAACATAACATATATCATCATCATGATTTCATGGCAAAATCATCATCTTGGATTCATATTTTCCCTTGGATCATATCATGGTATGGATACACGAATTCCACCACTACACCACTTATAATCAATATGGTCCATTATCCTCCACTACACCGATTTGACCATCACACATCGCATCCCTCCACTACACCGTATAAACTCCGTACCTCTGAGCTCATGAATTCTATGGCATGCCAACTATATCCAATACTTCGATCCCAAGGTCCATAATAATATTTCATAGTTCAAATCAATATCATATCATCAATATATCACATGACAATGCTTTTAATGAATTTCATGACGACAATAATCAAGCTATGAACGTGGAATCAATGCAATACTTACCATATACTTACCAACATACGATCGATGATGTAAGACTTCTAACTCAAAAGTTAGTATTAACAATTATAACAACAAGTTCGAGTAGGCCCTTGCCTAACCCGAGACGCTACTACACTCACCTTGATCGGTTAACGCTTCTAAAGTTGATAATACCTCGTTCGATGCTTGAGCCCCTTTTCTTGCGATCGTACGGATTAAACTAGACTTAGAAACAAGGAAAGACAAAGCTTCGGTTGAGCTTCCATAGAGGTGCTTGCTTAGGCTTGAGGTGGAAGATGATAATGGATGTGCTAGCTTATTATGAAATAGAAGAGTTTTGGCTCCGTAGGAAATCCAAAAACAAAGCTCTTAACATTAATATTCTATTTATAGAGAGCTTAGAGATTTAATAACTATTGCCCACCTCCCTCAATAGCCAATAAATGGATTTCCTACACTTAAGGGTTTGCCTCCCTAAGAACCAATCAAAAGATTTCCCTTAAGCAAGGGTTTTCTCATTCCAAGGCTCATCTCTACATTCCTATGACACTCATGTCTTACCTCTGATAAAAGAGGTCATTCTCCAGCTTAAAAACATGTAGGGAGGTGCCAAGCAAGCAGGTGAGTCACTTAAGGGTCGAAATCTTTGACTTTGGGGCACTTGCCCTGTTTTATGCAGGGTATCGTTTCGGTACACTCGAGGCCGTTTCGATACGGTCTAGCAAAATTCCAAAAAGGTAGTTAATACCGTTGGACCGTATCGGAACACCTAAACCCGTTCCGGTACGCCTTAGCTAGGCCGTTTCGATACGGGTTTTAAGCGTATCGAAACGCCTGGCCCAGAAACCTTAACATGAGCATACAAAACATCCTTAACATGAGATTTAACTTTCTTAAGATCTTAGGACATAAACTAACCATAAATCAAGATTTCAAAACTTTAATATCCATATTCCGATCATCGGGACCTACTTCCAACCAGACCGGTTTTCAGGGTGTTACAGGTTTTTTGTAAATGGACACTATATTATATATGGACTACTTTTTATTATTTATTTAATATATTTTTTTAATACTCGAAATATGTATGTATATACCGGACAAAACCAGGTATTACAAACCTTTTTCAAGCATTTTCTGGTAGCATGCGTAGGATTTTATTTATAGCACATTAGTTGTAGGAAAGACGCATGATAACTGCAGATTTCACCTTATAAGCCACTTCACTCAGTAAAACTACAAACGTGAAAATGAATTATGACGTTTGAATTCTAAAACTTCTAGAGCCAGCACACCACAATTTGAAAGCTATTTTTTCCACTTCGGCTTCTCGCAATGTAACGCTTGTCTCTTTGATTTACCAAGACATTAGAATTTGATCAGTACCGGTACTGAGGTAGTTTCATATGTATCAATCTACTTATTAGTGCATTATAATTCGTTTTAAGTTCCTTCTTGTTTCCCTATTGTCCCCATGGTTAAAATCTGGGGTCAAAGATGGTGAAGGTTTGTCTGCAATTACAAATTGCTTTGCTTTCAAGTTCAAGTACCCTGTTTTCCAAACTTTATCCTCACATCTATTATCTGTACCCTTTTTGTTTTTCATATATAAACTAGTTAGCTAGCCCCTTTCTCATCCAACAATCAAAACAAAAACTTTTCTCTGCTTTTTCTTTCAATTGTCCCTTCTTTTCTTGCAACTATCCTCATGGCTGCCATGGTTTCTGCTTATCTCTTCGCCTTTCTTGCCCTCTTTGGCATGGTCGCATCGGATCCCGATCTTCTCCAGGATCTCTGCGTAGCTAACAAAGCTGCAGGTACATTTACGTACAACAACTATATATATATATATATATAGTTTTCTTTTCGTTTTTTCTCGGAATCATACATCTTAATGATACTACTGGTATATATACACTTGTAGGAATAAAGGTGAATGGTTTTCCATGCAAAGATGAAGCAAACGTTACGGAAGCTGATTTTTTCTTTAGTGGTTTAGCCAATCCTGGAGTTATCAACAATTCGGTAGGATCAGTGGTAACCGGAGCCAATGTTGATAAAATTCCAGGGCTTAACACCCTCAGCGTGTCACTCGCCCGCATCGACTATCAACCCGGTGGCCTTAACCCACCACACACTCACCCACGTGCCACTGAGATCATCTTTGTTCTTGAAGGTAAATTGGATGTTGGATTATCACTACATCAAACAAGTTGATCGCCAAATCCGTCAAGAAAGGCGACGTTTTCGTCTTCCCCAAGGGATTGGTGCATTTCCAGAAGAACAACGGTGATAAGCCAGCTTCTGTAATTGCAGGGTTCAACAGTCAGCTGCCCGGAACTCAATCGATTGCCGCAACATTGTTTACTTCAACACCCCCGGTGCCAGACAATGTGTTGACCAAGGCCATCCAAATCGGCACCAAAGAAGTCGACAAAATAAAAAATAAGCTTGCCCCCAAGAAAAGCTAAGCAAAACCATCAAATCTAGTTTCTCCATGCGTAACTTTGTATGAATAAATATTCGATTTTCAATATTCGAACTTTTAAGTAAAAAATGGGTCAAGCCTAACGTTTTACAAGTAATAATGATTGGAGAATGGAGAGTGTAGATATAATATTCTATTTCTTCGGAATTGAATAAGTCGTTCGAAACAAAGTAACAATGCCTATATTTTTATTTTAAATAAGTATAAATTTTCATTTTATGGAGCCAATCCCATGACAGTCAAGATTGGTATGGACACCGAGAACAAATATATTAAATTTGGTATGAGGATCACCGAGTTTAAACGTGACATTTTAAGATAAAAATACACACCATATTTTACTAATAATTTTAATATATGAATATCAAAGTACGTTTAGGTTTAAAAAATATTTTCTATTTTCATTTTCAAAAAATAAATGAATTAGATAAACATAATTATTCTAGAGAACTCAAACAACCGTGGACATTATTGTCCATTTAGTTTTAAAAAATATTATCTATTTTTATTTTTAAAAAATAATTTTTATTTTCAGTTTTTAAAAAAAAATAGAAAACATGCTTGGTTGACAAGGATAGAAACTTGTTTTTAAAAATGAAAATAGTGAAAATATGTTTGGTATCTAGCTTTTCAAAATAGATATGAAAAAATAATTAAAATAAAATATAGTTAGAAAATTATTATTATTATTATTATTATTATTATTATTATTATTATTATTATTATTATAAATAAAATACGAGTAAATAAATCAAAATTTTAAAAATGGCATTAGAAGGATTCGAACATGGGTTAAAATGAAGTTAAAATAAAAAAACACCTTATTTTCATATTTTCTACTTTCCTAAAACATTTTCAATAAAAATATCTTTGTTATGTTTTCAAATTTTCACTTATTTTTATTTTCATTTTTTAAAAATCATTTTTTATTCTACAACCAAAGATGTTTTTTTCTTCATATTTTTATTTTTTTAAGAAAATAAGAATAAAAATAAAAATAAACTCCATTCTCTACAGCCTCATAGAAAAAACTACAACCTAGAATCATGGTGAACTTGTAGTTCTACCTCACAAACTTGAATAATAAAGGTCAATACCTAATTTGCATAAAAACAGTTCCCAAACAAGAAGAAATTATTACATGGTTCCGGACCACCACGTCATCTATGGTTCCTATCTACTAAAAATAAGCCACAATTTTTTTTATGTCATTATTTTATTTATAATCAACTTCTATGTAACCACCCACTTCCTATTTATATGGCTTAAAAAGGTGAAGATTCATCCTTGAAAAAAATGACATGGAAAAAAATTATGTGGCTGATTTTTAGTGGGAAGGACCATGGATAACGTGGTGGTCCGGGACCATGCAATAATTTTTGCCAAACAAGGGATCCGCTTCGAGTTATGGGCGTTTCTCAAGGTGCGCGTGTGAGCCACGGTGGCTTGGGCAGGCAAACAGTGACATGTGGATCGATGGTGATGATTTTACGGTGCCCATGGATTTGGGTGTCCCTTTCTTTTTGAATAGTCTTAACGTGATTACAAAGTAGTATCTGTGTATATTTTTCTTAATCTTTTGATGTGCCACACACCTTGCAAACAAAGCAGAGTGAACTCGAGTCTCTTAAGATGAATAGCATAATTTTTTCTACTGGGACCATTTGTTGAGTTTATTTTAGTGTCCCTTTCTTCTCTTCAAGTTACTCCGACAGATATTTGCAAGGCTCACAGGTTACACAATTGCCAAAATGAATATTATGTATAAATGAGTGATTAAACAGTTTAATTACAGTGGGATTTTGGATAGGCACGATAGGAGCGACCGCACAGGGCCCAATGAGAGAAGGGGCCTCAAAAATTATAAATATATATAACAATAATCTAAAAGTTAAAGCATGCAAAAAAATGACATTTTTAAATGAAAATATTTGGTTTTTAGATGTTTGTAGGTTAATTTTTTATTGTTCAATAGGTTAATCTAATAATATTTTTTATATTAAAGTAATTTTGAGGAACTTATATCTCTTACTAAATATAAATTAAGGGCTTTATTTTAATAAATTGCACATGGCCCCCAAAATTTTTGAACCGCCCCTGACACCTGGTTTATTTTGGTGTCCCTTTCTTCTCTGGTTTTTGTTAGTTTTTCTCCTAAATGGCTGCCGTTACTAATGGTTTGACTGATCTATCTTTGAGGGAAGAGGAGGAGATTTGCATTGAAGTGGAACAATCAATTTCTTTTGAAAATTTGTTTCGTTGGATCTTTCCTCACATCCAGTATAGTAAATTTTGGGTCTATGTGTTCGACGTTGGCCAAAGTTTGAGATCTGATTGAGGGCATAGCAATTTGGCATTTTCTGTTCCGTCTCTATAATTTTGTGATGCAGATAGCATTGATGTTGATGGTCCTTGCTACTTTAGTTCTCATTTGCTACTTACTCATAGATTAAAAGGAGGGGAAGACACCTTTCAAATAGTGGGTTTCTGAATTTTAATAAATCACCTCCCTCCGAATTCTTTTTTTTTTTTTGTTCAAAGACCTCCCTCCGAATTAGTGGCTAAACAGTTGGACAATTTCATTGGTCGTTTTCTGGAACGCAACTCCAAAGCTATCACTCTCGGCCTGAGGAGTTCTATGCATATTGGGATCAAAATCGATATCCCTCGATTCAGTGGCGAATGCAGTCCTGGGCCTACTTAAGCCCTGGCCCGCCCCATGCCAAAATATTTTTATAGTTTCAAATAAAACCTAAATTCTTAACATATTACCCTATAACCTAAACCCTAACTTTAAACTTCAAATTCTAACTCTAACCCTTAAATTATTATCATTACACCTAAATTCTAAACCCCTACACCTAAACCCATAAACTCTACTCCCTAAACCCTAAAACTAAGACGCTTGTGGAAACTAAAAGTTTCCACTGTTAGTGTATTGGATATATATATATAGTTATGTTTGAAAATTTTCTTGTTATATTTAGGGTGAACATTTGATTAAATCGAGTCGAGTCAAAATATTTTGAGCAATTCAAGCTGACGAGTTATATTTTATAACTCAAACTTTATTTGATTTTTCTCGAGTCCGGTTGTTTGAGTTTCTATTCAAACTTAATTGTAAATATTTACTGTAACACCCTAAAACTACCCTAGTTGAAAATCCCTAAGTTAGATAACAAAGAAGATAATAATAGGTTGTAACCTGAAATGTAGTGTAAAAACAAGTTATAACCTATAATGTGGTACGAGTATTGTGCAACCTGAAATGTAGTGTAAAAACAGGTTGTAACATATAATGTGGTACGAGTATTGTTTAACCTGAAATGTTGTGTAAAAACAGGTTGTAACCTATAATGTGGTACGAGTATTGTGCAAACTGAAATGTTGTACAAAAGAGGTTGTAACCTAAATTGTGAAACACTTTGAGAAGTTAAAGGACCAAGAAAATAGGTTATTAGTGAGAGTTAAAATATTATAATAAAACCATAATGAGTTTTAGGTGGATAAATACATGGTGAGAAACCATCCAAGTGTCCCTTATTCAAGTGAGAATCAGCCAACTAAGATTAAAAACAAAACATGTGTAAACCACTAGCTTCATCTCTATCTTTTCCATTCATTTCCACCGGTTCTAAACAAAACAAAAGAGAGAGAATTTTAAGAGATCAAAATCTAAAAATCTAGTGTGAGAAAGCTCATGCATGTGAAGGAAAATTAAGTGGGATAGCTTAAAGTAATCATGCATGTATATATGTAAGTATCGATTCTGTCCAACATTTTTGTTTGATGTCTTGATGATATTTGGTTGATGTATTGGCTGTGATATGTTGAAATTCATGTTTAGAAATGTTTAATGATGTTTTATAAGAATTTAGAACATGTAAGATTGGTCAGAAATCTGGAAGTTTGCATGCATGAAACTTAGAACATGAATCTATCCAGTTTCGTACTAAAAGGAGCACCTTGATTAAAACGGATTTTTCACCATGTTAGAGTTCGAATTAGAAAAACTTATGAAGAGCAAAGTTGTAGAGGATGAAAAAATTACTATAGGATAGAGGTCTTGGAAGAATGAAAATGTTACTGGAATGTCTGGAAAATTATGTTAGAAGTAACGGGTTCTGTTTTGAAATGAAACTGGAGACTGCCTGGGTTAATCACTATTTTGGAAATGTTTAGGGACGAATTTGAGGTCTATAAAATTTGGTAAAATTTCTAAGAAACAGGGGAACCTAATAATGTTTGATTAGTAACATGATAATGGTATTAAATGACTTGAAAAATATGTTTAAGGCCAATACAATGCTGAGATGGTGAATCTGGACACATCTGGGAAAATTAATTATTAAGGGACCTTAATGCCCTGTTTTTTGAAACTATTGGAACTTGTTAATAATGTTATTATATGTGTTTAAAAGTGGTTAAGAACTCAGAATCAAATGTGTATTGGATCATAGGTCAAATGGTCACTAAAGTTCATGTTGCAAACAATGGACAGATTAGGCTATTGTAAATGCCATGTATTAAAGTATTAAACTGTATTGATGTAGGAATGGGAAAAATATGAGCCATACATAGAATTAAAGTTGTGTAAATAAGCTTTCTATATTGGTAAATAACTCCTAATTTGGAATTGTGTGTAAAAATTTATGGGCAGATTAGTGTAGGGTGCTCAAACTGCCAGTTTAGGGGCAGTTTCATATTGATTAAATGTTTGTGTTTGAATAAAAGAATAAATGTGATTGAATTGAGTTCTAATGTGTTTCTTATGTGTTATCTGAATGTTCAAGATCAAGATTGTGAAGAAATCCTAGAGGATTCAAGGGTTGAGCAATCAAATAGGAGGAGCAAAGGCATAGTGATCAAAGAATCAACCTAAGCTTTGAAGTATTGTGAGTGTAGTTATCTTAGGGTTAGGACTAGTGACCTAACCAATGTTTTTATGTTTATTTAATGAATTAGCACGATGTATGAAATGGATCTAAATCAAGGTTTGGTAATCTAAAAGGTAATGGAAGAAGGATTAAAAATAAATGAATTTAGATGATAATGCTTGATGCTAGTGTTAGCTACTAGTGTACATTGTAATTCGTATGGTT
Source organism: Hibiscus tridactylites (assembly GCA_958450335.1). Taxonomy (NCBI): domain Eukaryota; kingdom Viridiplantae; phylum Streptophyta; class Magnoliopsida; order Malvales; family Malvaceae; genus Hibiscus; species Hibiscus tridactylites. Next base: position 45,348,254 of record OY288290.1, on the reverse strand, counting down.
CGATGCTGATTGTGGCCTTGGATATGGATAATCATATGATGATATGCTATTGTTATGAAGCATGGAATGAATGATATGGATGATGTATGTTTGCTGGAAATGAAATGATAAGGGAGCTTGATTGATATTGATAAAATGCTTACATGATATGTCTATATGACCTTGTTTGGTGTTTGTAACACTCTTGCTTGAATTGAATGAAAATTTAAAAGACATTACAAGTCCTTGGTTGACTAGTGGTCCTTAGGTAGAAGGGTATGCCTTAGAGTCTGAGCTCTACTGATTTAAAGGTGGTTAGTCACCTACTCATGCTTTGAGCATCTACTGTTACAAGTTACAAGTTGAATGGTGTAGTTAGACACCTCAATACATTGTGTATCTACTGATCTTTGGTGCCTGAGCATCTACTGTTATATGTTGGTACTTGGTACCTTTTGACTTGATTACCTAGTCCACTTAATCATCCAAGGCAAAACCAACTTGAATTTGCAATAAGTCTTTACATGATTAATGAAATGGTGAAATGATACATGGTTATATGCTATATGAAATGATATGATTGATAAAGGTAATGGCCCTTTTTGAATGATATGAAAATGTGATCAATGATATGATATGATTCTTGTTCTTTGGTTGTGTTATACATTGGTATGTTGTTTGAAATTGAATGTGAATATGTTATATGACTTGACACATGATACAAATGGAACTAGCTAAGTCTACTTGAGCTTGAGATAAGCTAGCTAGGTGTGACTTGTTTAGTATTAAGCCTAACTAGGTAACCTTAATTATATGAATAACACACGTAAAAGATTGTATCAGTAAGTTATAGGAACTCCTCACTAAGTACAAATTGTACTTATCACTCTTTTGTTTCCTTCTTCCAAAATAACATGTCTCTAATATCCGAAAGCTAGCTATTTTGATCCGAGAGCAATCACAAGCCAAGACTCAAGTATGATATAGCTTTACCTAGACTCCTAGATGGTGGCATAGTTACATGTTTAGAGTATGTCACATGCATTTTGGTATCTCGTAAATGTTAATATGGTTTGTATATGTTTAAGATATAGTTTCATGATATATAATGGATAGACAAGTTGTTATGACTATATTGGAATATATGTACATATTTAAGTTTGATTATGTCTTGATATGGTCTTACAAATAATGTGTATGGTTTATATGTTTGGATATTTGAATGATTGCAAATGGAAATGTTATGTATTGCTTGTATAATAGGCTATTCGAATGGTATAGAATATGATAGAAGTAATATATGTAAGGTGATGTGAACTTAGGATTATACATGCCTTTATATGTTTAAATTTGAAATGGAAATTTCATGTTAAAGCTATGTTGGATTCGAATATTATGATGGTTTTGATGTAAGTTTAAATATGATTCCTACATGCCTAGGTTGTTTTTAATGTTGTTCGAACATGATCCCTATTTAATTAGGATTGATTGTATTGTATATGAATATATACTTGTATATATATATATATATATATATATATATATATATATATATATATATGATTGTAAGGTGCTAGCCGAATGAATATATATATATATATATATAAACATGAATTGGATTGGATGGATTTTAGATGAATGCTTGAAAGTGTATACACGTTTATTATGGTTGGTAAGTTAGTTTAGGTGGATTATGTTATATGATTTACATGTTTAATCAGATGGATTGTTATGTTATATTATATGTTAGAAAAGTTTTTTTTTCTTGGCCCACCCAAGTGTATTGTTTGTTATAGAATGTTAATGTGTTATAAGCTGCGCATTTCTAATTGGTTGATGTTACACGTTCTATTATATGATTACATGTTTATTGGTGTTATGAGTTATGTTTGAGTAATGCCTCTCGCTCCTAACCCTGACGTGGGGAATTACATTTATAGTAATATGGTACTAATTTGTTGCAATTTAAACGACTTTCTACAACTATGTATGTATGTATGTATGTATGTATGTATGTATGTATGTATGTATGTATGTATGTATGTATGTATGTATGTATGTATGTATGTATGTATGTATGTATGTATGTATGTATGTATGTATGTATGTATGTATGTATGTATGTATGTATGTATGTATGTATGTATGTATGTATGTATGTATGTATGTATGTATGTATGTATGTATGTATGTATGTATGTATGTATGTATGTATGTATGTATGTATGTATGTATGTATGTATGTATGTATGTATGTATGTATGTATGTATGTATGTATGTATGTATGTATGTATGTATGTATGTATGTATGTATGTATGTATGTATGTATGTATGTATGTATGTATGTATGTATGTATGTATGTATGTATGTATGTATGTATGTATGTATGTATGTATGTATGTATGTATGTATGTATGTATGTATGTATGTATGTATGTATGTATGTATGTATGTATGTATGTATGTATGTATGTATGTATGTATGTATGTATGTATGTATGTATGTATGTATGTATGTATGTATGTATGTATGTATGTATGTATGTATGTATGTATGTATGTATGTATGTATGTATGTATGTATGTATGTATGTATGTATGTATGTATGTATGTATGTATGTATGTATGTATGTATGTATGTATGTATGTATGTATGTATGTATGTATGTATGTATGTATGTATGTATGTATGTATGTATGTATGTATGTATGTATGTATGTATGTATGTATGTATGTATGTATGTATGTATGTATGTATGTATGTATGTATGTATGTATGTATGTATGTATGTATGTATGTATGTATGTATGTATGTATGTATGTATGTATGTATGTATGTATGTATGTATGTATGTATGTATGTATGTATGTATGTATGTATGTATGTATGTATGTATGTATGTATGTATGTATGTATGTATGTATGTATGTATGTATGTATGTATGTATGTATGTATGTATGTATGTATGTATGTATGTATGTATGTATGTATGTATGTATGTATGTATGTATGTATGTATGTATGTATGTATGTATGTATGTATGTATGTATGTATGTATGTATGTATGTATGTATGTATGTATGTATGTATGTATGTATGTATGTATGTATGTATGTATGTATGTATGTATGTATGTATGTATGTATGTATGTATGTATGTATGTATGTATGTATGTATGTATGTATGTATGTATGTATGTATGTATGTATGTATGTATGTATGTATGTATGTATGTATGTATGTATGTATGTATGTATGTATGTATGTATGTATGTATGTATGTATGTATGTATGTATGTATGTATGTATGTATGTATGTATGTATGTATGTATGTATGTATGTATGTATGTATGTATGTATGTATGTATGTATGTATGTATGTATGTATGTATGTATGTATGTATGTATGTATGTATGTATGTATGTATGTATGTATGTATGTATGTATGTATGTATGTATGTATGTATGTATGTATGTATGTATGTATGTATGTATGTATGTATGTATGTATGTATGTATGTATGTATGTATGTATGTATGTATGTATGTATGTATGTATGTATGTATGTATGTATGTATGTATGTATGTATGTATGTATGTATGTATGTATGTATGTATGTATGTATGTATGTATGTATGTATGTATGTATGTATGTATGTATGTATGTATGTATGTATGTATGTATGTATGTATGTATGTATGTATGTATGTATGTATGTATGTATGTATGTATGTATGTATGTATGTATGTATGTATGTATGTATGTATGTATGTATGTATGTATGTATGTATGTATGTATGTATGTATGTATGTATGTATGTATGTATGTATGTATGTATGTATGTATGTATGTATGTATGTATGTATGTATGTATGTATGTATGTATGTATGTATGTATGTATGTATGTATGTATGTATGTATGTATGTATGTATGTATGTATGTATGTATGTATGTATGTATGTATGTATGTATGTATGTATGTATGTATGTATGTATGTATGTATGTATGTATGTATGTATGTATGTATGTATGTATGTATGTATGTATGTATGTATGTATGTATGTATGTATGTATGTATGTATGTATGTATGTATGTATGTATGTATGTATGTATGTATGTATGTATGTATGTATGTATGTATGTATGTATGTATGTATGTATGTATGTATGTATGTATGTATGTATGTATGTATGTATGTATGTATGTATGTATGTATGTATGTATGTATGTATGTATGTATGTATGTATGTATGTATGTATGTATGTATGTATGTATGTATGTATGTATGTATGTATGTATGTATGTATGTATGTATGTATGTATGTATGTATGTATGTATGTATGTATGTATGTATGTATGTATGTATGTATGTATGTATGTATGTATGTATGTATGTATGTATGTATGTATGTATGTATGTATGTATGTATGTATGTATGTATGTATGTATGTATGTATGTATGTATGTATGTATGTATGTATGTATGTATGTATGTATGTATGTATGTATGTATGTATGTATGTATGTATGTATGTATGTATGTATGTATGTATGTATGTATGTATGTATGTATGTATGTATGTATGTATGTATGTATGTATGTATGTATGTATGTATGTATGTATGTATGTATGTATGTATGTATGTATGTATGTATGTATATCTTTATATTTTTTCATTTCTATTATACACATATAGAGTTGAAGGACTCGACTTGAACATGAAAATCGATCTACTAATTACTAAAAATCTTGAATTATTTGAGTCTCATTTTTTTGAGTTATTCAGAAAACTATTTTTTTGACTAAAAAAATTAATTGTTTTGAGTCGAGTTTTGTTCACATCCAATTCTATTTATATTGGCTCAGTCAATGATATTTTTCTAAATTCGCCACTGCGTCAATTATTAAAACAACAGAAGAAATTGTTACTTCTGAATGGTAGTAGTGGCTTTGTCTATTTTCGGTATGAGAACTTCAAATTATTTTGTTTCAGGGGAGGTAGGCTGGACCATGGTGAAGGTATTTGCACTATGTGGGCATTTCAGGAACAACGTGATGTTACCTTACAATGTGATGCTACGCTTCGGGTTCTGGTGCATTGGAGGAATTTTCCGGTGAGTCCGTGGCTACGTGATGAAGATGATGGTAAATCCTAAAATTGGTGGAACTCAATCAGTGTGAAATCTGGAACTGAAAATTCAAACCCGCCTCATCCTCTATGCTTGCACATTCAAACAATTTAGTTCTTTCTTAATTAAAAATAGTTTAACCCTAAAATTAAAATCTTAAACCTTAAGCACTAAACCCTAACTCTTAGACCCTAAACCCTTAAATAGAATAAATATGTAATTAATACAACACGCTCATTTGCATTTTATTTTAGGGTAAACTACATAAATGGTCACCAAACTTTTAGGGCGGATTCATTTCGGTCATCGTACTTTTAAAATATTCGATAAGGTCACCCAACTTTTAGTTCAATTTCGATACGCTCCCTCTTGTTACCTTCCGTTAGAAGTTGACGTTAGTTTTCGTTTTTCCTTAATAAAAAATGGGTAAACTATACCAATCATCACTCAACTTTCTTCTCACACCTATTTTGGTCACTAGAGTTTAACAATTTTCAATTTAATAACTTTACTTTCGAATTGTTCATATTTTGGCCCCTCTCAAATGACATGGTTATACAAATAGAAAAATTTGATTAATCCTTAAAAAAAATTTGGGTAATGCTTTTTTTACTTTGCTTATTAAATTTACCATATTTGATATTTTAATAAGCAAAGTAAAAAAAATATTACTCGAATCAAATATTCCAATTAACCGACCAATCGATTACTCGATTTAATTGGTACAATATAAGATCAAGAATTGAATAATCTGAATATAGAAATTAACCAAAATAATTTTTTAGGATTAATCGAACCCGATGTCGGTGTAAAATTTTAAAATAAATTATTTCGATTCGGTTACGGTTCACAGTTTTAATCAAAATTTATTAACTGATATGATCTATTATATGTAATATTTTTAAATTTTATGCATTACAATATCTTATAGTCTAGTGATTTTGACACGCTTCTGATTTTTTTTAAAAAAAGGTTTTGGCTCTTGGTAGGATTAATAGGTGTGAACTTTCAGTTTTTGACTTTCTAGTTGTTTTACACTTTTATCACAACCGAACAATTATTAAATTTACCATATTGTCATATTTGATATTTTAATAAACAAAGTAAAAAAAATCATTTCCAGAATCAAATATTTCGGTTAACTGGTTAATCGATTATCTGATTTAATTGGTACAATATAAGATCGATAATTGAATAATCTGAATTTACCAATTAACCAAAATATTTTTTAAGTATTAATCAATTTTTTCTATTTGTATAAACATGTCATTTGAGAGTGGCCAAAATATGAACAATTCGAAAGTTAAGTTATTAAATTGAAAATTTTTGAACTCTAGTGACCAAAATAGGAGTGAGAAGAAAGCTAAGTGATGATTACTGTAGTTTACCCATTTTTTTATTAAGGATAACGCCAACTTTTCTAACGGATGGTAACGAGAGGGACCATATTGAAAGCGAATTAAAAGTTCGGTGACTATATTGAAATCGAACTAAAAGTTGGGTGACCTTATCGAATATTTTAAAAGTATGGTGATCAAAATGAATCCACCCTAAAAGTTTAGTGACCATTTATGTAGTTTCCCCCTTTTTTAATTCTTATTAATAAATGAACCCTGACCGTGTTATAGGTTGGAAGCTGCCTCAAATGCTATCACACTCATTCCAAAATCTGCTTCTGGTTGGCGAAGTAGGTAGTTTTACTATTCAAATGCTCTTTTTTTTTGCTCAATAAAAGCAATTTTTATTAGAATAACCTTGCTCGTAAGCCTCGTTAACAACCTCCCTAATCCTATGTTAGAGGAAAAGAATGCGTACGAACAAGGGGAGTTACAAACAACAACAAAGGGCTCCCAACTCTAATCTTACAGCTCAACACTTTACACACCCATTACATATAAGTCACCAGCCCCCATCCAAGACCAATATTGATTACAAATGACCAGCTCAGTTCTTACAATAAATCATAAAAGCACACATGTATACAGACTTTCAAAAAAGACAGAACCTACCAACACGGTTTAAAGAAAGATAAACGATGCATACCATCAATGGCCAGACAATCTGTTAACACATTTTCTTGTCTCAGAAGGAAATAGAGTAACCACCTGATACAATTCTAACCAAATGAAACACCTACGGCCAAGAAAATCTTCAATACATTCAAAGCTAAAAAACACTCCCAGATTACTACTCTGATGCAGCAAGCACTTGTAGAAACACTTCACCTGATAGCTGTTGCTACACAATTGCTCAATTTGACCGTTGAATATTCAACAAAGCTGGTAGACTCTGATAAATTAAACTTACCACCATGCCTTGAGGAAAGAACCACTTTCTACAACTGATTTTGCAAGGTATTCTGCATAGCATTTCTATCTCTCTGGTCATAGAAGCATGGCACTGAAACTATTACGCGCAAAAAAACGGGCAAACTCTTCAAAAGTTTCCCAGCATCTCCACAGACGAAACAATAAGTTATTAATCCAATTTAATACCATCTGGGAGTCGAACTCAACTAAAATTGTTGTCTAGCTGGCCCAAAAATGCTCTAACGAAGTCTTCAAGAACAATTTTAACTGCCAACAGTTCAACTAAATCTGATCCTTGAAAAGAGACAAGTCCTGAAAATATGGCCCCAACTTCACTAGAATCCAATCAAAGCTCTCCACCACTTTAACACCCCCTTCCCGGCCTGGTCAAGAATCGAGTCAGAAGGTGCAATCGATGAACAGTACAATAATCGGTGCGATAAATTTCAATCCATAAAAAAACATATAATCAATGCTATACTAACAGAACATCACCGGATATACGTCTTAGTCCAATTTATCCATTATGAAACAATAATTAAACATTTAGGATCAAATCTTAAACTATTACAAGTTTTAGGGTTTAAACTATAAATCTGATAATTTAGAGGTCCTTCGATGTAATTGATTATACCAAAATGAAATTCAATACAACAACAAAAAGTCTGTAAATTTTCATATTAATAAGAGTTCATTTACCCATCCATTTGAGCCATCCTAAATTTAGTGATCAATCTGTGAACAATGTAAACCTTCATTCTATGCCATTTAACCAACTTAACTAATCCTGTATCGAAACACTCTGATGCTGTTTCGAAACGGGTGTACGATAATTAGCCTAGGTTGATTTTGCCCATACACCGTATCGATATTGGTAAGCCATGTTTCGGTACGGGTTGACTTTCGTTGACTTTGACTATTGACTCGTTCCGATACAGGTTAGGCCTGTATCAAAATGACGAATTATAGTGGCAAAACATATCGAAATAGCTCTAAACCGTATTGATACGCCCTGTTTCTTAGGTTTAATTATGTTTAACCGTATCGATACACTATTACCCCGTATCGATACGGCCTGACCTGTAATGATAAAATTTTGCTGGTTTTAATCGAATTAACCTATCGAACGGTGTTCAAATACAGTGAAACTTTACACACAACATTTCAATGCTATAAACTATTGGCATGCCAAATTTCGTGATCATTCAAATACGTTTACTAGGTTTTCGCCTATGTGAGCCATATATGCCATTTTTGCCAACTTTTAACATCACCAAAAGTCATTTTTAGGCCTTTAGCATCATTTCAACCCTTATACATTATAAGCATAACAAAATGGACACAAAAGACTAGTTCAACTACTTTTCCACCTTCATAGGAGTTCATAAGGACAAATTACATTACTCTTGGCTTGTAGTGACTTGTGTTGCTACGACTTATCCGATCTTCTGCGACGGTCGACTCCTTAACCTGAAATGCATAAGATGAGACACATTAGGCATACTTTGTCTAGTGAGGTAGCCACAAGCAATGTAATTTCAATGATAAAATATGTACATCTACTCATGCTCAATAATATCAATGTTATACTCTAATATGCAATGTTTAACATATCATATTCATTATTAACCCTTGGATTGAATCGAGATAATAGATACGCAAATTCCTACGCCTGACCAAATCATTAAATGGTCTAGTCCCTCCGCCTCGCCAATGACCAAGTACAACACACATCCCTCCGCCTCGCCAAATAAATATAGGTCGTAGCCTTAGGACCGTAGTCCACCTGTACACTGAACTCATGAATTCTATGGCATGCCAATTATATCCAAGGTCCGTTCAAATCCAAGGTTTCAAGGACAATATCCATATTCAATATTCAATGAAAATTCTGATGACCAATGTCTTCATTGTTGTTATTAGTAAACCATATTTCAATATCAATGTTTCATGATTTCGATGTCGATGTCAATGTCCAATGATTTATTTACAATGTTTCGATAACAATAACTAAGTCGGTAACAATACACGATGATAATATCAATAACTATGTCCGATGTTATTACCAAACTTACCGATGCTTACCAATAGATCCATTTAACAATCCGATGCAACTTCTTTAAAAGAAATGTTAGCTATTCGATCCAAATACACAATAATAAATTCGGGAAGGCTCATCGCCTAATCCCGAGATTTAGACTACTCTAACCTTGATATCCGATGCTCTTACGCCTCTCGAATGACAACGACCTTGTTTCTAGCTTTCGATGGAGATGGCGAAACCTCTCTCTCCACTTCTTGAGCTAGGAAAACAATAGGAGTATGTTAGAATCTATATCACGATATCGTAATCATTTTAACGATATCAAAATCAATATCTAAACTTGATTTAAGCAACATCTATAAAATTGAAAAAACTAAACACATGCATTCTCGGGTTCAAGGTCAGACTCAGAGGCTTTCGGGTCAGAATTCTACGAAACAGACTTCAAACACTAACTCAGGACGTCGAAAAACATAAAATATAGTTTTTTTTTGAAAAAGTTGACTTTTTGGTCAACAGTCAGAGGTCAAAGTCAACGCTGACGTCAACATTGGCTGCTGACATCATTAGTCAGCTGGTCAATTGGGTTGACTCAGACAAGTTGACTCACTAGATTGACTCGGACGAGTTGACTCACTAGGTCAACTCGGTTAGACGGGTTGGGTCAGACACATGTTCGGGCTTGAATTATTGGGCTCGACTTGGATGGGCTTAGACTGGTTTGGCTGGTTCAGGCTTTTGGGCCCACCTGAACCAGTCCACTTACCCAAGATGACAGGTCGTCGGGCAATCATCGAAAAAGGTCACCGGAGTCACCAAATGCACCGTTTATGCTGAAAAAAGAAACTTGATAAAACAACGATTTAACCCATTTGTTATTAACCCCAAAACAAGCTGAAAACTTATCGAAAAGCCTTAAATTTTCAAATCTGGCCAGAAAACCGTGTAGCACTGATAATGACTCTCCTGGCGTCGGAACGATGATCGAACACAGAGGTTTTGCTCTCCTCCACACGCTGAACACATCTGAACCGTCGACGATGAGAGGGAATGACGATGACGGTTAGAATCGGAAAGAAATTGATGGGATACGATTTAGGGTTCACCGAAGCAAAGATCCACGATTTCTGACGATCGCAGTAAAGACGATGCGAGTAGCCGAGTGGGTTGCGACCGGGGTGAGGCTGCGATCAATCAGGTAGCGGCGGTGACGTGCACGGCGCGGCAGTGAGGCGACAGATGGGTGTAGGAAGGTGGACGGTCGAGGAGAGAAAAAGAAGAATGGTTTAGATATTATTATTATTATTTTTTGTTTTGGTAATAAAGATGGTAGGTGGATCTGATCAAATCCCATTTATTATGGGTTTAGACCGAACCAAAACAAATTAAATAGGATTAGAGGCAGGCTAAGACCAAGAGTGTTCTTAGCTCAAATCGTTAACCTTTCTATCTGCCATGTCATGGGGTACGGGTTTGAGTCCCCTTGGCCGCCACTCTCCCTTTCTTCCATTCATCATCATTTTTTTAATTTTAGAGTGTTACACGTGTTATCTCGTTCCAACAGTGAAGAGGAACTCCTGTTAGCTTAATTCAACGTTGCTGGTTTAGATTGGAACCCCCGTGACCGGATTTATGAAATTCAACGTTGAAGGTGTTGCTAAGGATAAGGAGGAAGGATGTGGTGGTGTGTCGAGATCCGAGGATGGCGTAATTTGAGCCCTTTTTTTCTGGACCCGTGGAGGGATTGGACTAAGATTTAGCTGGCCTTGTTGCGATCAAGATAGCTTTGGAAACCTTTATATCGGCCAACTGGATTGGGAAGACAAATTTTTCGATTGAGACTAATACTCGAGTTGTTTTAAAATGGTATTAAAATGTCCTTCATAGACTTGGAAATGCTGGCAGGTTTTTGTGGAAGTAGATAAGTTAGTCATGAAGATCAAGTATGTTCATTTCCTATATGTGGATAGGGAGTGTAATCAAATGGCTACGAATCTTGCTAAGGATAGGATGAATCGCAATCAACTATTCAAGGCCTGGTGGTGACTTTAATTCTATTAAAAAACAAGTTGGTGTATTTGCAGAACGCTAGGCTGAAAGTTGCTCTTTTAATCTCGCTTACGGGGTGGGTTAGCTGTTTTGCTATGTGTGATCTAGTCTTTTGCGCTTCTTTATGCCTTAGTCTTGGTGGATTATGAATTAGGCGATGTAATTTTGGGTTCGTAAAGGAGTTGTTTGAACTTTTTTTTTGGTATTGTTTCTTATTCACTGTATGTGTTGTATTCTTTTCCTTCGATTAAGTTTAGGGAAGTTTTTTAACAAAGCATACATACAAATTAAAGCGACTATGATTCACTTAATAAAATCACATTTTCCGAGAAAAAATAATTAGTTACACATGCTTACAAGTTACAGCTTTGAGTATTGATTATTGATCCCGATTTTTACAATTTTTATATGCTTTTCTCATACATATCAGGTTTATTTTTTGACTTCTAAACTGATAATGCGAATTATGTCAGAATTCATGAGTTGGTTACATATTTATTATATTTAATTGTTTAGGGTTTAAGAGATTAGAGCTTTAAGTTTAGAAGTAATGTGAAAATAATAAATGTTAAATTTATTATTTTTTTAAATTAGGATTAATTTATTTGAATGTGTAAATATGGAGGACTAAATGTATTATTATAAAAAAAAATGTTAACTGTCACATCACCTTTTTAACGGTCGTTAATGAAACAGTGGCCAAATTGAAGCAAAACTAAAAGTATAATGATAACATTGAAGCAATTAAAAATTTAGTTACTAGATTGAATAATTGATTAAAGTTTATTACCATTTGTGAACTTTACCCTTGAAATTTTGTGATTGTTGTAGTTTTTCTCTAGGTTTCATCTTAGTTTCATATCTGCATTTTTTGTTTATCTTTTTTTTTTGGTTCCAATGTGTTGTATATCTCCGCCCTGCGAATTGTTGTGGGTACAAAACTAAAAATCATCCTTGGCTCGTAGACTAAAATAAAGCAACAAATTTTCATATTTACCATCCTCGTCCTCTAGACTCTCACCACATATGAGACATTATTCCAACTTACATGCAATTGAACAACATAAAATAAGTACAAAACAAGATTGCAATTTGATAAAACAAGAATAAAAAACTCAACAAACTAACATTCAATTATTATAAAAAACATATTAGATAGATCTGCTATAAATGAATCTCGTAAGAGGAAGAGAGTTGATGGGAAATATGACCATAAAGGATCAAGTAGGAGCTTGCGTGTTGCAACGTGGGCTAATGATGAGTATTTTTAGGTTCTGTAAAAGAGATAAAATGATAAACTAAAGAGTTAGGTCTAGAAGTCTATTAAAAATTGGGTGAACTCATGATTAATTATTTAATGTTGTAAATAAAGGAAAGAAGAAAAAGAGAGATGGACAAGAATAAAGATGAGAGACAAAGAGAGAGACTTGTATTATAATCTCAATGTAGGATTGTATACAATATTGTCCCAAACTTTATATTTATAGGCATAAGATAGAAACCCTAATTCCAATGGATATTAAACCATAGTAATAAAGTACATTACAGTCTCATTTAATATATGAATATCCACCATAAATAAAGATACTCATAACACCCCCTTGGATATCCATGGAGATAATGTGCCTCGTTAAAACCTTACTAAGATAAAAAAATCACGTGGGGGAAACTTTTCTTAGTGAAGGAAAAAGAGTACACACATCTTTGATATGCATAACATGTTGCCTCATTAAAACCTTACCAACAAAACCCATTGGGAAAAAACCTCGATTAAGGGGAAAAGGGTGCAACGCGTATTTACCCCCCTCATGAAAACATCACATAAGATATTTGAATCTTCACAATTCAATCTTGAATACAATCTTCAAATGTAACGCGTATTTTAAAAAAAATTAAACCTAAGATTTAAAACTTGAGGGGAAAGTTTTCAAATCTAACTTCCTAGATTCAGCATATTTCTTCTGGGCCGGGTTTAGGGGGTTACAGACGTAATATGTTTTGTTCCTCATTCTCTGGCACACATCGGCGAATCACTTGGTCGACACACTGTTTGAACAATATCAGCTCATCCCAATAGTATTACCTTACCTCTCGTAGAAATCTTTTCTTGGCATTGTATGCCAAGTTTGGTGGTAGAATATTACTTACCAGGTAATTGACTATGTTGGCATACCATGGCATGGCATTAATTTCAAGCAAACACTCGTCAAGAAACTCATCTCTAACAGTAGCGTTCTTACCTTCCCAATGTGATACTCCAATCGAGAGAGGTGGTCAGCTACTAAGTTTTCGCTGCCTTTCTTGTCTCTGATCTCTAGGTCAAATTCTTGAAGTAAAAGCATCCATCGAATCAGTCTGGGCTTGGCGTCTTTCTTTGCCAAGAGATACTTCAATGCCGAGTGATCTGTATAAACCAAAACCTTGTTACCCTTTAGATAAGATCTAAATTTATCAAAAGCAAACACAACCGCAAGAAACTCTTTCTCGGTTGTAGAGTAATTCAGTTTCGCGTCATTCAAGGTTTTGCTGGCATAGTAGATGGCATGGACAACCTTGCCATGCTGTTTTCCCAAAACTGCTTCAACGGCATAGTCGCTGGCATCGCACATGAGCTCGAAGGGCTTATTCCAATCTGGTGCTACGACTATAGTGACATTGATCAATCTCTTCTTTAAGTTCGTAAAATGCTCTCAAACAAGAATCTTGAAAAACCGTCATGACCTAGAAAATTCCTTGTACCTTTAACACTCGTTGGAGGTGGAAATTGCTTAATTACCTCCACTTTGGCTTGATCAACTTCTAGTCCTCTCTCGGTTACCTTGTGACCGAGAAAAATGCCATCTTTTACCATGAAGTGGCATTTCTCCCAGTTCAACACTAGGTTTGTCTCGTTGCATCTCTTCAAGACTTGCTCTAAACTATGGATGCATTCATCAAATGTTGTACCAAACACTGAGAAATCATCCATGAATACTTCCATGTTGTGTTCGATCATATCAAAAAAATGGCCATCATGTAACGCTGGAATGTTGTTGGCACATTATATAAACCGAATGGCATCCTTCTGAAGGCAAATGTCCCATATGGACACGTGAACACGGTCTTCTCTTGATTATCAAGGGAGATGTCAATTTTATTATAACCCGAATAACCATCCAAAAAACAGTAAAAAGCTTTACCTGCCAGCCTGTCTAACATCTGATCAATGAAAGGCAATGGGAAGTGGTCTTTCCTTGTAGCCTTGTTTAACCTTCTGTAATCCATGCACACTCCCCATCTGGTGATGGTCCTAGAAGGAATCAATTCAGCTTCACTATTTTGCACCACATTCATGCCACCTTTCTTTGGCACGTACCGTACCGGTATTACCCAAGAGCTATCGCAAATGGGATAAATAATTATGACATCAAGCCATTTTATTATCTCTTTATTAACAACCTATTTCATACTCGAGTTTAGCCGTCTCTAACCTTCAATAGTCCTCTCATTGTATTCCTCTAGAATGATCTTGTGCATACAAATAGTTGGGCTAATACCTTGGATGTCTGCCAAGGTCCAACCCAACACTTGCTTATAATCCCTTAATATTGTCAGCAATCGTGCCTCCTGATCATTATTGAGATCAGTGGCAATAATCACTAGCAAAGTTGAGTGCTCACCTAGATAGGCATACTTCAAGTATTCTAGAAGTGGCTTAAGCTCCAACTCTAGTGGTTCCTCAATTGATTATTTCGGTTTCTTTCTCTCTGCCGGCCAACTAGAGTGGCTCAAAATAACTCACATCTTCAGCCTCCAAGGTTGATTCCTCAAGTTCCTCAAATAGTTTAGCTATGTCGTCATCAAATTCCACATCCTAGCACAATTGTTCCACGTCCAAAGTATAAATGGCCTCCATCATCTCCTCGGCTTGTGTAACACCCGGGTTTAGGGGTCGAGAGTTGAGAGTGTGAATCGGGTTCGAGTCGTGGGCTTGTTTTAAAATTAAATTGGGCTTCGTTTTAATTAAAAGAGGCTTGAGATATTATTAAGGGCAAAATAGTAATTTTTAAAATAAAGGAAAAAGATGTGTAAAAGGAGGTTTTGAAATATTCTCTCCATCTTCTTCCTTCATCCATTTTCCACGACATTAAACCTCCCTTACCCCCTAGTTACTATTCTATCAAATTTCTTCACCATTTCAAGAGCTCTCTTCAAGGTAAGATCATTTTTGACTTCTCTTTATTCCGATTGTTTCTATGGTTTTATTTTCGCATAAACACCATCTTTGGGGTTTTGAAGTTTTCAAAAGTTTAAGAAAAAGGTTGAAGCTTTGATGGATTTTCATGTGGGTTTTGATTTGTAAAGCTAATAGGTGTTTTAATCTCGCCCTTAAGTACATTATATCTCAAAATGGTGGGGTTTTGATGAAAATCCCGAAATGGGTTTTTGTGGGTATTTTAAAAAGTTGAAAACTTGGGTTTTTGAGGTAGTTTGGTGTAGGAGAGGTGGGCTTATGATTTGGTAATGCTTGAGGGTCGTTTTGAAGGTGTTTAATGATGTTTTGGGTGTGAGATTCGATGGTTTTTTGCTGGGTTGTGAGGGAGTACGAAAATGAGGAGTTTTGGGTTGGTTCATGGCTTGAAATTGTAGAGAAATGGTCTTGTGGTTGAAATTTGATTAGTGGCAGTGTTTTGTGAATGTTTTGTGTGGTAATTTGTTGTTTTTGATTGATTAGAATCAAGGGAAATCGTTAGAGAAGCTTCGGGCTCGATTCTGGGAAGTTTGGAGGCTTGATTCGGCTTTCTCGGTTTACTTAAAGGTGTTCGGTGAGTGGTTTGTTTAAAATGGTTTAAATTGGTTCAAGTGTGTAGTTGAGGTGTTGGATTGTGCTTGGTAGGCCAATCCAAGGTGGAGATTAAGTTGGTAGCTTAATCTCTTGTTTTGCTTTATGAATTCTTGCTTATTGTGCATAAATGTGGACTTGTGTAGTATGTGTTCGTTATGTATGTTGATATATTGATGATGTATATGGTGATGATATGTTGTGTGCATGATTATGAAATCATGGTAAGACTTGCTTATTATAATTGGCACTAGTTAATTACCAGGTATAAATGATCGATCATTAGGATGAGTGTGCACACGGTTGAGTCAAAATTCACGCGTGGCCTTGGTGACATGTAGTCATCAAGGAGGAGTACGGTGAGGTAATATTCCACCGGAAATTGTTAGCATGTGATGATGAGTGTAATCCCATCCATGAGTGAGAACGGTGATGAGTGTAATCCCACCGGAAGGTAATTGTTGTTGAGTACATTGGGGGTGAAAATCCCAACGGAAGTTATCCGCATATCCGTGTAAGCTAATAGTTGCCAATATACTTGTTCGTGTGTGGTTGTGGTGTAAGATATTTGTTATATCTTGTTTAGCATAACATGAGGTAAGATGCCATGTTCATGCATTCTCTTAGTGTTTAGGCCATGTTGCTATGTTAGCGTAAATGTATGCCTTGTGAATGTCTTAAGGATAACATGCTTTGAACCCTGCATTGTCGTTGTTTTGTTTTAGAGCTCCCTCACTAAGCTTCTAGCTTACGCTCTCGTTTTCGACAATGCAAATCATTAGTGTGGAGTTAGCAAGGAGCAAGGAAAGGGCATCCAAGCGCGTTTGTGGTTGCTCAAGTATGGTTTTAGTAAATAATGTAGTAGTTTAGCAATGGGGAAGTTACGTGTTGTAGGAGCATGTGTAGACTCCTATTTTGTTAATGCTTTATGTTGTGGATTTGTAAACCATGCTTATGAGATGCTATGTGTTGTTTTAAAAGCATGTAAACCTTGCTTCATGAATGCTTATGTTTTGAAATGAAGGCATGTAACCATGTTTTATGCTATGTGATGTGGATGAATGTTTCCCTTGAAAGAATGGCCTTGACGGTGTGTGCTTTATGGTTGATCATGTGTGTAGTAGGATGGAATGCCTATAGATTGTATGCTTGTTTGTTGTTTCTTGATTCTTGTTGATTTGGGAACATTTGGAGATGCAGAAAACTGATTTCAGGGTCACACAGAGTGCAGGCGTTTCGAAACGCTCGTGGCTGTTTCGGAACGGTGGTAGCTCTAGGGATACTCGTATCGGAACGCGTTTCGATACGATTTGACACTGTGAGCTCCTGTTCCGATACGCGTATCGAAACGGTTTGCCACTGTGAGGGCCCGTTTCGGAACCTGTTCCGAAACGCTTTGACATGATAGACCCCGTACCGGAACGGAGTGGACCGTATCGGTATGGCCTAGTCTAGCTTTTAAACTGGAGCCCGCGTATCGAAACGGGCAAGCCTTTTTTGAAACGCAGGCCTGTAAATTGGGTTTTTGGCATCTTTAAGGGTTCTCGGATGTTGGGCCTTAGTCCCGTTTGTCGTAGGCTTTCTTGTGAGCCTCGTGTGTACCGTTTATGTATGGTTTTGATGTCGTAAGCATGCAATTGGACATAACATGTCACTCGGTAAATTTATATTACCTTTCGCCTCGTTTGTATCTTTTCGTTCTCGTTTTCCGCTGTCGTTTTCACACATAGGACTAAATGATACATTTAGACAAGATAATTTATGAAAAAGTTTTCTAGGGTTGTTAATCGAAGTGGAACCTTAACGGGTTTCACTTCAGTTTTCCCCGTGTAACCTGTTCGGACCGGCCTGTCGCCTAGACCGGGACGATGGGGTTACAGCTTGGCATTCATCCGGTTCATCTGCACATTTCAAAGCTTTAAACACGTTAAAAGTAACATGTTGGTCATTCATTCGCATGGTTAATTCCCCTTTATGAACATCAATAAGCGCCCTACCCGTGGCAAGGAATGACCTACCCAAAATAATTGGCACATTAATGTCAGCTTCATAATCCAAAATGATAAAATCAGTTGTAAATATAAATTTGTCTACCTTTACCAACATATCCTCAATCTTACCCTTAGGATGTGCATAAGATTGGTCTGCCAACTGAAGTGTCACTATGGTAGGTCTTGCTTCTATGCCAAGCTTCTTGAAAACTGATAGTGGCATCAAATTGATGTTGGCTCCTAAATCACACAATGCCTTACCCATGAATTTATTGCCAATTGTATAAGGGATAGTAAAACTCCTTAGATCTTTCAGTGAGAGCAACACTTTCAAACTCTCTCAACTCCCTCTTTTTGGACAAGATGTCCTTCATGAATTTTACATAGTTGGGCATTTGATCAAGGGTCTCTACCAATGGAATGTTAATTTGCAATTGTTTAAGCACTTCCAAGAAGCGCTTAAATTCATGGTCCCACTTGTGCTTTTGAAGTCTTGCAGGAAATGGTAGTGGTAGATACACATATGCTAGCATTGTCGGCTTTGTCAATGTAGTGCTGTCATCCCCTTTGGAATTAATATGCTTTTTAGCCTTAGTCTACTTATCATCATTGTTAACATCATCGTTGGCACTGGAATTTGCATCATGTTGAGCACTGGTACTAGCATAAGCGTCGACATGACCACTGGCATCATCTGCTTTGTCTTTCTCTTTCTCTGATTCTCTGGGCGTGTTTGCTGGTAGAAGCTTAACATCTTGGCACTGGAATTGTTTAGTGAAGTTAAAAAATAAAAATTAAAAAGAAAAAAATTTATGAAAAATGTTATAAATAATAATTTTAATAAAATTTAATAAATAAATTTATCTTATCACAATTATTTTAATTTTTTGTTAGAGTGATAATTTTTAAATTTTTTCAGTTCACTTTTTAGATATCAAATAAATGTTAAATGGTATCAGAACAAATAAATATATTATTATATAATTTTTAAGTGGTATCAGAACGTATAAACATATTATGTTATATGAGTTAGCAGTTAACAATTTACCCAATAAGTTGAATTTCCCTTTTACGAGTTAAATTAAATGTATTATCTTATTTTTTTATTCAAATATTCGATTAAATTATCTAAAAATTAAAAAGCAGAGAAATATTCAAAATTTTAAATCGGATAAACGAATCAAATTGTTTAGATGATATTCTTTTACACACCCCAAACTTATTTCCCCAATCTAACATTGGTTCGAATCCCCTAGCCCTAATTTTACTTTTAATTTTTCTTCTTCAATAATGTGACACGTGTCACAACCTGATTGGAGAGGGAAATTAATTAATTAAATTAAATAAAAATAATTAAAGTCCTCCAATAAGGTGGTGACATGTGTCACCAAATAATTAAATAATTAATTTATTTTAATAAATTAAAATTAGGATCAAATTAATAGTGTATAAGTAACGAGGACCTAATGTATAATAATACCTTTATTTTATGTAACTGACATGTTACCCTTCCGTTAACCTCTAACGGCTGCTGGTCAAATTACATCCAATTTAATAGTATGGTGGTTTAATTGCTTCGATGTGATAAGGTTTTTTTCGAAAACTGTTAAATAGGGCCTTATCACTATTTTCTTTCTTTTTTTTTTTTGAAAAAAAGGGAATTTTATTTATAAGAAAGGAAATTCGTATTTTTGGAAAACTTGTGAAAACTTAGAGTCGCCACCAGCCACTAAGGTAGGCCGAACACCATGAAAACCAGAGATTCGTCTCAAAACGGGTTCGGGAGTTGGTTACGCGTGGGGTAGGGTTAGCGTCCCCATCACGCCCGGAAATCGGTACCAAATTACTTGTTGCCTTTAACCGATAGAAACTATTTAAAAATCGAAGTGACTTTAATACTTGCCCTTTAATAAAAAAGTGACCTGAATAATATGGACTTTATCGAGTAACAACATTAGAATTAATTAATCATTTAATTAAAAGGATGACGGTACACCGGACCAAAGACTAAACCGACATCAAATAAGGCTGATTGTCGTGTTAGTTTATGGTTCGGATCTCGTACGTCACCTTTATGCATGATGCGAACATATAAGGGATGATGCGTGTTATTTTCAAATTTTATGCTTTCGCTTACCTGGAGGCGGTGAAAATTAGCCCAAGTATCCGGTAGACATCCATTAAGCTAGGACTGTCATTTTCGGATACCGAGGTTAATTAATACCCCTCTCGAGTTTGATTTTTTAGATCTGGTTAACGTACTCACATGTTGGGCCGTATGAAATGCAAATATATATACATGCGTGCCATTTAAAATAACACATAAGAGAAAAGGCCCAAATTAATTAATTAAATTAAATCCTAAGGCCCAAGGGCCCATTTTAAGGTGTTCCTATTTTTAAAAGAACACAAGGCCCACTTAAGGCTACTCACCGATTCATTCAATTAAAGAGATTAAACTAGCCCTTTTTTAATGTAACAAATTGAAATATTAACATTCATAACATATATTCGATTCGTTTTCCATTTACCCGAGACTAACATGAAAACCTAATAATCTTAAACATTTTTTTTAAAAAAAACGCATAAATACCAAAAACATATATTCGATATAACAGCCACTTAATACATGCGAACCACACGGGACCCACCAAACTTTAAATAAACGGATAAACATGCATATATTCGATTCACGAAAAGAAAAGGCAAGCCCATTGCATAAAATACATAATTTAAAACACATAAAAACATATCAAGCAATTAAAACATTAAATTTGAAAAGGTTCGAAATAGGACCAAATTAAAAAGAAAAGGAAAAAACAGAGGTTTAAAAAAAGAAAACAAGCTACTGTGGGAGACTCAATCGAACACGGGGAAGCAGGGGAGGACCTATCATGCAAATAACCCCTAAGAGAACTCGATCTAGGATCGGAACGTGAACCGACTCGGAACCTCGTGGACCTAAAACGCAATTTACCCATGCGGCGACCCATATGACGCTAATACCCCGACGCGGAGGGACTGGACACGCTATTTACCCAAAATCTAAACCTAAAAAGACTATATATACCACCTAAACTCACAACGGTCGCCCCTTTTAGCCCGATCGAAACCCTAGCCTCACCTAACTCTCTCTGAAACTCTCCCGTTCGCGAACGCCGGCCGGTGCTAGTCACCGTCTGGTAGACTCTACTCTCTCTGACCAGCGAGCCTAACCCTAAAGAAACCCAAAAAAACACAACCTTTCGCTCCCCAAAACCCCAAAACCACCTTCCCGGAAACGAAAACCTAAAAAGACCTAGCCTCTGTAAATTTTTTAGCGGTTTACGAAACGGCAGAGGGGGTTACGAGCCCCTTCTCCGACGCACCCATTGAAGCCGATGAACGGCCGAGATTGTTGCCGAGAGGGAGAGGGCTCTGGTTCGATGAAGAACGAAAAAGCAAAGGTAAAAAAACAAGCTTTCGATTTCTTTTTCTTTTCTTTTTTAACATGCAATGGATGAGTGATATACCTGAAATGCTTCTGGTTGTGGTATTGCTTTTCGTGCTTTGTTTACGGGAGTTTTCACGAATCCCTTACAACGAAGCCGTCGATTCGGTTTTATAGCCGAAAAATCGAAGCTTTTTTACATTTCGGTTAATACAATGAAAAAGCTCATTGGTTCGTATTACATTTTTGGCCGGATTCATGCGAGGCTCTGTTATTCTCTGCCATTCCGTTGCTGCATTTGGTTTCTTTTGATGATTCTTTTCTGTTTTCCTTTTTTTGATTTCTTTTGCATTTGCTGACTACTTTCTTTGCTGGATGTCGTACGGCGGTCGACGTGGCTGTCGGATCTGCCGTTGGAACGGGCGGGGGAGACATGGCGAGCGCTCGGAGGAATCTGGAGGGACGGGCGTGGGCTTCACGCGCGCGAGTGGAGAACCGAGACGTCGCGCGTGGGCGCGTGTTGCGTCTCGTGGCATCCGGACCGTCAGATCACAATCTGATCTGACAGCTCAGCTTCCTGGCGGCGCGAGATCACCAGCTGGGCGCGTAGGGTTTCCGTGGTTCGTTGATCTGGGCCGTTGATCCAACGGCCAGATTGGCCTGGCGGCTGCAAAGACATGAAGACCGGTTAGGGTTTCCCTACCCGGATTTGGGCATGTAATTATTTTTGGGCCAACCGGGCTTGTAAATTATTATTTGGACTGATCGGGCTTGTAAATTATTTGGACTGATTTTAATACTTTGGGCTTTGTATATTTATATTAGACTCATTTATTGATTTGGGCTTATTATTATTTTTTTTATTAAACTGGTATCCATATATGTATATATGATTCGGTGTTTTATTTTTTCTTTCTTTTTCATTTAATTCGATAATAGCATAATAATAGTATTAAATATGACCCTCAATAATGAATAGCAACATTAACATATAATAATCAGCAACAATAGTGATAACAGTAAACAAATAAATAACAATACGAATAATAGGTAATAATATTAATAACATACGGTATATAGTAACATTAGTATAAATAATAATACAATAGATAGTAGATAGTAAATAATAACATAGTAATAAACATATGATAGTAGGTGGTAATTAGAAGGTTAACAATACCCAAAATTCTAATGAATAATATGTATGTATTAATGTATTAATTGATTAAAGCCCAAATATGAATAAACAAAGCCCAATGTGGTTAAACAAAGCCCAATATGGCTAAATAAAGCCCAATATGGCTAAATAGAGCCCCATATTATTTAAGTATACTTAAGGGCTAATTAGCCCGGACAAAATTAGTAATTACATTCGAAAAATAGTAAGGTGCTTAAATCACGACTTTTCTAATAGTATGGTAGACATTTATATAGTTTACCCTTAATTTAATAACTTTTTTGTTATTAATACTAAATCAACTTTGTTGTAAAAAACATGAATAAACATAAAAATTAATATAATTCAAAAATATTTTTAATTTATCGAGTGATTAAAAAATAATCATATGTTATTCATTTTGTGTGAGTTTAAATCTCAATATTTACATTTAGAATTTACATATCTATTTATTGCAAAAAAAATAATATAATTGAAATAAAAGGCAAAGAGCTTGCCATTAATGAAATGAAAGTGAGGGAGGAGGAGTTTCCAACGAGATTTGTAGCAACCAAAGATTTAAATAGTGGCCCGTAATCGCGATATAAAAAACAATATTTTTTAATTGAACCGTAATAGTAGTCATTATATAGCTATAGCGAAACAAACCGTGATACTCGCATCAGTTGTTAAAAAATCATGATCGTGATACTTGCACTGGTTATAATAGCTTTTATCTATGGTTCACTGATATAGATACAAATACAAATATGGGTACTGAAACAGAGACGATAATACAAAATTTTCCAAAATTGGTACAAGTAAGGTAAAGGTAAGACAAATATAAAATAAATTTTAGATTCTAAAAATATAAAAATAAAAAGTCATAAAATCATGTAAACATGACATCACACATACTTATATACTTATTGTTGAATCGCGTGAAAGTATTGAATTAAACGACTAACATTTATATTTGTATCTTATACATAGTTATTAGCCAAGCTTTGAAACTCTTATACTTTAGGTGACGGCATGTAATGGACACAACAATCTTAACTCCTCTAAAGGATAAAAAAAAGGAAATTTTCTCATTGCCTTATGTTGTGCAATTGAAAAAGAAGACTGTGAAAAAATGTCGATTAATTTTGATGCGAAGATATTTGAAATCTCTTTCCATGCTCTTTGCAACGCCTGTAGAATTGGTTGTCATTTAAAAAAAGAAAAAGAAAAACATATTGGGTTTTCAGTTTTCAGACTTAAATTTAGATTCTGAAAATTCAATTTGGATTTGACTCGGACTTAGAGTTGGACTTGAATCGGTTTTGAGATTTTATTTTAATAAAATTAAACTTGAACTTTATACAATACGACTCATTGACATCCGTAGTCTTATATCTAGTAGTGATATTATTTTTAAAATCTATTACATATTATTGTTATTACAAAAATAGTATAATATTATAGTACACATGGTATTAGCTTAAAAAATTTGTTTTTATATCGCACATATTTCATTATTTTATAACCTACTAATTCTAATATTTTTAAAACTTATTATATATATATTGTATACTTTTTATAGAAAAAGTTTTTAGTTTATTTTACAAACTCTAAATGTAGTCGCTTTTTATAAATAACCACCACATTTAGGCTACCAAAACATCTGGCATTTCTAACGAAAATGACACATTTTATCCTTAATGTCAAACCTATAATATTGAAGTGAGCTCCTAATGTATTAACCTTTATATTTAGTGCAATTAATATTAATTATTGCAGCCACAATAATAACCCAACAAAAATCATAAAAAGTATATAAAAAAGGTTATAAACAATAGATATAAAAAAAATTCTTATTATAAACCTTTTGATTTCTAGTTAGAGTAATAATTTCTAAAGATTTTCAGTTCATTTTCTAGATATCTAATAACTGATGTGTTATTAAATCAAATAAATATATTATTATATAATTACTGAGTGGTATCAAAACAAATAAACGTATTATTATATAACTTTTATGTAAAACTGATAAATTGATTTTGATGTAACAAAGGATTTAAGGATTAAATTGAAAAAGAGAAAATGAATTTTTAAGTCCTCAAAATCTCTCTATGTATTTAAAGAAAAATGTCCATGTCAAAACTTTAACTTATCAAATATTTTCTAAGTGTTTACCAAGTCAAAACAGTGATTTTCGAGTCACCGTTTCGGAACGGCCTTTGGGCGTTTTGGAACGTTTTGAAAATATTAACCTCTGTTTCGGAACTAGCTTTCCTGTTTCGATACGGGCGTATCGAAACAACTATGCGTGTTTCAAAACTGATGATGAACAATGGAACGGTTTGAACCGTTTCGATACAGTAGTATCGAAACGACCTCAAACGTTTCGAAACGATTCTAAGCTGTTTCGATACAGGCTTTGACATTGGCAAAATATTTCGAAATAGGTTTCGGAACAGACTCTTAGCGTATCGAAATGATCATGCCCATTTCGGTACGGCCTATTTATTACACCCTAACGGCTCTTTCTATTTTGGTCTGTTTCGAAACAGGGTCGGGTCACTACAACAAATTTCTCATTTTATGACGAAATTTCTATATGACATTATAAATTACGTCACAAAATATGCTATAAACGTGACAGTTTCTTACTTTCGTCACAAGTAGTGAATAATGATATATCTTTTCTGACAATTTTAATAAAGGTCACTATTTTTGTCACTATATGTTTGGCGCCTTAAAAGAAATTTGGAGGTAAATATTTTAATGACGTTTAGTGAAAATCGTGACATTGTTAAATCGTCACCAATTAAATGAAAATATTAGTGACGGATTATCATTATTATAACAATGCAATGTTAATTAGTGACGATGCAAATTCATCACGAATAAAATATATTTGTGACACTTTAATTCGTCATAATTTAGAAGAAAAGAAGATGACATTTTATTTTTGTCAAAAGAACAATTGTACGCATTATAATCTTGATCATCACTTAATTAGTTGCTGTGTTGTTGGTTGAAATTCAAGTTATGTTCTTGGTACACTTGAAAATTATTTACTAAATAACCATATTTCTTTGCATCAACATGTTTATTTGATAAACATTTAAAAATATCGATGAAAATTTAAATCATACCTTAAAACTGGGCACAGACTTTTGAATCGAAACTTTAGAACCATAAAAGTAAATTTTTGAACCGAAAAGCTCTATTTGAAGCACAAATCAGAGAAGTGGGGCTAAGAGAACAAGCTTTATGGGTATAAGAACGGTAAAGTTTTATTAAAAAAT
Source organism: Hibiscus tridactylites (assembly GCA_958450335.1). Taxonomy (NCBI): domain Eukaryota; kingdom Viridiplantae; phylum Streptophyta; class Magnoliopsida; order Malvales; family Malvaceae; genus Hibiscus; species Hibiscus tridactylites. Next base: position 45,322,021 of record OY288290.1, on the reverse strand, counting down.
ACAAAAATATAAGAATATTAAAATGTCAAGTTTATTAAAAAGACACCATTTTATTAGATGGTAAATGGTAGATATTTTATTAGATAGTCAATATTTTAAAAACTCAACAATATTATACTAATTTTTAAATGAGAAAAATTTGATACATAGTTTGTGTAAATTAAAGTTTACACATGTTTGTCAAATTTAGGAGTTAGGGGTTTAGTTTAAGGTTTAGAATTTAGGGGTTTAGAATTTAAGAATTAAGTTTAGGGTTTTAAGTTTAGATTTTAAACAATGGTTGTGTAATTTTTTTAACACAGTCTGTGTATCGAAATATAACCCTTTAAAAAATTTCCAATTTATCCCACAAAATCCTCGGATTCAATCAATATCGTGATTTGATTATAGTTAATTAATAAAATTATTATCACCGGCCATCCTTTACCATGCCAGATAATCCGTCGTTAAACAATGTCTCAATTAGCTTATCTACATGTCATATATTCAAATATTGTATAAAATACTACAATCGACTCTTAAAGTATAAAATTAAAAATTGACTATTCAAAAAGCATGTTTTACCATAGCCCTAACTTTCGAACAATCTCATATGACCAAATACATTAACTCAATCATGAAAAATTAATCACATATTGTAGATTATTAGCGTACAGGTCTATAACATGTGGTATTTTTATCACGTGCATCTCCAAGTTGAGTGTACTCTTTTCTTCAATGTAAGGTTAGAGAAGTTTTTAATGAGACACTAAAACTGGATGAGGGTCATTTATAACAACTTCTGTGGTATTCTAAATTAATATGAAAAATATTGTTGAGCAAAAAATAAAATAGTAAACAATCAACTTTTTTTAATAAAAAGTTATACAAATTTGGTACGTGTATTAAAAATATTCTTTGAATTATTTAAAAGGGTGTTTATTTACCAACGGGGTTGGTCAAAGTGGTAAGCATCTTGGTTCCGCTTAAGTGGGTCTCTAGTTCAAGGAGTTGCGTATGCAAAAATCCCTGTTGAGAGACTAATCCACCAAAATCTGGTGTACAACACGGGTCGATCTAGATTAATCAAGGTGAAGTACTAGAAACCGAAAGGACAACAAAAAAGTGTTCATTTAAAATTATATAATTTTTATGTTTTACTTTATTTTTTCTTAATAAATTTAATGGCATACATTACAAAAACCGCCACATTTATTAATTGGAGGAAAATTTTTTCATATTGTGAAAATATATTTAGATACATTGGCGGTATATCTTATTTTCCCTCCTATATAAATTTTGACTTCATATTTTTTGTTTTCCTTAAAAAAAGACTCCACTACATAAATTCGTATGCATATTAAGACTTGATTTAGGGTTAACAAGATTATTATAAAGAAGTAATTGGAATAGAAAACTCTGCACTTTCTATTGACTCTTTATTCTATTTCTGATCTTTTCGTTTTGCTTCAGATTCGAGTTCCAAAAAAAGGTTCGTTAAATTTAATTTTAGTCGATGGGCTTTTCCAAGCTACCTATTGGTGTTGTATTTCTATGTTTTGTTTTTCCCCTTACCCTGAAGGTAACTGAGATCATATAACTCTATAAATTCTTATTCTATTGTTGACGGTACCACTACAACAAAACAGGTCTATAGCGGCGTTTTTAAGCGCCGCTAAAAACTCTGCCGGCGCTAAAAAAAGCGCCGCAAAAAGTGCCGCTAAAAGCAGCGCCGCAACAGTTCGCGGCGTTTTGTATGGAAAACGCCGCAAAAAGTCATGAGTTTTAGCGGCACTTGTGAAAAAACGCCGCAAAAACCTGTTCTTTAGTGGCATTTTTGCTTACAAACGCCGCAAATAATTGTTCTATAGCGTCGATTGATATTAAAAACGCCGCGAATAACCTATTTTTGGTGGCGTTTATATTTTAAAAACGCCGCGGATAATTGTTCTTTAGTGGCGTTTGTAAATACAAACGCCGCGAATAACACCATGTTTCAAAAAAAAATCAAATAAAAATATATTATTATATAACAATTTAAAATGCATTCAACGATTTCCACAATTTCAATCCACATTCCTTTTCTCAAATAAACAATTAATCGTGGGAACGACCATAACTACACATTTAAAATAACTTCCAACATTACAAATCTATTTCCCCAAACTCATACTACACAAACATTTATGCAAAGTTAATATGAAATAAAATTGGTTCAATGCTAAAGGAACCTTCAAACGTTGCTTAAGGATCCTCTTCTTCTTTTGAATGCGAACAACCTTTGGCCACTTCACAAATCGATTTTCCCCCAAAAGAAGAACATTAGCTTACACCTAGAGTACCACAAAAGGAGGAAATTCTTATATGACATTTAAGTTTTGGAAGAAAATATATGAACAAATTAAACAAGAGAATCAGCAATTTCAATCACTGAAATATAATGGATTCATTTCAGTCCCACAAGAAACTAAGACCTTGAAGAATGACTATAGGCATAAATTGTAAAGGAAATGTGTGTGCGTGCAGTGTACAAAAATGGCAGTTGTGCACTAAACAACAATAGATGAATGCCTGTGTATATGACACCAACTCGGGTAAAACTCTAATCAGCAGACAAACAATACTACTAAAGAACATCAGCATACAGTTTAAAGCAGTACCTTTAATCTTAGATGTAAGAAATGTACTAATCAACATTGTATAAGAGAATAATAGAACTATCCATGCCAACGGCAGACACATCAAAAAATATATGCAGGTGAAATACTTCACACATAAGCAGGTGAATTTCTGGTCATTAAAAAGCTCAAAGTTGTTGTATCTTTCAACAGACAGCACATAATGAAAGAAACTGAATGCCAGACATCCACATACTTTTCTTTTCTTAACGAAAATAACCCGTTGACACATTCACATCAATCTAGCAGTGTCTACCTTGATGGTTCCACTTGAAAACAAATTGGAAAAATAGAAGAAATTGACAGTATCAACCAAACAATAATCGAGGAAATTGACAGTAGAAACGGATAAGTGTATATTAAACGGAAATTTAGGTTAATGCATATGTGTATATGTGTTAATATATAATTAGTAATGAAAAAATAACTGGATCTGCTACATAGAAAAAGCTATTAATTTTGGGGATATTTTGCAAACATTTCTTCTCTTTGCAAGAAAAAACTTCTGCAAGTATATTGCATTGAACCACAAATTAAAGAAAATCAAGTACACAGCTTTATCCAAAAAAAAAATAAACAAACAAGAATCTGCTACAAATACACCATAATCAACTAGAAATAAGATACACAGATCTAAGAATTGCAAACTTCCGGAAACTGTTCTAAATGGCTGAATGTAATAAATTGTTCTAAATGTAACCAGAAACTGAGCTTATAAAATTTTAATTCAATCAATGTAACATTTTAGCTTTAAACTAGGCAAGTTCATTCATGCAATTCATGCAAATAAAATGGCTGCATAAATTACCTGTTGAATGTCTGAGGAGAAAAGCATAGGTGATTGCTCATAAGCAGAGAGTAAGTTCCTGGCTATAAGGCAACTGCAAAGCATGGATCATGCATTAGTAGAAGCATAGACTCCAGGATTTGCCGATACCATGACTCAGGGTTCCTCTAGTAACCACGACACATGTTTCACGATTGACAACCTAAACATATTGAATAATTATCGATGAGTAAGTCATACGGCTCCATATCACCCCAACTCATTTTGCCAAAAGATTAAGTAAAATTTCCTCCAAGGAACATATTGTGCTTATCACAAAAGATGTAATTATAGCAAAGCACATCATGGGAACTACAACTCGGAATAAAAATACATCAGACAAACCTTTCGAGCTCAGTTATCCACATTCATAGAGAAGTTCTTCTCAGGAAATCCACAGTGGCAAATGTAAGAGGAATAGCAAAAAAAACATAGCATCATAAAAAATGTTACAGTTTATAATAAAGTTTCTGCTTTATGAAGATAAAAAAAAGAATAGTTGGTCAATTAAAAAGATTCAGTTTGAGTTGAAGCTTCTTGGATAGGTCAATTACCTTCATGCAGTGCAAATCCAGTTGTTTGTGTGCATCCATTTCAAAAAGTTGATAAGATTTACCCATCTGCTTCAACATCAAAGAAATGCAAAACAAACGAAAACAATAAATCATGGTAGACAATGCATGCCATACCTTAAAAATAGGACTTCATACCTTAAGAAACAAAGCAAGACTCACCTATAGTAGCCTTCCCCAATTGCCCATTGTTAGGGCACGTTGTTTCTACTTCTATTTCTTTGTCACCAATCTTTTTGACAATATAAGCAGAGAGTAAGTCCTTCCCCTTGCTCATTTCTCCAGTAAGTGGCATATCCTTCATGTAAGCAAACCTATTAACAAACGAAATTGTTCTGTAATTTCCACCAACACATATGAAAACTTTAACTAGTGTAATATACATTGATTTCAATAAAAACAATTAAAAATGAAAAAAAACAAATGTGAAATCTCAATCTTCACCACTGACCAAAACCTTATAAAACCTCTAGGCTTCAACTCGTCTCCACCATTCTCAATCTTCACCACTGACCAAAATCGACAAACCGTCACCAACCCACATTCAACAGCAAACATCGAAAGGGGAAAAGAAAGGAAAATAGAAGAGGAGCTTATCCATTCGGCCATGGCGGCTCCCGGTGGCTGGAATCTCTGACCGACGATCCGAACGGTCAAAACGTTGTTCGTGCATCGGAGAGTGACATACCTCGGAACTAAGACCATCCAACGGTGGACAACGCAGATCCGGCCCCTGCAACGTCTGAGCCATTTGGCTCTTTTGCGCGTCATTTCGAGCCCCTTCTTTGCAAACCAAACCAAACCGTTAGAAAAGGAGAAGGGGACGACGGCTTCATCTTGGTGGCTTCGGCTTGCCGGAGTGATCACCAGAGAGACAGCGACAACGTGGAGAATGACGGCGATAACATAGTTTGAGAGAAAATTGGGGCTTGGCGTTTGAATGGGTTTTGAAATCCCGTGATTTTTCTTTTTACTGCTTTATGGTGTGTTTTAGCTATAACGGCGTTTGTACAACCAAACGTCACTAAAATTAGATATATTACTGCGTTTTTTTTAATAAACGCCGATAAAAGTAGGCTTATTGTGGCGTTTTTCATACAAACGCCGCTAAAAGTAGGCCTATTGTGGCATTTTTTGTACAAACGCCGCAAAGTTTGTAATTTTGTAAACGCCGCGATAAGTACAATATTAACGGCGTTTTTCCTAAAAACGCCACAAAAAATGCCGCTATAGACCAAGTCTGGTGTAGTGTACCTTATTAGTAGTTGGCTAAAATCCCACTAGATAATTGGCAGAAATCCAGTTGTGTGTTAGTCGATGAAAAGCGCAAGGAATCCAATTACGTTATTTCCCCAGCATTTTATTTAAATTTTACAACGTTTGATTATTTGTAGTAGTTTTGATCAATTTTAATTTGTAGATCATTATTTTTTTTCAACGTTTGATTATTTGCTTACTAAAGTTCTTTATAATCTGGATCTTTTCGATTTGTTCCACTCAAGTTTTCTAGATACGTGATGATCAATACTACAATTTATAAGTTATTAGTTATTTAATTAGTCGAATGATATATATAGTTGAGAATATAATTTGATGATGTATTTTGTACGCCGATGATGTAAATTAGAAAAGTAACAATATTTGATGATAATCTTTCTATTCTATATATTAATCATAATGATTTTCTCTATGTTTCAGGATGGCGCCAGGTAAAATAGTCAGAAAAAATAAGCGAACTCAATTGATCGGTAATCTCGTTCCAACACAAAAGGATATGCGAACAATTCAAGAACCTCAATTAGTCTTTGATGGTTCAAATCAAACCCAAGAAGTTGATCATCAACAAGTCATTGGTGAACTAAATCGAACCCAAGAACGTGAACTTCAACAAGTTTATGATGCTCCAAATCATGCTCATGATGACATTGATCCAGATACAACCATTGAAAATTCAGGTAAATATTGTTTCCACTTAAATAAATAAATTGAAATTTAGGATTGAGTAGTAACAATGGCATACGAATAAGCTATAATTTATTTATTTATTATTTTATAGAATCAGTCAATGTATCACAAAAGATAATTCGAGGACCAAATCGAGGTAAATGACTAGAAAATCTCATTAAAGGTGGGAATAAATTTTTAGTAGAGATAGCGGAGGGCAAGGGTCGACCCACTGATGCAGTTCAATCAGCTAAACTATCTTCTGAAATCGAAATTATTTCTCGATAATTTACTCCGATACCCACAAAATGAAAAGATATGAAGGATAATTATAAAGTTCATGCCTTGGAGAGACTTAAAGTGAGTTTAATTATTTTATTGTTCTTCAATTTTTATTATTTTATGTACTTAATTTATCTAATTATATATTATTTTATTTTTAGTCAAAGTTTGAGATGAAGTTGGATGATGATTATGTGAAGACCTCTGTCATGTCAATTATGTCAAAATTGTCAAGAAACCATCGACATCAGGTTCATTTTCACTTTAAAAAATTCCCAAATGTAGTTGTTGCACGTCAAAATAAGCCGACAAAATATAACTTGACACAAGAAAATTGGGAGAAACTCTATGATTTATTCAGTGATCCTCAATATCGGGTATGATTTCTACATTTTGATTTTTGTGATTGCTAGAATGTTACGTTTTTATTTATTTAAAACACTATAAATGATGTTTATATATGTTTATAATTGCAGAAGAGGTGTGAGATAAATGCAAGAGTCAGGCGAAATGTCAAGTTTTCTCATAATTATCAAGGATCTCGAGCTTTTGTCGCTAGTCGATATGCTATGGTAAGTTGTACAATTTTGAGATTTATTAAAAATATTATTTTTTTTTATTTCAAACCTAATTATTATTTTTGAACTCTTGTAGCATAAGGATGATCAAGAACCAAATAGGATAGATTTCTTCAAGGCAACTCATTATTCAAATGAAAAAGGATGGACATCATCTAATGCCCAAACAACCTATGTAAGACCTTACAAAAACAATGTTACAATGCAATTCTAATATAAGAATCATTTTACTTATGAAAGATTTTTTTAAGAGAAAATGGTAGAGTTACAATCAACTCTAGTTGAAGGAGGAGCTGAGCCTAAGAGTACTGATGATATAGTGGATGAGGTGCTTAATACAAGTTCGGGATACATTCCAGGGCTTGGCTATGGGCCTAAGAAAAAATCAAGTGCAAATACAATCGACTTAGAAAAGAGTTTGAAGAATAAGGAAGATGAACTTAATGCCTATAAGTCAAAATTTGAAATAATTCAAACTCAAATGGAAGCTATGAGATCTGCTTTGTTAGCTGCCGGAATTCAAGTGCCTTCATTTCAATTTTCAGGTAAAAAATATAGTTAATCAAACAAATATAATTATATAATTATAATTATGGTAATTAATATGTTAATTATTTTTGCAGCTTCAAATGATGCCACAAACTCATCATCAACAGAATCACAACCGACACAAAATTTGGATTGAGATTTCTGCAACAAGTGATTCCACAAGTCATTATGGTCACATTATTTTTTATTTCCTTTGAATAATAAAGTGTTTTATTATAAAAATAGTATTATTATGTTTTTTTAGTGAACTCTTGTTTTACTTTTTACAAATTTGCAATAAATGAATTATGTTATATTTTATCATAAATAATTTTTTTTATTATTCTGAATTTTTATCACAAAAAATTAATTATAAGGTGGCATTTCTAATTTACAATTTTAGTGAGGACATTTTACGTCATTAACTATGTGACAATTTTATTCATTGCTAGAATATTGATAATTTTATAAGGCAACGTTATGTATAATCGTCATTCAAAATACTATTTGGTAAAGTTTTATTATGCCACTAAAATGTGACAATATCTCTTTTGTTACCAATATGTTGATTTTAATGCATTATTTCTAACGATACGGATCATCAATGACACAATCTTATATAATCTGGTGACGTAACTAACTGTCATCTAATATAAATTATAACATGATGTTATGTATTATTGTCATTCATGCTATTATTATATGACAATATATTATGTCACCAAATATGTGACGATATCTTTTTCGTCACCTATAATTAGAAGTTTGTGCTTTATTTGTGACGATAAGAATTATCAGTAACGATATCTTAAATAATTCAGTGACGTAACTAGTTGCCATTGAATATAAATTGTAAAGTGACATAATGTATTATCGTCCTTAATACTATTATTAAGTGACGATATACTATGTCACTAAAAACGTGACAACTTTTATTTTGTCACATATATAATGGTTTTATGGTGTTATTGGTGACGATGCTAATGATTCATGACAAAATTTTATATCATTCGGTGACGTAACTAGTTGTCACTAAATAAAAAACTATAGGTGACGCCATGCATTAACGTCACTATATGTTCGACAATACGTGACGAAAAAAATACATCGTCATGATTAACTTTTAGCGACGCGCCTAACGTGACGAACGTCGTGACATCGCATTTTACGACACAAATGACAAATAGTGATGTAAATGTAACTTTTAGTGACAATATTTTAGATGCCACAAATAAGCAAATTTGTTGTAGTGGGTGTTTCAGAACGGGTAGTTGCAGACTGCATTTATGAAGGGAAGATAACATCCCAACGACTATTTTAATGAAGGCAACAACCCTGTAACACCCGGGTTTGGGGGTCGGGTGAAAATTAAAATATTAAAATATTATTTTGGGCCTCGTGTTTTCAAAACAAACAATTTATGTTGGGCTTGTTTTGATTTAAAACCCAAACTCTCTGGATTCTAGAAATTGAAGATAGCCATCTCATTAATGGCAATTTTGTAAATACATTGACTTGTAAAATAAAACCCTTTTTCCTTTTATTTCAAACACCCAAAAATGCTATCATCTTCTACCTCCAAGCTTTCCAACGTGAAAAACCCCTCCCACCATTGAGTTACTATTCCATCACCCTTCTTCCTCATCCTTGAAGGTTTTTGAAAGATAAACGTATTTTTGAGTTGTCCTCGTTATTCTCTACACATCTATACCTTTAGTTTTAAATAAAACCTAATGTTTTGCATTTTGGATTTTTGGGGTTTTGAATTAAAAATGCTAACTTTGTTGGCTTTAACTCAAGTTTTTGATTTATTGATGTTAGATAAGTTGTTTGCTATCTAAAAGGTCTAACATACTTGATTTTTACCAGGTTTTATAATGATTCACGAATTTGGGTTTAAGTGGGGTTTTAGAAGGGTTTAAAGGTTGGTTTTGGGGCTGTTTGGGTGAAATCTTGAGGGCTGATGGTTAGACTATGTTTGAGGGTTGTTTTGGAAGCTTTTAGGTGTGTTAAAAGTGTTGAAATCAGTGGGTTTTGGTTGTGCTATAGGGCTGCTCGGAAATCAATGTTTGGGAGTAGTCTTGACTAGTTTAATTGCTTGAATGGTAATCCGGGTTTGTTCTAGTTTTTGATGTTGTTTGTGGTTGCTTTTGTTTGTGTTTGGATGACTTGAACCAAGGCTTTGTGTTGGAGAATCATCGGGAACCAATCCGGGAAGTTCAGACGTTTGATTTGGCTTTGGTTGGTTGATCGGCTAGTGTTGTTGAGCTTGGAATAGTCGGTGAGTGGTTATTGATTTTAAATTGGTTTTCAAACGTTGGTTCAAGCGTGTGGACCTAGGTTGGTCTTGGTAAACCCACCTAGAGGGGTGGACTAGGAAAGTCTGCCTATAGATGATGTAGGCCCAAGAGACAGAGCCCATCACCCCCAGCCAACCCTCTGTTGCCCAGCCCGCCACACCAGACGCCCCCAGCAGTACTGAAACTGCCCCAACCAATGAATTCCTCACTCTGCTGCGCACCCTCATTGACAGCAACAAAAGGATCGAACAACAGCAGTTGACCTTCATGATATCTGTATAATTAGGGGCATGTATGTCATGTTTTGATTTATATTCGAGTCTGAAACTTGTATTAATAATTTGTATCAAAGTTTTGTTTCATTGTCTGAATGTTTTCTAGAATTGTATTTTAATTCAAAATTTGATTTATAATTTTAAATGGTTTAGCAAATTTTTTATTTAAAATTTTAACGTGGGTCGCTCCAGTGACCCTAATGTGACTTCCTAGGTTCCGTATTAACGCATAGGCGGGTCTAGGGGGTTACATGGTCCTAAAGGGAATCAATTCAGCTTCACTATTTTGTACCACAGTCATGCCACCTTTCTTTGGCACGCACTACATCAGGCTTACCCAAGAGCTATCGAAAATGGGATAAATAAATCCAACATCAAGCCATTTTATTATCTCTTTCTTAAGAACCTATTTCATGCTCGAGTTTAGCCGTCTCTGACCTTCAATAGTCCTCTCATTGTATTCCTCTAGAATGATCTTGTGCATGCAAATAGTTGGGATAATACCTTGGGTGTCTGTCAAGGTCTAATCCAACGCTTGCTTATAATCCCTTAATATTGTCAGCAATCTTGCCTCCTGATCATTAGTGAGATTAGTGGCAATAATCACTGGCAGAGTTGAGTGCTCACCTAGATAGGCATACTTCAAGTGTTCCAGTAGTGGCTTATATCCAACTCTCGTGGTTCCTCAATTGATGGTTTTAGTTTCTTTATCTCTCTGCCAGCCAACTGGAGTGGCTAAAAATAACTCACATCTTCAGCCTCCAAGGTTGATTCCTCAAGTTCCTCAAACAGTTCAGCAATGTCGTCAAGCATGCCGTCATCAAATTTCCGCATCCTAGCACAATTGTTCCACATCCAAAGTATAAATGGCCTTCATCATCTTATCGGCTTGACATTCATCCGATTCATCTGCACCTTTCAAAGCTTGAAACACGTTAAAAGTAACATGTTGTTCATTCATTCGCATAGTTAGTTCCCCCTTATAAACATCAATAAGCGCCCTACCCGTGGCAAGGAATGGCCTACTCAAGATAATTGGTACATTAATATCAGCTTCATAATCCAAAATGATAAAATCAGTTGAAAATATAAATTTGTCTAGCTTTACCAACACATCCTCAATCTTACCGTTGGGATGTGCATAAGATCGGTTTGTCAATTGAAGTGTCACTATGGTAGGTCTTGCTTCTATGCCAAGCTTCTTAAAAACTGATAGTGGCATCAAATTGATGCTGGCTCCTAAATCACACAATGCCTTACCCATGAATTTATTGCCAATTGTACAAGGGATAGTAAAACTCCTTGGATCTTTCAGCTTTGGTGGCAATCGGTTTAAGATCATGGCACTGCATCCTTCAGTGAGAGCAACACTTTCAAACTCTCTTAACTTCCTCTTTTTGGACAAGATGTCCTTCATGAATTTTACATAGTTGGGCATTTGATCAAGGGCCTCTATCAATGGAATGTTAATTTGCAATTGTTTAAGCACTTTCAAGAAGCGCTTAAATTGATGGTTCTGCTTGTGCTTTTGAAGTCTTGTTGGAAATGGTGGTGGTGGATACACATATGCTAGCATTGTCGGCTTTGCCAAGGTAGTGTTGGCATCCACTTTGGCATCAGTATGCTTTTTGGCCTCAGTCTGCTTGTCATTGGTGTTAACATCATCGTTGGCACTGGAACTAGCATCATGTTGAGCACTAGTACTGGCATAAGCGTTGGCATCATTGTGGGCATGACCACTGGCATCATCCGCTTTGTCTTTCTCCTTCTCTGATTCTCTGGGCGTGTTTGCTGGCAGAAGCTTAACATCTTGGCTATTAACTGGTTGCTTGGCAACCATCTCAGCTTTGCACTGCTTACCACTCCAAAGAGTTATTGCCTTGCATTGCTCATTTCCTTTGTGTTGAGCATCTTCAGTGTCGCTTGGCAAAGCACCTTGGGGGTCTATGGCTAAGTGCATTAGCAATTTGCCCGAGCTGTACTTCCAAATTCCTCATCGATGCTGCCAAAGTCTAACTGTGGCATAATCCCTACGCAGTGGGGGTTCTAGATAGGCGCGATAGGAGCGACCGCACATGGCCCTCGAAAGATTGAGGCCCCAAAATAGAGAACTTACATGAAATATTTATAAAAAATTATAAATATATATAAGTATATTTATATATATATATATAAATTATCTAAAACTTAAAAAATACAAAAAGAATGATAACCACATTTGAAGAAAAAAATCTTATATCTCTCATGCAAAAATACTTTGTACCACAATTAAAAAATGATAACCACATTTGACACCACAACCCCTAAACAGAAACAGAAACAAAACTTTGTAAAATAACTATAGTGCAGAAACAGAAACAAGACATCTCTAAGTTTGATCAATACTAATTGAATTGTTAAACATGAAATTAAATTGCAATCCCAACATAACTATTACTAGCATAATAATAAAGACTTCAAAAATCACAATAAAAGTAAAACATAGTTACAACAGACTAATTGAAATTAAACTGTTGGAAAGTATTAGAAAAAGTCACCAAAATACAAACCTTCACATTCTAAAAGCATCTAACACCCTTTAAATCAGCTAGCATAATCACCCTTATCATGCATTTTGTTGGTTATAAGACTTCAGAGATATTCGCTAAAGCAAAAAATAATATTCATTCTCAACTAAATTACTAATGGACTATACAACATCACAAAGCACTCTCCTAACATAACATTAATTACATAAGTGATTAGTAAAAAAATACTTAAAAATTTTAGAATATTGCTAAAAAAATTCAGTCATGCAAATACCAATCAGACGCAATTAAACTTTATTAAAATTCTATCATTTTTAGTATAAAATAGAGTAACATGGTATCAATGAAACAAAAGTTAACTGCTAAATCATATCAATGCATAAAGATATCACTAAATTAAGTTAAAAATGAAAACTTTATTTTAGAGAAACAAGAGCTTTTAGAAAATTTGGCAAAAAAACACATACTTATCTTTTTCAATTGACTGTAAACCAATTTTTTCATGGCTTTTTTTTTGTTTATAATATTTTGTTATCTTGTTTTTATACACTTTGTTATTAATTTTATTTGTTTAGTATTTGTATTTTAATTAAGTTATTAAAAAAATTCATTTACTACGATTGATTATTAAGTAAAGTTAAAAAATAAAAATTAGAAAGAAAAAATCTTATATCACTTCTTGTACCTAATTTTGTTGGTTAAAATCAATAATATCTAATAATTATTTAGGTGAGTTTTAATGTATTGACCTTTATATTTAGTCTACTAAAGATTGATCATACCAGCCATAATAATGACCCAACAATAATCTTAAAAATGTATGAAAAATGTTATAAATAATAATTTTTATAAAATTTAATAAACAAATTTATTTTATCACAATTATTTTAATTTCTTGTTAGAGTGATAATTTTTAAATATTTTAAGTTTACATTTTAGATATCAAATAAATGTTAAGTATTATCAGAACAAATAAATATATTATCATATAATTTTTAAGTGACGTCAAAACAAATAAATATAGGGTAAACTACTGCAGGGGTCCCTTACGTTTAGCGTCTGTACAGAGTTAGTCACCACTTTTGAAAAGTGCATATTAGTAGTCCTCTACGTTTTCGATGTGTAAATACTTGGTCACTCCGACGTTAACTCCGTTAGTCCCCTAACGGATTGCTGATGTGGCGAAAGGATAAATTACTGCAATAGCCATTAAAATTTATCTCATGTACATTTTTTCTCCTCAATTTAAAAAAGTAAACATTATAGTCACTAATAAAAATGTTTTTTTTATAATTTCACCCTTAAATTTTTAAAAATTCATTTTTCAATCCTAAAACTTTACAATCAATTAACACAATAATATTATAAATGCTTAGATGAAAAATAGGTGCCCAAAGTATACCCTTTGAAACTTAGGTGCCCAAATTGCTCATATTTAATAACTCAAACTTAAAAATTTAGTCCACTAACTACTAAAAAATTCGAGTTATTGGAATTTCTATTTTATAATTCAAACTTTATTTTGAATTTTTGAGTCGAGTTTATGAAATTATGAGTCGAGTATTTTCACATCAAACCAAAAAATTTAATTTTTTCGAGTCAAGTCGAGTTATTGGAATTTTTATTTTATAATTCAAACTTTATTTTGAATTTTTGAGTCGAGTTTATGAAATTATGAGTCGAGTTTATTGGAATTATACAACTTGTGAAGTTGGAAAGTCTGAAGTTTGAGAAATACGGATGTGTGTCAACCTGAAACCTTATGTTGTTATTGCATTTGCACAACACAAAATTCCTCACATTACATATAACAATCATTTATGCTCATCTTAGGCACTGCGGTAACCTTTAAGATCAGGTCTAGTATTTAAAAAATTTAATTTTTTAGTTTGATGTGAAAATACTCGACTCATAATTTCATAAACTCGACTCAAAAATTTAAAATAAAGTTTGAATTATAAAATAGAAATTCCAATAACTCGACTTGACTCGAAAAAATTAAATTTTTTGGTTTGATGTGAAAATACTCGACTCATAATTTCATAAACTCGACTCAAAAATTCAAAATAAAATTTGAATTATAAAATGAAATTCCAATAACTCGACTTGACTCGAAAAAATTAAATTTTTTGGTTTGATGTGAAAATACTCGACTCATAATTTCATAAACTCGACTCAAAAATTCAAAATAAAGTTTGAATTATAAAATAGAAATTCCAATAACTCGACTTGACTCGAAAAAATTAAATTTTTTGGTTTGATGTGAAAATACTCGACTCATAATTTCATAAACTCGACTCAAAAATTCAAAATAAAGTTTGAATTATAAAATAGAAATTCCAATAACTCGACTTGACTCGAAAAAATTAAATTTTTTGGTTTGATGTGAAAATACTCGACTCATAATTTCATAAACTCGACTCAAAAATTCAAAATAAAGTTTGAATTATAAAATAGAAATTCTAATAACTCGAATTTTTTAGTAGTTAGTGGACTAAATTTTTAAGTTTGAGTTATTAAATAGGAGCAATTTGGGCACCTAAGTTTCAAAGGGTATACTTTGGGCACATATTTTTCATCTAAGCATTTATAATATTATTGTGTTAATTGATTGTAAAGTTTTAGGATTGAAAAATGAATTTTTAAAATTTAAGGGTGAAATTATAAAGAAACATTTTTATTAGTGACTATAATGTTTACTTTTTTAAATTGAGGAGAAAAAATGTACATGAGATAAATTTTAATGGCTATTGCAGTAATTTATCCTTTCGCCACATCAGCAATCCGTTAGGGGACTAACGGAGTTAACGTCGGAGTGACCAAGTATTTACACATCGAAAACGTAGAGGACTACTAATATGCACTTTTCAAAAGTGGTGACTAACTCTGTACAGACGCTAAACGTAAGGGACCCTTGCAGTAGTTTACCCATAAATATATTATCATATAATTTTTAAGTGGTATCAGAACAAATAAATATATTATTATATAACTTTTAAGTGGTATTAGAACGTATAAACATATTATGTTATATGAGTTAGGAGTTAACAATTTACCTAATAAGTTGAATTGCCCTTTTACGAGTTAAATTAAATGGATTATCTTATTTTTTTATTTGAATATTAGATCCAAATTATCTCAAAATTAAAAGGCAGACCGATATTCAAATTTTTTAATTGGATAAACGAATTAAATTGTTTAGATGATATTCTTTTACACACCCCTAGTGTGAATCATGGCATGGCATGTGCTTGGTAGTGTGATTAACAAGCTTTCATGTAATGTTGCATAAGGCTTGCAATTTTTTTTTTCTATTTTATTTTCTCTCGAATGTTTTTGAAATGTTTGTTAGTTATGTCATGTGTCTCATTTAATGATTTTTTGTTAATTATTAATTTAAGGGTAAACTACATAAATGATCATCATATTATTAAAAAAGTTAAGATTTAACCACCTTCTTTTTTTCGAAGCAATTAAAACACCATACTATTAAATTGGATGCAATTTGACCACCAGCCGTTAGAGGTTAATGGAAGGGTGACGTGACAGTTGTAACACCCCCTTCCCGGTCTGGTAGAGATCCGGGTCGAAGTGTGTTACCAGAAAACGATGCGACAAATCATGTTATAAATTTTCATTTTTAATCACACGACCATCCATAGGGAACGTCCAGCATTGAACCAATACACCTAACAGTCCATAATTATCAATATAGAATGTACACTCATCGATCAAGGGTTATTTTACAACTATTGCAAGCACTAGGGACCAATTTGTAAATTTTAACAAACTTGAGGTCCTTTGTTGTAAAAACCCTACCGACATGAAATTCAATACTTAAAGATTATGCCTAACAAATTTCATACAACTCAGAGGTCAATGGCATCTTCAATTAGACCTTACAAAACTTCAGTGACCAAATTGTAACATGTCCAAAATGTTCAATGAGGTTTAACCAACTTACCTAACCCCATTTCGATACGCCATACACCGTTTCGAAACGGGTGCACTAGAGTCAACCCTGTTGACTCAAATCTTTGGACCGTTTTGATACAGGTTTGACCCGTATCGGAACGGGTTGACCACTATTGACTTTGACCTTGACTGTTCTGAAACCTGTATCGAAACAAGGGTCTCCAGAGGCAAATTGTTCCGAAACGGCATCACTTCGTTCCGGAACGCCCTTAATCTCAGGTTTAAAGTTGAGCACCCGTATCGAAACGACATCACCCGTTTCGATACAGACAGGCTTGTAATGACAGATTTTAGCTGGTTTTTATTCAATTTACCCTACTGTATGATGTTCAAATGCAACGAAACTTTATACACAACATTCCAATGACATAAACTACTAGCATGCAAATTTTCATAGCTATATGAATACATATACCTCGTTTTTACCTTTTTAGCAAAACATGCATATTTAAGGTTATATCAAAGAACCAAAAAGGACCATTTAAGGCCAAATACCTTATTACAAAATGGACAAGGCACCAACACGACAAAACAAGCATATTTGACTAGTTTAACTACTTTGCCACCTTCCTAGGAGTTCAAGGTCATAATTACATTACTTGTAGCTTAGTAGTGACTTATCCTTGCGGCCGATCTGATCTTCCAACGAACCAAACTCTTTAACCTGAAAATGCATGAGAGGAAACACGTTAGGCATTCTTACCTAGTGAGGTAGTCTCAAATGACATAAATGATAGTAATATCATAGCTACAATGATGCTTGATCAATCCAAGGTCACAATGTACATATTCATTTCTATGATCAATGATATACCAATGTCCTATAAATTCAGTGTAGCCAATGTTCAATACACATATCTCATGTATTAGTGACAATATCTATGTCCGATGATTTCAATGCAATAATTTCCATATCAATGACAATGCATAATGACCATAATCAATATTCAATGGTAACTTACCGACACTTACCCAAGTGTCTGTTTTATTATCCAAAGTATTCGTTTCAATAGCAATGTTAGCGAAATGGTCCAAAACAATAAATAATGATCCGGGAAGGCCTTTCGCCTAAACCCGAGACTCCGACTACACTCACCTTAACAATTTGAAGCTTCAAGGCTCTCGGATGGAAATTCCTTTTTTCCTAGCTTGTGATGGAGATGGTGATGCTTCTTTTTCCTCTCCTTGAGCTAGGAAAATTAATAGAACGATATCCGATTCAATATAAACAACTTTATTGAAACATCTATAGATGAACAAAACCCTAGCTTAAGATTGAGCTTGATTTATCCATGGAATCTAATAACCGGCTGAGGAATATAGCTTACCTGATCGCTAGCAACGATTCGATATCGATAAAACAAAGAAATAGCAAAGCTTAAAATTCCTCCAATGGAGGTGCTTGCTTCAAGGAAGAAGATGAGAAAGATGGAGAGGTGTATGCTTCAATATTTTCGGTAAGCTTTTCTATTCTTTCTCAATTTCTCTCTTTTATTACTTAAGGCTCATTAATTGAGCTTTCCTCATGGTGAAGCAACTTCACCAAGATTTCCCACGTAGATGTATTTTTAATGAGGGAGGGGCTAATCACAAGATTAGTCCCTCAACTCTTATTCTACTTAAGATTTGACCTCCAACTTATGTTTCTACCATTTTAGCCACTAAAAACTTAATATCACTTATTAGAGCTCAATCCCATTGTTTTAAACCAATTTAGGGTTCGATAGCAATAGCTAGCTAATCGATGCAACATTTAAGCTCGGCTAAAGTAGGATTTTTGATTAACGGAACTTAATTCCGTCTAAATCGGATTTCGGGGTGTTACAACTCTCCCCCTTAAGAAAAATTCGTCCTCGAATTTTTACCTGAATTGAAGAGATGCGAATATTGTTGTGTCATAGGCTCTTTCGGTTCCCCGGTGGCCTCCTCAATAGTATGACTCTTCCAGAGCACTTTAACTAATGGTAAAGTTTTGTTACGAAGCCTCTTGACTTCATTAGCAAGGATCTGAACTGGTTCTTCTTCATAGGATAGATTTGACCGGAGTTCTACAAATTCAGGTTCCACAATGTGTAAAGGGTCAGACCGATACTTCTGAAGCATCGATACATGAAAGACATCATGGATTTTACTCAATTCTGAAGGGAACATAAGCCGATATGCCACTGGGCCAATCTTTTCAATAATCTCAAAGGGTCCAATGAATCGGGGGCTCAGTTTTCCCTTCTTGCCAAACCTTAAGACTTTCTTCCACGGTGACACTTTAAGAAAAGCTTTTCCCCCCACTTTATATTCAATGTCTCTCCGTTTGAGATCAACATAAGCTTTTTGTCAATCAAAGGTAGCCTTTAGTCGATCATGAATAATGGTAAATCGTTCCTCAATTTCCCGAAGCAAGTCAGGGCCTAACACTTTGCCCTCGCCCAGCTCTAACCAGCACAACGGAGTTCTGCATCGTCTACCATACAATGCTTCACAGGAGGCTATTTGGATAGATGCTTGATAACTATTATTATAAGAAAATTCAACAAGATGTAGAGATTTCTCCCAAGTCCCACCAAAGTCGATAATGCATGCCCGAAACATGTCTTCCAAAATCTGAATTACCCTTTCTGACTAACCGTCAGTTTGAGGGTGGAAAGCTGTGCTAAGATTGACTATGGTGCCCAGAGCTCCTTGTAAGGTTCTCCAAAACCGAGATGCAAAACGAGGGTCTCGATCGGAAATGATAGACGTAGGCACTCCGTGGAGTCGGATTACTTCCTTGATGTATAAGTCAGCTAACTTAGGAAGACCGTAGTCCATTCTAACTAGTATGAAATGAGCTGACTTTGTGAACCGATCCACGATAACCCAAATAGCATCGTGCTTCGCCGGGGTTAACGGTAGACCACTAACAAAGTCCATGGTTATCTTTTCCCATTTCCATTTCGGTGGATCAATAGGTTGCAAAAGTCCCGTAGGAGCACAATGTTCTGCCTTGACACGTTGACACGTGAGGCACTTGGAAATGTGATCAACAATGGCTTGTTTCATGCCTGTCCACCAATATAGCTCACGAAGATCCTTATACATTTTCGCCGACCTAGGGTGAATGGAAAAAGAGCTCGAACGAGCTTCAGCAAGGATGTCGGTGCGGAGAGTTTCATCATTAGGTACACAGACTCGATCATGCAAACATAAGAGTCCTTCAGAATTAATTTTGAAGTCTGGATTGTCTGATAGTTTAGAGACAATAACTTGAAGCTCGGAATCTTGTTCTTTCAAGTCCTTTATTCGCGAAATGATGGTAGACTGAACTTGAAGTTTAGTTACAAAGCATTGGTGCTTCCGAAGCCGGAAGTGAGCGTTAATTGCTCGAGGGGCTACAACAGAACGATGTAACAATGAGTTAACATACTTCACCCTACTTATAACTTTAATTTCATAATCAATGCTTACCAGGTAGAGGTTTGCGGCTGAGCGCATTAGCTACAACGTTGGCCTTGTCCGGTTGGTAATCAATGACTAAATCATAATCCTTAAGAAGTTCCATCCACCTTCGTTGTCGAAGATTCAACTCCTTTTGCGTCAATAAGTATTTGAGGCTTTTATGATCGGTGAAAAGATAGCATTTCTCCCCGTAGAGGTAATGCCTCCATATTTTCAATGCAAAGACAACTGCAGCCAATTCTAGGTCATGGGTGGTATAATTCCTCTCATGTGGTTTAAGTTGCCTCGAAGCATAAGCAATAACCTTACCTTCTTGCATCAATACGCAACCTAACCCAAGATGCGAGGCATCACTGTATACTATATAGTCTTTTCCAGACTCGGGCTAGGTCAAGACAGGTGCATGAGTTAGAACTTGTTTCAGCTGATCAAAGCTTTGTTGTTGGACTTCGGTCCAAACAAAAGGTACCTCTTTACGCAACAAATTGGTTAGAGGAGCGGCTAACATTGAAAATCCTTTCACGAACCTACGATAATATCTAGTAAGTCCAAGGAAACTTCTAACCTCACCAACATTCTTCGGTGGATGTCAATCCACAATAGCTTGAATTTTCTTCGGATCTGCCTGAATACCCGAAGCTGACACGACATGCCCCAAAAAGGCCACTTCAGTGAGCTAGAATTAACATTTGGAAAACTTTACGTACAATTGTTTCTCTCTCAGAGTCTATAGTACAATACGAAGATGATCTCGATGCTCTGATTCATTCTTGGAATAAACTAGGATTTCATCTACGAACACCACAACAAATTTATCAGGATAGGGTCTAAATACCCGATTCATTAAATCCATAAAAGCTGCTGGTGCATTAGTTAATCCGAAGGGCATCACTAAGAATTCATAGTGTTCATATCTTGTACGAAAGGCAATCTTGGGCACATCACACTCCTTGATCAAACAGAGGCATCTTTTAATTGATCGAACATGTCATCTATCTTGGGCAAAGGATACTTATTCTTGATGGTGACTTTGTTCAGTTGTCTATAGTCGATGCACAAATGCATAGAACCATCCTTCTTCTTGACAAAGAGAACCGGGGCTCCCCAAGGTGAAGAGCTCGGTTGGATAAAACCCTTGTTCATAAGGTCTTGAATTTGAGCTTTTAATTCCTTCAACTCCACAGCCGCCATCCGATATGGTGCAATAGAAACTGGAGCAGTCCCAGGTTGCACCTCAATACCAAATTCCACTTCACGGGTTAGGGGCAATCTCGGAAGCTCGTCAGGAAAAACATCTGGAAATTCACTTACTGTGTCAATGTCATGAATATGAGGTTCATTCTTGGCTTCGGTGGATAATGCACACAACATGGAGTTCCGAGATTCCATCAACCTTATCCTTTCCTTGCCAAGGCCTTGAAGATACAACTTTCGCTTACTGCAATCTACCCACGCTTGATGTTTACTAAGCCAATCCATGCCTAGGATCGCATCAAACTCGTGGATTGGTAAGACTAAGAAGTCCGCAGGGAACAGAATTCCTTGAATCAAGATGGGACAATTCTTACATACAAAGCTTAGAGCAACACATTCACCTAACGGATTTGTCACAGAGACTTTTGTTGCCAAAGGTTCACTAAACATCCTATGTCTTTTAACTAATTCCAGGCTTATAAAAGAATGTGTAGATCCAGGATCAATCAATACATACAATGGGTGTGCATATAACATAACGGTACCTGCTATAACATCAGGCTTGTCATCTTCCTCTCGGCCTCTCACGTGATACATCTGGGCGGAGGCCTTCGATTCTTGCTTGTTACCTTGTTTCTCGAATCCACCTTTTCTGCCCGAGGCTCCCGATGGTACTTGTCTTGGCCCTTTTCCTCGAAAGGATTGGGCGGGTGAAGTGATGTCTCCATGCAAAGCCACTGACTTAGAGGGATTCTGTGGACAATCCTGATAAAATGTCCTTGTTCCCCGCAAAAGAAACATGCTCCTATCTGCTTACGACACTAACCTGCTGGGTGCCGTTTCTGACAATAATTATACACTGGATGCTGAACACTCCGGTTCAAACCTCCAGTACTCTTAACTGAGGTTGCCTTAGACCAGGACTGAGTGATAGTCTGTGGTCTCTCAATGTTCCCTGTACGGGAAGGCTGTGGAAATGAAGTTTGCTTCGAGCCTTGATACTTACCCTTCTTATTCCACTTGGGAGGTCGAGAATCGTTCCAAGTCCTCTTCTCGGATCTGTTAGACATATTTCCTCTCTGAGCTTTCTGCGCTGCTTCGGTTGCTTTAACTCGGTTCACCAAATCTTGAAAGTTGGTGATACCCAAGGCAGTAAACATAGGCCGCAGCTCATTGCTCAACCCAGCGATAAACATTCGGCACTCGTCTTCTTCTTTCTTTATAAACTCAGATCCATATCGATAATACTTGCAGAAATCATGGATATACTGCTCAATAGGCCTCCCACCTTGTCTCAAATGGAGAAAAGTACTCCACCTTTCCGCGAGATAGTACTCATTGATGTACTTGTTCCTGAATTCCTTAAGAAAGAATTCCCAAGTAACCGATTCTTCGCGAACAATAAGAATAGTAGTCTCCCACCATATCAGGGCTTCATCGGTTAACAAAGAAATAGCGCACTCTAACTTGTGCGCGTCGGAACACTGCAACTGTTTATTCAGGATACGCAAGGTATTATCCAGCAGTATTTAGCGATTTTATGGTTATCATCATCCTGTCTAGTGAAAGAATAGGCTCGAAGTGAAGCCAGTTTATCCACAAGAGCTCGGACGTACTGAGAAATAGGAAGAGTAGGCTGAGTTGGTGGTGTTGCTTGCATCGCGGTCATAAACTGCTTAAACATATTTTCCATATTCTGATAGCATTCAGCCTGAGCAGTAGGTGCAACAGGCTCAGCACCCTGTATAGGAGGGTTCTGTGGTTGCGGTGGATTTGGAGGATTTCCTCCCCTAACTTCCTCACCATGAGTCGAGGAACCAGCAGTTTGCTCATCTATGTGAGCTTCATTGGTTTCAGACATATCTATATGAAAGATCGGATTAGTCGACAAGTCACAATATACACGAAATAAAACTCCTAGGTGGCAAAGTAACATAATAACAATGCAATAGACTTTGGTTTAGTCCTAGAATCGACTAAAATCTAGCTCTGATACCACAAATGTAACACCCCCTTCCCGATCGGGTAGAGATCCAGGTCAGAGTGTGTTACCGGAAAACGATGCGACAAACCATGTTATAAATTTTCATTTTTAATCACACGACCATCCATGGGGAATGTCCAGCATTCAACCAATACACCTAACAGTCCATAATTATCAATATAGAATGTAAACTCATCGATCAAGGGTTATTTTACAACTATTGCAAGCATTAGGGACCAATTTGTAAATTTTAACAAACTTGAGGTCCTTTGTTGTAAAAACTCTACCGACATGAAATTCATTACTTAAAGATTATGCCTAACAAATTTCATACAACTCAGAGGTCAATGGCATCTTCAATTAGACCTTACAAAACTTCAGTGACCAAATTGTAACATGTTCAAACTGTTCAATGAGGTTTAACCAACTTACCTAACCCTGTTTCGATACGCCTTACACCGTTTCGGAACGGGTGCACTAGATTCAACCTTGTTGACTCAACTCTTTGGACTGTTTCAATACAGGTTTGACCTGTATCCAAATGGGTTGACCACTATTGACTTTGACCTTGACCGTTCCGAAACACGTATCGAAACAAGGGTCTCCAGAGGCAAATTGTTCTGAAACGGCATCAGTTCGTTCCAGAATGCCCTTAATCTCAGGTTCAAAGTTGAGCACCCGTATCGAAACGACATCACCCGTTTTAATATAGACAGGCCTGTGATGACAAATTTTAGCTGGTTTTTATTCAATTTACCATACTATATGATGTTCAAATGCAACGAAACTTTATACGCAACATTCCAATGACATAAACTACTAGCATGCCAAATTTCATAGCTATATGAATACGTATACCTCGTTTTTATCTTTTTAGCAAAGCATGCATATTTAAGGCTATATCAAAGGACCAAAAAGGACCATTTAAGGCCAAAGACCTTATAACAAAATGGACAAGGCACCAACATAACAAAACGGGCATATTTGACTAGTTTAACTACTTTGTCACCTTCCTAGGAGTTCAAAGTCATAATTACATTACTTGTAGCTTAGTAGTGGCTTGTCCTTGCGGCCGATCCAATCTTCCAACGAACCAAACTCTTTAACCTGAAAATGCATGAAAGGAAACACGTTAGGCATTCTTGCCTAGTTAGGTAGTCTCAAATGACATAAATGATAGTAATACCATAGCTACAATGATGCTTGATCACATGCTAACATAATCCATGTTACATAACAATGCATAAAGTTATAAACATGTTCTCTTTCATTCATATTCCTTGAATTGAATCAAGATCATTGATACGCGAATTCCTTCGCCTCGCCAAAACAATAAATGGTCTAATTCCTCCGCCTCGCCAATATGACCAATATCAATACACATCCCTCCACCTCGCCAAATCAATGTTGGTCGTAGCCTTAGGATCGTAGTCCACCCGTACACTGAGCTCATGAATTCTATGGCATGCCAATTGTATCCCGAGTCCATACCAATCCAAGGTCACAATGTACATATTCATTTCTATGATCAATGATATACCAATGTCCCATAAATTCAGTGTAGCCAATGTTCAATACACATATCTCATGTATTAGTGACAATATCCATGTCCGATGATTTCAATGCAATAATTTCCATATCAATGCTTATATCAATGACAATGCACAATGACCATAATCAATATTCAATGGTAACTTACCGACACTTACCCAAGTGTCTGTTTTATTATCCAAAGCGTTCGCTTCAATAGAAATGTTAGCGAAATGGTCCAAAACAATAAATAATGATCCGGGAAGGCCTTTCGCCTAAACCCAAGACTTCGACTACACTCACCTTAACAATCCGAAGCTTCAAGGCTCTCGGATGGAAATTCCTTTGTTCCTAGCTTGTGATGGAGATGGTGATGCTTCTTTTTCCTCTCCTTGAGCGACGAAAATTAATAGAAGACTATTAGGATCGATATTTCCATATCGAAATCAATATAACAATATCAAGATCGATATCTGATTCAATATAAACAACTTTATTGAAACATTTATAGATGAACAAATCCCTAGCTTAAGATTGAGCTTGATTTATCCATGGAATCTAATAACCGGCGGAGGAATATAGCTTACCCGATCGCTAGAAACGATTCGATATCGGTAAAACAAAGAAATAGCAAAGCTTAAAATTCCTCCAATGGAGGTGCTTGCTTCAAGGAAGAAGATGAGAAAGATGGAGAGGTGTATGCTTCAATATTTTCGATAAGCTTTTCTATTCTTTTTCAATTTCTCTCTTTTATTACTTAAGGCTCATTAATTGAGCTTTCCTCATGGTGAAGCAACTTCACCAATATTTCCCACGTAGATGTATTTTTAATGAGGGAGGGGCTAATCACAAGATTAGTCCCTCAACTCTTATTCTACTTAAGATTTGACCTCCAACTTACGTTTCTTCTATTTTAGTCAATAAAAACTTAATATCACTTATTAGAGCTCAATCCCATTGTTTTAAACCAATTTAGGGTTCGATAGCAATAGCTAGCTAATCGATGCAACATTTAAGCTCGGCCAAAGTAGGATTTCCAATTAATGGAACTTAATTTCGTCTAGACTAGATTTCGAGGTGTTACAACAGTTAAAAAATAAGGATAGAATTACACATTTAGTCCTCCTTACTTATACACTCTATTAATTTGATCCTAATTTTAATTTAATAAAATAAATTAGTTATTTAATTATTTAGTGACACGTGTCACATGATTGGAGAAGGAAATTTGAAAGCAAAATATTAGGGTTGGGGGCTTCAAATCAGGGTTGGATTGGTGGGAAGATGCTGGGCTTGCCACTAGGCCAAGGTTAGTTTTGTGCTATGAAGTACCACATATAGTATATGTTTATTTTGTTATTAATGCCAGGAAAAATTAAAAATAATAAAATTGGGGCTGAGGGGATTCGAACCAAGGTTCCCTTGGTGAAAAAAAAAAACATATGCTTACCACTAATCCAAGCTTATTTTTGTGATATAAAGTACAACATATAATATATTTGTTATATTACCGTTAATACATGAAAACTGGAGGAAACGCGGTTTTAGCAAACTTGAACACAACATACTTATGATGTATAAAAACATCTAACCCAATTAAATAAATTTAATAATTAATTTAAAATTAACAATATTTTGTATATATTTTAAATTATATTTAGAGCACGATTAAAATAAAAAATTTAAAATTATATTAAATTTATGTAGCAAATCCAAACTCACGAACATAATTCAATCAATTTTATATAATTTTAAATTAAAATGAATTTGTAATTCTATTTTTACTTTTATTTTAATATAGTAGCAATAGTATTCTTTTTTTGATATTTTTTCTATTTTTCCCATGTTAACAACTCCTCCATGCTTTTCTAGATAACTCTCACATTCAACATAACTTTTCCACTTCAAATTGAATCACTTCGTCCATTCTTTTTGCATGTTTTATTGTGATAATCATCGACATTTTGTCGTAACTATAAGTTCTCGTAGTTTTTTCTCTCAATGAAACAAACTCACCCCACACTTTAGCGATGCGTTTAAACATTTTTTTAGCTGTAAATTAAAAAAAATAGAAAAACTGGCCGGATTTTAAGTTTTCGGACTTAAATTTATATTCTAGAAACTCAACTTGGATTGGACTCGTACTTGGAGTTGTACTAGAATCGGTTTAGAGATTTATTTTAATAAGATTAAACTTAAAATTTATATAATTCGACTTATTAACATCCGTAATCTTATATCTACTAGTAATATTATTTTTAAAATATATTAAATATAATTGTTATTACAAAAATATTATAGTATTATAGTACACATAGTATTAGCTTAAAAAATCTTGCTTTTATATAGCACATATTTCATTATTTTATAACCTACTATTTCTAACATTTTTAAAACTCATTGTATATAAAGTGTATACTTTTTATACAAAAAGTTTTTAGTTTATTTTATAAACTCTTAATGCAGTCGCTTTTTATAAAAACCATCGCTTTTTATTTTATAAATAATCATCGCCTTTACCTCTCCATCTTCATCCTCGCCTGCGTCACTTCTAGGCTACCAAATTATCTAGAATTTCTAACGAAAATGACGCATTTTATCCTTGATGTCCAACCTATAATATTTAGAAGAGCTCCTAATGTATTGACATTTACATTTAGTTCAATTAATATTAATTATCACAACCACAATAATAACAAAACAAAAATCTTAAAAAATATATAAAAAATTTTATAAACAATAAATGTAACAAAATTTAATAAAAAATTTTCTTATTATAATCTTTTTGATTTTTAGTTATAGTGATAATTTTTAAACTTTTTCAGTTTATTTTCTAGATATATAATAAATAATATGTGTTATTAAAGCAAATAAATATATTATTATATAATTATTGAGTGGTATCAGAACAAATAAACACATTATTTTATAAATTTTAAATGATATTAAAGCATATAAACATATTATATAATATAAGTTATTAGTTAACAATTTATCTAATAAGTTGTTACGAATAAGAATAAAATATATATTATTTTTTAATAATTCTATAAAAATTAATAATTAATAACATTTAAATATTTCATTTATTATTAATAGATATGACGTCGTAAAAACTAAATGTGAGCGTTAACACTGAAAATAAATACTAATAATACTTATATGCACTTTTTCTATTCTACCTACACTTTACGTATTTTAAAAAGAAATAAATATATACTAGTAATCTTTTTGTTATATCATTTATTCTCAATTTATAACATTGATATCTCTAGCTTTATATCTACTAGTGATATTATTTTTAAAATCTGTTTTATATTATTGTTATTACAAAAATATTGAAGTATTATAGTACACATAATATTTACTTAAAAAAAGTTTTATTTACAGCACACACATTTTATAATTTTAAAACTTACTATTTCTAACATTTTTAAAACGTATTTATATATTAATTATATACTTTTTATAAAAAAGGTTTTAGCTTATTTTATAAATGATCATTTCTTTTATCTCTTAATCTTTATCCTCGTATGTGCAACCTTTAAGCTACCAAAACATTTAGTATTTGTAACAAAAATGGCGCATTTTATCTTTGATATCCAACCTATAGTTTAATTTACCATAAGTTTTACTTTTTTATTTATTAGTTTAGTTTTTACCTTGACCTTTCATTTTAAGTCTTTATTCTCGTTTGTACTAACATTACATTTATTTTTATTCTCGCTTGCACTACCATTTATAGATTTACTTTCAACTTTATCCTCATTTGCACTATCATTAGTCTTTCAAAATATATGTTATATTTTATTAATAATGTCTAAACGGTGCTTACATTAATTGTAAGTTTTATTTTTACAAATTTTAATTATTTTTCTTGTCCTTTTTAGAGTTTTTGGATTTGTTATTTATGTGATAATGAATTTTTTTATTCTTTCTTTGGATAAGCTCGGCTCTAAATGTTTTCGAGTTTACGTGAATAGGTTTATAATATGTTTTTAAGTTTGTGTTGTGTTTATTAGTTTAGGTATGATTTTATTTAGTATTGTATTGCCATTTTGGGTGTGTTTTTTTATTTTATAATCTCATTTGAACTAGATTTCAAGTATCAATAGAAATAAATAAAATTGTAAGGGATTGAGAATTAATGAATTCTATTGTAATGATGTTCGTGGTTAAATATGTCATCATTTATATATTTTACATATATATTTTAAGACTAGACCAATTAAGATATCAAGAGTCACGACTAAGTTTTATTAACTTTGAGAATACTTTACAAAAATGTGCATAAAGTACTTGGATATTTAGAATTATGATGCCTTGCCAAGTGACCAAGGTCATCTATTTAGTCTTCCACCTCCACAATGGATGGTGGAGATCAGTCTAATCATACGATCAATATTTTACTTTTAGAGAAATCCAAACAAGCCCAGAAATATCTTAAAACTTCTAAAAAATTTTACACAATTCTACAATAAACTAGTCTTGGAGAATTCTCCACAAGTTTCTAGAACATTCCATAATCTTCCAACGTATTTGTATGTCAAACATGCCTTGGACCAAAGGAATAACATTTTGTGGCAATGTAGACTGTCTTGGGACTGTGTAAAATTAATGCTGGAAAAAGGTATAAATGATATATGTTGGGCAAGTTATGCCAAGAGACTTTTATGTGCAAGTATACACGCTCTGCAAGTAATAAAGCTTGGTAAGTTGAGTTATTGATCCCACAGAGATTGACTTGAATTCGATTGCTTAATTGGTACTTGCTTTGAAAGAAAAGGTGTTTGATTTGAAGGTTGTTTTAAAACTAAAGAAAAGAAAACAAAAATGAAGTAAAATGTTGGGAAAGAAGGTGTTTTTAAATGAGTGATGACTATTGGCAGGAAATGTCTGGATTCAACATGGCTCATGCCAACGTTCATTGGTAAAATTGTTTTGGCATTGTTTGTCGAGCAGATTCAACATTAGCAAAGTCTCTCTCGATGATCATTGCTATAAATTGGCCAAGTAAAAACCCCTATATCTCTATAGTATATGTTTTTCTTAAACCAATTTGATTAAAACCAATCTATACTCCGTGGGGGTAGATTTCACTTCCGAAGTAAGTTCATCTACTTGAACGACTTTTCTCAAGTTTCTCTCCCAAGTATTCAACAACTTAATCGTTGTCAACCCAAGTCTGTTAAGATATTGGGAGGCAATAGGTGTATTGTGCCAGCTCTCGCTTGACAGAGTGTTTAGGAAAAATTAGAGTATGTCAAATAGAAAAACTTTTCCAAAAATAGAATTATTATAAAGAAACTAAGGCATAAAGCCAAAATTCAATCCAAACAACCCCCACCAACTATGAAAATGCATATAGCCACAAAAACAAACCTTCACTCTGGCATATGTAACACCCTAAAACTACCCTAGAAGAAATTCTAAGTTGATTGAAAAGAAAAGTACAAACATTTTTCCAAACCTAATCTGATTATATGATTAGAGTATTAACATGTATAATTATGAAGTACAAATGACATGTTAACTATGATAACCTATATTTTAAGTTAGTGGAATTAATTTGATTAATATGGAGTAATGTAATGTACATAATATTATATATATATAAGATAGTGAGAATTAAAGTACGATAATGTAATATATATATGTTTATATAATGTTAAAATATTAATATAAAAACTAAATAATGGAAATTATATTAGATAAAATATACATATATGGGCTGATTACATTATAATAATATGTAAAGTTAGTGGGATAGGTGTCAATGAGAGGGGTTGTAACCGACCACTACTCAAGGGAAAACCCACATGTGTTTATCCCTTTCATTTCATCAACTCTCCATCAAAAAAATCAGAAATAATTCTGGAGAAATAGAAACATTAGAGCTCATGCATGTAGTTGATTTTGAGATAGGGATTCATGCATGTTCATTGGATAATCAAGTAAGTGATTTTATAAGTTATCCGATTGTATTTTAGAAGTTTAGGGTTTGTTTAGTTTATTTTCTTGTGAATTGATTGTTGGAAAAATCATGTTGAATGCTTCATATTGTTGTTATGTTTCTGGGTTGATGAATTTGTTGGATGAAATCTAGAAAAATATACTTGAATTTAGCCTAGAACACTATACTACCCAGAATTCATACTAGCTAAACAGCCTGTAGAAAATTGCATTTTTGAATATGTTAGAGGTAAAACTGGAAAAATTTCCATAGGACAAAGTTGTAGAGCATGAAAAATAATATTGGGTAGAGGTCTTGGAAGCATGAAAATGTTGTTGGGTTTGCTGGAAATTGAGTTAGTAGTAAACTGGTCACATTTGAAACGAAACTGGAAACTGTTTAGATTAAATTTGAATTCTGAAATTGTTTTCGGGGTTATTTGATGATTTTAAAATTTGGGAGAATTGTTATGAAACAGGGGAACTTATTAATATATGGTTATTATCGTGTTTAAGGTGATTAAGGACTTGGAATTGATGTTTAAAGTCAATAAAATAGTTAAAGGACTAGTTTGGACTAATCTGGGAAACTTACTTATTAAGGGACCTTAATGCCCTGTTTTTGAAGCTACTGAAACTCAATAACAATTTTATTAGATGTATCTAAAAGTGGTTAAAAACTCAGAATCAAATGTGTAATGGATCATAGGTTAAATGGTCACTAAAGTTACATATTGTAAACAGTGGGCAGATTAGGTCATTGTAAATGCCCTATTTTCAAACATTAAACTGTATTGATGTAGGAATGGGGAAAATATGAGCCATACATGGTTTTAAAGCTATGTGAATGAGATTTCCATAATGGTAAGGAACTCTTAATTTGGAGTTGTGTGTAAAACGTTATGGCCAGATTAGTGTAGGGTGCTCAAACAGCCAGTTTAGGGGCAGTTTCATATTGATTAAATGTTTGTGTTTGAATAAATGAATAAATGTGATTGAATTGAGTTCTAATGTGTTTCTTATGTGTTATATGAATGTTCAAGATCAATATTGTGAAGAAATCCTAGAGGATTCAAGGGTTGAGCAATCAAATAGGAGGGGCAAAGGCATAGTGATCAAGGATTCCATCTAAGCTTAGGAGTATTGTGAGTGTAGTTATTTTAGGGTTAGGACTAGTGTCCTAACCAATGCTTTTATGTTTGTTTGATGAATTAACATGAAGTATGAAACGAACTTAATCAAGGATTGGAAATTTAAAATGTAAAGGAAGAAAGATAAAAGGAAAATGGATAGAATATTACATGTTTGGTGCAAATTATAAATGTTAGTGATCATTGTGGTTTGTTATGATGTAATGGCTTGTTGAGCTTCATGATATGGACTTATATGTGACTTTAAGCCACTGTTTTTGGTGTATAATTGAATGAAATATCATGCTAAGCTTGCTGGAAAATTTTACGAGTGATGATTGTTACATGTTTAATGATTTGGTATCATGTATTGACTATGTGACCTTGTAATATGTTTATGAAACAATTGATTGATATGATTGAAAATTTAAAAGACTTAATAAGTCCTTGGTTGACTAGTGGTCCTTAGGTAGAAGGGCATGCCTTAGAGTCTGAGCTCTACTGATTTAAAGGTGGTTAGTCACCTATTGATGCAATGGGCATCTACTGTTAAAAGTTACATGTTGAATGTTGTAGTTAGACACCTTGATACATTGAGTATATACTGATCTTTGGTGCTTTGAGCATCTACTGTTATATGTTGGTACTTGGTACCTATTGACTTGATTACCTAATTCACTTAATCATCCAAGGTAACACTTAATGTGTAACGCCCCGGTTTAGGGGTCTGGTGAAAAATAATAATTTAATATTATTTCCGGGTCCGGTTTTGTAATTAAAAATAATTTTGGGCCTCGGGTTTTAAGACAACAAAAATTTAATTGAACCATTTTCTAAACAAGCCCAATTGGGCATGGATGTCATTCATTGTAATTCCCTTGTTTCATTAAGGGCATTTAAGTCTTTTAACCCTTTTTAATTTCAAACAACCTAAAATAATGCTAGAGTCATCTTCTTCCTCTAACTCCACTATCTCACCATCGTTAAAACACCCCCCTCCCCTTGGATACTATTCCAATCAAAAGCTTGCTCATTTTTGAAGGTTTTGCAAAGGTAACTTCGTTTTTGACTTACCCTCTTTATCTTCTACAAGTTGATGTCTTTTATTTTTCATTTCCACACATGTTATGAAACTTGGATTTTGGAGGGTTTTGAATTAAAAATGTTGTTTTTGAGGTCTTTGATTCTAGTTTTTGATTTGTTGAGGTTCAATGAGTAATCTAAAACCAAAAAGGGCCAACCAAAATGATTTTTACAAGGTTTTGGGGATTTCCCGAAATGGGGTTTTGGGGAGGTTTTTGGGAGGTTTAGGATTGAAATATGAGGGTGTTCTATGTAGAAATGGGAGGGCCAATGGTTAGGGTATATGAAAGCTTTGTTTTGGAAGCTTTAGGGAGTAGTTTGAAGGTTGAAATCAATGGTTTTAAGGGGTGCTTGAGGGCTGCTCGGATTTTGGAATTTTGGGCTTGTTCTCCATGTGAAATTGATATCTTGTAATTGGTTTGTAATCCGGGTTGAGCATTTTAGAACATGGACTGACTTGAGATTGTTTGCTTGGTGTTGGTTTGGCTAGAGGCGAGAATTTTGGTCGGAGAAGCTTCGGGGTCAAATCCGGGGAATTCGGAGTCTTGAGCTTGGTCTTCGATCTTCTCTTGGGTAGCAACGGTGAGTAGATTCATTGGTTTGTACTTTGTGCTTGATATGGACTCCTTTGAGGTTTGGGTAGAACCTTGAGAGGTTGCCTAAACCCGTGTGTAAGTCTCCCTACTCATAAGTTGTTGTGACAAGTTGATTGTATATACATTGTGACCATTGAATGCATTTTAAGTTGTCAATGTTGTAGTCGTGTTGAGTTCGTGCCTCAAGTGATGGTGGTCTAAACTATGGTGATGTGTAGTCCCACCAGTAGTGACTAGTAGGAAGTACTTTGATGTGTAGTCCCATTGTACATCCACTAGTCGAAACGGTGATGTGTAGTCCCACCGTATGTGTATGATGGTTGTGCTTGTGCAAACCATGTGTTATTGTTGAGATTAACCCTTGTGCATCCATTTCTTTCTTGCATATAAATCGTGTTTTGGAAAAACTACATGTTGTGAATTGTAGAGCCTCTCTCACTAAGCTAGTTGGCTTATGCTCTTTTTGTTTCCAACGTACAGATCGCTAGAGTTCAGGAGGCGAGCGGGCGAAAGAGGAGCTTTTGAGAGTTCTCAAGCAAGTTTAAGTATGGTTTGCTTTTGTAATAATGCCTAGACAATGGGGTATAGAGTGTAGGAGTTGGGGTCAAACTCCTTAGGAATTTATGTTGAGTATGTTAAACTCAAGGTTATGTTATGCTTTGCTTCTTAGTTTGCTATTTATGCTTGATATGATGCTTATGTGAACGTGCCTTATTATGTATGTTGCTGGCCTTGTATGCCTTATAATTGACTATCTTTTGTGAGGAGTTCATGCTTGTTAAGTATGCACTTTGGGTGAAATTGCATGAAGCTTTGATTCGTATGAATTTCATTAGATTAAATGCCTCACATGTTAAATTGTGATTGTGTTTTGGTGTATGTATGTTGCTTGTGCTTAGGGGAGTCCAATAATGCATTTAGAGTTGGGTTAAGGGTCACCTGTGCAAAAATCGTGGAGTTGCAGTGCAGGGGGTATCGATACCCTAGCTAGGGTATCGATACTGTCTTGCCCAAAGGCCTCAGATTTTGCCTGGGGTATCGATACCCTCCAAAGTCTCTGTAATTTGGGTTCGAGGGTTAGAATAGAGCGTATCGATACGGGGTCCCCGAGTATCGATACGGATCTATTCTGTTGACCAAGGAAGGTTGACCGAGGAAGAGGGTATCGATACCCCTGGTAAGGGTATCGATACGGTCTTCTTGTGTTGACTTCCTGGGTTGACCTAGAAAGGGGGGTATCGATACCCCTGTCAAGGGTATCGATACTGCCTGCCTGTAAACTTAAAAATGGACTGTTTATGCATGGCCGGAGTTCGAATGTGTTTTCCTTGTATGTTTCTGCTGTTGTGAATCACTTAGGGTTTAACCATCCTCTAGACAAGATAAAAAAAAATAATAAAATAGGGTTGCTAGCCGAGGGGGAATCCTTTGGGTTTCGCTTCGGTTTTCCCCGTGTGGCTCACTCGGACCGGTCATCCGGCCAGACCGGGACGAGGGGGTTACATAATGAACTTACCATAATACTATACATGATTAAATGAAACTTGAAACGGTATGTGATTATATGTTATATGAAATGATATGTTTAAAATGGATAGTGAATCTATAAGAATGAAATGAAAATGTGAACATTGATATGATATGAATCTTGCTCTTTTGTTGTATTGTATAATGTTGTGTTTGATTGATATTGAACATGTATATGTTTATATGTATGGATGATATGATAAAAATGGAACTAGCTAAGTATACTAAAGCATTATTTGGACTAGCTAGGTTGTCTTGTTTATCTAAGCCTAGCTAAGTAACATTGGATACATGATATAAGACATTAAAAGACTCAATTAGTAAGTTATAGGAACTATCTCACTAAGTACAATTTGTACTTATCACTCTTCTGTTTCCTTCTTCCAAATAACAGGTCTCTGATATCCGAAAGCACTCTATTTTGATCCGGGAGCTAACATAAGCCAAGATTCAAGTATGATATAAGCTTTGCTTAGACTCCTAGATGGTGGCATAGTTATATGTGTTAGAATTATGTCACATGCATTTTGGAACTTTGGATATGTTAGTTTGGTTTGTATATGTTTAAGACATGATTTACATGATATGTAATGGA
Source organism: Hibiscus tridactylites (assembly GCA_958450335.1). Lineage (NCBI taxonomy): Eukaryota > Viridiplantae > Streptophyta > Magnoliopsida > Malvales > Malvaceae > Hibiscus > Hibiscus tridactylites. Next base: position 45,286,532 of record OY288290.1, on the reverse strand, counting down.
TGATCAAGTTGATATGACTTTGTTTTGAGATGTATATACAAGGTTTTGTTTGATTATGTCTAGATACGAATTATGGATATGTCATGAGTTGCTTAAGTAGGTGATGGATTTGAATAATGGTATATTGAACATGAATGATATGTTGATTTAACTAGGGAAAATGTACATAAAATTTGCTATGGTTATATGATGTATTCAAATGATATATGTTATGTTTGAATTTATATATGTTTGTTTACATGATCTTAGGAAGAAATATGTATCTAACAGATGAATTGAGATGTATCAGTGTGGTTGTTATGTTTTTTTTCAAATCTTTAGGTTGTTTAGAACCATTCGAACTTGGCTATAGTTTTATATGTTGTTTAGGTTAAATTTACAATTGTGTACATTTATAGTTAAATGAAATAGGATGCTTTGTTAAGTTGTTGTTTCATTTGTTTAGGATGAATAATATGGTTAACATGTTAGTATAAGTTGGGTAATATTGTATGATAACATGTGTAAATGCCTTGTTAATGAGATAGCCGAATGCTATTCATGTATGAATTGTATTGGTTTGATTCCAATATGGATAATTGAAAGCGTATATATGTTATAAGAAGGTTAAAGTTTAGTGCAAGTATGTTATTTGTTAGAAAAGTTTTTGTTGACTCACCTAAGTGTACTATTTGTTATAAAATGTTAATGTGTTATAAGCTGTGCTATTCTAATTGATCGAAGTTATATGTGTTGTTCATTGTTACATGTTCTATATGTTATGTATTCTGTTTGAGTAACGCCTCTCGCTCCTAAACTGGGCGTGGGGTGTTACAGCATAGATAACCTACTAACTCCTTGATGAAAATGCATGATTCTAACAAATTAATGCCACTAACTGTACCTGAAAACAAGCAAAATCATATCAATATAGGCATGAAAAATAATACTTTTGAGGAGGTAACACACCCCCAAACCCAACTCATTGCTTGTCCTCGAGTAATGCAAAAAGAAACAAAAACAAAAATGGTGAAAATAATACCTTGGCAAAAGTTTGGTTGGAATGCCAATAAATGCTGGCAAATATAGTTTGATGCTAATGCTCCCCTCAGAAATCACAGTGCACAATGCCAAGTAGAAAATAATTAAAGTGCAACAATATAACTCTAGTCTAAGTGTATGATTTGTGCGCAAAGTATGGGCAATATGCGTCTAATTATCCTTTCTCTACCTTAGCCAAGTTCTACTTCCTAAACTCAGATTCTCATTTCCATTTTTTTCTTCTTTGCCAAGGGTCTCTGGCATTATGATAAGATTGCTTCATGACACTATCCAGACATCACTAGGCTTTCTCTTCAACTCATACTCTATGGTTTTGGACTTGAGAACTAAAAGGGAGAAAACCACGAAGCCCTAAGTAACTTATTATCCCTAGGTAAAGGAGAGTTCATTTTTTTCATTGCCATGACAGAACATTACTGCCTTATTTTCTTTTACCATGACATCATACTCTTTTTCTTTATCTTTTTTTTAAAAAAATCTGAGCATGGTTTCAAATAGTCCAAGTTTTCTAGGGAACTAGATACATACCGTGTGCTAAGTGTAAATCAATTGACAAACTGGAGATTAAAAATTCATCATTGGGCAGACGAATGGGATCAAAATAATCTTGCCTAATCAATTGTTAACAAACTTCAAATTTCGGCCGAGACAAAATTTTCTTTTTCACTTTTTTTTATGGTTCGATATGCAACTACTCTACATGAACTACATGGCAAACAAAAATTTAAACGTGAAATGCATGGCATAGAATATTGTGAGAAAATGCACACCCCCAAACCCAATATGTGTATTGTCCTCAATGCATGAAACAACACATATATACAAGAAAAACAGAAAAATAAAAATCTTGAACATGAAGATGCAAAAATGAAATGCAAAGGAGTTAGGTAGAAGAAGACTCCCCTTCGAAGACCTCTTCCTCCCGTTTGGCATGGGCTTCTTCTTCTTTTCTGGAATGGGTCTTTCTCATGGTTAGGCTCCCACGTTCAGGGGCCACTCTTTTCTTCCCTTTCCAGCCCTGCCTTGAGGCGGTAATGGAGGCTCCAATATCCTCCTTCTTCTTGGCAGACTCGGCAGGCGTTGTGACTGGTGTAGGCTTTGGTTTCTTGGCAAAATGTCCTCCGACTCAGAAGAGGAGTCGGTGCTGGAAAATTCAACATGCACCAGGGGCATAGGGACTGTAGCATTGGACTCGGAACTGGTAGAACTGACTGGACTGGCTTGACTGGACTGGCTTGACTGGACTTGCATGACTGGCTGGACTGGCTGGCATAGCATTAGTGGCAGAGAGCTCGACAGGGAAAGGTGGAAATAAGGGGACCTCGTCGGGAGAAAGTTTAGCAAGGACCTCCCAAATGATGGCATCCATTTCCTTGGTATAGTGTCTCGGTTTGGCATTTAGCTCATCGGTTGCCTTCAACTTCCGGAGAATAATCTCATGGCCAGTGTAGACTTGAAACAACACTGCCAACGAGTTTTTGGCATGGTTTCTGGCACACTGCTGGGCTCTACCTTCAGCTTTGGCTTTGGTGTGACAATCTTGACTTTTCCCTTCCCCTTCTTCTTTGGCTCTCCATCCGTGAGATTCTTCCAAATAAGGACAGTGATAGTGGTTCCTTTGATGACCTGGCCGCGATCCTCATCCATCCTTGGCACTTCATGGCACAAACAAATGTTAGAAATTAAGAAAGGAAAACGAAACTTCCCTTACCTTTGGCAAAGCATTTGTAGGCTTCTTCGATAATGATCCTACGAACATTTATTTTGCGACCCTTGACATTGGAGTGCAAAAGGATCAACCAGTCCTCCGAGACTGTGTTATTGTGAGATGTGGGAATGAGATTGTGTTTGATAAAGTGGTTCCAACCTCGCATCTAAGGCTTCAATGCCATCCTCTTAACAGTCATGTGGCCGGTGGACGAGAAAGTCCAAGTTGTGCTAGGTTCGCACAAGTTCGCCAGTATCTTTTTGTGTTTGGCATTATTCATGGTCTCAACATCCTCAAAATATTCATCTCCTTCACTAGGTAAAGAAAAGAGTGAGTTAATACAACCCTCATCAAATCGGACACACTTACCTCGAATCATCAAAAGTGGAGAGTCTTTGGTCACAAGGTATGCGTAAAACTCTTGAACAATGGTGGCGTAAACCTCTCCCTTCAGCTGGCAGAAAACACTCCACTTGTGCATGTCAACGACAGCCATGAACTTCAGCGGGAATCCAACAGCGGCGTCCGGTTGAAAGTCAAAGTGCTTTTCATAGAGGAACGATCTTGAATAGAAGTTTGTCTCGAACTTCTTGTGTATTTCCTCATTGAATAACCGTTTGAAAGGAGTAGATGATGAAGCCATGGAGATGAAAAGTCGATTTGAAAGAGAAGAAAAAGATAAGATGAAAGGTTCTTGAATCTTGCTTGAAGAAAGATGAAAAGTGAGAAAAATCTGGATGAAATCGGCTTTAAGGTAAGGGAGAGAAAAAGATTGTGTGTTTAATAAGGTTTTAAAGAGGATAGCCGAAAAAGATGGGTATATAATGATGGGATGTAGAGAATTTTAATTGGGAAGAGTTTAAATTTGAATAAAAAGTGATGAGGATAGGGAAAAGATTTGAATTGATAGGGTGATCATGATAAAATTAATTATCACCAATAGGGGTGGCAAAAGATAACTCTCCCCAAAAAATATTTTCTCATCTTAATCAAGTTAGGGGTTCTCTTTCTTCCTTTACACGAAAACATGCGCATGTCCTTGGCATGGGACATGGCATAGTCTTTGGTAAGCATGTTGGCTCTCAATCTGTTTGGCAATATTCCTGGCATCAACTCCTGTCAAAATTCTTGCACACACTCAATGAAAAATCATGTAACGCAGCAAGGGAATAAAATTTGAAAAAAAAACAAAAATATGATTCCTAAAAAAATAAAAACAACAACTAATCCTAATATGTACAAAGACTTTCAAACCTTCAGGTGTTTTATTCCAACTCTGCAAAGAGGATAGCCTCCTTGGCATTGTTTTGCTTACCATCCAAGTAATGCTTTAGACGTTGGCCATTCACTTTAAAGATTTCCCATGTTCGTAGGTTCTTAATGTCCACGGCCTCGTGAACATATGGCTTCACAATTTCATAAGGACTCGTCCACCTTGATTTGAGCTTACCTGGAAAAGTTTAAGTCGTAAGTTAAACAATAGAACAAGCTGACCTATTTCGAACTGTCTTGGCATGACCCGACTATCATGCCAACGTTTTGCCTTCTCCTTGTATATCCTAGCATTCTTATAAGCATGCGTCCTGAATTCATCCCACTCATTGAGATAGAGCAATCTCTTTTCTCCAAAAACTCTCCATGCCATGTCAAGTTTCTGAATGGCCCAATAGGCTTTATGTTCAAGTTCCATTGGCAAATGGCACAGTTTACCAAAGACTAGTCAAAATGGGGAAGTACCCAAAAGAGTTTTAAATGCAGTTCTGTAAGCCCACAAGGACTCATCTAGCATCAAAGACTAGTCTTTCCTCGTTGGATTTACAATCTTCTCTAGAATGTTCTTAATCTCCTTGTTTGATATCTCGGCTTGCCCATTCGTCTGTGGATGATAAGTTGTAGCAATTCACTGATGAATTCCATACTTGCACAAAGCTTTAGAGATTAAATTACATTTAAAACGAGTACCCTCATCATGAATAATCATTCTAGGGGCACCAAATCGAGTAAAAATGTGTTTGTGAAAAAACTTGTTGTTGAGGATGGAATAAATGCAGTTATTGAGGAGGAAGTTAAGACAATCAAGGAACATGTTGCTGAGGTGAAAGTATCCATGAAATGGTTATGGACCCAAATGGTGGAAGCTGGGGTGTTGGATGGGAGATTCGAAGAGGAGAAAATTGAAGGATTATATTGTGAGTACCACCAGAAGGAAGGACATGAGATTGAATGTTTCTTAGAGTTCAAGCAACTAGTTCAAGTAAAAATTGACAACAAAGAGTTAGAGTTTTATGAGAAAGGAAATGGGGAACATATGATGGAAGTGTGTACGTTAGAGGAGTCATCTTCTAAAAAGATTTATGCAGGAATGAAGCCTTCAGTGATTAAGACCAAAGCCAGAGTTAGTGAACCGGCTAGGGGTGTGACCCCACGATTGGTTATAAAGGCACCAGTCCCTTTACCTTACAGGGACAGCAAGCAAGTTCCTTGTAGTTATGTTTGCACAGTAACAAGCCTAGGGGGCACGTTGGCTGAAGAAGAGAAAGTGGAAGAACATGTTAATGAAGTAAGCCATTACACGAGAAGTGGAAGGCTCTATTCCCCACCGAAGGTAGAGGACAGAGATGCGGCACAGGGAAAGGTTGCTAGCGAGCCAAACAAAGAAGGAGAAAAGTATTTCTTCCAAGAGAAGCCACCAGTGATTCATGAGCCCGTAAAAGAATCAGAGGCCCAAGAGTTTCTGAAAATACTCAAACACGGTGAGTACAGTGTGGTGGAGCAGCTACATAAGCTTCCCACCCGAATCTCTATGTTGTCTTTGCTGTTGAGTTTCGAGGGACATCGAGATGCCTTGTTAAAGATTCTTAATAGAACTTTTGTGTCAAAGGAGATTACGATCGACAAGATGGACATGTTGGTCAATAACATTGCTATCAATAACTTCATATCATTTAATGACAAGGAAATACCTACGGAGGGAAGGGGATCATACAAACCCCTCCATATTTCTACAAGATGCAAGAAATATATGCTGCCAGGAGTCCTCATTGACAATGGGTCGACTTTGAATGTTCTCATTTTGGCAACGTTGAAAAAGTTGCCTATTAATAGTTTTCATGTGAGAACTTATCAAAATACAGTACGGGCCTTTGATGGGACCCAAAGGGACGTGTTAGGGAAGATTGAAGTTCCCTTGCAGATTGGACCGTCAACCTTTGAAGTAGACTTTGTGGTTGTGGACATAAAGCCCAGTTATAGTTGTTTGCTTGGGCGTCCATTGATTCATACAACAGGCGTGATACCTTCTACCCTTCACCAGAAGCTGAAATTTGTGATTGATGGGCAGTTGGTGACGGTTGGTGCGGAAAAGGAAATCATTGCTTCGGTAGTTACTGATGCGCCATACATTGAGGTGGACGAGGGAGCACTCGAGTGTCATTTCAGGACATTAGAGCTAGTCAATGCAACCTTTATCACCGAAGGATGTAAGGTGCCAAAACCAGAATTGTCAAGCTGCACAAAGATGCAAGTAAAGCAAACACTAGGAAAATGAGCTGAGGTAGGAAAGGGATTTGGGAAGAATCACCAGGGAAGGCTGTATCCTATGAATATCCCAGTAAAGAATGACTAGTTTGGTTTGGGCTTCAAGCCCAAAAAATGGCAGAGGAAAGCAGAGTTCAAGAAGCTACAAGAAATAAGGATGGCAAAGCTGGAGGGAGAGGAGATTGAGTGGGAGCCAATGACATACCCACCTTTGAGTCACAGTTTTAGATTCAGAGGTTTTCTGGATCCCAATGCCAAATTTGAGGAGGGGGAGAAAGGAAAGAATGAACTATGTGAGGCTTTTGAGAATTTGAGCATCAACGTTATCATGGATGAGAAAGAGGGAGAGAACGAGTACTTATCCAAAATTTTCCCCAGCACTAAGCTGAACAGTTGGACCGCCGAAGTAGTCCCTGAACTTTTTAAAAAAATCTCAGAGTAATTCTCAAAACCAACTCTTTTACCTCTAGGCCTGGGGTAATTAGAGATCTTATGTAAAAGGGTCTATGTCAAAACTATGATTTTCATTTAAATAAAGATGCATATTTTCCAATAATTTTGTGTGGCAAACTTTCCTTCGCAAAGCACAAAAAAAAGCAAAAGACCATAAAAATAACTTAAAAATGAAAACATGCCCTAAAATGAATCATACCATTCATTCATTTGTTTATTCTTTCTTGGTATATATTCTTTGCCCTTTTCATTGCAGGACTTTAGATATCAACAGTACAAATGACTTCGAGTTAGACTCATAAGTTAATTTTGAGCTACCTTTACACTTGGAAGAAGTTGTAAATGTAGACGAAGAGGAAGAATATGATTTGCTCAATGACTTGCTCAGAATGGTGGAGGGAGAAGAAAAGTAGATTCTACCTCACAAAGAAGAATTGGAAATTTTAAATCTTGGCACTAAAGAGGAGAGGCGTGAAGTGAAGATTGGTACCACCATCACGGTCAAGACACGAAAATGCTTGATCGAGCTTTTGGAAGAGTATAAAGATATCTTTGCCTAGTTGTATCATGATATGCCTGGCCTTGACACAGACATCGTCATGCATCAGCTTCCTATAAAGGTAGGATGTGAGCCTGTGAAGCAAAATCTTACAAGGATGAAAGCTTATATGCTTTTCAAAATCATAGATGAGGTAAAGAAGCAATATGACGCAGGATTCCTCGAGGTGGCTAAACATCCAGAATGGGTAGCAAACATTGTTCCAGTCCCAAAGAAAGATGGAAAAGTACAGATGTGTGTTGACTACAGGGATTTTAATAGGGCAAGCCCCAAAGATAACTTCCCACCCCGCATATCGATACCGTGGTAGACAATACATCTAATCATTCCCTTTTCTCTTTCATGGATGGATTTTCTGGATATAACCAAATTAAGATGTGCCCGGAAGATATGGAGAAGACTACTTTTGTAACGCTTTGGTGAACCTTTTGCTATAATGTGATACCCTTTGGTCTGAAAAATGCAAGGGTAATCTATCAAAGAGCCATGGTTACTCTTTTCCACAACATGATGCACATGGAGATAGAAGTATATGTTGACAATATGATTGCCAAATCTAGAACTGAGGAGGAGCATCTGGCGAACCTAGAGAATCTATTCCAAAGGTTGAGGAAATTCCAGCTAAAACTTAACCCTGCCAAATGCACATTTGGAGTTACATCTGGAAAGTTATTGGGCTTCGTTGTAAGCAGAAGAGGAATCGAGATTGATCTTGATAAGATAAATACCATACAAGAGCTTTCATCACCCCAAACATAAAAACAAGTTTGGGGCTTCTTGGGAAGGTTAAATTACATAGCTCGCTTCATCTCCCAGTTAACGAATAAGTGTGATCTGATATTTAGGTTGCTTGAAAAGAATAACCCAGGGATATGGAATGAAGAATATCAGGCAGCCTTAGAAAAGATCAAGGAGCAGTTAACTAATCCTCCAGTGTTAGTGCCGCATGTTTCAGGGAAACCATTGATACACTACTTGACGGTGTATGAAAACTCCATGGGTTGCGTATTGGGGCAGCATGATGAAACTGGAAGAAGGGAAAAGGCAATATACTACTTGAGTAAGAAGTTCACCGACTGTGAAACAAGATATACCTCGATTGAAAAGCTATGTTGCGCTCTGGTATGGGAAACCAAAAGGCTTAGGCAGTATATGTTGTATCATACTACATGGTTGATCTCGAAGCTGGATCCATTGAAATTCATGATAGAAGCCCTAGCCTTATCAGGTCGATTAGCACGATGGCAGATGTTGCTCAGAATATGACTTTTAGTATGTGAGTCAGAAAGTAGTGAAAGAAAGTGCCATAGATGATTTTTTGGCAAATCGTGCTCAAGACGATTATGAGGCGTTAACTTTCAATTTACCTGATGAGGATTTAATGTGTATTTCAGAAAATGATGAGCCACCAACATAATCTTGGGTAATGAACTTTGATGGTGCTGTAAATGCTTTAGGGCGAGGTATTGGGGCAGTTTTGGTTTCTCCAGAAGGAGATTATTACCCTTGCACTTGCCGTTTGAAATTCTTTTGCACCAATAATATGATAGAATATGAGGCGTGCATATTAGGTCTAAGAGAGGCCATTGAAAAAAAGATCTGAAATTTAAGGTTTATGGGGATTCAACGCTGGTTATCTATCAAATACATGGTGAATGGGAAACAAAATATGCAAAGCTGATAGAATATTACAAGTTGGTCCTTGAATTAACCAAAGAATTCGATGTGATCACTTTTAAGCATCTTCCAAGAGAAGACAACTAGATGGTCGATGCCCTAGCCACTCTAGCTGTCATGTTTAAAGCAAGTGAAGGCTCTAAGATGATTCCCATCAAATTGGAAATGCTAGATTCCCCAGCTCATTGCTACGACATAGAGGAAGAGGAAGACGGTTTTCCATGGTACCACGACATCTTACAGTACACAAAGTTTCAACAATACCCAGCTCAGGTTTCAGAGAATGAAAAGAGGATGATTAGGAAAATGGCATCAGAGTACATTCTTTATAAAAAGAAGTCGAGATCAGGTAATTTTAAGATGTGTAGATGCAAAAGAAGCTCAGTTGATTCTAGAGGAGGTTCGTGAGTGAATCTACGAAACTCATCCTAATGGCTTCACTATGGCTAGAAAAATTATGCGATTCGGATATTACTGATCAACTATGGAAGGGGATTGCATTAATTACTCTCGCAGATACCACAAATGTCAGATTTATGCTGATAAGGTCCATACGCCTTCTCAATCTCTCCATGTCATGTCATCTCCCTGGCCATTCTCTATGTGGGGCATAAATGTTATTAGGCAGATTCATCCAAAAGCGTCAAATGGGCATCACTTTATTCTGGTAGCTATCGACTACTTCACAAAGTGGGTTGAAGCGACCTCGTACGCAAATGTCACTAGATCAACAGTCTACAAATTCTTAAAGAAAAAGATTATTTGCTGATATGGGTTACCGTAGAGCATAATCACCGATAATGCCTTCAACCTGAATAATAGAATGATTGTTGGGGCCTGTAAACAATTCAACATAAAACATCAAAATTCAGTGGTGTATCACCCGAAGATGAATGGAGCAGTAGAGGCTACAAATAAAATATCAAGAAGATAGTTACGAAAATGACTGATATTTATAAATATTGGCATGAAAAGTTACCGTTCGCCTTATACGCTTACCGAACCGCAGTACGAACCTCTAATGGGTCAACTCCATTCTCGTTAGTATACAAAGTAGAAGTTGTGCTACCAATTGAAGTTAAGATACCATCGATGCGTGTCTTGATGGAGGCCAAGTTAGATGAAGTTGAATGGGTACATACAAGGTATGACCAATTGAATTTAATCGAAGAAAAGAGGTTGAAAGCCTTATGCCATGATCAAATGTACCAAAGAAGAATGATAAGGGCTCATGAAAAGAAGGTTCGCCCCATACAATTCCAAGAGGGTGACCTGGTATTAAAGAAGAAACTACCAATTCAAAGCGATCCCCGAGGAAAATAGGTGCCCAATTGGGAAGGGCCTTACATTGTGACAAAGGTTTTTTTAGGCGGAGCATTGATCTAAGCTGAAATGGATGGAGATGAGTTTCAAAACACGGTGAACTCGAACTTCATTAAAAAGTATTATGCTTGAAGAGAAAAGAAAAAGAAGAAAGAAGAGAAAGAAAAAAGAAAAAAGAAAAAAAAGGGAAAAGAAAATGAGGGTTCAAAATGAAAACCCGTAAAGGGCGTTTTGAAACCAAAGGGGGATCTGAGTTGAAAACCCGTAAAGGGCGGCTCATGTAATTTGCAAGGTGGTTTTCGGAGCTTCACGACTTTATGCGTCATGTTCATTCTCAAAGACTCCTCAAAAAAGGTGGCATTCAAGATTTCTTCCGGCGTTTTGATTGGAGAAGTTTGGGCTGTTAATATCTAAATACTTGTTTACCTTTCCTTTCTTGTAAACTTTCTTGTGTTTGCCACCACATTAATAATATTTTGTCTTATGAACCTTTCTTCTCTTGTTTCCTTCCCTATTATTATAGGCATCTTACTTTGAAATGAGAATTAATAGGTTTGACAATCACTTAAATATACAAAAGATTTTTTAGCATTACTTTGAAAGCGTTTTGAAAAGTACAGGGAGTATGAGGTGTTTCATGACTAAAATTAGGACTTGGGGCATGTACTGCCAATATCAAAGACATCCAAAGTGAAATAAACTCTGCAGCAAAATGATCCCATGTAGGAAAGAAAATAAGAATTCTTGAAGAGCCTTACAAGTGTCTCGGTGCCTTTAAGAAACATGTCGCGAAATAGGGGTGCTTTCTTGATCAACAGTCTTTCTTACATGATAATGAGAACAACTTACAGACATTGGAGATGACAAAACTTGACTTAAGGATTTCCAGTCATGCTCTAGAAAAGGCTTGTCTCTGAATACGGATGTATCAACTACAATGAAGGTAGACATGAATCAAGTGCCTTCAATGAAGTAAAAAGGTACAAAGAATGGGATATGAAAACAAAGTTAGTCTTTCCAACCAGAAGTACAAGATAACTGGATTGAGTACACAAAGGATCAGAAATGTTTGTAAAGCAAAACGGAGTTATGGCGTAAAATCCTTGATGTGGCCTTGTGTTGTTTCACCTAACCTCTGAAGTTAAGATTAGACAATGGTGAAGATTTTCTTCTGGGGAATGGTCGATGGAATTAGAATTGAAAGATGGGATGTTGCTAGCTTTCCTACTTGTTGTGATCTTAACAATATGGTGCAAAGTCTGATTCGGTGCGAAGAAATGAAAAGGAACTCATATTAGTTGGGCCACAACCGATGTCTAGCATTTTACCGGAGTTGAGAAAATGTTTCACAGTTCCTTCTGTGCTGGCCGTTTGACAAAAACTAATTTTAAAAAGGAAAAACACGAAGCTTGACATGCATTCATAATTTAGGCATCCGTGGGACATGTACATCATAGTTGCATTGTATATCACATTTTTTCAGGAACACGAAAGACCTTTCAACAAAAGAATCTGCATATCTGTTCGGAAGTAAAGAGGATGGAACCAGCTCATCTATTCGGACATTTGGAGAATAGAATCTGCCTATCCATTTGGGCGTAAGGAGAATGGAACCCTGCTCATCTATTCAGGCGCTTGGAGAATAGAACCCTGCTCATCTATTCGGACACTTGGAGAATAGAACCCTGCTCATTTATTCGGGCATTTGGGGAATAGAACTCTGCTCATCTATTCGAGCATTTGGAGAATAAAACCCTGCTCATCTATTTGGGCACATGGAGAATAGAACCTACCTATCCGTTCGGGCATCAGGAGAATGGAATCAATCAGCAAATCGGTGAAAATTAGTGCTTTTTGGTCTTTGCTCTATCCCTACTTCACAGAGATGAGCAAAGAGGGGAAGTTGTTGACACTAGATTTTTACCTCATACTATTATTATTATTATTATTATTATTATTATTATTATTATTATTATTGTTGTTGTTGTTGTTGTTGTTGTTGTTGTTGTTGTTGTTGTTGTTGTTGTTGTTGTTGTTGTTGTTGTTGTTGTTGTTGTTGTTGTTGTTTTTGTTGTTGTTGTTGTTGTTGTTGTTGTTTTTGTTATTATTATTATTATTATAGCTAGAAAAATCACTAGAAAAAGCTTGAAGAATTGTCAGTAGAATGGAAAAGTAAGAAGCCCGAATTTTCCAGTAGCTTTGTATCCAAATTTGTTGAATTAAAGGAAGCATTTTCCATCTCTTTAGGTATGATGTTCTTCTTTTATACATGTTTTTTTTTAATTTTCAATTTTAATTAATTTGGGTTGTTGCTTTTGCTTTGTTATGATGCAAATACATGTTGGTTGAAACCCGAATTGATTATTTGAATCAAGACTCGTTTTTGGGTGTTTATAGGGTTGTTTTGTTCAAAAAAATAAATAAAGAAGGAGCCACCGCCGACAAGTGGTGGTCGGCGCCGGTGGTTGGCGGTCGGCACTGTCGCAGCCACCTTTTTATGGGAGGCTTCGACTTTTTGGTAAAATTTTAAAAAACACGGAGTCTCCACCAATCTTTTTGAAAAGTGTGGTTGGATCACTTTAAATCAAGGGTGCTTTCTTGATCACCAGTCTTTCTTACATGATAATGAGAACAACTTACAGACATTGGAGATGACAAAACTTGACTTAAGGATTTCCAGTCATGCTCTAGAAAAGGCTTGTCTCTGAATACGGATATATCAAATACAATGATGGTAGACATGAATCAAGTGCATTCAATGAAGTAAAAAGGTACAAAGAATGGGATATGAGAACAAAGTTAGTCTTTCCAACCAGGAGTACAAGATAACTGGATTGAGTACACAAAGGATCAGAAATGTTTTTAAAGCAAAACAGAGTTATGGCGTAAAATCCTTGATGTGGCCTTGTGTTATTTCACCTAACCTCTAAAGTTAAGATTAGACAATGCTGAAGATTTTCTTCCACGGAATGGCCGATGGGATTAGAATTGAAAGATGGGATTTGCTAGCTTTCCTACTTGTTGTGATCTTAACAATATGGTGCAAAGTCTTATTCGGTGCGAAGAAATGAAGAGGAACTCATATTAGCTGGGCCAGAACCGTTGTCTAGCATTTTACCGGAGTTGATAAACTGTTTCACAGTTCCTTCTGTGCTGGTCGTTTGACAAAAACTAATTTTAAAAAGGAAAAACACAAAGCTTGACATGCATTCATGATTTAGGCATCCCTGGGGGCACGTACATCATAGTTGCATTGTATATCACATTTTTTCAGGAACACAAAAGGCCTTTCAGCAAAAGAATTCGCATATTCGTTCAGACGTAAGGAGGATGGAACCAGCTCATCTATTCGTGCATTTGGAGAATATAATCTGCCTATCCATTTGGGCGTAAGGAGAATGGAACCCTGCTCTTCTATTCATGCGCTTGGAGAATAGAACCCTGCTCATCTATTCGGACACTTGGAGAATAGAACCCTGCTCATTTATTCGGGCATTTGGAAAATAGAACTCTGCTCATCTATTCAGGCATTTGGAGAATAAAACCATGCTCATCTATTTGGGCACATGGAGAATAGAACTTGCCTATCCGTTCGGGCTTCAGGAGAATGGAATCAATTAGCAAATTTGTGAAAATTAGTGCTTTTTGGTCTTTGCTCTATCCCTACTTCACAGAGATGAGCAAAGAGGGGCAGCTGTTGACACTAGGTTTTTTCCTCATACTATTATTATTATTATTATTATTATTATTATTATTATTATTATTATTATTATTATTATTATTATTATTATTATTATTATTATTATTATTATTATTATTATTATTATTAGAAAAATCACTAGAAAAAGCTTGAAGAATTGTCAGTAGAATGGAAAAGTATGAAGCCCGAATTTTCCAGTAGCTTTGTATCCAAATTTGTTGAATTAAAGGAAGCATTTTCCATCTCTTTAGGTACGGTGTTCTTCCTTTATACATGTTTTTTTTTAATTTTCAATTTTAATTAATTTGGGTTGTTGCTTTTGCTTTGTTATGATGCAAATACATGTTGGTTGAAACCCGAATTGATTATTTGAATCAAGACTCGTTTTTGGGTGTTTATAGGGTTGTTTTGTTCAAAAAATAAATAAAGAAGGAGCCACCGCCGACAAGTGGGGGTCGGCGCCGGTGGTTGGCGGTCGGCACTTTCGCAGCCACCTTTTTATGGGAGGCTTCGTTTTTTTGGTAAAAATTTTAAAAAACACGGAGTCACCACCAATCTCTTTGAAAAGTGTGGTTGGATCACTTTAAATCAGGGTTATTTTAATAAAACGTTTTGTTTTAATAGAACAACTGTTTTGGTTTGCGAAAATCAAAAAATAGGTTCGGGGGTCGGTTACACGTGGGGAAGGGTTAGCACCCCCACGACACCCAAAATTGGTACCTAATTGGTTTTAAAATCGTTGTCAAAACTGGAATTTGCAAGTTCATAAAGGTTCGACTTTACTTGCTCGTTTAATGAATAATAGTCTATTTTAACGGCCCTATCGCCCGGGAGATGAAATTTAATCACCGCCAACATTTCTGGAGCTAACCCTTCATTCCCATTTGATAAGACACCGCATTAAATTAATTTCACTTTTCCAAGCAACAAAGAGATTTATTGTGTTGAGCATTTTATTCATTTCTAAGTTCGATTACTTAAAACCCCTAAAAACGTCTAAGTCTGTTATTCCTAATTTAAAGTTTAAGTATGCTTAAGTGTATTTTATTTTTGTGAAGAACATTTTTCAACAAAATATGTCTCTATCTAAGCTTTAGAACGTAGCCCTAAGTTTTAAACCTATTTCTAAAACAAGCAAGCAACCTTTTATTCTTTTGAATTTTTTTGTTTTTTATTATTTCTTTTGAAAATCCTTTATTTCTTTTTTTTTTTACTTTTTATTTTTTAAAAGCCAAGACCCATTTTACATTTTTTACCTTTTTTCATTTTTTATGTTTTTTCCACCTTTTTATTTTTCATTTCAAAAAAAGAATTTTTCTTTTAAAACCCTTTTATTTTTAGAGAATTTTTAAAGCTTTTCTTTTAAAAATGGCCCTTTTTAAAATAAACTTATTTTTGAAAGATTTCCTTTTTAAACTTTTTTTTTTAAATTTTATTTTTTTTCCTAAAAACCTTAAACTTTTACCTTAAAACCTTTATGTTTTCTTTTTCTTAAAAAAAACTTTATGACTTATTTCTTTTAAAAATAACATCTTATTTATCTTTTTTTATTTTTCAAATCACTTAACCCATTTATTATTAAAACTAAATTTCAAAAAAAACATTTTTATATTTTTTTATTAAAATCAAGCCCCTTTATTATTTTCACCCATGCATTATTGTTTTTTCTAATTAAATTCCAAACTTTAAGTTTTTTCAATCAAACCACATTAACTCATTTTATTCATGCATTTTAATTTAAACACCTTTAAAATTTTATTTCTACATTTCTAAAGATCAAAACAACTTTAACAACATTTTTTAAGCATGCCAATTTTAAAAAGATCAAACCAAATTTAAAACAGAGAATTAAAACGAAATCGTTACCGAAATCGTGAAATGATTTTTTCGACTTCAAGAACACAACCGAAACGACGAACGAAGAACTCGAATTCGGACTTCTCGAAATGCTCCTAATTGCTTCTGGAAAATTGCTTCCAAACTCGAACTTCAACTCAAAATTTCCAGCAACCCTTGAAGAATTTTTAGAGAATTTTTTCGGATTTTTCTATGCCTATTTGCTTTTTTTCAAGTGTGTTTTCTTGAAAATTGTGTGTTGAACATTGGAAGGGGGAGGGGTTTTTATACTCAACTTGAGCTTGCAAATCAAGCTAAAATCCGTAAATTGGAGCCAAAATCAGACCAAGAACTTGATTCTCAGCAAAACCCCTCAATCCTTATCTGATTTGGTCCAATATCGAAGATGAATTTTCCCCTTGATTCGAGCCTAGGGTTTGACCTTTTGTTTGGGTTTTTTGCAGATTCCGACGAGCACAGGTGGCGGCGGCGAGCAGGGTTGGTGGCATTAGGTCGGCGGTGGCGAGGCGGACCGGCTGGTACCAACAGTGACGACAGCCGTGGCCGGTAGACGCCGGCCGGCCACCTTGAAAACATAATCATTGTTTGGGCCATTCTCCAAATTCCTGAACGGATAGGCTGCTCTATTCTCCTTATGCTCGAATAGCTAAGCAGGGTTCTATTCTCCCAAATGCCTGAATAGCTGAGCTGGGTTCCATGCTCAAATAGATAGGCTGATTTTATTCTCCTTATGCTTGAATAGCTAAGCTGGGTTCTATTCTCCCAAAATGCCTAAACAGCTGAGCTGGGCTCTATCTTTCCAAATGCTCAATTAGGCAAAGTCTTCTGAAAACTTTCATCCTCCTTATGCTTGGATGAATAAGCAAACTCCATTCTCCTTATGCCTGAACGGATAGGCGAATCTTCTGAAACACTTCATCCTCCTTATGCTTGGATGAATAAGCAAACTCCCATTTGAACAGGTCTTCTATGTACCTAAAAAAACAAAATGCAACATGCAATACAATTATGATGTGCATGCCCCTAGGGATGTCTAAAATATGAATGCATGACAAGTTTTTCCTTTTAAAACTCCTTTTGCTTAGACCATTTTCTTAATTTTAATGAAATTCTGGTTATCGAGGCCAACCCGATTAACATGAACTCTCTCCTAAACTTGTGTAGGTAAGACGATTTGCTTTACTTCTCTTTCAACTCTTCTTGGCTTTTCAGCTTCGAATTCATCA
The DNA here is from genome assembly GCA_958450335.1 of Hibiscus tridactylites. Classification (NCBI taxonomy): domain Eukaryota; kingdom Viridiplantae; phylum Streptophyta; class Magnoliopsida; order Malvales; family Malvaceae; genus Hibiscus; species Hibiscus tridactylites. Next base: position 45,269,451 of record OY288290.1, on the reverse strand, counting down.
TTCCCTGGGATAAGGCTCTCTCCTTTGCCTTGGAATTCACCCGTGAGTTACGAACAACTCTGGCTTTTGCTTCATTTTCTGATATTTTGCTGACTGGTTCCATCTTTACATTATACTCTCACTTTATTAGAAGCATTTAATCCTCATCTGTCTTCCTAGTCAATATTTATGTATTCAAGGATGAACCTCCTAAGTCAAGTTTCGACATTGTAAGGCTGCTCTTATCATTATGTAAGGAAAGCTGTGGTTAAGAAATGCTATTTAAACGCCCAGATATTCATATGACTTTTCTTCCTTTTAAAGAATTTTGCAACAAGACTCTACCTCTACTTCAAACATTTTAACACCATATGCCCCAAACAATGATTATGGAACACTTCCTAGTCCCTATACTTTTCAAAACATTCTCAAAGTAATGCTCAAAAATCTTTTGCATATATAAATAATTGTCAAATCCATTGATCCTTATTTCAAAGCAAGATGCTAACAAAGATAGGGAAGGAAACAAGAAAGAAAGAAAATTTCATGAAACAAATTTTATTAATGTGGTGGAAAACACAAAAAGGTTTATAAAAAGAATGGAAACAAGTATTCAAATATCAATAGTCCACACTTCTCCTTTCAAACGCCAGAAGTAATCTTGAACGCCGTCAGTGTCGACGAAACCTTGAGTACAATGCATGATATGTGAAGCCTCGGAATCTATTAAAATATCTGAGCCGCCCTTTACGGATTTTCAACTAAGACCCTCCTTTGGTTTCAAAACGCCCTTTGCGGGTTTTCATTTTGAACCCTCCTTTTCTTTTTCTTTTTTTTCTTTTTCTTCTTTTTTTTTCTTTTTTTCTTCTTTTTTCTTCTTTTTTTCTTTTTTTTCTTTTCTTCAGGCATAATACTTCTTGACAAGCTATTAAAATATCAGAGTTTACCGGGTTTTTAAACTCATTTCCATCCATCTCAACTAAAATCAACACTCCACCAGAAAGAACCTTTGTCACAATGTACGGTCCTTCCCAATTAGGCGCCCATTTTCCTCGGGGATCACTCTGAATTGGCAACTTCTTTTTTAAGACCAAATCGCCTTCTTGGAATTCTTTAGGACGAACCTTCTTTTCGTAAGCCCTAATCATTCTTCTTTGGTATATTTGACCATGACACACGACTTTCAGCCTCTTTTCCTCAATTAAGTTCAATTGGTCATATCTTGCATGAACCCATTCTGCTTCATCTAACTTGGCTTCCATCAAGACACACAACGATGATATCTCCACCTCTTTTCCTCAGTGATTATGCTTTCAGGTAGTCCATATCGACAAATGATCTCCTTCTTTAAGAAATTGCATACAGTGGACCTAGTTACATTTGCATATGAAGCCGCTTCCACCCACTTCGTGAAATAATCGATAGCTACTAAGATAAAGCGATGACCATTTGACGCTTTCGGATGAATCTGCCCAATGACGTCTATGCCCCCACATAGAGAACGACCATGGAAACGACATGACATGAAGAGACTGGGGAGGCGCATGAACCTTGTCAGCATAAACCTGACACTTGTGGCATTTACGGGAATAATTAATGCAATCCCCTTCCATTGTTGACCAGTAATATCCTAAACGCATAATATCCTGATGCCATTTTCCTGATCATTTTCTGAAGCATGTGCTGGGTATTATTGAAGCTTTATGTACTACAAGATGTCATGGTACCACGGTAAACCCTCTTCTTCTTCTTCTACATTGTAACAATATGCTGGGGATTCCATCATTTGTAACTTAATGGGCATCATCTCCGAACCCTCGCTTGGTTTAAACATTGCAGCCAAAGTAGCTAACGCATCAGCCATCTGGTTATCTTCTCTTGGGAGATGCTTAAAAGTGATCTCATCGAATTCTTTAATTAACCCAGGGACCAACTTGTGATATTCTATCAATTTTGCATCTTTTGTTTCCCATTCGCCACGTGTTTGGTAGATGATCAATGCTGAATCCCCATAGACTCTCAACTTTCGGATTTTTTTGTCGATGGCTTCTCTTAGGCCCAATATACATGCCTCGTATTCTGCCATATTATTGGTGCAGTAGAATTTCAAACGGCAAGTGAAAGGATAATGATCTCCTTCTGGCGAAACCAAAGTTGCCCCAATACCTCGTCCTAAAGCATTTACAGCACCATCGAAATGCATGGCCCAGGATTCCATTGGTGACTCTTCATCTTCCATAATACACATCAAATCCTCATCGAGGAAACTGAAATCTAACGCCTCATAATCGTCTTGTGCACGACTTGCAAGAAAATCTGATGTGGCACTTCCTTTCACTGCTTTCTGATTCACATGCTGAAAGTCGTATTCTGAGAGCAACATCTGCCATTGCGCTATTCTTCCTGATATGGCTGGAGCTTCCATCATAAACTTTAATGGATCTAACCGTGAGATTAACCATGTGGTATGATACAACATATACTGCCTAAGCCTTTTAGTGGCCCATACCAGAGCGCAACTTACCTTTTCAATCGGAGTATATCTTGCTTCACAGTCAGTAAACTTCTTACTCACATAATATATCGCTCGTTCCTTCCTTCTAGTTTCATCATGTTGCCCTAATGCATAGCCCATTGAATTTTCAAACACCGTTAGATAAAGTATTAACGGTTTCCCTGAAACGGGTGGCATTAACACTAGAGGATTATTTAGCTGTTCCTTGATCTTTTCTAAAGCTGCTTGGCATTCTTCATTCCAGGTCCTTGGGTTGTTCTTTCTAAGTAACTTGAATATTGGATCACATTTATTCGTAAGTTGGGAGATGAATCGGGCTATGTAATTCAACCTTCCCAAGATTCCTCAAACTTGCTTCTGTGTTTGAGGAGGTGGAAGCTCTTGTATAGCCTTTATCTTGTCTAGATCAATTTCAATTCCTCTTCTGCTTACTACAAAGCCTAACAATTTCCCAGAAATAACCCCAAATGTGCACTTGGCAGGATTAAGCTTTAACTGAAACTTTCTCAATCTTTGAAAAAGCTTACTCAGGTTCACTAGATGATCTTCTTCAGTTCTAGACTTGGCAATCATATCATCCACATAAACTTCTATTTCCTTATGCACCATGTCATGGAAAAGAGTGACCATAGCTCTCTGATATGTTGTCCATGCGTTCTTCAATCCAAAAGGCATTACCTTATAACAAAAGGTTCCCCAAAGCGTTACAAAAGTAGTCTTTTCCATATCTTCTGGGCAAATCTTTATTTGATTATATCCAGAAAATCCTTCCATGAACGAGAAAAGGGAATGGCCAGCTGTATTGTCGAACAAGGTGTCGATATGTGGAAGCGGAAAATTGTCTTTAGGGCTTTCTTTATTAAGATCCCTGTAGTCGACGCACATTCTTACTTTTCCATCCTTCTTAAGCACTGGGACAATGTTTGTCACCCATTCTGGATATCTAACTACTTCGAGGAATCATGTGTTGTACTGCTTCTTGACCTCATCTCTAATTTTCAAAAGTGTATCAGCCTTCATTCTTCTAAGCTTTTTCTTCACTAGCTCTCATCCTTCTCTTATAGGAAGCCTATGCATGGCAATATTTGTATCGAGACCAGGCATATCCTGATATGACCAGGCAAAGATGTCTTTATATTCTTGTAGAAGCTTAATCAAATGTTGTCGTGTCTCAACTGAGATGGTGGTACCGATCTTTACTTCGCGCTTTTCTTCTTCAATTCCAAGATTCAAAACCTCTAACTCTTCTTTGTGGGGAAGAATTTTCTTTTCCTCTCCTTCTACCATTCCAAGTAGATCATCAGACAAGTCATACTCTTCTTCATCATTAGTACTCTCAACTTCTTCTAAACATAGTGGTAACTCAAAATTAACTTTAGAATCAGATTCGGAGTCATTTGGACCATTGATATCTAAAAACCTGCAAATAGAATAGACAAAAATATATACCAAGAAAGAAAGAATAAATGAAATGATATGATTTATTATGTTTTTAAGGGTTTGTTTTTGCTTTTGGGTTTTTATGATCTTTTGGTTTTTTGGTGTTGTGAAAGAAAGTTTACTACAAGATGTAATTGGAAAAAATGCATCTTTTATTGAAATTAGAATAACGGTTTTGACATAGACCCTTTTTACATAAGATCTCTAATTACCCCAGGGCCTAAGGGTAAAAGAGTTGGTTTTGAGAATTACTCTGAGGCAGTCTTAAAAACTTCAGGGACTACTTTCGTGGTCCAGTTCTTCAGCTCAGTGCAGGGGCAAATCTTGGACAGATATTTGTTTTCTTCTTCCTCCTCGTCTGTGATGGCGTTAATGCTCAAATTCTCAAAGACCTCGCATAATTCACCTTTTCCTTTCTACTCCTCATCAAAGTGGGCATGAGGGTCTAGGAGCCCTCCAGCCTTGAAAGTGCCACCTAGGGGTGGGTATGACATTGGCTCCCCCTCAACTTCTTTTTCCTTCTACTTCATTTTCATGCTTTCCTGCTGCTTCTTAGTCTCAGCTTTATTTTGCCATTTATCGGGCCTAAAGCCCAAACCGAATTGATCCCTCTTCACTGGGATCACCACAGGATAAGGCTTTCCTCGTCTTTCTTCTTTAACTTCCTCTCCTTGTTTCCCAAAGGAAATTTCCCCCGTCGTACATACATTTGATTCGTGCTCAACATCTCCCTTCTCGAAGAACACAAGTTCCTTGCTATCCATCTTGGCTTGAACCATTCGTTTAAACTCTAGGCAACACTAGATCTCATGTCCTTCAGCTTCATGTTACTCGCAGTATGGTTTTTCAACGACCTTCGTCTTCGGATTCTCTCCCTTTAATATCTTGGTCGCTACTAATTGAGCCCATACCCAATTCATGGGTGCTTTAATCTATTCAACATATTCCTTGATCACTCTCTTCTCTTCCTCGAGCATGACATTCACCTTTGTCTTTTGGTGGTTTGGTAAAGGGTTTCCTTTTTCCTTAGAAGTTTCGAATGATAACATGCCCGATTTTCTTAAATCATCCACCACCCTTTTGGATGTGGTGCAATTCTCAATGGTATGCCCCCTTACTCCTACATGATATTCGCATTGAGCCTTCTCGTCGTACCACGGTGGATAAGGAGGTGAGAACGGAGGAACATGTCTTGGTAGCACCATCTGCGATTTGACCAACTCGGTGAACAACTCTGCGTAAGTCATTAGAATGGGAGGAAAGTAGGGCCTCGAGTTTCATTGATATCTTCGCTCTCCTTTTGGGTCATTTGCAACCATCGGAGCTGAGGTGTTGGCCTTGTTGAAGGTGTTGGGCTTGTTGAACACAACACCTGTTGAATAACTGGGGTTATAGACATTCGTAGCATTGACTTCATTGTTCTCCCTCTTCTTATATATCTTCTTCGTTTCCCCATTGTCCAACTTCCCGCTCTTCATGGCTGCTAAGATGAGTTCACCATTCATTAGCATGTCTGCAAAGTTCTTCGTAGCATGGTTGAGCATGTGATCGTAAAAAGGACCCTTTAGTGTTTCTACAAACATCGGGGTGATCTTGTTTTCTAGTAACGGTGGCTACACCTGTGCCACTACATCCCTCCACCTTTGAGCGCATTGTCGGAAGCTCTCGTGGTGCTTTTGCTCCATCCCTTGCAAGACCAAACGGGTTGGAACCATGTCTGAAATATGTTTGTATTGCTCACTGAAGGCTCTGGACAGTTCCTTCCATGAATTGATGTTCAGCCGACTTAGTTGTGAACCAACATGCAGCGGATCCTACTAAGCTTTCCTGAAAGTAGTGAATGAGTAGCTTCTCATTGTCAAGGTACATTGACATTGTTGAGTGCATAAATGTTCTATATTTTAACCCTCATTCATTCATATTATTGATGCACTCAAGCATGTTTAGTTGCATTTTTGGATAGAATTTGCATAAACATCACAAATAGATAATTTTGCACAGATGCTGCTGATTTCGTTCAATTCTTGCAGGTACCTTTCAAGGCAGCATCCAGGGCAGCAGAGGAATAGAAGATAACCGTAGAGCTGGAGCAAAGGATTGCAGAAAACTGCCTCATACCTCATTGTCCTGACAACTGCCGTGACAGAGGTGGCGACAGTGAAGACAACAGAGATGAAAAATGCGAAGTGGAGTTCGACTGATAGAGGATTTCAAGCCTGATTTTTCTAGACCACTCGCATTATTTTTGGAGCCCGGAAGCACAAGGAATGCATTGCCCAAAGTTTGAGGAGAAAAGTTAAAGCAAGAAGATAGGGCGAATTAAAGGACGTGTATTCAGAGATTTAGTCTTTAAATGAGTTGTAATTTAATTCAAACTAGTATTCTTGGCCCTTAAGAAAGCTTTTACCCAAGGCCTATATATATGCTTGTAATTCGACAAGGCATAGGATATCTAGCTCCTAGCCGTCTTCCCCCAAAACCTTAGTTGTTTCCCTCTTCTTCATGTTCTAAACCTTTCTTAGGGCTAAGGGTTGATCTTGTAAAGTAGTTGTAAGGGTTGTATTGTTCTTAGGATTTTCTGTTCAATTCAATAAAAATCAAGTTTATTTACTCTGGTTTCAACATCTCATAAGAGTATCGGGAGAGAATTGTGAGGTTTTCCATTTACTTAATATCGGGAGAGTTAAGTATACGAAAGGAGTAAATACAAGTTTTCCAGTTTATGGTTAAACTATCTTGGCCTAGGGATAGGTACAGGGTTAAACGGCTAAAGAAGAATTCACAAACATCGGTGTTCGTCCTTCGATTCACGCCGAGAGGTATCATCCAAGACGTGTTCGCTAAAAGAACTTGGACCTAGGGATAGGACGAGTCACTCCAGGGGTTCTTGCCGAACTTGAAGTAATAGAGTTGTCTATCGCTGTCGCGACAACAACAGACCGCTGTCGCGACAGGTGCTGTCGCGAAAGGCTCCTCAACATAAGCACAGAAGTCCTTTGAACAGTGCAATACCTGCACTACGGAGCAAATCAATACCAGCCTACTTTATCAATCTGATTTCTTCTCTTATTTTAGTTTGCCTTCAAGATTATTCAAAACACTCAATTAAATCTATTTCTTCTCTTGTGCAGGATTTTAAAGTTAGAAGTATTTCCAGTCCCTATGGAGACGCTATCCAATACTTCGTATCACTTTATTACTTGTGACGTGTATACTTGCACTCAATTGTGATGGTCTTATTTACACGCAACAAGTTTTTGGCGCCGTTGCCGGGGACTGGCAACATACCTTTACCTTTAATTACTGCACTTTTTATTTTTATTTTTATTTTTATTTTTCTTTTATTTCTTTGGTTGTTATATTTCCCTGTGCCCTTCACAAGGTTTTCTTCTTTTGCTTATGCGCAGATCGAGACGCGGCACAGATCCTGAATACGAATTAAATCCAGAAATTGATCGTACGTACCATCTCAGAAACCAAGCCCAACTCCTGGTAGAAAGAAACCGCTATCTTGAGGAAAGAATTGAAGCAATGGAAAACCAAGGACGAGGTGTTAGGGACAATAACAACCACAACAACAACCCCAGGGTTGATGATGTTCCTCCTGCTGATGATCAAGACAACCGGCCACCTTCTGCTGCCCCGGCAACACGACAAATATGCCGGGAGAATATAGACAATGATCAAGTTGAACTGCAAACCACACTGCTAGACGTGGAAGCTGAACACTTCGAGCTAAAACCTGTGATGTTTAGCATGTTACATTCAGCCGGACAAATTGGCGGTTCTGCTACAAAGGATGCACGCGAGCAGTTAAAAACCTTCCAGGAGATCTGTGGATCATTTAGACTACCAGGACTAAGCCCGAAAGTGCTAAGACTCTGACTATTCCCCCATTCATTGAGGGATAGAGCAAAAATCCGGTGGAATAAGTTAACGCCGGGTTCAATAAGAACTTGGGCAGATCTTTGTCGTGAATTTCTTTCTCGTTTTAATCCTTCTCTTTTAACAGAAAGATTGCGTAATGAAATTGCTACTTTTCAACAGGAAGATGACGAACCAATGTATGAGGCATGAGACTGTTTTACAACTCTCTTACGAAACTGCCCAATACATGGCTTCCATGTATGGAACTAGGTCGTCAAATTCTACAATGCTGCCAATGCACCCACTCGGATGAGGATAGATTCAGCAGCTAATGGTTTGTTGCTGGACAAAGAGCCGGAAGATGCAATGCTAGTGTTGAAAAGGTTGGCAAAGAACGACGAACAGTTTCCCACAAAACGAAGAGGAGGAAGATGAGGAGTATCTGTTAAGGATCACGAATCTAATAACTCGGTAAAAACCCAACTAGCATACATCACCAAGGTAGTTGAGAAACTACAGCAGAAGGGCGAATCTAAAGCAATATTTTCTGCCGAGGAGATGTGTGAAACTTGCAGTGGAAGCCACAGTGCAAAGGAGTGTCCCTTACAGCCGAAAACAGGAATGTATGTTGGAAATTACAGCAGGAATAAGGGCTACGACTCCAACACTTACAACCCGAATTGGAGGAAGAACCCTAAGTTCTCGTAGAGTAACCCAGAAAATGCTTTGAATCCTCCAATCCAGAGTAATCAGAATCAAGGAGTTCACAGAATTCTGTCACGACAGCAACCTCAACAGCAGCTGACATCATCCACAAGTACACTAGAATAGACCCTAGCAACTTTCATGTCTTAAACGGGAGCATACATGGCCAACATGGATCACTTTGTCAAGAAAACTGAAACATTCATGGATAAAACAGAGATGAGAATGACAAACCATGAGGCTACTTTAAAATCTCTAGAGACACAAATGGGTCAGGTCGCACAGTTCATCATCACCAAACAGAATGGAGGATTCCCTAGCGATACTGAGGTCACTAGAAAACCCACATGTAACAACGAGGGAGTCGCCACCAATCCTTTGTTTTAGTTTAGGTGAGATTAGAACACCTGAAAACCTGGTTATTTTAATAAAACTTGTTTTTTTAGTTTTTATTTAAAACAATGAGTTTTGGTCTGCGAAACCAGAAAAATAGGTTCGGGAGTCGGTTACGTGTGGGGAAGGATGAGCACCCCCACAACGCCCAAAATTGGTACCTATCGATTACGTAATGTCTTAACGGTGGAATTATGAATTCAAATATAATTTATCAATGTGATCCCTTAAAATATTTAAATGGATATTTGTTTGTAGAAAAGAAAATTTACACCCCAACAACCGGGGCATAATTTTTGTATATAAAAGGAATTTACACCCCCTACGTTTGGGGCATAATTTTTGTTAGATTCCCGACTGAAGGGAATTTATTTTAAAAATTATAATTTAAGATTAAAAATAATACTTTTGTAATAGGGACTAAAAGAAAGTGGCACCCCTATGCTCGGGTTCGTTTTTCATGATAACCCCTAATAAAAGGTTTTAATTTAAAATTTAATTAAACAAATATAAATGAATAATTTATTCAAACATTGCATACAAAATAAAATATACAAACATGACATATAAAATAAAAAACATTCCAACAAATATAAAAATATCTTATATTGCATACAAAGATATTTATTACAAAAAGACAACATTAAAATAAATACAGAGGCGAGGATCAAAATTTACCCTACTAGAAGCTCAAAATAAGAAATTCACTCGAACCCTAGCAGGATCTCCGCATCACCTCGCTATAACTCAAAAATTGATTCGAACGAACCTCGTCAGGGCCTCTGATCGAACCAACTGTTCAAACCATTAAAAGGGAACTGCCCTAAAACTTGCGCCACTTTGATGGCATTTGTTAGCCGTTTCTATGGCTTTGCCCCCTTGTCCATATGTGCAAAGACTCCCCCTATTTATACTAATTTGGGGTGGATGATGAGTCACTTTGCTTTGGGCGTGGATGTCTTGCATGGCATCCACGCATTTCACCCCCTTTTATTATTTTTTTTTCATTTTTTTATTTTTTTTTCTTTTTCATTTTTTTTCATTTTTTATAAGATATAAAATAATACATTTGAGTGAAAAATAAATAGTTATGACCCGGACATAAAATGGGTATTACAGCTGCCCCCCCCCCCCTTTGCTCATTGTTGTGTAACAAGAATAGAGCAAAGATAAAAGGATAACTATTTTATGTCCGTCCGGGTCTGGGTTCCTTCCTTTGGCCACGCTCCTTCTTGAACTCCGCTTGATCTGTTCGGCCGCTCTTGTAGGCATAATCTTCTAAATGGAACGATCCGCCAGCTTGCTACGGCTCTGACATTAACGAATACCTGGAGAAAACTTGACCTGACTGCGACACTGATGAAGCGATAGGATATGACAAAAGTTCTCTCTCCCCTTTTGTTTCTTTTTTCTTCTTTGTTTGTTGTTTTTTGCCTTTTTTCTTTTTTTTTCTTTTTTTTTCTTGAAAGAAGCGATTTTACTGAACGGGGTAGCGTGATCTGGAAGAAAAGGCTTGATCTGCTGCAACTCTGTAGATGCAAGGAGATCTGGAGAAGGGTCGGTAATCTGCAACTCCATTGATGCGAGAAGAGCTGAAGAAGTGTCGATCTATTGCAACTTCATAGATGCGAGAAGATCTAAAGACGAGGTGATCTACTGCAACTCCATTGATGTGAGAAGATCTGAAGAAGCGGTGATCTACTGCAACTCCATTGATGCAAGAAGATCTGATTAGTACTAGAATTTCGTCAACGAGACGAGGAAGAGTGTCCTTGGTTTACACTTCTTTTGCATTTTTCCCAAATGCACAGGGATGAATGGATTTGATTTGCCTTTACCGGTAGCCGTTTGCTCTGGGCTAGTTGTACCATTCCCCTGGGTACAATCAGTTTAGACCAATCATGAGATTGGATTTTTCCCAAGGATTTATTTTCCTTGGACCATTCGTGACAATGGATGGACATCTGAATTGTCTATTCTCTTAAACTTAACCGTGTTTAAGCATGTTATGCCTACATTTCTGTCGGCTTTCGGATTTGCATTTTTCCCAAATACACAGGGATCAACAATTTTGATTTGCCTTTACCGGTAGTCGTTTGCTCCGGGCTAGTTGTACCATTCCCCTGGGTACAATCAGTTTCTACCAATCATGAGATTGGATTTTTCCAAAGGATTTATTTTCCTTCGACCATTTGTGACAATGGATTTTCGATGGACATTTGAATTATCCATTGTCTTAAACTTAACCGTGTTTAAGCACGTTGTGCCAACATTTCTTTCGGACTTGTCAAAAATTAGCTTCGATTCAGCCGCAATTTTGACGAAGGAACAAGATTTGACGATTTTCTTTTACAACGTGGATGAGGAAAAGATTTGGAAATCAAGAAATTTTTGTTGACCAAGCTACAACACCTGACGAAGAGGCATGGTCTGAAGTGATTTTGATCCAGCTACAACACCGACAGGCGGGATCAGGAGTTAGTAAATTTGGTCTAGCTACAACACCGACGAGGAGGCAAGACCAGGATTTGAATTTGGTTTGATCCAGCTACAACACCGACGATGAGGTAGGATAGAAAGTTTAGGTTTGGTCAAGCTACAACCCTGACAAAGAGACAGGACCAGAAGTTGACCGAGCTACGACACCTGACGAAGAGGCACGGTCTGAAGTTGTTTTGATCCAGCTACAACACCGACGAGGAGGCAGGATCAAGGGTTCAAGTTTGGTCAAGCTACAACTCTGACGATGAGGCATGACCAGAAGTTGACCGAGCTACAACACTTGATGAAGAGGCACGGTCTGAAGTTTGATCTGCTACAGCTCTGTCGTCGTAGCATAATCTGGATTTTGGTCTAGTCGCACCCATTACGGCGAAAATAGACCTGAAAAACAATTGGTGTGCCGTACCACCAATGGCAAAGCGAGCCTTGGAACAACACTTGGTGCGTTGCATTATTAACTTCAAAACAAACTCTAGAGGATGTAGGATATGCTACATCGTGGCGGGGAGTGACAACCCTCTTGGGCTTTGATTGTCTTGTCTGCTCTTGGAAAAGTAACAAGCCGGAATTAGGCGACCTGATTCTTTGCATCTTCAAGAAGACATAATCTGTTGGTATGTTCATTGCGCTACAACCTCAGGGAGATGATCTGTTCCACTGCGAATTCAAGGTAACATATTTGCTATCGCATTCATTCCGTTTTACCCTCATGGAGATGAACTTATGTTTGTGCTTATTCTGTTGTATGTTCAAGGAGACAAGTTTGTCATAGTTTTGTTCTGCTACTAATTCAGGGAGACAAGATTGTTGTTTGGTGTTCTCATTCCGCTGCACATCCAGGGAGGTGAAATTGTTGTCGTGCTCATTCTACTACATGTTTAGGGAGATGAAATTGTTGTCGAGTTGATATGTTCCCACCATTTGTTGGAGAAACATAATTTTGCCAATCTTGAAGAAGTAGAATCTGCAACTTCAGGGGTGATCTGCTGCACCTCTGACGGGGAGGCAGAATCTGAAAAAGTTGATCCGCTACACCATGTTACAGGTGAGATAGGACCTGCAAAAGTTAAAATATTGACTGGTCAAAATGAGTCATGAACTAACTCTTCATGAGCTATAAGGTTTGAATTGAATGTTTGATTTGATTGATCCACTCTTTTCGTGTCAAGGATGTTGGTTCTTGTTAACGATTGTCTGTGCTATCTTTAGTTGAAGGCGCTAGACAACATTTTTATATTTGCTCGAGTCCTTCATGTCAAGGATGTTGGAATTTATTGATAACGATCCGCTCCTTCCTGTTTGAGGATATTAGACCTGAAAAATTTTCATTCTTTAAGAAATGGTCAAATATTTGTAAGAAGAGGTAGAGTTGAAAAGATCTTTGAGGAAAGATCAAAATTATTTTAGAAAAACATCCTTGTGCAAAGAATTAATGTTTTGAGAAAAAGTCCTTGTGGAATGACGAAATTAAGAAATTCTGGTTTTCAAAAAGATGTCCTTGTAGAATGATGGGATTAGGAAATTCTTGTTTCAGGAAAAAAAAACTATCCTTAAGAAGGGATGGACTTATGAAATTTCAGTTTTGAGAAAAACCGATCCTTGAGGAAGGATGGAATTAAGAAATTCTGTGTTTTGTGAAAAACGATCCTTAAGAAAGGATGAATTTTAGAAATTCTGGTTTTGAGAAAAAACGATCCTTATGAAAGGATGGAATTAAGAAATTCTTGTGTTTTGTGAAAAACGATCCTTAAGAAATGATGAATTTGAGAAATTCTGGTTTTGAGAAAAACGATCCTTATGAAAGGATGGAATTAAGAAATTCCCGAGTTTGAGAAAAAATGTCCTTATGAAAGGATGGTTAACAAATTCTGAGTTTGAGAAAATGTCCTTAAGGAAGGATAGAGTTAAGAAACTTCTGTTTTTGAAGAAAATGTCCTTAAGAAAGGACAGAGTTAAGAAACTCATGTTTTGAAGGAAATGTCCTTAAGAATGAACAGAATTGAGAAAATGTCCTTAAGAAAGGACAGAGTTAAAAAACTCATGTTTTTGAGGAAATGTCCTTAAGAAAGGACATAGTTAAGAAACTCATGTTTTTGAGGAAAATGGGTCCTTATGAAAAGATTGGTTTCAAAAAAAAATTCTTTGAGTAACCAGTGCAAGGTTAGTTTCCGGGAATGTATTTATTCAAATGACATGTATATGCATGCATTAGTGATGATATACAGATGCATGAAATTCTTGTAGAAGTCTCTTTCTTCTGACTTAGTTTGATCTTCTGATTTTTGTTTAAAATTTGTCTCAGTAGAAGTTTGCCCCCCAGGCTTCATTGTCCTTATTCTTTTCTAGACTTGAACTTCTAAGCTAAATGATCCCCATGTCATCTCATTTTTTCTTTTTTCCAGGGAAATTGGCTTGGCTCACCACCAGAGGCGAGATTGGAGAAAGGTTGATTCCGTAACTTCATGACATGGAGTTATGACCTGAAAATGGAACATTAGTTAGTAATATGTTCGAAAAAATTTACCATTTTACCTGGATGTTCGAGCTTTTTTTTGCGTATTTGGCCTCCTTCATGGTTAAGGGTTGGCCATCATTATGTTGCCCTCACAGTTGAGATCTTTTGGTTTCTCTTTTCTGGACCTGTTTGTATGTACAAGAAGAAATGTGCTATGGGTGCACTTAACTTTGTGTTTGATGCATGTGTCTAGCCTAAATGCATGATGACTTGTACGATGCATGCAGTTAATGTCGAATGATGGATGTGTGAATGAGAGATTCTAATTTGCCCCTCAAAGGGGTTCCCCCGACTCTATGTTAGTTAGATATTTGTTGTTGATAAATAGTGCTCGGTGCCTTGTTTATAAGGATGCCCTCAACTTTCCTTGGTTCGATCATTTTTTGAATTACTTCCTCAGGTGAATGCCTCAACATTTTTGTCTAAGACTGCTCTTGAAGCGAACTCGAATCTTGAAGTATGTTTTCATATCTTCTTTGAAGAGCTGTCATTGTTCTTGTGAATACGTTAGGTTGCCCCCCGGTCGGGTCTATAAATTTGATGTTGGTTCATGGCAGCTCATTACTTTTGGCTCTAGCGAAGTGCTATAATCGATAATTGATGTAGTCATCTAGGGTGCAGAAGTCTGACTTGGCATCGGAGGCTCACTTCCTGAACTCGTCGAGGAAAGCTCTCAGCTTGGGGCCTTGAAGAGATATGATGTTTGTATGAGTGCAAAGGTTATTTGAAAATGCCCCTGGATTGGTCAACTTTGCTTTATCCGGTATTTGCTAACATGGGGCATCCCGAGATCGGTTTCAAAGTTCCGAAATGAATGCATGTAAATGCAAGGTACATGTTCTAGATGTGAAGGTACTGATTCAAAATAGAATGTATGCATGTAAATGGAAAATGCATGTCCTAGATGAGAAAGCACTGATTCAAAAATGGTTCCCGTAGTTCAAATTCTGAATTTACGGGATTTATTCGCAACTTTTGAATGTTGCATTGATATCTAGGGAACTAGATTTTCTCCCGATGATAATTTTTCAAATAAGGAACCAGACGTGAATCAATACTTCATGCTGATGAAGTGCAAAAATTAAAATGTTATAGTGGTGTCATGTAAATAGTGTGGAATGAATGACTTAATGCAACATGATCGCCAAAGAGAAGGAACGGGTTAGTTCATAATAAAAGAGTCAAATGGATAAATTGAATAATGAATAAGATAAAAATTAGCAGCAAAGAAAATTGAACATATATAGAAAATATAGGCATCAAAATCTAAACAGGGTGACTGCTAACGGGCAGAGTTTTGGTTTGGCTTTAAGGGGTAAGCTCTTAGGGTTTACTATATGTGTTTTGGTTCTAAAGTAACAGTACCCGAACTGTCGCTAGGACATCGATTCGGGAGGATACATTTCCCTAGGTCTGCACGGAGACAGAGGTCTCACGAAGACAAAGGGACCAATATCCCGGAAGCGTTTCACCATCCTACACGGAGGGAGTACCTCACGAAGGCGTGGTTTCTCGCTCCCATTTAAGGGACAGAGCTCGGGTATAGAGCTCATGATATGAAAACTCAAAAAAATTTATAAAAAAATTTGTAAAAATTTTAGAAAAAATGGATCACAAATTAATTAAATCGAAGTCATAATTTCCACTTATAGACAAAAAGTAATCGACTTGTGGCTTGACTCTCTAAAAAAATCCCCAGTGGAGTCGCCAAGCTGTAACAACGAGGGAGTCGCCACCAATCCTTTGTTTTAGTTTAGGTGAGATTGGAACACCTGAAAATCTGGTTATTTTAATAAAACTTGTTTTTTTAGTTTTTATTTAAAACAACGAGTTTTGGTCTGCGAAACCAGAAAAATAGGTTCGGGAGTTGGTTACGTGTGGGGAAGGATGAGCACCCCCACAACGCCCAAAATTGGTACCTATCGATTACGTAATGTCTTAACGGTGGAATTATGAATTCAAATATAATTTATCAATGTGATCCCTTAAAATATTTAAATGGATATTTGTTTGTAGAAAAGAAAATTTACACCCCAACAATCGGGGCATAATTTTTGTATATAAAAGGAATTTACACCCCTACGTTTAGGGCATAATTTTTGTTAGATTTCCGACTGAAGGGAATTTATTTTAAAAATTATAATTTAAGATTAAAAATAATACTTTTGTAATAGGGACTAAAAGAAAGCGGCACCCCTATGCTCGGGGTACGTTTTTCATGATAACCCCTAATAAAAGGTTTTAATTTAAAATTTAATTAAACAAATATAAATGAATAATTTATTCAAACATTGCATACAAAATAAAATATACAAACATGACATATAAAATAAAAAACATTCCAACAAATATAAAAATATCTTATATTGCATACAAATATATTTATTACAAAAAGACAACATTAAAATAAATACAGAGGCGAGGATCAAAATTTACCCTACTAGAAGCTCGAAATAAGAACTTCACTCGAACCCTAGCAGGATCTCCGCATCACCTCGCTATAACTCAAAAATTGATTCGAACGAACCTCGTCAGGGCCTCTGATCGAACCAATTGTTCGAACCATTAAAAGGGCACTGCCCCTAAGGTTCGAAAGGGGCACTGCCCTAAAACTTGCGCCACTTTGATGGCATTTGTTAGCCGTTTCTATGGCTTTGCCCCCTTGTCCATATGTGCAAAGACTCCCCCTATTTATACTAATTTGGGGTGGATGATGAGTCACTTTGCTTTGGGCGTGGATGTCTTGCATGGCATCCACGCATTTCACCCCTTTTTTATTATTTTTTTTTCATTTTTTTCTTTTTTCATTTTTTTCATTTTTTATAAGATATAAAATAATACATTTGAGTGAAAAATAAATAGTTATGGCCCGGACATAAAATGGGTATTACACCACACATGAGCAGTGTAAAGCTATAACAACGAGAAGTGGGAAACAAATACAAGGGCTGACAATTAAAGAGACACTCATTCAGGAACCGACCCTACAGACACCTGCCGAAACACTACCCCGGCAGACGTGAAACAATTTGTTGTGTAACACCCCGAAAAACGGTCTGGTCGGAAATAGGTTTCGATGATCGGAATATTGATATTAAAGTTTTGAAATCTCGATTTTTTGGCTAGATTATGTCCCAAGACTTTAAGGAACTAAGTCTCTAGTTAAGAATTGCTTAAAGAAAGCCAAGTAAATGTTTCTGGGCTAGGCGTTTCGATACGCTTAAGACCCGTATCGAAATGGCCTAGCTAAGGCATTCCGATACGGTCCAACGGTAATAACTACCTTTTTGTAATTTTGCTTGACCGTATCGAAACGGCCTCGAGCGTTCCAAAACGGTACCCTGCAGAAAACAGGGCAGGTGCCCCAAAAGTCAAAAGTTTCGACCTTTGATGAGTCACTTGCTTGCTTAGCACCTCCCCACATGTTTTTAAGCTGGAAAATGATCTCTTTTATCAGAGATAAGACAAGGGTGTCATGGGAATGTAGAGATGAGCCTTGGAATGAGTAAACCCTTGCTTAAGGGAAATGTTTTGATTGGTTCTTAGGGGGCAAACCCTTGGGTATAGGAAATCCATTTATTGGCTATTGAGGGAGGTGGGAAACAGTTATTAAATTTCTAAGCTCTCTATAAATAGAAGAATAATGTTAAGAGCTTTGTTTTTGGAATCTCCTACGAAAGCTTAAAACTCATTTCCTTCCAAAGTAAGCAAAGACCACCTTTGTCACCTTCCACCTCAAACCTAAGCAAGCACCTCCATGGAAGCTTAACCGAAGCTTTGTCTTTCCTTGTTCTAAGTCTAGTTTAATCCGTACGATCGCAAGGAAGAGGATTCAAGCATCGAACGAGGTATTATCGACCTTAGAAGCCTTAACCAATCGAGGTGAGTGTAGTAGCGTCTCGAGTTAGGCAAGGGCTTACTCGAATATGTTGTTCTAGTTATATTATTCCTTGAATAGGAGTTCTCATCATCCATCATGTATGGTAAGTGTACGGTAAGAATTGCATTGATTTCATGATTGATAGTGTACTTATTATTATTATCATGAAAACTAGTGAAAGCATTGACATAATGTTAAGTATGACATGAATCTTTGATGACGTGTTGTTATGAAATGATAAATGTTATGAACATGTTAATGGGCCTTAGATTCGAAGTATTGGATACAATTGGCATGCCATAGAATTCACGAGCTCAGTATACGGGTGGACTACGGTCCTAGGGCTACGGCCTATATGATTTGGCGAGGCGGAGGGATGTATTGTGTTTGGTCTTTGGCGATGACGGCGGGATGACCATTAAGAAATTGGCGAGGAGGTGGAATTCGTGTATCCATATACCATGAATCGATCCAAGGAAATTATGAACTCAAGATAATGATTGCCATGAATCATGATATTGTTATATGCCTTGTTATGAATATGAAATATGCCATGATATTACATAATTAATGTTATGATTCTTAGAAGCATGTTATAAGTTATAATATATATATGTATGTATATTCATGGTTATGTGACTACCTCACTAGGCAAAGTATGCCTAATGCATTTCATGCATCCATTTCAGGATAAGCAAGTGTTGGGATTGAGATCGGAGAAATTGGTACGTTGCACAAGTCAAAACCAAGTCAAAGTAAGGTGTTTTATCCTTCGAACTCCTAGTATGGTGGCAAGGTCTATGTATAAGTTTGACATGTCTATTTTGGTATGTCTATGTTATGTCAGTAGTTTATGCCCTAAAAAGGTTGTGGGTAAAGTTTCAACGCTTTTGAACCATGTTTATGTAGTCAAAACGAATAAAAACCAGTTAAATTTTGTCAATATAGGCCTACCGTACCAAAACGGGTGATGACGTTTCAATACGGGTAATTTAGGCATGGGAAGCAGGGCGTACCGAAACAGAATAAGTCTGTTTCGGAACAGTTTGGCTACTGGAGGCCCCTGTTTCGATACGGGTTTCGAAACGGAACAAGTCAAAGTCAAAGGTAGTCAACCTGTATCAATACGGGTCAAGTCGTATCGATACGGTCATGTAAGAAAAGTCATTAAGTTGACCACAGTCAAGCCGTATCGAAATGGCTCATAGCGTTTCGATATGGGGTAGTATTCCTAAAGCTTTTATAGAAAATAATTGGATTAATACGTATACCCGACAACGTTCTGTTCGAATAAATTTTAATGAAGGCGTAATGTTAAGTTTAATGAGTCTGGTTTGATGAAAGTTTTTAGTAGTTTAATGAGTTTAAGTCTGGTAAGTATTAATAAGAAAGTTAGGTTTTGAATAAAGTTTTAAGTAAGAAGTTAAAAGGATTTTTAACGCATTGTTTTCGGTAACACTCTCCGACCCGGTTCTCGACCAGGCCGGGTAAGGGGTGTTACATGTTGTCACCAACCCTGTCACGAAAACATAAGAATCTAAGGAGGAGACAAAAGAAGTTGAAGAATGTGAGCCTCTTCAGATCCGAATCCCATGTGAAAGACGTCTCGAAGATTGCCATCCTCCACCCCCCTTTCCACAGCGATTGAAGAAACAGAAACATGAGTACCAGCTTAAGAAGATCTATGATGTTTTTAAGCAAGTACATATTAATATTCCGTTGTTGGAGGCCATTAAGCAGATGCCTGGTTATGCCAAGTTCCTTAAAGATGCTATGTCCAGGAGATCCAGACTTGGGGAGTTTGAAACTGTAGTCATGACAGAAGGATGCATGGCAGTCCTACATAACCGTACACCCACAAAGAAGAAGGACCCTAAGAGTTTCGTCATACCATGCATAATCGGTGATCAGTATGTGGGTAAGGCACTTTGTGATCTTGGAGCTAATATAAATCTAATGCCCAAATCTGTTTTTCAGAAATTAGGTATTGGACAAGTAAGGCCCACAACAGTCATGTTGCAATTGACAGACCGCTCTTACGTACAGCCGAAAGGAAAAATTGAAGACATTCTGGTATCATCCAAGACGTGTTCGCCAAAAGAACTTGGACCTAAGGATAGGACGAGTCACTCCAGGGGTTCTTGCTGAACTTGAAGTAATAGAGTTGTCTATCGCTGCCACGACAATAACAGACCGCTACAGCGACATGCTCCTCAACATAAGCACAGAAGTCCTCTGAACAGTGCAATACCTGCACTACGGAGCAAATCAATACCAGCCTACTTTATCAGTTTGATTTCTTCTCTTATTTTAGTTTACCTTCAAGATTATTCAAAACACCCAATTAAATCTATTTCTTCTCTTGTGCAGGATTTTAAAGTTAGAAGTATTTCCAGTCCCTGTGGAGACGATATCCGATACTTCGTATCACTTTATTACTTGTGACGTGTATACTTGCACTCAATTGCGATAGTCTTATTTACACGCAACAGACATCTTTATACAATACATAGTAATATGTGTTGATGGGCATGTTGTCCCATTATATTTCTCAAAATCGGGATCTTGAATTTTGGTGGTGCGACTAAATTAGTTACCAAGCTCAGATCCTTGGAATCCATTCCACCATGGGCAGCTCCGTCCTGGAAGGATTTGATCATCCCTTCTAACTTCTCATACTTATCTTCCCCCTTCTATTCAATTCAAACCTTATCAGCAATTTCATCGAGGTCAAATACCTCATAATTGTTGGCCTCTCCATTTGGAACATGAGTGAAAGATTTAGCTACATGGATGGGTGTTTTGGCCTTAGCATCAGCCTCCCTCCTAAAGGTCATTCCTAGGAATCATGGAATGGCAGTAGTGTTTCCTCCTTCTTCAACCGCATCTGGTTCCTTGAATCCTAGCATAGCAGCTATTGAGCTAACGGTCTTTTGATGAACTGCCTCAATTTGTTGTTTCAAGTCGACCTCTATTTTCTCTAGCTTATCTTGGATGTTCTTTTGGTTCGCCTCCAGAGTTGTCAATCTTTCCTCATAGTTCATGGCTCGTTTTGGGCTCGTGTACCGTATTTATGAGTTGTCTTAGCAATTTTGGATACTCGGTCATTTTTATTATTAAGTTAGTTTATGACATGAATGAATGTATGCACAAATGAATTCATAAAAGCAAACAAGACAATGCAAATGCATGAATGCAGTCGAAGGGCCATCAATTCCATTGAAAATCTGCTAATGAAAGGAAACTCTTTATTGAATACGAATGCTTTTATTACATCTTTTTCTTTTTTTCGAATTACAAATATCTTTCTGCTTGAACACCTAACTCTTTGATTTCTTCAACTAGCCACATGAGCCTTGGTCCGACTTCTCCAACGGGCTTGATGTACTGACGAAGAGCTACAGCTTCGGTTGCTAACATTGTCACGTACTTGATCCTCCTCCTTTTAAAAGAGCTTTCCATTCATAATTTGAACAAATTTCCAGAATCAACCCCTTCTAAATATGGAATGATGCACATGCAAGATAAAGAGCAGAGATTAATAAAGCAAGAAAAAGGGAAATGAAATCGTCAAAAACAAATTAAATGCACGATAATTCTGGGCCGGCATTCCAACATTTTAGGACATGTCTCCACGGATTATTCCTGCGACTCAACACCCTAGGCTTTCTGCATGGCTCTAATTAGGGGTAGGCTCAAAATTCTCAATCTTGGTTTGGTTCTAAAAAGATACCCGAGTTGTCCTTGTTGTCCCCTACTAAGGGTAGCAAGGCCCTCGATTCTCACCCATTATAGGCTACAAACGAATCGAGTTCAACTCAGGAGGACTCACCACCGAAGCCTTCTCGAAGAATCAATATCCTTACGAAGCAAAGGGAATGAGTCCCGAAGGTACTTGCTAGGATCATACGAAGAATCAATATTCTTACATGAGCAAAGCATATTTCCCCCCACTTAAACGAACGGGACAAAGCTCGGGAATAGAGCTTGGAATTAAATCTTAAATGCATAAAATAGATTTATATTCATTTAAACGGACAAATAAATAGAACCTATCATGAACTTGCAAATTCCGTATTAAAAAAAACATTTTTTTGAAAACCATTTAAAATCAATTTGTGGTCTGACCCTCTTTTGTTTTTATTTTAAAACAAAAACAAGTCCCCAGCGGAGACGCCAAGCTGTCGCAACCACCTTTTTAGGGGAGGTTTCGACTTTTTGGTAAAAACTTTAAAAAAACACGGAGTCGCCACAATCTTTTTGAAAAGTGTGATTGGATCACTTTAAATCAGGGTTATTTTAATAAAACGTTTTGTTTTAATAAAACAACGATTTTGGTCTGCGAAAATCAGAAAATAAGTTTGGGGTCGGTTACGCGTGGGGAAGGGTTAGCACCCCCACGACGCCCAAAATTGGTACCTAATTGTTTTTAAAATTGTTTTCAAAACTGGAATTTGCAAGTTCACAATGGTTCAACTTTACTTGCTCGTTTAATGAATAATAGTCTATTTTAACGGCCTTATCGCCCGGGAGATAAACTTTAATCACCGCCAACATTTCTGGCGCTAACCCATCATTCCCGTTTGATAAGATTCCGCATTAAATTAATTTCACTTTTTCAAACAACAAAGAGAATTTAGTGTGTTGAGCATTTTATTCATTTCTAAGTTCGATTACTTAAAAACCCTAAAAACGTCTAAGTCTTTTATTCCTAATTTAAAGTTTAAGTATGCTTAAGTGTATTTTATTTTTTTGAAGAACATTTTTCAACAAAACATGTCTCTATCTAAACTTTAGAACATAGCCCTAAATTTTAAATTTATTTCTAAAACAAGCAAGCAACCTTTTATTATTTTGAGTTTTTCTTCTTTTTTATTATTTTTTTGAAAATCTTTTATTTCTTTTTTTACTTTTTATTTTTTAAAAGTCAAGACTTTTTTTACATTTTTTACTTTTTTTATTTTTTTTTTGTTTTTCCCACCTTTTTTATTTTTCATTTCAAAAAAAAATTCTTCTTTTAAAACCCTTTTATTCTTAGAGAATTTTTAAAGCTTTTCTTTTAAAAATGGCCCTTTTTAAAATAACTTTATTTTTGAAAGATTTCCCTTTTAAGCTTTTTTTAAAAGAATTTTATTTTTTTCCTAAAAACCCTAAACTTTTACCTTAAAACCTTTTTATTTTCTTTTTCTTAAAAAAAACTTTATGACTTATTTCTTTTAAAAATAACATCTTATTTATCTTTTTTTATTTTTCAAATCACTTAACCCATTTATTATTAAAACTAAATTTCAAAAAAAAACATTTTTATATTTTTTTATTAAAATCAAGCCCCTTTATTATTTTCACCCATGCATTATTGTTTTTTCCTAATTAAATCCCTAACTTTAAGTTTTTTCAATCAAACCACATTAACTCATTTTATTCATGCATTTTAATTTAAACACCTTTAAAGTTTTATTTCTACATTTTCTAAAGATCAAAACAACTTTAACAACATTTTTTAAGCATGCCAATTTTAAAAAGATCAAACCAAATTTAAAACGGAGAATTAAAACGAAATCGTTACCGGAATCGTGAAACGATTTTTCTGACTTCAAGAACACAACCGAAACGACGAACGAAGAACTCGAATCCGAACTTCTTGAAATGCTCCTAACTGCTTCCAGAAAATTGCTTCCAAACTCGAACTTCAACTCAAAATTTCCAGCAACCCCTGAAGAATTTTTAGAGAATTTTTTCGGATTTTTCTAAGCCTATTTGTTTTTTTTTTCAAGTGTGTTTTCTTGAAAATTGTGTGTTGAACAATGGAAGGGGGAGGGGTTTTTATACTCAACTTAAGCTTGCAAATCAAGCTAAAGTTCGTGTTTAAATCCCCAAATTGGAGCCAAAATCAGACCAAGAACTTGATTCTCGTTAAAACCCCTCAATCCTTATCTGATTTGGTCCAATATCGAAGCTGAATTTTCCCCTTGATTCGAGCCTAGGGTTTGACCTTTTGTTTCAATTTTTTTGTAGATTTTGGCGAGCACAGGCGGCGACGGCGAGCGGGATTGGTGGCATTAGGTCGACGGCGGCGAGGCGGACCGGCCGGTACCAACAGTGACGGCAGCCGTGGCCGGTAGACGCCGGCCGACCACCTTGAACACACGGCGTGAGGGTTTGCTGGGGAACCAGCCCGCAAGCGTGCGGCCCACACGCTGGCGCGTGACGCGCGCTGGTTCCCCTTTTTCCTTTTTTATATATTATTTTCTTTCTTTTTCTTTTTTGTTGTTTTTTGGCTATTTTTCTTTGTTGTTTTTTTACATTTATTATTTTTTTGCCCTCATTTTATTTCCTTTTTCCTCCAATATTTATTTTTCACCATTATTATTAGAATCATTTTCTCTTTTTTTCTTTTTTAAAAGATGGGCTAGAATTTAAAATGGGCTTTGTTCTTTTTTCTTTTAAAAATGGGCTTTTAAAAATGGGTCTTTGTTATCTTTTATTTGTTTTAAAAAAGTGAGCCTTTTATTATTTAAAGGGAAAAGGGTGTTTCTCTTTTTTATTTTTCTTCTTTTTCTTTATTTTTTCAGATTATTTAAAATTGAGGTGAAAATTTAGTGACAACAAGCACGGTGGTCCTCCTCCTTGTTCTTCATTTTTGGATCTTATCAAGAACGTTTTTTATTACCAAAGAGGGTTTGTTTGATCCATTTGATTCTAAAAAGAAGAAAAGATTGTGTTTGTAGAAAAAAGGGGTTTTATACTTATAACCTTTTTGGGCCAATTACATTAATTAAAGACACCTTTCTTATATCTTTTTAAAATCTGGAAATAAGTTTTAAAAATCTCACAAAGTAGTCACTCACTTTAGAAATAAATAAAATTTCTATTTTTAAAAAAGAAAAATTAAATATTTATTTTTTACTAATAAAACCTTTTTAAAAAAATGTTCTAAAAATATGTAAAAGTGTTGACCTGATCCGGGAAGGATACACTTCTCTTAAAGTTAAATCACACTTTAATTCACATTTTTATGTATGTAATCTTTGCATTTTAATTATATTGTTGTTTTTTTTTTAAATTGCTTCTTTGCTTGCTTGTTTAATAATTAGAATCTTAATTAATAAGGTGCCTTATCAAACAGAAATGACGGGTTAGCGCCAGAAGTGTTGGCGGTAATTGAAGTTCATTTTCCGGGCGATAAGGCCGATAAAATAGACTTATATTCATTAAAATGGACGAGTAAATCGAACCTTTGTGAACTTGCAAATTCCAACCTTTTGAAAACATTTTTGAATTCAATAAGGTACCAATTTTTTGGCGTAGTGGGGGTGCTAACCCTTCCTCACGCGTAATTGACCCCCAAACATGTTTTCTGGTTTACGTAGACCAAAAATGTTATTTTAATAACTAAAACGCTTTATTAAAATAACCTCGTTTTAAAGTGATTCAATCACACTTTTTCAAAAAGATTGGTGGCAACTCCGTGTTTTAGTTTTTAAAATATCGGGCCACTTGAAAAATGGTTGCGACACCCTCAAAATAGTGCTTTAAGCGCTGGCCATTTACCTTAAAAATTTCTCCGGTTTTCAAATTCTTGATGTCCACAGCACCATGGGCATAGGGTTGTACTACTTCAAAAGGGTCTGACCATCTCGACTTAAGCTTGCCTGGAAACAATTTAAGCCATGAGTTAAAAAGAAGAACAAGTTGACCTACCTCGAAATATCTTGGCAAATATTTCTTGCCATGCCAACGTTTGGTTCTTTCCTTATGTAGCTTGGCATTTTCATAGGCGAGTGCTCTGAATTCTTCCAACTCATTAAGGTCTAGCATTCCTTTTTTCTCCCGCTACGAACCATGCCATGTCAAGTGTTCTGATTGCCCAATAGGCTTTATGTTCAAGCTCTACTAGCAGATGGCATGATTTACCATATACAAGCTTAAAAGGTGAAGTGCCCAACGGAGTTTTGAAGGCAGTTCTATAGGCTCATAAAGCCTCATCTAGTCTCAAAGACCAATCCTTTATCAAAGGATTCACAGTCTTTTCTAGGATATTCTTGATCTGCTTTGTTGGAAATCTTGGCTTGCCCATTTGTCTGTGGATGATAGGTCGTGCATATCCTTTGTTGTATCTCATACCTGCACAAAGCTTTAGAAATTATACTATATTTAAAATGGGTGCCCTCATCATGAATGATCACTCGAGGGGGCACCAAAACGGGTAAAGATATGCTTGTGCAAAAACTTGGCAACAGCCTTGGTATCATTTGTTGGCAGGGCAGTAGCCTCTACCTACTTGGAAACATAATCGACTGCCACAAGGATATATATATATATTGCCAAAAGATGGGGGGAATGGACCCATAAAGTCTATCCCCCAAACATCGAATAAGTCCACCAACATGATGTTATGGGGCGTAAGTTGATGTATGCAGAGATATTCCAGTCCGTTGGCATGGATCACATGCCTTGGTGTAGTCATGAGCATCCTTATACAATGTAGGCCAATAAAAACCCGACTGCAACACCTTGGCAGCAGTTTTTAGTCCAGCAAAGTGTCCACCATATGGCGCGGCATGGCATGGTTGCAAAATAGTATGTTGCTCATCCTCTGGCACACAACGGCGGATCAATTGATCGGCATATTGCTTAAACAAGAAAGGCTCACCCTAGTAGTACTGTCGAACATAACACAAAAAATGCTTCCTAGAATTATAGTCCAAATCTGATGGCATGACGTTGCTCACCAAATAATTAACGATGTCGGCATACCATGGCACGACATCTACTGCGAGTAAATACTCGTCTGGGAACTCATCTATGATAGATTTAACATTTTCATCCTCACTGTGATGCTCTAGTCGTGATAGGTGATCAGCTACTAAGTTTTCACTGTCCTTCTTGTCTCGAATCTCCAGATCAAATTCTTGTAGAAAAGAAACTTGTTGAGAAGTCAAATTGAATAAAAAAGAATTTGAAAGAGTCAAAGTAGTAAGTAATTGTGCGAAATTAGACTAAAGTAGAAAAAAGGAAGGACTAAGATAACAATTAACCTGATATAGCAAAAGACCTATTTTTCTCGAAGTTTTGGGTAATCTGTAAATTTTAATATTATGATTGGTATCTGATTTGATTATCTTATTTTTTTCGAATATTCGATTCAAATTATCTTAAAATTAAAAAGTAGACCAATATTCAAATTTTCAAATAAGATAAACGGATTAAATTGTTTGGATGATATTCTTTTACACGCCCCTAGTGTGAATCATGGCATGGCATGTGCTTGGTAGTGTGATTGACAGGCTTTCGTGTAATGTTGCATAAGGCTTGCACTTTTGCTTTTCTATCTTATTTCCTCTCGATTGTTTTGGGAACGTTTGTTAGTTATGTGTCTCATTTAGTGATTTTCTACTATTATTTATTAATTTAATGACTTTCTGTTATTATTAATACTAAATTAACTTGGCTGTAAAAAATATGAATAAACTACAACAAAAAACAATATAATTGAAAGGTATTTTTTTAATTGATCGAGTGATTAAGAATGATCATATGTTATTCATTTTGTGTGAGTTCCAATCTCAATATTTACATGAGGAATTTACATATCGCTTTATTGAAGAAAAAAAATATAATTGAAATAGAAGGAAAATAACTTGTGATTAATGAAATGAAAGTTAGAGAGGAGGAGATTACAACGAGATTCGTAGAAACTAGTGATTTAAATAGCGGCCCGCAGTCGATAGCATTCGTTATATAGCTGTAGAGACAACAACCGCGATACCCGCATCGTTTATTAAAAAAAATTATGATCGTGATACTTGCAGTGGTCACAATAGCATCCGTATATGGTTCATTGATATAGATACATATACGAATGTGGGTACAGAAACGGGGACGAGAAACGAGAATTTCTAAAATTATAAGGTACAAGTACAATAAATGTATGACAAATATAAAATAAATTCTAGATTCTAAAAAATATAAAAATAAAAAGTCATAAAAATCATATGAACATGACATCACACATACTTATATACTTATAATTGAATCATGTGAGAAAGATAAAAGTGAAAAGAAAGAAAAGAAAAGACAGAAAAGGGTACGAGAATAGAAGAAAAAAAAGATGAAAAAATACTTGCAGTTACTTAAGCCGTACACAATATGTTCTTAGTACGGGGACGTATCACATATGAAGTACGACTTTAGACTCAAGTACTTATGCTTCATAGGCATCCATTATATCCTTAACCGCAACTGCAATTTAAATTCATGATAACAACTACTACTGCATCATCATTTTCATGTTATATTTTCCCATTGATTGTTTTTGCTAAGCAAATAAATTTTATTATCAATAGAAATTAAAGGCAACAATGCCTACTTAAAAAAATGAACCAAAACTTTTCAACACCCATCAGAATCAACCAGCTCTTACAGTGAGTAATCTAATGGCAAAATAAACAAACTTTGGACCATCAATTAGGAGCAAGAAACGAATCATCTTACTCACAATGGCACTAAAAATCAAGACTTGCAACAAATAGAAACTCAATCTCTTCCGCTACTTAAACATCCATTGGAAAAAATTAAAAGCAACCTTACAATCATCACAGTAATCAAACATTTATTGATTTTACTATTTCAACTCATTTAGATATTTTAATTACATAAAAAATTAAAAATCAATTTAAATTTATCTTAATAATAAAAATAAAAAAAGAAATATTTTGACTAACATTGTATCGAGTGTGACTTTAGTTTTCTAAAAAAAGACAACTTACATGATCAACCTTTCCACGACCGCAATCAACAAAATTAAACTTTCAGCATACTATCAGAATAACTCACGAATTGCAATCAAAGATAAGAAGGATACAAAAACTACCACCAAGCTTTGAATGAAATTACCCTTTGTATACCGAACTTTGCCAAGAAAACATTTATCTCATTACTTTGAGTTAAGTGCGAAATCAAGATCAGCACCACGAATCCGATTCAATTATATAACTTGGTTTTGGACATTTGAATGTTAATTAGTGCAAAAGGTTTCGATAGCTAGGAATAGGAGTAATTGCTTGCGTGAATATTAAATATAGGGCTGAAATATTTCGTTTAGTTATAGTGTAATTATAAAGGTTAGATTGGGTTGGATATATGTGGTGAAGGGATAAGTTTACTGTAAGTGAGTTGTTTATATATTTGTCCTACTTTTTAAATTCGTTAATTTTTTAGCTTTCTTAGCTGGTGTTAAGCTTCATGTTGGATGTTATTTGTGGTAAGTTGACACTTTTAATTAGGGGTCGACGTGCTCTTTGGGTGTATAGAGTTTTTTTTTACTATTTGTTGTCTTTAGACTTAATATTTGGTAGATTTTTCAAGGAGTGTGATAGGTTTGATTTAAATGTTTTGAAGTTTAGGCGTTACCTATTGTTTTAGTTTATATTTAGGCATTTTTGTGACTGAAAATTGTCTACTCTTTTCCGGTGCCCCACATTTATGCATTGTTATTAAAAAATTGAATTAAAAATTGAGTTATGGTTTAAGATTAAAGTTTAAGATATTGAGTATAGATGAATTTGTTGTAATGATATTTGAGGTTAGCTTAAATAAGTCTATCAATGATGGTTTAGAATTAAAGTTTAAAAAGTAAAGTCAAGTATTGAATACTTAAAACGATAATTTAATTAAATTTTGAGAATATTTTACAAAGTGTGCATAAAGTAATTAGATATTTAAAATTAGGATGCCTTGACAAATGACCAAGGCCATCTATATATAGTCTTCCACCTCCTCAATGGACGGTGGAAATCAATCTAATCATACGATCAATATTTTATTTTTAGAGAAATATTTAAAAGACTTGAAATATCTTCAACTTCTACACAATTCTACAATAGACTAGTCTTGGAGAATTCTCCACAAGTTTTTAGAACACTCCATAATCTTTCACTGTATTTGTATGTCAAAGATGCCTTGGACCAAAGGGATAAAATTTTGGGGCAAAATGAAAATATGTGAAAAATGGAAGTGTTATTTGTTTCGAACTTGTAAGAGAACACTAAATTTAAACTGGCGCATTGGATGTTTATAATCTCGCTACTTCTTCAACTTGTGGTGGAGGTTCTTGATTTGCTATGATGATGAGTTATTTCGGTATTTCTTAATTATGGAAAGTCGACACATATGCTTAAGCTCGGTTTTTTAAGGCTTCAACGACGGTTGCTCGAATGTGGTGGTCAATGACTTTTGAGGATCCGAAGGGCCAAGATCCGGAGAGGACTGTGAGTCAAACTGAGCTAAAAGAGATTATTTAACTGAGTGGGGATCAATTTGTTGTTCTTCTTCTTCTTCAATAGTGTCGTCGGATTCATAGTCAAATCCTTTGAGTGGGAACCGATGAAAACAAGAGAAACATAATTGTGTTATCAAGAGAGATATGGGAAGAAGCGAATGAAAGAATGATATGTACTTGAGTCTCTTAATTTTGGTGTTGGGGCTTAGTTTTAAAAGGTGTTAGGCGCTTCGAGGCACAAAAAGTCTCTGGAGTCAAGGCGCGAAACACTCGTCTTTCATAGGTGAGGCACCCTTTTATCTTAAAAATTTATAAATCAACCCTATAACATATTTTGTACTTAAAAATATAATAATTATAGTATATATGCTAAAAGACAAAAAAATATTTTCTACTTAAATTTGTACTTAAGTCTCAAATCAAACAAATTGATATAAAAGAAAACAACCAATCATAGTTCAAATAAAAGAAATAAAAAACAATCAAAGTATCAAACATAGTTCAAACGTTAAATATAAGCAAGCAACATGCACAAAGTCGCACTTAGACAATTATCACTTAAACACTAAAGGACTAATATTTCATTACTCCAAATCATCACCATCCTCGAAATATCCATCTTCATCAAGTTCATAATCTCCATCTTCACCAGTATTCTCTTCTATCTCATCATCATCATGCACTAGGACTTGATGAGTTGATCTAGGAGCAGAGGTTGCACTCAGACCTTCCAACGCTCAAAGAAGAAGGAAAGAAGAGAAGAAGAAGAAAGATGACTTACTGACAATGTAACCCCCTCGTCCCGGTCTGGACGCTCGACCGATCCGAGTGGCTACACGGGGATAACCGAGGCGAAACCCGTTAAGGCTCCACTTCGGTTACCGACCCAAGGAAAACTTTTTCATTTAAATTATCTTCTCTAGATGAGATATTAAATCCTATGTGAGGAAAGCAACAGCGGAAGAAACGATGAGGTAATCAACCAACAGCCCATTTTAATCTTAAACAGCAGGTCGTATCGGAACGCCCATAGGGTGTTTCGATACGCCTTGACTGGGTCAACTGGCCAAAGTCAACCCGAAGAGACCGTTCCGAAGCAGGGGTGACCCGTATCGAAACGCCCTCAACGGTCAACTTCTCGTGGTCAACGATACGAAGGCCGTTCCGAAACGCTAAAGCTCGTTTCGATATTTCATTTTATCGTCAAATTCTCAAATTTTCAGTGGCAAAATCGTACCGAAACGTTCCCTAGCGTACCGAAACGCCTGGCCCGAAACAAAGGGGCCGTACCGAAACGGGACCAACCGTTTCGAAATGCCCTCTGTCTGCAGATTGGTTTTAGCTGGTTTTTGGCACAAGGCTGTCCCAAAACACAACTAGAACCTCCCACAACACACAAGCATTAACTCTAGATACAAGACATCCTAAATGAACATGCTTAACACACATCGAACATATAAAACCATACATAGATAGGATGCATCAAATCAACATAAGAATCATACATGGCATTTAAGATAACTTGCTTCAACAAGAACATACACTTAGGCAATCAAGGTAGGCAATTTAAACATGGTTTACAAAAAAGACAAGGCATCCAAAAGCCAAACCAACATTCACATATAAAGTAGTCTAACATGCTCCTAAAACCAAACATCCACAACTCGCATCCAAAAACTCAAGACAACAATACATATCCCATTGCTTGACTATTACACCTCATGATTCAAAAGTCCATACTTGATAGCTAAGATAGCACCACAAAAACACTTGGAGGCCCTCTCCTTGCGCAAGCAACCCACAAGCTACGGATCTGCATTGTCGAACAAAAGAGAGCGTAAGCATAAAGTATGCGAGGGTAAGCTCATAAAACAAACCTCGACAATGCAGGGTCCAAGAACAAGCAACAACCAAGGTAGAATGCATGCTCTTACCTTCGACCCACATGAGCCAAAATATGATATGTTGCATGAACATAAACTCAAATTTATGCCATGCTCAACAAGTCCATATCCACATAATATGTAAACACATATATCAAATCCATATTGGCCACACATATCATTTCATATTGGCACCTAGCTACGACTCGAATACGCGGATAACCGTTGGAACTCACATCCAACACAACCATTACCTTACGGTGGGATTACACTCATCACCGTTCACGTGGAAAGGATTCCACTCATCCTCACACCCCGTCGATGAGATTACACTCATCACCGACTAGTCATATATAAGAAGATTTTCCGGGCGAACCCGTACTCCATCTTGATGACTACCATCACCAAGACCACGCGCGCATTTGACTCATGTGTGCACACTAACATCCTAATGATCGATCATTTGTACCCAAGCATACTAGTGCCAATACTACACATTTCATTAACCTTTCACAACATCATTCCATATCAACTTTCGTGCTTAGCACGTACTCACCATGATTACCATCATGCACAAGCCACATGCATATCACAACGCATCAATACCATGCCTCAACAACATGTATAACACAATATACATAAACACCATAATCATAATTAAACATGAGGCATAAACAACAATTAGAGTTCAACCAAAGTCTCTAACTAAAGCTTGGGACTAGGCTACCACTCTAATCCCAACTCTAGGTGGGTCAACCAATCCCAACCTAGTCCATATGCTTGAACCAACACTTGAACACCATTTAAAAAAACATTTAACCACTCACCGACTATTCCAAGCTCAACACACTAGCCGGTCAAGCTTCCAACGATTCTGGATTCGGTCCCGAGGCTTCACCAACCCAAATTCTTACTTCTAGTCAACTCAACACAATCAAAACAACCTCAAATCAGTTCACACATCAATGTAGCAAAGCGGAACACTAATCAAGAATAAAACATAAGATTTCAAGCTAAGAACAACCCCCGAAACCTCAATCCCGAGCAGCCATCAAACACAATCCAAAACTCTTGATTTCAACCTTTTTAACACACTTAAATGCTCCCAAAACAACCCCTAACTATCACCCTAACATCAGCCCTCAATTTCCAACACATAGCAACCCCAAAACCAACCTTAAAACCCTTCAAAAACCCCTCTAAAACCCAAATCCGAGAATCTTCACAAAACCCTTTGAAATTCATATATGTTGGACCTTATGGGTTGTAAACAACTTATCTAACAATAATAAATCAAAAGCTTTGTTGGAAATTCATAAAGCTTCAACCTTTGACAAATTCTTTGAAAAACCCAAAATACAAAATACATGGTTTTATTGAAAACTAATGGTACTAAAATGGAGAGGAAGGTAAGGCCATGTCAAAAACGTAATTACCTTTTCAAAATCACCAACAAGGAGCAAAGGATGTGATGGAATAGTAAAATGGAGAGGATGAGCTCTCTTTGTCATTGAAATGCAAAATGGAGGGGAGGGGGAAGAAGATGACAAGGCTTATTTTAATAAAAAGGGTTTTAATTTGAAAGTCTACTTAATTACCATAGTGCCATTAATGAGGATAGCTATCTCAATTTCCAAATTCCATGGAATTGGGCTTTAAAATCAAAACATGTCCAACATAAATTATTTGTTTTGAAACCCGAGGCCCAAAATAATATTTTATTATTTTAATTATAAAACCGAAACCCGAAACATTATTTTAATATTATTTTCACCCGACCCCCAAACTCGGGTGTTACAACTCTCCCCCACTTAAGGAATTTCGTCCCCGAAATTACCTGACGAAAACAAGTACGGAAACTACTCAAGCATATCAGTTTTCCTCTCCCACGTGGCCTCTTCCACACCTCTATGTCTCCACAACACCTTGACCAACTCTATGGTCTTGCCACGCAACACCTTGCTATAAGAAGCAAATATCTCAACAGGTTCTTCATTGTAAGACAAATCCGGATTCAGTTCTATCTCCTCAACGGGCATAACATGAGATGGATCTGATCTATATCTCCTAAGCATCGACACATGAAAGACATCATGGATCTTCTCTAACTCAGAAGGCAATCTCAAGAAGTAAGCTATTGGCCCAATCCGCTCAACTATCTCATACGGGCCAATAAACCTCGGACTCAACTTGCCTTTCCGGCCAAATCTCATTACCTTCTTCCACGGAGACACTTTCAGAAACACCTTCTCACCCACTGTGAACTCAATCTCCTTCCTCTTCAAATCTGCATATGATTTCTGACGATCGGAAGCTGCTCTCAAACGGTCGTAAATCAACTTCACCTTTTCAGTAGTCCCCTTAAGCAAATCCGGCATAGGTAACAATTTCTGACTCGTTTCAGCCCAACAGATCGAAGTCCTACATCGTCTACCATACAAAGCCTCATAAGGAGCCATTTGTATACTAGCCTAGTAACTGTTGTTGTAAGCAAACTCAACTAAGGGCAAGTGCTTCTCCCAAGAACCCTGGAAGTCGATCACACAACAACGAAGCATATCCTCCAAAATCTGTATCACTCGCTCTAACTGTCCATCTGACTGCGGATGATACGAAGTATTGAAATGCAAACGGCTACCTAAGGCACTATGCAAACAACTCTAGAACCTCGCTGTGAATCTCGGATCTCTGTCTTATACAATAGACTTCGGAACTACATGAAGTCTCACAATCTCGCGAATGTACAAATTCGCCAACTTGTCTAAAGAATCTGTAGTGTTCACTGCTAAAAAGTGGGCACACTTAGTGAATCTATCAACTATTACCCAAACGGAGTTCTTCTTCGAAGGAGACAACGGTAACCCCGACACAAAGTCCATAGTGATCCTCTCCCATTTCCATTTCGGAATCTTCAAAGGCTGTAACAAACCTAAAGGAACCTGATGTTCTGCCTTCACTCTCTGACAAACCATACAACGGCTCACATACTCGGCTACATCCTTCTTCAAACCAACCCAGAAATAATCATTCTTCAAATCTCGGTACATCTTAGTGCTACCCGGAAGCATCGAAAAAGGACTCGAATGCGCTTCACTCAGAATCAGACGTCTCAACTCAACATCTTCAGGTACTACAACTCTGTCTCTGAAACACAACACATTCTCACTACTGAAGCTATACTCGGTCGGTCTACCTTCGGCTATGTCCTGAACGTGAGGAACTAAAGACACATCTTGCAACTGCTTCTCTCTGATCAACTGAATCAAAGAAGGCTTCACTTGCAACTCTGTGATCAAACCATCATCATCTGACACACTCAACTTAGCAAACATAGCTCGCAACTCAACTGCAACTTTTCTGCTCAACGCATCGGCTACTACATTTGCCTTACCCGGATGGTACTCAATGGTCAAATCATAGTCTTTTAACAGCTCAAGCCATCTTCTATGTCTCAAGTTCAACTCTCTCTGAGTCATCAAATACTTCAAGCTCTTATGATCGGT
The DNA here is from genome assembly GCA_958450335.1 of Hibiscus tridactylites. Taxonomy (NCBI): domain Eukaryota; kingdom Viridiplantae; phylum Streptophyta; class Magnoliopsida; order Malvales; family Malvaceae; genus Hibiscus; species Hibiscus tridactylites. The sequence goes on along the minus strand of OY288290.1, from coordinate 45,233,989 downwards.
GTAAACTATGCACTTCTCACCATACAAGTAGTGACGCCAAATTTTCAATGCAAACACAACCGCGGCTAACTCAATATCGTGAGTAGGGTAGTTCTTCTCATGTATCTTCAACTGTCTCGAAGCATAGGCAACAACTCTTCTTTCTTGCATTAGGACACAACCTAAACCTATGTAGGAAGCATCACTATAGATCACAAATTCTTTACCTGAAACTGGTTGTACCAACACTGGAGCATTCGTCAAAGCTTCTTTCAATTTCTCAAAAGCCTTCTATCTCGCATTTGACCACTCAAACTTAACTCCCTTTTGCAAAAATTTAGTCAACGGAGCAACTACTCTAGAGAAACCATCAACAAATCTCCTATAGTAACCGGCTAATCCTAGGAAACTCCTAATCTCAGTCACTGACTTAGGTTGTTTCCACTAAACAATAGCCTCAATCTTCGTCGGATCAACACAGATACATTCGGCTGAAACAACATGACCAAGAAACACAACTTCTCGAATCCAGAACTCACATTTGCTCAATTTCGCATACAACTGATTACTCATCAACCTCTGTAAAACAAGTCTCAAGTGCTCATCATGCTCTTCTTCCGATCTCGAGTACGCAAGAATGTCATCTATGAAAACAACTACAAATCGGTCTAGATAGTCTCTGAAAACTCTGTTCATCATGTCCATGAATGTTGCTAGTGCATTCGTGAGCCCAAACGGCATCACAAGGAACTCGTAGTGACCATATCTAGTCCTAAAAGCTGTTTTCGGAACATCACACTCTTTTACTTTCAACTAATAGTACCTTGATCTCAAATCTATCTTCGAAAACACTAAGGCACTCCTCAACTGATCAAACAAGTCATCTATACGAGGCAACAGATACTTGTTCTTTACTGTCAACTGATTCAACTGCCTGTAGTCAATACACATTCGCATGCTGCCATCTTTCTTCTTTACAAACAACACAGGAGCACCCCAAGGCGAACTACTAGGCCTAATGAAACCACGGTCTAACAACTCCTGAAGCTGAATCTTCAACTCTTTCAACTCTTTCGGAGCCATACGATACGGAGCTATAGAAACTGGAGTAGACCCTGAAACAGTCTCAATTACAAACTCTACATCTCTGTCAGGAGGCAAACCCGGTAACACTTCTGGAAACACATCTGGAAAGTCACAAATTGTTATGACATCTTTTGGTCTAACCTCACTCATATTCGGATTCATCACATATACTAAGTAAGCCCCACAACCGGAATCTATCAACCTATGAGCCTCTAAAGCTGACACAACATTCGACAAGAACTTAATGTTCTCGCCTACTACTACTACCTCGTAGTCATCAGAAAGCTTCAAAGAAATTCTCTTTGTCTCAAAGTCTACACTAGCTCTGTGCTCAACTAACCAATCCATACCCAGAATAATATCAAAACCATAGAACGGAAGTTCCATCATGTCAATAGGAAACACATGACCCTGAATCTTCAGCGGACACCTCCTATACATTCGTCTAACTACAACTGTCTCACTAAAGGAACTAGTCACATGCATACCTACATCTAAGATCTCAACAGGTATGTCTAACTTCTTTGCAGGCTCACTCAAAATGTAGGAATGCGTAGAACCCGAATCAACTAAGGAAAGCAAAGACATAGACTGTAACTCAAAATTACCTGCTATCATATTCGTGTCATTCTCGACCTCTCTCTAAGCATAGACTCTCGCTGGTCCACCTGCCTCTGGCTGTACTGCCACAACATGAGCAAGGTTCCTCTATGCCTCTATCCTAGGAGCATTAGCCCTCGGCTGGAAGTAACCACGACCGCGCCCACGGCCTCTCTGATAATCTATCGCTCTCGCAGGAGCCTGAGCAAGATTCGGTGTCTGTGTCGCCTGATGCGGACACTCTCGAACCACAGTTCCAACAAGCATGGAAGTTACCCCAACACTCTCCAGAATGCTGTCTCCCACAACGTGTGCACTCGGGCAAACGCCCTCCAGCTCTATGGCCCTGGTGGCCTCTACCATGGTGGCCACTGCCACGCCTATGGTCAAACTGCTGTCCACCGCCTCGATGCCTCTTGGCATCACCATGATCGAAGTTGTTATGTCTCTTTCCAGAACTAGACCCTCCTAAACGCTTGGTCAGCCCCAAGCTATGCTCGATGTCCTTGGCCCTAGCAACCAAGACAACAAAATCAGAATAATATGAAGCTAAGGTATACCTCTTAACTTCCTCATAAAGCCCATATCTGAAACGGTTACAACGGTCCCTCTCAGTAGGAACCAACTCTGGATTATACTGACTCAAACAAACAAAACGGATCTCGTAGTCAGTCACTGAATCATCTCCCTGAACAAGAGCCATGAACTATCGTTTCTTCTCATCAAGATATCTCGGCCCTAAGTACCTCTTCCAGAAAGCAGACTCAAAGAAATCCCAGCCAATCTCAGCCTCAGGCACACCAGTAGTAATGGTGACCCACCAGGTGTAGGCATCACCCTAAAGTAAAGAAATCACACAACCCAACTTACGGGCACCAACACAACCCATCTGAGCTAAGATACGGACTGTCTTCTCCAACCACAACTCGGATCTCTCAGGTGTAGACCCTCTAAACTCTTCTGCCCCTAGGCTACGAAGCCTCTCTAACGGTAAGCTAGCATCATCAACCCTCGGCTGGGCTGCATCCTGAGCCCCGGCAACTGCGGCTTGAAATGATCCCGCTATAGCTTGAACTAGCGGAGCCATATCTATTCCTGCAGGACCTTGGCCACCCTGACCAACCTGAGGTCCCGTTGCCTCAGCTTCAGCCTCGCCTCCTACTTCAGGCTGAGGAGGTGGTGGTGGTGGAGGAACTCCATCTCCAACAGCAGGCTCTACTACAATAGCCTCTACTCCGGCCATCGGCTCATTAACAGGAGCCACCACACGAGGTTCTTGACGAACCAACCTCGGTCTACCTCTAAGCCTCGACATACATGCTCACAGATAACAACTACAACCACAACAACAATACAAAAAGATAGGGTTAGCAAGGGCAAGGGTCCAAGTGGCTCAAGTATGTTCCCTCACTTAAAAATCCTTTTTTCCGATGTAATAGTAGCAATAGGACTCTACTCAGCATGCTTCAAACAACATACATATACGATCAAACAAGCATACATCAAGCATACTTGATAAGCAAGCAAACATACTTACATGGCAAGCAAACACCGTGCAATTGCAATACAAGAACTTAACTTACCTCACTTACCTGCCCAAGGTCTCGGAAACCTTAGGCTCTGATACCAACAAGTGTAACCCCCTCGTCCCGGTCCGGACGCTCGACCGATCCGAGTGGCTACACGGGGATAACCGAGGCGAAACCCATTAAGGCTCCACTTCGGTTACCGACCCAAGGAAAACTTTTTCATTTAAATTATCTTCTCTAGATGAGATATTAAATCCTATGTAAGGAAAGCAACAGCGGAAGAGACGATGAGGTAATCAACCAACAGCCCAATTAAAACAGCCCATTTTAATCTTAAACAGCAGGCCAACTAGCCAAAGTCAACCCGAAGAGACCGTTCCGAAGCAGGGGTGACCCGTATCGAAACGCCCTCAACGATCAACTTCTTGTGGTCAACGATACGAAGGTCGTTCGGAAACACTAAAGCCCATTTCGATACTTCATTTTATCGTCAAATTCTCAAATTTCCAGTGGCAAAATCGTACCGAAACGTTCCCTAGCGTACCGAAACGCCTGGCCCGAAACAAAGGGACCGTACCGAAACGGGACCAACCGTTTCGAAACGCCCTCTGTCTGCAGATTGGTTCTAGCTGGTTTTTGGCACACGGCTGTCCCAAAACACAACTAGAACCTCCCACAACACACAAGCATTAACTCTAGATACAAGACATCCTAAACGAACATGCTTAACACACATCGAACATATAAAACCATACATAGATAGAATGCATCAAATCAACATAAGAATCATACACGGCATTTAAGATAACTTGCTTCAACAAGAACATACACTTAGGCATTCAAGGTAGGCAATTTAAACATGGTTTACAAACAAGATAAGGCATCCAAAAGCCAAACCAACATTCACATATAAAGGAGTCTAACATGCTCCTAAAACCAAACATCCACAACTCGCATCCAAAAACTCAAGACAACAATACATATCCCATTGCTTGACTATTACACCTCATAATTCAAAAGTCCATACTTGATAGCTAAGATAGCACCACAAAAACACTTGGAGGCCCTCTCCTTGCGCAAGCAACCCACGAACTACGGATCTGCATTGTCGAACAAAAGAGAGCGTAAGCATAAAGCTTAGTGAGGGTAAGCTCATAAAACAAACCTCGACAATGCAGGGTCCAAGCACAAGCAACAACCAAGGTAGAATGCATGCTCTTACCTTCGACCCACATGAGCCAAAATATGATATGATGCATGAACATAAACTCAAATTTATGCCATGCACAACAAGTCCATATCCACATCATATGTAAACACATATATCAAATCCATATTGGCCACACATATCATTTCATATTGGCACCTAGCTATGACTTGAATACGCGGATAACCGTTGGAACTCACATCCAACACAACCATTACCTTACGATGGGATTACACTCATCACCGTTCACGCGGAGGGGATTCCACTCATCCTCACGCCCCGTCGATGGGATTACACTCATCACCGACTAGTCATATATAAGATGATTTTCCGGGTAAACCCGTACTCCTTCTTGATGACTATCATCACCAAGACCATGCGCGCATTTGACTCACGTGTGCACACTAACATCCTAATGATCGATCATTTGTACCCAAGCATACTAGTGCCAATACTACACATTTCATTAACCTTTCAAAACATCATTCCATATCAACTTCTGTGCTTAGCACGTACTCACCATGATTACCATCATGCACAAACCACATGCATATCACAATGCATCAATACCATACCTCAACAACATGTATAACACAATATACATAAACACCATAATCATAATTAAACATGAGGCATAAACAACAATTAGAGTTCAACCGAAGTCTCTAACTAAAGCTTGGGATTAGGCTACCACTCTAATCCCAACTCTAGGTGGGTCTACCAATCCCAACCTAGTCGATCAATTCTTGCTCAACCCACTAGTCGATCAAGCTCAACCCACTAGTCGATCAAGCTTCCAACGATTCCGGATTCGGTCCCGAGGCTTCACCAACCCAAATTCTTGCTTCTGGTCAACTCAACACAATCAAAACAACCTCAAATTAGTTCACACATCAATGTAGCAAACCCAGAACACTAATCAAGCATAAAACACAAGATTTTCAAGCTAAGAACAACCCCTAAAACCTCAATCCCGAGCAGCCATCAAACACAGTCCAAAACTCTTGATTTCAACCTTTTTAACACACTTAAATGCTCCCAAAACAACCCCTAACTATCACCCTAGCATCAGCCCTCAATTTCCAACACATAGCAACCCCAAAACCAACCTTAAAACCCTTCAAAACCCCTCTAAAACCCAAATCCGAGAATCTTCACAAAACCCTTTAAAATTCATATATGTTGGACCTTATGGGTTGTAAACAACTTATCTAACAATAATAAATCAAAAGCTTTGTTAGAAATTCATAAAACTTCAACCTTTGACAAATTCTTTGAAAAACCCAAAATACAAAATACATGGTTTTATTGAAAACTAAGGGTACTAAAATGGAGAGGAAGGTAAGGCCATGTCAAAAATGTAATTACCTTTTGAAAATCACCAACAAGGAGCAAAGGATGTGATGGAATAGTAAAATGGGGAAGGGGAGCTCTCTTTGTCGTTGAAATGCAAAATGGAGGGGAGGGGGAAGAAGATGACAAGGCCTATTTTAATAAAAGGGTTTTAATTTGAAAGTCTACGTAATTACCATAGTGCCATTAATGAGGAGAGCTATCTCAATTTTCAAATTCCATGGAATTGGGCTTTAAAATCAAAACATGTCCAACATAAATTATTTGTTTTGAAACCTGAGGCCCAAAATGATATTTTATTATTTTAATTATAAAATCGAAACCCGAAACATTATTTTAATATTATTTTCACCCGACCCCCAAACTCAAGTGTTAAAGACGACTAGGTTGCAAGTGACTGTGGTTGGGCTTGCCGACGATGGTGGCTAGGCTTGAAGGTGATAATTGTAATTTGAGGGAGACAGAGCAATTTTAGGATTTTTCTTTTCGTGTTTTTTAATTAAAAAATACGTATTTTTTAATAACAAAAGGCACAAAAGCGCTCACCTCACGCCTCAGACGAAAAATCCCCGAGGCACGCGTCTCTTGTACCTCGCTCCGCTTCGACCTTTGGAGGCGATTTTTATTGTATTTCGCAACGCCTCGCTCCTCAGGCGCACTTTTTACAACTAAAGTTGAGGCTCTTTCTTTTTCATTAAACTTGCTTTGATTTAAGGCTTATAGCTTCAATTCTACATAACTAGATGAGCTAGTGATTTTGTGCGTTTGTTCAAAAGACGTCAACGACGAGACAAATAGATTGGAGGAAGACATTATGATTGACAATGGTGATTGACAGTAATAGTTGAAGAAGAAGGGAGATTAATAGAGAAAAGTTTTGAAAAAAAATTATAACTTAAAATTTGGGGTTAGTAGGTGAAAAAAACTTAAAGAAAATAATTTAACTTTTTAAATTTTTTGACACATGTTAATTACTGATTGAATTATTTATATTAAATAAAAAAGAAAAAATGAAGGGAGAAATTGAAATTTTTTGAAACGTTAAGTAATAATCATGCAATTATATCTTAAGTAAATAAAAATTTTATTTTTTGAAAAATAAATACCATGTGTCAATTTATGACTGGTCCAAAGGGTCCATATTAGATCCGTTACGAAAATAGACACACTCGTTAACGATGAAAGATTTCATGTATGAAATTGAGAATAAAAAATTAATTGTATGACATTGAAGACTAAGTATAGTTTATGTATTAGAGGCGTATTTAACTTAGAAAATTATAGGAAACAATGTTTTACATTGTTGGAATGCTAAATTTCTTTAACTTCCATACCAAGGTTAGTACGGTTAATAATATCAACTTAAGCATTAATTACACGACATTGACTATCAACTACAAATTGATTAAATTAAAACTATTTAAGTTTAAAGCCATCGTGCTAATACCTAAAGCGGTGAACCAGATTCCTACTACAGGCCAGGTAGCTAAGAAAAAATGTAAAGAGCAAAAATTGTTGAAACTAACATATTAAAAGATCAATCTGTCAAAATAATCATAAGCGGCTACGAATACGATATTATAAGAGAATCTATAAACCTCACTAGCAGATTTGTTTTCTGTGGTTTCCCCGAAAAGGTTTATATTTGTTATGACTTATAATTACAATAAACATACCACAATCTAAGTAATAAATACTGATAAAATCTTAAGTACTTAAGTATTAAGAGAGAGGATTATTACTTGGAATTCATAATTTATCGACAGGTCGTGAGACGGGTCGGGTCCGAGATGCATGACCTGCGCGGCTTAACTGACGAAAGGCCCCTTATCCCTTTTATTTCTTATTTTTCTCCTCTTCAAGAAAAAAAAATCCCTTTTTTCTCTCTTAAAAACAGCTGCCGTCGCCGTTTTCCACTCCCCAATCCGCCGTCTGGTGGCTTTCTCCGTCAATGTCACCCCCGATGAACTCCCCTCTTTCTTCTCTTCTCTTCTATCCGAACAGATTTTCTCAAAAAACGACTTAAAATCCACGAAATCAATCCCCCACTTTGAGCCTTGTTCGCGCCGGATCTACGCCGTCCACCGTTGGATCGGCTCAAGACCGAAATATGTTGTTCACCTGATTCGGATGAAGGTTTCCACCGTCGTGATCGTCCGTTGTAGTCCCCGATCGCCGGAAAATAGCCAAAGTCGAAGGGAAGAGCTCTTTTCTTTTCCAATCTTTTTTTTCTTTCGTTTCCTTTTTTTCTCTGTTTTTTGGTGGTGATATCTCCATAATCTCGTGTTTGATCCCCTTTCTTTTTTTGTTTTCTGGGCTTTGTTGGCTAGACGAGGTGATGGCTATGGTTATGTAGTTGATGTAGGCTTGGTGGATGAGGGATTGAGGGCGATGATGACTGACGGAGGCTGAAGGCTGGGTTAGGGCTTAGTTTTAGGGGTTGTTTGGTTTGTTTGCAAAGATCGAATTTGGTCAGAAATCCTTAGCAAATCTTCGAATGAAATGCAAGGATGAAAAACCCATTTATTAAGCCTTTGAGTTCTTATGAGGGATTTAGATGATCAATGATCATTAATCAGTTGGTTCGACCGAGCACGTCTTTTTGTAAAGCTCAGATTTAGGCACATGGTAACGAACCGTTCTAGGGAGAAGTCACAACTTTGATTAGGCGAAACAACCTTATATGATAAATTTATATTCTGGGTTAAGAACCGGTCTTGAAATGTAGGTATATTGCAGCTTCAACTCCTAGGTTAAGTGGCATGTACGCATGAGTCACATCGGTCCTTGGATTAGGCGTAATAACCTTGTTCGGTAACCTTACTAATTGTCCGATACTATACGTGTGATCATTAAGCAATAACGAAAATAATAATTATCATCCTTGATTATGCTTATGAATAAATGATGATTAAGAGAATACTGGGTTAATATGATGCTAAATTGGAATAGACTAAAATGGTACGAACAAGATAAGAATTGAAAATTGAGGATTAGATGATGATTATGGAAAATGTTGGTGAATAAAGATAGCTAGTTTATTTGATGACCTTATATGCTAAATTGAAATGAGATAGTTTGCTATTATGTTCATAAGTAATTGAATTGCTTGTTGATTGATGGATGGATGAACTAGTTGAATAAATAAACGTGTTAGTAAGCATAAATTTAATAAGTTGGTTTACTCATAAATTTAGGCACGATTAATATATTGTTTGTTTTACATGAAGTGTGTTAGTGATTTAAATTTAGGAGTTGTCCTATAATGGTTTGGGGCTAAGAATTATCAAAATATCATTTTGGAGTAACGATTGGCAGATTGTCCAGTTTGCTTTGAGAACATGCTGAGTTTTGGTGCTATATCATGAATCAAATTCATAATTTGTTAGATATTACACACACATTGTAATTGAGTTTGTTGTTTTCTTATGTCTAATCAATGCTAAAATGTGCTTGAGATTGCTCACTAGTATGCCGCTTTTTCTAGGGACATTTATGCTTAAATTACATACATTTGAAGGTTTGAAATTGATGAAATATTTGTAGGAAACTAGTTGAGTTTATTATCTAACAAACCAACACTACTTGTACACCTTTAGGGCCAAATTAAGTTGAAAATATCTGTAACCAAAATTCACTCATGCTATTTATTCTATTAAAATTCAATTTTATAAAAATTAATCTTCCCAGATTTTGTACCATATAAGGCTTAAATTAAATTGAAAATATTAGCTTGTGTTCCTTTTTAATTGGTAACAATAGATGCTTGATTAGAGATCAAATATCAAAATTTAGTTCATAACTCGTTTTAATCCATCCTTTAACTTGCCATTTTCTGTGAAAAAAATTGCTTCTTGTTTGGTATCGTCTTTGATGTTATTTTGTACCCAAAACAATTCACTTGATAATTGTTAGAACAATAGCTTATTTCAGTAATTTTTTTACAAAGTGAGATTCCATTATTTGTTTATATTTAGGGTTGAAATCTGTTAGAAATAAATTTTAAGTGCCTAAAAACAGTAATGACATCATGCCATATTCATCCTTGTTTACTTCAATATTCAAGTTAATTTGTGCCAAAAATCAGGATAAAAGCAGCAAACACTAGATCACCTAATTTTGTGTTAAATGTGTTTATTTGCATTCAAATAAGGTCAGGTTTGATAGTTACAATATTGAACAAATTATTATTTTAAATAATAAATTTTTTATATTAAAATTTTGTTAGAACTACTCACAGATGTAATAGTACATGTATCATTTCCAGAGGAGCTACGATATGTTAACTTAGAAACCATTGAATGTGTGGATTATGCTTGTTTACATGCTTGAAACTGTCTTGATTAATACTACCTGTAAGGTGTATAAATTAGTAAATTATATTGAACATGTTGTATTCATCTTGTTTGATAATAATACATCACTTAATCAAGGAAATTTTTATTAGTGTGTAAGAATAGTAAGTTAATTGACATTTGATTAATTTAGGCTTGAAATCCTAAACTGTTAGGTCTTGAAGGTATCTTGCATGATTTCCTAATTGTTTGTTGGTTCGATACCTAACTAGTTTAATCCTGGTACATGGCAAGTTGATAAATAAGTAGGTTCATTATAGTAGCAATGATTAAACATGATATTGCTTGTATCTATGAAGTTGGCTATTGAATTGATAAGCAATCATATATGAGCCTGCTTGTATCTATGAATCATGTTTTTATTGTTTGTATTAATTGGATCATGTAAGAAACATCAAATTTTGTAGCAGGCAATGATATTAATGCATTATTAGGAAAAAAAACACCTTCACATTGCTAAAGTTATATCCTAGTCCTCAAGTATGATAAGTGTTTCAAACATGTGATTCGAAGCCAATTGAACTTCCATATAGCTCCTATGATTTAGATCATAAGTTTGTTTTATTTTGGAATTCAGTTCTTCTCCTTCAAGTGAATGCTTGAAATGTTTAAATGATTATTTGGTTTGATTTTATTATAGTTATGTTCAACAATGATATTCGTCCATTTCACCTTAGATATGGTTTTATGACTGAATCGAATTAAGGGTTTTACAGCTTATTTTATGGTTATGGCTTTGATAGGTGTGGAGAGTATTAGACTTTTGTTGTGATTTATTTTTTTAGTTTTTTCCTTGAGATGTAACTTTTGTTGTGCTTTGATGGCAAAAGGTAGTCATGTCAAACCTTTAATATTTTCTATTAGTGATTAGGTTCAGTAGCTAATAATTTAATTATTTTTTGAATTCTTATTCTTCTAATTATTTTTTATAAGTTGATATTATTAGATATTACATTTAAGAAGGGAACTCAAAAAAATTTAGGATCATTGACTTTAGAAATAAAAAAGATTACAATAAACAAATATCTTTTTTATTTATTTTTATTACATTTTTTATTGTAATATTTTCATTTCTAGTCTATTGTTAAATTATTGTTGTTATTGATATATCACTTATACAAAATTAATTACATTAGGAACTTATCTCAACATTTAATAGGTTTTGTCCATCATCGACAAAAAAAAAATTAGTTTTCAAATATAGTTATAAATTATTAATTAACAAGCCATTTATATGGATTATGAAAAATGAGAATAGTCAAGAAAATGACACTTTTTATAATTAAACGTATTAAATCATTTGTTTTGGAATTATTAGATTTTAAAAAGTAAAAGTATGTTTATATTTATATAAAATATTATATGCTAATTTATTTATTTATTTAGTCAAAGGTTTTAATGTATCAAAGAATCAGTCATTATCATATAATTGTGGATAATGATAACACTCAAATGGAGTTCATAGCTTTAAAGGAATACTTTGTAGCTGCGGTAATACTAGTTGATAAAAGTTTAAATTTTTTATTAGGTGGTGATATATTTAGGGCTAACAAATTTTTTAGTCAAAATTGAAGGGTTTCATGTTACAATCATTGGATTTAGAAGGGATGAAATGCAAAAAAGAAAGAAAGAAATTGGTATGAGCTTTTAGGGAGATTAGTGGGGTATAGATAGTAAGAGTGGATAAGAGCATTTGTATCATTTTTTTCATGTTTGGCTTTAATTTTTAGGGCATCATATCCATTGTTGGTTGATTATTAATGAAATATTTAATGTTTATTGTATTTGAAGTATAGATTATGATGTAACCTATCATAATTATTTGTAATGAATGTTAGTGATTTCAATTGTAGTAATAACTTTTTTTTTATTTTTCACCATTTTGTTATAGTGGTGAAGCTTGTCATAACTATAACAAAATGTTAGAAAATAAAATAGTTATTATTCCAATTGACAATATTAACGTATAATACAAATATTTATGGTAGTTTGTATAATAATATATACATTAAATATAATAGATTAGATATTTATCCAATAATGGATATGATGTCTTAAAAACTAAAGTTGAAGTCAAACGCATAAAAGAAATAGTACAGATGCTTTTATTCCACCACACTCATCTTTCGAAGAGCTTAATGTATATCAAAAGGCTTTTTGTTGTGTTACATTTGTTCTAAATTTAGTGATTTGAATAGCATGTACCCTACTTTGATTGCAAAATCTGTTGGACTTGAATTTTTTATCCAGTAGCTACAAGGTGTTCCTTCAGAACTATCAACAGTTTCGTTTGATAATCACTTATTTATTGGCATGTTAGAATTTTGAACCAAATAAATAAATCATTACCTAACATTTTATATAAATATAGTTTTTACTTTTTAACGAGATCCCTTTTCCGATAAAAAAAGTGTTACTTTTTGAAATATAATCCAAAATTTGTTGTTTAATTGTTTTGCTAAAACAGATAGTCATTTTTAGACTAATCTCATTTTTCATAATATATCTAAATGCCCTTTTCAATGATAATGTGTAACAGTGACTTCGTTTGTAAGGATAGACAATTTATTTATTGTGAAGACGAGTTCTTAATATTTTTACTTTTATATTTGGATTAGTAATATCAACAAGAGTAATATGAAAAATATTATAATGTAATAAAAAGATATTTGCTTTGGAAATCTTGTTGGACTCAATATTTCTAGTTAACTTCTTGAATATCTTGTAGTTGAAAATTAATATCAACTTACCAAAATAATTAGAAGCACAAAAATTACATGAATATTTATATTATAAACCACTGAAGCTATAAAAATAGCTACAATATCACTAATACGAATTGTTATAAATGTGATACAACTATGTGTTATAAAATCAAATACAAAGATGCAATTTTTCTTAAGACAACGCTTGGAACAAGTTATGCCATATGGAAAACACCTCCCAAACATATCGTAGTAAAACTCTAGTATTATCCACAACTATAAATTAAATTGTAACACTCTTAAACCGACTGTCATAAAATTATGCTAGATGTGTACCCCTTTTTTTTAATATAGATGTGTAACATTTTGAAATTGGGTCTAATAAATTGTTTAAGTTCGGTGATTAGAAAATATTTTTTCGATGATTAAAGAAAGGTTACTCCCGAGCCTTACCAAAGTTAGTTTGATTGAGGTATGACCCAAATTGTTGTTAAATTGGTTAACCTATAAGTGAGATTGGATTTTAAGGAGTAAATTGAATAGAAATTAAAAGTAAATGGTGAATAATCTAGTATTTACATAGTTTAATTTATTATGTAATTAATTAATATGACAAAACAATATTTGGTTTTATTTTTTTGGTCTCCACCGATTGTGTAAGAATGCAGGGGAGAGAACCTTGTCTTCCATCGTCGTTCAAGAATGCCATGGAAGAACATTCAATCTTAGAGTTGAGAACTTTAGAAATTGTCTTACATAGAAACAAATTATATTTGGAATTCTTGGAGCCACTATCTAGTAGTGGTGTTGGATGCATGATGATGAAATCGTTAGACCCCAAATGCTATTGTTGAGGGTCTGAGGAATGCAAGTAAAAAAGATTGAATCGACAACCAAGACATATCTTTCTAGGTGAGTGTGAGTCTTTTATGCGTTATATTAAGATAGAGATGAATTCGACAAGCAAGTTTATAGATGAATTCGTCAATTATATAATTAATTGCTAAGGTATGTTTAAATTTGTCAATAATGTATGTTTAATGATATGATTGAAAGATGAAAAACGTATTTGAACATGCTAAAGAAATTAATTAGTGAATGAAATATGTAATTTGTACGTTAAAGAAGTCAATGAGATTGAAGCAAAGCTGAAATGTATTCTATAGTATATTAAATACATGAAAAGCATGATTCATTTAAAAATTTTAAGGTTTGAACTCAATAAGTGTTCCAGCAAAAAAGCGGATGATGTTTATTTTAGGAGACACGAGTTCAAATCGCTTTGTCAACAAAATGTATGTGTTTTGTCAAAAGCTTAAAAATATCTATGAACAATTTAGAAATGTTTTGATGTATAAGATTAACAATGTATGAACGTGGAATTTGATATCAATGAGTTATTAGCCTAAATGTGATGGATTGAATGTGTTTCAATTGTATGTACTGACAATGGCTAAGATGTTAAATGACTCAATAAAGTAACGAATAAAAAATGAATATCAAGTTCTTAAATATTTTGAACAATTCTTAAAATTTGAAATTTTAGTTATCCAATAAAAAACCCAAAATTCCTAATAAAACCAAAATTGACTATCTAATTAGTTACAAATGCTTTTTGACAATTGTTTGTCACAGTGAGTCGTGTGAACCAAGACTCTATTAATAGAGAACATATTCTAACTAATTCTCAAAAATATATATATAAATTTGCATCAAATACCAATAATATATGGTTTAAGATGTTTTGTTAGAAACATATAACCATTTTCTTGACTAATTTCATTTTTTATAATTCACTTAAATGCATTGTTAATAGATAACATATAAAATCCCTAAAACTATGTACCATTTAAGCACTTACCGGGTGATTAATAGGACTTGTTTAGACATACCTATGTAAATCGAAACATAGCAGTTCTAGCTACTACCTGTACACGTTATCTGCACACATTTTTCAGCTTAAAACACTACAAAACAATACATGCACACAAGAAAACAATAAAATGGGCAGAAATTATTTTGAAATTAGTCATATTATTGGTGGGTTTTCGATACTCAACTTATCATGAATATACATATTATGACAAATTATTTTAAGCTTATGTTCTCAACGCCTAAACACCATTCTTCCATCATACATAACAACATTAAACTAACAGACCTTGTTAAAATAAGCCAAGAGTCATCCATTTTGCGTGAGTATGGCTCCCACTCCATTATCAGAGGAGTCTATCTCTACTACGAAGTATAAAATTGTAGTGATCGAATCGGACTCGTGCATCGGTTTAGATTGGGTCTTACATGTGGCTCGCCGGCCTTGGCACTTTTGAGACTGGTTTGTGTCTATCGATAGGAAGTGTGCTTTGATGCCGGCTCTATGTTTCCATCATACGTTCCGTGAGGCGAATTCTTTGGCGGATGCTTTGGCACGAGAGGGCGTTGGTCGCTTGGTTGTTTTCCATGCTTGTTTGTGATGTGTTTTGTTAGGTCCGGTGTTGCTGTTTGTTGTTCCCGGCGCGTGGCCTTGCGCATCTTTTTTTCAGCCGGGACACGCCGGTTCTTTGGCTGGGTTGGAGGTGTGGCATCTTGGCCTTTGTCTTGTATTGGTTAGTGTCTATGGGGTGTTTGCTGCTATTCCTTTTGTGTTGGGAGGTTTTTTGGTTTTGTTTCCTCGAGTTTTGTTTTCTTTTGGTGTTTCCTTCTCATTGTTTTCCCGTTATAGGTACTCTTTTCCTCCGATTAGGTTTAGGGAGATTTTTAACAAAGCCTACACGGGGTTGTTTCATTTTATGCTGAGCAATATATTGATGACGAATTTTTTTTAAGGGGAGAAATTTGTAACACCCCAAACTAGGGTCTAGAAGGATCTCATGATTTAATTAGAGTTGAAGGATATCTTTTATTAATCATGATAGTTAATGTGGACTAAAATGCAAAAAATGATTAAAGGAATGGTTAAAGTATGAATGATTACTTTATATGCACTTATAAACTACATGAATTGCATCTAAATTTTTAGAAAATCTAAGGACCATGCGTATGTGTCCCTTGTGGAGATCGGTCAAACAATAAACCATCTTCTTCCTTCATTCCATTTCTTTTTTACCCGATTGCCACATAGAGAGAGTGAGAGAACTTGTAGAAATTCTTAAAGGGAAATCGGTGGGATCAAGCTTTGGGCTAGAAGGAATTTAGAAGTTAGATTGGTCCTTGTTAAATGCTAAGCAAGGTAATGTCTATCTTGTTCTTGGTTCCTTTGAATTGTCGATTTCAATTGATTGTTGAAATGGTTCGAATTGCTTGAGCTTAAAATGTTAGATAGTTGAATCAGGGATTTGCTTAGATGCTATATGACGGATGAGAGAATTCGAATTGAACAAGCTATTAGGTAGTGATCGAATCAATTGTGGGCTGAGTTATGATAATCTTCAAACTCTTTTGATGTTAAGATTGAGCATATTAAATTGAATTGAACAAATAGATGAACATAGGACTGTGTGAATGAGGTTGTATGAACTTGGAAATTCGATCAAAAGATTAATGAAACTGTCTTGCAAATTAGAGTGAAATTTAGAACTGTTCTAGTATTCTTGAATGTGGAGCGTTGTTAGATTGATAAAATGAGGCTGAAAGACTGTTATATTCAGGTTAGTTGAGCAGTTTGAAACTGCCCTATTTCGGGATCAACTTAAATGAGATTTAAGAAAGTAGAAATAAGGTTTAATAGTATGATAATTGGCCGATTAAGTAAAGCTAATTTGTAAGATCATTAGACAAACGATTAAGTGACTAAATTGATAAGAAGAAGCTGTATCGATGCTAGTCTAGGGACTGCCCTATTATTATTTGGATGCTTATTAGATTAGTTAACTTGATTATGCTAAAAATGCAAGAGAGTGTTAGGTAAAGATCAACCCTGAGTTTGCTTCCTTTGAATGAAAATGTTTGAATAATTAGAAGGTTATCTTTAAAGGGGTATTGGTCTTCATTTCGAACTTCATTTGAAATATGAATGAATTAATTGAATTCTTGAGATTAATAAGACCCTTGTAATAATGCATGTTAGAGGATCAAGAGGATTCAGGAGACAAGAGGATTGTAGTAGATCTAAATAGCGATAGGAAAAAGGGAATCGTAATTCAGGAGCGTAACTACCTTGGAATCTACTGTAAGTGTAACCTAGTATTGATGTATGAATGTTGCTGCCGAAATTCTAGATTAATTGTTGGAAATTTCATTGCATGATAGCCTGGTTAAAGTGAGTTGGATGCTATTTGAGGTAAGCATTTTGTAGAGTTAGAACTCTTGATCTTGTTACACTTTATTAGCTTATGTGAGACTTGTTTTGCATAGTTAATTTCATAATGAATATGAATGAAGAAAAGAAAGTAAAAAGGCACTTAATGCTTCTTGATATAGTTAAAAGAAAACTTAAATAAACAAGCCTTGATTCGAGTTAGTATAGACACAATTGGCATGCCATAGAGTCCGTCGAGATCGCTAGTTAGGGCTACGGTCCCTTGTTATTGTGATCAAATGATCTTTTAGTACCTTTGGTACTCTTGTTTCAAATGGAATTCGAATTGGTACCTTGTGTACCCTTGATTTGGTACTAAACGTACCCTTGTTAATGTTACTCTTGTTATGGATTCGTGTGTCTAGTAACTTGTCGGTCAAGGCTCAAGATAAATTAAAAATAAAAGTATATTGTCACAATGAACCTTTATAGCTCGAAAGAAAGAAATTTGACTAGAATTCTTTAATATTGAGTTGGATTATAATCCCTTAAATCATATTGGACTTGTTGTCCCTGGAAGGGTTCGATTAAGACCCTAAATCTTATGATATTTGGCTGAACTCATTAGATAGTAATGCTTGTGGTACATTTGATATTGAATGGATGAAATGCTCACTTGATAATGTGTTCATGCTCAATTCACTACTTGCATGCATGCTTGGAAAATGCTCAATAAAACTCATGACTTAACCATTGTAAAGATGTATGTTTAGATGATCACATTTTAAAGGAATTTTTATTAGCATAATGGGAGACTTCATGCTATATTTATAAATCCTTAATGTTTAAGAACTTTCTTGGTCAAGACCTTACTCATTCTCCTTATTATGTTCCAGGGTGACTTTCGAAGCTTGTAGATCATATCCGATGAGCCTAGCAAAATCACAAGGAACCTAAGTGTATGGTTTGGTTATCTAAATTTGACTCCTAGGATGGTGGCTCTCACTTGTTTTGTTTCCCTTGTGATGGATACTTGGTGTGTAAATAAATCTAATACTATAAATAGATTAACCAAATAGTTAAATGATGTATGCTTGGATATGGTGGTTTTTAACATGGTTGTTTTGATCGGATGGATTGTGGAAATTAGGTTCATGATAGGTGATAGATGATATTGTCATGTGATGGATATTTGGTTGTGTAATTAAATGATTTTAAGTCTCAATGTTATCATGTTAAATAGGATACCGATTACTAGGTATGCAAGCGAAGTTGACCAATCTTAGAAGTTGTAATAGGAGAAGTCATAACCATTTAGATTTAGGTAAAATGTTGAAAATGTCATGTATTCCTATATTCTAGTTTGGATAGTTAGTTTAGTTGACTACTTGTAGGGCTTCATATGGTTAGGCAATAATGAGTAATCTTTAATGTTAGGAATTATATTTCTCTTATGTTAAACTTAGAGTATGAACCTTAGTTAATTAAGGTTTGGTAAGACAAGTCATGTAAGTTATCAAAAATTATAAAGGTTTAATACATGGTCTAATGGACAACTCGATTAAGTAAACCAAATAACATGACCTAGTTCTTTCTTGCATATTTCGAATGGCTTAGGATCAATGCCTCTAGTATTGTATGTTTAATCAACTAATATATGTTATAAGAGTTCAAATGCTTGCTCGAAATGTTATTAATTTAATCGTTCTCGATCATCCTTTGCTTGATTGAATGCGATAGGAATCGAAGTATCTAGTTTTGGGCTGTTTAGTTTTAATTTATGATGCAAGTTATCTTGATTGTTGTTCGTGACTCCTTAGATCTGGTTTAATTCTAAGTCAGGGTTTAGGATGTTATACCTTAAATATGCTTATTTGGGTTGCAATGAGACTTTGCCTGCGATAATCTCTTCTAGTCTTACACCTAAGTAAAAATCTAGCTTGATAAATGTGTTAGCCCAATACAAAAAATCTCTAGGTTGGACTATGGTTGACTTGAAGGGCATAAGCCCTACTATTTGTATGCACAAAAATTTGCTTGATGATTGTCACAACAATTCTATTGAACCCAAAAGAAGGCTTAATCCAATCATAAAGAAGGTGAAGGTGAAGGAGATAATCAAGTGACTTGATGCTGGAGTTATTTACCCAATTTCCAACAGTTCGTGGGTCAGCTTGGTGCAATGTGTACCAAAGAAAGGAGGCATGACTGTAGTAAGCAACGAGGACAATAAACTCTTACCAAAAAGGACCGTCACGGGGTGGAGGATTTGCATGGACTATCAGAAGCTTAACGAGACAACCAAGAAGGACCATTTTCCCCTCACATTCATCGATCAAATGCTAGATCGATTGGCGGGAAAAGCCTTTTATTGTTTCATCGATGGATACTCAGGGTACAACCAAATTGCTATAGCGTCGGAGGATCAAGAGAAGACAACCTTCACATCCCCCTATGGTACTTATGCCTTTAGGAGGATGCCCTTTGGTCTTTGCAATGCTCTAGCCACCTTTCAAATATGCATGTTAGCCATCTTCTCAGATATGGTTGAAGAGTTTTTAGAGATTTTCATGGATGATTTTTTAGTCTCCAGAGATGGCTTCGAGTCATGCTTGGGAAATTTAGTAAAGGTGCTTAAGAGATGTGAAGAAGCGGGCTTGGTACTCAATTGGGAGAAGTGTCATTTTATGGTGACTGAAGGGACTGTTCTAGGCCACAAAATTTCGCAAAAAGGAATAGAGGTGGACAAGGCAAAGGTTGAGTTGATCGATAAGCTATCTCTTTCCACCACCGTGAAGGGCATTCAAAGTTTCTTATGTCATGCTGGCTTCTATAGAAGGTTCATCAAAGACTTCTCTAAGATCTCCAAGCCATTATGCACTTTGCTGCAACAAAATCAACCCTTCGTGTTTGATGATGTTTGCCACAACGCATTCAAGGAACTCAAGGAGAAACTTATCTCCGCACCCATAGTTGTTCCCCCCAAATTGGGCTTCACCATTCGAGATTATGTGTGATGCAAGCAACTATGCAGTGGGGTAGCACTTGGACAACTCCGAGATAAACTTTTACATGTTATTTACTATGCTAGTCGCACTTTAAATGATGCACAAATCAATAACACAACCACCGAAAAAGAACTCTTGGCTGTTGTGTTTTCCTTTGATAAGTTTAGAGCATACTTGATAGGCACTAAGGTCATTGTACACACCGATCACTCCGCAATTAAGTACTTAGTGATTAAAAAAGATGATAAACCTAGACTTATTAGGTGGATACTTCTCTTGCAAGAATTTGACTTAGAGGTTAGGGATAGAAAGGGTTGTGAAAATCAAGTTGTTGATCATCTTTCAAGGCTAGAAAACAAGATGGAAAGTAAGGATGACCTAGAAATTAAGGAGGAATTTTCTGGTGAGAAAATATTATATGCTACGACAATTCCATGGTATGCTGATATTGTTAACTTTCTTTTTAGTGGTATTTTTCTTCTTGATTTGAATAGCAAGAGAAAAAAGAAATTTAAGTATGATGTGCGATTCTACTTTTGGGACGAGCCTTATTTGTTCAAGAAATGTGCAGACCAAATGATTCGAAGATGTGTCCCCGAAGAGGAGCAAAAGGAGATCCTAATCTATTGTCATTTGTCTTCGTGTAGAGGCCATTTTGGAGGAGCTAGGTCGGCTGCAAAGGTCTTACAATCATGACTTTATTGGCCCATACTCTTTAAGGATGCACATGAATTCGGCAAGGCATGTGATAGATGCCAAAGAACGGGAAACATATCGCGAAGGCATGAAATGCCATTACAATGCATTTTGGAGGTGGAGCTCTTTGATGTATGAGAAATAGATTTCATAAGACCCTTCCCGTCATCTTTTGGATATCTTTACATCCTATTAGTTGTGGATTATGTGTCTAAATGGGTTGAAGTAATAGGTACACCGAAGAATGATTCTAAAACTATTTTGAAGTTCCTTCACAAGATTTGGAGCCCTAAGAGCCATCATAAGTGATGAAGGCACCCACTTTGACAGCAAACTCATTGCTAAAGCACTGTAGAGCTATAGAGTGAGGCATAAATTTGCTACGGCATATCACTCACAGACCAATGGCCAAGTTGAGATCTCCAATTGTGAGATAAAACAAATTCTAGAGAAGTTGGTCAACCCTAAGAGGAACTGGTCTCCAAGACTCGATAAAGCATTATAGGCTTATCGAACAGCTTTCAAGACACCCTTGGGAATGTCCTCATTCAAGCTCGTCTATGGCAAAGCATGTCATCTTCCCGTGGAGCTAGAACATAAAGCGTATTGGGCCATTAAAAAGCTCAATATGGATGCCCAACTAGCTGGAGAGAGAAGGTTGTTGGAGCTGAATGAGATGGATGCGTTTAGAGCCCAAGCTTATGAGAATGCTCGCTTGTACAAGGAGAAAACAAAAAGTGGCATGACAAGCATCTTTTTCCACGACATTTTTCTGAAGGTCAACAAGTGCTTTACAATTCAAGGCTGAAGCTCTTACCCGAAAAATTAAAATCAAGATGGCCAGGCCCCTTTCGCGTGCATAAAGTTTACCCTCACGAAGTTGTGGAAATCAAGAACCTCGATGATGACACTGTATTCAAGGTTAATGGCCAGTGTCTGAAGGTCTACAATGGAGCTCCCATCATGAGAGACAAATCAACCATGATTCTCCAAGATCCTTAAAGAGTTTGCACCTCCCCACCCTTACTATTTATGCTATAGCATTTTGTTAAGTGAATTAATCGAATCAAAAATGGCCAGAAGGGGGTGAATTGGCTTTTTTTTAAATTGAAGGGAGTGAATTGAAAATGTAGAAATTGAAGACAAGACAATTTATAGTGGTTCAAGCTTAGAACAAGCTCTACATCCACTACCTTAGCTCCCACTAAGGATTTTCAACCAATTTCATAGAAATTCATCTCCCTTTTCTCGGATTAGGAGAAAACCTTACAATAGGTTAATATTTCTACCTAAAGATTAACCAAGACTCTCTCAAATACAAAGATTGTTGGCAAATAAAAAATAAACCTCAAAAGGTAGAATATTTACCCCAAATTACAAATTCTCTCAACCCAAATTGATAAAAGATGAATACAACAGCAAACACTCAATTGGGTACAAGGGTTTGACCCTAATAGCTCAAGAATGGATTGGATTTTTGCTTTGTTGTTGTTCACTTGTCCATTAGTTGGTACTGTAGCTTTAATGGATTGCTTTTATACCCCCTTCATTGAATTCTAGCCGTTTCGGTGGTTGACATCATCAATAGTGCCATTGGGCTTCCTTTTTTCCACCATAAATGCAATTCTGCAACATGTTGTTTCGAAACACACATGCCTGTATCGTTACATGTCTCAAAATAAAAAGAGCCTTTGTGTGTAATAAAGAGGGTGTATCAAAACACTTGATGGCGTATCGAAAGAGTTAGGGGCCATATCGAAACGGCTATAGGCCGTATAGAAATGGTATTGCTCACAATTGAATCTGTCAAAATGTGTATCAAAACACACAATGGGCGTGTTGAAACGGGCAACAAAATTTCTAATATTTTCAGATTCCAATAGTTGACAAGTAACGGCTATATCATTAAATCTTCAGATTTGAAAAATCTTAACTCCTGTATCGATGCGGTTAAGGCCGTATCGAAACGCTATTTAAAAACTAAATGCCCAGATAAAGGTTGTATCGAAACGAACTAGGCAGTATCGAAACTTGAACTGCCGTATCGAAACGGAAATTTCCAGTAAGCTCTTAAGTTCAAGCCGTATCAAAACACCTGGACGATTTTGTGAAATTTAACTTTAAAACACTAAGAAAATTTTATGGGGTTTCAGTTTTGGCTTTAAAACATTTTGAGTCTAAAATATACTTGTCAAGTGTAAGTCTTTTGAGTACTTCAAAAATTATTTACTTTGCAATTAGGTCTTTTGACTATTTGTTATATCAAAATCAAACATAGGCTTTACAATCTTCCCCTTGTTGATATAACAAAACTAAAACAAATTTGTAAGTAAACTCCCCCTAAATTTAAGCTAGGTTTTGAAAGAAAATTTTGAAAATTTTAGCTTAACCCTTCTCTCCCTTTTTTTAGAACAAAATCATAATAGGCGATATAAAGGGAATAACATAATTCAATGAGAAAATAAGCAATATAAAGCAAACAACTTAAATTTCAGTAAAGCATAAGAGCATAATAGTTCAAAGCAAATAGAAATCCAAACTTAAGTCCTAACAATAAGAAATTAAAGCATAGGTCCTAAAGGGAATAATATAGATAGGTACATAAAAAAAGAAATTCTAGAAGAGATGATATGCAACGAGATGCAAAGGGCTATGGCTCATCGTCATTTTCATCTTCATCATTAGCATTGCTCATTCAAAATTGCCTCAACTCTCCATAAAAGCCGGTAAAGGAGATGTCAATCGATGTTTGTTGAGTTTCAACCGAATTAAGGTGATTCTCAATACCAAGAACACGCTCCTCCAAGGATGTGAAACAAGTATCAAGGGCAGCAAAACCAAAGGTTATGGAATTATCCAACGAAGCAATTTTGGTTTGCAAGCTATTGAATTGCTTGGTGAGAAAAGTCATGAGAGCTTCATTGTTGGGTGGGACAACTTGAGCTTGAGGTTCGGGGGCTACAACTTGAGAAGGATTCTAAACACAAACTTAATCTCCATCAATATAATGAAATTTGAAACAGATAAGAGTTCTCTCATTAATGGGATCTTTGAGAGATTCTAGAAAATCAAGAGAGTAATCGATCCCAAATTTTGATAACAAATAACTCAATGCGGTTCCATATATGAATGAAGTGACAAGATTCGAGTTATGATTTTGGACAAGATACACCATCTCGACAAACATGATTTGGAAAATATTTGGTTGACGTTTCTCACGAAAGCAACGAAGCCAAAAGTCATTGACTTGGCGGGTGTGTGAGAACTTTCCTCCGGATAGAGGAAACCAACAAGAGACCATGAGGTGAAGAATGCAATCATGAGCATCAAGGATCGTAACGGAGCCACCAAAAGTATGTCTCAAAGAGTTTTCATCCGAAATACCCTCATCATCAAGCCTAAAAACATTGACTAAAGTTTGAGGATCAATCTGAAACTTCTTCCCCATAAGGTAGGATTCAATGACAATCACTTGAGAACGATCAACATTGGATATACACCGGACATTGGCATAAAAGAGAAGAATCATGTTACGATACAAAGTACTGGATAAGCTCAAAAAGGGCATGAAACACCAACGCCACAATAAAGAAAGATAACGAAATTTAAAACATTCAGAATCCAAAAGGGGTATAGAAGTAACATGCTCACGTCGGATTTGATGATCTTGAAAAAGTTTGAAGTTGTTGCGGGCTTCATTGGTTCGAAGACTATTTTGATAAAGTAAAGTGAGGTTGGGACACGTGGATTCATCATCGTTGTTTGTACTTCCCCCAGCCTCATCAGTTCTTGATCTCTTTCTAGAACCCATATTCAAAGTCTGAAAAACAAATCAAGGTACAAAACACATGTATGCATAAATCAACAAAATTCAATCCAATGGACAATCCAATATTCAAGGTATTGATAAAAAGCTATACAATATAGTTTAAAAACATGTATAAATATAAAACGAAATTTTGGTAAAAAGAATTTCGAAAAATAGTGTAGAAAAATATACAATATATTTATATATTCGAATAAAAATTTTTAGTTTTAAAAGATTTTTTGCAAAATCTTCAAAACCCATAGTATATATATGTTTTATATACAAGTATTATTTAAAAACAATATAGAATTTGAAACGAAATTGAAAAGAAAAAGAATAGAATTTTATATCTTGAGATGTGATTATGGATGAATGATAATGTGCACCAAATTGATGAATTTTCTTAGACTTGAGTTGATAATCAAAAGCCCTCAAAGATTTGTGTGAAAACAAAGGGATTGGATGTGTATTTAAAGGAGAAAAATCTAGGGTTAGGGTTTTGAAAGAGTTTATATTTAATAAAAAGTGGTTGAAAGTTTGGAAACCCTTTTTAATGCTCTTTTTAGGCTGCTACAGCTACGTGTATCGATACACTATGTGGTGTATCAAAATAGGGGTATCAGAACGCTTCAAAACCGTATTGAAACACGCGTCTATATCGGTATAGGTATAAACTGTACCGAAACATGATCGAAGCCCGCATCGAAACGCTTTCTAGCTGTTTTGATACAGATTTTGCCAGAAACGAATTTGGGTATCTTTCCATGAGCCCGTATTGAAACACCTTTACTTGTTTCGATACACCCTAGCTAGAAAATGCACTCTAAGTAAGAAATACAGAGCCTGTATCGAAACACCTGCATCTGTTTCGATACACTAGGGCTAGAAAATGCATTTTTGAACTGAATAAAGTTTAAAAATTGAATTTTAATCGATCCTAAATGAATGTGAATGATGAATGAGCAACATTTATGGACTAAAATAGATACATACTCTCCCTATCAAGAAGCATAGATGCATCAAGAACCAAAATCATATAAACATGATCATCATTCAAATTCAAGCAAATTGTTTATACTTAAGGGCTCTAAAAGGTCAAGATAGGCTAGTTAGACCTAACTCTCTCTTAAGAGTCCAAAAACGCTCTTTGTCTAATGACTTTGTAAAGATGTCCGCTAGTTGGTTTGAGGCATCAACATATTCTAGAACAACATCATTTTTTAGGACATGGTCCCTAATGAAATGGTGTCTTATCTCTATGTGCTTGGTTCTAGAATGTTGGATGAGATTCTTAGTGAGACATATAGCACTAGTGTTGTCACACTTAAGGGGTAAGATACCTACATCAATTCCATAGTCTAAGAGTGCTTCATCCAAAGGACTTGAGCACAACAACTTTCGGCCTATATATATTCTACTTTGGTGGTAGATAAGGCTACACTTTTTTTTTCTTAGAGAACCAAGATATGAGCATACTACCTAGGAATTGGCAAGTGTCGAATGAACTTTTTTATCTATCCTACAACCCCATAATCCTTATTGGAATAAGCATATAGGCTAAAGGAAAGTCTCTAGGATACCAAAGGCCTAAACAAGGTGTGTCTCTAAGGTATCTAAATATTCTCTTAATGGCTAGAAGGTGTGATTCTCTAGGGCTAGCTTGGAACCTAGCACACAAGCAGACACTAAACATAATATCGGGTCTACTTGCAGTAAGGTAAAACAAATAGCCAATCATAAAAACGATAAAGCTTAGAATCAACACACTTACCTCCTTCTTCTTTGTCAAGCTTAATTGATGAGCTCATTGGAGTGGCTTGAGGCTTAACATTCTCCAAGCCAAACTTCTTGAGCATATCCTTGATGTACTTAGCTTGATTGATGAAGATGTCATTCTTCCTTTGCTTGATTTGGAACTCTAAGAAGAATGAGAGCTCCCCCATCATGCTCATCGAAAATTCACCTTGCATTAACTTAGAAAATTCTTAGCAATAAAACTCATTAGTAGAACCAAAGATAATATCATCAACATAAATGTGTACTACTAAGATGTTATTGCCATTTCTTTTAATGAAAAGTGTAGTATCCACCTTGTCTTTTTCAAAACCTTTTTCAACCAAAAAGTTTGAAAGTCTTTCATACCAAGCTCTAGGAGCTTGTTTCAAACCATATAAAAGCTTTAGTTAGTTTAAAAACATAGTTTGGATAAATTGAATCTTCAAAACCGGGTGGTTGTTTAACATACACTTCTTCATTAATAAAACTATTTAAAAATGCACTTTTAACATCCATTTGAAAAAGATTGAATTAATGATAACATGCAAATGCAAGTAGCATCATAATTGCTTCCATTCAAGCTACAAGTGCATAGGTTTCATCAAAATTGATTCCCTTTTCTTGAGTAACCTTGAGCAACAAGTCTATCATTGTTCCTCACTATGTTACCACTCTCATCTAATTTGTTCCTAAAGACCAATTTAGTTTCTATAGTAGACTTATTACTAGGCCTATCAAGTAATGTCCAAACTTGACTCCTCTCAAATTTATTAAGTTCTTCTTGCATAGCCAATATCCAAAAATCATCTTTTAATGCTTCTTTGATATTTTTAGGCTCAATGCATGAAATGAATGTAACATTATTAAGCAGTCTAAGAGAGGATCTAGTGGTTACCCCCTTGGATGGATCACCTAAGATTTCACCATCTTTGACATAGTTGAGTTCCCTTGGGTAGCTCACTTTCTTTTCTCCAAGATTCAAGTTCTTCAAGGTTTCTATGGGAGGATCTTGTGCTTCTTCTTCTTTAGTTGGAATCTCATCCACCTTTGATGATTGTCCACTATCATTGGCTTCAATGATTCCTACATTATCATCATCACAAGAATCCTTCCTCGGAATGAGGTTATCATCGAAAACCACATGAATAGACTCTTATACAACGAAGGTTCTTTGGTTAAACATTCGGTAAACTTTAGAGTTTAAAGAATATCCTACGAAAATAGCTTGATCACTTTTTGCATCAAATTTACCTAAATGATCTTTTCTATTGTTTAAAACAAAACACTTGCATCCAAAAGAATGAAAATAGCTAATGTTAGGCATCTTTGATTTTAAAATTTCATAAGGAGTTTTCTTTAAAATTGCCCTAATCATTACACGATTTATAATATAACAAGTGGTGTTTGTAGCTTCCGCCCAAAAATACTTAGGTAAATTGTTTTCACAAAGCATGGTTCTAGCCATTTCTTTTAAAGTACGATTTTTCCTCTCAACTACCCTATTTTTTTGGGGAGTGCGAGGTGCGAAAAAATTGTGGCTAATACCATTAGAGTTACAAAATCCTCAAAACCTAGATTTTGAAATTCCATTCCATGGTCACTCTACCATGAGTAATGTTTTGACCAATGTCATTTTGAGTAATTTTTAAAAATGTGACTGAATTTTTCTAAAGCCTCATATTTGTACTTAAAAAGTGAACTCAAATGTATCTAGAGAAATCATCAACTAAAACATAAGCATATGATTTTCCACCCAAGCTAGTTGTCCTATTAGGCCTAAAGAGATTCATATGGATCAATTGTAAAACTCTACTAGTTGAAACATCATTAATGGATTTAAATGAAGTTCGTTTTTGTTTACCTTTAGCACAAGCATCACAAATTTTATCTAAGGAGAATTTTAGCTTAGGTAAACCTCTAACTAGATTTTGGGAAACTAATTTCTCTAAAACACTTATTGTAGCACCCCTTACTCGGGTTAGGAGTAACTCGACCAAGGGGTGTTAAAACAAGAAAACAAGCATACAAGAAGGCACAAATACAATCCAACAAAAATCTTCCAACTCATCACTAGTAGATGAGTTGCATCACTAACCCAAACAAACGTCAAGATTATACATGGTATTCGATTAGAAAACAAGGATATGTAGAGCATGACAACCAATTCGATCAAGCATTTATATCAATTCGAAATGGTTACTTCTTTGTCAAGAAATCTTACTTGTATTCGAACACATCATGACATGAAAGATGCAAACATACTAGACATGATACTAGTTTGTTACATTCTAGGTTTGATCATACTTATCATGTAAGGCATTCGAATACTCTAAGGTAGGTCTAAGTTAAGTTCAATTCAGTACAAGTATACACAGCTTAGTTCCAATTCAAGAAAATACTCAAGCATGGTTTCAATACCATATACATGACTAGAAATCTAAGCATAACATCCTAGCAAATTACAATCACATCATGTCTCATGTATGTATATTATCAACAAAAAATAACAACACATAGCATCTTTAGCTAGCTATCAAGTCATGTTAATCGAACAAGGCAAGCAATCATCCTCAAGTTAACTCGAATAAGCAATCAAGGAATCAATCATACAAGACCATACTATTCAAACAAGAACAAGCATTTGAGAATCAAGCATATATGGTCCATTTCTCATGTATATTCAATCACATCTAGATCAAGCAAACCAAGAATCAAATCTCCATTTAACAGGACAAGTTCATACCATTCATGTATTATTCAAGCCATAACAAACTTCAAGCTTTAGTGACCATTTAATCACAAGCCTTAAACTTTAAGTTAAGTTTATATATACAAACTTTTCAACCAAGAAAAATGCATGATAAGCTTATCTATGTCCATTATAAGTGCCACCAACTAGGAGAGTACAAAAAGAGTACAAGATCATACTTCTAGCCTTGCTTGTGTCTTGCTTCGGGCTCAAGGAAGATAGCTTCAAAATCAAGAAATTGGTTCAAGAATCCTTTATCCTGTAGTTTGGGAAGAATGAAAACGAGAGTGATAAGTACATAATGTACTTAGTGAGGTAGCAACTAAATCTAGCAATTTTTCAAGTTTAGTACTCTTTAAGCCAAGTATAATCTAGCTAAGGCATAAGCACTAGAGATCGAGCCTAGCTAAGGTTTCAAGAGTTTTAAGTCAAGAAATGAATCAAATAGTCATGTATCGTCTTTACCATTTATACATATCATCACTAATACAAGAACATATAACAAGGTTATAAACTCAAGCACATAAATCATATCATGTTACTAACATCATTCGAATAGTATGCCAATCAAGGGATAGTTTGTGTCAGAGATTTGTTTCCTAAATTTAGAAGATATTTAAATATTTTATTTAGGATCCCTAAATCTAAGGGATTGCGTTCTATTACCAAAATTAGTCTCTTTCCTAGTTTAGAAGTTACCTAAGATAAGGCATAGGCTTGTATATTTAACTATAATCTTCCTACTTGTAAAATATGAAAAATAACAGAGAAATCTAGTGTTTTTAACATGGTATCATAGACTTTCGTTTTTAGGTTTTAATGTTCTTGTTAAACAGTTTTTTTGATCCCTTTATTTCTTGAGAGAGTATGGTTGATACGGCTGATTCAAGCAATACTGAAACTTCTCAAGGAGGAACAATGAATGAGGGAAATCACTCCAATTTGATGAGTGACTTACAATTCATTCATCCCTCCTATAGATTGAATAGTAAAAATTACCTTAAGTAGTCTCAATTAGTTCGAACCTTCCTAAAAGGAAGAGCTAAACTCAATCATCTTCTTTGTAGAACTAATGTTTTGATATAATAATTGAAAAATGTTTTGGACATAGTTAAAAAGAATTCAAAACCATTTCTAAAGTTCAAACAACTTGAAACTATGTTTAGGGGATATTTCAAAAGGGTTTTTACATGTTTTTAAAGCCAAATTCAACAAAACCATTCAGGTGTTTCGAAACACCCATAGGTGTTTCGATACGGGTCTTTACAGTGTTAAAGTGTTTCGAAACTGGTTTTGAAACGGTCTTTTCTGGATGAGAATTTTGCCAAGCGTTTCGATATGGCCTATGCCATTTCGATACGCCTACGTGGCATCGACCTCAACGGTCATAAACCCCCCAACGGCTATTTCCCAACTAACATTTAAATACAGATCGTTTCGATACGGTGATAAGTGTTCTGATACGGGCGTTTCGATACGTCCAAGGGCGTTCCGATACGGGTGCTGCATCAAACTGCAACGACTCTTTCTACTTGAAGAGTGTTTCGAAACGGGGAGTTGCAGAACTACATTTATGGTGGGAAATTAAGTCTCCAACGGCTCCAATTCAACCCTAATGGCTAGTAACGGCTACAAACTCAAAGATGATTATAAAAGGGACCTCCAAGCATCTAGTAATGGTTAATGCTTCAATTGTAATACAACATATGATAAAAAATTGTCTTAGTGCTTAAGTGTCAATTTATTGTATAGACAAACACTAGTGAGCCAAAATTGTTATATTTGCTTAAGTGTTTTAGGATTGGGTGAGAGCTTTATAGTGCAAACAAATACCTATTAGAGGGATTTGAGTTTGCTTATTTTCATCTCTTTTGTAAAGAGGGTTTGATCAAGGCTTTGGGTAGAAAGCTTGATCGGTTTGTAAGGGTTTCCTCCTAAGCCTAGAAAAGGGGACGAATCAATAGTGGATTGATTGGAAATCCTTAGTGAGAAGCTAAGTTAGTGGATGTAGATCTTGGTTAGAAGGTTGAACCACTATAATTCATCTTGTCATTTATCTTTTTAGCTTCCAAACCTCTTACACCCAAAATTTCACTTCTCCACCACTTGACGAGCAAGAACGGTTGATGGAATCGAGCACCTAAAAAACCAACAATTGGTATCAAAGCTTGGCTCAATTGAAGAGGATTAACATCAAATTGAGAAGATTCGGCAAGCTCGATCATCATTTCACACAACCGGCTCAATGGCGCTATCTATCGACAAACCTTCCTTCTTCGACAGAACTCACTATGCCCATTGGAAAATAAGGATGAAGTTCTTCATAATGTCCAAGGACTACAAGCTATGGGATATAGTATAAGATGGTTCATTCGTGCCACAAGGAAGCAAGGCGGAATAGAGTGCCGACGATCGCAAGAATATGGAGCTTAATTACAAAGCCTTGCACATCCTATTTTGTGCTTTTAGCCCAAACATTTATGAGAAGATGTCTTCTTGTGAGAGTGCCAAGGAGGTATGGGACAAGCTTGAAGTCACATATGAAGGAACCGACGAAGTAAAGGAGACCAAGATTGGGCTCCTCAACCTAGCGTATGAAAACTTCAAGATGGATCCGGAAGAGGACATCGAGAAGATGTTTGATAGGTTCTCCACTATCACCAATGAACTCAAAGGCTATGGAGAAGCCATTCCGGAAGAGAAGCTTGTCTGAAAGCTTATCTACTCCCTTCCCAAGTCATGAGACTCAAAAAGGACTGCCATCATCGAAGCCAAGAATTTGAAGACCTTGAAGCTTGATGAACTCATGGGGTCACTACTCACTCACCAAATTATGAAGAAAAACAAAGAAGAGGAGAAGAAGAGGGAAGAAATTAGAGCTATGGGGAAGAAAAAGCTCAAAGGGCTTGGCATCAACAAAAATGCCATCGCTCTCAAATCCTCCACTTGCCACCATGTAGACTCAAGTGAAGAGGAGGATGATGAAGAAGAGATAGTTCATCTCTTCAAGAAGTGTGCCCCTTACTTGAAGAAAGCCTTGAAAGAGCTTGAACGAGAATCCATGTAAAAGAAGAGGGCAAACACTTCAAGTCATAAGAAGAAGACATATGTGGCTACATGGAGTGATGAGGACTCTACCGACAATGAACAAGCCAACCTTTGCCTTATGGCCATCGAAGAAGATTCAAGGGTAACTTCTAATTCATCTACTTCATGTTCATATTCTTTTGATGAATTACAAGATGCCTACGATTATTTGGTTTTAGAGTTTAAAAATCACATTTTGAAAAACAATAAAATGATTTCAAAGTTGAAAATTCAAAATGATTTGATTTCTAAAACCAAACTTGAACTTGAAGCAAAACTCGAAGAGTTTGAACAAAAATGTTTTGATTTACAAAATTTGCTTCATAAAGTTCAAGAAGAAAAAGATTTGATTTCCAAAGAGCTTGAAAAGAAAAATAATTTTGGAAAATTAAACTTTTATGTAAGACAATCTAGTGCCCCTAGATTTATAAATGGAAAATGTTTTAGAAGTGTTTGGGTCCCAAAAGGACTAACCACTTCAACTAAAAAGGATGAAATTGAAAAATGAATTCCTAAGGGGACTAAGTTTTGTGCTACTAACGTCTATGGATCCAAAGCAATTTGGATACCAAAAATTACTTGATTGTCTTTTGCTAGGTGTGATGGAGAGTGATCAACAAGTCAAACATTGAGAGGGAGCTCCATGCACACAAAGAAAGACACTTGAAGAAGGAAGGCTTCACATCCTCCCTTGGATTCAAGTGTGGTAAAATCTAGTTGTTTTTGCTCTCATTTGATTTATTTTTATTTAGTTCAACTAGATGATCATATATGTTGAACTAACATTTTTAATGATGCTTTGAGTTAAGGGGAGCCATTTTAAAACCAAGCTTTTTAATATCTTCAAAATTTAAACCTCTATTGTTATTTTGAGCTTAAAAGTGTTTTAAATTCTTTTTGACATAACAAAAAGGGGGAGAAATGGTTTGAAAAATTGCATTTTCAAATGAATAAGGGGGAGCTTTAATCTATTTTAAAATTTTCATCTCTTATTCACATTTTCAAACTTAAAGGGGAGAATCCCAAACAATTTTTCAAGTTGGTTTTATTATATCAAAAAGGGGGAGATTGTAGAACTAATGCTTTGATATAATAATTGAAAAATGTTTTGGACAAAGTTAAAAAGAATTCAAAACCATTTCTAAAGTCCAAACAACTTGAAACTATGTTTAGGGGATATTTCAAAAGGGTTTTTACATGTTTTTAAAGCTAAATTCAACAAAACCATCTAGGTGTTTCGAAACACCCCTAGGTGTTTCGATACGGGTTTTTACAGTGTTAAAGTGTTTCGAAACTGGTTTTGAAACGGTCTTTTCTGGATGAGAATTTTGCCAAGCATTTTGATACGGCCTATGCCGTTTCGATACGCCTACGTGGCATTAACCTCAACGGTCATAAACCCCCCAACGACTATTTCCCAACTAACATTTAAATGCAGATCGTTTCGATACGGTGATAAGCGTTCTGATACGGGCGTTTCGATACAGCCAAGGGCGTTCCAATACGGGTGCTGCATCAGACTGCAACGGCTCTTTCTCCTTGAAGAGTGTTTCGAAACGGGTTCGAGTGTTTCGAAACGGGGAGCTACAGAACTGCATTTATAGTGGGAAATTAAGTCTCCAACGGCTCCAATTCAACCCCAAAGGCTAGTAACGGCTACAAACTCAAAGATGAGTATAAAAGGGACCTCCAAGCATCTAGTAATGGTTAATGCTTCAATTTTAATACAACATATGATCAAGAAATTGTCTTAGTGCTTAAGTGTCAATTTATTGTATAGACAAACACTAGTGAGCCAAAATTGTTATATTTGCTCAAGTGTTTTAGGATTGGGTGAGAGCTTTATAGTGCAAACAAATACCTATTAGAAGGATTTGAGTTTGCTTATTTTCATCTCTTTTGTAAAGAGGGTTTGATCAAGACTTTGGGAAGAAAGCTTGATCGGTTTGTAAGGGTTTCCTCCTAAGCCTAGAAAAGGGGACGAATCAATAGTGGATTGATTGGAAATCCTTAGTGGGAAGCTAAGGTAGTGGATGTAGACCTTGGTTAGAAGGTTGAACCACTATAATTCATCTTGTCATTTATCTTTTTAGCTTCCAAACCTCTTACACCCAAAATTCCACTTCTCCACC
The DNA here is from genome assembly GCA_958450335.1 of Hibiscus tridactylites. Taxonomy (NCBI): domain Eukaryota; kingdom Viridiplantae; phylum Streptophyta; class Magnoliopsida; order Malvales; family Malvaceae; genus Hibiscus; species Hibiscus tridactylites. The sequence continues at coordinate 45,199,682 of OY288290.1, read as the reverse complement.
ACTTGGCGAGCAAGAACGGTTGATGGAATCGAACACCTAAAAACCTAACATTCTTAGAACGGGCCCTAAGGAAGAAGATCCTAGATTCGAGGCTTGGAATGATCAAGACTCGTTAGTCATGTCTCGATTGTGGAATTCCATGATGCCTGAAATTAGTGATACTTGTATGTTTCTTAGAACAGCCCAGGAGATATGGGAGGCTGTGAAACAAACCTATTCAAAAATTTGTGATGCTGCTCAGATTTACAAAATCAAGAGCAAGATTTTAGCTACCAAACAAGGAAGCAAATCAATTACAGAGTATTCTAATCTGTTGCAGAATCTCTGGCAGGAAATGGACCATTATCAATGCATTCAGATGAAATGCAGTGAGGATGCAGTAGTTCTAAAGAGGTTTGTTGAAAATAATAGAATTTATAATTTTCTTGCTTGACTAAATATAGAGTTTGATGCAGTGAGAGTCCAGATTCTAGGAAAAGAAGATCTGTCCTCACTAAATGAAACTATTGCTATAGTTCGTGCTGAAGAAGGAAGAAGAGGAGTGATGGTGGTTGAAAACAATCAACTATAGTGTTCAGCCTCGGTGACTAGGGCTATTTCTGAAGGATCAACACATCTGGAAAATTTTGAAGGCAGACCAGAAGCAACAAGGACAATGAACAGGGATTCCTTATGGTGTAGTTACTTCAAAAAGCCTCGTCACACCAAAGAAAAATGATGGAGGTTACATGGGAAGCCTCAGTCAGCAAATAGAAACTTCATAGAGAAAGGAGGCTCAGCAAGAGGGCAGAGTAGAGCCTATGCAGCCAGAGAGGTGGCTAAGGAATCTGATGAACAATCTGTTGAATTCAACCGAGAAGAAGTGGAAAAATTGAAGACACTGGTGGAATCTTTAGAAAAACCATCATCTACAGGTACATGCAATCTAGTTTTCTCAGGTATACCCTCTTCCTCTTCTCAGAATTCTAATGCCTCGGAATCATTCATACCTACCCAAAACTCTTGGGTAATAGACTCGGGAGCCACTGACCATATGACCAATTATTCACTAAAGTTTCTCACCTACACACCCTGCCCTAGTAACAAGAAAATTACAGTTGCAGATGGTACTATAGTAACAATTGTTGGCCAAGTAGATATTGCCATTAGTAAAACCCTATTGCTTAAAAATGTTCTACATGTGCCAAAACTGTTTACTAGCCTTATTTAGATCCCAAAGCTTATCAAGGATACTAATTGCAATGTTTTGTTTCATTCTACACAATGCATTTTTCAAGAGCAAGAAACGAAGAGGATGATTGGGCGTGCTAGGAAGATAAATGGCATATACTATCTTGAGGACCTTGGTGGACAAGTTAAAATTTTGAATACCCAACCTTTTTCTTTTTTATCCAATCCTACGACCAATAAAGACCAAATATGGCTACATCATCTTCGCCATGGTCATCCACCTTTTAAGCTCTTAAAAACTATGTTTCTCTCTTTATGTAAAACCTTGGATATCGAAGAATTTCATTGTGAAGTTCGTGAACTTGCAAAACATAAATGTTCTTCTTTTCCAGCAAATAATAAAAAGGACCAACAGTCCCTTCAATCGTATTCACAGTGATGTTTGGGGGCCTTTCACTATTCCTAACATAATTGAGGCTAGATGGTTTGTGTCATTTATAGATGATTATACCAGGGTTACTTGGATTTACCCACTGAAACAAAAATCGGATGTTACCTCTACCTTTAAAAATTTCTACACCATGATAAAGACTCAATTTGGGGTTGAAATAAAGAGAATTAGATCAGACAATGTCAGGGATTACCTTAACCAAATCATATCCCCTTATCTCTTAGATGATATAATTGTTGTATGTAGAGAATAAGATCAGACAATGTCAGGGAGTAACTATATTATTGGTGTATGTAGATGGTATAATTGTTACATGTAATGATTCAGAAAGAATTGATAATTTGAAAAAGTGCCTTGTAAAAGAGTTTGAAGTGAAGGAACTTGGAAGATTAAAATACTTCCTTGGTATTGAGGTGGCTCACTCACAACAAGGAATTTTTATATCTCAGCAGAAGTATACTTTGGACTTGCTAAAGGAAACTGGAAAACTAGGATGTAAACCAGCAGAAACACCCATAGAAGTCAATCACAAGCTTGGAGACTCAGACGAGGATGATATGACAATTGATAGGAGTTCATTTCAGACACTTGTGGGAAGGATTATCTACTTGTCACACACCAGACCAGACATAGCATATGATGTCGGGGTTGTGAGCCAATTTATGCACAATCCTAAGGAATCAAACCAAAGGGATATAGTTCAAATCTTGCAGTACTTGAAGGACACACCAGGCAAAGGAATTATGTTTAGAAGAGGGGGGACTTGACCTCAGGTTACTGCACCTTTTTTTGGAGGGAATTTAGTTACTTGGAGAAGCAAAAAACAGAATGTGGTGGCTAGATCCAGTGCAGAAGCTAAATTTTGAGCTATGCCATTGTGAATTTGTGAGTTATTATGGCTGAAAATTATTCTGGAAGATTTGAAGGTAAAATGAGATGGACCAATGATGTTATACTATCTGTGATAACAAGTCAGCAATCAACATTGCTCATAATCTAGTTCAACATGACAGAACCAAACATGTTGAAGTGGATAGACATTTCATAAAAGAGAAACTTGATAGTGGCTTGATCTGTACTCCTTAAGTGACCACTGGGAATCAAATTACAGATAGACTTACTGAGGGTTTACTTGGTAAGAACTTTTATAAGTTAACATGGAAGTTGAGGATGGAAGACATCCATGCCCCAGCTTGAGGGGGAGTGTCAGAGATTCGTTTTCTAAATTTAGAAGATCTGTAAATATTTTATTTAGGATCCCTAACTCTAAGGGATTGTGTTCTATTACTAGAATTAGTCTCTTTCCTAGTTTAGAAGTTACCTAAGATAAGGCATAGGCTTGTATATTTAACTGTAACTTTCCTACTTGTAAAATATGAAAAATAACAGAGAAATCCAATGTTTTTAACAGTTTGATTTCAAGATTAATCAAGCATCATTTCAAGGCAAGAAGTATGCTCAAGTATAATAATTCGAGTATTCATTCAAGTGTCATGTAAACAAGCAAGTTCAAGCACCAAGTCAAGTACATTCAAGATTTAAGCCATGTTTTCTTTCTTGTTTATTAACTATAGAATAGGCCTTGGTACTTAGTTATGTTTAGGTAATCGAGTCACCAACCAAATTGTCGCCAAATTAAGTAACTGGTCATATCCCTCTTACTGTCGCCAGTGACCATAACACACATCCCTCCTACTGTCGCTAAATAGGGGCCTTGGCCCTGGACCGTAGTCCACCCAATCACAAATGAGCTCTAGACTCTATGGCATGCCATCCTACCCAAGACCAACTAGCAACCAAGGCTTTGTTTGATTTAAAGATCATTTATGCATGTTTCGAGTATTCAAGGCAAGACAAGTATGCATTTCATGTCCAAGTCAAGTGATTAGCTTTACAAGGCTTCAATTTCAAATGTTTGATAAACAAGAATCAAGCTAGCTCTTAGGCTATTAGAGCCTTAGCTCATGTTATCATGTATTTATTAACTTCAATCAAGTATACATTTCAAGAAAGCATTAAGCATTAAGCATCAAGCAAGATCATTCTAGTCATTCTTGAGTCATTCTAACAAGTTACAAGTGAGTATAGATAATCAAGCATTTGTTACATGTTTCAATTTCATTATCAAGTCACAAATCAAGCATAATTTTACTACTAAGTTTTCTTTTAAGCCATTCTTCCCTTAATTCAATTACCAAGCATAAATTAGATTCATTTCATGGCATCAATCATATAGCAAGAAAGAATACATGCATATTTGGTTAGGACCTAAGTCCTAACCCTATTTAAAAGCTACACTCATAATACTCCAAGCTAGCTTTGATCCTTGATCCAAATTCCTTTTTGCTTTGTATTAGCTTGTGCCACTTTCTCTTCCTCCATAATCTCTACTCCTTGTTCTAGGATACAATCTAATACAAGGGATCAAAATCAAGCAATGCATTCAATGCATTTCAAGCATCCATTTCAAGCAATTCAACTCAAACAATACAAGGCAATTCTACCTAGCACAAGTATACTTGTCATCTAGCAATTGTATACACATTTCCATTCATTAAATCAGTTCTTTAATCAAGTTTATCAAAAGAGTTTTATCCAGTTTTAACTTCCTTAAAACAGTTCTATTTCAACTGTATTTACAATGCAGTTTAAAAATAGTCCTAAGCAGTCCAATTTTATTCAAAACAGTCCCTAATGTTATTATATCAAGCTGCCCAATTTTTAGGCCAAAACAATTATAGGGCAATCCTTTAATTATCAAAATAGAATTTCCTGCACTCAATTTAGCATGAAAACAATTCCAATTTGAGCTAAAACACTCCACAGTTTTACTATATGCTCAAAATAGTCCCAAGTTCATATATGCATAAAAATCAGTCCTTAAACAATGTTATATCACACAATTCATTTTGGCAATCTTTGAACTATCTTTACCCTATTTCTAAGCTATCATTTCCAGCCCTTAATTCATTCATTTCAGTCCAGAAATTTACCAATTCTTTCAAAATGATCATTAGCTAGCAATTAACCACCAAATGTCACTATCTAAGCATGATACTCAATCGATTAACATCCCAATTTAACATTTATCTTAATTTCCAGCAAGCTAATCATACAATTCAAGTCTCAATTTTCATGAATTTCGAATTACACATCAAGTTACATGATCATTCAAGCAAGGGTTGTCATGCATGCCACTATACCTCTCGGTCAAGCTAAATTCCATACTAATTTCAATAGTGTTTCAATTATCTAACAAGCTACCATCAAAAGCCATTTCAAGCATGTATCATACAACAAACATACACATAATATCCACAAGTATATCATTCGAATCATGGTTCATGCATAATAACTTGTTCAAACATGAAATTCACAAGGAGAGACAAAAGAACAAGACAATTACCTTGCTAATTAAGGATCTACACAAAGAATGTTCATCAATTTAAGCTTATCGACCCAAGAATCAAGCTTTTTCTCTCAATTTTCTTTCTCTCTTTTCTCTATCAAGCTTCGGCCTTAGGAGGATAATGGAGAAGATGATGTTTCATCACTTTCTCCTTAGTTGTGGCCGAGTGGACCACTATGGAAGTCTATCACCTAGACACAGGTCTTGGTCCTTAATTTTCCTTATAATTTACATGCAAGCTAGTTAGTTTCATCTTATAACTTTTTAATCTTGTTTATTTGGTTAGCAATGATTCAATTTCTCACGGTTTGGTCCTTAATTCTTTTAATCCTTTTAAATTACAAGATGGTTGTACAATTAAATTCTAATTACTTGTGCTACAAGCTACTAGTCTCTAGTTTGGGGTATTATATTTATGCTAGCATGTCCTAGTTTCCTATGTCATAACCATGCATCATTTTCATTTTGAGCAACCAAACATGCATGGGATGTATGAGTGTCATCCAGATGCACCGTGTATATGTTACCTATGCAATGACCAATGAGCATTATCTTATTTGTTTTAATGTTCACAATTTTGCAACCATTAACATCAAAAAGAACATTAAAACCTTTATCATATAATTGACTAATGCTCAAAAAGTTATGCTTTAGACCATTGACATATAACACATCTTCAATAAGAATAGAAGAGAGATTATCAATGGAGCATATACCCTCAATGTGGCCTTTGGAGTTGTCACCATAAGTCACCACTCCACCATTCTTTGGCTTTAGCTCCATGAATCTACTCTTGTCGCCGGTCATGTGTCTTGAGCATCCACTATCAAGGTACCAAGTGTTTTGACTTGAAGCTTTGGCCTTGTAGCAATGCTCCACTACAAACAAAGATTAATTCTTGATCTTTGGTACCCAAATCATTTTGGGTCCATGTGAGTTAGCTCCCAATTACTTGGTTCTCTTAGGAATCCAAGACGCAATAACATTAATATCATTAGAAACTACTAGTTCCTTAGGAACTCATACATTTCTAACCCTTTTACCTTTAGGATGCCTTTGAGAGCCTTTTTTTGTAGCCATTAAAGTTCCTCTTCACATAGTTGGGTTTTGAAGAACTTGCTTTTTCAAAATCTTGTTTCCCAACTACGTTTAGAGAAGCTTTAAGCTCATTCACCACTTTGTGGTGATCATCATGAACTTTTAAAATAAGATTGTTGTAGAAAGGGAATCATTTTGGTTTTTCAAATCGGAAATTATTTTCTTGTTTCTCAAAACTAATTTCTTATATTTTTCTACCCACTCATCGTAAACCTCTTGCAACTCATCATATGCATCTTGAAGTTCATCATATGTAAAATCGAAAGTAGATGAGTTAGGGTTTACCTTAGGATCATCATCAATAGCCATGAGGCAAAGATTAGCCACTTCGTGCTCCTTTTCATCGGATGATGATTCTTCATCGCTCCAAGTAGCAACGTGGGCTTTGTGCTTTTTCTTCTTATCGAATCCTTTCTTTTTGAGTTGAGGACATTCCGATCTTATGTGCCTTGACTTCTTGCACTCATAACAAATGAGTTGATCATTTTCTTCTTCTTTGTTCTTGTTCTTGAACTTTTTTCTTCTTTGGAACTTTCTACCCCGGTTGGACTTCATGAATCGAGAGAATCTCTTGGCTATCATAGCCAATTCCTCAAACTCATCCTCACTAGAATTGCATTCCTCTTGAGATACCTTGAGAGTAATTCCTTGCTTCTTCTTCTCTACCTCTTGCTTCTCCACTCTTTTCTCATTTCTTTTCTTTTCTTCTTCACTTCCTTGCTTCATGATCTCATGAGTAAGGAGAGATCCCACCAACTCATCGAGCTTCAAAGTCTTCAAATTCTTGGCCTTGATGATTGCAGTTCTCTTCCCAACCCATGATTCGGGAAGAGAGTAAAGAAGCTTCTGGACTAGCTTGTCTTCGGGAATGATCTCACCGAAGCCCTTGAGACTATTTACAATGACGGAGAACCGATCAAACATCTTGGAAACACTTTCATTCGGCTCCATCTTGAAATTCTCATAACTCCAATTAAGGATCCTAATCTTGGTCTCCTTTACATCGTTGGTGCCCTCGTAGGTGGTTTCTAGCTTGTCCCACACTTCCTTTGCACTTGTGCAAGATGACCTCTTTGCATACATACCGCGTCCAAGTGCACAAAAGATGATGTGAAAAGCCATGTCATTCACTTGAAGTCTTCTTTGATCTTCATCGGTCATTTTCGCTCTTGTTTTCGGAACTAGCCTTCCTTCTTCATCTCTCTTCATCAGAATTGTTGGCCCATCTTCCACTACATCCCAAAGGATATAGTCATTAAACTTGATGGAGAGCCTCATTCTATTTTTTACAATAGAGATAGTTATCCCCATTGAAAAATGGCGGCTTGGTGATCGATTGTAACTCAAGGAAGTTTTGGCCGGAGGTAGATGCCATGGCTTGATTCGAAGGTTGATTGATCTTCTTGTAGGATCTTATCTTGTGGATTTTAGTCCCTTAAAGAGTTAGGATCTGATATCAATTGTTAAGTGGATCAATCAAATCAAAAATGGCCAAGAGGGGGTAAATTGGCTTTTTTAAAATTAAAGGGAGTGAATTGAAAATGTAGAAATTAAAGACAAGACAATTCATAGTGGTTCAAGCTTAGAACAAGATTTACATCCACTAGCTTAGCTCCCCCTAAGGATTTTCAACCAATTTCACTAGAAATTCGTCCCCTTTTCTCAAATTAGGAGGAAACCTTACAATCGGTTAATCTTTCTACCCAAAGATTAACCAAGACTCTCTCAAATACAAAGATTGTTGGCAAATAAAAAATAAACCTCACAAGGTAGAATATTTTTCCCAAATTACAAGTTCTCTCAACCCAAATTGATAAAAGATGAATACAATAATAAACACTTAATTGGGTACAAGGGTTTGACTCTAATAGCTCAAAAATGGATTGAATTTTTGCTTTGTTGTTGTTCACTTGTTCATTAGTTGGTACTTTAGCTTTAATGGCTTGCTTTTATACCCCTTCATTGAATTCTAGCCATTTGGATGGTTGACATCATCAATAGAGCCGTTGGGCTCTTTTTTTCCCACCATAAATGCAATTCTGCAATATGTTGTTTCAAAACACACAGGCCCGTATCGATACCTGTCTCAAAATTAAAAGAGCATTTGTGTGTAATAAAGATGGTGTATCGAAACGGTTATGGGTCGTGTTGAAATGGCTATAGGTCGTTTCAAAACAATATTTCTTACAATTGAATTTGTCAAAATGTGTATCAAAACACCCAAGGGGTGTATCAAAATGGGTAACAAAATTTCAAATATTTTTCAGATTCTAATAACTGACAAGTAACAAATATATCATTAAATGCTCAGATTTAAAAAATCTTAACCCCCGTATTGATACATTTAAGGCCGTATCAAAATGTTGTTCAAAAACTAAATTCCCAAATGAAGGCCGTATCGAAACAGACTAGGCCGTATCGAAACGCCAGTATTGAAACTAGAACTGTCGTATCGAAATAGAAATTTCTAGTAAACTCTTAAGTTTAAGCCGTATCGAAACGCTTGGGCAATTTTGTGAAATTTGACTTTAAAAACTTAGAAAATTTTATGGGGTTTAAGTTTTGACTTTAAAATATTTTGAGTCTAAAATATACTTGTCAAGTATGAGTTATTTGAGTGCTTAAAAAATTATTTACTTTGCAATATCCTTTGACTATTTGTTATATTAAAATCAAACATAGTTTTTACACATTTTCATTTTTTATGTATATAAATAATTTAGTCTTTTTATTAGTGGTCCTTTAGTCGTTTATCTTATTATCTTGTTTTTATTTTATGCTTGTCTTTATCACCCAACATTTGAATTGTCCCCAAGGTTGTAGGTGGCACGCTGGGGCTTTATTTATGAAAGACATCTTTTTCCTATTAGGGTTAAGGTTTGTTTTTATCTTATTAAGGGAAGTTGAAAAGAACCACAATTCTCCCACGCTTGGGGGAGGCGGCATTGAAAAAGTAAAAAGGGGAGGATTCCATTCCTTTTAATTTTTTTAAAAACCCTAGTTCATTATTAACCCTCCACATTCTCTCTCCACCTTTTCACATGTTCATTAAATATCCATCACCTCTATCCTCTGCCCCACGCCGCATAACCGTCCCCATCACATTCTCTCTCCAATTGCTTGTGGCAGTTGTCAAACCTTTTAACTCCCTTCCCCATAACTCTTTCTTCCCACTTATTCACTTTCTTCAACTTCATCGTCTTCACTAAGCTTTCTCCCTTCTTCCTTACAAATCCATTAAACCTAATTTTTCCCTCACCAAAATCCCCAAAATCCTCCCAAAATATTTTGCTTTACTCCCTAGAAATAATGGTCCGTTGCAAGAATTCCACTGGTGCTTCCAGCAGCGTACAAGCTCCACCCTCCATCGAGATAAAGAAATTCTTTGACAATGCAACCAAGGAACGCTTCCAGCTGATAAAAGAGAAAAAGCCTTTTGTTGAGCAAGGTTTCAAATTCCCTATTGAAGGGGAAGGAGGCTTCGATAAGGAAGTGATGGAAGTCATCACTAAGCACGACTGGGAGTCCTTTGTCAAACACCTAGGCGACATATGTATGCCCCTAGTAAGGGGGTTTTACGCACACCTAACGAGTCTACCCAGTCTGGTGTGTACGTGAGAAGGGACCAGATTAAGTTCACAACTGCAGCAATTAACAAGTTCTATGGTCTGAAGAATGTGGTGGACCAATACACTCCTTTTGTCGAAGGAGCCGATTCCCAAACGTATAAGGAAGTCCTTGAGGACTTATGTTTCAGTGGGATGGAGTTAGACCCAGCCACTAGGTTGGTGGAGCGGGGACACTTGAAGCCCGAGGCCAAGGTTTGGAATCACTACCTAAAAACCCGCTTGATGGCTACCTCCCACACGGCTACTGTGCATATCACCAGGCTACTTCTTTTACATTCCATCCTCAATGGCCGCCCGATAGATATGGACAAAACTATCGTTGATGAAGTCTATTCATGCCTGAAGAGGAAATCAAGCCCTCTAATCTTCTCCAACCTCATCGCGGCACTCTGCCGCAAAAAGCAAATCTTCCAAGACCCTCAAGAGTACGAGATCGAGAAGGGCAAGAGTCCAATAACCCCAGACCAAATCCCTAGACTGAGGGGATTTGATGAGGATGCTCCAGCGGAAACGTTAGAGGGTGGAGCAAGAATCGCAGCACTCGTAGCCTCAACTAAACGCCTGCAAGCAGACATAGAGGAGATGCAAGGAAACTTGACAACCTTCTTTAGGTATATCAAGGAGAGGGATGTCGTAATGAATGCCTACATGAAGGATATATTGTCGTATATGGCAGTTGACTTCCCAACATTCCCTGAGGAATTGTTTGCCAACCAGAAGGACCCTCCCACCTATGTTGCACTGAAACGGATACGGGGACAGATACGGGGACGGGGACGGGGACGAAAAACGGTAATTTCCAAAATTACAGGGTACGGGTACGGTAAGGGTACGGCATATAAAATAAATTTTAAAATTCTAAATATATATAAAAAATCATAAATATTCATTAAAGTTAATATTTCATAGTAAATAATAAAATAAAATCCGTAAACAAATCACAATATTAAAGTGTTAAATATCAATACTCAAATAATAAATTAATTCTAGAACAATATTAAATAATACAAATTAGTACTAAATACTAATAAAGCTTTAAGCAATCAAGAACACGAAATAATACCTACCAAATCCGGTACAATAGGGTATATTATTAATAATAAATAAATGAGTTTCATTTTCCTCTTAAAATTTAGGAGAAAAAATCAAACATCAAAACTCTACAAATATAACATTAATTCATAAATTATATTCATCTTATGACTTCATTTTTCTCCTAAAATTAATCTTTATTTTCTTTTTAATTGAGAACCCTAATTTAAATAGGACTGATTTTATAAATATTTCTGAACTTTGGGACAAAATAGAGCAATAAATTAAGTTCAATGTTTTAATTGAGCTCAAATCGAAAATGTATGGACCTTTTTGTAAAGCGGATTGAGATTTGGTGGCTTTTCGTGAAACCTGGAAGAAAGCTAGGGCCACGCCATGTTATTTACCCAATAGTTTGGGTATTAAAAGGTTTAAACCCTTTTTTAACGTTTTCCTATTTTTAGTTGCCTTTGACAGCTATTTTTATTAAACGCTGCGTTTAGTTCTTCTTCTTCATTAATTTTTCTGTTTCAACCAGTGTTTTCATGGATTTTAACTTTTCACGATTTTTCACGATTTCATCAACGAGTTTCGTTTGGGGACGCACGTGGAGGTCGTGTGCCGTCCCCGAAACGTCTCCAAGATTATTTTAGCCGTCTCCGATTACTTTCAGCCGTACCCCGTGAACGTGGGACGTCCTCGGGACGTACCTCAGCCGTCCCCGTCGCGTACCCGTATCGAAAACGTTTCGGGTACTTAAAACGGCATGGGATAGCCGTACCCGTGCTTCCTAGCCTCCCACAATCACAAGATCCACCACCTCGCACTTAACTTCTGCGCAACAAGAGCTACCTACGCAAGACCCAGCACCTGCCGATGCTATAGCAAGCCAACGCAAGAAAAGAAAGAGAAAAAGGAAAATCCCCTATCCCAAACCCGCCTCCTGAGAAACCTGCTACTGAACCAGACACTATTCAAAGTGACGATGAAGAGATGGTTGATCCCACACCTAACCCTGCACCAGAAAAATCGGTGGAACAGACCGTAGATGCTACGGCGTGCCTAAAGCGTCGCCAGAAGCGCACTGGCGGTCGTGTGTGGACCATTAAAAAGCTTTGATGTCTGTCATACTCTGTGGGTAAGCATTATCTTTGGTTTTATCACTTGATGATCTCCCCAGTAAAAGGCATTTGTTTTCTGATGTCTCATTTTTTCCCTTTAATGCTATTGATTTTGCAGTGAATGGAATGGAAGCAAGCGTGGACATGTCTACAAGTTCCTCCGGTCCCAAGGATTCGTATCATCTTATGATATTGCACATGAATACACATACAGTGATGCAAATGCTCATAGGGTTAGCATATTCGATTTTAGATTTTATTTTAGTACCGGCTCTTTATCAATACCACTATGTTTTTGGAGTCTGCAATGCTTGCTGATTAAATATGTTGGCTTTCATCCTCATGTATCTGGTATCCTGCAGTGGGTTAGCCATCGGAATCATAGGGGAAATGTCTGTGGTGTCGATTTCATATGTCTTTGTAATCCTCATAAATCACGAAAACCATTGAAGATAAGTTGGGCCGAAGCAGCTTTTGGTATAATAAAGGTTAGTTCTGCATTTTTTATTTTAAGCTGATAGTTTATAGGTCCAAATTCTGGCTTTCTAACTCAAATTATAGCTTACTTAATTCTTACTACAATTAACAGTTGTCAAATTTAAACCCCTCTCTCTTTAGAGCACGCCATTAGACAATTACATCAGGGCAGGCCATATCTTATACTTTGCTCAAATTGTGATAACCACCTTATGCATTATAACTACTTCTCAAATCTGTGAATTGACGAAATTGCCAAGTGATTTGGTTCGGGAAGGAATCTGATAACCATCTCTCTGATTCTTACCTTACACTTGTGTATCTTATGAGTAGGAGTATGATGGGAAATGTATGTGTTTTACCTTTTCTTTTGCAAATGAATATCATCCGCTCCTACATCTAAAATTTAATTCCCATCTTCTTGGTGACAGTATCAACTTAAAAAGGTTTCATTGGCTGAAAATGATGCCTTTGCCTTTTGTGATGCACTTAGACAGGTACTTCTCATTCACTTCCTTAACATAGTTCCGTAGTATATAATGGGAGTGGTAAAATCTCACATTTTCTGAACCATTTGCTGGTGAATTTGACAGGTCTTTCTCACGGATTAAGTTTCCAAGCAGACACCAATCGAAATGGTGTTCTAGACTATGAAGAATTTAAGGTGTGTTGCATCCCTCAATTTATCACTTTGTTTCAAAGTCCTCTAATTTTACATGTAGCAGAATACTTTTGTGCATAGACACATTGTCTTGTCACCGCAATAAGTTTTGTGCAGAGAACTTGGGATGCTACATGGTTGCAACTTAGGGATGAAGACTGCAGCTTAGCAGACTCAAATGAAGGCATTGCAGTAAAAAAAGCAGTTCTCTTCCCCCGTGAAGCGGAGAAAGGGATATGGCCTGAGAACTACTCTCTTTCTGATCATGCCCGACTTACCGCTGTTTTCTCGCGGTGTTCGAAGCAAAGCTTGTAGAGTAAAATTGTTGATAGCACAACAGAACACAACTGTTGTTACAAGTTTAAAAACAGAACTGTAAAGTTTTGGAATTTCATTTTTATATATAGCCCTCGAAAGTTCACTTTTATCACGTCTGTTTAGCCGTTCATGGCGTACAAGCACCAAGAGAACCAAAATAGAAATGCCAAGTTTGACTAGACAAGCAGATTTTTCTTTTTCTTTTGTCAAAGAGGTTTGACTTAGGGAGCAAGTTCAGAACTGTGAAAGGATCCGCAAAAATATCCTTGTAAAAACATAACATACTTGGGGGAGGTACTAGGTAATGACCCTGAAGGTTAAATGAAGGCTGACCGGTTAACCGGATAAAATGTGTACATAAATTCTTATCATATTTATAATTAATTCTTTATAAAAACTGTAAGAAAAACGGTATATACATAAAATGTTACAACGTAAGGATTTGTGCACATATACGATTTCCTACAAGAAAACATAAATTGGTACGCGAAATGTAAGGATTTGTGTATTTACACAAATTACTGCAAAGTATACACAAATATTTACACAAGTTGTAAGAAAAATGGTATGTACTGAATTTCTTACAAAATTTCAAAAAAGACCAAAGGAGCTTAACTTAGTGTAAGGATTTGTATACATACACATTTTTCTACGAGAAAACATAATTTGGTACAAAAAATGTAAGGATTTTTGTGTATGTACACAAATTACTACAAAGAATACACAAATCCTTACATAAGTTGTAAGAAAAATGGTATGTACCGAATTTCTTACAAAATTTCACCAAGGGCCAAAGAGGCCCAACTTAGTGTAAGAATTTGTGTACATACACAATTCCCTACGATAAAACAAGATTTGGTACAAGAAATGTAAGAACTTGTGTATGTACACAAATTACTACAAAGCATACAAAAATCCTTACACAAGTTGTAAGAAAAACGATATGTACCGAGTTTCTTACAAAATTTCACAAAGGATCAAAGGGGATTAACTTAGTGTAAAGATTTGTGTACATAGAAAACATAATTTGGTACAAGAAATGTAAGGATTTGTACACAAATTACTACAAAGTATACAGAAATCCTTACATAAGTTGTAAAAAAATGGTGTGTGCCGAATTTCTTACAAAATTTCACCAAGGACCAAAGTGGATTAACTTAGTGTAAGGATTTGTTTACATACATAATTTCCTACGACAAAACATAATTTGGTTCAAGAAATGTAAGGAAATGTGTATGTACACAAATTACTACAAAGCATACAAAAGTTGTAAGAAAAACGGTATGTACCAAATTTATTACAAAATTTCACCAAGGACCAAAAGGGCTTAACTTAGTGTAAGGATTTGTGTACATACACAATTTCTTACGAGAAAATATAATTTGGTACAAGAAATGTAAGGATTTGTGTATGTACACAAATTTCTATAAAGAATACACAAATTCTTACATAAGTTGTAAGAGAAACAATATGTACCGAATTTCTTACAAAATTTCACTAAGGGCCAAATGGGCTCAGCTTAGTGTAAGGATTTGTGTAAATACACAATTTCCTACGAGAAAACATAATTTGGTGCAAAAAATGTAATGATTTGTGTATGAATACAAAGTACACACAAATCCTTATATAAGTTGTAAGAAAAACGGTATGTACCGAAATTCTTACAAAATTTCACCAAGGACCAAAGGGGCTCAACTTAGTGTAAGTATTTGTGTACATACATAATTTCCTACGAGAAAACATAATTTGGTAAAAGAAATGTAAGGATCTGTGTATGTACACAATTTACTAAAAAGAATACACAAATCCTTACATAAGTTGTAAGAGAAACAATATGTACCGAATTTCTTACGAAATTTCACCAAGAGCCAAAGGGGCTCAACTTAGTGTAAGAATTTGTGTAATACACAATTTCCTACGATAAAACTTAATTTGGTACAAGAAATGTAAGGATTTGTGTACTACAAAGTATACACAAATCCTTACAAAAGTTGTCAGAAAAATGATATGTACTGAATTTCTTACAAAATTTCACCAAGGACCAAAGGGGATCAACTTAGTGTAAGGATATGTGTACATACACAATTTCCTACGAGAAAACATAATTTGGTACAAGAAATGTAAGGATTTGTGTATGAACACAAATTACTAAAAACTATACACAAATCCTTACAGAAGTTGTAAGAAAAACGGTATGTACGGAATTTCTTACAAAATTTCATCAAGGACCAAATGGGCTCAACTTAGTGTAAGAATTTGTGTGCATACACAATTTCCTACGAGAAAACTTAATTTGGTACAAGAAATGTAAGGATTTGTGTATGTATACAAATTACTACAAAGTATACACAATCTTTACAAAAGTTTTAAGAAATGTGGTATGTACAAAATTTCTTACACTTACTCACTAAGGCCCAAATGGGCTCAACTTAGTGTAAGAATTTGTGTACATACATAATTTCTTACGAGTAAACATAATTTGATACAAGAAACGTAAGAATTTGTGTATCTACACAAATTAGTACAAAGTATACACAAATCCTTACAAAAGTTGTAAGAAAAACGGTATGTACCAAATTTCTTACACCTACTCACCAAGGCCCAAAGGGGCTCAACTTAGTGTAAGGATTTATGTACATACATAATTTCTTATAAGAAAACATAATTTGGTACAATAAATGTAAGGATTTATGTATGTACACAATTTACTACAAAGTATACACAAATCCTTACAAAAGTTGTAAGAAAAACGGTATGTACCGAATTTCTTACACCTATTCACCAAGTCTCAAAGGGGCTCAACTTTACTAATTGGCCTATTTTGACCCATGAAGTTTCAAAGCGTCCAATTTACTCAAATAACTTAACACATTTATATTTTTCACCGCACCTTCGTAAACTCTCCAAATTGTTATGACGTGGAATAAAAAACATTTTTGAAATACACTTCAATAAAGGCAATAAAAAATATTTCTTTAAATACACGTAAGTAAAGGTAAGCAAAACTGTACATACATAAATTATGGCAAAATATTTATTTCATTAAAAAAGTACATTTCACAATTTAATATCCTCTATATATTTCGTTCTTCACCCTTTCTTCCTCGATCCACAACCTCTCAGTCACCACTATCGCTGACCACCATCCCGAATCTCTATACCAAAAAAGTTAAATACGAAACATACAAAAATATTAACAACAACAAAAAAGACACAGACAAAATATTAGCAATGCTAAAACAAGTGAATAACAATACATTCAGTGCATGTTACAGTCTATAAGTGATATAATATGCTAGCTCAAACAAATATCTGAGACTACCCCAGCTATAACTCAAGCATCACATATTTCCAATTCAAAAATACTAAAGGGCTTTAACAAAAAGAGCACTGAGAAGCACAACTCATCCAACAACTTAGTTGAAATAGCGGCAATCACCTTACATTAGGGATCATGATGCATATTTTATCACAACATTAGAATGAGCTTAAAACATGAGATGATTTGTCTTATATGAAAGAATCATTTCCAAAGTAAACATTATAATGAATCCCTCCAAGCAATTGTGGTCTCATGCAATTAACAAGCAAATTTTGACTGGTGGTAGCATAATGATTCCTTGTAAATGGCCCATAGTTTGAGGCTAGAAACATCTTCCCATCGTGTTGAACATAGGAAGGTATCAATGAAAAATAATCCCCACTCCCACTTATCCTACCGTGGTTGAATGATTTCTAGATAGTAAAAGGTTAAAGGGGAAAGCAAAAACAATATCAATTCGAGACATCACAAACCGATAAAATAAAAAAGTTTTCCAACAAAAAACCATGTAAATCAAGGTGCATCTCTATCTGCATAACGAACAGATGCCTAAAGACACGACTGAAACCGTAATCAAGAAGCCTAATTTAAAACATTGAAGTCAAGAGGATAGTGCCAAACCTGAAGTTTAGTAGCATCCATTGTTGAGGTAGGAATGAACAAAAGAGGTACTTTTGGATCATATCCAACATGTTTAGTTTTATCCCTTTGAACAAAATTAAAGTTCATCAGCTGTGGAACAAGAGAAACCTTGCTTGAAAAGGGTCATTGTATTCTTGAGCTTTTAGTAAAACTTAAAAAATCTCAAATAAAAATGACATAATTAGGAAACACGCACAATTCTCATAACTAAATAAACTGACATAATTATGTATGAACAATCACCAGTAACAGAACTATTAGGCTTGATAGGCTCGATTTCCTTCAACCATTATGAATAGCTAAGTGGTGGAGAAGTTGGATTTTTGGGTGATTGAGGTGTGGAAGCTAAAAGATAAAAGACACAATGATTTTGTAACCCCCTCGTCCCGGTCTAGCCGACAGACCGATCTGAGCGGGTTACACGGGGAAAACCGAAGCGAAACCCGCTAAGGCCTCACTCTGATTAGCAACCTTATTTTTTTTCTTTTATTTCTTTACTTATCTAGTCTAGATGCCTTTATTAAATCCTATGTGATAGGACACGCATCGAACATACACGGATACAAATCCCACAAGACATGCAATTTAAACAGCCTATTTTAACTTTTATAACAGGCCGTATTGATGCACCTGGACTTGGTTAACGCCCTAAAGTCAACCCAGGGAGACCGTATCGGTACACAGCAAGACCGTACCGATATGCCCTCAACGGTCAACTTCTCTCGGTCAAACTACAAGGATCGTTTCGATACCCTTAGGACCCGTACCGATACGCCAAAATCTCGTCAATTTCTCAGATTTCGAGAGAACCTTTGGCGTATCGATACGCCCCCGTGTATCGGTACGCTCTGCGCAAAATGAGCCCCAAAGCAAAGACCGTATTGGTACAACCCTTGAGCGTACCGATACGCTCTGCACTGCAAAACTCATTTTAGCAGCTAAAAACACAAGGACTCAACTCTGATGCATTTGATGACTCGACTAGCAACATACCAACTCGCATATATCACTAAGCAACTATAGATAAGCATACAGAGCGGTTTAAGCATACAACGAAGTAATAACACCAATTTAAGCATACATAGAGAAACTAGCAAGAAAACATGCTTAGCAAACTAACAAAAGAATTAAAGACCTTAACAAAAATACTCCCAAACCACAAAAACATGAAACAACAAACATACACATAACCTAGAGGCATTCCAACCTACCACAACCATGATCAACCATAGAGCATACATATGATTCAAGGCAAGCAAAAGACATACATTTAGATCCTTCCAACACATGCCAAAACATCAAACCATCAAACATGACATATATATATATATAAGGCAATAAAGCATGCTTAACAAAACCATTTAGCCAAAAGAAACATACGCTCACCTAAGCAATGCACAATCAAGGTTTACATGCCTTCAACAAAAACATAAGCATTCTTAAGACATGGTTAAAAACCTTCAAATACAAAACACTTAGGCATCAACATAAACATGGTTTACAAATTCATCAACACAAAGCATTAACAACATAAAGCCAACACAAAGGAGTCTAGATACACGCTCCTAAAACACGTAGCATTTCCCATTGCTAACTACTACATTATTTACCAAACCATACTTGAGCAACTACCACACGCTTGGACGCCCTTTCCTTTCTCCTTGCTAACTCCCCGCAAATGATCTGCATTGTCGAAAAAGGAGAGCGTAAGCATAAAACTTAGTGAGCGAAGCTCTAAAAACACATCAACAATGCAGTTTTTAAAATACAAACTTAGATTTTAGAGCAAAACCATTTAAGGAAAGATGTAATAAAACACAAACATCAACAATACATGGTATACACATGCATAACCAAAACCCAGTGGGACTACATATCACCACTCACAACAACTAGTAGTTTTCCGATGGGACTACACATCACCGTACTCTTCTACTAGTTAGTACCAGTGGGACTACACATCACCGTACTCTTCGACTAGTCACTATCGGTGGGACCACACATCACCGTAGCAACAACAACCATCACGTGAGGCTCGACACCAACGACTACACAACAACATTAAATAGAGAGTAAAAGCAACCCACATTTCACGCAATATCACAACAATCACACACAGATTAACACTTAATGAAACAAGGTGAAATAGCAACTTACACTTGGGTTTAGGCTAGCCCTTAAGGCTCTACCCTAACCCCCAAGAAACCTCTTTGAACATATTTAAACCTCAAAACAGTTTCCATTCACCATTCGTACACCAATGCAAACCACAAAGTCGTTTCAAGCTTCCGAACTTCCCGGGACCGCGTCCGAACCACCCAAGGCCAAATCCGTTGTTTCTAACCAATCAAAAACAATGTATTAACCTCTTAATCAACCACAAATGTGCTGTTATACATCAGCTCATAATTCCACAATATTTTCTCAACAATTCAAAGTCGAAATCCTCCCAAATATTCTCATTTTCGTACTCCAGCAAAACTCAGCCATTACCCCTCAATTTAAACACTTAAAACACTCCAAAACATGTCCAAAACATCAGCCGAAGGCTGTACAACCATCAGCCCTTCATTTCCCCACATAAACACCTTAAAAACTCTTATTTTCCACTTCTAAAAATCACCTACAACAGTGGTTTCGAGAATCCAATCAAACCAGCACTATCACCACTCAAAAATCATCAAATAACATCTAAAAACACTTATCCAAGGTCCCCATACCTCTAGCCCTCTTTTTACCACAAAATCAAGCCAAAAACTCACTTATTTCACTTCTAAAATCCACCCTAAGACTAGTTTTGGGTATACTATAATTAAGCAACCTTTATAACATGTTATGACTTCAAAATAAACTTTAAAAACACCCCAAAACACTGCCCTAAAAGACCCATACGAGATTTCACCAAAAATCCCCACTTTTTATAAATCTTGAAATTTCAAGGTTGGGAATTAATGGGCTTCGCAAAACCAACTTTAATTTAAGTAAAACAAGGAAAAAAGGGGAATTTACCTTCAAAGGTCTTCAATGGAGGAAAGGAGATGAGAATGAGAGAAAAGGGTTTTTTGGAAGAAGATGAGTGGTTTTGATTTTCAAAACCCTCTTAAAATTTCATTAATGGCATTATCGTAAATAATGAGAACTTTTATAAAAATCAGCTCTTTAATTTAAATTTAACCCGAAACTAATCCTAGATCAACGTCGATAACTCCCGGGCCCTAAACCGGGGCGTTATAGATTTAGAGTGGTTCGGCCTTCTAACAAGAACCTAAATCCACTACCTTAGCTTCCCACTAAGGATTTCACAACCAATCCACTAATTATTTCGTCCCCTTTTCTAGGCTTAGGAGGAAACCCTTACAACGATCAAAGCTTTCTAGCCCAAAGCTTGATCAAACCCTCTCTACAAGAGATAAATATTAGCAAACTAAAATCCCTCTTACAAGGTTGCTGTTTCCAACTCTAAGCACTCACCCAATCCTAAACACTTGAGCAAATTTGACAATTTAGGTTTACAAGTGTTTTCTATACAAAGAATAGATAAATTAGGCTCTAAATACAATTTGACATCATATGGTTGTTGACAATTGAAGCATTAGTCTTCCCTTGATGCTTGAAGGTCCCTTTTATACTTCCAAATGAGTTTGTAGCTGTTAAGGACCGTTGAGGTTGAATTGGAGCCGTTGGAGACTTTATTTCCTACCATAAACGCAATTCTGCAGCTAGCCGTATCGAAACGATTCTTGCCTGTTTCGAAACACGACTAAAATAGAAAGAGCCATTATGCGCATTGAAGAGGCCTTATCGAAACATCTTGGGTCGTATCGGAACGCCCACATCGAAACGCCTAGTGTCGTATCGAAACATCTTGCAATTCAAATAGTCGTTGGGAAATAGCCGTTGGGGTTATAGTCGTTAGGGTGTATGCCATGTGAGATTATCAAAACACCAAAGGGTGTTTCGAAACCACACCTACCCGTATCAAAACAGATAAGCCATATATCGAAACGGATTCTGGCAGTTTCAAAACGTATCGAAACGAGTACATTAAAAACACTGGTTTGGCTACTTAAAAACGTTTCAAACATTGTCAAAAACTTTTGAAACATCCTCAAACTTATTTTCAAGTTGTTTTTGACTTAGAGAATATTTTAGATTCTTTTCAATTAAGTCCAAAACATTTTCAATTATTATATCAAAATATATATTTCTACAATCTCCCCCTTTTTATATAATAATATCATTCTTGAAAAATTGTTTGGGATTCTCCCCCTTAGTATTTAAAAATTTGAATAAGAGATTTTAAAAATTAAAAGAAGTTAAAGCTCCCCCTTATTCTCTTGAAAAATCAATTTTTCAAACCATTCCCCCCTTTTTGTTATATCAAAAAGAATTTAAAAGATATTAAGCTCAAAATAACTTAAGAGGTTAAAAAAATTGACACAACTAAAAATTTTGGTTTTAAAATTGGCTCTCCCTTACTCAAAGCATCAAAAAATATTAGTCCAACAATATGATTAATCTAGTTAAATTAAAATAAATAAATTAAATGAAAAATAAATAAATTCAACTAAATTTTACCAACACTTGAACTTTAAGGGGGGATGTGAAGGCTTCCTTTTTAAGTGTTCTCCTTGTGTGTATGGAGCTCCCCCTCAAATTTAGACTTGTTGAACATTCTCCATCACACCTAATCATAAGACAATCAAGTGATTTTTGGTATCCAAATTGCTTTGGATCCATAGACGTTAGTAGCACAAAATTTGGTCCCCTTAGGAATCCATTTTTCAATTTCATCCTTTTTAGTTGAAGTGGTTAGTCCTTTTGGGACTCAAACATTTCTAAAACATTTTCCATTTACAAATCTAGGGGCACTAGATTGTCTAACATAAAAATTTTATTTTCCAAAACTATTTTTCTTTTCAAGTTCTTTGGAAATCAAATCTTTTTCCTCTTAAACTTTATGAAGCAAATTTTGTAAATCAATACATTTTTGCTCAAACTCATTGAGTTTTGCTTCAAATTCGATTTTGGTTTTCGAAATCAAATCATTTTGAATTTTCAAATTTGAAACTAGTTTCTTGTTTTTTAAAATGTGATTTTTAAATTCTAAAACCAAATCATCATATGCATCTTGCAATTTATCAAAAAAATATGAACATGAGGTAGATGAATTGGAAGTTACCCTTGAATCCTCTTCGATGGCCATAAGGCAAAGGTTGGCTTGTTTATTTTCGGTGGAGTCTTCATCACTCCATGTAGCCACATATGCTTTCTTCGTATGGCTTGAGTGTTTGCCCTCTTCTTCTTCATTGATTCACGTTTGTATTTTTTCATTGCTTTCTTCATGAATGGGGCACACTTCTTGAAGAGATGAACTATCTCTTCTTCTTCATCCTCTTCCTCACTTGTATCAACATGGTTGCACTTGGAGGATTTGAAAGACACGACATTGACATCAATGCCTTGCTTCTTGATCTTCTTTTCCTTCCCATTCTTCAAAGGTAGAGACATCATCTCATAGGTAAGAAGAGATACGATTAGCTCATCAAACTTGAGCTTCTTCAAGTCTTTGGCTTCAATGATGACCGTCTTCTTTGAATCTCATGACTCGGGAAGTGAATAAATCACCTTCCGAACGAGTTTTTCTTCCAAAATCTCCTCTTTAAAACCTTTGAGTTGATTGACGATTGTGGAGAATCGGTCGAACATCCTCTTGATGTCTTCATCCGGGTCCATCTTGAAGTTTTCATACTCTAAGTTTAGAAGACTAATCTTGGTCTCCTTTACTTCGTTGGTTCCCTCGTATGTGACTTCAAGCTTGTCCCAAACTTCCTTGGCATATTCACAAGAAGACATCTTCTTATAGATGTTGGGGCTAAATGCACAAAAGATGGTGTGCAAAGCCTTGCAATTAAGCTTCATCTTCTTACGATCATCCACACTCCAATTCGCCTTTCTTCGTTGTGGCACAAAAAGACCATCTTCAACTATGTCCCAAAGCTTGTAATCCATGGATTTGATAAAGAACATCATTCCTGTCTTCCAATAGGCATAGTTGGTTCCGTCGAAGAATTGTGGCTTGTCGATAGATTGCACCATTTGACCGGTTGATTGAATGTTGTATCGAGCTTCCCGGATCGCCTCAATGGGATGTTAATCCCCTTCGATTGAGCCTCGCTCTGATACCAATTGTTAGGCTTAATAAGCTCGATTTCCTTCAACCATTATGAATAGCCTAGTGGTGGAGAAGTTGGATTTTTGGGTGATTGAGGTGTGGAAGCTAAAAGATAAAAGACACAATGATTTAAAGTAGTTCGGCCTTCTAACAAGCACCTACATCCACTACCTTAGCTTCCCATTAAGGATTTCACAACCAATCTACTAATTGATTCGTTCCCTTTTCTAGGCTTAAGATGAAACCCTTACAACGATCAAAGCTTTCTAGCCCAAAGCTTGATCAAACCCTCTCTACAAGAGATAAATATTAGCAAACTAAAATCCTTTTTACAAGGTTGATGTTTGCAGCTCTAAGAACTCACCC
The DNA here is from genome assembly GCA_958450335.1 of Hibiscus tridactylites. Classification (NCBI taxonomy): domain Eukaryota; kingdom Viridiplantae; phylum Streptophyta; class Magnoliopsida; order Malvales; family Malvaceae; genus Hibiscus; species Hibiscus tridactylites. The sequence continues at coordinate 45,175,811 of OY288290.1, read as the reverse complement.
AATCATAAACACTTGACCAAATTTGACAATTTAGGCTCACAAGTGTTGTCTATACAAAGAATGGATAAATTAGGCTTTAAAGACAATTTGACATCATATGGTTGTTGAAAATTGAAGCATTAGTCCTCCCTTGATGCTTGAAGGTCCCTTTTATACTCGCAAATGAGTTTATAGTCGTTAAGGACCGTTGGGGTTGAATTGGAGCCGTTGGAGACTTTATTTCCCACCATAAATGCAGTTCTGCAGCTACCTGTATCGAAACAGTTCCTACCTATTTCGAAACACGACTAAAATAGAAAGAGCCGTTATGCGCATTGAAGAGGCAGTATCGAAACATCTTAGGTCGTATCGGAACTCCCGTATCGAAACGCCTAGTGTCGTATCGGAACAACCTGCAATTCAAATAGTCGTTGGGGTGTATGCCACGTGGGCGTATCGAAACACTAAAGGGTGTTTTGAAACCACACCTATTCGTATCGAAATAGATAAGCCCTGTATCGAAACGGATTCTGACAGTTTCAAAACGTATCGATACAGGTTATGCCTGTATCGAAACGGGTACATTAAAAACACTGGTTTGACTACTTAAAAATATTTCAAACATTGCCAAAACCTTTTGACATCCTCAAACTTATTTTCAAGTTGTTTTTGACTTAGAGAATATTTTAAATTCTTTTCAATTAAGTCCAAAACATTTTTCAATTATTATATCAAAACATATATTTCTACCAAAAAAAAAACTTTCTTCTTTCTTCCATGTAATTGCTAACATGATTCAAACTAAGAAATAAATAAATTGAATCAAACAACATTTCTACTAACAAATACCATTCATTTGACTAAAACATAAAAGGGAAACAAATATAATTCACTTAATCCCTTCTATTTTTTACTAATATGTCAAAATTCAACAATAACCCATATTTTAAACCCGGCAAAAAATAAAAGAATAAATTTTAAAAAATCATCAAAAAAATAAAAGAGAAAAAAGAGCATATGTATCTATTTGTTTGTACCAATCAGTGTTAACCTCTTCCTTTGAATTCAAACCCAAAAAATCTCTCTCCATTGTTCTTTAGCTTTTTTTATTTCAAAATTCAAGCAAAACCTGCCTTAAAAATCAACCCAAAACCTACATAAACAAAAATATTTCAATTCTTACGATTCTATGAATCCCTTTTTATCTTTTGTTATTTCTCCACCTAGCATGAAAAAGAAAAACCAAAGTCAATGTGATTTTTTACTGCTGAGAAAAAATAATGAAGGAAAAAAAAGACGATTATTTTATAGCATAAATTCGTCACAAAGAAAAGGGAAAAAAAAACGACTTCTAAAACTTGAAGCATGAAAGATGAAACATTTGCCCACATCCGTCACAAACTACCAATCTTTCTTCTTCGACCATCGCTTGTAACCTCTTTGTCTAGGGTTTATATTTTTTCCAAATCTCCTGTAACCTCTTTGTTTCGATTTCCCCCTTCCTTATGAGGTTTAAATCTTTTTATCCTACGATAACCGGTTTATCGGTCCCAATCTATTTTTTTTATTTTTCATCCAACGCTTATAAATTATTTGGCTTCATCCAACTGCCGAAAATAAAAAAAAACTTCTTTTTAGTCTTTATTTACGCCGCCTTCATTTAGAATCACCTCATACTTGGGTTTTCACTTTTCACCGAACTTAATTGAACTTTACATTACAACGTTGGTAAATCCAATTTGATGTGAAAACATGGAACAGTTTGGAACGATTTCTTTCGAGTAAAATAACTCAACTTTGTTGTATTCATGTTTTGGTCACTCAACTTTATTTTTTTTAATTTAATTATTAAACATTCAAATTATTTTGTTGTTAAAATATTAACGACGTTATGATAGAGCATTTATTTTTTTTAAAATATAAAAAGATAAAAAATTTCATCAATTTTGTTAAAAAAAACTATTGAGAATCTATTTTTTTGGATTTTTTTTATTTTTCGATGCTAAAGCATCTTATTTCAAATCTCAACAATAAGAATGTGAAAGGAAGAGACGAGCTATATATATTGATTCCACGCTAATCAGACGATGGAGATTATAGATAAAATTCATTTTAGGTTTTGTGAGTTTTTAAAAAATTTAAAAAAATCTAAATTGATAGAATGACAGGTGACAATAAAAAAATTCGTTGGTGCTTTAATTGGTTGGAGAACAATTATTTTGACAAAGGCATGGCATAAAGATGAAAAAAGAGATAGACAACACGTGAATAAAAAGCAGTTCATGTTAACATATTGTTTCTGATTTAATGCCCGAGCGAAAAAATAAAAATAAAACAATTCGAAAGTTAATAATCAAAATAAATTTTTTTAAAGCTGTATGAACAAAATGCGAAGACAGTAAAAACTGAATGATGAAAAGCTTAGTTTACCCTATTTCCCCACAACTTCTTCAGGAAGGAGTTTTTGATTATTTATAAGCTTTTTTCCTTTAGATTTTCATGGGATCACCTTCCTCGTTCCTTCTTACAGAGGGACGGGAATTTGTGTTGGGTTGTTTTTTGTTTAATTTATTAGAATCGTCTTCTGGTTGAATTACCCTTCTGGTTTCTTCTCAAATATCTGATGAGATGAACTACTGCAGTTGCAACGACATCGTTGGATATAGGTTCCACCCGACTGATAAAGAACTCATCGATCATTACCTATGGAATAAGGCTCTCGATCGTGATTCTGCTGTCCAAGCTATCGGTGAAGTCACCGGCGACCTCAGCGACTGGGAGCCTGGAGAATTGCCCCGTAGGTTTCTAGTTAGTTCATCGTCTTCCTTTTTATTATGCTCATCTTCTTGACTTCCGGTTTTTTACAGGGTTTTCAGTAAGAAGATCTAATGATCGAACTTGGTATCTATTTTCTCGAAGAAATCATAGTAAAAGGGTCAAGAGGATAACCAAGCTTGGGTACTGGAAATTAACGGGAAAGCATAGGAGTATAAAGGCTAAAGCTGGAATTGGAACCAAGAAGACTTTGGTTTTCTATGAGGGTCGTGTTCCTGATGGAAAATGGACCCCTTGGGTCATCCATGAATATACTCTGCCTGATACTCTGCCTAATCAGGTTTATTTTTCTGGATCTAACTCTGAATTATTATAATCATTTCGAACTTCTTTATATGTGTTACCATTTAAAAGATTAATCTTTGCTTATCTGAATTCATTTATAGGATTGATAACTCTTGAACTTTTACCTCTAGAGAAATCAATTTTGAATAATTGTTGTTGTTTTCCCAAACTGGATAGTGTGTTTTCTTGAAATTCATAGCAGAACCCAATATGTTGCTTTGTTGTAATCTTAATCTGGAAAACTGATTATGCTGCGAGTAATTTACACTATGCAACTGTTTTGTCTTTCTCTTTGTACAGAAGGGATATTTTCTCTGTAAATTGAAGAAAAAAGATGATGAAAAGGCTGGTGTTTCGAGTAGTGAAGAAGGTCAGCCAAGTAATGTTGCAGAAGACAAATCTTTTGATGTAAGACATGCTCTTTCTAATGTATCTTTTCAACATGCATCGGATGCGTATGGAAATTATTTAAGTTTCATGAACTAATTGCTTTGTTTTTGTAAACCAGACTTCATCTGTTATCGATGTGGACGAGTTATTGGCGCAGTTAAATGACTCCAATGAGGTTGAACATGAGGCTGTTTCTTTGCAGAAATCACATATGTATGGCGAGCATGTGCCGGTGTCCTCTTGTGATGCTGCTTACACAGGCGACGATTTGGATGGGGTTCACAATCAATCTAGCACGAATGAACAAAATGATGAGATATGTATTGTTTCTTCTTCATTGAAATCCCGCATGTATGAGGAGCGTGTGCATTCTGGTGATGATTTATCATTCCTTTGCGGATCTAATGGGAACTTTCATGAGAATCAACATCAACCTTGCACCAATGAACAAGATAGTGGGAATCAACATCAACCTTGCACCAATGAACAAGATAGTGAGAATCAACATCAACTTATCCCTGCTGAACAAGATGATGAGATTCAACATCGACTTGGAATTGATGTAGGAGATGAGTTCTTTAATTCTATTTTAGTCGATGTTGACGAAAGAAGTAATGAACTTTTTTGTTGGTGTGAGAATAATGACTTTCTCCTTGGCTGAAACATATCCCTTTTAGAGTCATCATCAAATAAATATAGCATAGATGATGACAGATTACTTGATGTCATAGAAACTCGAGTCTCAAGCACAAGTTCAATGGAATTGTGTCCACATTAAAAAAAATGAAAGTTGTAAGATATAGAGATGCAATGTGTATATAAATATAAGTTTGTCTTGTTTATGTGTATACATAAATTATAAATTAAGATATATAAATTTGTTTTTTTTTGTTCACTGTTTGTTTTTATCGTACATTACATCATACATAAATTTATTGCTCTCTTTTAAAGATTAGGAATAGTGATAATTGGATCGAAACTTGGAAAGTTGATTTTTAAAAGATCCCTGGGAACTACCCGGTAAGAACTCTAAAGTTTATATATAAAAGTTTGTGACTTTATCACTCATAATCCTTTGTTTTTTTAAAGGTTGCTCTAAAATAAAATCAGCTGATCAGGTGTGGTATTTCTTTTCCCGACAAGGAGACAGCAAACGGGTCAGGAGGACAACAATCGGGAGTGTTGTTGATGTGTTAATAACTGCTTGCTCCTACTTTTGAACTAAAATTGGCGTCTTTCTTCATCTTTGCTGAAATCCGGTAGTAATTTTCATTACTCAGTTGGTAAGGTCTCATGATCTATAAGTTGATCACTGCTCCAAGTCATTTACAGTGGTTGTTGAGGTGATTGGAGGAAAATGTTGAGCCTTCAGAGTTTTTATGTGTAATTTGTTCAGGTTTTGTAATCCTAACTCCTAAGTGTTTGATAGAAAGTTAACCCCTTTTTGTTATATATGTTTAGAGTTCTGAATTTTATAATTTAAGGCTGAAATTGTGTTGCCTTCCACCCGTGCAGGAGGGCATTTTTCTCTGTAAATTGAAGAAAAAAGATGAAGAAAAGGCCAACACTTCACCTAGTGAAAGTTGTCAGCCAAGTCAGGTTGCAGACGAGGAGATTCCTGATGTAAGATGCTTTATACAAATTGCTCTCTTGAATCAATTTTTTGGACTGATGTAAATACCCTAACAATTCTTTTTCTCCATGATTCAGAACTCAACCATGTTTAACCCTGATGAGATGCTTGCCGAATTGGAAGAACCGGATGCGCATGAGCATCAGTTGCCTTGTGAGGAATTCGCACATTTGTATGACTTTACTGGTTCCTATGATGAACTTCCACGCCTATCTAACCCCCGAGGAACAGAGTGATGAGTCCTGGATCAGATTTAACTGATGATGCTGAACTCTATCCTGATGAAAGAAGCAGTGAACAAGTTCTTGGAAATGGGGCTCAAAGTTTCCCTTGGTTGATACGTGTATGACCTGGCCGAGAGAGTCCACGAGAAAAATAGTAATTACTAATTAGAGTACTATCTTATGCAAGCAAGATGGGCGGCTGTGCATCTTGTTGTTATGCTGGAAAATGAGCATGCCTATTTCACAAATGAGCTGCTCCGGAAAATGAATATTAAAAGGACTACTACTTTAGTCTCACACTATTTTTGATAGAACAAAGAGTGAAAAATGCTTTGTTACAGTTGCTTTGCAATTTCTATTCTTGGATGCTTAATTGATTGCCTGTTTCTCCATTTGTTTTTTTTTTTTTTTAAATTAAAGTATTAATTTGTTGGTCTTGAGGCCTCTAACTCTGTTTTTTGTGGGATTCTTTTTGTTTGTTTTGCAATAGCTGAAGGTGTCCCAGGTGGAATTCGTGCGAGAGTGGGCAGTCTTCCTAAGAAAAAGAACATTCACAGAGATTTGAAAGCTGCTTGGATAATCCTGTTTCTGGGAATAAGAAGACTAAAGACCCTGTTTGCAAAGGTTTTGCCATAGTTGAGGTAGATGCAACTAGGTATGGTGTGCTATGTTGCAAACTATAACCATTGGTGATTCAGAATTTTGTGTAACAGAAGCCACCTGCAATAAGATTAAGAACCGGCAGATTCACCGATAATGAGATATTGCATCTTGATCTAATTGACTTCAGGTGGCCTAGTTAGCACTGCGACTGTACTATCATCCTTCAGCTGAAATAATGTCTTTCTTATGGTAGGTTTGTGCAAGCAAATAAAATGTGAGATGATGAATCCTGCTCATGTAGAATTGAGTGACAATGAATTGTTCACAACTGTAGTGCCCATTTCTCAGTTCGATTGCTGATTTCGATATGAATAACTCTTCCTCAGACTTATCATTGGAAAGTTTATCTGATTGGGATGATAAGCTTGTGTTTGATGAGTTTGACGAACTAGAACTAGGAGATGGTAGGAACAATATTAATGCTATTAGTGAAGCAGAGGCAAATGATGCCTGGTATCACTGTTTAAATGTGAAGCTGATTCATTTGAAACTACAACCAATATCATAATCATAAATCTTTTTTATTGTAAAATCATAAATAGAAAAAGAGCGATTTCAAACAGTTAATCAATTAAATAATATGAAAAATAAATGAAATCATAGCCAAAAGACGTGGTATTAGGTCATTTGTCCTGCTTCAGTGTTTGCAGGATGTACTCGTTATAAAGATCCCTGCACCATAGCAACATAAAACCCTGTGTCAGATATAGAACCGAAAGAGCAACACTGACTAATAACTATGGACCATCAGCTTAAGGCATACATTGAATGCTGGATGGCTTCTATAGCAGTGTTTGCAGGTAAAATATCGTTGACTGCAACCTCCTTGTTCTCATTTTTCTTGTCTGTGCAATGTTAAGAAATCAGTATTCCCTCACATTAGGAACCAAAATTTAATGTTGTGATGCACTGAGTTCATAATTTGAGATTGAAAAGCATACAGTCTTCAAAGAAACGGCGGATCTCGGTAAGGCGGTGAGGGGGAAGTTGTTTGATATCAGTGAAGTGTTTGTACTCCGGATCATCAACACAGACTGCAATGATCTTATCATCTTTCTCCCCCTGGGTGACAAATAATGAAGCAGTCATCAGACAAACTGAAGAGAAGAAGTATCGAAGGTCAAACTTCTTTCAACTTCAATGAAATACCTGGTCAATCATGGGCATAAGTCCAAGGGCTCTGGCTCGCAGAAAACATCCAGGAAGAACTGGCTCCTATTCAAACAAATGACATAATCTCAGTAGTTGCAGATCACTGTTGACATGCAGCTCAAAGATGCAAAATTTGGCACATTGTACTTATGGCCAGGTACCAAGTCATGGAAATGGAGAAGTTTATGATTGAGCATCCTACTCCACCACCACCAACATATAAGCTGGAGATGGATAGGCAATTTTACCTGCATGATAACCAAACAATCCATGGGATCATTGTCTTCGCATAGTGTGCGAGGGATGAAACCATAGTTGTGAGGATAGACTACCGATGAGTACAGAATCCGATCAACCTGAAAAGCCATGGCATATGAGGTATTCCTCTTATCTATATTTTATAGTTATCTTTAAAGGGAAAGGGTGTAAAGTTCTTCATACCATGATCATTCCGGTCTTTTTGTCAAGTTCATATTTGACCTTACTACCTTTTGATATCTCAACAACCTGTACAGTTGGATCAAAAAAAAAAGAGAGAAGAAAAACCCCAGTTCTGATTATTCTCTCAGACAAAATAAATGATTGAACGGATTGAGGCTTACACAATTGACAACGGTTGGAGCTTCAGATCCTGCAGCAGACAATATTTTTAAAACATGTAAGTTCCCCTGTCTGATTATTCACTCAGAGAATGATATGATATAAGCTAAAAACATGGAATCTGATTGTTCAGCCATTGAATAGGTACCACTCTCAAGATCATGCCAAGCATGTGCAGCAACTGATCTCTTTGACAAAGACGAAAGGATCCTCTCATTTAGACGGGGCGGTCCACGCGGACTCTCGGTCTTTTCGCTGCTCATCTTCTTTTTTTTTTCAAAAGAATAAATGGTATTTCATTCAATCAAATTCTATAAATTATGTCAGTCTACCATGTTGCATAGGATAGAGAACAATGGAAAGGGTTTCATTTAAAGAAAACAGAGAGTGAAAAGAAAATGTACCTTTGGTTCTGGGATACAAAGAAAATCAAGTTAAATGGATGCAGTGGTCCTAAAGCTTAGTTTCACGTATGGGTAAATATTTAATTATTTATAGCATGGAGGGCCTGAAAATTTGTCCAAGAAGAAGAGAGAAAAAGGGTTTGGTCAAAATGCTGTAAGGCGGTGCCTCGTGTCCACTGTTGAGAAAAAATAGGTCGGGTTTAAAGCTTATCCCACCTCCTCCGCTCTTGTAATTTTTTTTCTCTCTGACTAGGCTATATTACCACTACATATACGTCTTTTAGATATAAAAAATAGTAAACTACGTCAGTTACCACCTAATTATAGGAGGTGACTTATTTTTATCACTAATTTTTAAATTAATCTAATTGTACTATCAAATTTCGATTATAGTCTCAATTATAACATTCGGCCATTAAAACATAGACGGTGTGATGACATGTACAACTTTTCCGGTTAAGTCATTGACTTAGCTTATTACGTATTATTTTTTCACATAATTATTTTTTAAAAGTAAAATAAAATTTGTTTCAAGTACAAAGGGGCATAATTTTAATCCCTAAAATTTCATTTATACAATCCCTAATTCGTTTTCTTTCACTACATATTTCTGCTTTAATTCTGTCAACAACAATGGAAGAAAAACAAAGGGCGAAGGACAACAGAGTAGTGGTGGAATCGAGTAACCTAATCCTCCTTTGCCACCACCTCTTTCAATGTAATTACTAAAGAAACAATTTTTCTTTTTCTAACTCTCTGAAACCCACTCTACAACCTTTTTTGTCTTATATAATCTTCAAAAAACTTTATAACCCATTATGTTCACCACCCACTTCTCCACTATGTTCAAACTCCTCAGCAAGAGAATCAAGCGCCTCTCTTCCCGCATCCAATGGCCGGTTCGCTGCTGGTTCAAGTCTGTCGTGGTCGTCAAAAGGCTTGATAAGACAAGCTCCAAGGTTCATATCGATAATGGGTCTTCCAACGTTCACTAAAATGGCCAATTGGATGGTCAAAACTCGCCATGGCCCATACGTATGCTTTCAATGTTTTTTTTTTATTTTTTATGGCTCAAGAAATGTGTCACGCCTCTAGAGTTTCAGACCGTCGGACACATGCGGCCTTAGACACCTTTGACACTACTTGGTCGATTCCTGTGCCTAAGTAAGCCTTCAACTAGCCTTGCGAGTACTCATGCTCGCCGACGGCTTGGACAAGCCCTCAAGGCTTTGATGGATACAGAAGCGCTTTAAGTACTAAGGTGGCTACTCTTAGCCACTCGAGAGGCAACTCGAACAAAGAGCTTTAAGAACAAAAACAACTTAAAGAGACAAGAGAGAAACTAGAGTAAATGCCAAGAGTCTTATTACTTTTCTTAAGAGAGAATGAATGGAATGAAGTGTTTACAACAGTGGTAGGAAGCTCTCTATTTATAGTTGAGCTTCCACACAATCAATGGCTCGGATCGATTTACACGAATGGCCAGGATTAACCCAATCAATACAAGATCCCCTAATCTAAGGAAAGAATAGTCAAAATCCTATCTAATTACATCAATTAGTAGGAAACTTTCCTCATATAGGTCTCCACATCGAATATGGCAAGATTCCTCCACAATCCTCTCTGATATGTTGTCTCCTGCTATTTCTACCGAATCGATGTGGGCGGGCTCTCTAGCATTCTCCAAGTGTTGGGCCAAGTCTGTTGGTTTTTGCAAGCCTGATGTCCCGCATGAAACCTCTCAGTCGGATACTCGCCCCACTATCTCGAACCAAAATATTTGGGCCGTGACATTCTCCCCCGCCGAACTTAGCGACGCCCTCGTTGCTACACTAGAACGATCCTGGGTAGGGCCCCCTTGGATGCTGCCACTCATTACCTCAGCTTGATGCGGGTCCCTCATAAGAACAACTTGCCTAGGCTCATGCTGCCATCTAACTCTTCGATCCTCTACACCATTCCTCACATATTCTTGGTGGCTACTCGATGTCTCGGCTTGCTCCCAACTTGGAATCGAGCAACAATGTTCGCCCACAAGGACGGCTCCCCTCATAAGGAGCGCTCGACTCAGACTAGGTTGCCTTCACATACAGTTTGCTCGCTTTGACTCTTTCCGACAAGTGATGTCGCGTGCTAAGACGCATCTGAGTACATCACAATCATAGAAGCTCTCTCCTACACTCATCGAAGATAATGAATCAAACTCAACAACACTAGAGTTGGGTTTAAGATGTACTTCCCTTTCAATTGCATTTACTCTAAAATGGGTCAGCCCTTCTGTCTCCTTAAAGTTTGGCCCCCTTTGCATCGAACCTTTTTTGCTGAAGTTCGTTGCTTGCATCAGCCCCTTTTGCCCAAGGTCTGTTTCCCCTTGCTGCATCCGCCCTTCTAACTTGATGTTTGGTGCACCCTTGCATCGATCATTCTTCCTCGAAGATCGGTGCTTCCTCTTGCGTCGGTGCTTCTTATTTGAAGTCCTTCGCTGCTTCCCCACCTTGCCCATGGGTGGTGTCTCTCTGGTTGCAATGTCCCTCTTCGGCTTGGCCCCCTTCGACCCTTCTCCAATTGTGGTCTCTAAAGGAGTGTTCTTTATACTAACACCCTCGGCTTGCTCTTCCTTCGGCCCTTCTGTAGTTGTGGCCTCTGAAACGATGTTCTTTCCCCCAAGAACATCCTTGGAAAGTTTTCCCTTCGACCCTCGTCCCTTGATGGTCTCTAAAGCCATGTTCTTTCCCCGAACATGCTCGGCAAGCTCCTCGGACATAACCAACCCATTCTTCTCTTGGTTTTTACCCATCTTGGCAGAACTCATCACCATTGAACCAAGTATCGTAGCCTCATTCTGTTTGGGCTCGTCCACCACCTCGGATGGCTTAACTCGATGTGGGCATCGTTGCAACTTGTGTGGCCCCTTAAGTGGTAGTACTCCAGTTGCTTCCTTTTTACCCTCAGCTTGACGGCTTTGTTCTTCGCTATCGTACCATGTTTCGACCTTGGCTTGTCTAGTTTGGCACTCGTAGTCGCACAATGACTCTCCCTTGCCTTATTGACACTTGCAATTGCGCCAAGTCCCACTACTTCTCCTTCTGACTCATCGGTTGACTTGATGAGGGACATAAGGCGATTCTTTTCGGGACAATCCCTGATCACATGAGGACCATAACAGAAGTAGCACTTCATGTTTCTGCTCACATTCTTTGTTGGCACGGACTTAGCCTCGCCACTCCCACTATCTCCCGTCGTGGGCTTGGACTTCTCCATGCTAGCTGGCTTGTCTCTCGCAAGTTCAGTCACCAACTCGGCCACATCTTGGGCCTCTGAAAGCATCTGGGCGTCACCTTGCTCCAATGTGAGCTTCGCCCCTGGTCCAAGTCCCTCTAAGAAGGTCTTGAGCACACCCCATTCACTAATTGCAACCTTGGAACTGAGCAACTCTTCCTTGAGCTCATTCACCTCGATCCGCAAAGCCTCCATCTTGGCTTGGCAAGCATTACTCCCTCGAATAGTAACCAACTCGTTGAGAACTCGTCGCATCTCATCCTTGAATCGGTCCTCCATGGACTCTACTTTGTCAAGGCGGGACTCGAAAACACCTTGGGTCTTCTTCGCTTCCTCGACAGATTCCACAATTCTAACAACCCTCTTCTCCAATGATGTTGAGACTTTCTCCAAGTCTTCTTGAAGGGAATCGTCTTGGTGGCACAACTCTTCATATAACGAGTCGAGCATTTCTTGAACTTCTTTCACGACTTCATCCTTGAGGGAATCAATTTTCTCGACTAACAACTTTGTCAATTCCCCAGGTGGTTCACCTGCGAATTAAGAGGAGAAATTCTCTCGTCAAATTCACCAAGAGTATTTCTTACCTCGTTCCTTGTCAATGTTCTCCAATAGTTTCCACCACGGCACTCCTTGCCTTCTTGTGTGGAAGCCTCATCTTTTTGTTTCACCATCTCGCACACTTTTTTGCCACGAACTAGCTCGATCAATCTAACTAGCTCGAATGTAAACCATTGCCTTGCTTGACTGCAATACCAAGTAGGCTCGAACGCAAGCCTCTTCGACTTACTCTGATACCACTTGTCACTCCCCTAGAGTTTCACATCGCCGGGCACGTGCGGCCTTAGATGCATTTGACACTACTTGGTCAATTCATGCGCCTAAGTAAGCCTTCAACCAGCCTTGCGAGTACTCATGGACTCGGACAAGCCCTTAAGACTTCGATGGATGCCGAAGCACTTTAAGCACTAAGGTGACTACTCTTAGCCACTCGAGAGGCAACTCAAACAAAGAGCTTTAAGATCAAGAACAATTGAAAGAGACATGAGAGAAATAGAGTAAATGCCAAGAGTCTTATTACACTTCTTAAGAGAGAATGAATGTAATGAAGTGTTTACAACAGTGGTGGGAAGCTCTCTATTTATAGTTGAGCTCCCACACAATCAATGACTTGGATCGATTTACACGAATGGCCAGGATTAACCCAGTCAATACAAGATCCCCTAATCTAAGGAAAGAATAGTCAAAATCCTATCTAATTACATCAATTAGTAGGAAACTTTCCTCAGATAGGTCTCCACATTGAATATGGCAAGATTCCTCCACAATCCTCTCTAATATGTTGTCTCCTGCCATTTCTACCGAATCAATGTGGACGAGCTCTCTAGCATTCTCCAAGTCTAGTGGTTTTGGCAAGCCCGATGTCCAGCATGGAACCTATTCGTCGGATACTCAATAGGGGTGGGAATTGTCGGGTACCCGGTTCATCCATGTACCTCATTAGGCGGCCCGTGTCCCGGCCTATTATATTCGGGTACCCGTAAAATTCGGGTACCCGGGTATTCAGGTACCCGGTTCCTTTTTTTTTTTAATTTTTTTAATTCTAAAATTAAAAAATATCACATGTTAAACACAAAAATATTTTTAAAATAATTAAACTTAAAACTTAAAAGAATATAATACAAATATTGAAAAATGTAGGGATTTAAACTTAATTTTAGAGTGAAAATATTAAGAAACATAAAATAAAAATATAATTTTAAATATAAAAATATATATATTAATTTTTATCGGGTCGGGTCAGGTACCCGGTAAGGGGAAACTTCCGACACGTGTCCCGGTAAATTTGTCGGGTCGGGTAATTTTTTTCCGGGAATTACCGAACATTTTAGGTTCGGGTCGTCGGGTTATTCGGGACGGGTATTTTTCCCCACCCCTAATACTCACCCCATTATCTTGAACCAAAATATTTGGGTCGTGACAAATGCCTAAGGCAGATAAGTTTTCGAGTTTTGACTACTACAATGGTGATTTTTCGAACGACATGCTTTACCAAATAATGAGATATCTTTTTTGAAATCGACAACTGAACTTTGTGGAAGTACGTGAGAATGATGGTTCTTCAAGTAAAACTTGGAGAGGCAAAATTCCGTTGAGAAACACGAGTTTTTCACAAAACATAGGGAATGAGGTTGATGATTTTGAGAGTTATAGAAATAGAGAGAGTAAAGACGACGGAGAAAGAAAATGAGTTAGGGATGGTGAAAATCTAAATTGGGTGTTTTAGAGATTGAAATGAGCGTTTTATTAAAACCATGTCATTTTGCATTTAAAACAAATTATATTTTACATTTATAAAATAATTATGTAAAAAATAATATTCAATAAGCTAAGTCAGCGGCATAACAAGAAAGGATGTACATGTTATCACACCGTCCATGTTTTAACGGTGAGGCGATATGATTGAGACTGAAATCGAAGTTTGGTGGTACAATTCGACCAATTCAAAGGTTGATGGCAAAAACATGTCACCTCCTATAGTTAGTAGTTTACCCTAAAAAATATAATTTATTCATTGTTTGTTAAAACCCTTATTATAGAAGTGCAGTATATGCAGGGTGAGTGTCGATGTCCGTTAGATGATAATAAATAAATGATTAAGATTATATATATATATATATATATATATATATATATATATATATATATATATATATATATATATATATATATGCGGGCGCAGCAGCAGCAGCAAAGGAGCAATATCCTGTTGGAGGTCTAAAGTTGATGTTTCATCTGTAGTTTTGTTGTCTTCCCCTGCATTTTCCCTTTATGTGCCTCCCTCTCTAAAATTTCAGCCTTTGTTTCTTTTATTTTCTAATCATTTGTTTTGAACTGCCCTGAAATCATATTATTTTCATTAAATTTTATCAGATTCACATCTCTTTTAGCTAACGTCTATTTGCCTACTGTTTAGGCTGTCTTCAAAATTATTAAAGCAAAAACAGGGTGTAGAATTTTCCGATACAATCTCTTTAATGCGTGTAATCAACTTCAGGTGACCTGATTGTAAGACTTTTGAGATAGCCGGCCATGAGTTTAAAATTGAGGATTCTAATTAGGATATCGAATAACATCAGAGGAAGCATGACTTGTATCTTTAATTCTTTTGGTCTAATAAACTATTTAGGACAATTTTAAATATTAAATAAATTAAGCTGTGTCTCTTAAATTTTGAATTTAAATACTTAATAAGCATTTGTATCTTTGGAAATCAATATTTTTGCTCTCTCAATGTGCGTGGTTCCATCCCTATTACTGCATGAAATTGAGTCCAAAGAGATTGCAATTTTATGTTCTTGAAGTTTTGTACTTGATTTTTATAAATTGGGTCATTTGAATCTCTTTTTAACTTCTCTTCCGTAGCCAATGTATTGATTGGAAATGTTTGTTTATTGGGGAATAGTCATTATTCATGGAAAACTCACTTGCTTTAATTCTACTAGAGGATTATAATGCTACTGTGAACCTTGTTGCTGCTTCTCCATAATAAATATTAAAATTGATCTCACTTGATTTGCGGGTGTCGTCAACAATACTTATTATAGTAGTATGGAAAATTCTTATACCTCATATTGAATTCTAATCACACTATATAAAAATCTTGACTTCTCAGCTAATTTGAATTGATTTCATTTTATAATTTTTTTATTTAATTCGAATTGAAATATGTTTTGTTTTGCCATCCTAATAACAACTGCGGAGAAAACAAGGCTTTAGTTACACATCGCAACAAATACAAGTCATTTTCCTAACTAACGCGGACACCAAAGGACATCCCCCCCCCCCTTATTTGAAACGCCTAATCCTGAACTAATTCAATCAATGCACACAGATATGTATACCAACCACCTGTTTGTTGATATTCCCCAACTAATTGATTATATAAACCCAAACCCTTCGATTAAGCAGCTAAGAGACGACATCATTTCTTGCCACTGCTCTATTCTTGTAATTGAATTTTAGATACAATTATTCCTCTTCATATACAGCTCAAATTTAAACGTGGCATGTTATGTGATCAAACGGATATTCGGATCCCAAAGACTCGAGACTTTTACTTGATACCCGACCGAAATGTTTAACAAAATAAGCCTTAGTGGGATCTGAAAAGTATGTTTTTTTTTGTTGGTGTGTATTGGGGTAAGGTTTATAAATAATATTTTTTGAATGTAAAGAGAAAGGAACAAACTTGTTCAAAGTTTGCTGTAGAACGATCATTCTCATCACTAAAATAGTATGAAAAATGGGTTTCGAAACAAAACGTATAGTAATTTGGAGAAGTATATTATTGAAATCAAACCAGTTCGGAAACAAAAGAGAAGAACACAACATCCTAAAGTTTGGGTCACCGCACAAAACAGCAAGCAATTAGTTGAGACTAGTCGGAGATATCAGATATCAAGCAAGAGTAGCCTTGACCGGATGCTTGTGAATTTCATCTTTCCACGGGTTACCCCTTGACTCACTCAAGGGAGTCGACCTAAGAGCTCTCCAGACAGCGCTGTTACACTTGAACCCCGACCCGAATGCAATCTGCCACACCCGGTCACCACCCGCGATCCGACCCTTGGCCTCCGTGTAAGCCAACTCATACCATAGTGAGCTGCTTGAAGTGTTTCCAAATCTATGTAATGTCATCGTTGAAGGTTCCATATGCCAATCCGATAGTTGCAGATTCTTCTGCATTTCTTCCAAAACCGCCCTTCCACCCGCATGGATACAGAAATGCTCAAAAGCAAGCTTAAAATCGGGTATGTAAGGCTTAACTTTTGCTTTGAAAACCTTCTTTCGGACAAGGGTAACAAAGAACATCAACTGCTCCTTCAAGGGTAAGACAAGAGGACCCAGAGTGGTGATATTGGTTTTCAATGCGTCGCCGGCCACGGCCATTAAGTCACGACCCAATGAAACCCCGACAATTCCTTTGTCATCCTCTCTTTGGCAAACGCAGTTGTAGTGTTTATCGTCCGCGCCTTTATGGGTTCGAACCAAGTGAAGGAGCTCGTACTTGGAGCGAGCCCTGTCTTGTGGCTTGTTCGACAAAAGCACAGCGGCTCCACCCAAGCGGAATAAGCAATTGCACAGCAACATGGACTTGTCATTCCCGAAATACCAATTTACGGTAAGATTTTCAGTGCTTACCACCACCGCATACGTGTTAGGATTGGCTCGGAAGAGGTTTTTAGCGAGCTCGACGGATATAAGGCCGGCACTGCACCCCATCCCACCAAGATTGTAGCTCTTGATATCTGTACGTAGCTCGTAATGGTTGATTATCATGGCTGAGAAAGACGGTGTGGGGTTAAATAAGCTACAATTCACGATAAGAATGTCGATATCCTTTGGTTTGACGCCGGTTTTCTCAAAAAGGGAGTCGAGTGCTCCGAACATAACAGCTTCAGCTTCAGACCGAGACTCTTCCATGCACAGGTTTGGCGGTCTAGATGTTGCCCCTCTTGGGTAGTACGTCTCATCGCCTAAACCAGACCGGGTGCATATCCTTCTTTGAAACTGAAGCACATCGTCCGTGAAAGCTCCGGTTTCTTCAGTCATCTTCAGGAATGATTCAATTGACAATTTACGGTCATCTCCGGGTTTGTAACATGCGAAGTCGACTAGATAAACCGGCCTGGACCGGTTCGTAAAGTAGAAACCAAATAGGAAGAAAAGGGCTAGTGAAGCAGCTAGTCCTGTGGCAGCATCAATGCTCTCAAGTCGATTGGTCCATAACTCGTAAATCCAGTCCGGTTTTAGACCGTAGAACTGAACCAAAGTGGCGACGATAAATGGTAGGATAAGAATGGTGGCAGGGTTACATGAATAACAATAGCCCAAGCCTAACTTTACGTACTTGAGCTTCACTGATTGCAGGAAATCAGGCAAACTTTGCCGGATTTTGATGATGGCGGAGGAGGAGTCTTTGAATGCCATTTCCGCCGTCGGCCGCTCTTTATCCATGTCTATGCTTTCCCCATCCATAGTACTTGCTTTAATAAAAGCTAAAGGCGAGCTGGAAAAGAGTATGAACAAAGAGCGGGAGAAAGAGGTAGAGAAAGTTAAGAAGTGAAACCTCAAGAATGGGGAACTAAGCGAGAGAGGCGAGAGTTAATATAATAACAGCTACCAGATATGGATTAATAGTGGAATTAATGGATTGCTCAACCACCGTGGGAAACTAGGAGTATAGTATGGGATTAGACTAGTAGCTTGAGAAAGGAAAATTTTATAAATGGAATTGCACACCGCTACATATCACTAAATTATTGTTGAACACCATTGATTTTTTTAATAAT
Organism: Hibiscus tridactylites; assembly: GCA_958450335.1. NCBI lineage: Eukaryota > Viridiplantae > Streptophyta > Magnoliopsida > Malvales > Malvaceae > Hibiscus > Hibiscus tridactylites. Next base: position 45,158,011 of record OY288290.1, on the reverse strand, counting down.
TTTAAAAATTTAAAAGTTTTTGACATGAAATTAATCATATTTCAAAATAAAACTAGAAGAAATTATTTCATTAATTATTCTCACCACATCATTTATGGCCCTACCCAATTAAATAAAGTCACGTCATCTTTATTTTTTACATAATATTTTTTTTTATAAATTAAAAGTTACAAACCATCTTATTTTTTATGCCACATAGATTTATTTTAATATGTTAATGAGTAAAATCGTTAAAATAAAAAATAAAACATCTAAAATACTTAACCACGAATCAAAAGAGACATCAATAAAATAATTAATTACAATGTTAAAATCTGCCACTTTTAACATCTAATTCTTTTGTTTGTCCATGAGTTTGGGTAATGAGGCATTCGATCTGGATTTTTTTGACGAATAATTGGGAAAAACCCATGAGATGATGAAGATTCTTTGTTTTTAACAGTTTTTTAAAGATTGATCTTTTAGATCTTAAAAGCAAATTTGTTAAATTACAATAAGAACCACATCTCTATACATTAAAGATAATCCTAAAAAAAAGATGGAGAGAAAACCGGACGGTGAGGGCAATGGTTTCGATGGTCGACGGCGAGATTGTATACCGTTGTATGTGGGGAATTTATCGGAAGGAATGCATTGGCAGGGGTTGAGACTGGTGATAACTTGCCAAAATACTTATATTTTACACCTTCTTACTTAGGTATTTGTTTGTTCTCAAGATCATTTCATAGCATATAGGTACATTTAGGGCATATAATTGAATACATCTTTGCTTGTTGATGATTTGGCTTAATTTCACAAGATTGGATGTTGCTTGAAGGGTACGTGCTGGTGCTGTGATGTGCAGGTTGAAGCAGGTGTGAAGCAGGAAAAGAAGGAAAATGCTGCAACATTTTGGACAACATTTCTAGGCGTAGAAAAGGACAAAGCAATGCGTACATTCTCAGAGCCCACATGTCCGAGCCCCTTTTTTTGTCTGATTGTGCCCCACATGCAGAGGGAATATTCCCTAGGATGTCAAATAATATTAGGGCACAAACCTAGGAGCCCCCTGTAACACCCTTTTTCCGGTCAGGTCGAGAACCGGGTCGGAAAGTAATACCGACGATCAATACAGTGAACGGTGCAACAAAATTCTAGTTTAATATTAAAATTTAAACCAATAACATACAATAACGCATTACCACAATGTATTTTATTCCAATTGATCCATACAAAGCAATAATTAATCATTTAGGGCTAATTCCCAAATATTACAAGTTTTAGGGACCAAACTGTAAATTTGACAATTTAAGGGTCCTTCAATGCAATTGATTATACTACATTGAAATTCACTACAATATTAACAAACCTGTAAAATTTCATAGAATTTGGAGTTCATTAGCTCATTCAATTTAGTCTTTCAAAATTCAGTGGCTAGTTTGTGAACATTGCAACCTGTTAAATTATGCCTTTAACTAACTTAACTAACCCCGTATCGAAACACCCTAAGGCCATTTCGAAACGGGTGAACAATGGTCAACCCATGTTGACTTTTCCCTTTAGTCTGTATTGATACATAAACCCCTGTATCGGAACGGGTTGGCTTCTTTTGACTTTGACCCGTTTTGATACGCTATGAACCTGTATCGAAACGATGTATTCTAGTGGTAAAATGTTTCAATACGACTATAGACCGTTTCGGTACGCCCTATTTCTTTAGGCTCAATTAAGCTTACACGTATCAATATGCCATCACCCGTATCGATACGACCTGACATGCAATGACAGATTTTCGCTGGTTTTATTCAATTTGACCTACCGAACGTTGTCCAAATGCAATGAAACTTTATACATACCATTTTAATGGTATAAACTATTATCATGCCAAATTTCATGACCATACGAATAAGTTCACTATGTTTTGACCTTTATGAGCTAAGTATGCAATTTTAAACCATTTAAGCCAAAACAAAAATGCCATTTAGAGCCAACAGCCACATTATAACATATAGATCACACAAACATATCAAAATGGGCATAAACGACTAGTTCAACTACTTTTACACCTTTCTAGGAGTTCATAAGGTCAAAGTGTAGAAAATAAAGAAGAGTATTTTGAGCAGTGATCAATTTTATTCACTGTTTTTCCTTGAATTGATTTGAAGAGTACATACAAGCCAACTATATATAAATTTAGTACAAGGAGTTCTAATAAAACTCAAACTACTCTAGATAGAATTTAATCCTATAAATATAAGGGATAAAAGTTATCTAAACTAGTTAATAGATGTTGAGATTTTAGGGGCTCGATTCGATCAACCAATTTAGCTCACCAAGTGGTGGAGAGATGGATTTTTGGGTGGAAGGGTTTAGGAAGCTAAAAAGATAATGACACAATGATTTATAGTGGTTCAACCTTCTAACCAAGGTCTACATCCACTACCTTAGCTCCCCACTAAGGATTTCTCAATCAATCCACTATTGATTCGTCCACTTTTCTAGGATTAGGAGGAAACCCTTACAACCGATCAAGCTTCTACCCAAAGCCTTGACCAAAACCCTCTTTACAAAGAGACAATAAAAACAAACTTAAAACCCTCTAATAGGTGTTTGTTTGCACAATTAAGCACTCACCCAAAACCTAAAACACTTGAGCAAATTTGACAATTTTGGCTCACTAGTGTTTGTCTATACAATAAATGACAATTTAAGCTCTAAGACAATCTTTGATCATTTAATGTTTGACAATATGAGCATTAACCTTCTCTTGATGCTTGGAGGTCCCTTTTATACTCCCAAATGAGTTTGTAGCCGTTACTAGCCGTTGGGGATGATTTGGAGCCGTTGAGGACTTTATTTTCCTTCATAAATGCTGTTCTGCAGCTAGTCGTATCGATACGCATGGAACCGTATCGATACGGCCTTCATAGGAACTAGCCGTTGAGCTCTTGCCAGCCAAGGCGTATCAATACACTTGAGGGCGTATCGGTACGGGTTCACATTTAAATGGCCGTTGGGAAATAGCCGTTGGGGTTGGTTGAAAGGGGATCGGTACGCTTACCTGGCGTATCGAAACGATCTCGATCCATATCGAAACAACAAAGGCCTGTACCGATACGGGTTTTGACAGTGGCCAAACTGGGGCAAAAAGGTATCGGTACGGGTACAACCGTATCGATACGTGTACTCTGAAAACACAAGTTTGACTATTTAAAACATGAAAAATCTTTGCCAAAAACCTCTTAAAATACCTCAAACATAAATTCAAGTTGTTTGGACTTAAAACCAAGTTTTAAATTCTTTTCAAATTAGTCCAAAACATTTTTCAATTATTATATCAAAACATTAGTTCTACAATCTCCCCCTTTTTGATATAATAAAATTAACTTGAAAAATTGTTTGGGATTCTCCCCCTTTAACTTTTAAAAATGTGAATAAGAGATTAAATGTATGAAATCAAATAAAGCTCCCCCTTATTCATTTGAAAATTCAATTTTTCAAACCATACCATTTCTCCCCCTTTTTGTTATATCAAAAAAAATTTAAGACATTAAGTTCAAAATGACAATAGAGGTAAAAACTTTGACACAAATAAAAATTTGGTTTAAAAATGGCTCCCCTTACTCAAAGCATCATCAAAAATGTTAGTCCAACATATATGATCATCTAGTTGAATAAAAAGAAAATAAGACAAATTAATTCAAAACAACTAGAAATTTTACCAACACTTGAACCCAAGGGAGGATGTGAAGCCTTCCTTCTTCAAGTGTTATTCCTTGTGTGCATGGAGCTCCCCCTCAATGTTTGACTTGTTGAACATCTCCATCACACCTAGCAAAAGACAATCAAGTAATTTTTGGTATCCAAATTGCTTTGGATCCATAAACGTTAGTTGCACAAATTTTAGTCCCCTTAGGAATCCATTTTTCAATGTCATCCTTTTTAATTGAAGTACTAAGTCCTTTTGGGACCCAAATACTTCTAAAACATTTTCCTTTAATAAATCTAGGGACACTAGATTGTCTAACATAAAAATTTGATTTTCCAAAATTGTTTTTCTTTTCAAGCTCTTTAGAAATCAAATTTTTTTCTTCTTGAACATTTTGAAGCAATTTTTGTAAATCAAAACATTTTAATTCAAACTCTTCAAGTTTTGCTTCAAGTTCAAGTTTGGTTTTAGAAAGTAAATCATTTTGAATTTTTAACTTTGAAATCAATTTATTGTTTTTCAAAATGTGGCTTTTAAAATCTAAAACCAAATCATCGTAGGCATCTTGTAATTCATCAAAAGAGTAAGAACATGAAGTAGATGAATTAGAAGTTACCCTTGAATCTTCTTCGATGGCCATAAGGCAAAGGTTGGCTTGTTCATCGTCGGTGGAGTCCTCGTCACTCCAAGTAGCCACATGTGCCTTCTTCTTATGGCTTGAAGTGCTTGCCCTCTCCTTTCTTTTAGGTTCTCGTTCAAGCTCTCTCAAGGCTTTCTTCATGAATGGGGCACACTTCTTGAAGAGATGAACTATCTCTTCATCTTGATCCTCCTCTTCACTTGAGTAGACATGATGACAAGTGAAGGATTTGAGAGCCATGACACTAGCATTGATGCCAAGCCCTTTGATTTTCTTCTCTCCCATAGCTCTAATTTCTTCTCTCTTCTTCTCATCCTCTTTGTTCTTCTTCATGATTTGATGAGTAAGGAGAAACCCCATGAGTTCATCAAGCTTCAAAGTCTTCAAATTTTTGGCTTCGATGATGGCGGTCCTCTTTGAGTCCCAAGACTCAAGAAGTTAGTAGATGAGCTTCCGAACAAGCTTTTCTTCCGGAATGGCTTCTCCATACCCTTTGAGACCATTGGTGATGGTGGAGAACCTATCGAACATCTTCTCAATGTTCTCTTCCGGATCCATTTTGAAGTTCTCATACTCTAAGGTTAGGAGCCCAATCTTGGTCTCCTTGACTTCATTTGTCCCCTCGTATGTGACTTCAAGCTTGTCCCATACCTCCTTGGCACTCTCACAAGAAGACATCTTCTCATAGATGGTTGGACCAAATGCACAAAACAAGATGTGCAAGGCTTTGCAATTAAGCTCCATCTTCTTGTGATCGTCGGCACTCCACTCCGCTTTACTTCTTTGAGGCACGAACGGACCATCTTCAATTACATCCCATAGCTTGTAATCTCTTAATTTGATGAAGAACTTCATCTTTGTCTTCCAATGGGCATAATGAGTTCCGTCAAAGAAAGGCGGTTTGTCGATAGAATGTGCCATTGAGCCGGTTGATGAAAAAGTGATCGAGCTTGCCGAATCTTCTCAATAGGATGTGAATCCCCTTCGATTGAGCCAAGCTCTGATACCAATTGTTGAGATTTTAGGGGCTCGATTCGATCAACCAATTTAGCTCACCAAGTGGTGGAGAGATGGATTTTTGGGTGGAAGGGTTTAGGAAGCTAAAAAGATAATGACACAATGATTTATAGTGGTTCAACCTTCTAACCAAGGTCTACATCCACTACCTTAGCTCCCCACTAAGGATTTCTCAATCAATCCACTATTGATTCGTCCCCTTTTCTAGGATTAGGAGGAAACCCTTACAACGGATCAAGCTTCTACCCAAAGCCTTGATCAAAACCCTCTTTACAAAGAGACAATAAAAGCAAACTTAAAACCCTCTAATAGGTGTTTGTTTGCACAATTAAGCACTCACCCAAAACCTAAAACACTTGAGCAAATTTGACAATTTTGGCTCACTAGTGTTTGTCTATACAATAAATGACAATTTAAGCTCTAAGACAATCTTTGATCATTTGATGTTTGACAATATGAGCATTAACCTTCTCTTGATGCTTGGAGGTCCCTTTTATACTCCCAAATGAGTTTGTAGCCGTTACTAGCCGTTGGGGATGATTTGGAGCCGTTGAGGACTTTATTTCCCTTCATAAATGCTATTCTGCAGCTAGTCGTATCGATACGCGTGGAACCGTATCGATACGGCCTTCATAGGAATTAGCCGTTGAGCTCTTGCCAGCCAAGGCGTATCAATACACTTGAGGGCGTATCGGTACGGGTTCACATTTAAATGGCCGTTGGGAAATAGCCGCTGGGGTTGGTTGAAAGGGGATCGGTATGCTTACCTAGCGCATCGAAACAGTCCCGATCCGTATCGAAACATCAAAGGCCTGTATCGATATGGGTTTTGACAGTGGCCAAACTGGGGCAAAAAGGTATCGGTACGGGTACAACCGTATCGATACGTGTACTCTGAAAACACAAGTTTGGCTATTTAAAACATGAAAAATCTTTGCCAAAAACCTCTTAAAATACCTCAAACATAAATTCAAGTTGTTTGGACTTAAAACCAAGTTTTAAATTCTTTTCAAATTAGTCCAAAACATTTTTCAATTATTATATCAAAACATTAGTTCTACAATAGATAAAAGTTGTAGGCTATCTAAACTACCTTAAGATATTAGAGTTATAGTATATCTAAATTACTTAGATATTTACAAAAGAATTAACTCTATTTACATGAAAATTATCTACACTCCCCCTCAAGCTGGTGAGTACATATTGTAGATACCCACCTTGGATTTAAGATCGTCAAAAACTACTCTTGGAAGAGCCTTAGTGAGAATATCTGCTAACTGTTGCTTTATAGGAACATAGCCGAGTTTGATAACTCCATTGCTAATTTTTTCAGAGATAAAGTGTCTATCTATCTCCACATGTTTGGTATGGTCGTGTTGGACAAGATTTTTTGCAATATTAATAGCAGATTGACTATCAGTTTGCAACACAAACTACTTGAAGTGATCTAATCCCATTTTAGTCAGCATTCTTTGTAACCACATGCCTTCACAAATCCCAAGTGCTAGTGCTCGATACTTCTGCACTACTTCTAGACACCACAACTTGCTTTTTACTCCTCCAAGTGACCAAGTTTCCCCACACGAAAGCACAATATCCACTAGTTGATCTTATATCAGTTAACTCACCAACCCAACTTGAATCAGTGAAAGTTCTTACCGACCTTTATTCGCTTTTCTTAAATAACAAGCCATGTCCCAGAGTCATTTTAAGGTACCGTAAAATTTTGTATACGACATCAAGATGCTCTTTTATTGGATCATTTATGTACTGGCTAACAATACTAACAAAAAAAGCAATGCCATGCATCGTAAGAGTTAAATAAATTAGCTTACCAACCAATCGCTGGTACTTCTCTTTGCTTACTGGAACACCTCCATCATCTTTTTTGAACTTTAAGTTGGGCTCCATTGGGGTTTCGACTGGTTTACAACCAAGCATGACAGTTTAAGTCAAAAGATCAAGGATGTACTTCCTCTGACAGATAACTATATCAATTTTTTATTTTGCCACTTCCATTCTAAGAAAGTACCTAAGACTGCCGAGGTCTTTGGTTTCAAACTCCTTGGCTAGTGAATCTTTTAGCCTCCTTAATTCTTCAATATCATCCCAGTGATTATTATATCATCCACATAAACAATTAAAATTGTTCTTTTACCATTTTAATTTAGTTAATAAACAAGGTATGGTCAGTTTGACATTGTTTATAACCACTCCCAAAAATTACATTGGCAAATCTGTCGAACCTTGCCCTTGGGGACTGCTTTAGGCCATACAAGGATTTTTGCAATTTACATACTTTGTGAGCTGTTGGATCTCTCTTGATGCCTTCCGAAATTTCCATGTACACTTCCTCTGTCAAATTGCCATTCAAGAAGGCATTTTTGATGTCTAATTGATGAAGTGGCCAATCTTGGTTCACCGCAAGAGACAATAAAACTCTTATCGGGTTTAATTTTGCAACTGGAGCAAAGGTTTCTTTGTAATCTATACCATAAGACTGTGTGAACCCCTTAGCCACTAACCTGGCTTTGAATCTTTCAATGCTGCCATATGAATTGTACTTCACTGCGAAAACCCATTTACACCCCACTGGCCTCTTTCCTTGCGGTAGGTCTGTCAGAGTCCAAGTCTCATTTTTCTCAAGGGCTTTTATTTCTTCCTCGACTGCCTTCTTCCACCTAGGATCATTCAAAGCCTCCTATATTGTTCTCAGAGTTTGAATGTCATCAATTTTCATTGTGAATGCCTTGAATGGTGGCATTAAATGACTATAGGCAACATACTTTTCTATTGGATGAGCAGTACACTTCCTCACACCTTTCCTTTGAGCAATCGACAAATCATCAATATTAACAAAAGGAATAGGATTTTCATTAAGAGGAGATTCCATAACTTCCAAGTTTTCCATGGTAATTGGACTCAGTTCTAATTCTTGACAGTGTCTAGGTTGCAAGGTGGACTTCTGTCTCCTTTTGTAGACGCTAAGTTCTCTCCCTTCTGGTTGGGTCTTTTGAGGGGTTTTGGAAGGTGATGGATGGATTCTTTCTGGAGTTCTAACAGGGCTAGAATTGTTTCTAGTAGGAGAAGAATGTAAAGATGGTTGTAAAGGAGATGAAAGCACGAGCGGTGGGATAAAAAAGGATTGTGAATTAGAAGTAGGTTGTGATGAGAAACTTGACAAATTCTGAAGGCTATCAAAAAATTGAAATTGAAATTCATCTTGAATCTCCCCTTGAATTTCAGTTTTAGAGAAATAAGGTTTATTTTCAAGGAAGGTAACATCCATAGTAACATAAGTCTTTTTAGTAATTGGGTAATAACATTTGTAACCCTTCTTAGTGGACGAGTAACCAAAGAAAATACACTTGAGTGACCTTGGATCCAACTTAGACCTATGTTGTTGATAAACATGAACAAAAGTTGAACAACCGAAAATTTTTAGTGGAAGATCACATGACATATGTTTGAACCAAGGAATTTTTTTAAGGAGGACATTTTTAGTTGACTGAAACTTTAGAGTTCGACTAGGCATCCTATTAATAAGGTGAGTAGCAGTTAGGACAGCTTCCCCCCAAAAATATTTAGGAACATTGGAAGAGAATAAAAGAGACCTAGCTACTTCCAAAAGATGCCTACTTTTTCTCTCGGCAACCCCATTTTGTTGAGGACTATCAACACAAGAACTAATATAACAATGCCCTTTTCTTTAAAATAGGATCCTAGACTTTTTGAGAAATATTCACTCTTATTATCAATTTTAAAAATGTGAACTTTACTTTGAAAATGATTTTCGACCATATTGTGAAAGGTTTTAAAATTTTCACTAACTTCAGATTTCTCCCTCATAAGAAAGGTCCAAGTAGTCTTACTATGGTCATCTATAAAGGTTACAAACCATCTAGCTCCACTAACATTTTTAACTCTGGAAGGACCCCAAATATCACTATGGACGATGGAAAAAGGGTGAGAAGGTTTATAGGTGGATGGAGGGCATGTGGTTCTTTGATGTTTGGCAAATTGACAGATGTCACAATGAAAGGATTTGATCTTTTTATTGGTGAACAAATCTGGGTACATCTTGGCCAAATAAAAGAAATTGGGGTGTCCTAGTCTAAAGTGTAGTAACATATTTTATCGAAAATAGGGTCTGATGTGGAAATAGATTCTGAGATGAAACTGGAATAGGCTTGTTTTGGTGAAGGCAAAGAACCTTGAAGAATGTAGAATCCACAATGCAACCTAGCATTGCCAATTATCTTCCCTGAATCCAGCACCTTAAATTTAAAGCCATGTATATCAAATTTAGTATAACAGTCCAAGTCACGAGACAATTTACTAACAGACAACAAGTTGCAAGCTAATTTTGGAACATAAAGCACTGAGTTCAATTCAATATCCTGATTTACTCGAATTGTTCCACTTCCTTCAATGGCTGCTAAAGAACCATCTGTTGTCTTTACATTCGATTGGGCATCAAGCTTGATGAATTCGGTAAATAAGCTCAGATCTCATGTTATGTGGTTAGAAGCTCCACTATTGACAATCCAAGTAGTGAAATTTGTGTTGTCAACAGTATTTGCAAAAGAAAGATTACCTCCACGTTGCTTGCAAAATTGGCCACTAGCATTTCTTACTGAAGTAACCAAATGTGGTTGATTGTCCCTCCGTGGTCATGGGGATGGACTAGCCTTTGCGCTAATCTCGAATATTTTTCCGCCAGCCATTAACTAAGGTTTTTTGAGAAAGGATATGAAAAACCTAGTCTGATACCATGTAGAAAATAAAGAAGAGTATTTTGAGCAGTGATCAATCTGATTCACTATTTTTCCTTGAATTGATTTGAAGAGTACATACAAGCCAACTATATATAGATTTAGTACAAGGAGTTCTAATAAAACTCAAACTAGTCTAGAGAGAATTTAATCCTATAAAATATAAGAGATAAAGGTTATCTAAATTAGTCAATAGATAAAAGTTATAAGCTATTTAAACTACCTTAAGAGATTAGAGTTATAGTATATCTAAATTACTTAGATATTTACAAAAGAATTAACTCTGTTTACATGAAAATTATCTACACAAAGTACATTACTTAAGGGCTTGTAGTGACTTGTCTTGCCTTGAATATCCGAGCTTCAAACATATGATCTTTCAACCTGAAATGCATGAGATGAGATACGTTAGACATACAATGCCTAGTGAGGTAGTCATAAACAATATGAACAACAACGTAACAAGTGTTTATATACAAGCACTCATGGTCATCAATGTCAATACTATGCATCAATATACAATGATTAACATATTCATTTCATCATTAGCCCTTGGATTGAATCAAGATAGTAGATACGTGAATTCCTACGCCTCGCCAAATCAATGAATTGTGTAGTCCCTCCGCCTCACTAATATGCCCAATATCAATACACATCCCTCTGCCTCGCCAAATCAATATAGGTCGTAGCCTTAGGACCGTAGTCCACCCGCACTCTGAGCTCATGAATTCTATGGCATGCCAATTGTATCCAATGTCTATTCAAATCTAAGGTTTCAATGTTCATATCCATATTCAATATTCAATGAGAATTTCAATGACCAATGATTTCAATATTTTCAATAACAAACATGTTTCATGATCAATGTTTCATGGTTCAATGTCAATATCAATATCCGATGATTTATTTGCATTATTTCAATAATAATAACTATATCAAAGACAATGTTCAATGACGATACCACTAACTATGTTCGATAGTCAATAACAAACTTACCGACACTTACCAATGTGTCCGTTTAACAATCCGATGTAACTTCTTCAATAGTAATGTTAGCTAAATGATTGAAAACAACAATAAAAGATTTTGGAAAGCTTTTCGCTTAATCCCGAGACTCCGAATACACCCACCTTAACAATCCAAAGCTTTCAAGGCTCTCAGATGATAACTCCCTTATTCCTAGCCTTCGATAAATTCGATGGATGCTCCTTTTCGTTATCTTGAGCTAGGAAATCTATAGGGAGACTATTATGATCGATATTATGTTATCAAAAGCAATACAACGATATTATGATATCAAAAGCAATACAAAGATTGCCTTTAAAATGCCTTAATTAATGTTTTTGAGCTAGGCGTTTCGATACATTCAGACCCGTACTGAAACGGACTAGGTAAGGTGTTTCGAAACGGTTAAGGAGCGTTCTGATACGATGTAACTGAATTAACTAACTTTTGGACTTTTTCTCAACCATTTCGATACAGTTTTAATCATTTCGAAATGGGTCCCCTGTTTCTTTTGTCACTTTTGTCGACACAGGCACCCTGAGGGGCAATGTCGCAAGAAATTCAGAGCTTGTTTCTTCAAAGATGTTTGATCGGTTTTCAATCATCGTCAACGGTCTTAAGGGATTCAGAGAAGTGATTCCCGAAGATAAGCTAGTAAGGAAGCTTCTATATTCTCTTCCAGAGTCTTGGGATGGTAAAAGAACGACCATCATTGAAGCTAAAAATTTGAAGACATTAAAGCTTGATGAGCTCATTGGTTCTCTTCTTACACATGAGATCATGAAACAAGGAAAAGAAGAAGAAAAGAATAAAGAAGAGAGAAGAATAAAGAAGCATGAGGTGGAAAAGAAGAAGAAGCTAGGAGTTGCTCTCAAAGCCTCTCTACAAGAGGAAAGTTCTTCTCGTGAGGAGGAAGACTTTAAGGAGTTGGCTATGATAGCCAAACGATTCTCACGATTCATGAAGTCCAACCGAGGGAGAAAATTTCAAAGAAAGACAGGCTTCAAGAACAAAAGCAAAGAAGAAGAAAGGGATCCAATCATTTGCTTTGAGTGCAAGAAGCTGGGTCACACACCTTCCGATTGCCCTCAACTCAAGAAGAAGGGCTTTGAGAAGAAGAAGAAGCTCAAAGCCAAGCTTGCTACTTGGAGTGATGAGGAGTCATCCGAGGATGAGGAACAGGAAGTGACCAACCTTTGCCTCATGGCTCTTGAGAAGGATTCGATGGTAACCTCTAACTCATCTTGCTTTGATTTTACATTTGATGAATTTCATGATGCATATGATGAGTTACAAGAGGTAAATGATGAGTTAGTAGAGAGATATAATGAGTCTGTTTTGAAAAATAAAAAGGTCATTTCAGATTTAAAAGCTCAAAACGTTTTACTCTCTAAAGCTAACTCGGATTTTGAGAAAAAAAGTTTTAAGCTTACAAGATGATTTAAAATTCTTTGAACAAGAAAATATTGATTTAAATAACCTTATTTCTCATTGTAATGATAAAAACCAAAAGTTGGTGAATGAGCTAATGAGCTAAAAAATTCTTAAAAAATGCTGGTTCTTCAAGGGTTGAAAAAGGTGAATCTTCAAAAACCAACTTTGTAAAAAGAAAGAATTTTAACTAAAAACAAAGTGGCTCCTATAGGCATAATAAAACTAAAAAGATTAGAAGTGTAAGAGTTCCTAAGGAACTTATAAAATCTAACAATATTATTGCCATGTCACCTTGGATTCCTAAGGGAACCAAGCTTTTGGGAGCTAACACTCATGGACCCAAAATGATTTGGGTACCAAAAATAAAAGCTTAACTCTTTGTTTGTAGGTGGAGCATTGCTGCAAGGCCAAAGCATAAAGTCAAAATTCGTGGTACCTTGATAGTGGATGCTCGAGGCTTATGACCGGAGACAAGAGTCGATTCATGGAATTGAAGCAAAAAAGTGGAGGAGTAGTAACATTTGATGACAACTCCAAAGGCCACATTAAAGGTATTGGCTCCATAGGTAATCACTCTTCCATACTCATTGAAAATGTTTTGTATGTCAATGGTCTAAAACATAACTTGTTGAGCATAAGTCAACTATGTGATAAAGGGTTTAATGTCATGTTTGATGTAAATGGATGTAGAATAGTTGACATTAAATCCAACAAAACAATGCTCATTGGTCATCGCATATGCAATATATATGGTGCATCTAGATGACATTCATACATCCCATGCATGTTTAGTTGCTCAAAATGAAAATGATGCATGTTTATGGCATAGGAAACTAGGACATACTAGCATTAGTGTTTTGGAAAAATTAGTCTACCTTAATCTAGTTAGAGGCCTACCTAAGCTCAAGTTCTCATTAGATAAAATTTGTGATGCTTGTGCTAAAGGTAAACAACATAGAGCCTCTTTTAAGTCCATTAATGATGTTTCTACAAGTAGGTGTTTGCAATTGATCCATATGGATCTCTTTGGGCCAATTAGGACTACTAGCTTGGGTGGAAAATCATATGCATTTGTGCTCGTTGATGATTACTCTAGATATACTTGGGTTCCCTTTTTAAGCACTAAAGACGAGACTTTAGAAAACTTCATCACATTTTCAAAAATAACCCAAAATGATCTTGAACTTAAAATTCCACATATTAGAAGTGATCATAGAATCGAATTTCAAAATATGGGTTTTGATGTGTTTTGTAATGAAAATGGAATTAGCCATAATTTTTTGGCTCCTCGAACTCCTCAACAAAATGAGGTAGGTGAGAGGAAAATATAACTTTAGAAGAAATTTCTAGGACTATGCTTCGTGAAAATAATTTACCTAAGTATTTTTGGGAAAAAGCCACTAACATCGCTTGCTACATTATAAACCGTGTAATGATTAGGCCTATTTTAAAGAAAACACCTTATGAGATTTTAAAATCTAAAAAGCCTAACATTAGTTATTTTCATCCTTTTGGTTGCAATTGTTTTGTTTTAAACAATGGTAAAGATAGTTTAGGTAAATTTGATGCAAAGAGTGATGAACCTATTTTTCTAGGTTACTCTTTAAACTCTAAAGCCTCCTTCCGAGGAAGGATTCTTGTGATGATGATGATGTGGGTATCATTAAAGCCAATGATGGTGGAGAATCATCAAAGATGAATGAGATTCCAACCAAAGAGGAAGAAGCACAAGAAACGCCTCTAGAAGCAATGCAAGACATGTCTCTTGAGGAAAAGAAATTGATCTACCCAAGTGAGTACAACTATGTCAAGGGTGGTGAGATCTTGGGTGATCCATCCAAGGGGGTAACTACTTGTTCTTCTCTTAAAATGCTTAATCATGTTGCTTCTATCTCATGCATTGAGCCTAAGAATGTTAAACAAGCATTAAAAGACGACTTTTGGATTATGGCCATGCAAGATGAGTTAAATCAATTTGAGAGAAGTGAAGTGTGGACATTAGTTGATAGACCTAGAAACATATCTACTATAGGAACTAAATGGGTATTTAGAAACAAACTAGATGAGAGTGGTAACATAGTGAGAAACAAGACTAGACTTATTGCTCAAGGTTACACTCAAGAAGAGGGAATTGATTTTGATGAAACCTATGCACCCGTAGCTAGAATGGAAGCAATTAGGACGCTACTTGCATTTGCATGTTATCCTGACTTCAATCTTTTTCAAATGGATGTCAAAAGTGCGTTTTTAAATGGTTTTATAAACGAAGAAGTGTATGTGGAACAACCGCCGGGTTTTGAAGATCCTAATTTTCCAAAATGTGTTTTCAAATTGTCAAAAGCTTTATATGGTTTAAAACAAGCTCCTAGAGCTTTGTATAAAAGATTATCAAGTTTTCTAGTTGGAAAAGGTTTTAAAAAAGGAAAGGTGGACACAACACTCTTTATTAAAAACAATGGCAAAGATATCTTAGTAGTTCAAATTTATGTTGATGATATCATTTTTGGTTTTACTAATGAATTGCTTTGTCAAGATTTTTCTAAGTTGATGCAAGGTGAATTTGAAATGAGTATGATGGGGGAGCTCTCATTTTTCTTGGGACTCCAAATCAAACAAATGAAGGATGACATCTTCATCAATCAAGCTAAGTACATCAAAGATATGCTCAAGAAGTTTGGCTTGGAGCAAGAAAAGCCTCAAGCTACACCAATGAGCTCATCTACAAAGCTTGACAAAGATGAAGGAGGTAAGTGTGTTGACTCTAAGCTTTATCGCTCTATGATTGGATCTTTGCTTTACCTTACCGCAAGTAGACCATATATATTGTTTAGTGTTTGCTTGTGTGCTAGGTTCCAAGCTAGTCCTAGAGAGTCTCACCTTATAACCGTTAAAAGGATCTTTAGGTACCTTAGAGATACTCCTTGTTTAGGTATTTGGTACCCTAGAGACTCAACCTTTAACCTTCATGGTTATTCGGATGCAGATTACGGGGGTTGTAAAATAGATAGGAAAAGTACTTCCGGCACTTGCCAATTCCTAGGTAGTATGCTCATATCTTGGTTCTCTAAGAAACAAAATAGTGTAGCTTTATCTACCACCGAAGCCGAGTACATATCCTTAGGGAGTTGTTGTGCTCAAGTCCTATGGATGAAACAATAACTCTTAGACTATGGAATAAAGGTAGACACCATACCCCTTAAGTGTGATAACACTAGTGCCATATGTCTTACAAAAAATCCCATCCAACACTCTAGAACAAAACACATAGAAATAAGACATCATTTCATTAGAGATCATGTCCTTAAGGAAGATGTTGTTTTAAAGTATGTAGACACCTTAAATCAATTAGCGGACATCTTTACTAAACCTCTAGATAAAGAGCGCTTTTGGTCCCTTAGGAGAGAGTTAGGTCTAACTAGCCTATCTTGACCTTTTAGGACATTTTTGTACTTAAATTGCTTGAATTCTTGTTAAATACCACGCTTATGTGTTTTTGATCCCAAGTTCACCCTTACTTATAGTTAGGGGGAGTATGTTTATGCTTTGTTATGTCAAACTTGCTCATACATCTCATTCATGCATCTAGGGTCAATTAAAATTCAACTTTTCTACAATTTAGAGCCTCGTCTGCACTTCCAGGCCTATTGGTATCGAAACGAGTCACCCTGTTTCGATATGGGTTGCTTCTAAGAACAAAATTGGACATAAGTGTTTCGAAACGTCCCAAAGGGTTTCAAAACGATTTGGTTCTGCTAGAACATGTGTCGAACGACCCCTATGCGTTTCGATACGAGCAATCTCTTGGGCTTCGATACGGTCAAACCTGTATCGAAATGGTCAGCTTGTTTCAGAATGATCGTAGATGTTTCGGTACACCTATTTCGAAACTTTTTCTATGTTTCGAAACGCGTATCCAGAAAGCCTATTCTAAAGGGTTTTAAATGCTCAAATTCACTTTTTATCAAACTCTCACAAACCCTAAAACGATTTCCTCTATAAAAACCCTTAAAATATACCTATTTTTCATCAAATCTTGAGGGCTTTTACTCCCACACGAAAATCTAAGCAAGCTTCAACAATTTGGTACAATTTCATCCATCAATTCTTCCAAAATCCCTCTTTTAAGGTATTTTCTATCTTTTTTCTTTTTCTTTGATTTCGTTCGAATCTTAGGTTAGAAAATTATAGTTTTGTATAGAATACATATTTTATATAATGGGTTTTCAAAAACTTGTAAAAAAATTTCAAAATCTAATTTTTTTTATTTTATTTTAATCGTATTTTGTTTCACACAGTTTTTCAAATTTGTTTTCTTAAAAAAAATTAATATATGTATATACTTTCAAAGTGTTTTTAAAACCTTAATGAGATTTTTATTGGATTGAATTAGGATTTGAATGCATACACTCAAATTTTCTTGCTTGCTTTGTTTTTAGGTAATTTTTAAATGAAATCTAAGAAACGAAGGACTCAAGGGGGTGAAGGTTCGAACCAAAACGACATGCGTCCAAACCTTACCGTCCTATATTCCAAAAGTCTTAGGAATCAAGATGCTAAGGAACGCTTTAAAATCCTTCAAGATTCCTTTGTTCGAAGAGAGAGAGTTGTGGATATGGATTTCCTTGACTCCGAGCGTTTCCTCTTTCGTTACCTTCCTCTCTTGCAAGAATGGAGTTTCTTAGCCTTCTTGAGCATTCCCGACATCGTCTAAAAGAACATGGTTTTGTTCTTTTATTCCAATGCCGTTCTCATTAACAACGAGGATCGTTCTGAGGTCATAGCCATTGAGTCTTACATTTTGGGCAAGAAGTTCCGTGTTGAACCATCCATCTTAGTGAACATCTTTGGGCTAAAAGATGAGGGTATTGAGGATGAAAATCACTTTGGAGCTCATACCAGATCGATTCTTACCTTGGACGTCCATGACCGTTACTTACATTTGATCATCTCATGGTTCATTCGCCCATCTGGAGGTAAATTTGCCCACATTCACCAAGTCGATCATTTTTTGCTAGAGTGTTTTCATCAAGCACAACGACCGAATTTGGTGAAGATCATATTTTCTGAGATGGTCCATCAAGTGAGGCATTGTATGTCCGACTCCATCACTTTCTTCACCTATGTGACAGTGTTGAGCTACATATTTGTTAACATCGGTCTAGATTGCTCATATGATTCTCTGGAACCCCAAAAAGAAAAAGATTGGTGAATCTTCTCTTGTGAGATTCGGATTTCGTTACACCCTTGGTCAATGGGTTCGTGTTGATAGAAGAGCTTAAGAACCTCAAGATGAGCCTCAACCTCAAGCTCTGGCTCCCGTTGCGGCTCCCATCAATGATGCACTTGTGACTTTCCTTACCGAGAGGTTCAACACGACAGACTCGAACATGGCTTCGGGATTTAGTGCTATCAACACTCGTTAGCAATCCTTGGAGGATCGTGTTCTTGGAAATAAAAATCGTCTTACCACTCTTGAGAATCAACAAACATCCATGGATCTTTCCTTCTCCACCTTCTATGGCGATTGGAGGCATTTTTACCAAGATAAAGCAAACGATAAGGATGATTTTATGGATGACGTTGGAGACGATGATGGTGATGAGGCACCCTAGGACCATTGCATACCATATTATTATGTCACATTAGGATTAAGTTTGCACCTACTAATGTTTTTATCTTTAAGACCTATGCTTTGATTATTTGTTTTTAGGATTGAGATTGCTTTTTATGTCTTTGATATTGTTTCTTGAACTTCAATGCTATCTATAATATTATGTTGTTTGGTTTATGCTTTATATCTCCTTTATTCTCATATTAGCCTTGATTATGTATTTTTATCTAACAAAAAGGGGGAGAAGTAATATAAGAGCCTAAGTGTTTTTAAGTTGGTTTTGAAGTTCAAATGATGTTTCAATTTCAATCTTTCAAAACTTTAAAACCTATCTTAAATTGAGGGGGAGTTAAAAAAATTTCAAAGATTTCAAAACACTTAAAATTTTATACTTGGTTTTGTTATATCAAAAATGGGGAGATTGTAAAACTAAAGAATTGATTTTGATATAACAAAGGATTTAAGGACTAAATTAAAATTGGAAAATAAATTTTTAACACCTCAAAACTTCCCAAAACCCTTAAGCAAAATGGTCCAAGTCAAAACCAATGTTTATGAAAATTTTTCTAAGTGTTTTCTAAGTCAAAATAGTGATTTTCGAGTCACCGTTTCGAAACGGCCCTTAGGCATTTCGAAACGTTTTGAAACTATTAACATATGTTTCGGAACTAGCCTTCTCGTTTTGATACGGGTGTATCGAAACAAGTCCCTATGTTTCGAAACGGATGAAGAACAACGGAACGAGTTAATCTGTTTCGATACGACAATATCGAAACGGCCTCCAACGTTTCGAAACGATTTTCAAACTTGGATTAAAAATATGACCGTTGCAATTTTATAACTGATTCTCAGAAAATGGTTAAGGTGTATCGAAACGATTTAAAATATTTCGATACGGGTTTTGGCAGTGGCAAAATGTTTCGAAACGGAATGTAGAACGTTTCGGAATGAGATCTTAGTGTATCGAAACGATTGTATCTGTTTCGATACGGTCTCTTAATTACACCCCAACGACTATTTCTTTTTTGGTCTGTTTCGAAACAGGTACAGTTGTTTCGAAACAGGTAGTTGCAGAAGTGCATTTATGGTGGGAAAATTGTATCCCAACGACTATATTTATGATGACAACAACCCCAACGACTAGAATTGAATGAGAAGGTATAAAAGTGAATCTCAAATCAACCAGGAACAATTATTGATCCTCAAAGAAACATTCCAACATCAAATCCAAGCTCTAGGGCTAAAATTCCATATTCTTTGTAAAAACCCCAATTGTGGATCTTTGTAATTCCTATTTTCTTTGATTCAATTGGGTTGAGTGCTTGTAATTGGGCAACATTTGTATTGAGAGACACTTGTTATTTGCCTTAATCTTCTTTGTAAACATTGTGTGAGGATTTGGTCAATTTTGGGTAGAAAATTAACCATTGTGTAAAGGTTTCCTCCTTAGCCTAGAAAAAGGGGAAGATCAACTAGTGGAGTTGTTTTAAAATCCTTAGTGGGAGCTAAGATAGTGGATGTAGAGTTCATTTGGAACTTGAACCACTCTAAGTGTCTTGTCTTCAAAATTTTAATTTACCACTTCACTACCAATCTCTTTAAAAATCCAATTCACCCCTCTTGGCTTAAATCGATTCAACGATCCACTTGACAAAGTCTAATGCATTCATTGTCCATACGTTTCAGGATAATGAAAGTATCAGATCAAGATCGGGATTAACTGGAAGTTTGGCAAGTCACTACGGGATTAATGTAAAGTACTTTTGTCCCTTTGAACTCCTAGAATGGTGGCAAAGTAGTTAAAGTAGTTGATGATGGTGTTTTGTTTATATGTATAAAGGCTATGTGTTTTGTGTGGTTGAAGCACTTGTTGCGTGTAAAAGTGTAACACCCGGGTTTGGGGGTCAGGTGAAAATAATATTAAAATAATGTTTCGGGTTTCAGTATCA
Organism: Hibiscus tridactylites; assembly: GCA_958450335.1. Lineage (NCBI taxonomy): Eukaryota > Viridiplantae > Streptophyta > Magnoliopsida > Malvales > Malvaceae > Hibiscus > Hibiscus tridactylites. Next base: position 45,137,892 of record OY288290.1, on the reverse strand, counting down.
CAATTTAAAATAATAAAATATTATTTTGGCCTGGAGTTTTCAAAACAAATAATTTATGTTGGACATGTTTTGGTTTTAAAGCCCAATTCCATGGAATTTGGAAATTGAGATAGCTATCCTCATTAATGGCAAAAATGTAATTAAATAGACTTTCAAATAAAACCCCTTTTACTTAAAAGACCACTTTTATTTCATCTTCTTCTTCTTTTTCCCACTCTTCACGTCAAAACCCCTTCCCTCTCCATTTCACTATTCCATCACATCCTTTGCTCCTTGTTGGTGATTTTTGAAAGGTAAATGCGTTTTTAACTTGGCCTTACCTTCCTCTTCATTTTGGTACCATTAGTTTTCAATAAAACCATGTATTTTGTATTTTGGGTTTTTCAAAGATTTTGTTAAAGGTTGAAGCTTTATGGATTTTTAACAAAGCTTTTGATTTATTGTTGTTAGATAAGTTGTTTGTGAACCATAAGGTCCAACATATGTGAATTTTAAAGAGTTTTATGACGATTCTTGGATTTGGGTTTAAGTGGGGTTTTAGGAGGGTTTAGAGGTTGGTTTTGGGGTTGGTATGTGTTGGAAATTGAAGGCTGATGTTAGTGTGTTAGTTAGGGGTTGTTTTGGAAGCCTTTAAGTGTGTTAAAAATGTTGAAATCAAGAGTTTTGGACTGTGCTAAAGGGCTGCTCGAGATTGAGGTTTTGGGAGTTGTTCTTAGCTTGAAACCTTGTGTTTTGTGCTTGAATAGTGTTCCGGGTTTGCTACTTTGATTTGTGAACTGATTTGAGGTTGTTTTGATTGTGTTGAGATGATTAGAAGCAAGAATTTGTGTTGGTAAAGCATCGAGAACAAATCCAGAATCGTTAGAAGCTTGATCGGCTAGTGTGTTGAGCTTGGAATAGTCGGTGAGTGGTTAAATGTTTTTAAATGGTATTCAAGTGTTGGTTCAAACATGTGGACTAGGTTGGGCTTGGTAGACCCACCTAGAGTTGGGATTAGATTGGTAGTCTAATCCCAAGCTTTAGTTAGAGACTTTGGTTGAACTCTAATTGTTGTTTATGCCTCATGTTTACTTGTGATTATGGTGGCTATGTATATTGTGTTATAAATGTTGTTGAGGCATGGTTTGATGCATTTTTATATGCATGTGGATTGTGCATGACGGTGAGTCATGGTGAGTACGTGCTAAGCACGGAAGTTGATATGAAATGATGTTGTGAAAGGTTGTGGATTGTGTTTAATATTGGCACTAGTATGCTTGGGTACAATGATCGATCACTAGGATGTTTAGTGAGCACACGTGAGTCAAATGCGCACGTGGTCTTGGTGATGGTAGTCATCAAGATAGAGTACTGGTTCGCCCGAAAAATCTTCTTATATATGTTAGCCGGTGATGAGTGTAATCCCATCGACGGGGCGTGAGGATGAGTGGAATCCCCTCCGCATGAACGGGGATGAGTGTAATCCCACCGTAAGGTAATGGTTGTTGTTGGATGTGAGTTCCAACAGTTATCCGCGTATTCGAGTCATAGTCCAATATGGATTGATATGTGTGTTTGTTAATACATTGATATATGTATTTTCATGTGTTGAGCTTATGAGTTGTTGAGCTTGACATGATGTTGAGTTTATGTTCATGCATCATGTATATTTTGGCTCATGTGGATTTGGAGGTAAGATCATGCATTCTACCTTGGTTGTGCTCGTGCTTAGACCATACATTGTTGAGGTTTGTTTTATGAGCTTACCGTCACTAAACTTTATGCTTACGCTCTCTTTTGTTCGATAATGCAGATCTGTAGTTCGTGGGTTGCTTGTGCAAGGAGAGGGCCTCCAAGTGTGCTTGTGGTGCTATCTTAGCTTTCAAGTATGGACTTTTAAGTTATAAGATGTAATAGTCAAGCAATGGGATATGTATTGTTGTCTTGAGCTTTTGGATGAGAATTGTTGATGTTTGGTTTGTTTAGGAGCATGTTAGACTCCTTAATATGTTGTTGTTGTTGGTGTGGCTTGTTGATGCCATGTTTGGATTGTAAACCATGTTTAAGTTGCTTACCTTGTATGTTGGACTTGTGCCTTTACGGATGCTTAAGTGTATGTTTTGGTTGAAGCATGAATCTTAAATGTCATGTACAAAGCATGTGTTGAATGTTGTTGATTTCTTAAATGTTTGGCTTCTTTATGTTTGGGGTGGTTTAAGCATGCTTGTTGTGTGTATCTTTCCTTAGAGTCATGTATGGTTGAGTTGGGGTCTTAGTTGGTGTTTTTACGGCAGCCATAAGACTTAAAACTAGCTAAAACCAGTCTGCAGACAGATGGCGTATCGAAACGGTTGGTCCCATTTCGATACGGTCCCTTTTTTTTGGCCAGGCATTTCGGTACGCTAAGGAACGTTTCGGTACGATTTTGCCACTGGAAATATGAGATTTTGACGATAAATTAAAGTATCGAAACGGGCCTTGGCGTTTCGGAACGGTGTTTGTATCATTGACCACGAGAAGTTAACCGTTGAGGGTGTATCGATACGGTCAACCTGTGTATCGATACAGTCTCCTCGATTTGACTTGGCCAGTTGACCTAGTCAAGGCGTATTGATACCCTCTTTAGGCGTATCGATACCCATTTTGGGCGTATCGATACGACCTGGAGTTTAAGTTAAGATGGGCTGTTTTTGATCTGTTGTTTGTTTGTTCGCCTCGCTTGTTGCTTCCGCTGTCGTTGTTTCACATAGGATACCTAAACGCATCTAGACAAGATAATAATTAAATGAAAAAGTTTTCTCGGGTTGTTAACCGAAGTGGAGCTTTAACGGGTTTCGCCTTGGTTATCCCCGTGTAGCCCACTCGGACCGGTCAGTCGCCCGGATCGTGACGAGGGGGTTACAGTTGTTGGTATCAAAGCCTAAGGTTTCCGAGACCTTGGGCAGGTAAGTGAGGTAAGTTAGTTTCTTGTATCGTAAATGCACGGTGTTTGCTTGCCATGTAAGCATGTTTTCTTGTTTATCAAGTATGCTTGATGTATGCTTGTTTGATCGTGTATGCATGTTGTTTGAAGCATGTTGTGTAGAGTCCCATTGCTTCTATTACATCGGAAAAAGGATTTTTAAGTGAGGGAACATACTTTAGACACTTGGAACCCTTGTCTTGCTAACCCTGTCTTGTATGTTGTTGTTGTAGTTGTTAGCTGTGAGCTGGTATGTCGAGGCCTAGAGGTAGACCGAGGTTGGTTCACCAATAACCCCGTGTTGCGGCTCCTATTAATGAGCTGGTGGCTGAAGTAGAGGCTCATGTGGAAGAGCCTATTGTTGGAGCAGGAGCTCCTCCACCACCACCTCCTCAACCTGATATGGAAGGCGAGGCTGGAGTTGAGGGAGCAGGACCTCAGGTTGGTCAAGGTGGCCAAGGTCTTGCGGGGATAGATATGGTTCTGCTAGTTCAAGCTATAGTGGGAGCGTTTCAGGCTGCAGTTGTCGGAGATCAAGCTGCAGCTCAGCCGAGAGGTGATGATGCTAGCTTACCGTTAGAGAGGCTTCGTAGCCTAGGGACAGAGGAGTTCAGAGGATCTACACCTGAGAGATCTGAGTTGTGGTTGGAGAAGACAATCCGTATCTTAGCTCAGATGGGTTGTGTTGGTGCCCGTAAGTTGGGTTGTGTGATTTCTTTACTTCAGGGTGATGCCTACACCTGGTGGGTCACCATTACTACTGGGGTGCCTGAGGCTGAGATTGGTTGGGACTTCTTTGAGTTTGCTTTCCGGAAGAGGTATTTGGGGCCGAGATATCTGGATGAGAAGAAGCGAGAGTTCATGGCTCTTGTTCAGGGAGATGCTTCAGTGACTGACTATGAGGTTCGTTTTGTCCGTTTGAGTCAGTATGCACCAGAGTTGGTTCCTACTGAGAGGGACCGTTGTAACCGTTTCAGATATGGGCTTCATGAGGAAGTTAGGAGGTATACCTTAGCTTCAGACTATTCCGATTTTGATGTCTTGGTTGCTAGAGCCAAGGACATCGAGCATAGCTTGGGGCTGACCAAGCGTTCAGGAGGATCTAGTTCTAGAAAGAGGCATAATAACTTTGATCGTGGTGATGCCAAGAGGCATCGAGGCGGTGGGCATCAGTTTGACCATAGGCGTGGCGGTGGCCACCATGGTAGAGGCCATCAGGGCCATAAAGCTGGAGGGCGTTTGCCCGAGTGCACTCGTTGTGGGAGACAACATTCTGGAGAGTGTTGGGGTAACTTCCATGCTTGTTGGAGCTGTGGTTCGAGGGACCACTTTAGGAGAAAGTGTCCGCATCAGGCGGCACAGGCACCGAATCTTGCTTAGGCTCCTGCGAGAGCGATAGACTATCAGAGAGGCTGTGGGCGCGGTCGTGGTTACTTCCAGCCTAGGGCTGATGCACCTAGGATAGAGGCACAAAGGAACCTTGCTCATGTTGTGGTAGTACAGCCAGAGGCCGGTGGACCAGCTAGAGTCTACGCTCAGAGAGAGAGAGGCAGGGAATGACACAGATGTGATAGCAGATAATTTTGAGTTACAGTCCATGTCTTTGCTTTCCTTAGTTGATTCGGGTTCTACGCATTCTTACATTTTGAGTGAGCATGCAAGATAGTTAGGCATACCTGTTGAGATTTTAGATGTAGATATGCATGTGACTAGTTCTTCCGGTGAGACAGTTGTAGTTAGGCGGATGTATAGGAGGTGTCCGTTGAAGATTCAGGGTCATGTGTTTCCGGTTGATATGATGGAACTTCCGTTCTATAGTTTTGATATTATTTTAGGTATGGATTGGTTGGTTAAGCACAAAGCTAGTGTAGATTTTGAGACGAAGAGAATTTCGTTGAAGCTTTTCGATGGCTACGAGGTAGTAGTAGTAGGCGAGAACATTAAGTTCTTGTCGAATGTTGTGTCAGCTTTAGAGGCTTATAGGTTGATGGATTCCGGTTGTGGGGCTTATTTAACGTATGTGACGAATCTAAATATGAGTGAGGCTAGACCGAAGGACATCAGATCAATTTGTGATTTTCCGGATGTGTTTCCAGAAGAGTTACCAGGTTTGCCTCCTGACAGAGATGTAGAGTTTGTGATTGAGACTGTTTCAGGGTCTACTCCAGTTTCTATTGCTTCGTATCGTATGGCTCTAAAAGAGTGGAAAGAATTGAAGAGTCAGCTCAGGAGTTGTTAGACCGTGGTTTCATTAGGCCTAGTAGTTCGCCTTGGGGTGCTCCCGTGTTGTTTGTAAAGAAGAAGGATGGCAGTATGAGAATGTGTATCAACTACAGGCAATTGAACCAGTTGACAGTAAAGAACAAGTATTCGTTGCCTCGCATAGATGATTTGTTTGATCAGTTGAGGTGTGCTTCAGTGTTTTCGAAAATAGACTTGAGATCAGGGTACTATCAGTTGAAAGTAAAAGAGTGTGATGTTCCGAAGACAGCTTTTAAGACTAGATATGGTCACTATGAGTTCCTTGTGATGCCGTTTGGGCTCACGAATGCACCAGCAGCTTTCATGGATATGATGAACCGAGTTTTCAGAGACTATCTAGACCGGTTTGTAGTTGCTTTCATAGATGACATCCTTGTGTACTCAAGATTAGAAGAAGAGCATGATGAGCACTTGAGATTTGTTTTACAGAGATTGATGAGTAATCAGTTGTATGCGAAGCTTAGTAAATGTGAGTTTTGGATTCGAGAATTTGTGTTTCTTGGCCATGTAGTTTCAGCTGAAGGTATCTGTGTTGATCCAACGAAGATTGAGGCTATTGTTGAGTGGAAACAACCTAAGTCAGTGACTGAGATTAGAAGTTTCCTAGGATTAGCCGGTTACTATAGGAGATTTGTTGATGGTTTCTCTAGAGTAGCTGCTCCGTTTACTAAATTGTTACAAAAATGAGTTAAGTTTGAGTGGTCAGATGCAAGACATAAGGCTTTTGAGAAATTGAAAGAAGCTTTGACGAATGCTCCAATGTTGGTACAACCAGTTTCAGGTAAAGAATTTGTGATCTATAGTGATGCTTCCTACGTAGGGTTAGGTTGTGTTCTGATGCAAGAAAGAAGAGTGGTTGTCTATGCTTCGAGACAATTGAAGGTGCATGAGAAGAACTATCCTACTCACGATATTGAGTTAGCCGCAGTTGTATTTGCATTGAAGATTTGACGTCATTACTTGTATGGTGAGAAGTGCATAGTTTACATCGATCATAAGAGCTTGAAGTATTTTATGACTTAGAGAGAATTGAACTTGAGACAGAGAAGATGACTTGAGCTGTTGAAAGACTATGATTTGACTATCGAGTACCATCCGGGTAAGGCAAATGTAGTAGCCGATGCGTTGAGCAGAAAAGTTGCAGTTGAGTTGCGAGCTATGTTTGCTAGATTGAGTGTACCCGGTGATGGTGGTTTGATCACAGAGTTGCAAGGGAAGCCTTCTTTGATTCAGATGATCAGAGAGAAACAATTGCAAGATGTGTCTTTAGTACCGCATGTTCAGGACATAGCCGAAGGTAGACCGACCGAGTATAGTTTCAGTAGTGAGAATGTGTTGTGTTTCAGAGATAGAGTTGTTGTACCTGAAGATGTTGAGTTGAGACGTATGATTCTGAACGAAGCACATTTGAGTCCTTTTTTGATGCATTCGGGTAATACTAAGATGTACCGTGATTTGAAGAATGATTATTTCTGGGTTGGTTTGAAGAAGGATGTAGCCGAGTATGTGAGCCGTTGCATGGTTTGTCAGAGAGTGAAGGCAGCACATCAGGTTCCTTCAGGTTTGTTACAACCTTTGAAGATTCCGGAATGGAAATGGGAGAGGATCACTATGGACTTTGTGTCGGGGTTACCGTTGTCTCCTTCGAAGAAGAATTCTGTTTGGGTGATTGTTGATAATTCACTAAGTGTGCTCACTTCTTAGCAGTGAACACTACACATTCTTTAGACAAGTTGGCGAATTTGTACATTCGCGAGATTGTGAGACTTCATGGAGTTCTGAAGTCTATTGTATCAGAAAGAGATCCGAGATTCACTTCGAGGTTCTGGAGTTGTTTGCATAGTACCCTAGGTAGCCGTTTGCATTTCAATACCTCTTATCATCCACAACCAGATGGACAGTCAGAGCGAGTGATACAGATCTTAGAGGATATGCTTCGTTGTTGTGTGATTGACTTCCAAGGTTCTTGGGAGAAGCATTTACCCTTAGTTGAGTTTGCTTACAACAACAGTTATCAAGCTAGTATATAGATGGCTCCTTATGAGGCTTTGTACGGTAGACGATGTAGGACTCCGATCTGTTGGGCTGAAACGGGTCAGAAATTGTTACCTATGCCATATTTGCTTAAGGGGACTACCGACAAAGTGAAGTTGATTTGTGACCGCTTGAAGGAAGCTTCCGATCGTCAGAAATCTTATGCAGATTTGAAGAAAAAAGAGATTGAGTTATTAGTGGGCGAGAAGGTGTTTCTGAAAGTATCTCCATGGAATAAGGTAATGAGATTTGGCCGGAAAGGCAAGTTGAGTCTGAGGTTTATTGGTCCGTATGAGATAGTTGAGCGGATTGGGCCAGTAGCTTACCATTTGAGATGGCTTTCTGAGTTAGAGAAGATCTATGACATCTTTCATGTATCGATGCTTAGGAGATATAGATCAGACCCATCTCATGTTATGCCCGTTGAGGAGATAGAGTTGAATCCGGATTTATCTTATAATGAAGAACCGATTGAGATACTTGCTTCTAATAGCAAGGTGTTGCGTGGCAAGACCATAGAGTTGGTCAAGATGTTGTGGAGACATAGAGGTGTGGAAGAGGCCACATGGGAGAGGAAAGCTGATATGCTTGAGCAGATTCCGTACTTGTTTCTGTCAGGTAATTTCGGGGACGAAATTCCTTAAGTGGGGGAGAGTTGTAACACCCGGGTTTGGGGGTCGGGTGAAAATAATATTAAAATAATGTTTCGGGTTTCGGTTTCACAATTTAAAATAATAAAATATTATTTTGGGCCTCGGGTTTTCAAAACAAATAATTTATGTTGGACAAGTTTTGGTTTTAAAGCCCAATTCCATGGAATTTGGAAATTGAGATAGCTATCCTCATTAATGGAAAAAATGTAATTAAATGGACTTTCAAATAAAACCCCTTTTTACTTAAAAGACCACTTTTATTTCATCTTCTTCTTCTTCCCTTTTCCACTCTTCACGTCAAAACCCCTTCCCTCTCCATTTCACTATTCGATCACATCCTTTGCTCCTTGTTGGTGATTTTTGAAAGGTAAATGCGTTTTTGACTTGGCCTTACCTTCCTCTTCATTTTGATACCATTAGTTTTCAATAAAACCATGTATTTTGGGTTTTGGGTTTTTCAAAGATTTTGTTAAAGGTTGAAGCTTTATGGATTTTTAACAAAGCTTTTGATTTATTGTTGTTAGATAAGTTGTTTGTGAACCATAAGGTCTAACATATGTGAATTTTAAAGAGTTTTATGATGATTCTCGGATTTGGGTTCAAGTGGAGTTTTATGAGGGTTTAAAGGTTGGTTTTGGGGTTGCTATGTGTTGGAAATTGATGGCTGATGTTAGTGTGTTAGTTAGGGGTTGTTTTGGGAGCCTTTAAGTGTGTTAAAAAGGTTGAAATCAAGAGTTTTGGACCGTGCTAAAGGGCTGCTCGGGATTGAGGTTTTGGGAGTTGTTCTTAGCTTGAAATCTTGTGTTTTGTGCTTGAATAGTGTTCCAGGTTTGCTACTTTGATTTGTGAACTGATTTGAGTTTGTTTTGATTGTGTTGAGATGATTAGAAGCAAGAATTTGTGTTGGTAAAGCCTCGGGAACAAATCCGAAATCGTTAGAAGCTTGATCGGCTAGTGTGTTGAGCTTGGAATAGTCGGTGAGTGGTTAAATGTTTTTAAATTGTTTTCAAGTGTTGGTTCAAGCATGTGGACTAGGTTGGGCTTGGTAGACCCACCTAGAGTTGGGATTAGATTGGTAGTCTAATACCAATCTTTAGTTAGAGACTTTGGTTGAACTCTAATTGTTGTTTATGCCTCATGTTTACTTGTGATTATGGTGGCTATGTATATTGTGATATACATGTTGTTGAGGCATGGTTTGATGCATTGTTATATGCATGTGGATTGTGCATGACAGTGAGTCATGGTGAGTACGTGCTAAGCACGGAAGTTGATATGAAATGATGTTGTGAAAGGTTTTGGATTGTGTTTAATATTGACACTAGTATGCTTGGGGTACAATGATCGATCATTAGGATGTTTAGTGTGCACACGTGAGTCAAATGCGGGCGTGGTCTTGGTGATGGTAGTCATCAAGATGGAGTACGAGTTCGCCCGAAAAATCTTCTTATATATGTTAGTCGGTGATGAGTGTAATCCCATCGACGGGGCGTGAGGATGACTGGAACCCCCTCCGCGTGAACGATGATGAGTGTAATCCCACCGTAAGGTAATGGTTGTTGTTGGATGTGAGTTCCAACGGTTATCCGCGTATTCGAGTCATAGTTAGGTGCCAATATGGATTGATATGTGTGTTTGTTAATACATTGATATATGTATTTTCATGTGTTGAGCTTATGAGTTGTTGAGCATGACATGATGTTGAGTTTATGTTCATGCATCATGTATATTTTGGCTCATGTGGAGGTAAGATCATGCATTCTACCTTGGTTGTGCTCGTGCTTGGACCATGCATTGTCGAGGTTTGTTTTATGAGCTTACCCTCACTAAGATTTATGCTTACTGTCACGGACTTATTTCTTCGGCTCAAATCCGTGCGGCACTAGCACACTCGGCACGATGCTAGTAAGCCTTTACGTCGCAACGCTATGGCAAACGAAAGGAGCAAGAGAGATTTACAAGGAAAGGAACCTTGTATTAAAGCAACGGAAGCTTTACAAGAGCTATACAAGAGAGCTTGAATGGCTACTTCTTGGATTGATTACAAATGAGTTAGGCATGCCTATTTATAGCCTCCAACCTCCCTAATGGACGGTGGAGATTTATTTGATCGGACGGCTCACATTTTGCCTCCCAAAATATCTCCTAAACCTAGATATATCTAGATAATTCCACACTTATCTACATATATCCTAAATGGTCTAAAAGCTCTAACATATTCTAAGTTACTCTAGAATATTCCGGAGTTGCCTGGAGTTGTCCCGAGCCTTCCAGACTTGTCCCGAGCCCTCTTGATCTTTCTCGGGTCTTCTAGGTTCCTCCGGGTGAGCCTAGATTGATGTGGAGCCTTCTGGAACCCCTCGGGTGAGTGTGGAAACGTGTGGAGCCCTCTAGGCCGTTCTAGAGTCTTCCTTGGGTCTTCCTTGGCCTTAAAAGGCTCATAGCATCTCATTCTATCAAGATTGGCCCGTGAGCACCTAGGTGGTGCACCTTGGGCGCACGCAGCGCACCTAGGTGGGGCGGATCGGGCGCGCACTGCGCACCTGGGTGGCACACCTCGCTGCTGCTTGGTGCACCCGGGCGGGTGTGCCCCTCGGATAGCTGGGTCGCGACCAGGCGGGGCGTGACATCCTCCCCCACCCGATCTCGCGACGTCCTCGTCGCGTCTTCGCGGAACAGGGGTGTTGCTGGAGCGCTTCCCTCGTCTCCTAGCTCGCCTTGCTTTTGCCCTCGGCTTGTCGGCATCGTTGGAAGACCTTTCCCTCAAACCTTGACCCTCGGTGGTCTTGGAAGCAACGTGCTTGGTGGCCTTCCCTGACACGGTCACCCCTTTACCTTGGTTTAGTCCCTTGGACGGCTTGGCCCTTCGGACGGCCTTGTTGAGCTGAAGTGCAGAGACCACTTTTGTCCCTGGCTTGGTGGCCCTTATGGTTGGTACCACACATGATGGTGCACCCTCGGTGATGCACAGGCTGTTGGCAAATGGCATCGGTATCGCCTTGGCTTGTTCAAAGAACTCGAGCCCTAGGATGAGTGGGTAGTCATCTAACGGCACAATCGAGAAGTCCATGCGGCCTGACCATGTCCCAATGTTGGTCTTGACTCCTCGAACAAACCCATGAATGGGTTGAGCGGCAGAATTTACGGCTTTGACGGATCCTCCCCCTTTCACAATGCTAAGACCAAGCCTCTTTGCTTCATGTAACGAGACAAAGTTATGGGACGCACCTGTGTCGAGCATTGCTCTTGAGGCCTTTCCATTGATGGTAACGTCCACGAATAGCAATCCCTTGGCTTGGGTCTTCGGGGCGGATTGGATTCCATTCAAGAGTTGTAGCGATCCCATTTGTGCACCTTGGTCCCTCTCGGCATCACTGCCTTCGTCGGCATCACTTTCCTCTTGATGCTTGGCTAGGATTGCACTAAGTGCTCGGCGTTGTGGGCACTCTCGAACCCAATGGTTGCCATCGCAGATGTAGCAGCTACTAGGCGGTGATCTCTTGGCACCTTGAGAGTCTTTGGACCTACCACGGTCTTTGTCCCTCCATGAGGACGAGCCTTTGTGCTTCGGTGTGTCCTCGTCCTTGTGACTCTCCTTACGTGGGCTCCTATCTCTCCCACCATTGAAGTTGCCACTCTTCTTGTCCCTCGGATCATTTTTGGACTCCTTCGGGATGGGATAGTCAATGAGGCTCTCGGCCACGGCGATGGCATCGGCAAGGCTTTGCACCCCACGACGCCTTAACTCGGTCTTGGCCCATGGTTGGAGTCCATCGGTGAAGTTGAAGAGTGAGTCCTTCTCGGAGAGATCGGGGATCTCGAGCACCAAGCTAGTGAACTCTTTGACATAGTCTTGGATGCTCCCCATTTGCTTGAGCCTTCGTAATCGTGCCCTTGCTTCTTCCTCGGCATTCTCCGGATAGAATTGTCGTTTGAGTTCCCTTTTAAAATCGGAAAAGGTAGTGATGGTGCACGTACCTCTCTCGACATCGAGACGCCTTCTCCTCCACCAAAGCATGGCGGTGTCGGTGAGGTATAAAGTCGCGGTTTGGATCCTTGAGGCATCCTCCCTGATGCCAACGGCTTCAAGATATTGCTCCAAGCCATACAAGAAGTTGTCTACTTCTTTCGCGTTGCGCGTCCCTGAAAAGGTTTGAGGCTTGGGCACCTCGACCCTTCTTGCCTCCACGGTGGTGCTTGGCCCGGCTGCCATAGCACGTTTGCACAAGGCAAGGTCGCCTTGCAATGCTTCTAGTTGATCATACACGGCTGTAAGTTCACGTTGGAAAGACTCACGTACCTTGGTGAGCTCTCCCAAAAGTGCGTCGCGTACTTCACCCATTTCCGCGCGCAGGGACTCCTCTAGCTTGATCTTCATGGCCCTCACGGCGGTGTGGATCTCGGCATCCTCTACCTCAAGGCCTTCAATCCTCTCTTGAAGGTCGTCCACTTGGGCACCCATGCTCGATGCGCCTTCCTCGATGCGAGTCAAGCGGGACTCCAAGCTAGAGAGTAGGTCTTTGGACTTGGCACGGGGCCTTGTCTCGACAGGATCAGCCCTTACATCTTGCCCACCTTGGTCATGCGTGACCTCGGTCTCAGACGGGCTAGCGGCTTGGTTTTTGGTGGTCTTGGCCATTCTCCCGAGCGATCGGAACTTGCTCTGATACCAACTGTCACGGACTTATTTCTTCGGCTCAAATCCGTGCGGCACTAGCACACTCGGCACGATGCTAGTAAGCCTTTACGTCGCAACGCTATGGCAAACGAAAGGAGCAAGAGAGATTTACAAGGAAAGGAACCTTGTATTAAAGCAACGGAAGCTTTACAAGAGCTATACAAGAGAGCTTGAATGGCTACTTCTTGGATTGATTACAAATGAGTTAGGCATGCCTATTTATAGCCTCCAACCTCCCTAATGGACGGTGGAGATTTATTTGATCGGACGGCTCACATTTTGCCTCCCAAAATATCTCCTAAACCTAGATATATCTAGATAATTCCACACTTATCTACATATATCCTAAATGGTCTAAAAGCTCTAACATATTCTAAGTTACTCTAGAATATTCCGGAGTTGCCTGGAGTTGTCCCGAGCCTTCCAGACTTGTCCCGAGCCCTCTTGATCTTTCTCGGGTCTTCTAGGTTCCTCCGGGTGAGCCTAGATTGATGTGGAGCCTTCTGGAACCCCTCGGGTGAGTGTGGAAACGTGTGGAGCCCTCTAGGCCGTTCTAGAGTCTTCCTTGGGTCTTCCTTGGCCTTAAAAGGCTCATAGCATCTCATTCTATCAAGATTGGCCCGTGAGCACCTAGGTGGTGCACCTTGGGCGCACGCAGCGCACCTAGGTGGGGCGGATCGGGCGCGCACTGCGCACCTGGGTGGCACACCTCGCTGCTGCTTGGTGCACCCGGGCGGGTGTGCCCCTCGGATAGCTGGGTCGCGACCAGGCGGGGCGTGACATTACGCTCTCTTTTGTTCGGCAATGCAAATCCGTAGTTTGTGGGTTGCTTGTGCAAAGAGAGGGCCTCCAAGTGTGCTTGTGGTGCTATCTTAGCTTTCAAGTATGGACTTTTAAGTTATAAGATGTAATAGTCAAGCAATGGGATATGTATTGTTGTCTTGAGCTTTTGGATGAGAATTGTTAATGTTTGGTTTGTTTAGGAGCATGTTAGACTCCTTAATATGTTGTTGTTTGTGTGGCTTGTTGATGTCATGTTTGGATTGTAAACCATGTTTAAGTTGCTTACCTTGTATGTTGGCCTTGTGCATTTATGGATGCTTAAGTGTATGTTCTTGTTGAAGCATGAATCTTAAATGTCATGTACAAAGCATGTGTTGAATGCTGTTTATTTCTTAAATGTTTGGCTTCTTTCTGTTTGGGGTGGTTTAAGCATGCTTGTTGTGTGTATCTTGCCTTAGAGTCATGTATGGTTGAGTTGGGGGTCTTAGTTGGTGTTTTTAAGGCAACCATAAGCCTTAAAACCAGCTAAAACCAGTTTGCAGACATAAGGCGTATCGAAACGGTTGGTCCCGTTTCGATACGGTCCCTTTGTTTTTGGCCAGGCGTTTCGGTACGATTTTGCCACTGGAAATCTGAAATTTTGACGATAAATTGAAGTATCGAAACGGGCCTTGGCGTTTCGGAACGGTGTTTGTATCGTTGACCACGAGAAGTTGACCGTTGAGGGTGTAATGATACGGTCAACCTGCGTATCAATACGGTCTCCTCGAGTTGACTTGGCCAGTTGACCTAGTCAAGGCGTATCGATACCCTCTTTGGGCGTATCGATACGACCTGCAGTTTAAGTTAAGATGGGATGTTTTTGATCTTCTGTTTGTTTGTTCGCCTCGCTTGTTGCTTCCGCTGTCGTTGTTTCAGTTAGGATATCTAAACGCATCTAGATAAGATAATAATTAAATGAAAAAGTTTTCTCGGGTTGTTAACCGAAGTGGAGCCTTAACGAGTTTCGCCTCAGTTATCCCCGTGTAGCCCACTCGGACCGGTAAGTCTCCCGGACCGGGACGAGGGGGTTACAAAAAGAGTCCTATCGCAAATAGTGCAGATGTACACGACACAAGTAGTAAAGTGATACTGGAGTATCAGATATCGTCTCCATAGGGATTGGAAATAACTCTATCCTTGAATTGCTGCACAAGAGAAAGAAATAGTTAATTGAATGGGTGTAATAATCTTGAGAAACAACTAAAGTAAAAGAATAAGGAAATTAGATTTAGAGAATAGGCTGGTATTGATTTGCTCAGTAGTGCAGGTGTTGCACTGTCAGAGGAACTTCTGTTGGCTGTCATTGTTCCTGTCGCGGCAGCACCTGTCACGGCAGAGGTCTGTTGATATCGCGGCATCGATCAACAACTCTGTACTTCAAGCTTGGCAAGAATCCCTACTGTGACTTGTCCTATCCCTAGGCCCAAGTGCTGTTAATGAACACTTCTTGGATGACACCTCCCGGTGTGAATCAAAGGGTGAACACCAAAGTTGTTGAATTCTTCTTTAGCCACTTAACCTTGTACTTATCCCTAAGCCAAGATGGTTTAACCATAAGCTGGAAAACGCGTATTCACTCCGCTCGTATGCTTGACTCTCCCGATATCAAACAAATGGATAACCTCAAAATGCTCTCTCGATACTCTTATGAGATATGAAAAACCAGAGTAAATAAACTTGAAGCTTTTTATTACTTGACAGAAAATTCCAAATAAATACAATCCTTGCAACTACTTTACATAATCAACCCTTAGCCCTAGGGGGAGTTTAGAACATGATGGAGAAGGGAAAACGACAAGGGTTTTGGGGGAAGACGGCTAGGAATGAGATATCCTTCCCTTGGTCGAATTACATGCCTTTATATAGGCCTTGGGTTCAAGTTTTCTAATATGGCAAGAATACAATTTCGAATTAAAGTGCAACTCTATTAAAGACTAAATCTTCTGAGTAGATGCCTTGAATTCGTCCTCTTTTCTTGCCTTGAGTTTCTTCCTTGAACTTTGGGCTTGACCATCATTCGGCCTCATGGCTCAGAAAAATATGGGAGTGGTCCATGACAGACCGGCTTGAAATCCTCTATCTGTCGAGGTGCACTTCACTTTTCCACCTCAGCTTTCTGTCGTCATGGCTGCCATGGCAGATGTCACGACAGCCTTTGCTTCTCGACTCTAGCTCTGCAATCCGCCTCTGCTCTTTTGTTGCCCTGGGTCTACCGCAGCAGATACCTGCAAAAGTAACCAAAATCAGTAGCAACTGTGCCATTTTATCTAATTGTGATGTATATGCAGAAATCTATCCTAAATGCAATGAATTATGCTTGAATGCAGCAGAAATATGAGTAAATTAGGGGTAAAATACAGAACTTTTATACATTCAACACACCCCCAAACTCAAGTTCTTGCTTGTCCTCAAGCAAATACGACCTAACTAAAAATAAAAACTTTTTGGCTTGGCTTAATTTAGTGAACTTTTATTACCTACCACACATTCACTATCAAGAGCAGTGTGTGCAGGTTTTGTGAACAAATATGTGCCTAGACTTCTTTAGCTTACCAGAATAGTTATGCTACCAACTTGAGTTTTATGCCAATTTCATTTTTTCTGGAGGCATTTCTTAGGCTCCTTTAGTTTTTTCTGACCTTAGACTCGATTTCATTTTTTTTCTGGAGGCAATTCTTAGGCTCCTTTAGTTTTTTCTAACTTAAGCTCAAAGAAGAATCTTCCTAAAGACAGTTTTGCGGGCAAGCGAGTCTATTATTTTTCTTTTCTTTTGTTCCTTTCCTAGAGCCAGTGTTAGGCACCTCTAGGGGCAACTCAAGTGGGTAAACCTTTCTATTTTAGTTCACTACCGAAGTCTAGACATCATAAGAGTCACAAAGGGTGTTCTAAAGTTCAGAACTATAGCAAGGCTCTAAATAGTTCCTAAAACATCCTAAAGGCACTGTCACGACAGAGAATGTCGCGGCAGGTAAGTTCAGTTCAAAGACATAAGCCAAAATTTTGTTTTTATTTTCATTTTTTGACACAAAAATAAACTTAAAAATAGACTTAAAATGAGACATAAATTAAAGACACAACTAACAAGTTCATTAATAGAGGGATGCCCACCCCCAAACTTGAGGGTTGCATTGCCCTCAATGCATAACACAATAAAAATGAAAACGACATCACAAAATAGATAAAATAGCAACAAAGATAGCAAATATATAAGAATATAACTTAATTTGATGAGCTGTCATCGTTGCTACTGCAGACTTGGAGTTGCCGGCGGGCAGTGATTTTGACGGTAGGGGCTGGCTGGTTGCTGGGAGATGAAGAGGCTAACTTCTTCTTGGCCTCTCGAGGTGGCTGGACTCTGGTCGGTGAGATGTTGGGGGCTGGTCCAGGACCTCAAGATCATCATCGCTGCTACTGCTGCTGCTATCTGATCTGCCGTGGCTGGGTCCTTCGACAGTTTCGTTCAGCTTCTTCCTCTTCATCGGAGGGAAGTCCTTTGAGATGTTTCAGATGACAGAAGGCTCTGAATCAGAATCCTGCCAGACGGAGGAGGAGGAGAACCCTTCAAAATTCTTTGGGTCGATCTCCATTAGGGGTCCTTTCTTTTCTCTCCTCGAGGAGTGGTAGTTCTTCTACCCCCATCTCCGGTCGTGGCAGGTGGTGAGGAGGAGGCAGCAGTGGGGGTTCTGGGGCTAGCAGCAGGTGTGGGTGCAACAAAGAGAGTTTCTGGGAAAGCATGGAATTGCACATTGGGAAAATTTAAATCAGACTTGATAAAATTTACCGTGACAGTAGTGAAGTCCCTCAGAAATCCCATTAGGCCGAGCTGTCGTTCTTCCATCTTTTGCAGCATCATCAGAATCTAGCTGGAGGTGTCACCGTCGTCTGCTCTGGTTCTGTTGTGACAGGTTTAGAGGAGGCAGGGTCTGCCGTCGGTTCTGTCACAGAAGTGGGATCCACATACGACAGAGGAGTGGCGGCTTTTAGTTTTATCAAACTGTAGAGATTCTGTTGCGTCCATCCTTTCCCTCGGACCTTGACATCCTCGTTGATTTTTGGTACATTGTTGCCCTGGCAGAGCGTGGTGATGAGATAGGGGAAGACTAGGGGCCTGAAGGTCGGAGAGCACACTCGAGGATTCCTTCTTGGATGTAGCTGCCGACGTTGATTTGCCTCTCGTTGAGAATGGAGTGGACGAGGGCTAATCTCTGACGGTCGACAGTGGTATTGTGGGAGGTAGGCATGAGGCGCTTCTTAACGAAATGGTTCCACAACTTGGCTTGTGGGGTAAGCTGGGTCCTCCTCACGGTCCACCGGTGCTTGGGGTCATCGTTTCATTCTGTGCCATCCTCTGCCTTGACAACATCATTGTCTGCTGGCGACAGACTATTCACGAACCTCCGATGGGCTTCTTCCTTCTTGCTTACATACAGCCCATACATCGTGTTGATGTATGTCGGCTCGAGGGAGATTTTTTTTGCCTCGGACAGTCACTATCGTGGCATCCTTGTCGATGACGGCAGCATAGAATTCTCGAATGAGGATGACGTTCATTTCTTCTGGCTGGGCAGCAAACTTCTGCCACTTGAGTGCGAGTATCTTCTTGGCGATGAAGCCTTCCAGCCCTAGTTCTCCCGTCGTTTGGGTATAAATGAACCCTCGTTCTTCCCACATTTCTCTTTTCTGGAAAGACACATAGTACCTCTTTGCTGAGCCTGTGGATGCAAAACGGTTGGGTATGCCGCTGTGGCTTGGTTTTAACACTGCCGTGGCAGAAGTGGAGGCAGCGCTGCGTCTGGTTGATCTGGTGGCCATTGCAAGGAACTGTAGCAAAATAAAAAAAGTTTTTCTGAGATGTAAAATATGGGAAGCAAGTTGAGAGGATGAAAATGAGATGAAAAATGAAAAATGAAAAGGGAGTGGGGGTTTATATAGAACGAGGTTTTTCTGCCCGTTGGGACTGTAACGGCAGGCACGAATAACGGGGCCAGCTGTTACGCAGTTTCTGACGCATCTGTCACACGTTTCCGTGTCTACTGCGCGTATGTTACGTGTTTGCGTCTCCTTCGCAACAGCTCCGTGAAGGCTGTATTTTCCGCGTCCGTCGCGACAGCTGGTGATAGGCTGTGACGACAGGCTTGTCCGTTGGGCTTTTTGGGTTGTTGTGAATGCGGTGGGCTGGTTCATTCCTCCTCTTTGCTTTGCTTCCTTTATTTCCTAAAAATAATGAAATAAATAAACTAAATTACAATCTTATTTCCTTAAATAAATAAATAAAAATATTAATTCCTAATAAATAAATAAAAAAATAAAATAAAATAAAGTTAAATTAGGAATGCTTTGAGGGGCATCTCCTAAAGTAACTACTTCATGCATCATTGGGGCTTCAGTCCCCTGATAATGCTTGAGCCTCTGTCCATTGACCTTGAGTTGGTGCTCATCCTTCATTGATTTGATTGTAATGGCACATGGGGGAAAACCTGGACAACTTGGAAAGGACCATACCACCTAGATTTCAGCTTTCCTGGAAAAAGCTTCAACCTAAAGTTGAATAACAACACCTGCTGCCCTGGGCAGAACTGTCGTGGCAGCAGCTTCCTGTCGTGCCACTTCTTGGTTTTGTCCTTGTAGATCTTGGCATTGTCGTAGGCCATTGCTCGAATTTTCTCAATCTCATTCAAGTCCAGTAGCCTTTTTTGTCCTGCCTTATCCCAGTCCATATTTACTGCCTTGATAGCCCAGTAAGCTTTGTGTTCTATCTCAACAGGTAAATGACATGTTTTCCCATAGATGAGTCGATAGGGTGACATCCCCAATGGTGTCTTGAACGCTGTTCTATAGGCCTAGAGTGCATCATTGAGATGTAGAGACCAATCCTTTCGAGTGGGTTTAACCATCTTTTCTAGTATGTTCTTTACTTCTCTATTCGATATCTCGGCCTGCCCATTGGTTTGAGGGTGGTACGCTATTGCAATTCGGTGCTTCACTCCGTATTTCCTTAATGCAGCAGCAATTACCCTATTGTCGAAATGTCTCCCCTCATTGCTAATTATCGCCCTTGGAATGCCAAAGCTTGAGAAGATGTTCTTGTGAAGAAATCTTTGCACAACCTTGGCGTCAATAGGATGTACAAATTCCCACAAGATGCTGGGAATGGCCCTATGAAGTCAATTCCCCATACATCGAAGAATTCGACCTCCAGTATGTTCTGCAGTGGCATCTCATGCCTTCTTGATATGTTTCCAGTCCTTTGGCATTTGTCACAGCTTTTGTAAAAAGCTTGTGCATCCTTGAACAATGTGGGCCAATAGAGACCGAATTGCAGAACCTTGGCAGCAGTTTTATTTCCCCTAGATTTCCTCCATAAAGGGCAACATGACAATGGTGAAGCACAGCTTTTTGTTCGTCCGGTGGTATACATCTCCTGATAATCTGATCTGCACAGTACTTGAAAAGAAGAGGTTCGTCCCAATAATCATGTTTTGCATCATTTTGGAACCTCTTTCTTGCTTGGTAATTAAGCTCAGAAGGTAATAACCCACTTACAATGTAATTAACAATGTCAGCATACCAAGGGGTTTCAGAAAGCTTACCTGCCGCCATGGCTGTTGCAGCAGTGCTGGTGGCAGCAAACAACTGCTCATCTGGGAAGGTTTCCAGTATGTTGGTCTTGTCTGTTGATTGACTCCTTCCCATCTCCAGCCTTGACAAGTGGTCTGCTACTTGGTTCTCTGTTCCCTTTTTATCCTTGATGTCAATGTCAAATTCTTGCAGCAGCAGAATCCAAACGTATCAATCTAGGTTTTGCATCCTTTTTCGTGAACATATACTTTAGTGCTGAATGGTCTGTATGGACCACCACCTTCGTTCCAAGTATATACGGACGGAACTTGTCGATTGAAAACAACACTACTAATAGCTCCTTCTCTGTCGTGGTGTAGTTGATTTGGGTGTCATTCAGTGTTTTGTTGGCGTAGTAAATCACATGGAAGAGCTTATCATTCCTCTGCCCTAATGGTGCCCCGACAGCGTAATCACTGACATCACACATTATCTCAAATGGCAAACTCCAGTCGTGTGGATGTACGATCGGGGCTGTTACCAGCTTCTTCTTCAGTATTCTGAATGCCTCGGTACATTCAACATTAAAATCAAAGGGGCGATTCTATTCCAACAGGTGGCAAAGGGGCTTGGTAATCTTCGAAAAATTAGCTATAAATCATCGATAAAACCCTGCATGCCCTAAGAAACTTCGAATCCCTTTGACTTGGGTGGGTGGCGGCAGCTTTTCGATAACCTCTATTTTGGCTCTGTTCACCTCTATGCCGCGGCAGCTCACCTTGTGGCCCAATACTATACCTTCATCCATCATGAAGTGGCATTTTTCCCAGTTTAAAACCAAGTTCGCCTCTTCGCATCTCTCGAGAACCTTCTGTAAATTGCCTAAACAATCCTCGAAGTTTTCTCCAAAGGCAGAAAAGTTTTCCATGAAAATCTCTAGGAAATCCTCCACCATGTCATAGAATATTGCCATCATGCACCGTTGGAAGGTTGCTGGTGCATTGAAGAGCCCAAATGGCATTCTTTGAAAGGCATAGGTGCCGTACGGGCATGTGAAGGTGGTTTTCTCTTGGTCCACCAGTGCGATTGCTATTTGATTATAACCTGAGTAACCATCAAGAAAACAGTAGTAAGGTTTCCCCGCTAATCTATCAAGCATTTGATCAATAAAGGGTAAGGGGAAGTGGTCATTCTGGGTAGCTTTGTTAAGCTTCCGGTAGTCCATACAAACCCTCCAACCGGTCACAGTCCTGGTTGGGATTAGTTCGTTTTCTTCGTTGGTTACTACGGTTATGCCTCCCTTTTTGGGCACACATTGCACCGGACTCACCCACTTGCTATCTGAGATGGCGCATATTATTCCGGCATCAAGCCACTTGATAATTTCTTTCCGCACCACCTCTCTCATAGCCTCATTCAATTGTCTTTGGGCATGAATGGTCGGCTTATGATCATCTTCCAAGAGTATCTTGTGCATGCATAACACCAGACTGATGCCTTGGATATCAGCTATAGTCCATCCAATGGCCTTCTTATGCTGTTGTAGCATTTTGATTAGCCACTGCTCCTATTCCTGCATTAACTTGGAAGAGATGATTACGGGTAATATGTCATTTAAACAAAAAAAAACATATTTAACCTGTCCTGGAAAGGGTTTAAGGTCTAGAACAGGTGGCTTTTCAATGGAAGGCTTCTGAATTACATGTTCATTCGAGGTATAATTTAAAGGCTCAAAGAACTTACCTGAATGTGTGCCTATCCAATTTACCTCCTCAGGACCTTCAGTGTCGAATGTTTATGTGTCTGAGGAGTCACTATCGTCGTTGCTACCGTGGCAGTCTTCCGGGTGACTACGGTGGTAGTGACCAAACTGTCTGTCGTGGCAGTTCAACCTTATGCAGGATTGGTCAAGGACTTCTTCAGAGATTTCCTTGCACTCTTCTTCTGCATCAGCCTGTTTTATTGCGTGGAGAACATTGAGTTTGATATGATGATCATTTACTCTCATCGTCGGTTCTCCATTCTCAACATCGATCACATTTCTGCCCGTGGCTAGGAAGGGTCGCTCCAGGATGATCGGTGCGTTTTCATATGCTTCACAGTCTAAAACAAGAAAGTCAACAGGAAAAATAAATTTATCCACTCTTACCAGAATATCTTCGATCTTCCCTTCTGGTTGTACGTAAGAGCGGTCTACCAGCTGCAACATGACTTTCCTGGGCCTTGCTTGTCCAATACCTAGTTTCTGAAATATATATTTGGGTATTAGATTTATGCTAGCACCAAGATCACAAAGTGACTTACCCACGAACTTATCGTCAATTATGCACGGTATGATGAAGATCCCAGGGTCCTTCTTCTTTTGGGGTGGATGCTTATGCAAGATTGTCATGCATCCTTATGTCATCTTCACTGTCTTAAATTCCCCAAGTTTGGACCTTTTGGACATTGTGTCCTTGAGAAACTTAGCATATCAAGGCATATGGTTGATGGCCTCTAGCAGCGGTATGTTAATGTGTACTTGCTTAAAAATATCATAAATCTTCTTAAGCTAGTACTCTTGTTTCTGTTTCTACAACCGTTGTGGAAAAGGAGGTGGAGGAGAGTAATCTTCAAGGTGTCCTTCACATGGAATTCGGATATGAGGAGGCTTGAGTTATTCAGTATCTTCTGTCTGCTCCTCCGTCCCTTCTGCTGTCGTGATAGGTGTGTCGAGAGTAGGTTGTTTTTTCTCTGCCGAGGCATTATTCACGGCAGGTGTCTCTAAGGTCGGATCCTCACTCGGTATGTCTTTTATCTCTGGCCCTTTTAATTGTTTCCCACTCCTAGTTGTATTTGCTTTACACAGCTCATGTGTGGGTTTTCTAGTGACGTTAGTATCACTAGGGAATCCTCCGTTCTGCCTCGGCTTGATATAATGTGAAACTTGGCCCATTTGTGTCTTCAGATATTTTAGGGTAGCCTAATGGTTCGTCATCCTCATCTTTGTCTTGTCCATTAATGATTCTGTTTTCTTAACAAAGTGATCTATGTTCGCCATGTATGCTCTCGTCTGTGACATAAATCTTGCCAAGGTCTGTTCCAGTATACTAGGTGCTGCTGCAGGCTGCTGTTGTGACAGAATTCTGGGTACTCCTTGGTTCTGGTTGTTCTGCACTGAAGGATTCAATGCATTATTCGGATTGCTCCAGGAAAATTTAGGATCCTTCCTCCAGATGGGATTGTAATTGTTGGAATCATAATTTCTTGGTTTGTTATAGTTCCCAACATACATCCCTTCTTCAAGCTGTAAAGGGCAGTCTTCTGAACTATGATTCCCACTACAGGTTTCACATACCTCTTCTGCAGAATATACAGCTTTAGAATCGTTCCACTGTAGCTTTTCGACTATCTTTGTGAGGTATGCAACCTTTGATTTAACCGAGTTATCAGCTCCGTAATCCTTTACAGATATTCCTCGTTTGCCTCCTCTCCTGGTCGTAGGAAATTGCTCATCGTTATTTGCTAACTTCTTCAACACTAGCATTGCCTCATATGGTTCATTATCCAGTAATAGCCCATTTGCTGCTGAATCTATTCTCAATCGAGTTTGTGCATTGGCAGCGTTGTAGAATTTGACGACCTGATTCCACACGGGGAATCCATGCATCGGGCAGTTCCGTAAAAGAGTTGTAAATCTGTCCCACGCCTCGTGCATTGGTTCGTCATCTTCCTGTTGAAAAGTAGCAATCTCGTTACGCAATCTTTTAGATAAATGAGAAGGATTAAAACGAGAAAGGAATTCACGAGAGAGATCTGCCCAAGTTCTTATTGAACCCGACGTTAATTTGTTCCACCAAGTTTTAGCTCTATCTCTCAATGAATGAGGAAATAACTGGAGCCTCAGT
The DNA here is from genome assembly GCA_958450335.1 of Hibiscus tridactylites. Classification (NCBI taxonomy): domain Eukaryota; kingdom Viridiplantae; phylum Streptophyta; class Magnoliopsida; order Malvales; family Malvaceae; genus Hibiscus; species Hibiscus tridactylites. The sequence goes on along the minus strand of OY288290.1, from coordinate 45,114,054 downwards.
AGTTCCGGATTTATTCCTGGCAGTCTGAACGATCCACAGATTTCTTGGAACGTTTTAAGACGTTCTCGTGCATCCTCAGTAGTAGAACCACTAAACTGGTCAGCGGAATTTATCATGCTGAACATGACAGGTTTCAGTTCGAAATTTTCAGCTTCCACATCTGGCAAGGTAGTTTCCAGTTCAACATGGTCATTGTCCATGTAGTCTCGACAGGTTTTCCGTGCGGCAGCAGCAGCAAGCGGCGACCGTTCATTCCGGGCATCGTTCGGAGGATCAACAATAATCCTTTGGTTATTGTTGTTGGATCATTTATCCCATCGCCTGGCCTTCCGTTCACCATTGCTTATAGTTTCTCCTCAAGATAGTTGTTTCTTTCTATCAAGAGTCGGGCTTGGTTCCTGAGTTGGTACGTGCATTCGATTTCTGGGTCTAGTTCGTACTTAGGTTCTTTACCTCGTCTAGATCTGTGCATAAGCAAATAGAAAACCTTGTGAAAAGCACGGGGTAAATAACACCACTAAAAACAAAAAAAAAAGAAAAAGAAAAAGTGCAGTAATAAAAAAGGTAAAGATATGTTGCCAGTCCTCCACAATGGCGCCAAAAACTTGTTGCGTGTAAAAGAGTCCTATCGCAAATAGTGCAAGTGTACACGACGCAAGTAGTAAAGTGATACTGGAGTATCGGATATCGTCTCCACAGGGACTGGAAATAACTCTATCCTTGAATTGCTCCACAAGAGAAAGAAATAGTTTAATTGAATAGGTGTAATAATCTTGAGAAACAACTAAAGTAAAAGAATAAGGAATCAGATTTAGAGAATAGGCTGGTATTGATTTGCTCAGTAGTGTAGGTGTTGCACTGTCAGAGGAACTTCTGTTGGCTGTCGTTGTTCCTGTCGCGGCAGAGGTCTGTTGATGTCACGGTAGCGATCAACAACTCTGTACTTCAAGCTTGACAAGAATCCCTGCTGTGACTTGTCCTATCCCTAGGCCCAAGTTCTGTTGATGAACACTTCTTGGATGATACCTCTCGGCGTGGATCAAAGTTGTTGAATTCTTCTTTAGCCACTTAACCTTGTACTTATCCCTAAGCCAAGATGGTTTAACCATAAGCTGGAAAATGCGTATTCACTCCGCTCGTATGCTTGACTCTCCCGATATCAAACAAATGGATAACCTCACAATGCTCTCCCGATACTCTTATGAGATATGAAAAACCAGAGTAAATAAACTTGAAGCTTTTTATTACTTGACAGAAAATTCCTAAAACAATACAATCCTTGCAACTACTTTACAGAATCAACCCTTAGCCCCAGGGGGAGTTTAGAACATGATGGAGAAGGGAAACCGACAAGGGTTTTGGGGGAAGACGACTAGGAATGAGATATTCTTCCCTAGGTCGAATTACATGCCTTTATATAGGCCTTAGGTTCAAGTTTTCTAATATGGCAAGAATACAATTTCGAATTAAAGTGCAACTCTATTAAAGGGCTAAATCTTCAGAGTAGATGCCTTGAATTCGTCATCTTTTCTTGCCTTGAGTTTCTGCCTTGAACTTTGGGCTTGGCCTTTATTCGGCCTCAAGGCTCAGAAAAATATGGGAGTGGTCCACGACAGACCGGCTTGAAATCCTCTATCTGTCGAGCTCCACTTCAATTTTCCACCTCAGCATTTTGTCGTCATGGCTGCCACGACAGATGTCACGAAAACCTTTGCTTCTCGATTCCAGCTCTGCAATCCGCCTCAACTCTTTTGCTGCCCTGGGTATGCCGCAGCAGATACCTGCAAAAGTAACCAAAATCAGTAGTAACTGTGCCATTTTATCTAATTGTCATGTATATGCAGAAATCTATCCTAAATGCAATGAATTATGCTTAAATGCAGCAGAAATATGGGTAAATGAGGGGTAAAATATAGAACTTTTATACACTCAACAGTACTCCAAATGACTTGTTATGTTTGCTTGAAAATAGCTTAATATGCATATTTGGCCTAAAGAGGTGAAAACGTAGTAAACGTATTCGAATGATGATGAAAATTGGCATGACATTATTTTATAGCATTGAAATAATGTGTATAAAGTTTCATTGTATTTGGACATCGTTTATTAGGTTAAATCGAATAAAAAACAACAAGAATCTGTCATTACAGGTCAAGCCTTATCGAAACGGGTGATGGCATTTCGATACGGGTAAGCATAATTGAACCTAAGAAAACAGGGCGTACCAAAACGGATAAGAGCCGTACCGAAACATTTTGCTACTAGAATCCATCGTTTCGATACGGGTTCATAGCGTATCGAAACGGGTAAAAGTCAAAGTTAAAGGAAGTCAACTCATACCGATACAGGGCCTGCCCGTATCGATACGATCAAAGGGGAATGGTCAACAGGGGTTGATCATCGTCCACCCGTATCGAAATAGGCTTGAGCGTTTCGTTACAGGGTTAGTTAAATTGGTTAAAAGGACATAATCTGAAGGTTTGCATTGTTTACAATTTGGTCACTATGTTTTGGATGATTAACTTGAATGAGTAAATGAACACCGTTTTGCATGAAAATTTACAGACATGCTAATATTGTACTAAATTTCATTGTGGTCTTGTCTATTGTATCGAAGGACCTTTAATTTATCAGTTTTACAGATTAGTCCCTAAAACTTGTAAAAGTTATAAATTGGTACTGAATGGTTAAATGTTACATTCTTATAAGTGAATTGGATTAAGATGTATATTGATAATATTTTGTTTGTGTATTGATAATAAGATGAATTTTTATCGCACTGAACATCGTATCCTTCACCGGTAACACGCTCTGACCCGGTTTTCTACCAGGCTGGGAAGGGGTGTTACACATTAGTTAACACAATAACCATGGATGGGTAAACCCTAGCTTGTGATTAATCTTGGTACATCCATGGAATCCAACGATTGTTTGAGGATAATTGCTTACCTAAACGTTTGCAACGATTCAATGTCAATAAGTTGAAGAAAATCAAAGCTTAAATTTACTCTCCAAATGGAGGTGCTTGCTTAGTTGAAGATGAAGATGCCTATTGAGATGTTGGCTTTTCAAGGCTCGGTAAGTTCCTATCTCTTTTCATTTATTTTCTTAATTATTTTGCTCTTAACACACTAGATAGCCTATTGGCTTTCCTTATTATGAAGGTAACTAATTTCCTTTATCCACGTAGTTGCAATTTATAATTGAGGAGGGGTTAATCGCAAGGTTAGTCCCTCAACTCTCAATACTTTATGATTTTATCCTCATAACTTTCTGATAGCTATAATTTGGTCATTAGAAAGCTTTTTAACAAATTTGATAAGGCCAATACTCGCTAAATTAACTCAATTAGAGTCTGATATCAATAATTAACTAGCCGATACAATATTTGGATTTTATCAATATGAGATTTCCGATCACCGGAACCCAATTCCGACTAGACCGGATTCTAGGGTGTTACAACTCTCCCCCTTTAAGAAAAATTCGTCCTCGAATTTTTACCTGAACAGAAGAGATGAGGATATTGTTGTTTCATGGTCTCTTCAGGTTCCCAAGTGGCTTCCTCAACGGCATGGCTCCTCCAGAGCACTTTAACTAACTGTACAGTTTTGTTGCGAAGCCTCTTAACTTCTCTTGCTAGAATTTGAACCGGTTCCTCTTCGTATGATAGATTTGGTCGAATTTCTACAGATTCAAGTTCCACAATGTGCGAAGGATCAGAACGATACTTCCGAAGCATCGATACATGAAACACATCATGGATTTTACTCAATTTAGAGGGCAACAATAGTCGATATGCCACGAGACCCACTCTTTCAATGACTTCAAAGGGTCCAATGAATCGGAGACTCAATTTTCCCTTCTTGACAAACCTTAAAACCTTCTTCCATGGTGATAGTTTGAGGAAGGCCTTTTCTCCAACTTCGTACTCGATGCCTCTCCTCTTAAGATCGGCATAAGCCTTTTGTCGATCAAAGGCAGCCTTTAAACGATAAGTAATAATGGTGACCCTCTCTTTAGTCTCTCGAAGTAAGTCATGGCCTAACATCTTGCCCTCGCCAAGCTCCAACCAACATAATGGAGTTCTACATCGCCTACCATACAATGCTCCATAGGGGGCCATTTGGATTGATGCTTGGTAACTATTATTGTAGGCGAATTCAACAAAGGGTAGAGATTTCTCCCAAGTTCCACCAAAGTCAATAATGCATGCCCGAAATATGTCTTCCAAGATTTGTATAGGAAGGTTCAATAACAATGCAAATTTCTAAGGTTTCAATGGACAAGTTTTTCGATGATTTACTTGGATTACCCTTTTCTGAATGGCCGTCAGATTGAGGGTGAAAGGTTGTGCTAAGATTAACTCTAGTGCCTAGAGCTCCTTGTATGGTTCTCCAAAATCAAGATGCAAATCAAGGATCTCGATCGGAAATAATAGACTTGGGTACTCCGTGGAGTCATATTACTTCCTTGATATACAAGTCAGCTAATTTTGGAAGACCGTAGTGCATTCTAACCGGTATAAAATGAGTTGATTTCGTGAAACGATCTACAATGACCCAAATGGCATCATGCTTCACGGGAGTTAACGGTAGACCACTAACAAAATCCATAGTGATCTTTTCTCATTTCCATTTCGGTGGATCATTAGGCTGCAATAATCTGGTAGGAGCACAATGTTCTGACTTAACACGTTGACACGTGAGACATTTAGAAATGTAGTCAACTATAGCCTGCTTCATACCTTGCCACCAATAGAGTTCACGTAGGTCCTTATACATCTTCACAGACCCGGGCTGAACGGAAAAAGAACTCGAATGAGCTTCAGAGAGAATATCAGTGCGAAGAGATTCATCATTAGGTACACAGACTCGGTTGTGAAAACACAAGAGCCCTTCAGAATTAATCTTGAAGTCGGGGTTGTCCGATAGCTTAGAGATAATGGATTGAAGCTCAGGATCATGCTCTTGCAAACCCTTGATTCGCGGAACGATGGTAGACTGAACTTGAAGTTCAGCTATAAGACAGCGATGCTTCCGAAGTCGGAAGTGAGTGTTAATTGCTCGAGGGGCTACAATATAGCGATATTACAATAAGCTAATGTACCATATAATGCGTATAACTCCAAATTTACTGTCAATGCTTACCAGGCAAAGGTTTGCGGCTGAGTGCATCAGCTACAACTTTGGCCTTGCCCGAATGGTAATCAATGACAAGATCGTAATCTTTAAGGAGTTCCATCCACCTCCGTTGCTGAAGGTTTAACTTCTTTTGGGTTAGTAGGTACTTAAGGCTTTTATGATTGATGAAGAGATAACATTTTTCTTTGTAGAGGTAGTGTCTCTAGATTTTCAATGCAAAGATAACTGCAACCAATTCAAGGTCGTGGGTGGGATAATTCATTTCGTGTGGCTTAAATTGTCTCGAAGCATAAGCGATGACTTTGCTTTCTTGCATCAATACACATCCTAACCGAGGTGCGATGCATCATTGTAAACTGTGTAGTCTTTTACAGATTCATGTTGGGTTAGGACTGGTGCATGGGTCAATACTTGCTTCAACTGATTGAAACTCCGTTGTTGAACCTCGGTCCAAAGAAAAGGAGCTTCTTTCCTTAATAACTTGGTTAAAGGAGCGGCTATCATAGAAAATCCTTTCACAAATATACGATAATAGCCAGCAAGCCCAAGGAAGCTTTTGACTTCACCAATGTTCTTCGGTGGGTGCCAATCTACAATAGCTTGAATTTTCTTCGGGTCTACTTGAATACCCAAAGCTGACACAATATGTCCCAGAAAGGCAACTTTGGTGAGCCAAAACTCACACTTGGAGAACTTCGCGTACAACTGCTTCTCTCTCAAGGTCTGAAGCAGAATACGAAGATGATCTCGATGTTCCACTTCATTCTTGGAATAAATCAATATGTCATCTATAAACACCACTACGAATTTATCAAGATAGGATCTAAAAACCCGATTCATCAAATTCATGAAGGCTGTCGGTGCATTGGGTAACCTAAAAGGCATAACCAAGAATTCGTAGTGTCTATATCTTGTACGGAAGGTAGTCTTCGTTACATCACACTCCTTAACTCTCATCTAATAATAGCCCGACTTTAAATCAATCTTGGAAACAAACAGAGGCATCCTTTAGTTGATCAAACATATAATCTATTCTAGGCAATGGATACTTGTTCTTGATAGTTACTTTATTCAATTGTCGGTAGTCAATACACAACCGCATAAAACCATCTTTCTTCTTAATAAAGAGAACCGGAGCTCCCCAAGGCGAAGAGCTCGGTTGAATAAAACCCTTTCTTAACAACTCTTAAACCTGAACCTTTAATTCTTTTAATTCCACAACTGCCATGCAATATGGTGCAATGGAAACTAGAGAAGTCCCAGGTTGCACCTCGATGCTAAACTCCACTTCACGGGTTGGGGGCAATCTCAGAAGTTCATCAGGGAAGACATCAGGAAATTCACATACAATGTCAATGTCTCGCAATTGTGATTCACCTTTGGTGTCCAACGTCAAAGCATAAAATGATGGAGTCTTTGCGTTCATCAGTACAACACTTTCCTTTCCCAGACCTCGAAGGTACAAATTCCTCTTACAACAATCTACCCGGGCTTGATGCTCACTAAGTCAGCCTAAACCTAGGATGACATCTAGTTAATGGATCGATAAAGTCAACAAATTGGCCAGAAAAGGAATCCCTTGGATCATTAAGGGGCAGTTCTTGCACACTGCCCTTACGGTGACACAATCTCCAATGGGATTGGTTACATAAATTCTTGATGCTATTGGTTCGAAAGAAATATTATACTTCTTAACTACAATGGTACTTATAAAAGAATGAGTAGAACCAGGGTCAATCAATGCATATAAAGAATGTGTATATAGCTCGATGGTACCTGCAACGACGTCAGGTTCATCCTCTTCCTCTCTGCTCCTCATATGATACATTTGGGCAAGGGCTTTTGAATCTTGCTTATTAAAGGGTTTCCCTATACCACTCGATCGTCCATATGTTCCCGATGATCCTTACTTCGATCCTTTACCTCGAAAGGATTGAGCAGGAGAAGCAGTAGTAGTCGGTGTAGCGATAGATTTAGTTGCATTCAAAGGATAGTCATGGATAAAGTGACCCTGCTCACCACAGTAGTAACAAGCTCCAGCCTGCTTACGACATTGACCTGCTGGATGCCTATTCTGACAATAATTGCAAAGCGGATGCAGGTTGCCTCGATTTGAACCTCTGGTGCTATCAACGGACGCTGCTTTAGCAAAAGACTGCGTCACACAGACTGAGGCCTCTCAATGTTTCCGGAACGGGTGGGCGGTGGATATACATTCTATTTAGAACCTTGATATCTCCCTTTCTTGTTCCATCTCGGAGATCGAGAATCATCCCTGAACCTCTTCTCAGACTTTCCAGACCCACCAGCTCGTTGAGCTTTCTATGCAGCTTCGCTGGCCTTAACTCGATTCACAAGGTCATGGAAATAAAAAATACTGAGTGTAGTAAACATAGGGCGTAGTTCATCATTAAGCCCTGCAATAAACATCCGACACTTCTCTTCCTCCTTCTTTATATACTCTGCACCATATCTACAGTACTTGCAGAAATCATGGATGTACTGTTCGATCAGTCGTCCGCCTTGTTTAAGGTGGAGGAAGATACTTCACCTCTCAGCACGATAAAATTCACCGATATATTTCTTACGAAATTTTTTAAGGAAGAACTCCCAATTCATCGTGTCTTCAGAGACTGTCAATATAGTAGTTTCCCACCAATGAAGTGCCTCATCAGCCAACAACGTGATAGCACACTCGAGCTTGTACTCGTTCGAGCACTGAAGTTGCTTATCCAAAATCCGCAAAGTGTTGTCCAACCAGTATTCGGCAACTTTAGGGTTGTCGTCATCTTGTCCAGTAAAAGTTTAAGCTCGATACTGTGAGAGCTTATCAATGGGTGCTCGAGTGTATTAGAAAGCAGTAGCGATAGGTTGTACGACTTGTTCGGCCCTCATAGCAGTCATAAACTGCCTGAACATGTCGACCATATTCTTATAGCATTCAGCCTGAGTGGTAGGTGCTGTAGGCTCGATACCCTATGCAAGAGGATCTTGAAGTTGTGGTGGGTTCAGAGGATTTCCTCCTCTAATCTCCTCGCCATGCGTCGAGGAGCCGGTGGCAAGCTCGTCAATGTGAGCTTCATTAGTTTTAGACATATCTATATGAAAGATCGGATTAGTCGACAAGTCACAATATATGCAATATATAACTCCTAGGTGGCAAAGTAACACAATACCAATGCAACAAGATTCGGTTTAGTCCTATAATCGACTAAACTCTAGCCCTGATACCACAAATGTAACACCCCCTTCCTGGTTTGGTCGAGAACCAGGTCGGAAGGTGATACCGATGATCAATACAGTTAACAGTGCAACAAAATTCTAGTTTAATATTAACATTTAAACCAATAACATACAATAACACATTACCACAATGTATTTTAGTCCAATTGATTCATACAAAGCAATAATTAATCCTTCAGGGCTAATTCCCATCCATTACAAGTTTTAGAGACCAAACTGTAAATTTGGCAATTTAGGGGTCCTTCAATGCAATTGATTATACTACATTGAAATTCACTACAATATTAACAAACATGTAAAATTTTATACAATTTAGAGTTCATTAGCTCATTCAATTTAGTCTTTCAAAATTTAGTGGCTAGTTTTTGAACATTGCAACCTGTTAAATTATGCCTTTAACTAACTTAACTAACCTCGTATCGAAACACCCCGGGGTCATTTTGAAACGGGTGAATGATGGTCAACCCATGTTGACTTCTTTTGACTTTGACCCGTTTTGATATGCTATGAATCCGTAACAAAACGATGTATTCCAGTGGCAAAATGTTTCGATACGATTATAGACCGTTTCGGTACACCCTGTTTCTCTAGGCTCAATTAAGCTTACCCGTATCGATACGCCATCACCCGTATCGATACGGCCTGACCTGTAATGACAGATTTTTTATGGTTTTTATTCGATTTGACCTATCAAACGATGTCCAAATGCAATGAAACTTTACACACATCATTTCAATGGTATAAACTATTAGCATGCCAAATTTCATGACCATACGTATATGTTTACTATGTTTTGACCTTTATGAGCTCAGTATGCAATTTTAAACAATTTAAGCCAAAACAAAAAGACCATTTAGAGCCAACAACCACATTATAACATAAGCATCACACAAACATATCAAAATGAGCATAAACGACTAGTTCAACTACTTTGCCACCTTCCTAGAAGTTCATAAGGTCAAAGTACATTACTTAAGGGCTTGTAGTGACTTGTCTTGCCTTGACTATCCGAGCTTCAAACACACGATCTTTCAACCTGAAATGCATGAGATGAGATACGTTAGGCATACATTGCCTAGTGAGGTAGTCATAAACAATATGAACAACAACGTAACAAGTGTTTATATACAAGCTCTCATGCTCATCAATGTCAATACTATGCATCAATATACAATGATTAACATATTCATTTCATCATTAGCCCTTGGATTGAATCAAGATAGTGGATACGCGAATTCCTACGCCTCACCAAATCAATGAATAGTCAAGTCCCCCCGCCTCACCAATATAACCAATATCAATACATATCCCTCCGCCTCGCCAAATCAATATAGGCCATAGCCTTAGGACCATAGTCCACCCGTACTCTAAGCTCATGAAATCTATGACATGTCAAGTATCCAATGTATATTCAAATCCAAGGTTTCAATGTTCATATTCATATTCAATATTCAATGAGAATTCCAATGACCAATGATTTCAATATTTTCAATAACAAACATGTCTCATGATCAATGTTTCACGGTTCAATGTCAATATCAATATCCGATGATTTCTTTGCAATATTTCAATAACAATAACTATATCAATGACAATGTTCAATGACGATACCAATAACTATGTCCGATAGTCAATAACAAACTTACTGACACTTACCAATGTGTCCGTTTAATAATCCGATGTAACTTCCTCATTATTAATGTTAGCTAAATGTACGAAAACAACAATAAAAGATTCAGGAAGGCTTTTCGCCTAATCCCGAGTCTCTGACTAATCTCACCTTGACAATCTGAAGCTTCCAAGGCTCTCGGATGATAACTCCCTTATTCCTAGCCTTCGGTGAATTCGATGGATGCTTCTTTTCGTTATCTTGAGCTAGGAAATCAATAAGGAGACTATTAGGATCGATATTACGATATCAAAATCAATACAACGATATCAAAATCAATAACTAGGCTTGGTTTAATCATTAGCTAACACAATAACCATGGATGGGAAAACCCTAGCTTGTGATTAAGCTTGGTACATCCATGGAATCCAACGATTGTTTGAGGATAATTGCTTACCTAAACGTTAGCAACGATTCGATGTCAATAAGTTAAAGAAAAGCTAAGCTTAAATTTACTCTCCAATGGAGGTGCTTGCTTAGTTGAAGATGAAGATGACTATTGAGATGTTGGCTTTTCAAGGCTCGGTAAGTTCCTATCTCTTTTCATTTATTTTCTTAACTTTTTTGCCCTTAACACACTAGATAGCCGATTGGCTTTCCTTACTATGAAGGTAACTAATTTCCTTTATCCACGTAGTTGCAATTTATAATTGAGGAGGGGCTAATCACAAGGTTAGTCCCTCAACTCTCAATACTTTATGATTTTATCCTCATAACTTTCTAATAACTATAATTTGGTCACTAGAAAGCTTTTTAACAAATCCAATAAGGCCAATACTCGATAAATTAACTCAACTAGAATCTGATATCAATAATTAACTAGACGATACAATATTTGGATTTTATCAAAATATGAGATTTCCATTCACCGGAACCCAATTCCAACTAGACCGAATTTTAGGGTGTTACACCCCCACTATATAAAGAACATGAGGCCCTCATTAAAAGGGAGAGCGGGAAAAAAGTTGACTAAGGCTAGGGAGAAAAGAAAAGGACAGCTCTTTTCCCATCTTCTTCCTCCTCTACCTGGTGTCCGCCATCATTGAAGCTCAAATGATTAACCTTGCTGGCCTTGGGAAAGGCAGCAAACCTATAGTGGTTCGTGGCATTAGAGTCCATCACAGATCGAAAGTTTCTTCTTCCTTTTTTGTTGCTTCAACATTACTTTTATATTCTGGAATGGGTTGTACAAACAAAGTTACTTTGGATGTTTATTGCCCAGCCATGAACTGATTTTAGGTGGATTGGGTTGTTTGGATGATTTATGTTTTTAGTTTCATTAATGCATGCTTATTTCTCTCAGTTTCATTCTATGTTTTGTCCATGTTAGTTAAATGCTTAGGGTTGTAAGAGCTTTCGAGAGTTGGCCTTTCCTTAGGTGTGAGTTGAAGTAAGTAATCGAGAGAGCTACCTTTGACCTTCATAGGCAATGGAGTTGGTTGCTGAGAGGCACAACTCTAACCCACCTTAGAGATAAGTGATGTGTTTAAACGGCTAAAAGGATAAAACTTCACGGGTATGAGTAGTGTTAGAGTTTACGCTGAGAGGTATTGCTCTAGTATTTCCTACTCCCAGATTCCTTACTAGAGATAGTTCATGAGAAACCTTAGCATATCCTGCCGAGCATATAATAAGCCAGTGAGATAAGTCTTTGTTGAGAGCTTAAGCATAGGTTAACCAAGCAACCCGACAATCATTCCCAAGTGAGTTTCGCATACGTAAGAGGACTTGTTAAGTCTACTGATTTCAGCACGTTATTTTTATCTTTGTTGCCACATCATTTATCTATCTTTCTCTATTTGCCAAAGCATTCTCTATTTACAGTTCATGATTTATGTGCTTAAACTCAACTCGAGACACCACCAATCCCTATGGAGACGATACTCACTTATCACTTATAGTATAGTACACAGCGCAAACAAGTTTTTGACGTCGTTGCCGGGGATTCCCAATTGTTTGTTTTAGTTTTAGTCTTTGCACTATTTTGTTTTTCATTTGTATATATTTTCTTAAGTTGTTTTTATCTGTCTTTTTAGGTATTGTGCTATTGTATGCCCCGAAAGAGACATCACGAGCTTATACTATCGTACATTCCTGAAATCGAACATCTTTTTCGCCAACGAAAATGTATACAAGAAGCACTTAGAATCATGAATAGAGCTCAGAATCAAGGGGACCCTGCTGCAGTAATTGGAGACTTAGAAGAAAATGCTCCAGCAAGACCCAGAGCTCTTAGAGATCACCTAAATCCTATCTTGGATGATCTTAATCCAGGGATTGTAGCTCCCGAAATTCAGGAAGCCCACTTTGAGCTTAAACCTGTAATGTTCAACATGTTGAACTCAATCGGTCAATTTGGAGGCTCGCCTCGTGAAGATGCTAGACAACACATTCGTGCTTTCTTAGAAGTGTGTGTCTCTTTCCATCAACAAGGGGTGCACGAAGATGTGTTGAAACTCAAACTCTTCCCTTATTTTTTGCGTGACCGAGCATGAGAATGGTTGAGTGGTGTGCCAGCCGGATCATTGGAAACATGGACAGATTTGTGCAAGAGCTTTCTGCTGCGGTATAATCCACCAAATAGGAACACTCAGTTGAGGAATGATATCTCCTCCTTTCGCTAGTCTGATGACGAATCAATGTATGAGTGTTGGGATAGATTTAAGGGATTACTACGCAAGTGCACTAATCATTGTTTTCATGATTGGACACAAGTGGTTATGTTCTATAATAGTGTTAACGCTCCCCACCAGAATGACGCTAGATGCCTCAGCAAATGGGACATTGCTAGACAAGTCACTCGAGGAAGATTTTGACATCCTTGACAGAATAGCCAACAACGAATATCAATTTCCATCATCAAGACTTGAAACGGGGCGAAAAACGCAAGTATCACGTGACACTTATATGGATGACTCAGTAGCAGGCCAATTAACCACCATCACTACCATGCTAAAGAATCTCCAAAAGTCTAATAAGGTGAAGGAAGTAAAAGTGGCATCAACTTGTCTTCGTTGCAATGGGAACAACCACTTGAGCGAGTGCCCGGACAATCAAGAATCTGCCAACTATGTAGGGAATTCCAATCGGAATAACAATCCCTACTCGAACACCTATAATGCAGGATGACGTCAATATCCTAACCTCTCTTGGGGGAATCAAGGAAACAACAACTATGGCAATTCAAACCAGCAATAGAATCTATCAGAATCATACGGTTCACAGCAGAATATGCCATGGCAAAACAACAAGGGTTTTGCATCTTCATCCAATAGCAATTCGTTGGAAGCTACACTGAAGGATTGAATGACATCTACTAAGGAACTTATGGAATCTACTAATACATTGCTCCAAGATCACTCCATGAATATTAAGAATGAAGGAACTTTTCTACAAAGTCACAGTTCATCCTTGCAATCTTTGGAAACCCAAATGGGCCAAATTGCTCAAGCATTACATGTACGACCCCAAGGAAATCTGCCTAGTGATACTAAAGTCACTAAAAATCACGACAAAGAGCAATGCAGCGCTCTCACATTGAAGAGTGGTACCCAACTTAACACCGAAGATAAGTTTGGGGGAAAAAGAAGACTATGTTCCTAAGGAAGTGCAAGAGGAACCAAAATTGCAAGCTGAAACATCTTGTGAGAAGGAGAAAGATGTGGATTTAGTGAATGAAACTATCAAATATAGGGAAAATGTTACATCAAAAGAGAAACTTGCAACGGTAGAGGAAGAAGTTAGACCCCCACCCCCATTCCCTCAACGATTGAAGAAACAAAATGAGAATCTCCAATTTAGGAAATTCGTGGATGTTCTAGACCAGCTGCATATTAAGGTCCCGTTCTTAGAAGCCATCGATCAGATGCCCACTTATGTTAAATTTCTCAAGAGACAGGATCCAGGCAGCTTCATTATACCGTGTTCAATAGGATATAATTATGTGGGAAAATCCTTGTGTGACCTCGGGTCTAGTGTAAATCTTATTCCAAATTAAGTCTTCATAAAGCTCGGCATAGAAGATGTAAGGCCAACTACAATTATCTTACAATTGGCCGACCGATCTCATGTACGCCCAGAAGAAAGAGTAGAAGATGTAGTGGTGAAAGTGGACAACTTCATCTTTCCAGTCGACTTCCTTATTCTTGATTGCGAGGCGGATGATAACGCACCCATTATTTTGGGACGACCATTTCTAGCAACCAATAGAATTTTGATAGACTGTGAAAAAGGTGAGTTTACTATGAGGGTGGCTGATCAAAAGGTGACCATCAATGTCTTCAACACTCTCAAATATGTGGATGAACATAAAGAGTGTCAGTACATGGATGTTGTAGCGGAAAGCGAGACTGCAGACTTTTGCTGCAGCAATTTCTTAGAAATGGACGAATATGAGCAGACTTTGAACCTCTTGATTTTCAGAATTTATTCCTCCTAAGCCTTCACTTGAGCATGCTCAAACATTAGAATTAAAGCCCTTGTCATCTCATCTTAATATGCTTATTTGGGAAGCAATAAAACTTTTCATGTGATAATCTCATCTAGTCTTACACCTAAACAAGAGTCTATTTTAATAAATATGTTGTCGCAACATAAAAGAGCTTTAGGTTGGACTATGGCTGGCTTAAAGGGGATAAGCCCTACTATTTGCATGCACAAAATTTTGCTTGATGATTATCAAAACAATTATATTGAACCCCAAAGAAGGCTCAACCCTATCATGAAGAAGGAGATAATCAAGTGGCTTGACGCTGGTGTAGACTATCCCATATCCAATAGCTCATGGGTTAGTCCTGTCCAATGTGTGCCTAAATAAGGAGGCATCACCGTGGTGAGTAACGATGAGAATGAATTATTTCCAACAAGGACTGTAACGATGTAACCCCCTTAGCCCGGCCTAGACGCTTGACCCGAACTATGAAGATTACACGGGGAAAACCAAAGTCAACCCGAAAGTCAACCTTGATTTACGACCCTTTTTTCATTTTAATCTTGTCTAAATACATATTAAACCTAAGTGAGTACTCAGGAAACATGAATGAGAAAGGCACAGCGATTGGATATCATTTAGGGACTCAATTGCACTTTATACAAGATTAGGGACCAAAATGTAATTTTTGTAAATTAGAGGGACTTCATTGATTTTAGGGTTACCAGTATGAAATTAATCATGTTACATGCTTCCCTGCCAAATTTCAGCTTAAAAAGACATTACAAGCTCAAGCAATTACAATCACAACATTTAGGACTAAATTGTAAAGCATGAAGACTCAAAGTGATTCAAATTTGTGTCCAGCGGTCACCCGTATCGGAACACCTACCCACCGTACCGAAACGCATGTATCGAAACGGTGTTGACCATTTCGGTACGCGGGTATGTTCCGAGACCAGTACCGAAACATGGCATCCAGTAGCCAAACTGTTTCGAAACAGTCTCGGTCGTTTCGAAACACAATGACCATTACAGGCCCCCGTTTCGAAACACTTGTGGGTGTTTCGATACACCTTGCCCAGAAACAGCAGATATAGCTGGTTTTTCATTCTTTAACCCAATCGAACATACCTCAAAGACTCCCAAATCATACCAGCAAACCATTTTACACATAAGGAACATATTTAGGACCTTCTAACACGGGCATGGCATCAAACACAATTTCACATAGTCTAAAGGCATACTCCCTAATCACAAAACCAAAATAGGCAATCCAACCTCAACCAAAACATTTAAGGCCACTTACAACCCAAAAATGCCAACATAAACTAGCCTCAAACTTAGGGAGTTCAAACAAGTCTCCCAAATACATCATTGGTTTCCCATTTCCATTATATCAAAACTAAAGTGTATGAAAATTTCACCATACATGAGCTTGAACTTCTTTGGATGATCTTAACCTCTTTGATGCTCGGAAACACCTCAATTATCTGCATTATTGGTAAAAGAGAGCGTAAGCACTAAAGCTTAGTGAGGCATGCTCTAAAGAAAACCAACTCAATAATGCATATCTTGAAAACACTTTCTCAAAAGCTTTTTAACAACATGCTCATTCTATCTCATGCTTGAAAACCTTTCAAAGCAACTTCTCATTGAAAACACATGTACCTTCATTCTATCTCATGCATTCAAACCAATGCAAAACTCATGGCAAAGCCATACTCATGCTTGTAACACCAAAGCATTTCATAAACAAATCTCATATGTATTTCTCATAGCATAAATCATTTCATCAAAGGTACATGTGAATCAAAAGCATTTACATATATTATATTGGCATTTCTCATCTCATTATTACTCGGATATGCGGACATCTCACTAGACACTTCCGGTGGCATCTACCATCACCGCATTCACTCGTCTAGCAACACAATTTATGGTGGAATCTTACATCACCGTACTCACATGGAAGAATCTCTCATCGCCACAAAGCTTGGGTATTTCACCAAGTCCTACCCGATGGAATTCCCATCATCGATTCTCTCCCTTTGGCTTAACCGAAGAGCACGTACGAATTTTTAGTTTATAGTGCACTCTCATCCTATTGATCGATCAATTATATCCGGTAAGTATCTCAACATCTATGCCAATATATTATGTTAAATCATCATCTCACCTACTGTTTTTCACGCATTAAAACTCATCATTCCCAACTCATTTCAAAATCATAACATTTGCTATGCTTCAACATAAAAGCTCAAATCTCAATTATGCAACATGTTACTTTATGAAATCATTTCAAGCATCATCTCCTGCTATAATTCATGCATAAAAACAGTAGGAATTTATCAACCTCAAACCATAAGCATGTAAAAGCATTTTAGGGGCAATCACCACATCTATGAGAGAAATCTAGCCAATACTTACTTCTGGACTTTGGAAGGTGTTTCAAACCTTTCCTAAATCCCCAAACCTTGATTCTTTGTCCCTCAAGGACTTCTAAAACCATACGCACTCACTGATTACGTTTCGCTTACTCGCCGAAACACTATCTAAGCTTCCGGATCAACACCAAAGGTGTCTGAAGATGTCTCCCCTGTTTAAAACACATAAGAGAAGAGGATTAATGCATCATCATGCATTGAAATCATCAGCCACACACCTAATCTCGTTGCTCTACCCAAAAACCACATTTCGGCTACCAAACACAACCGAAATCACCTCCAAACTCTTCCAAAACAAAACCCATCCAAGATCCATCACTTCTAATCATTTCTAAACACCAATTAACATAAAAAACCACCACAAACTCGTCCTTATACCTCCAGCTATGACAGAACACCAAAATCACCTCAAAAACCATCATTCTAACAAGCAAAACTTAGGAAAACAAACCTATTAAGGATTTGATTGATAAAACCTCATTTGTAACATCAATTAACATCCAAAATACATTAGAAACCCATCTCAAAACAGAGCCCAATCATTCACCATGAAAATTTCCAAGATCTCTTCCAAAATCTTGAGTTTTAAGATAAATTCTTATTTTTAACATTAAAATTACTTAAAAATCATTAACAAAGGATTGGTAACTTGGGAATTTTAGTAAAGAACTTATCATTAGAGGAGAAGGATGAAGCTTACCTCTAATGGATGATTTCTCCTTAATTTGGGCAAGTTTTCTTGAAAATTCAATGTAGAAATCAAGTGGATTTGATGGGGAATTGATTAAGAATCAAAGGAAGATTAAAAATCCCATAAAATGAAGTGAAAATCAAAGGATATTTGCTGGAGAGAATGTGTTTGGTTGAAAAGAATTTGAGAGAAAATAAAATGAGGGAAAATTTGTGAAAAGTAGTTATGAATAGTCAAAGGTAGTTTCTAGTTTAATTAACTTTCATTTCCTTTAATTAAAACATTAATTAAATCACTCAAATTAAGAAAAAAATTTGATGAAAACATTTTGGTAAAATTAGCTCCTTAAAGATTCAAAGTTTCAATCCTTTACAAAACAGTCACTACTAAACTTTGCAAAAACTGCTATTTGGTCACTACACCGAAATGTAGAATTTCCAAACCTTATTTTGTAAAATTGATTCCACCATTTCCTTTCTTATATTAAATGAGGATTTTTAGATACTTTTCTATATTTTTAAAGCATCCCGAACTAGGTGTTCCCTAAAACTCCCTTTAAGATTTGAACCGTTTTCTAACCGGTCCGATTCGGACTCTAACATCTAGGCCCAAATTTGGGGTGTTACAACTCTCCCCCTGTAACCCCCTTAACCCGGCCTAGACGGTTGACCCGAATTAAGAAAGTCACACGGGGAAAACCAAAGTCAACCCGAAAGTCAACCTTGATTAACGACCCTTTTTTTCTTTTTAATCTTATCTAGATGCACATTAATCCTAATGGTGATCACACAAACATCATACTCAAAGATCACAACCATCAGAGATCAAACAGGGACCCAATTGAACAAATTACAACTTTAGGGACCAAATTGTAATTTCTGAAAATTAAAAGGACTTAACCCAAATTAATCTTACCAACTTGAAATTAGTCAGGTTTCATGCTTCTCTGTGAAATTTCAGCTCAAAAGGACTTCCCAAGCTCATGCAATTGAACAAACAAGATTCAGGACCAAAATGCAAACATTTCAAAACATATAACCGCCCATGTCAGCCCCCAACGGTCGACCGTTCCGAAACAGGTTGACCCCGTTCCGAAACACGGGCCGTTCCGCAACCAGTACCGCAACGGGGGTCTGGCAGAGACCAAACCGTTTCGAAACGGTGCATACCGTTTCGGACGCCTGGGTTCAATCAAGGCACCCGTTCCGAAACGGTGCACACTGTTCCGATACGCCCTGCTCAAATATGCTCTAAATGCATTCCAAAACATGCAATTGATCATTCAAACATGCTCCAAATGCTACCAAACTTTACCAGCATGCAATTCAACATATATAGGACATACTTGCATCAACAATTCAACAAAACAACATCATATGCAAAAAGCCCCAATTCTATAGGCATGCTTCCTACACAAGCTAGCTATTCAAGCACAAACTTCCCCAACAAGCATATAATGATCCAATCTAAAAACCAACATTCAAATCATCATTCAACATACTTAGGGAGTTCCAAACACCTCCCAAAACATACACATTGGTCCCCCATTGCCAAATTACACAAAAGCTAAAAAGTACTTATAAAACCTTCCATACATTGAGCTTTACTTGAACTAGAATGCTTGCCCTCCTTGCTGCCCCTCAAGGTTCTTTAATGCTCTGCATTATTGAATTAAGAAAACGAAGAGAGCGTAAGCAAAAGCTTAGTGAGGAATGCTCTTAAAAACCATTCAATAATGCAATTAAAAACATTTACAAATCATGCTTATAATCAACCTTTGTACATGCTCAAAAGCATACTTAAAAAAGCAATCTCATGCTTCAACATAAACATAACATGTCATATTGGCTCAAGTGACAATTTCCATTTCTTAAAACAAGTTCATCAACTTCCCCAAGGACTTTTAAACACCTTGGCCCCAAGGACTTTTAAACACCTTGGCCATGGACTTTTAAACACCATGAATGAGGACCACACAAGGACTTTTAACCACCTTTGTGTCCATAGCTTGAATCACCCCAAGGACTTTTAAACACCTTGGCCCCAAGGACTTTTAAACACCCTGGCCCCATGGACTTTTAAACACCATGGAAAGGATCACCTAAGGACTTTTAACCACCTTAGTGTCCGCAACAAGAATCATCCAAGGACTTTTAACCACCTTGATGTTCTTAAGTAACAAGGCTCACTCAAGGACTTTTAACCACCTTAGTGACCTTAGCTTTTTCAAAACATCACTTGCCAATATACATCTTTTTCATCATATAATCCACTGTTTTAAAGCATTAAACCAAGCCATATTCAACATGCATTTCAAAGCATCAAACCACATTATTTCAACGTATAAAATCAAGGAACTCCTACCTAGAGTTACCTTGAACATATGGCTTAAAACATCAGCAAATATCATGCTAAAACATGCTTTCAAAATAGTAAATAAAACATGCAATTCACCATTTTGTATCACAACAAAATCATGGCCACTACTAGAGAGAAAATCCGAAAACTTACACTTGAGCTTAGCAAAGTTGTTTAGACTTAGACTAAGCTCCCAAAACCTTCAAACCTTGGTTTTAAAATCTGAAAACCCAACTTCACTCACCGATTTCCACTTTGCTTCAAGCCAAAGCACCAAATCAAGCTTCCGGATCAACAACTCTTGGATCCAAAGATGCCTCCCCTGTTTCAACACATCAAAGCAGAGGATTAATGCATCATCATGCATTAATTGCTTCAATGAAAGCACCTAAACTCGCTGCTCTCATTCAACCTCCATTTTCGGCCACCAAACACAACCGAAAATGCATCCAAACCACTTCTAAACAAAGCCCAGCCATAAACCAGCAAAACCACACTTCCATAAACATCATAACACATCTAAAAACAACCTATCAACATCCTTATACCTCCAGCAACATCAGATCCACAAGATCACCTCAAAAACAACCTTGAAACACAAGCTAAACTTAAGAAACTCAACCTATCCGGGATTGCATCAATCAAAACTCAATTCCTTATCAATTTAGAGTTCAGTTAACATCAAAAACACATCTCAAAACACAGATTAATCAGATCTAACGAAAATCATCAAAAATCATCAAAATCTTGCATTATAAGCCAAGATCCATTTCACCACTTTAAAACCTTTAATTAAACATCAATTTAGGATTGAAAACTTAGGAATTTCAGTAAAGAACTGATAGTTTAGAGGAGAAGGACGTTCTTACCTCCAAACTTGAGTTTCTCCTCTTTTTGGAATCAAAATCCTTGTTGAAACAAGTAGCAATTGAAGAGGTTTTGAAGATATGTTGATTAGGAATCAAATGAGAGTTGAAAGGAGGGATTTAGGTGAAGAAATCAGAAGCAATTCTCTGGAAATGGAGTGTTTGGATTGAGAGAAAATGAGAGAAAGAAAATTAGGAAAAGTTGGTTACAAAAATCTAAAATAGCCAAATGGCTTTCCCTCCACTTTCATATCATTAAAAATCAGATTTTAGACTTAAAATATCTTAGAAAAATCTGGAGAAACTCCCTTTGGGTAAATAGCTCCTTAAAGATTCAAAGTTTCAACCCTTTATAAAACAGCCACCAAACTTGCGAAAATTACATTTTGGTCACTAGCCAAAATGTCACCCTTCCAAAACTCATTTTCCAAAATTGATTTCACAGTTCACTTAATTATATTAAAAGATGATTTTAGAACATTTTCCATATTTTTAATGCAACCCGAACTAGGCTTTCCTAAATTCACCTCTTTAGATTCGAACAACACTTTGACCGAACGGTCAACGCCCAAGACTTCTAAGCCCAAAACCGGGGCGTTACAACTCTCCCCCCCTTAAGAAATTTCGTCCTCGAAATTTACCTGAAGGAAAGAGATAAGGAAACTGCTTCAGCATGTCTTCCTTCCGCTCCCACGTGGCTTCCTCAACACCTCGATGCTTCCACAGCACCTTCACCAACTCAATGGTCTTGCCACGAAGAACCTTGCTATCCGAATCCAGAACCTTCACCGGTTCCTCATCATAGGTCAAATCCGGATTCAATTCCACCTCCTCCACAGGCATCACATGCGAAGGATCAGATCTATACTTCCGGAGCATAGAAACATGGAACACATCATGAATCTTCTCCAGCTCCTGAGGTAACCTCAACCGATACGCAACAGGACCCACTCGCTCAACAACCTCATACGGTCCAATGTATCTAGGGCTCAACTTACCCTTCCGACCAAACCTCATCACCTTCTTCCAAGGCGAAACCTTCAAGAACACACGGTCACCCACCGCATACTCTATCTCCTTACGCTTCAAATCCGCGTAAGACTTCTGCCGGTCAGAAGCAGCCTTCAACTGCTCACAAATGAGCTTCACCTTCTCGGTGGTCCCTTTCAACAAAGCCGGCATCGAAACCAACTTTTGACCAGTTTCAGCCCAACAAAGAGGAGTCCTACACTTCCTCCCATACAGAGCCTCATAGGGTGCCATCTGTATACTCGCCTGATAACTATTGTTATAAGCGAACTCAACCAAAGGCAGATGCTTCTCCCAAGAACCTTGGAACTCTATCACGCAGCATCTCAACATATCCTCCAAAATCTGAATAACTCGCTCAGACTGACCATCCGACTGAGGATGATAGGATGTACTGAAATGCAACCTTGTACCCAGAACTTGATGCAAACACTGCCAGAAACGCGATGTGAACCTCGGATCCCTATCCGACACGATCGACTTAGGCACACCATGCAGCCTCACAACCTCAGCAATGTACAACTCTGCCAGCTTATCCAAAGAGAACGTAGTATGCACAGGCAAGAAATGCGCACACTTCGTCAGGCGATCCACAATCACCCAAACAGAGTTCTTCTTTGATGGAGACAAAGGTAAACCAGATACAAAATCCATGGTAACCCTCTCCCACTTCCATTCAGGGATTTTCAACGGTTGCAACAACCCAGAAGGAACCTGATGTTCAGCCTTAACTCGCTGACACACCAAACACTTGCTCACAAACTCTGCAACATCCTTCTTCAAACCCACCCAATAGTACTCATCACGAAGATCACGATACATCTTAGTACTACCAGGGTGCATAGCAAAAGGACTACTATGACCTTCAGTCATAATAGCACGCCTCAACTCAGCATCATCAGGCACTACTATTCGACTCCCAAAACACAACACTCCATCATCATTAAAACAGAAATCCGAAGGTCTACCCTCCGCGATATCCTGAACATGAGACACCAAGGAATCATCCAGCAACTGCTTATCCTTGATCAACTGAACCAACGATGGTTTCACTTGCAACTCAGCAACAAGACCACCATCTCGCGATATGCTCAAGCTAGCAAACATAGCTCTCAGCTCAACAGCTACCTTCCTACTCAAGGCATCCGCAACAACATTAGCCTTTCCAGGATGATACTCAATCGTCAGATCATAATCCTTGAGCAACTCCAACCAACGCCGCTGCCTAAGATTCAACTCCTTCTGCGACATCAGATACCTCAAACTCTTGTGATCCGTGTACACCGTACACTTCTCACCATACAGATAATGCCTCCAGATCTTCAGAGCAAAAACCACTGCTGCCAGCTCAATATCATGCGTAGGATAATTGCGCTCATGCACCTTCAACTGCCGCGATGCATAAGCCACCACCTTACCCTCTTGCATCAGCACACACCCCAAACCAACATAGGATGCATCACTGTAGACCACAAACTCTTTCCCTGATTCAGGCTGAACCAAGATAGGAGCTTGCGTCAAAGCCGCCTTCAGCTTCTGAAAAGCCTGTTGTCTCGCTTCTGTCCACTCATACTTAACATCTTTCTGCAACAACTTCGTCAAAGGAGAAGCAATCTTGGAAAAACCATCCACAAACCTTCGGTAGTATCCCGCCAAACCAAGGAAACTACGGACCTCATGAACAGACTTAGGAACCTTCCAGTTCATCACAGCCTCAATCTTCTGAGGATCAACCCGAATCCCCACAGCTGAGACCACATGCCCAAGAAACACCACCTCCCTAAGCCAGAACTCACACTTGCTCAGCTTAGCATAAAGCTGATTCTCCAACAAAGCTTGCAAAACAATCCTCAAATGCTCTTCGTGCTCCTCCTCAGTACGCGAGTACACGAGGATATCATCAATGAACACCACAACGAACTTGTCCAGGTATTCATGAAACACACGATTCATCATGTCCATGAAAGCAGCAGGAGCATTTGTCAAACCAAACGGCATCACAAGGAACTCATAATGCCCATACCTTGTCCTGAAAGCTGTCTTAGGCACATCCACATCCTTCACCTTCAACTGGTAATACCCTGACCTCAAGTCAATCTTAGAGAACACAGCAGCTCCCCGAAATTGATCAAAGAGATCATCAATCCTCGGCAAAGGATACCGATTCTTGATAGTCAACTTGTTCAGCTGACGGTAATCAATGCACATCCTCATAGTGCCATCTTTCTTCTTCACAAACAAGACCGGTGCTCCCCAAGGTGACACACTCGGCCGGATGAAACCACGATCAAGAAGCTCTTGCAACTGCGTCTTCAGCTCCTTCAGCTCCTTAGGTGCCATTCTATAGGGAGTAATGGACACAGGAGTTGTATTCTCATACAGCTCAATTCCAAACTCCACCTCACGGTTAGGAGGTAAGCCAGGCAACTCCTCAGGAAAAACACCAGGAAACTCCTTCACAACCCTGATATCTTGCACCCTCAACTCCTTAGAGCTAGGATTCATCACAAAAGCTAGATAAGCTTCACAGCCTTGCCTCAACATCCTACTCGCCTCCAAGGTAGAAACAACATTGGCAAGAAACTTCACATTCTCACCAACAACAACCACTTCATAATCATCCGCAAGCTTAAGCGAAACACGCTTATTTTCACAATCCACAACAGCACGATGCTCAGCAAGCCAATCCATACCAAGGATCACATCAAAACCATAAAAGGGCAGCTCCATAAGATCAACATGAAAGACATGTTCTTGAACAACCAAGGGACACCTTCTATAAAGCTTTCGAGTCACAACAGTTTCACCAAAAGAACTAGTGACACGAACACCAACATCCAAAGACTCAACAGGCAAACCAAGCAATTCAGCATGCTCACGCAAAATGTATGAATGCATAGATCCAGAATCAATCAAAGAAAGCAATGACAAGGATTGCAAAGTAAAGGTACCTGCAATCACATCTCCATCATTCCTTCCCTCGCGCTGAGCATACACCCTAGCTTGGCCTCCACCCTCAGGCTGTATAGCCACCACATGGGCTACTCCACGACCACCTTCCTCACGCCTCTGGAAATTACCACGGCCGCGCCCACGACCTCTCTGCGGTGCAGCAACAACAGGAGCACGCTCTTGGCCACCAGCCAACCTCGGACAATCTCGTCTCAAGTGGTCTGCAGAACCACAATTCCAGCATCCAAAACCAGCTGCCGCAACAGGAGCTTGCACCTCCCTCACAGCACGAGGACAGTCACGCTTCAAGTGACCACGTGAACCACAGATCCAACAAGCACTAGGGTCAGCTCTAGCATTGCCACCCCTAGCAGGTGCACCTCCACCTCTCTTAGCTGAGGACTGATACCTCTGATCGCGTCCCCTCTTGTTCCGTCCACCTCCGGAACTATACTCAGCAGCCCTCTTACCAGAATTTGCTCCAGCACTCTTCGCAGACAAACTCAAATTCATCTCAATGTCCTTTGCTCGGCCCACTAACACATCAAAATCATCATACTCAGTGGCCAGCACATACATCTTTACCTCCGTTATGAGACCATAACGAAACCTTTCGCACCTCTCCCGCTCATCAGGAATCAGCTCCGGTGCATACTGACTGAGTCGCACAAACTGCACCTCATACTCAGCCACACTCATGCTCCCTTGGGTAAGAGTCATGAATTCACGCTTTTTCTCATCCAGATATCTCACTCCCAGGTATCTCCTCTTGAACGCATTCTGAAAGAATGTCCAAGTGATGTCAGCTTCAGCCATTCCAGAGATTGTGGTCGTCCACCACGTATAAGCATCGTCCTGCAGCAAGGACACAACACATCCCAACTTTTGCACATCAGTGCAGCTCATCTGCCCCAAAATACGCTTGGTACTCTCTAGCCAAGCCTCCGAACTCTCAGCAGACATACCCCTAAACTCAGTCCCACCAAGACTGCGCAGACGCTCTAAGGGTAGTCTAACACCAGCATCTCCCTGATGCCCAGCTCCTTGAGCTACAGCTACTGCTGCTCGAAAAGCACCCGCAATAGCTTGTACCAGCATCGTCATATCAGGCATAGCTTGCCCCTGACCAACCTCAGGTCCTGCAGCTCTAGCACCAGCTGCTGCAGCTTCAGCTCTCCCTCCCTCAGCACCACCACCACCAGGTGGAGGAGGAGGTAAAACAGCACTACCCGCATTCTCTTCATTCTCATTCCCATCCGGGGTCGTAGCTCTCACGCTACTCCTTAACTCTCTACGTGGTGCCATACTTTTACCATGCATAACAATACAAATAAAACATAGTCAGGCCCAGCAAGGTAAGCAATCCAAGTTTTCAAGCTCAATTTCTTTCAAAATCAACATCATTTCTTTAGCTTTTGTTTGGCAATGAGTACCCTCATCATGCAACATCACAGCATACATCTCAAATGCATCAACATCTTAAGCCACTGAACATGCTTTCATACCACAAGCATACAAGTCAAACATACTTCGATCATGCATACAAACATTCCCAATTACTCGAGAACTCAGCTCTGATACCACCAAATGTAACCCCCTTAACCCGGCCTAGACGGTTGACCCGAATTAAGAAAGTCACACGGGGAAAACCAAAGTCAACCCGAAAGTCAACCTTGATTAACGACCCTTTTTTTCTTTTTAATCTTATCTAGATGCACATTAATCCTAATGGTGATCACACAAACATCATACTCAAAGATCACAACCATCAGAGATCAAACAGGGACCCAATTGAACAAATTACAACTTTAGGGACCAAATTGTAATTTCTGAAAATTAAAAGGACTTAACCCAAATTAATCTTACCAACTTGAAATTAGTCAGGTTTCATGCTTCTCTGTGAAATTTCAGCTCAAAAGGACTTCCCAAGCTCATGCAATTGAACAAACAAGATTCAGGACCAAAATGCAAACATTTCAAAACATATAACCGCCCATGTCAGCCCCCAACGGTCGACCGTTCCGAAACAGGTTGACCCCGTTCCGAAACACGGGCCGTTCCGCAACCAGTACCGCAACGGGGGTCTGGCAGAGACCAAACCGTTTCGAAACGGTGCATACCGTTTCGGACGCCTGGGTTCAATCAAGGCACCCGTTCCGAAACGGTGCACACTGTTCCGATACGCCCTGCTCAAATATGCTCTAAATGCATTCCAAAACATGCAATTGATCATTCAAACATGCTCCAAATGCTACCAAACTTTACCAGCATGCAATTCAACATATATAGGACATACTTGCATCAACAATTCAACAAAACAACATCATATGCAAAAAGCCCCAATTCTATAGGCATACTTCCCACACAAGCTAGCTATTCAAGCACAAACTTCCCCAACAAGCATATAATGATCCAATCTAAAAACCAACATTCAAATCATCATTCAACATACTTAGGGAGTTCCAAACACCTCCCAAAACATACACATTGGTCCCCCATTGCCAAATTACACAAAAGCTAAAAAGTACTTATAAAACCTTCCATACATTGAGCTTTACTTGAACTAGAATGCTTGCCCTCCTTGCTGCCCCTCAAGGTTCTTTAATGCTCTGCATTATTGAATTAAGAAAACGAAGAGAGCGTAAGCAAAAGCTTAGTGAGGAATGCTCTTAAAAACCATTCAATAATGCAATTAAAAACATTTACAAATCATGCTTATAATCAACCTTTGTACATGCTCAAAAGCATACTTAAAAAAGCAATCTCATGCTTCAACATAAACATAACATGTCATATTGGCTCAAGTGACAATTTCCATTTCTTAAAACAAGTTCATCAACTTCCCCAAGGACTTTTAAACACCTTGGCCCCAAGGACTTTTAAACACCTTGGCCATGGACTTTTAAACACCATGAATGAGGACCACACAAGGACTTTTAACCACCTTTGTGTCCATAGCTTGAATCACCCCAAGGACTTTTAAACACCTTGGCCCCAAGGACTTTTAAACACCTTGGCCCCATGGACTTTTAAACACCATGGAAAGGATCACCTAAGGACTTTTAACCACCTTAGTGTCCGCAACAAGAATCATCCAAGGACTTTTAACCACCTTGATGTTCTTAAGTAACAAGGCTCACTCAAGGACTTTTAACCACCTTAGTGACCTTAGCTTTTTCAAAACATCACTTGCCAATATACATCTTTTTCATCATATAATCCACTGTTTTAAAGCATTAAACCAAGCCATATTCAACATGCATTTCAAAGCATCAAACCACATTATTTCAACGTATAAAATCAAGGAACTCCTACCTAGAGTTACCTTCAACATATGGCTTAAAACATCAGCAAATATCATGCTAAAACATGCTTTCAAAACAGTAAATAAAACATGCAATTCACCATTTTGTATCACAACAAAATCATGGCCACTACTAGAGAGAAAATCCGAAAACTTACACTTGAGCTTAGCAAAGTTGTTTAGACTTAGACTAAGCTCCCAAAACCTTCAAACCTTGGTTTTAAAATCTGAAAACCCAACTTCACTCACCGATTTCCACTTTGCTTCAAGCCAAAGCACCAAATCAAGCTTCCGGATCAACAACTCTTGGATCCAAAGATGCCTCCCCTGTTTCAACACATCAAAGTAGAGGATTAATGCATCATCATGCATTAATTGCTTCAATGAAAGCACCTAAACTCGCTGCTCTCATTCAACCTCCATTTTCGGCCACCAAACACAACCGAAAATGCATCCAAACCACTTCTAAACAAAGCCCAGCCATAAACCAGCAAAACCACACTTCCATAAACATCATAACACATCTAAAAACAACCTATCAACATCCTTATACCTCCAGCAACATCAGATCCACAAGATCACCTCAAAAACAACCTTGAAACACAAGCTAAACTTAGGAAACTCAACCTATCCGGGATTGCATCAATCAAAACTCAATTCCTTATCAATTTAGAGTTCATTTAACATCAAAAACACATCTCAAAACACAGATTAATCAGATCTAACGAAAATCATCAAAAATCATCAAAATCTTGCATTATAAGCCAAGATCCATTTCACCACTTTAAAACCTTTAATTAAACATCAATTTAGGATTGAAAACTTAGGAATTTCAGTAAAGAACTGATAGTTTAGAGGAGAAGGACGTTCTTACCTCCAAACTTGAGTTTCTCCTCTTTTTGGAATCAAAATCCTTGTTGAAACAAGTAGCAATTGAAGAGGTTTTGAAGATATGTTGATTAGGAATCAAATGAGAGTTGAAAGGAGGGATTTAGGTGAAGAAATCAGAAGCAATTCTCTGGAAATGGAGTGTTTGGATTGAGAGAAAATGAGAGAAAGAAAATTAGGAAAAGTTGGTTACAAAAATCTAAAATAGCCAAATGGCTTTCCCTCCACTTTCATATCATTAAAAATCAGATTTTAGACTTAAAATATCTTAAAAAAATCTGGAGAAACTCCCTTTGGGTAAATAGCTCCTTAAAGATTCAAAGTTTCAACCCTTTATAAAACAGCCACCAAACTTGCGAAAATTACATTTTGGTCACTAGCCAAAATGTCACCCTTCCAAAACTCATTTTCCAAAATTGATTTCACAGTTCACTTAATTATATTAAAAGATGATTTTAGAACATTTTCCATATTTTTAATGCAACCCGAACTAGGCTTTCCTAAATTCACCTCTTTAGATTCGAACAGCACTTTGACCGAACGGTCAACGCCCAAGACTTCTAAGCCTAAAACCGGGGCGTTACAACTCTCCCCCCCTTAAGAAATTTCGTCCTCGAAATTTACCTGAAGGAAAGAGATAAGGAAACTGCTTCAGCATGTCTTCCTTCCGCTCCCACGTGGCTTCCTCAACACCTCGATGCTTCCACAGCACCTTCACCAACTCAATGGTCTTGCCACGAAGAACCTTGCTATCCGAATCCAGAACCTTCACCGGTTCCTCATCATAGGTCAAATCCGGATTCAATTCCACCTCCTCCACAGGCATCACATGCGAAGGATCAGATCTATACTTCCGGAGCATAGAAACATGGAACACATCATGAATCTTCTCCAGCTCCTGAGGTAACCTCAACCGATACGCAACAGGACCCACTCGCTCAACAACCTCATACGGTCCAATGTATCTAGGGCTCAACTTACCCTTCCGACCAAACCTCATCACCTTCTTCCAAGGCGAAACCTTCAAGAACACACGGTCACCCACCGCATACTCTATCTCCTTACGCTTCAAATCCGCGTAAGACTTCTGCCGGTCAGAAGCAGCCTTCAACCGCTCACAAATGAGCTTCACCTTCTCGGTGGTCCCTTTCAACAAAGCCGGCATCGAAACCAACTTTTGACCAGTTCACTTAATTATATTAAAAGATGATTTTAGAACATTTTTCCATATTTTTAATGCAACCCGAACTAGGCTTTCCTAAATTCACCTCTTTAGATTCGAACAGCACTTTGACCGAACGGTCAACGCCCAAGACTTCTAAGCCCAAAACCGGGGCGTTACACCCCCTCTTAAGAAATTTCGTCCTCGAAATTTACCTGGAGAAAAAAGGTAAGGAAACTGCTTCTTCATATCTTCCTTTCTTTCCCACGCGGCTTCCTCAACACCACGATGCCTCCACAACACCTTAACCAGCTCAATGGTCTTACCCCAGAGAACCTTACTATCCGAATCCAAAATCTCAAATGGCTCCTCATCATAAGTCAAATCTGGATTCAACTCAACTTCTTCTACAGGCATAACATGCAAAGGATCCGATCTATACCTCCGAAGCATGGACACATGAAACACATTATGTATCTTTTCTAGTTCTTGTGGTAGCCTCAACTTATAAGCAATAGGACCCACACGTTCTATCACCTCGTATGGTTCAATATATCTAGGGCTCAACTTACCCTTCCGGCCAAACCTCATCACCTTCTTCCAAGGTGAAACCTTTAAGAACACACGATCACCCACCACAAACTCTATCTCCTTACGTTTCAAATCCGCATAAGACTTTTGTCGATCTGATGCTGCCTTCAACCGCTCACAAATGAGCTTCACCTTCTCGGTGGTTCCTTTCAACAAAGCCGGCATCGAGACCAACTTTTGTCCCGTTTCAGCCCAACAAAGAGGAGTTTTGCACTCCCTCCCATGCAAAGCTTCATAAGATGCCATTTGAATACTTGCATGGTAGATATTATTATAAGCAAACTCCACCAAAAGCAAGTGTTTCTCCCAAGAGCCTTGAAACTCAATCACGCAGCACCTCAACATATCCTCAAGCACTTGGATAACACGCTCTGACTGCCCATCCGTCTGCAGATGATAAGAAGTACTGAAATTATGTCGCGTACCCAATGCTTGATTTAAACACTCCCAAAACCTTGCCGTGAACCTCGGATCTCTATCCGACACTATAGATTTTGGTACATTATGCAGACGTACAATCTCAACAATGTACAGCTCTGCAAGCTTATCCAAGGTATACGTAGTATGCACAGGTAAGAAATGCGCACACTTCGTAAGGTGATCCATAATCACTCACACAAAATTCTTCTTCGACGACGATAATGGCAAACCAGACACAAAGTCCATGGTGATCCTCTCCCATTTCCATTCAGGAATCCTCAACGATTGCAAAAACCCCGAAGGAAACTGATGCTCAACCTTAACCCGCTGACAAACCATGCACTTGCTCACATACTCCGCAACATTTTTCTTCAAGCCCACCCAATAGTACTCATTCTTCAGATCACGGTACATCTTTGTACTACTAGGGTGCATAACAAAAGGACTACTATGAGCTTCGGTCAGAATAGTACGCCTCAACTCCACATCATTCGACACCACTATCTGACTTCCAAAGCATAGAACTCCATCATCATTAAAACAAAAATTTGATGGTCTATCATCAGCAATATCCTGAACATGTGGCACCAAAGAATCATCCAACAACTGCTTATCCTTTATCAACTGAACTAGAGATGGTGTCATTTGCAACTCAGCAACAAGACCTCCATCTCGCGATATGCTCAAGCTAGAAAACATCGCCCTTAACTCCACCACCACTTTTCTGCTCAAGGCATCAGCCACAACATTGGCCTTTCCCGGGTGATACTCGATCGTTAGATCGTAATCCTTAAGCAACTCCACCCATCGCCGTTACCTAAGATTCAACTCTTTCTGAGACATCAAATACTTCAAACTCTTGTGATCCGTGTACACAGTACACTTCTCACCATAAAGATAATGTCTCCAGATCTTCAAAGAAAAAATCACCGCAGCTAACTCGATATCATGCGTAGGATAATTGTGCTCATGCACCTTCAACTGACGCGATGCATAAGCCACCACCTTACCCTCTTGCATTAACACACACCCCAAACCAACATAGGATGCGTCATTGTACACCACAAACTCTTTCCCTGATTCAAGTTGCACCAAGATAGGAGCGTGCGTTAAAGCTGCTTTAAGCTTCTCAAAAGCTTGTTGTCTCGCTTCCGTCCACTCATACTTAACATCTTTTTGCAACAACTTCGTTAAAAGGGCAAAAATCTTAGAAAATCCATCCACAAATCTTCGGTAGTATCCTGCCAACCCAAGGAAACTACGAACTTTATGAACAGACTTAAGAGGCTTCCAATTCATCACCGCCTCAACCTTCTGGGGATCAACTCGAATCCCTTCAGCCGAAACCACATGACCAAGGAAAACAACATCCTTAAGACAGAACTCACACTTGCTTAGCTTAGCATAAAGCTGATTTTGCAAAAGCGCTTGCAAGACAACTCTCAAATGGACTTCATACTCCTCCTCGGTACGAGAGTACACAAGGATATCGTCAATGAACACCACAACGAACTTGTCCAAGTATTCATGGTACACCCTATTCATCATGTCCATGAAAGCAACACGAGCATTCGTCAAGCCAAACGGCATTACAAGGAACTCATAATGCCCATACCTCGTTCTAAAGGCTGTTTTCGGCACATCCACATCTTTCACCTTTAGCTGATAGTACCCCGACCTCAAGTCAATCTTTGAAAACACAGCCGCTCCCCGAAACTGATCAAAAAGATCATCAATCCTCGGCAAAGGATACATATTTTTGATGGTCAACTTGTTTAGTTGACGATAATCGATGCACATTCTCATCGTGCCATCTTTCTTCTTCACAAACAAGACCGGTGCACCCAAGGTGACACACTAGGCCGAATGAAGCCACGGTCAAGCAACTCCTGAAGTTGCGTCTTCAACTCCTTCAGCTCTTTGGGTGCCATGCGATAGGGAGCAATGGACACCGGAGTTGTGTTCTTGTACAGCTCAATCCCAAACTCCACCTCTCGACTAGGCGGCAATCCAGGTAATTCCTCTGGAAACACTCCAGGGAACTCACGCAAAGTTCTTATATCTTGAACGCGCACCTCCTTTGAACTAGGATTCATAACGAAGGCTAGATATGCCTCGCAACCTTGCCGCAACATCTGACTTGCTATCAATGTAGACACCACATTGGCAAGAAACTTCACATTATCACCCACTACCACCACCTCATAATCATCCGCAAGTTTCAACGAAACTCGCTTGCTCTCGAAATCCACAACTGCCCTATGCTCAACTAGCCAATCCATGCCAAGGATTACATCAAAGCCATAAAATGGTAATTCCATGAGATCAACAAGAAAAACATGATTTTGCACCTTCAAGGGACATCTCCTATACAATTTCCTTGTTACAACCGTCTCGCCAAAGGAACTAGTCACACGCATACCCACATCCAAAGACGCAACAGGTAAACCAAGCATTTGAGCATGTTCACGCAATATGTATGAGTGTGTAGATCCAGAATCAATCAAAGAAAGTAATGACAAGGATTGCAAAGTAAAGGTACCTGCGATCACATCCGTATCATTCCTTCCTTCACGATGGGCGTACACTCGAGCTTGACCGCCACCCTCAGGTTGAACGGCCACAACATGTGCTACGTTCCTGCCACCATCATCCCAACGCTGAAAATTACCACGGTCGCGCCTACGACCTCTCTGTGGCTCTGTTGCTCTCACTGGAGCTTGTCCCTCTCTCAGCGGCTGAGGACAATCTTTCTTCAAATGCCCTCGGTTCCCACAATTCCATCATGTCCCAAGGTTACCCCAACACTCACCACCATGTCTTCTACCACAACGATTACATTCAGGAGTCCTTAGGAAAGCATTAGGTCCTTGCTGACCTCTGTTGCGTGTAAAAGAGTCTATCGCAATAGAGTGCAAGTGTACATGACACAAGTAGTAAAGTGATACACGAAGTATCGAATGTCGAATCCACAGGGACTGGAAATAGCTTTAACCTTGTATTGCTGCACAAAAGAGAAAGAAGATAATTTAATTGTTTGTAGGAAAATATTGAAGAATGCTGAAGATAAAAGAGTAAAAGATTCAGGGTAAAGGAATAGGTCGGTATTGATTTGCTCAGTAGTGCAGGTGTTGTACTGTATAGAACTTCATGTTCTGTCGTCGCTCTTGTCGCAGCAGCACCTGCGACGGCAGCCGTCTGTTGTTTTCGCGGCAGCGATCATACAACTTTGTACTTCAAGCTTGGCAAGAATCCCTGATTGGCCTTGTCCTATCCCTAGGTCCAAGTCTGTCGATGAACACATTTTAGATGATACCTCCCGACGTGAATCAAAGGATGAACATCGATGTTGTTGAATTATTCCTTAGCCACTTAACCTCGTCCTATCCCTAGGTCCGAGATAGTTTGACCATAAACTGGAGAACCCGTACTTATTCCTTTCGTATACTTAACTCTCCCGATATTAAGTAAATGAGTAATCTCACAATGGTCTCCTGGTACTCTTGTAAGATGTTGAAAACTAGAATAAGCAAACTTGAAGTCTATTTTATTGAACAGAAAAAATCCTAAATCAATACAATCCTTGCAACTACTTTACAGAATCAACCCTTAGCCCTAGGGGAAGTTTAGAACATGATGAGAAGGGGGACAACGACTAGGGTTTTGGGGAAGACGACTAGAGAATAAGATATCCTCCCCTA
This sequence comes from Hibiscus tridactylites, assembly GCA_958450335.1. Taxonomy (NCBI): domain Eukaryota; kingdom Viridiplantae; phylum Streptophyta; class Magnoliopsida; order Malvales; family Malvaceae; genus Hibiscus; species Hibiscus tridactylites. Next base: position 45,079,163 of record OY288290.1, on the reverse strand, counting down.
GGTGAATTACATGCCTTTATATAGGCCTTGGGTTCAAGTTTTCTAATAAGGTAAGAATACAAGTTCAAGTTAAAGTACAACTCTAATTAAGACTAAATCTTCAGAGTAGATGCCTTCAATTCGTCCTCTTTTCTTGCTTTGGGTTTCTTCCTTGAACTTTGGGCTTGGCCTTCATTCTGATCTAGGGCTCAGAAAAATATAGGAGTGATCCACGACAGACCGGCTTAATTTCCTCTATTTGTCGAGCTCCACTTCACTTTTTACCTTCACCATTCCTATCGTTAATGGCTGCCATGGCAGCGTTGTTCTTCTCAACTTCAGTCCTGTGTTCCAGCTCTGCTTCTCCACTGCCATGAGTCTACTACAGCAGCTACCTGAAAATTTAGCAAAAATCAGTAGCAACTGTGCCATTTTATATAATTGTGATGTATATATGAAATCTATCCTAAATGCAATGAATTATGCTTGAATGCAGCAGAAATATGGGTTAAATAGGGGTAAAATATAGAACTTTTACACACTCAACACACCCCCAAACTCAAGTTCTTGCTTGCCCTCAAGCAAATATTACCTAACTAGTATGTAATCTTTTTGTTTTGGCTTAAATCAATGAAATCTACATTACCTAACACTTATATTCTATCAAGAATAATACCTTGTCGGGCTTTTCTGGATTCATTCGGAACCATGCTATAATTCTTGTGTGGTGTGTGCAGGTTTTGTGAACACTTATGCATCTAGACTACCTTAGTATATCAGAATAGTTATGCTTACAAGCTTGAGGTTATGCAAATTCAATTTTTTCTGGAGGCAATTCTTAGGCTCATTTAGTTTTTTTTCGACTCTTGATTTAACTGCATCTTTTCTGGAGGCAATTCTTGGGCTCCTTTAGTTTTTTCTAGCTTAGATCAAAAAGAAATCTCCTAAAATAAGTGCAAGGCAGTTTTGCATGCAAATGAGTCTAAATAATTTTTTTCTTTCTTTAATTGTTTTCCTAGAGCCAGTGATGAGCACCTCTAGGGGCAGTTTCAAGTGGGTAAACATTCCTATTCCAGTGTACTAAAGTAATCTAGAAGGCACGAGAGTCACAAAGAGTGTTGTACAGGGTAGAATTTTAGCAAGGCTCTAAACAGATCCTAAAATTTCCTAAAGGCACTGTCACGACAGCATATGTCGCGGCAGGTAAGTTAAGTTCAAAGACTTAAGCCAAATTTTCATTTTTTATTCATTTTTTAAGCAAAAATAAACTAAACACTTAGACACAATTTTGAACCTGAGAACATTTCATATTACTGGAGGGATGCCACCCCCAAACTCAAGGGTTGCATTGCCCTCAATGCATGATGATAGAAAATAGAAAATAGAAAATAACAACAAAAAGACATCACAATTATAATAAAACAGCAGAACAACAAAAATAAGATAGAAACTTAAATTTATGTGCTGTCGTCGCTGCTGCTGCTTCTAATCTCTAGTTGCCGGCGGGCAGTGACCTTCGTGGTGCTGGCAGAATGATCGGAGAGGCAGAGGCAGTCTTCTTCTTAGCTTCCCTTGGGGGATGGACGCGAGTAGGTGAGATCTGGGTGGTCTTTCCAGCACTTGTATCTCCTCTGATGAGCTGCTGCCACTGCTGCTGCTGGCAGACTTGCCCTGGCCGGATGTTCCTTCAACAGGGTTGGGCTTTTGCCTTTTCATCGGAGTGAACTCCTTTGAAAGGTTTCTTTTGACAGAGGGCTCCCCATCGGATTCCTCCCAGATGGAAGAGGAATAGAATCCAGCGATAAAATCATCAAGGTCTCCCAGCGGCTCCTTTCGTTTCTCTCCTCTGGCAAAGACATGGGCGGTGTGGCTGCCGCCTTCGGCTGTCGCAGCTGGGGTTGGAGTGGATGCAACAGAGGGTGTTTTTGGTGTGGCAGCAGGGGTAGGGGTATGGGGAGGTGTAGGGGCAGCAAAATAATGCTCTGGGAAAACATGGAACTGTACATTTGCAAAATTTAAATTGTTTTGAATAAAATGTACCGTTGCTGTTGTGAAGTCTCTGACAAAACTCATCAGACCAAGTTGTCGTTACTCCATCTTTTGTAGTCTTGCTAGGATCTGAGTGGAGGAGTCTGCTGGAGGAGCTGCTGCTGTTGTCTGTTGCTACTCTGCGGCGATAGGTTCTGTCTGAGTGGGCTCTGCTGGCTCCTCTGCCACGGCAGACGGGTTGAAGCAGGAGATGGGTGTGGCAGCTTTTAGCTCCATCAAACTTAATATGTTGTGTTTCGTCCATCCTTTCCCTTGGACCTTGTAATCTTCAGGGATTTCGGGAACATTGTGCCCACGGCAGATCTCGGTGATAAGGTACGGGAAGAAAAAGGGTCCTGATGGCTTAAAAGCACCCTCCAAAATTCCTTCTCGTATACACCGGCCGACATTAATAGGTCTCTCATTTAAAATGGAGTGAACGAGAGCTAACCTGGGTCTGTCGACCGTGCTGTTGTGTGAAGAAGGCATAATCCTCTTCTTGACGAAGTGGTTCCATAGTTTTGCCTCTGGAGTGAGTTGAGTGCGTTTGACCGTCCAACGATGCTTGGGATCAGTATTCCACTCCGTCCCTTCTTCAGTTAATTCTGCCATGATAACATCGTAGTCTACCGGCGACAGACTTTCCACGAACCTCTTGTGCCCGTCTTCCTTCGTACTGACGTAGATGCCGTAGAGGGTATTGATGTATTCTGGCTCGAAGGTGACTTCCTTACCTCGCATTGTCCCGATCTTCGTGTCCTTGCTGTCGATGGCAGCGTAGAATTCTCGGACCAAAGTGACATTCATCTCCTCGGGCTGGGCAGCAAACATCTTCCATTTAAGGGTTCTGATCTTTCGATCTATGAACGGTTCAAGCCCAAAATCTTCCGTGCGTTTAGCATAGAAGAACTCTCTATCTTCCCACATCTCCTTTTTTGGAAGGAGGTATAGTAGCGGTCGACGGAGTCGGAGGTGGCAAAGCGGTTGGGGAATCTGTCATGGCTGGGTGTGCCTACTGCTGCGTCAGAGTTGAAGGCAGCACTTCGTCTTGTTTGTCTGGTACTCATAATTGCAAGGCTGTGGAAAATGAAAGAAATTTTTTAGATCTATAGAGAAAGCAAGTCGAGAGAGTAAAAGTGAGGTGAAAAATGAATAGTAAAATGGGGTTTATATAGATGAAGGGATTGCTGCCCGTTGGAGCTGTAACGACAGGCATGAATAACGGGGCCAGCTGTTACTCGGTTTTGACGCGTTTGTCACGCGTTTCTGTGTCTGCTGCGCGTCTGTTACGCGTTTCTGTGTCTGTCGCGGTAGCGTGGTGACAAGCTGTCTTTTCCGCGTCTGTCGCGACAGCTGTTGACAGGCTGTGACGACAGACCCCTCCTTTGGGCTGTTGGTGGGATGGTTCACTTCTCCTCCTCTCCTTGTTTCCCTTATTTCTTAAAATAATTAAAATAAAAACTTAGTTCCTAGAAATAAAATAATTCTGATTTCCTAATATATATATATATATATAATAAAATAAAAATAAAAAATTAAGTTAAATTAGGGATGCCTTGAGGGGCATCTCCTAAAGTAACCACTTCATGCATCCTTGGGGCTTCAGTCCCCTGATATAGCTTCAGTCTATGTCTGTTGACTTTAAATTAGTGCACGTCTTTTAATGATTTGTCATGATGGCACCATGGGGAAAAACTTGCACAACTTGGAATGGGCCGGACCATCTAGATTTCAGCTTCCCTGGGAAGAGTTTCAACCTAGAGTTAAATAACAACACAAGCTGCCCTGGGCAGAACTGACGTGGCAGCAACTTCTTGTCATGACACCTCTTTGTCTTATCCTTGTAAATTCTTGCGTTGTCGTAGGCCATTGGTCGAATTTCTTCAATTTCATTCAAGTCAAGTAACCTCTTCTGTCCTGCCTTATCTAAGTCCATGATCACTGCCTTGATAGCCCAGTAAGCTCTGTGCTCTATCTCAATAGGTAAATGGCATGTTTTTCTATATATCAGCCGCTAGGGTGACATTCCCAATGGTGTCTTAAATGCTGTTCTGTAGGCCCAGAGTGCATCATTCAGGTGTAAAGACCAGTCCTTTCGAGTAGGTTTAACTATCTTCTCAAGAATGTTCTTCACTTCCTTGTTGGATATTTCGGCCTGTCCATTGGTCTGTGGGTGATATGTTGTTGCGATCCGATGCTTTATGCCATATTTTCTTAACGCATCAGCTATTACCCTATTGTCGAAATGTCTCCCTTCATCACTAGTGATCGCCTTAGGTATGCCAAACCTGGAGAAGATATTTTTGTGCAAGAATCTCTGAACAATCCTGGCATCGTTTTTCTGTGTGGCGATCGCTTCAACCCATTTGGACACGTAGTCAACTGCAAGTAGGATATATAGGTTTCCACATGATGTTGGGAATGGTCTCATGAAATAAATCCCAGAAACATCGAAGATTTCGACTTCTAGGATATTTTGTAGTGGCATCTCGTGTCTTCTTGATAGGGGTGAGCAAAACTCGATTCGGCTCGAAAAAATCGATATTTTTTCAATTTCGAGTTATTCGAGTCGAGTTATTCGAGTTATTCGAGTCAACTTGATTAACTTGAAAAAATTTTGATTTCGAGTCGGTTTGGAATTTGCCCAACTCGAAAAACCGAATTTTACAGTTTTGCAATTTAGTCACTAATTTCATTTTTCTTCAATTCCTACTTCATTTTAAGTCCGTTTTTGACCAAATTTGAACCACATATTCCTAAACCAGCGTAGAATACGTATTTATCTTCAATTTATATTTTTGAAAATAAATTTCATATTTTTTCAATTCAGCCCCTTAACTTTGTATGATTTCCTCATTTCTTCAATATCTCCTTCGTTTTAAGTCAATTTTGACCAAAATTGAACCACATGCTCCTAAACCAATGTAGAAACTAGAATACCTATTTAGCTTCAATTCTTATTTTTAAATTAAATTTCCTACTTTTGTAATTTAGCCCCTTAACTTTGAATGTTTCCCATTTCTTTAATTTCTCTTTCGTTTTAAGTCTATTTTTCTACCAAAATTAAACCACATGATTCACTAACACTATATATGTAACCCCCGTAGCCCGGCCTGGACGGTTGACCCGAACTACGAAGATTACACGGGGAAAACCAAAGTCAACCCGAAAGTCAACCTTGATTAACGACCCTTTTTTTTCTTTTTAATCTTATCTAGATGCACATTAACCTTAGATGTGATCACACAAACACCATGCTCAAAGATCACAAACATCAGAGATCAAACAGGGACCCAATTGAACAAATTACAACTATAGGGACCAAATTGTAATTTCTGAAAACTTTAAGGACTTAACCAGATTTTAAGTTACCAACTTGAAGTTAATCATGTTTCGTGCTTCTCTGCCAAATTTCAGCTCAAACGGACATCCCGAACTCAAACAATTGCACAAACAAGATTCAGGACCAAAATGCAAACATTTTGAAACATTTAACCGCCCATGTCAGCCCCCAACGGTCACCCGTTCCGAAACAGGCCAAGGCCTTTCCGAAACACGGGCCGTTCCGCAACGCGTTCCGCAACGGGGGTCTGGCAGAATGCCTTCCGTTTCGGAACGGTGACACCCGTTTCGGACGCCTGGGTTTATGCAGGGCACCCGTTCCGAAACGGTGTTGCCTGTTCCGAAACACCTAGCCCAGAATGTTGCATTTTGCTCACTCAAACACACAATTGATCATTCAAACATGCTCCAAAAGCCACCAAACTTTGCCAACATGCAATTCAACATAAAAGAGACATACTTGCATCAACAATTCAACATATGATCAACACATATGAAAAGCCCCAATTCTATAGGCATGCTTCCTACTCAAGCAACCACTTAAGCACAAACCTTTCAATTCAAACACAATCAAACCAATTCATGATTCAACATCATTAACAACAGTACTTAAACATTCTTGATCAACACATACGATCACAATAACAACAATCCGAGAGATTCTACCCCATTGCCCTTATTAACTATAGCTATTCACCGAGACATACATCTCCATTGGAGTCCACCTTGAATCCCTTGCTCCTTGCTGCCCAAACTTCAAGAATCTGCATAGATGGACAAAGAGGAGCGTAAGCACATAATGCTTAGTGAGGAATGCTCAAAACCAAAACACCATCAATGCAGCGGGTCTTTTAAACACATTAAAACCAACCCGATTTGCTTTCCAAAACCATGTTCGAAAACTCTTTTCAACATCAAGCTCAAAACATGCATAAACACCATATGCCAAGCTTAAACAAAACCATGGAAAACACATCCTTTCCACAACATACCTTTCTTTAACTTGAAAACCACATCAAGCAAGAAACCATTTAGAACCATAGTTCAATTAAACCATTTCATGCATTTAATCAATGCACTATAAAACCATAACATCATATTCACACGCCTTAACAACAAGTCATACATGACTCCAATGCAACATAGGTAATCCATGCTCTCATGCATCATCTATCAAATGACAACCAACACTTGTTCAACATACAAGTAACATGCTTTCACTAGCATTATATACATTTCATGCAACAATGCATCTTACCAAGCATCTCATGCTTCACATGCAACCATGCATCATTTCAAGCAATCTCATGCTTCACATGCAACCATGCATCATTTCAAGCAATCTCATGCTTAACATGATCAAGAACATTATATTGGCTTCCAAGAGATCAACCATATTCACTTTCCAACTTTCAACCCGATCGGATACGCGGATCACAAGCGTGTCCCAACGCTTCCTACACACTACCCAATCCAAGGTCTTCCCGTGGGCAACAACCTCCACTGACCTCAATCTCCTAAGGTTCCCATGTATGGACTTTTAAACACCATACAACCTTAGCTTTTCCTCAAGGTTACCATGTATGGACATACACCCTTGACATGCACAAGGTCTTCCCGTATGGACTTTCAACCACCATACAACCTTTGCATAACCGATTGGTAGTTGTAGACATCATCTAACGAGATCCGGGACATCACACACAAGATCCACACATGGACTTAACCATAGCCATTGTGATCTTAACAAGTACAAGGTTCTCACATAAGGACTTTTAACCACCTTATAACCTTTACTCAACCAAGGTCTACCGTGGGCAACAACCTCCACTACGACCTTAAGCAACCGAGGTCTTCCCGTGGGCACACCCTCCACTGACCTCATCTCGTTAGGAATACTTGAGGGGAGTTTATCCGGTCCACACTTGACCACTCCACCATCAAGGCGACTTATTCACGGTGCACCCAATCCTATAGCCGGCTAATTATACCTGATCAACGAACCAAGAACCATTCACATCTCTTGCCAACATAACCATCTTACCATAATATTCAATGTTCCACATGCATAAACATAATGCAAGGCCATCACATCATTAGCTCAATGATTCACATGCATACACATAATGCAACACTATCACATCATTAGCTCAATGATTCACATGCATAAACAATATGCACAAGGTAACAATTATCAACATTAATCATCATCAACTCACTGTTTTTAAGCATCATACAAAGCCAATGAACAACATGCAACACTATGCATCAAAACCACATTTTCATTGCACTAAACCAAGGATCTCTTACCTTGAGCACCCTTTTCAATTGACTTTCAAAACCAGCATTAAACCATGCTAAAACATGCTTACAAAACAGAATTAAACCATGCAATAACACATGTACATCAATCATCAACCACAATTGATTTTAAAACCAAATCATACACAATCCAAGAGCAAAAACCTCTTCACTTAGTCTTGAGCTTAGCAAAGTTGTTTAGACTTAAACTAAGCTCCCAAAAACCTTCAAACCATGTTTCAAAAGCTGAAATCCCAACTTCACTCACCGATTACCAAACAAGCCTAGCCAACAAGCTTTCCAAGCTTCCGAAACCTTCCGAAAACACCTCCAAAGCTCAAGGATCAACCTCCCCTGTTTCAAGCACATAAAAACAGAACATTAATGCATCCATATGCATTAAAACACCAGCAACATCAACACAACTCGCTGCTCATCACAAAACTAGCAATTTGGCTACCAAACACAACCGAAATCACCTCCAAACACTTCCAAAACTTAACCCAGCCAAGATCCATCACTTCTAACCATTTTTATACATCACATAACATGCAAAAAGATCACAACCACGTCCTTATACCTCCAGGTATAACAGATCACCAAAAACACTCCAAAAACAACTAAAAACTCAAGCCAACCTTAGGAAATTCAACCTATCCGGGATTGCATTGATTAAACCTCAACTTCTAATCATTTTAGCATTCATTTAACATCATTTTAACACCTCAAAACCTTGCTTAAACAGATCACACGAAATTTTTACCAAAATCACCAAATCTTGCATTTTAGCCAAAAATCAAGATCTCAATTGAAAAGCCTTTAATAAAACATGAATCAAGGATTGAGAACTTAGGAATTTCAGTAAAGAACTGATAGTTTAGAGGAGAAGGACGTTCTTACCTCCAAACTTGAATTTCTCCATTTTAGAGCCAAAATGCTTGATGAAACAATTTGCAAATTGAGAGGTTTTGATGATGAGATGATTAGGAATCAAATGAGAATTGAAATGAGAGATTAAGAGGTCAAAATCAGAGAAAGAAATCTGAGGAAATCTTGTTTGGGTAGAGAGAAAATGAGAGAAAAGAGAATTTGAGAGAAAATAGAAAGTTAGTTGAAAATTGGTTAAAAATGATTTCCCTCTCTTTTCTTAATCTTTAAAATCAGATTTGAGTCATAAAATATCTTAGAAAAATCTGGAGAAATCCTTTTTGGAATAATAGCTCCTTAAAGATTCAAAGTTTCAATCCTTTATAAAACTGTCCCGCAACTTTCAAAAATTACATTTTGGTCACTAGCCAAAATGTCAACCTTCCGAACCTCATTTTCCAAAATTGATTTCACAGTTCACCTTTATATATTAAAAGATGATTTTAGAATATTTTTCCATATTTTTAATGCAACCCGAACTAGGCTTTCCTAAATTCACTCTTAAATATTCGATCAGCACTTTGACCGAACCGGTCAACGCCAAAACTTCTGAACCCAAAACCGGGGCGTTACAACTCTCCCCCCCTTAGGAAATTTCGTCCTCGAAATTTCAACCGGCGAAAAGAGAACAGAACCTTCTCAAGCAACACACAAAGCAACACAAAAGCCTTAACCAACACCACTGATCACTTTCCACACAAAACTTCCACCACTCACTGTTCACAAATCCACACTCTCAAGGGTAACCACAACCCAACCTTCCACACAACCAGATTATGCACAATCCCAACATCAACCTGAAGACTTCAACTCTTACAGCAAACAACACTGTAACACACAACTCCCAAGACTTGTCTACACAAAGACAACAACCAAACCAACTCAGCCACTAGGCAACCTCTCAACCTCAACAACTCTTGCGATTCCCAAACCTTTTCCAAAGATTTTCCCAACAAGCAGAAATCCTTAAACATCAACTGTTCACACAAACTCTCTAACGAAGCTGACAATCCTTTACATCCATCAAAACATTACCATAACAGCTCACCAGCACCAAAAACCAGAATCACATCACAACCTCAACTTGAAACCTTCAGCCGTTCCACATACCATCAACAGACTTCAAACAAAACTTCTTAACCACAACTAGCCAACCACTGCTCACACAAAAACCCAACAACCAACAAAAACCTTCGATCTAGCACAACCCTTTCACTACATACTCAACCAGAACACTTGCACTACCAGAACATCACTGAACCAAAACACACATAACAGCTTCAGAACTCTTCAAAGGTTGCCAAGAACAAACACAACCCTTCACAACAACTTAAAAGCTAAACCACTTCAGCACCTGGAAACACAACCTCAAACTGCATCATCACTTAGCACCAAGGAACTACCACTTCCTTTTAGCCAAACAAACCACTTAACCGATACTACCTCAAACAGATACCCTTCACCACCAAACCACTAAACTCTCAGAGCATCAAACACTATCCTTCTACCAACAAGCCATTCCCCTCTTACTATCACTAGCAACTAGATAACAAACTCCAGCACTTCTAACTCCCACTCAGCACCAAACAACCTCTACAAACCCATCATCCCACTTAATCCAACCACAACACTAACAGATTCGATTAGTCATTAGCAAGCGTGAACATCGTATGCATGATCACCTACATGCCCTATCAATGTCTGATGTACATGTATGCAAAACCTCTAATGTCATGCCACATGTATGCATGGACCAACATATATATATATATAATACAGTATATATCAATGCTTTTAACTGTGCATGAATGCCAGTTCACACCCTCCAATAACATCCTCAAAATCTGTCTAAGAACAACCTCCTTACTCATCTTTAACTTAACTATCTCCATCATACCAACAACCATTAACCACAAGATACTTACTCAAGCCTTCTTCACACCCAAGATATTACCAAACCACAACTACCATTACCCAAACATGCTAGCACAAGACTAAACTTACCACGCAAGGAAAAACCAACAGAAACCAAACTAAGCAACTAAAGCAAAGATCACTTAACAAGGTTACCTGAAAACACAACACCACTCTGAAGCTTCATCGAACGAGCTCTCTTCCTTGCGGAGCCAACAACCTCTGGTCGCACCCTTGCAGCACCAGCTAACACACCTGGGTCACCACCAACTCCTTGCGATAAGAAACCTTGACTATTCCGCGCCAACATCAAGCAATCACGCTTCATGTGTCCAGCAGACCCACACTTCCAGCAAACTTCATTTCCCAAGCTCTTCACAACCTTCTGCTTTTTCTGCCACTTCTGAACCTCGCCTCGGTCGCGCCCACGACCTTTCAAAGATCCTTTGGCCAACATCAAAGCTGACTTCACTCCATGAGGACAATCACGCTTAACATGCAACTTGGAACCACAATTCCAACAAACACCTGCGCCCCAACAATTTCCAACATGTTGCCTTTTACAATGGTCACAAACAGATGACTGAGCTTCCACTCCTTGCTCAAGCAACACTTGCTCACCAACAGCATTAGCCACACCTTGCTCAACCCTTGGAAATTCCCTTCCAAGATACCTTTCATAGAAAGCAGATACGAAGAAATCCCAATCAATATCAGGAATATGTGACGCCACAGCCACAGATGTCCACCAAGAACAAGCATCCTCCAACATCAAAGAAACAACACTCCCCAGCTTACAGGCATAATCACAGCCTTCCTGATCCAGAATCAGAACTACATTGGCCAACCAGGCCTCAAACATCTCCGGGGAAGAACCATGATACTCCTCAGCACCCAAATCAAACAAATGCTGCTTCGGCAAACCCACACATTTAGCCAGCACATCCACTGATTCCACCTCAACCATAGCCTGAGATGTTCCCAACACCTCCTGAACAATAGGTAAAGAACTTTCCATCCCGGAACCAGCTTCCTTCCCTTGCCTTACCATCTCAACTTCAGTCACAGAAGACTGAGACAAAACACCTCTACAAAAGGGTGAATCCTTTGACTTAACAACCTGCCCCAAGGCAGCCACCATCTCACTCATCCTCCATTCTTTCATCATCTTTGCCATACCACTAACAACAAACAAACAAAACCTGTTAGACCAGCATTAAGCAAGGATTCAAACTCAAACTCCAAAATAACACAATAGCTATATTAATAAGGCAATGGGTATCCCGAATCCTCCCCCCTTTACATGACATAACAGCCAACACCACATGGATATCACAACATCAAGCATATCAACATCATGCCTTGATCATGCTTACACCAAACAACATCCAATAGCACCAGCACATTAACAACATAACATGCTCAAAACACATTTATCATGCATAGCATCAGCTCATAACATCCACACATATCCATATGATCTCAACCAAGATTCATAACCACAAATCATGCTTGCATACACCAGCAACATGCTCAAAAACATCAACAGCATACTCAGAAACACATGCTTCAACCAACTTTCAACCATACAACAAGGTAAACATCAAGCACACTTACCACAACAACTTACCGTTTTCCCCAACCTTCGCAACTCAGCTCTGATACCACCAAATGTAACCCCCGTAGCCCGGCCTGGACGGTTGACCCGAACTACGAAGATTACACGGGGAAAACCAAAGTCAACCCGAAAGTCAACCTTGATTAACGACCCTTTTTTTTTCTTTTTAATCTTATCTAGATGCACATTAACCTTAGATGTGATCACACAAACACCATGCTCAAAGATCACAAACATCAGAGATCAAACAGGGACCCAATTGAACAAATTACAACTATAGGGACCAAATTGTAATTTCTGAAAACTTTAAGGACTTAACCAGATTTTAAGTTACCAACTTGAAGTTAATCATGTTTCGTGCTTCTCTGCCAAATTTCAGCTCAAACGGACATCCCGAACTCAAACAATTGCACAAACAAGATTCAGGACCAAAATGCAAACATTTTGAAACATTTAACCGCCCATGTCAGCCCCCAACGGTCACCCGTTCCGAAACAGGCCAAGGCCGTTCCGAAACACGGGCCGTTCCGCAACGCGTTCTGCAACGGGGGTCTGGCAGAATGCCTTCCGTTTCGGAACGGTGACACCCGTTTCGGACGCCTGGGTTTATGCAGGGCACCCGTTCCGAAACGGTGTTGCCTGTTCCGAAACACCTAGCCCAAAATGTTGCATTTTGCTCACTCAAACACACAATTGATCATTCAAACATGCTCCAAAAGCCACCAAACTTTGCCAACATGCAATTCAACATAAAAGAGACATACTTGCATCAACAATTCAACATATGATCAACACATATGAAAAGCCCCAATTCTATAGGCATGCTTCCTACTCAAGCAACCACTTAAGCACAAACCTTTCAATTCAAACACAATCAAACCAATTCATGATTCAACATCATTAACAACAGTACTTAAACATTCTTGATCAACACATACGATCACAATAACAACAATCCGAGAGATTCTACCCCATTGCCCTTATTAACTATAGCTATTCACCGAGACATACATCTCCATTGGAGTCCACCTTGAATCCCTTGCTCCTTGCTGCCCAAACTTCAAGAATCTGCATAGATGGACAAAGAGGAGCGTAAGCACATAATGCTTAGTGAGGAATGCTCAAAACCAAAACACCATCAATGCAGCGGGTCTTTTAAACACATTAAAACCAACCCGATTTGCTTTCCAAAACCATGTTCGAAAACTCTTTTCAACATCAAGCTCAAAACATGCATAAACACCATATGCCAAGCTTAAACAAAACCATGGAAAACACATCCTTTCCACAACATACCTTTCTTTAACTTGAAAACCACATCAAGCAAGAAACCATTTAGAACCATAGTTCAATTAAACCATTTCATGCATTTAATCAATGCACTATAAAACCATAACATCATATTCACACGCCTTAACAACAAGTCATACATGACTCCAATGCAACATAGGTAATCCATGCTCTCATGCATCATCTATCAAATGACAACCAACACTTGTTCAACATACAAGTAACATGCTTTCACTAGCATTATATACATTTCATGCAACAATGCATCTTACCAAGCATCTCATGCTTCACATGCAACCATGCATCATTTCAAGCAATCTCATGCTTCACATGCAACCATGCATCATTTCAAGCAATCTCATGCTTAACATGATCAAGAACATTATATTGGCTTCCAAGAGATCAACCATATTCACTTTCCAACTTTCAACCCGATCGGATACGCGGATCACAAGCGTGTCCCAACGCTTCCTACACACTACCCAATCCAAGGTCTTCCCGTGGGCAACAACCTCCACTGACCTCAATCTCCTAAGGTTCCCATGTATGGACTTTTAAACACCATACAACCTTAGCTTTTCCTCAAGGTTACCATGTATGGACATACACCCTTGACATGCACAAGGTCTTCCCGTATGGACTTTCAACCACCATACAACCTTTGCATAACCGATTGGTAGTTGTAGACATCATCTAACGAGATCCGGGACATCACACACAAGATCCACACATGGACTTAACCATAGCCATTGTGATCTTAACAAGTACAAGGTTCTCACATAAGGACTTTTAACCACCTTATAACCTTTACTCAACCAAGGTCTACCGTGGGCAACAACCTCCACTACGACCTTAAGCAACCGAGGTCTTCCCGTGGGCACACCCTCCACTGACCTCATCTCGTTAGGAATACTTGAGGGGAGTTTATCCGGTCCACACTTGACCACTCAACCATCAAGGCGACTTATTCACGGTGCACCCAATCCTATAGCCGGCTAATTATACCCGATCAACGAACCAAGAACCATTCACATCTCTTGCCAACATAACCATCTTACCATAATATTCAATGTTCCACATGCATAAACATAATGCAAGGCCATCACATCATTAGCTCAATGATTCACATGCATACACATAATGCAACACTATCACATCATTAGCTCAATGATTCACATGCATAAACAATATGCACAAGGTAACAATTATCAACATTAATCATCATCAACTCACTGTTTTTAAGCATCATACAAAGCCAATGAACAACATGCAACACTATGCATCAAAACCACATTTTCATTGCACTAAACCAAGGATCTCTTACCTTGAGCACCCTTTTCAATTGACTTTCAAAACCAGCATTAAACCATGCTAAAACATGCTTACAAAACAGAATTAAACCATGCAATAACACATGTACATCAATCATCAACCACAATTGATTTTAAAACCAAATCATACACAATCCAAGAGCAAAAACCTCTTCACTTAGTCTTGAGCTTAGCAAAGTTGTTTAGACTTAAACTAAGCTCCCAAAAACCTTCAAACCATGTTTCAAAAGCTGAAATCCCAACTTCACTCACCGATTACCAAACAAGCCTAGCCAACAAGCTTTCCAAGCTTCCGAAACCTTCCGAAAACACCTCCAAAGCTCAAGGATCAACCTCCCCTGTTTCAAGCACATAAAAACAGAACATTAATGCATCCATATGCATTAAAACACCAGCAACATCAACACAACTCGCTGCTCATCACAAAACTAGCAATTTGGCTACCAAACACAACCGAAATCACCTCCAAACACTTCCAAAACTTAACCCAGCCAAGATCCATCACTTCTAACCATTTTTATACATCAAATAACATGCAAAATGATCACAACCACGTCCTTATACCTCCAGGTATAACAGATCACCAAAAACACTCCAAAAACAACCAAAAACTCAAGCCAAACTTAGGAAATTCAACCTATCCGGGATTGCATTGATTAAACCTCAACTTCTAATCATTTTAGCATTCATTTAACATCAATTTAACACCTCAAAACCCTGCTTAAACAGATCACACGAAAATTTCACCAAAATCCTCAAATCTTGCATTTTAGCCAAAAATCAAGATCTCAATTGAAAAGCCTTTAATAAAACATGAATCAAGGATTGAGAACTTAGGAATTTCAGTAAAGAACTGATAGTTTAGAGGAGAAGGACGTTCTTACCTCCAAACTTGAATTTCTCCATTTTAGAGCCAAAATGCTTGATGAAACAATTTGCAAATTGAGAGGTTTTGATGATGAGATGATTAGGAATCAAATGAGAATTGAAATGAGAGATTAAGAGGTCAAAATCAGAGAAAGAAATCTGAGGAAATCTTGTTTGGGTAGAGAGAAAATGAGAGAAAAGAGAATTTGAGAGAAAATAGAAAGTTAGTTGAAAATTGGTTAAAAATGATTTCCCTCTCTTTTCTTAATCTTTAAAATCAGATTTGAGTCATAAAATATCTTAGAAAAATCTGGAGAAATCCTTTTTGGAATAATAGCTCCTTAAAGATTCAAAGTTTCAATCCTTTATAAAACTGTCCCGCAACTTTCAAAAATTACATTTTGGTCACTAGCCAAAATGTCAACCTTCCGAACCTCATTTTCCAAAATTGATTTCACAGTTCACCTTTATATATTAAAAGATGATTTTAGAATATTTTTCCATATTTTTAATGCAACCCGAACTAGGCTTTCCTAAATTCACTCTTAAATATTCGATCAGCACTTTGACCGAACCGGTCAACGCCAAAACTTCTGAACCCAAAACCGGGGCGTTACAATATAATATCTATATAACTTCAATTCATATTTTTAACAAATTTATTCTTTTTTTAATTCAGCCCTTTAACTTTATATTTTATTCAATTTGATCATTCAACCGAATTTTTTGTAATTTTTTTCTTTACATCAATTCATTGACTCATTTATACCCCCAACAGTACTTTATCCTTAAAAGTTCCTTATTTAAAAATAATATTATAAATATATTTTAGAAGTTTAGATGATATTATTTTTTATTAAATAACATTACAAATCTTACTTATTCATGTGAAAAATAATATGAAGAAATATATATATATATATATATATATATATATATATATATATATATATATATATATGCATATCTTATATGAATAGAGAAAGTCGTTTAAATTGGAATCAAATCGTACTATAACATGGTAAATAATTACAATTAAATTTGTATAGAAACTCGAAAACTCGACTCGACTCGAACTCGACTCGAATTTCATAAACTCGAATCGAAAAAATTTCAAATTAAGTTCAAGTCGTAAAATATGACGCGTCAACTCGAATAACTCGAAATTTTTTGACTCAACTCGACTCGACTCGCTCGAACGCTCACCCCTACTTCTTGAGATGTTCCCAGTTCGTTGGCATTTGTCACAGCTTTTGTAGAATGCTTGGGCATCCTTAAACAGTGAGGGCCAATAAAAGCCAGACTGCAAAACCTTGGCAGCGGTTTTGTTACCACCTAAGTGTCCTCCATATGGTGAAGCATGGTAGTGATGTAGCACAACTTCCTGCTCATCCTGTGGTACACACCTCCTGATGATCTGATCTGCACAATGTTTGAAAAGAAGAGGTTCGTCCCAATAATAATGCTTAACATCATTTTGGAACTTCTTCCTAGCTTGATAATTAAGTTTAAGAGGAAATATTCCGCTAACTATGTAATTAACAAAATCAGCATACCAAGGAAGTTTAGAAAACTTACCTGCCGCCATGGCTGTTGCGGCAGTGCTTGTGGCATTGAACAACTGCTCGTCAGGGAAGGTCTCCAGTATGTGTGTCTTGTCGGTTGGTAGACTCTTTCCCCTCTCCAATCTGTCTGCAACTTGGTTTTTTGTCCCCTTTTTATCCTTGATTTCAATGTCGAACTCTTGCAGCAGCAGAATCCAACGTATCAGTCTAGGTTTTGCATCTTTTTTAGCGAACAAATACTTCAGTGCAGAGTGGTCTGTATGGACCACCACCTTCGTTCCAAGTATGTATGAACAAAACTTGTCAATCAAGAACGCCACTGCTAACAGTTCCTTTTCTGTTGTGATGTAATTCACTTGGGCATCGTTTAGTGTTTTGTTGGCGTAATAAATTACGTGGAATAGCTTGTCCTTCCTCTGCCCAAGTGCTACCCCTACATCGTAATCACTGGCATCACACATGATTTCAAATGGCAAACTCCAGTCTGGTGGTTGTACAATTGGGGCTGTTACCAGCTTCTCTTTCAGAATTTTGAATGCCTTAGTACATTCAGTATTGAAGTCAAAGGGTCGATTCTGTTTCAGTAGGTGGCATAAAGGCTTGGTGATCTTCGAAAAATTTGCTATAAACCTTCGATAAAACCCAACATGCCCTAAGAAACTCCGTATTCCCTTGATTGTGGTAGGTGGCGACAGTTTTTCAATCACCTCTATCTTTGCTCTGTCGACTTCTATGTCGTGACAGCTTACCTTGTGGCCTAGGACTATCCCCTCATCCACCATGAAGTGACATTTTTCCCAGTTTAACACCAAGTTCACTTTCTCACATCTTTCGAGCACCTTCTGTAGGTTGCCTAAGCAGCTTTCAATACTGTCTCCAAAGACGGAAAAATCGTCCATAAATATTTCCAGGAAATCCTCCACCATGTCGGAGAATATTGCCATCATACACCTTTGGAATGTTGATGGTGCATTGCAGAGTCCAAATGGCATTCTCTGAAAAGCATAAGTGCCGTATGGGCAAGTGAAAGTCGTTTTCTCTTGATCCTCCGGTGCGATGGCTATTTGGTTATAACCTGAGTAACCATCAAGAAAACAATAATAAGGCTTTCTCGCTAATCTAGCAAGCATTTGATCAATAAAAGGTAGGGGAAAATGGTCTTTCGGGTAGCTTTGTTAAGCTTCCGGTAATCCATACAAGCCCTCCAACTGGTCACAGTCATGGTTGGGATTAATTTGTTCTCTTCATTGGTAACCACGGTTATTCCTCACTTTTTAGGAACGCACTGTACTGGGCTCACCCACTTACTATCCGAGATGGCATAAATTATCTCGACGTCTAGCCATTTGATAATTTCTTTTCGAACCACTTCTCGCATAGCGTCATTCAAGCATCTCTGGGCATCAATGGTTGGCTTATGATCATCCTCTAAGAGAATTTTATGCATGCATAGTGCCGGACTAATGCCTTGGATATCAGCTATCGTCTATCCAATAGCCTTTTTTATGCTGCTGCAGCATCCCTATCAGTTGTTGTTCCTGGTTCTGCATCAACTTGGAAGAGATGATTACGAGCAACATATCATTTAAACCAAGAAAAACATATTTAAGCTGCCCCGGCAGGGACTTAAGGTCTAAAACATGTGGTTCTACAGTTGAGGGCTTTTGGATGATGTGTTCGTTCGAGGTATAATTTAAGGGCTCGAATAACTTACCTGGACGATTGCCTATCCAGTTTACCTCCTCTTGACCTTCAGTGTCAGATATGTCAGAATCTGAGGAGCTGCTGTCGTCGTTGTTGCCGTGACAGTCTTCTAGATGGCTGCTGTGACAGTGACCAAATTTGTTGTCATGGCAGCTCGACTTGATGCGGGGTTGGTCAAGGATTACTGCAGTGATGGCCTTTCATTCTTCTTCTGTATCAGCATGTTTTATTGCTTGGAGAACATTTAGTTTGATCTCTTGATCATTCACTCTCATTGTTAGTTCTCCCTTTTCTACATCAATCAGTGATCTGCCTGTGGCTAAGAAGGGTCGCCCCAGGATGATTGGTGCATTCTCATCTGCTTCACAATCTAAAACAAGAAAGTCAGCAGGAAAAATAAACTTATCCTCTCTTACCAGAATATCTTCAATCTTCCCTTCTGGTTGCACGTAAGAGTGGTCTGCCAGCTGCAGCATAACTGTCGTGGGTCGTGCTCGTCCAATACCTAATTTCTGAAACACAGATTTTGACATTAAATTTATACTAGCACCTAGATCACAAAGTGTCTTACTCACGAATTTATCACCAATTATGCACGGTATGATGAAACACCCAGGATCCTTCTTTTTCTGGGGTGGATGCCTGTGCAGAATAGTCATGCACCCTTCTGTCATTTTTACCGTTTCAAATTTCCCAAGTCTGGATCTTTTCGACATAGCATCCTTGAGAAATTTGGCATAACCGGTCATCTCCTTGATGGCCTCTAACAACGAAATATTGATGTGAACTTGCTTAAAAATATCATAGATCTTTTTGAGTTGGACCTCTTGCTTCTGCTTCTGTAACCGCTGTGGGAAAGGAGGTGGAGGACGATAATCTTCAATTCGCCCTTCACATGGTATTCGGATCTGATGAGGCTTAGGTTCTTCATCCTTCTCCTCTGTCCCTTCTACTGTCGTGACAGGTGTGGTGGCAGCAGGCTGTTTATCTTCTGTCGGGGCAGTGTTTGCGGCAGTCGATTATAGGACTTGTTCCTTAACCGGTTCGGCTTTCTTCTCCAGCCCTGGCAGTTGTTTCCCACTCCTTGTTGTGATGGCTTTGCACTACTCATGTGTGGGTTGTCTAGCGACCTCAGTATCACTAGAGAATCCATCGTTCTGCCTTGGCTTAATATGTTGGGAAACCTGGCCCATCTGTGTCTCAAGTGATTTCAGAGTAGCTTCATGGTTAGTCATTCTCATCTCTATTTTATCCATGAATGACTCAGTCTTCTTGACGAAGTGATCCATATTTGCTATATAAGTTCCTGTCTGTGAAATAAATGTGGCCAATGTCTGCTCCAGTATACTAGGTGTGGCTGCCGGCGGCTGTTGCGGCTGTTGTTACGGTTGCTGCTGAGTCAGGAGTTTAGGTGCCCTCTGGTTTTGAGTGTTCTACACTTGAGGATTCAGTGCGTTGTTTGGGTTACTCCAGGAGAACTTGGGGTCTTTCCTCCAGTTGGGATTGTAATTGTTGGAATCATAGTTTCTTTCCTTGTTAAAGTTTCCAACATACATTCCTTCCTCTAGTTGTAGCGGGTAGTCTTCCGAACTGTGATTCCCACTGCAAGTTTCACATACCTCTTCTACAGAGTAGACAGGTTTTGAATCTTTCTTTAGCAAATTCTCTACTGCCTTTGTGAGGTACGCAACCTGTGTCTTTAGGGAATTGTCGGCTTCATAATCCTTCACAGCTAGTACTCGTTTACCTCTCCTCACTGTGGGGAACTGCTCTTCATTCTTTGCCAGATTTTTCAACACTACCATGGCTTCGTCTGGATCTTTATCCAACAACAATCCATTGGCTGCTGAATCTATTCTCATTCGAGTATGTATGTTGGCAGCATTGTAAAATTTGATGACTTGATTCCAAACAGGGAATCCGTGCATCAGGCAATTCCTCAGAAGAGTAGTAAACATGTCCCATGCCTCGTGCATTGGTTCGTCATCTTCCTGTTGAAAAGTAGCAATTTCGTTACATAATCGCTCAGATAAATGGGAAGGATTAAAACGAGATAAAAATTCACGAGTTAGATCCGCCCAAGTTCGTATTGAACTTGACTTTAGTTTGTTCCACCAAGTTTTCGCTCTGTCCCTCAATGAATGAGGAAATAACCGAAGCCTCAGTATCTCCGGATTTACTCCTGGTAATCTAAACGATCCACAGATTTCTTAGAACGTTTTCAGATGTTCCCTGGCATCCTCTGTAGCAGCACCACTAAACTGGCCAGCGGAATTAATCATGCTGAACAGCACAGGTTTCAGCTCAAAATTTTCAACTTCCACGTCTGGCAGGGTTGTCTCCAGTTCCACATGATCATTGATCACGTAATTAGGGCATGACCGTCGTGTGGCCACGGCAGCAGCAGGCGGTCTGTTTCCTTCATCTCCGATAGGATCTTCAGGATATTAGGGATTCCCTTGGTTGTTCCTCTCGTTATGCATGGCTTCTAATTGTTCCTCAAGATAATCGTTTATGGCTATCAAAAGATGGACTTGGTTCCTGAGATTGCACGAGCATTCGATTTCAGGATCTAGCTGATACTCAAGTTCTTTGTCCCGTCTAGATCTGCGCATAAGCAAACGAAAAACCTTGTGAAAGCACAGGGGGAACAGCCCCAATAAAAATAGAATTTTTTTTTAAAAAAAAGTGCAGTAAAAGTAGGGTAAAGATATGTTGCCAGTCCCCGGCAACGGCGCCAAAAACGTGTTGCGTGTAAAAGAGTCTATCGCAATAGAGTGCAAGTGTACACGACGCAAGTAGTAAAGTGATACACGAAGTATCAGATGTTGAATCCACAGGGACTGGAAATAGCTTTAACCTTGTATTACTGCACAAAAGAGAAAGAAGATAATTTAATTGTTTGTAGGAAAATATTGAAGAATGCTGAAAATAAAAGAGTAAAAGATTCAGGGTAAAGGAATAGGCTGGTATTGATTTGCTCAGTAGTGTAGGTGTTTCACTGTATAGAACTTCATGTTCTATCGTCGCTTCTGTCGCGGCAGCAGCAGCCTGTTGTTGTCGCGGCAGCGATCATACAACTCTATACTTCAAGCTTGGCAAGAATCCCTGATGTGCCTTGTCCTATCCCTAGGTCCAAGTCTGTCGATGAACACGTCTTAGATGATACCTCCCGGCATGAATCAAAGGATGAACATCGATGTTGTTGAATTCTTCCTTAGCCACTTAACCTCGTCCTATCCCTAGGTCCGAGATAGTTCAACCATAAACTGGAGAACCCGTACTTATTCCTTTCGTATACTTAACTCTCCCGATATTAAGTAAATGAGTAATCTCACAATGCTCTCCCGATACTCTTGTAAGATGTTGAAAACCAAAAATAAGCAAACTCGAAGTCTATTTTATTGAACAGAAAAATCCTAAAACAGTACAATCCTTGCAACTACTTTACAGAATCAACCCTTAGCCCTAGGGGAAGTTTAGAACATGATAAGAAGGGGGACAACGACTAGGGTTTTGGGGAAGACGGCTAGAGAATAAGATATCCTCCCCTAGGTCGAATTACATGCCTTTATATAGGCCTTGGGTTCAAGTTTTCTAATAAGGTAAGAATACAAGTTCAAATTAAAGTACAACTCTAATTAAGACTAAGTCTTCAGAGTAGATGCCTTCAATTCGTCCTCTTTTCTTGCTTTGGGTTTCTTCCTTGAACTTTGGGCTTGGCCTTCATTCTGATCTTGGGCTCAGAAAATATAGGAGTGATCCACGATAGACCGGATTAATTTCCTCTATCTGTCGAGCTCCACTTCACTTTTTCCCTTCACCACTGCTGTCGTCAATGGCTGCCACGACAGCGTCATTCTTCTCAACTTCAGTCCTGCGTTCCAGCTCTGCTTCTCCACTGCCATGAGTCTGCTACAGCAGCTACCTGAAAATTTAGCAAAAATCAGTAGCAACTGTGCCATTTTATATAATTGTGATGTATATATGAAATATATCCTAAATGCAATGAATTATGCTTGAATGCAACAGAAATATGGGTTAAATAGGGGGTAAAATATAGAACTTTCACACACTCAACAACCACTACTAAGGTTACCACCCCCACGTCTAGCATCGTAGTGCGGCTTCCTATCCTTCTGTCTCTTGTTGCGATCTCTACCAAAATCACGTTTCGCAGCTCGCTTTCCCGAGCTAGAGCCACCAGCTTGACTTGCCAAACCAAGATTCGATTCAATGTCCTTAGCTCTTGTGACCAAGACATCGAAATCAGTGTAATCAGCCGCAAGCATATAGGTCTTGACATCCGCTACCAGCCCATAACGGAATCGTTCGCACCTTTCCCGCTCATTAGGGATTAGCTCAGGTGCATACTGACTGAGGCGAACAAACTGAATTTCATATTCAGCTACAAACATGTTCCCTTGCATGAGAGACATAAACTCTCTCTTCTTTTCATCGAGGTAACGTACTCCCAGGTACTTCCGTTTGAACGCATTCAAGAAGAACGTCCAAGTCACCTCATCATCCTCCATCCCGGAGATAGTGGTCGCCCACCATGTATAAGCATCACCATGCAACAGTGACACAATATAACCCAACTTTTGTACATTGTTGCAGTTCAACTGACCCAGAATCCTCTTGGTGCTCTCCAACCAAGAGTCATATCCTTCAAGAGATAAGCCTCTGAACTCGGTCCCTCATAGACTGCGAAGACGCTCCAAAGGCAACCTCACATTAGCATCATCCTGATGCACAGCTCCATGAGCTCTGGCTACGGCTTCCTGGAAAGCTCCAGCAATAGCATAAATCAACATGGTCATGTCAGGAGCAGCTTGCCCCTGCACACCCTCGGGTCCAGCAACCCCAGCACCAGCACCAACATTACCAGCCCCAGCTCCTCCACCACCTGGTGTTCCACCAAGAGGAGGAGGAGGTAAATCCTCAACATTCTTGGCATTCTCATTATCAACCATCGATCTTGTAACGCCCCGGTTTTGGGCTCGGAAGTTTTGGGCGTTGACCGGTTCGGTCAAAGTGCTGATCGAATATATAAGAGTGAATTTAGGAAAGCCTAGTTCGGGTTGCATTAAAAATATGGAAAATGTTCTAAAATCATCTTTTAATATATATAAGTGAACTGTGAAATCAATTTTGGAAAATGAGGTTTGGAAGGTTGACATTTTGGCTAGTGACCAAAATGTAATTTTTGAAAGTTTGGTGACAGTTTTATAAAGGATTGAAACTTTGAATCTTTAAGGAGCTATTATTCCAGAAAGAGTTTCTCCAGATTTTTCTAAGATATTTTAAGGCTTTATTCTGATTTTTAAAGATTATGAAAGGGAGGGAAATCATTTTAACCAATTTCTTAACTAACTTTCCATTTTCTCTCAATTTTCCTTTTCTCTCAACCCAAACATAATTCTCCAGATTTCCTTCTCTGATTTTGGCATCTAAATCTCTCATTTCAACTCTCATTTGATTCCTAATCATCTCATCAACAAAACCTCTCAATTTGCAAGTTGTTTCATCAAGCTTTTTGGCTCTAAAATGGAGAAATTCAAGTTTGGAGGTAAGAACGTCCTTCTCCTCTAAACTATCAGTTCTTTACTGAAATTCCTAAGTTCTCAATCCTTGATTTATGTTTTGTTAATGGCTTTTCAATTGAGATCTTGATTTTTGGCTAAAATGCAAGATTTGGTGATTTTGGTGAAATTTTCGTGTGATCTGTTTGGGCAGTGTTTTGGAGTGTCAAAATGATGTTAAATGAATGCTAAATTGATTAGAAGTTGAGGTTTAATCAATGCAATCCCGGATAGGTTGAATTTCCTAAGTTTGGCTTGAGTTTTTGGTTGTTTTTGGAGTCTTTTTGGTGATCTGTTATACCTAGAGGTATAAGGACGTGGTTGTGATCATTTTGTATGTTAATTGATGTATAAAAATGGTTAGAAGTGATGGATCTTGTCTGGGTTAAGTTGTGGAGGTGTTTGGAGGTGATTTCGGTTGTGTTTGGTAGCCAAATTGTTAGATTTGTGATGAGCAGCGAGTTGTGTTGTTGTTGCTGGTGTTTTAATGCATAAGGATGCATTAATGTTCTGTTTTTGTGTGCTTGAAACAAGGGAGTTTGATCCGTGAGCTTTGGAGGTGTTTGCGGAAGGTTTCGGATGCTTGGAAGGCTTGTTGGCTAGTCTTGTTTTGGTTATCGGTGAGTGAAGTTGGGATTTCAGCTTTTAAACCAAGGTTTGAAGGTTTTTGGGGGCTTAGTGTAAGTCTAAACAACTTTGCTAAGCTCAAGAGTAAGTGAATGGATTTTTGCTCTTGAATTGTGTGTGATTTGGTTTTAAAAGCAAATGTGGTTGATGATTGAAATGCATGTGTTTTGCATGGTTTAATTCTGTTTTGTAAGCACGTTTTGGCATGGTTTAATGCTGGTTTTGAAAGTCATTTGAGAAGGATGCTCAAGGTAAGGGATCCTTGGTTTTGTATATGGTAATTGTGATTTTGATGCATAGTGTTGCATGTTGATCAATGGCTTTGTATGATGCTTTAAAACAGTGAATTGATGATGGTAAATGTTACCTTTTGCATATTGATTATGCATGTGAATCATTGGATTAATGAGGTAATGGTTTTGCATATTGGTTATGCATGTGAATCATTGGGCTAATGTTGTGATGGTTTTGCATTATGTTTATGCATGTGGAACATTGGATTAATATGGTAAGATGGTTATATTGGCAAGTGATGTAAATGGTTCTTGGGTTGTTGATCGGATATAGTTAGCCGGCTATAGGATTGGGTGCACCGTGAATTAAGTCGCCTTGGAGGTGGAGTGGTCAAGAGTGGACCGGATAAGCTCCCTTCAAGTATCCTAACGAGATGAGGTCATAATGGAGGTTGTTGCCCATTCGAGGACCTTGGTTAAGCAAAGGTTATATGGTGGTTAAAAGTCCATATGTGAGAACCTTGTGCTTGTTAAGATCACAATGGCAGTGTTAAGTCCATGTGTGGATCTTGTGTGGGATGTCCCGGATCTCGTTAGTGATTATACAACTACCAATCGGTTATGCAAAGGTTGTATGGTGGTTAAAAGTCCATACGTGGAAACCTTGTGCATGTTGAGGTTGTATGGTGTTTAAAAGTCCATGCATGGGAACCTCGGTAAAAGCTAAGGTTGTATGGTGTTTAAAAGTCCATACATGGGAACCTTAGGCTTGTAAGGTCAAATGGTGTTTAAAAGTCCATTTGGGAGACCTTGGATTGGTAGGGTGTATGGAGCGTAGGGACAACGCTCGGAATCCGCGTATCCGATCGGGTTGTTGAGTTGAAAAGTGAATGTGGTTGATCACTTGGAAGCCAATGTAATGTTCTTGATCATAAAGAAGCATGAGATGCTTGAAATGATGCATGGTTGCATGTGAAGCATGAGATGCTTGAAATGATGTATGATTGCATGTGAAGCATGGGATGCTTGAAATGATGCATAATTGCATGTGAGGCATGAGATGCTTGAAAAGATGCATTGTTGCATGAAAAGTGTATGATGCTAGTGAATGCATGTTACTTGTTAAGTTGAACAAGTGTTGGTTATCATTTGGTAAATGATGCATGTGAGCATGAAATATCTATGTTGCATTGGAGTCTTGTAAGACTTGTTTTTTAAGGGCATGTGAAGATGATGTTATGGTTTTTATATTGCCTTGGTTGAATGCATGTGATAGAATATTTGAGCTATGGTTTTAAAAGGTTTCTTGCTTGATGTGGCTTTCAAGTTTAAGAAAGGTATGTTGTGAAATGGGAGTGTTTTCCATGGTTTTGTTTAAGCTTGGCATATGGTGTTTATGCATGATTTGAGCTTGATGTTGAAAAGGGTTTTCAAACTTGGCTTTGGAAAACAAATCGGGTTTGTTTTATAAGTGTTTTAATGACCCGCTGCATTGATGGTGTTTTGGTTTTGAGCATTCCTCACTAAGCATTATGTGCTTACGCTCTTTTTTGTCCATCAATGCAGATTCTTGAAGTTGGACAGCAAGAAGCAAGGGATTCAAGGTGGACTCCATTGGAGATGTATATCTCGGTGAATAGCTATAGTTAATAAGGGCAATGGGGTAGAATCTCTCGAGTTGATGTGTATGTGATCGTATTTGTTTGATCAAGAATGTTTAAATGTTGTTGCTAATGTTGTTGGAACATGAATTGGCTTAAATGAGATTGTTTTGGAAGGTTTGTGCCTAAATGGTTGCTTGTGTAGGAAGCATGCCTATAGATTTGGGGCTTTTCTTATATGTTGTTTCTGTGGAATTGTTGATGCAAGTATGTCTCATTTATGTTGAATTGCGTGTTGGTAAAGTTTGGTGGCTTTTGGAGCATGTTTGAATGATCAATTGTGTGTTTGAGTGAGCAAAATGCAGCATTCTGGGCTAGGCGTTTCGGAACAGGTAACACCGTTTCGGAACGGGTGCCCTGCATGAACCCAGGCGTCCGAAACGGGTGCCACCGTTCCGAAACGGAGAGCATTCTGCCAGACCCCCGTTGCGGAACGCGTTGCGGAACGGCCCTGTGTTTCGAAACGGGCTTTGCCTGTTTCGGAACGGGTGACCGTTGGGGGCTGACATGGGCGGTTAAATGTTTCAAAATGTTTGCATTTTGGTCCTGAATCTTGTTTGTGCAATTGTATGAGTTCGGGATGTCCGTTTGAGCTGAAATTTGGCAGAGAAGCATGAAACATGATTAATTTTAAGTTTGTAACTTAAAATCTGGTTAAGTCCTTAAAGTTTCCAGAATTTACAATTTGGTCCTTAAAGTTGTAATTTGTTCAATTGGGTCCCTGTTTGATCTCTGATGTTTGTGATCTTTGAGTATGTTGTTTGTGTGATCACAATTAGGGTTAATGTGCATCTAGACAAGATTAAAAAGAAAAAAAAGGGTCGTTAATCAAGGTTGACTTTCGGGTTGACTTTGGTTTTCCCCGTGTAATCTTCGTAGTTCGGGTCAACTGTCCAGACCGGGTTACGGGGGTTACATTTGGTGGTATCAGAGCTGAGTTGCGAATGTTGGGGAAAACGGTAAGTTGTTGTGATATGTGTTTGATGTTTATCTTGTTGTGTGGTTGAAAGTTGGTTGAAACATGTGTTTTTGAGTATGCTGTTGATGTTTCTGAGCATGTTGCTGATGTATGCAAGCATGTTTTGTGGTTATGAATCTTGATTGAGTTTATGTGGATATGTGTTGATGCTATGAGCTGATGTTATGCATGGTGAATGTGTTTTGAGCATGTTATGTTGCTAGTATGCTGGTGCAATTGGATGTTGTTTGGTGTAAGCATGATCAAGGTATGTTGTTGATATGCTTGATGTTGTGATATCCATGTTGTGTTGACTGTTATGTCATGTAAAGGGGAGGATTCGGGATACCCATTGCCTTATTAATATAGCTATTGTGTTATTTGGAGTTGGAGTTTGAATCCTTGCTTAATGCTGGTCTAACTGGTTTGTTTGCTTGTTGTGATTGTATGCTTGTTGTTGTTAGTGGTATGGCAAAGTCGATGAAAGAATGGAGGTTGAGTGGGATGGTTGCTGCCTTGGGGCAGGTTGTTAAGGCAAAGAATTCACCCTTTTGTAAAGGTGTTTTGTCTCAGTCTTCTGTGCCTAGTGTTGAGATGGTAAGGCAAGGGAAAGAAGCTGGTTCTGTGATGAAAAGTTCATTATCTGTTGAGCAGGAAGTGTTGGGAACATCTCAGGCTGCGGTAGAGGTAAAGTCAGTGGATGTGCTGGCTAGATGTGTGGGTTTGCCAAAGCAGCATTTGCTTGATTTGGGTGCTGTGGAATATCATGGTTCTACACCGGAGATGTTTGAGGCCTGGTTGGCCAGGGTGATTCTGATTTTGGGTCAGGAAGGCTGTGATTATGCTTGTAAGCTGGGAAGTGTTGTTTCTTTGATGCTGGAGGATGCTTGTGCCTGGTGGACATCTGTGGCGGTGGCGTCACATATTCCTGATATTGATTGGGATTTCTTTGTATCGGCCTTTTATGGGAGATATCTTGGAGAGAAGTTTCCAGGGGTTAAGCAAGGCGCGGGTAGTGCTGTTGTGGGGCAAGTGTTGCTTGGGCAAGGAGTGGAAGTTCAGCCACCGGTATGTGACCGATGTGAAAGGCAACATGTTGGAAGTTGTTGGGGCGCGGGTGCTTGTTGGAATTGTGGTTCTAAAATGCATGTTAAGCGTGATTGTCCACATGGAGTGAAGTCAGCTTTGGTGTTAGCCAAAGGATCTTTGAAAGGTCGTGGGTACGGCCGGGGCAAGGTTCAGAGGTGGCAAAAAAAAAAAGCAGAAGGTTGTGAAGAGTTTGGGAAATGAAGTTTGCTGGAAATGTGGGTCTGCTGGACATATGAGGCGTGATTGTTTGATGTTGGCTCAGAATAGCCAAGGTTCTTTACCGCAAGGAGTTGATGTTGACCCTGGTGTGTTAGTTGGTGCTGCAGTTGTGCCGCAGGAGGATGATGGTTCCGCAAGGAAGAGGGCTCGTCTGATGAAGCTTCAGGGTGGTGTTGTGCTTTCAGGTAATCTTGTTAAGTGATCTTTGCTTTAGTTGCCTTAGTTTGGGTTCTGTTGGTTTTCCTTGTGTGGTAAGTCTAGTCTTGTTGCTAGTATGTTTGGGGTAATGGTAGTTGTGGTTTGGTAATATCATGGGTGTGAGGAAGGCTTAAGTGAGTACCTTGTGGTTAATGGTTGTTGGTATGATGGAGTTAGATAAGTTAAAGGTGAGTTAGGAGGTTGTTCTTAGACAGATTTTGAGGATGTTATTGGAGGGTGTGAACTGGCATTCATGCACAGTTAAAAATCATTGTTATATGCTATATTATATATGTTGGTCCATGCATACATGTGGCATGACACTAGAGGTTTTGCATACATGTACATCAGGCATTGACAGGGCATGTAGGTGATCATGCATACGATGTTCACGCTCGCTAATAACTAATCGAATCTGTTAGTGTTGTGGTTGGATTAGGTTGGATGATGTGTTTTTAGAGGTTGTTTGGTGCTGAGTAAGAGCTAAAAGTGTTGGAGTTTGGTAAACTAGTTGCTAGTGATAGTGAGAGTGGTATAGCCTGTTGGTAGAAGGATAGTGTTTGATGCTCAGAGAGTGTGGTGGTTTGGTGGTGAAGGGTATCGGTTGAGGTTAGTATCGGTTAAGTGGTTTGTTTAGCTAAGAGGAAGTGGTAGTTCCTTGGTGCTAAAGGATGTTGCAGTTTGAGGTTGTGTTTCCAAGGGCTGAGGTAGCTTAGCTTTTAAGTTGTTGTGAAAGGGTTGTGTTGGTTCTTAGCAACCTTTGAGGAGTTCAGAAGCTGTTATGTGTGTTTTGGTTAAGTAATGTTCTGGTAATGCAAGTGTTCTGGTTGAAGTTTGTAGTGAAAGGGCTGTGAAAGATCGAAGGTTTTCGTTGGTTGTTTGGGTTCTTGTGAGAAGTGGTAGGCTGGTTGTGGTTAAGAAAGTTCCATTTGAAGTCAGTTGGTGGTGTGTGGAATGGCTGACGGTTTCAAGTTGGGGTTGTGATGTAATCTTTGGTATCTAGGTGAGTAGTCCTGGTGAGCTGTTATGGTAATGGTTGTGGCGGATGTGAAGGATTGTCAGCTTCGTTGAAGAGTTTGAGTAAACAGTTGATGTATAAGGATTTTTGCTTGTTGGGAAAATCTTTGGAAGAGGTTTGGGAGTTTGCAAGAGTTTTAGAGGCTGAGGGGTTTGCATAGTGGCTGAGTTGGATTGGTTGTTGTCTCTGTGTAAACAAGTCTTGGTAGTTGTGTGCTACAGTGTTGTCTGCTGTAAGAGCTGAAGTTTTTCAGGTTGATGTTGGGATTGTGTACAGTCCGGTTATGTGGAAGGTTAAGTCGTGGTTACCTTTGAGAGTTTGGATTTGAGAACAGTGTATGGTGGAGGTTTTGTGTGGAAAGTGATCAGTGGTGTTGGTTGAGGCTTTTGTGTTGGTTTGTGTGTTGATTTGAGAAGGTTCTGTTTCTCTTTTCGCCGGTTGAAATTTCGAGGACGAAATTTCCTAAGGGGGGAGAGTTGTAACGCCCCGGTTTTGGGCTCAGAAGTTTTGGGCGTTGACCGGTTCGGTCAAAGTGCTGATCGAATATATAAGAGTGAATTTAGGAAAGCCTAGTTCGGGTTGCATTAAAAATATGGAAAAATGTTCTAAAATCATCTTTTAATATATATAAGTGAACTGTGAAATCAATTTTGGAAAATGAGGTTTGGAAGGTTGACATTTTGGCTAGTGACCAAAATGTAATTTTTGAAAGTTTGGTGACAGTTTTATAAAGGATTGAAACTTTGAATCTTTAAGGAGCTATTATTCCAGAAAGAGTTTCTCCAGATTTTTCTAAGATATTTTAAGGCTTTATTCTGATTTTTAAAGATTATGAAAGGGAGGGAAATCATTTTAACCAATTTCTTAACTAACTTTCCATTTTCTCTCAATTTTCCTTTTCTCTCATTTTCTCTCAACCCAAACATAATTCTCCAGATTTCCTTCTCTGATTTTGGCATCTAAACCTCTCATTTCAACTCTCATTTGATTCCTAATCATCTCATCAACAAAACCTCTCAATTTGCAAGTTGTTTCATCAAGCTTTTTGGCTCTAAAATGGAGAAATTCAAGTTTGGAGGTAAGAACGTCCTTCTCCTCTAAACTATCAGTTCTTTACTGAAATTCCTAAGTTCTCAATCATTGATTTATGTTTTGTTAATGGCTTTTCAATTGAGATCTTGATTTTTGGCTAAAATGCAAGATTTGGTGATTTTGGTGAAATTTTCGTGTGATCTGTTTGGGCAGTGTTTTGGAGTGTCAAAATGATGTTAAATGAATGCTAAATTGATTAGAAGTTGAGGTTTAATCAATGCAATCCCGGATAGGTTGAATTTCCTAAGTTTGGCTTGAGTTTTTGGTTGTTTTTGGAGTGTTTTTGGTGATCTGTTATACCTGGAGGTATAAGGACGTGGTTGTGATCATTTTGTATGTTAATTGATGTATAAAAATGGTTAGAAGTGATGGATCTTGGCTGGGTTAAGTTGTGGAGGTGTTTGGAGGTGATTTCGGTTGTGTTTGGTAGCCAAATTGTTAGATTTGTGATGAGCAGCGAGTTGTGTTGTTGTTGCTGGTGTTTTAATGCATAAGGATGCATTAATGTTCTGTTTTTGTGTGCTTGAAACAGGGGAGTTTGATCCGTGAGCTTTGGAGGTGTTTGCGGAAGGTTTCGGATGCTTGGAAGGCTTGTTGGCTAGTCTTGTTTTGGTTATCGGTGAGTGAAGTTGGGATTTCAGCTTTTAAACCAAGGTTTGAAGGTTTTTGGGGGCTTAGTGTAAGTCTAAACAACTTTGCTAAGCTCAAGAGTAAGTGAATGGATTTTTGCTCTTGAATTGTGTGTGATTTGGTTTTAAAAGCAAATGTGGTTGATGATTGAAATGCATGTGTTTTGCATGGTTTAATTCTGCTTTGTAAGCACGTTTTGGCATGGTTTAATGCTGGTTTTGAAAGTCATTTGAGAAGGATGCTCAAGGTAAGGGATCCTTGGTTTTGTATATGGTAATTGTGATTTTGATGCATAGTGTTGCATGTTGATCAATGGCTTTGTATGATGCTTTAAAACAGTGAATTGATGATGGTAAATGTTACCTTTTGCATATTGATTATGCATGTGAATCATTGAATTAATGAGGTAATGGTTTTGCATATTGGTTATGCATGTGAATCATTGGGCTAATGTTGTGATGGTTTTGCATTATGTTTATGCATGTGGAACATTGGATTAATATGGTAAGATGGTTATATTGGCAAGTGATGTAAATGGTTCTTGGGTTGTTGATCGGATATAGTTAGCCGGCTATAGGATTGGGTGCACCGTGAATTAAGTCGCCTTGGAGGTGGAGTGGTCAAGAGTGGACCGGATAAGCTCCCTTCAAGTATCCTAACGAGATGAGGTCATAATGGAGGTTGTTGCCCATTCGAGGACCTTGGTTAAGCAAAGGTTATATGGTGGTTAAAAGTCCATATGTGAGAACCTTGTGCTTGTTAAGATCACAATGGCAGTGTTAAGTCCATGTGTGGATCTTGTGTGGGATGTCCCGGATCTCGTTAGTGATTATACAACTACCAATCGGTTATGCAAAGGTTGTATGGTGGTTAAAAGTCCATACGTGGAAACCTTGTGCATGTTGAGGTTGTATGGTGTTTAAAAGTCCATGCATGGGAACCTCGGTAAAAGCTAAGGTTGTATGGTGTTTAAAAGTCCATACATGGGAACCTTAGGCTTGTAAGGTCAAATGGTGTTTAAAAGTCCATTTGGGAGACCTTGGATTGGTAGGGTGTATGGAGCGTAGGGACAACGCTCGGAATCCGCGTATCCGATCGGGTTGTTGAGTTGAAAAGTGAATGTGGTTGATCACTTGGAAGCCAATGTAATGTTCTTGATCATAAAGAAGCATGAGATGCTTGAAATGATGCATGGTTGCATGTGAAGCATGAGATGCTTGAAATGATGTATGATTGCATGTGAAGCATGGGATGCTTGAAATGATGCATAATTGCATGTGAGGCATGAGATGCTTGAAAAGATGCATTGTTGCATGAAAAGTGTATGATGCTAGTGAATGCATGTTACTTGTTAAGTTGAACAAGTGTTGGTTATCATTTGGTAAATGATGCATGTGAGCATGAAATATCTATGTTGCATCGGAGTCTTGTAAGACTTGTTTTTTAAGGGCATGTGAAGATGATGTTATGGTTTTTATATTGCCTTGGTTGAATGCATGTGATAGAATATTTGAGCTATGGTTTTAAAAGGTTTCTTGCTTGATGTGGCTTTCAAGTTTAAGAAAGGTATGTTGTGAAATGGGAGTGTTTTCCATGGTTTTGTTTAAGCTTGGCATATGGTGTTTATGCATGATTTGAGCTTGATGTTGAAAAGGGTTTTCAAACTTGGCTTTGGAAAACAAATCGGGTTTGTTTTATAAGTGTTTTAATGACCCGCTGCATTGATGGTGTTTTGGTTTTGAGCATTCCTCACTAAGCATTATGTGCTTACGCTCCTTTTTGTCCATCAATGCAGATTCTTGAAGTTGGACAGCAAGAAGCAAGGGATTCAAGGTGGACTCCATTGGAGATGTATATCTCGGTGAATAGCTATAGTTAATAAGGGCAATGGGGTAGAATCTCTCGGGTTGATGTGTATGTGATCGTATTTGTTTGATCAAGAATGTTTAAATGTTGTTGCTAATGTTGTTGGAACATGAATTGGCTTAAATGAGATTGTTTTGGAAGGTTTGTGCCTAAATGGTTGCTTGTGTAGGAAGCATGCCTATAGATTTGGGGCTTTTCTTATATGTTGTGTTTCTGTGGAATTGTTGATGCAAGTATGTCTCATTTATGTTGAATTGCATGTTGGTAAAGTTTGGTGGCTTTTGGAGCATGTTTGAATGATCAATTGTGTGTTTGAGTGAGCAAAATGCAGCATTCTGGGCTAGGCGTTTCGGAACAGGTAACACCGTTTCGGAACGGGTGCCCTACATGAACCCAGGCGTCCAAAACGGGTGCCACCGTTCCGAAACGGAGAGCATTCTGCCAGACCCCCGTTGCGGAACGCGTTGCGGAACGGCCCCGTGTTTCGAAACGGGCTTTGCCTGTTTCGGAACGGGTGACCGTTGGGGGCTGACATGGGCGGTTAAATGTTTCAAAATGTTTGCATTTTGGTCCTGAATCTTGTTTGTGCAATTGTATGAGTTCGGGATGTCCGTTTGAGCTGAAATTTGGCAGAGAAGCATGAAACATGATTAATTTTAAGTTGGTAACTTAAAATCTGGTTAAGTCCTTAAAGTTTCCAGAATTTACAATTTGGTCCTTAAAGTTGTAATTTGTTCAATTGGGTCCCTGTTTGATCTCTGATGTTTGTGATCTTTGAGTATGTTGTTTGTGTGATCACAATTAGGGTTAATGTGCATCTAGACAAGATTAAAAAGAAAAAAAAGGGTCGTTAATCAAGGTTGACTTTCGGGTTGACTTTGGTTTTCCCCGTGTAATCTTCGTAGTTCGGGTCAACCGTCCAGACCGGGTTACGGGGGTTACAGATCTAGTATTGATTCTCAGCTCTCTACGTGGCCCCATTGTAAAAACAATGTGATGAAAAAAAATGCAATAAATACAATTATGCACAATAAGGTAAGTAATCCTAGTACTCAAGCTCATTTTCGAAATCAATTCTTCTCATTAGTTTTGATATGGCAATGGGATTCTCAACCACACTCCAAACATAGCATAGCATCACATAATCATCCCAACTTAACCACACATCACTGTTCATACATCAAACTTTCACTGAAAAGACACGATCATGCATAAACACATACAACAACCACATACCAAACCCTAATTATTCGATAACCTGCTATGATACCAACAAATGTAACCCCCTTAGCCCAGCCTAGATGCTTGACCCGAAGTATGAAGATTACACGGGGAAAACCAAAGTCAACCCAAAAGTCAACCTTGATTTACGACCCTTTTTCCATTTTAATCTTGAGTTTTAAGACAATTTCTTGTTTTTAACATTAAAACCACTTAAAAATCTTTAACAAAGGATTGATAACTTGGGAATTTCAGTAAATATCTGATCATTAGAGGAGAAGGACGAAGCTTACCTCTAATGGATGATTTCTCCTTAATTTGGGCAAGTTTTCTTGAAAATTCAATGTAGAAATCAAGTGGATTTGATGAGGAATTGATTAAGAATCAAAGGAAGATTAAAATCTCATCAAATGAAGTGAAAATCAAAGGATATTTGTTGGAGAGAATGTGTTTGGTTGAAAAGAATTTGAGAGAAAATAAATTGAGGGAAAATTTGTGAAAAGTAGTTATGAATAGTCAAAGGTAGTTTCTAGTTTAATTAACCTTCATTTCCTTTAATTAAAACATTAATTAAATCAACCAAATTAAGGAAAAATCTGATGAAAATATTTTGGTAAAATTATCTCCTTAAAGATTCAAAGTTTCAATCCTTTACAAAACAATCACTACTAAACTTTGCAAAAACTGCGATTTGGTCACTACACCGAAATGTAGTATTTCCAAACCTTATTTTGTAAAATTGAATCCACCATTACCTGTCATATATTATATGAGGATTTTTAGATATTTTTTTATATTTTTAAAGCATCTCAAACTAGGTGTTCCCTAAAACTCCTTTTAAGATTCGAACAGTTTTCTGACCGGTCCGATTCGAACTCTAACATCTAGGCCCAAATTTGGGGTGTTGCAAACGAGATGGAGGATTTTCATGGACTATAGAAAGATCAAAAAAGCAATCAACAAGGACCATTTCCCTCTCTCATTCATTGATCAAATGCTAAATAGATTGGTGGGAAAAGCATTTTATTGTTTTCTTGACGGATATTCAGGGTACAATCATATTTCTGTAGCACCTGAGAACGAAGAAAAAGCGACATTCACATGTCCGTATGGTACCTATGCTTTCAGAAGAATGCCCTTTGAACTCTGCAATGCCCCAACAACTTTTTAGAGGTGTATGTTGGCCATTTTCTCAGATATGGTTGAGGAATTTTTGGAAGTCTTCATGGATGATTTTTCAGTCTCCAGGGAAGATTTTGATTTGTGCCTGGGAAATCTGGCCAAGGTGCTTAAGCGATGTGAAGAAGCTGATTTGGTGCTCAATTGGGAGAAATGTCATTTTATGGTGACTGAATGAACAGTCTTGGGTCACAAAATATCGAAGAATGGCATTGCGGTGGATAGAGCAAAGATTGGGGTAATTGAGAAGCTGCCTCCTCCCACCAATGTGAAGAGCATCAAGAGTTTCTAGGGCCATGTTGGCTTCTATAGAAGGTTCATCAAGGACTTCTCCAAGATCTCCAAGCCACAGTGTAATTTGCTACAACAAAACCAGCCCTTAATATTCGATGAAAAATGCCTCAGCGCTTTCAAAGAACTGAAGGAGAAACTTACCTCAGCACCTATTGTTGTTCCACCTGATTGGATCTCACCTTTTGAGTTGATGTGCGACGCAAGTGACTACGCAATAGGAGCAGCTCTCGGAAAATTCCAAGGTAAACTCTTTCATGTTATTTATTATGCTAGCTGCACATTGAATGATGCACAAATCAACTACACCACAGCTGAAAAGGAATCGTTGGTTGTTGTATTTGCCTTTGATAAGTTTAGGTCATATTTAACAGGCAGTAAAGTTATTGTTCACACCGATCACTCGGCTATTAAATACTTAGTGACCAAAAAGGATGCTAAACCTAGACTTATTAGGTTGATACTACTCTTGCAAGAATTCAATTTGGAAGTTAGGGATAGAAAAGAGTGTGAAAACCAAGTAGCTGACCATCTTTCTAGGCTAGAAAACAATAAAGAAAAACACGATAAAATAGAAATTAAGGAGGAATTCCCTGATGAGAAAATACTATATGCTGCAACAATCCCTTGGTATGCTGATATTGTTAACTTTCTCGTTAGTGGTATTTTGCCTCTTGATTTGAATAGACAGGGACAAAGGAAATTCAGGCATGATGCAAGATCCTATTTTTGGGACGAACCATATTTGTTCAAGAAAGGTGCTGACCAGATCATTAGACGGTGTGTCCCTGAAGAAGAGCACAAGGAGATACTCTTCCAAAGTCATTCATCTCCTTGTGGCGGACATTTTGGAGGAACTAGGACTACTGCAAAGGTCCTACAATCGAGAATCTATTGGCCCATTCTCTTCAAGGATGCACACACATTTTATAAATCATGTGATCTTTGCCAAAGGACGGATAACATTTCAAGGAGGCATGAAATGCCATTGCAAGGAATCTTGGAGGTTGAACTTTTTGTTGTATGGGGAATGGACTTCATGGGACCATTTCCTTCATCTTATGGAGACTTATACATTCTTTTCGTTGTGGACTAAGTATCTAAATGGGTTGAAGCAGTTGCTACTCCATGGAATGACTCTAAGACCTTCATGAAATTCCTTCACAAGAATATCTTCACAAGATTTGGGACACCAAGAGCAATTATCAGTGATGAAGGAACCCACTTTGATAACAAGCTAATTGCTAAAGAATTACAGAGGTATGGTGTGAGGCATAAGATTGCTACATCATATTATCCTCAGACTAACGGTCAGGCTGAAGTTTCAAATAGATAAATCAAGCAGATACTTGAGAAAGTGGTCAACCCAAAAAGGAAGGATTGGTCTTCTAAGCTTGATGAAGCTCTTTGGGCTTATCGTACAACTTACAAGACACCTTTGGGAATGTCACCATTCAAGCTAGTCTATGGGAAAGCTTGTCATCTACCCGTTGAACTCGAGCACATGGCCTATTGGGCCATTAAGAAGCTCAACATGGATGCACAACTGGCTGGAGAAAGAAGGCTCTTAGAGTTGAATGAAATGGAAGAATTCAGATCAAGCCTATAAGAATGCATGCTTATACAAGAAGAAAACTAAGAAGTGGAATGACAAACATCTTTTGTCGCGACATTTCTCAGATGGGTAACAAGTGCTCCTTTATAACTCCAGACTTAAGCTCTTTCCAGGCAAGTTGAAGTCACGATGGTCAGGTCCTTTCCTAGTCCACAATGTCTGTTCCCATGGTGTGGTGGACATCAAGAAGCTTGATGATGATACAATATCCAAGGTAAATGGAGAACATCTGAAGCTTTACAATAGGGCCCCAGATTTGCGCGATAAGTCCTCCTTCACCCTCCATGATGCGTAAGAGTTTGAACCCCTTTCTTTTCTATTTTGCTACAGTGTTTTTATGTTTTTATGTTCATAAATAATGTAGTTTAATCTTTATCCTTATTTCGTATTCTAGGCTTTAATCCCTTTTGTCTTTTTGCTTTATTATGCTTTAAGGTCAGGTTTGTTTGTTTCAATCTGAGCAGCCCTAGGGACGCATGTGGTAGGTCAGGGTGTAATGGCGTATCATGCTTTTGTCTTTATAAGGATGCAAGGAATGGAAAATTAAACTTTTCCAACATGAAAGGAAGCCGGCTCAAAAAGGGAAAAAAGAGGGGAAATTAATTAACCCTTTCACCTTTTCCTTTAAAGAAAACCCTAGCAATTATTACCTAGGTATTTTCTCTTTCTTCTTGTTCACCTTTTCAATTAATAACCCCTTGTCTCTATCTTACACACACGCCGCCCAAACACCCGAACATTCTCTCTCCTTCACATAGTGTCAGTTACCTCCCTTAACTCCCATCACCCTCATCATCAACTCCCACTAACTCTCTTTCATCAAATCAAAAAGAAAAAAACCCCTCACCTTCATCTTCTCCAACCAGCACAACCCAAAAACCCAACCAAACTTCTTTTTCCCATCTCACCCATATTTTCCTTCTTTTTGCTCAACAATGGTGCGATGCAAAAGAGTTGAAGGCGTCTGTGGAAGTAGCCAACCAAAGTCCGTGCTTATAAAAAAAAATTGGACGATAAAGCAAAGGAGCGCTTCCAAACCCTCCAAGACCGGAAGTTGCTGCCGGAGCAAGGGTTTAAGTTTCCCACTCAAGGGGAACTAGGGTTTGACAAAGATATGATGGACATCGTCGCAACCCATAGATGGGCTACTTTCGTTCCCCACCCAGAGAACATTTGCATCCCTATCGTCTAGGAGTTCTATGCGCATCTCACTAGCCCCACTCAATCCAGCGTATATGTGCGTGGAGACCAAATCAAATTTACAGTGGCCAAGATCAACAAGTTCTTCGGCCTTAAGAACTCAAAAGACCACCACACACCCTTCGCTAAAAATGTTGACCCGCAAACCATCAAAGAAGTGATGGAAGATTTATACTTTGAAGGCACGAACCTTGATGCATCCAACAAGGCAATAGAGCGCACACGTCTTAATCCAGAGGCCAAACTCTGGATTCATTTTGTCAAGAACAAACTCATTCCAACCTCTCATACAACTATTGTTAACATTCCAAGGCTCCATATACTTCATTCAATCCTAAATGGCAAGTCCATTGATGTCGAGAAAATCATTGTGGACGAAGTATACGCGTGCTTGAAGAGAAAGTCCAGCCCGCTGATCTTCCCAAACCTCATTATTGCCATGTGTCGTGAAAAATGAGTACTTGAAGACTCCATTGCTGATGCCAAGAATTCAGGAAAAGGTCCTATTACACCAGACATGGTCCCCTCCATCAAAGGATTCGACGAGGATGCACCAGCAGAAACACTGGCTAGAGGAGCAAAAACTTTTGATGCAGCAAGAGTTACTACATTGGTTGCCTCTACCACTCGTCTTCAAGAAAACATGTGAAAAATGCGCGAGGACCTGATTGCTTTCTTTGGGTATATCAAGGAGAGGGATGCGGTCATGAACAATCAATTCAAGGAAATCCTACCACATATCAGCATCGATTTCCCAGCCTTCTCTGAATCCCTAAAGGCACATGAGAAGGACCCTTCCCCCACTAGCCAGAAGACACCGGTCTCCAGCAGAAGCCCTACTCAGACCCAGTCTTCCTCCCATAATCAAGAAACAAATGCTACAACAAGCCCCCTACAAAAGAAGAGAAAGCGAAAAACCAAAGCTCCCAAAGATGCCAAGCACAAGAGTCGTCCGTTGATCCTGTCAACACTGTGATAGTTGAATCATAAGAAGATAAGTCCATGCACTCCATCCCAGCACAATCACCTACACAAACCCCAAGCACTGCCCTATCAACAAGAACGTGAAGCAAACGCACCGCCGGCAGAGTTTGGAACACACCGACTGAGGAGAATGAATCAGATACCAGCTCCACCAATCAAAAGACTCCAGTCAAGATAGAACCTACCCCTCTACCAGAACAGAACGAGGTTGACCCTCATATCGCCTTATTCTAGTCCTCTAGCATCAAACACAAAGCCACCAAATTAGCACCATCAAGCAATAAGGTCTTCTTCACTTTGTATTGCATTTAGATTAGTTGTTTTTCATTTTATTTTTGTTTCATTGAGGACATTGCATTCTTCAAGTTTGAGGGTGTTAGTGCCCTTTTGTTAGTTATTTGCATTGCATCAGTAGGTAGAAACAAAAATTATGCTATGTCATTTAGTTTATCTCTATGATAGTTTTATGAATAAATTAATGATGCCCGATGATGAATAATTTTTTATGGCCATGGATTGACATGCATGACTATTGAGATTGGTAGAATTAACTCTTGGGTTTGATGCTTGATCTTTGTATTGTTACACGATTGTATGCTTCTTAGGTTTAAGACTGTTATAGAAATGTTTTTAGAACTTATGCTTATCCTTGTGTAACTGAATTTAATGATCTCAAAAAAATATTTTGAAGCGGTAAAGGCTTAGTTAATCTCCCTTGTGCTTATTGAATATACTAAACTGTGAATAAATGCTACGACATGCTTATAGAAGGACACTCCGCTTTGTGTTGCATTGCCTGGAAATCAAGCTTAAATAAATGGCAGCAACATCAAATGAGTCAATGAAAGTTGTCACATGATGACTCTACCTACTAGCTCGAGGATGAGAGGTATGCTCCATGCTCATCTAAAGTGAGGGATGGTAGGTGTGATGAGCTGACACCCATCTAAAAAAACAATTTAATTATGGGAGTAAATTTTTTTTCCTAAAAAAGTTCAAACACTAGGATGAACTTGAGTTTTTGTAAGAAATTTTTCTAGCTCTATTAAGCTTAAGTTGCATGCAATTACGCACACGCTAACAAAAGATCTTACCCTAGGGAATAATTCTTAAAATCTCAATTATGTCTAAAGTATTAAAGCCTTCCTTCCTTGAGGACTGAAATTTTTCCATAACAACTACCTTGAGCTTAGTTTTTGCCACAACATTTTCTCTATTTCTCTCTACTCATTGCTTGAGGACAAGCAATAACTTAAGTTTGAGGGTGTGATAACTTGCCAAAATACTTATATTTTAAACCTTCTTACTTAGGTATTTGTTTGTATCAATGTCATTTTATAGCATATAGGTGCATTTAGGGGCATATAATTCCATACATCTTTGCTTGTTGATGGTTTGGCTTAATTTTACAAGATTGGATGATGCTTGAAGAGTATGTGTTGGTGCTGTGATGTGCAGGTTGAAGCAGGTGTGAAGTTGGAAAAGGAGGAAAATGCTGCAACATTTTGGACAACATTTCTGGGTGCAAAAAAGAACAAAGCAACGCGTACATTCTTAGAGCCCACATGTGCGAGCCCCTTTTTTGTCTGATTGTGCCTCACAAGCAGAGGGAATATTCCCCAAGACGTCAAAGAATATTAGGGCACAAAACTCTATGAGCCCCCACTATATAAAGGACACGAGGCCCTCATTAAAAGGGAGAGCGGGAAAAAGGTGTGTAACCCCCTTAGCCCGACCTAGACGGTTGACCCGAACTACGAAGATTACACGGGGAAAACCAAAGTCAACCCGAAAGTCAACATTGATTAACGACCCTTTTTTTTCTTTTTAATATTATCTAGATGCACATTAACCTTAAGCATACCCTTGAGAAAAGCATACTTGGAAAGCACAACGATCGGAAAACAATAAGGGACTCAATTGCACAACATACAAAGTTAGGGACCAATTTGTAAATTCAGAAAAGATGAAGGACTCAGCTGATTTTTAAATTACCAATATCAAATTAATCATATTACATGCTTCCCTGTCAAATTTCACCTCAAACGGACATCTCAAACTCAAGCAATTGCAAATACAAAATTCGGGACTAAAACGTAAAGCTTGCAAACCTTTAACCATTCAAATCAGTGCCCAACGGTCTAGTATTTCGGAACGGGGGTTGACCGTTCCGGAACGCGGGTTCGTTTCGAGACCAGTATCGAAATAGGGCTTGGCAGTGGCCAATTCGTTTCGGAACGGCCTCTACCCGTTTCGAAACACGAAGGCCATTACAGGCCCCCGTTTCAAAACGCGGGTGCCCGCTCCGATACGGATTGCCCAGAATGTGTAGATTTTGCTGGTTTAACATACAATTAACCATTCAAACACATCCCTATGACCTCCTAATCATGCCAACAAGTCATCATACATATAAGGTACACATTTGCATCATCAAAACTCATTCATGCCATCAATTAGGAAAAACCACAAGTCTATAGGCATGCATCCTAATATTGGAAACCAACCAATCATCAAATCATCAAAGCAAACACCAAAAGGCCATTTACATGTCCAAAACATCATAGGCATCATGCCAAACTTAGGGAGTCCAGAACATCTCCCAACAACACAACCTAGGTTCACATTGCCAAATACCAAAAGCTATTAATGTTGTAAAAATAGTCACCATATATGAGCTTAGCCTTCCCTTGGATTCTTAGCCTCCTTGCTGCCCTTGAAGCACTTCAATTCTCTGCATTATTGGTTCAAGAAAGAGAGCGTAAGCACAAATGCTTAGTGAGACATGCTCTAAAGAAACACCACAATAATGCACCATATAGAACACCTTCCAAAAAGGTCTTTTTATACATAAACATCATTTCTCATGCAACAATGCATACACAACAAGCATCTCATGCTTCATTAACATCAACATGTCATATTGGCTTCCAAGTGATAATCCATAACCATTTTCAACACAAAACACAATCGGATACGCGGATTACAAGCGTTGTCCCATACGCTTCATACACACTACCAAACACACAAGGTGGAGTTTACCGGTACAATCACAACCCCTCAACACCCGTGATGGAGTTTAACGGTACAATCACAACCCCTCCACATCACTCATTGGTAGTTGTATAACATCACTAACGAGAACACGGGACACTCAACACAAGATCCA
The DNA here is from genome assembly GCA_958450335.1 of Hibiscus tridactylites. Taxonomy (NCBI): domain Eukaryota; kingdom Viridiplantae; phylum Streptophyta; class Magnoliopsida; order Malvales; family Malvaceae; genus Hibiscus; species Hibiscus tridactylites. The sequence goes on along the minus strand of OY288290.1, from coordinate 45,035,462 downwards.
CACATGGAATTTTAACCACCATTGTGACCTTAAACATCTCGTTAGTGTACTTGGATGGAGTTTACGGTACAATTACAACCCCTCAACATCCAAGGCGACTTCATTCACGGTGCACCCAATCCTATAGCCAGCTAACTATATCCGATTCAAGTACTTTAAAACCAACACATCACTTGCCAATATACATCTTTAATCATCAACAATTCACTGTTTTAAAGCCTTTAATCAAGCCATTTAACAACATGCATCACTATGCATCAAATCCACATTTTCAACATATTAAACCAAGGATCTCTTACCTTGAGCACCCTTCCATACAGGGCTTTCAAAACCAGCATTAACCATGCCAAAACATGCTTTCAAAATAGAATTTCAACATGCAAATTAAACACATTGCATCCAACCACCTCATGGTTCATCAAAGAGAGAGTTTCTCCGAAAACTTACTCTTGAGCTTAGTTAAGTTGCTTAGACTTAAACTAAGCTCCCAAAACCTTCAAACATTGGTTACAAAGCTGTAAACCCAACTTCACTCACCAATTCCGTTTCGCAAGCTTGCCGAAACGCCGTTCAAGCCTCCGGATCAACACCACAAGGATCCGAAGATGTCTCCCCTGTTTTAAACACATCAAAGCAGAGGATTAATACATCATCATGCATTAAAATCTTCAGCCATTACACCTAAACTCGCTGCTCTCACCAAATATAACATTTCGGCTACCAAACACAACAAAAATCACATCCAAACTCATCCACAACATTACCCAGCCAAGATCCATCACTTCAAAACATTCTTAAACATCAATTAACATCCAAAAAGATCCTAAACTCGTCCTTATAGCCCCAGCTATAACAGAACACCAAGATCACCGCAAAAACCACCATTTTCACAAGTAAAAACTTAGGAAAATCAACCTATTCGGGATTGCACTGATTAAACCTCAATTACACATCATTAAACGTCCAAAATACATTAAAAAGCCATCACGAAACAGAGCCCAAACAATCACCACGAATTTCTTTAAGATTTAATCTAAATCTTGAGTTTTAAGCCAAAAATCAAGATCACAACATTAAAACCTTTTATAAAACTCAATTTAAGGATTGAGAACTTGGGAATTTCAGTAAAGAACTGAGTATTTAGAGGAGAAGGACATCCTTACCTCTAAATGTAGATTTCTCCTTGTTTAGAGCCAAAATCCTTGAAAATCCAATAAGCAAATGAAGAGGATTTAATGTAGAAAGGATTAGGAATCATTAGATGTTTGAAACCTCATCATTTATGGTGAAAATCAAAAGAAATGATGCTGTGGAAATGTGTTTGGCTGAGCGAATTTTGAGAGAAAATGAGATGAGAAAGTTCTAACAAAAGTTAGTTATGAAAAACTAAAATATGATTTCCCTCTTTTCTTTTAATTAATTAAACATTAAATGAGTCATTAAAATTAAGAAAAATCTGGAGAAATCCTTACTTGGGTAAATTAGCTCCTTAAAGATTCAAAGTTTCAATCCTTACAAAACAGCCACCACTGAACTTTTCAAAAATTACATTTTAGTCACTATTTCGAAATGTCACACTTCCAAATATTATTTTGTAAAATTGATTTCACCACTCTCTTATATATATTAAAAGGGGATTTTTAGATATTTTTCCATATTTTTAATGCATCCCGAACTAGGTTTTCCCTAAAGCCACCTTTTATATTCGAACCGAAAATCAGACCGGTCCGGTTCAGACCCTAAACTTCCAAGCCCAAAATTGGGGTGTTACAACTCTCCCCCCTTAAGAAATTTCGTCCTCGAAATTTACCTGGAGGAAAAAGGTATGGAAACTGCTTTTCCATGCCATCCCTCATTTCCCACGTGGCTTCCTCAGCACCACGATGCTTCCACAACACCTTTACCAACTCAATGGTCTTGCCTCGAAGTACTTTATTGTCCGAATCCAGAATTTCCACCGGCTCCTCATCATAGGTCAAGTCTGGATTCAACTCCACTTCCTCCACAGGCATAACATGCGAAGGATCCGATCTATACCTCCGAAGCATAGAGACATGAAATACATCATGAATCTTTTCCAACTCTTGCGGTAACCTCAACTTGTACGCAACAGGACCCACACGCTCAATCACCTCGTAGGGTCCAATGTACCTAGGGCTCAACTTACCCTTTCGACCAAACCTAATCACCTTTTTCCAAGGCGAAACTTTCAAAAACACACGGTCACCCACCGCATACTCAATCTCCCTACGCTTCAAATCCGCGTAAGACTTATGTCGATCAGAAGCTGCCTTCAAGCGCTCACAAATGAGCTTCACCTTCTCGGTGGTTCCTTTCAACAAAGTTGGCATCGAAACCAACTTCTGACATGTTTCAGCCCAACAAAGAGGAGTTCTGCACTTCCTCCCGTACAAGGCTTCATAGGGTGCCATTTGAATACTTGCCTGGTAGCTATTGTTATAAGCAAACTCCACCAACGGCAAATGCTTCTCCCAAGAACCCTGAAACTCAATCACACAGCACCTCAACATATCCTCCAGCACTTGGATAACACGCTCAGACTGTCCATCCGACTGTGGATGATAAGAAGTACTGAAATTCAACCGTGTACCCAAAGCCTGATGTAAACACTCCCAGAAACGCGATGTAAACCTCGGATCTCTATCCGACACGATCGACTTTGGCACACCATGCAGCCGCACAATCTCAGCAATGTACAACTCTGCAAGCTTGTTCAAGGTATACGTAGCATGCACAGGCAAGAAATGCGCACACTTCGTCAGGGGGTCCACAATCACCCATACCGAATTCTTCTTCGATGTCGAAAAAGGTAAACCAGACACAAAGTCCATGGTAATCATTTCCCACTTCCACTCAGGAATCCTCAACGGTTGCAACAACCTAGAAGGAAACTAATGCTCAGCCTTAACTCGCTGACATACCATGCACTTGCTCACATACTCAGCCTCATCTTTCTTCAAACCCACCCAATAGTACTCATCATGAAGATCATGATACATCTTAGTACTACCAGGGTGCATAGCAAATGGACTACTATGAGCTTTAGTCAGAATAGCACGCCTCAACTCAGCATCATTGGGCACTACTATCCGACTCCCAAAACATAAAACTCCATCATCATTAAAACAGAAATCCGATGGCCTATCCTCAGCAATATCCTGAACATGTGGCACCAAGGAATCATCCAACAGTTGCTTATCCTTTATCAACTGAACCAAGGATGGTTTCACTTGCAACTCAGCCACAAGACCACCATCACGCGAAATGCTCAAACTGGCAAACATAGCCCTCAACTCCACTGCCACCTTCCTACTCAAGGCATCCGCTACAACATTAGCTTTTCCCGGATGATACTCGATCGTCAGATCGTAATCTTTAAGCAACTCCACCCAACGTCGTTGCCTAAGATTCAACTCTTTCCGAGACATCAGATACTTCAAACTTTTGTGATCCGCGTACACAGTACACTTCTCACCATACAGGTAATGTCTCCAAATTTTCAGAGCAAAAACCACCGCAGCTAACTCAATGTCATGCGTAGGATAATTGCGCTCATGCACCTTCAACTGACGCGGTGCATAAGCCACTACCTTACCCTCTTGCATCAACACACAACCCAAACCAACGTAAGACGCGTCACTATACACCACAAACTCTTTCCCTGATTCAGGTTGAACCAAGATAGGAGCTTGCGTCAAAGCTGCCTTCAGCTTCTCAAAAGTCTGCTGTCTCGCTTCTGTCCACTCATACTTAACATCCTTCTGCAACAACTTCGTCAAAGGTGCAGCAATCTTCGAAAATCCATCCACAAACCTCCGATAGTATCCCGCCAAACCAAGGAAACTACGAACTTCATGAACAGACTTAGGAGGCTTCCAATTCATCACTGCCTCAATCTTCTTAGGATTAACACGAATCCCCTCAGCAGAAACCACATGACCAAGGAACACAACTTCCCTGAGCCAGAACTCACACTTGCTTAACTTAGCATAAAGCTGATTCTCCAACAAAGCCTGCAACACAATCCTCAAATGCCCTTCATGCTCCTTCTCAGTACGAGAGTACACAAGGATATCATCAATGAACACCACAACAAACTTATCCAAGTATTCATGGAACACTCTATTCATCATGTCCATAAAAGCTGCAGGAGCATTCGTCAAACCAAACGGCACCACAAGGAACTCATAATGCCCATACCTCGTTCTGAAGGCTGTCTTTGGCACATCCACATCCTTCACCTTCAACTCGTAATACCCTGACCTTAAGTCAATTTTAGAGAACACAGCCGCTCCCCGAAATTGATCGAAAAGATCATCAATCCTCGGCAATGGATACCGATTCTTGATAGTCAACTTGTTCAGCTGACGGTAACCAATGCACATTCTCATAGTGTCGTCCTTTTTCTTCACAAACAAGACTGGTGCACCCCAAGGTGACACACTCGGCCGAATGAAACCACGATCAAGCAACTCCTGAAGTTGTGTCTTCAGCTCCTTCAACTCTTTAGGTGCCATTCGATAAGGAGTAATGTACACTGGAGTTGTGTTTTCATACAGCTCAATCCCAAACTCCACCTCTCGATTAGGAGGCAATCCTGGTAACTCCTCCGGAAACACACCAGGAAACTCTCGCACAGTCCTGATATCTTGAACTCGCAACTCTTTAGAGCTAGGGTTCATCACAAAGGCTAGGTAGGCTTCACAACCTTGCCTCAGCATTCGGCTCGCCTCCAATGTAGACACCACATTGGCAAGAAACTTTACATTCTCACCAACCACCACTACCTCATAACCATCCGCAAGCTTCAACGAAACTCGCTTGTTCTCAAAATCCACTACAGCTTGATGTTCAACAATCCAATCCATACCAAGGATTACATCAAACCATAGAAAGGCAATTCCATAAGATCAACATGAAAAACATGGTTTTGCACAACCAAGGGACACCTTCTATACAACTTCCGTGTCACAACGGTCTCACCAAAAGAACTAGTTACACGCATACCAACATCCAAAGACTCGACAGGCAAACCAAGCAATTGATCATGTTCACGTAATATGTATGAGTGTGTAGATCTAGAATCAATCAAGGAAAGTAATGACAAGGATTGCAAAGTGAAGGTACCTGCGATCACATCCGTGTCATTCCTCCCCTCTCGTTGCGCATACACTCGAGCCTGGCCTCCACCCTCAGGTTGGACTGCCACCACATGTGCCACATTCCTTCCACCATCATCTCTGCGCTGGAAGTTACCACGGTCGTGCCCACGACCTCTCTGTGGTGCAACAACTCCAGGAGCACGTCTTTGACCACCACCGGCCAACAAAGGACACTCCCTCCTCATGTGGTCTGTCGAACCACAATTCCAGCACGAATTACCAGTCACTACAACAGGAGCCTGCACCTCTCTCGCTGCCCGAGGACAATAACGTCTCAAATGACCACGTGATCCACACGCCCAGCACGTGTTCCGATCAGCTCTCGCCCTGTCTCCCTGAACATACGCACCATGCCCTCCACCACCACACCTAGCAGAAGACTGATACCTCCGATCACGTCCTCTCTTGTTCCGTCCACCACCGGAACTATACTCAACAGCTCGCTTGCCCGAGCCAGAACCATCACTCTTGGAAGACAAACCCAGGTTCTGCTCAATATCCTTCGCCCTACTAACCAGCACATCAAAATTAGTGTACTCAGTCGCAAGCATATAGGTATTTACATCCGTCATCAGGCCATAACGGAAACGTTCACACCTCTCCCGCTCATCAGGGATAATCTCAGGTGCATACTGACTGAGACGGACAAACTGAATCTTGTACTCAGCTACTGTCATACTTCCTTGTGTCAGAGACATGAATTCTCTTTTCTTTTCTTTTCATCCAGGTATCGAACACCTAGATACCTCCGCTTGAACGCGTTCAGAAAGAACGTCCAAGTCACATCAGCTTCCTCTATTCCAGAGACAGTGGTCGTCCACCAGGTATACGCATCATCATGCAACAGCGATACCACACATCCTAGCTTCTGCACATCATTGCAGTTCATTTGTCCCAATATCCTCTTGGTACTTTCCAACCAAGATTCGGAACCTTCAGCAGACAAACCTCTGAACTCAGTCCCTCCCAGACTGCGCAGACGTTCCAAAGGTAGTCTAGCATTAGCATCTCCCTGATGCCCAGCTCCATGAGCTCCAGCTACTGCCGCCTGAAAGGCTCCAGCAATAGCTTGAATCAAAACTGTCATGTTAGGAGCAGCTTGCCCCTGCCCAGCTTCAGGTCCAGCGACCCCAGCACCAGCATCAACACCAGCTCCATCACCTCCAGCACCACCACCTCCAGGTGGTCCACCACCAGGAGGAGGAGGTAAATCCACTACATTATCAGCATTCTCTTCATTCTCGTTCTGAGCCATAGCTCGTGTATTAATCCTCGTCTCTCTACGAGGTCCCATTCACTAAAACAATGCACTAACACAAATGCAATAAACATAATCAGGCTCAGCAAGGTAAGAAATCCAAGCACTCAAACTCATTTTTCAAAAACAAATCATTTCATTAGTTTTGATATGGCAATGGGTCCCTCTAACGTGCCTCAACACAGCATAGCATCACAATTGCAACATACTTTACAATTCACACATCACACTTTCATTCCAAAAAGGCACATCATAAAATCATGCATACATCACCCACATACCATTCCCGTTTACTCGAGAACTCAGTTCTGATACCACCTAATGTAACCCCCATAGCCCGGCCCAGACGGTTGACCCGAACTACGAAGATTACACGGGGAAAACCAAAGTCAACCCGAAAGTCAACCTTGATTAACGACCTTTTTTTTCTTTTTAATCTTATCTAGATGCACATTAACCTTAAGCGTACCCTTGAGAAAAGCATACTTGGAAAGCACAGCGATCGGAAAACAATAAGGGACTCAATTGCACAACATACAAAGTTAGGGACCAATTTGTAAATTCTGAAAAGATGAAGGACTCAGCTGATTTTTAAATTACCAATATCAAATTAATCATATTACATGCTTCCCTGTCAAATTTCACCTCAAACGGACATCTCAAACTCAAGCAATTGCAAATCAAAAATACGGGTCTAAAACGTAAAGCTTGCAAACCTTTAACCATTCAAATCAGTGCCCAACGGTCTAGTGTTTCGGAACGGGGGTTGACCATTCCGGAACGCGGGTTCGTTTCGAGACCAGTATCGAAACAGGGCTTGGCAGTGGCCAATTCGTTTCGGAACGGCCTCTACCCGTTTCGAAACACGAAGGCCATTACAGGCCCCCGTTACGAAACGCGGGTGCCTGTTCCGATACGGATTGCCCAGAATGTGCATATTTTGCTGGTTTAACATACAATTAACCATTCAAACACATCCCTATGACCTCCTAATCATTCCAACAAGTCATCATACATATAAGGTACACATTTGCATCATCAAAACTCATTCATGGCATAAATTAGGAAAAACCACAAGTCTATAGGCATGCATCCTAATATTGGAAACCAACCAATCATCAAAGCAAACACCAAAAGGCCATTTACATGTCCAAAACATCATAGGCATCATGCCAAACTTAGGGAGTCCAAAACATCTCCCAACAACACAACCTAGGTTCCCATTGCCAAATACCAAAAGCTAATAATGTTGTAAAAATAGTCACCATACATGAGCTTAGCCTTCCCTTGGATTCTTAGCCTCCTTGCTGCCCTTGAAGCACTTCAATTCTCTGCATTATTGGTTCAAGAAAGAGAGCGTAAGCACAAATGCTTAGTGAGGCATGCTCTAAAGAAACACCACAATAATGCACCATATAGAACACCTTCCAAAAAGGTCTTTTTATACATAAACATCATTTCTCATGCAACAATGCATACACAACAAGCATCTCATGCTTCATTAACATCAACATGTCATATTGGCTTCCAAGTGATAATCCATAACCATTTTCAACATAAAACACAATCGGATACGCGGATTACAAGCGTTGTTCCATACGCTCCATACACACTACCAAACACACAAGGTGGAGTTTACCGGTACAATCACAACCCCTCAACACCCGTGATGGAGTTTAACGGTACAATCACAACCCCTCCACATCACTCATTGGTAGTTGTATAACATCACTAACGAGAACACGAGACACTCAACACAAGATCCACACATGGAATTTTAACCACCATTGTGACCTTAAACATCTCGTTAGTGTACTTGGATGGAGTTTACGGTACAATTACAACCCCTCAACATCCAAGGCGACTTCATTCACGGTGCACCCAATCCTATAGCCGGCTAACTATATTCGATTCAAGTACTTTAAAACCAACAAATCACTTGCCAATATACATCTTTAATCATCAACAATTCACTGTTTTAAAGCATTTAATCAAGCCATTTAACAACATGCATCACTATGCATCAAATCCACATTTTCAACATATTAAACCAAGGATCTCTGAAAACTAGCATTAACCAGCATTAACCATGCCAAAACATGCTTTCAAAACAGAATTTAAACATGCAAATTAAACACATTGCATCCAACCACCTCATGGTTCATCAAAGAGAGAGTTTCTCTGAAAACTTACTCTTGAGCTTAGTTAAGTTGCTTAGACTTAAACTAAGCTCCCAAAACCTTCAAACATTGGTTACAAAGCTGTAAACCCAACTTCACTCACCAATTCTGTTTTGCAAGCTTGCCGAAACGCCGTTCAAGCCTCCGGATTAACACCACAAGGATCCGAAGATGTCTCCCCTGTTTTAAACACATCAAAGCAGAGGATTAATGCATCATCATACATTAAAATCTTCAGCCATTACACCTAAACTCGCTGCTCTCACCAAATCTAACATTTTGGCTACCAAACACAACCGAAATCACATCCAAACTCATCCACAACATTACCCAGCCAAGATCCATCACTTCTAAACATTCTTAAACATCAATTAACATCCAAAAAGATCCTAAACTCGTCCTTATAGCCCCAGCTATAACAGAACACCAAGATCACCCAAAAACCACCATTTTCACAAGTAAAAACTTAGGAAAATCAACATATTCGGGATTGCATTGATTAAACCTCAATTACACATCACTAAACATCCAAAATACATTAAAAAGCCATCACGAAACAGAGCCCAAACAATCACCACGAATTTCTTTAAGATTTAATCCAAATCTTGAGTTTTAATCCAAAAATCAAGATCACAACATTAAAACCTTTTATAAAACTCAGTTTAAGGATTGAGAACTTGGGAATTTCAGTAAAGAACTGAGTATTTAGAGGAGAAGGACATTCTTACCTCTAAATGTAGATTTCTCCTTGTTTAGAGCCAAAATCCTTGAAAATCCAATAAGCAAATGAAGAGGATTTGATGTAGAAAGGATTAGGAATCATTAGATGTTTGAAACCTCATCATTTAGGGTGAAAATCAAAAGAAATGTTGTTGTGGAAATGTTTTTGGCTGAGGGAATTTTGAGAGAAAATGAGATGAGAAAATTTTAGCAAAAGTTAGTTATGAAAAACTAAAATATGATTTCCCTCTTTTCTTTTAATTAATTAAACATTAAATGAGTCATTAAAATTAAGAAAAATCTGGAGAAATCCTTCCTTGGGTAAATTAGCTCCTTAAAGATTCAAAGTTTCAATCCTTACAAAACAGTCACCACTGAACTTTTCAAAAATTACATTTTAGTCACTATTTCGAAATGTCACACTTGCAAACCTTATTTTGTAAAATTGATTTCACCACTCTCTTATATATATTAAAAGAGGATGTTTAGATATTTTTACATATTTTTAATGCATCCCGAACTAGGTTTTCCCTAAAACCATCTTTTATATTCGAACCGAAAATCAGACCGGTCCGGTTCAGACCCTAAACTTCCAAGCCCAAAATTGGGGTGTTACAAGGTGACTAAGGCAAGGGAGAAAAGAAAAAGGTGGCTCTTTTTTCATCTTCTTCCTCCTCTGCCTGGTGTCCTCCATCGTTGAAGCTCCAAGGGTTGACCTTGCTGACCTCGGGAAAGGCAGCAAGCCTATGGTGGTTCGTGGCATTGCAGTCCATCATAGATTGAGAGTTTCTTCTTCTTTTTCTGTTCCTTCAGCATTTATTTTATATTCTGGAATGGGTTGTACAAACAAAGTTACTTTGGATGTTTATTGCCCAACCATGAACTGATTTTAGGTGGCTTGGGTTGTTTGGATGATTTATGTTTTTAGTTTCTTTAATGCATGATTATTTCTCTCAGTTTCATTCTATGTTTTGTCTATGTTAGTTAAATGCTTAGGGTTGTAAGAGCCTTCGAGAGTTGGCCTTTCCTTAGGTGTGAGTTGAAATTAGTAATCGAGAGAGCTACCTTTAACCTTCATAGGCAATGGAGTTGACTGCTGAGAGGCACAGCTCTAACCCACCTTAGAGATAAGTGATGGGTTTCAACGGCTAAAAGGATAGAACTTCACGGGTAAAGGAAGTGTTAGAGTTTACGCTGAGAGGTATTGTTGTAGTATTTCCTACTCCCAGACTCCTTACTAGAGATAGTTGAGGAGAAACCTTAGCATATCCTGCCGAGCATAGAATACGCTAGTGAGATAAGTCTTAGTTAAGAGCTTAAGCATAGGTTAACCAGGCAACTCGGCCGGTCATTCGCAAGTGAGTTTCGCATACGTAAGAGGACATGTTAAGTCTACTGATTTCAGCACGTTATTTTTATCTTTGTTGCCGCAACATTTATCTCTATGTCTCTATTTGCCAAAGCATTCTCTATTTACATTTCGTGATTTGTATGCTTAAACTCAAATCGAGACACCACCAATCCCTACGGAGATGATACTCACTTATCATTGTATTATTTGTTCAGCGTGTATACTTGTATAATATTTGCGTATCATTTGTAATACACTGCACAGCACAAACAACTGGCGTTTGATCATTATGGAGAGGTAGCGGATGCCTTTATACCACGGAAACGGGCAAGGAATGGTCGAAGGTTTGGCTTTGTAAGGATGTTTTCCAAAACTGAAGCGAGGAAGACGATTGCTTGATTCCATGGTTTTCATCTTTTTTGTTCTGTGATCTCAGTTTTTGAAGCAAAACATGGTGGGAGAACGTCTTACTGGAAAAAGCGTGGGAATAATTCTGATGGGGTGAGAGGATCTCAACAAAAAGAGAGCAAACATTCTAATGAGGGTAAGAATCAAGGAGGAGAAAAGGTTTGTTCGACAGAGAATACCCTGGCATATATGACAAAATAGGTTTTGGGTGAAGTGGATGTGGACTCGATAGAGATATTATATAAGAGTTTTATTGGATGGGGTAACAAGTGTTTTGATGTTCCCTGGTTATCTGAGGAACTAGAGAAGGCAGGTTTGAAGGACTTCTCGGTTATGTTGTGTCGGGCTTTGTGATGTTACTTATGTTTGAAACCATGGAAGCGAGGGATGAATATGAAGGAGGTACTGCTGTATTGGTTCCATAGCCGGAGAACTTGGTTGTTTATATCTGGATTGCCAATTCATACCTGGTCTCGTCAGAATCTTGCCCAGCTTGCAGCATTTTAGGGATCATTGGTAAATATTGAGTATTGCACAACAATTCCTGACACGTTTGAGTGCGCGTATATTGAGATTGCTAGATTGGGTTAATGAGACGTTGTGTTAGTAGCGCAGGATAAAAAGTTTCTTTTAAAGGTATGAGAGGTGGATTGGTTTGTAAAGGATAGGAAGGGTGAGTTCTCGGCAGCATCATCCACAAGTAATGATGGAGATGTAGATTCTATCGAGGAAAGGAGGCATGAGACAGCTTAAGATGAGGTGTTTGCTGGTATGTATGAGCAACGGTGGGAGCAGGCTTCATCTTTGAGGCATGATCTGCATTGTGCGGTGGAATCTGATGGTAGAGAGGTTAGTGTTGTCGGTGTTGCAGTCATGGATGGCTCAGGTTTGCAGGCAATCGGGTTGACAAGGGTATTGTTGTAATTCAGGAAAGTGATAGTGTTGAGTCAAAGCAAGAGTCTTTGGATAAAGAGTTTGAATTAGTTTCAAATCCTTGTTTGGTGAGAAAGGCTACGGTTGATTTGAAGGAGCTTTCGGATAGGGAATTGATATCCGATTATCACCAGATTGATAAGGATAATAACTTATTAGAGGCAAAATCGACAAGTGTTACTAAACGTGGCAAGGGTAGACCACACAAGGGAGGCATTATCGTTAAAGAAAATATTGTGGATACAGAGGCTCGGGCAAAATGAGATAGTATTTTGAAAGACGCGGAGTCGACAAGTAAATTGTGTAAATTGATTGGGGTTTCAACAATAGGGCGAGAGGATGACGTGATAAAGGACATATCTCGTGTGATTGCGGATCGCTAGAAGGCGAATTGAATTATGAAGTTTTTACATGGACCGTTCATGGGTTGGGGGGCTCGTCCAAGCGAAGTGGGGTGCGTGATTTGTTACGCAAGCAGAGATCTTATATGGTTTTTTAGGGAAGTAAATTGGATGTGGTTTCGGGAGACATTGTGAGTCGACTTTGGCCTTTGGATTGGTTTTCGTTTGAATTCTCACCATTGGTGGGATCTAGTGGAGGAATTCTTGTTGTATGAAATATGGGTAGTTTTCGTTTAGAACTGGCCGTGGCTGCTCGGTATTATGTGTTGATTAAAGGGTATTGGATACTTTGAGGATTTGATTATTGTGTGATTCCGGTGTATGCACCCGGAAAATGTGACAGATCAAGTGGTATTGTGGGGGAGAAATTGTTAGTGTAATGACGGAATTCGAGGAATCATGGTGCGTGGGTGGAGATTTGCCGCAGAAAGGTCAGGCTGCTCGTTGATGCCACAAGGCATCGAAGAATTTTGTCATTTTATTAATGAAGTTGGTCTTGTCGATGTACCGGTGTCGGGGAAGACTTTTACGTGGTTTGGGCATGGAAACCAGTGTAGTTGTTTGGATCGCTTTTTGGTTTCGAGAGAATGGATGGATAAATTCGCCCAATTACGTCAGGTAACTTTACGTCGCTCAATTTCTTATCATTGTCCGATTATTTTGTTAAATCATGAGCAAGATTCGGGGCTGAGGCTTTTTCGTTTCTTGAATACGTGGGTTGACAGCCGTAGTAATGTGCGAAGGATTGAGGAGGAATGGAATAGTTTTTCGTGTATTGGTATTGACAAGGAAAATATTATGTTAAAATTGTGGTCTCTAAAACTTTCTTGCGGGAATGGAATGCTTTAGCTTTTGGTGATGTTGAAAAATATTTTCTTAATGTTCAATCCAAAGTTGAAGAATTAGATACGGTAGTGGATATAGGTGGTGTGGGAGAGGAGTTGTTGGGGGAGAGGTGTCAATGGATGCAAGCTTTGTGGAAGACTATGCGACAAAAGGAATCTCTTTGGCATCAAAAGTCTCGGATTACTTGGCTTCGAAAAGGTGATAGAAATACAACATTTTCCATAGAACGACAAAGCTGCAAGCCTCTAGAAATTGCATTTTGGGCTTTTGAGTGAATGGCAAGTGGGAGTTGGATCCATGTCGGGTACGCAATTATGTTTTGAGAGAATTTTAGAGGTCTTTTTCGAAGGATGTACGGTTCTGTCATTGGGAGATTGAGGCAAATTTTTTTCAATTACAGGAAGGGGATGTGAATGCATTATTAGCGCCATTCACTGTTGAGGAGGTGAAAGTCGCAGTTTGGAGTTGTGATGGGTCGAAGGCTACGGGACCGGATGGCTTTAATTTCATGTTCTTTCGGAAGAGATATGATTTTTTAGGAGGACGTCATGAATTTTTATGAGACGTGTCATTTTCTGAGGGGGTCTAATTATGTGTTCCTTATCCTTATTCCAAAGAATTCTGAGCCTAAAGTGTTAGAGGATTATAAACTGATTGCACTTAGTAATTCAGTCTATAAAATCCTTGGAAACACTCTAACAGGGAGTTTACAAGGCGCATTGGATCAAGTGATTAGTGACACACAATCGGCGTTCATTCGCGGTCGATAGATAGTGGATGGGATCTTGTTGGCTAATAAGGTGATACATTCTATGCGAAAACCATCTTCAGGAGGCTTTGTGCTGAAATTGGATTTCGAAAAGGCGTTCGATTGTGTCAGTTGGGATTTTCTAGAGAGTGTTATGTTACGGATGGGTTTTGGTCAAAGATGGTGTGGTTGGATGCGTCCGTGTTATAGCTCAGCTCGCCTTTCAGTTTTGATAAATGGTAACGCGACAAAGGAACTTAACATGTGTAGCGGGCTTCGACAGGGGATCCCTTATCCCCTCTTTTGTTTGTCATTGTTGTAGAGGAGTTATACCATTTGTTAGAAAATACGACTAGGGAGGGGGTGTTCACGGTATTTTGTGGCTCTACCGTGTTGTACATCGCATATTCAGTCCATAGATGACTGTGCGATGTTCTTTGAGGCATCGTTGGACTATATTGGGATTGTTAGAGATGTATTGGCTATATTTCAAGTATGTTCAGGATTAAAAATAAATTTTCACAAATCGGTTTTTGTTTGCTTTTGGGGGTGGAAGATGCATGTTTTTCTGAGGCAACAATGATGTTGGGTTGTCAACAGGACGTGTTACCAATGTTATATCTCGATTTTTCGTTAGGAGGGAATCCACGTCGGTAAGAAATGTGGGATCTGATTATAGCGAGATTTCGTACAAAGTTGGCCGGGTGGAAAAGAACTCCAATGTCGTTTGCAGCAAGGGTAACATTAGTAAATTTCATGTTATCCTCACTACCAATTTACTATATGGGGCTATTTTTTGTACCCCAAGGGAGTGATAGCAAAAATTGATCAAATTTGTAGAGCCTTCTTGTGGGGAGGGTGGCGTTATATAGAAAAATGAGTCAGGTTTGTTGGAGCAAGGTTTGTCGTCCGCGACAATTAGGGAGCCTTGGGATTGTAGATTTTCGGGTACGAAATATTGCCATGTTATTTAAGTGGGCATGGTGTTACGTTCAAAATCCTAATTCTTTATGGCGCGAGCTGGTTGTCGCTAAGTATGGGGAGGTGATTCCTTTGTGGCGTTTTAAAACGTTGCGGATGATTGTCAGGAAGCATATAGTTCAATCCGCATCGAGTATTGAAGTAAGCTCGGCTTTGGATGTGTCTAGTTTTTTGAGAAAGGTGGGGGGTGGTTCTAAAGTAATGTTTTGGTGGGATTTGTGGTGTATTGAAGAGCCGCTGAAAGACGTGTTTCCTCGTTTGTTTTCTTTCGCGGTTAATAAGTTAGCTCTTGTGCGTGGTTATGTTGTTGATGGTGGTTTCGATCATTGGTCGTGGAGATCATTTTTCCGTAGGGACTTATGAGTCTTTGATGGAAAAAGTTTAATTGAATTGGTGAACCTCATTTTTCCGGTTGTGGTGAAATTGGAGGTACAAGATGTTCTGGTATGGAAACCCGATGTGAGAGGACAGTTTTTGGTTAAGCGTTGGACTTCACTGATGATCATGGACAATTTATGAGATGGAGATGTTGGGGTTAGTTTCGTGTGGAAGGTTATGGTGCCTCCTAAGGTGCAAGCTTTTCTTTTGTTTTTATGGCTCGATCGGATACCCACAAGGAATTTCCTTCGCGCGCGAGGGATTGTTTTCTCGAAGGATCAAGGGCGTTTCGTTTGGTGTACAGAACCTATGGATGAGGCGAACCACTTATTATTTAATTGTTCGATTGTCCGTGTTGTGTGGGATTGGTTGTTGAGTTGGTGGGACGTCTGCATTTTGTTTCCGCGATTATCGCCCGAATTCCTTGTTTCGGGCTTTCAATGTTCTTTCTCGGGTACATTGAGACAGTGGTGGGTAGCTTGTGTTGCTTTAGTTTTGTGTTCTCTATGGTTAGCTCGGAATGAATGTGTTTTTGATGGGAAGCGCTTAACATTGGAAGATGTATTTTTTTCTCATTAAACTTAGATCATTTTATTTGGTAAAGACGCTGTCGGACGATGTGTTTTGTCATGAATCGACATGGTGGGAATGTTCGAGATGGTGCATTTCTATTGTTGGTCTAGTTACAATTAAACGCCGTGTGACTTGGTCCCCTCTCTCGTTAGGCGATCTAAAACTTAATACGGATGGTTCAACGCGTAGGAAGCTGAGACTTGCTGGGTTTGGTGGTGTTTTGAGGAATGCACTTTATTACTTTGTTCGTTCGAAATGGCGTGAAGGGGTGAGTTTGATTGTCGAACCAGATTTGATCGTGGTTTTGAGTTGGATTTCACACAAGGATCGTCGCCCTTGGAATTTTTGGGATATATTGGTGTTGATTGATGATGATGTGGAGGCCTTATCTTGTGTGTGTGTTTACACATGTGTTCCATGAAGCTAATGGTCTAGCTGATGCCCTTGCAAAAGAAGGGGTCGATCGTGTTGTTGTGTTTTGTGAAGGCTGGAAGCGTGGATCAGCTGGGTGGATTGCGACCTGCTGTGCTTGGTGTTTTGGGGTTGATCCTGATCGAGGTTGGGATCGAATGTGACGAGTGGTTGGGGAGTTGTTTCATGCGTTGGGTGTTATGTTTTGTTCGATATTTTGTTTATTGTTCTCTTTATAATATTCATATAGATACTATTTTCCTCCAATAGATTTAGGGAGTTTTTTAATGAGGCCTACGCGAATATTGGCTTTTGTATGATTCCTCTAATAAAATCATACATGTTTGTTGATCAAAAAAAATGTTAAATTACAAAGAATTTTTAGGGTTCAATGTATTTGTATGCAACGGTAGATCCAAAACTGGTTCCAACATGTGCATAGGAAGTATTTATCTTATATCGTTGGCAACAAACTAATTATTTTATTTTTGTCTCTTTTGATTCCTAAGATAAAAGTTTTTCGAGTTAAATTTTTAGGTGTTTTTGTTATTTTTAATGATTTCATTCATTAACATATTAAAATAAATTTATGAGATGTGAATAAGAAGATGATGATTTGTAACTTTTAATTTATAAGAAAATATTATGTGGAAAATAAAGATGATGTGACTTTTTTTATTGGGTAGAGCCATGAATGATGTGGTGAGAATGATTCATAGAATAATTTCTTCTAATTTTTTTAGTGATGTTTACCAGTGTGCGTCGCCCGTTCTAGACTCATCCGTTGAGAAATCATAAAATAAATTATTAATATTTGGGAAAAACAATAATAAATATTTTTATAGAAACCACTAGTATTATTAAAAATAAAAAATATATCCAAATTACAATGAGGGTTTACAGTCCTAAACATAATCTAAACATATAACTTGGACATTCCCCTATAACTAATGACAAAAGAAACTAACCACTTTAGACCATACAAGAATCTTACAATGAAAAAGATTAAAAACCAAAACAAAATATTTGAACAAAACATAGACACGAACATATCTTAATGCATCGAAAAACAAACCACAAAATGGGGTCAAGCAACTGAAAGGATACCGACAACTGCAAATCAGAGTCAAACGCCGTGAGAAAACCCACAATGCAAATTGCATATTCAAATCTAATTAGAGGGTCCAAAGCATGGAAGATAGGCAGGATAACCAAATAAGCGCAAGTGGCTAAAGATACTCATGTTGTCTCGTTTTGTATGAATTCGAATCCCAACTTTATCTTGAGAATGTAGTATCTCTCTATTTAATAAAAAAATTGATGATTATAGATTTAAGAAAGTGAACAATATTTTTGGAGTTACAACTATATTTATGTTTATAAACCATATATCCATATGACTATAATCATAATTCATTAGTACAATACACGATATAATTTTACAATTAATACATTCATATTTAAATTTATTTATATATAGTTTATTATTTTAATTCAATTTAGAAAAATGTGTGTTCGTGTTCTATATCAATCAAATATATTAAATGTCCAATAACATTTTTGATTCTCAAACTTCTATTTTTTTGTCAAATTAAACCAACTAAAGAAAAAATAATGGGCTTTTAATAGTTTATATATATCTATATATATATGTGTGTGTAGTTTTCATATTATTGTAATTTAACAATTTAAATGAACTAACATCGGTATTGAAAAAAAAAAAGAAAAATAGTTGACGTCAAATTAACGGAACCGATACTTTTTTTGTCTTTTGGTTCAATTTGACAAAAAAAACTAAAAATGCAAATGTGAAAAGATGTGAAAAATTTTAAGGGCTAAAATAACTTATTTTCAAAAGTCTGTGGGCAAAAAAGTCATTAGACCTATACTAAACAATTGTTATAGAGAGTTTTAAATTCAATTTTATTGTTTCTGTTTGTCCAAAATCATTTAAATTCATGCAATTTTGTATACGTTAATAATTTGTTTTATATAGATTTTATGTCATATCAGTTGAGATAAAATGAATCCGTAAAACTTTTAGCATATTTAAACTATGACTTATAACACAAATAAATATCTAAAGTATACCATATTTTTCATCATATTTATCAAATTCATGTTCTTGAAATTCTTGTGTTGATTGTGGATGTTAACTGCAAATAAGATGTTTGGTTAAAGTTCACATAGAATATATTTTGGATATCTGTTTTGAATATATATATATATATATATATATATATATATATATATATATATATATATATATATATATATATATATATATATAATCATTAAAAATGGAGAATAGCCATCGACGATGTTGGGCTCTCTTCGTGGAAAATCTCACACCGATTACATTGGAAAGTGTTGTGGCATGTGTTTGATCGACATGAAAAGGTAGTGAATGTCTTCATAATGAACAAACGAGCACGCAATGGATCCCATTTTGGTTTTGTTCGTATGAATTCAAAGAGGGATGTCACGAGAGCAATTGAAGGACTACATGAATTTTGGATTTATGGTCAAAGGTGAGAGTGTTAGCACAGATAGAGGTGCGAGATTACTATTAGATGCGGAAAATAGAGGATAAGCCTCGGTTGCTTGAGGGAATTGGTCCTAATACGAAAAGGGGAACTGTTAGGCTTGTAGTACGCTCGAATCGATCACCGAAATCCGTTACGAAGGTTGATTTTTCTCCTTGGATGAATTGGCTAAAAACCGAAATAAAGATGGACAATTTGCACGATGATTTTAGAGTGGTTCGACTACTCAACCGAGTCTACATCCACTACCTTAGCACACCACTAAAGATTTCACAATTCACTAAGAATTCGTCCACTTTTCAAGGCTTAGGAGAAAACCTTTACAATCCTATCTTTTATATGGGTAAGATAGAACCACTCTAATTTTTGTCTAAGGCTAAACTAGAACCTCTTCTTTTACAAGGGATTTGTTTGGTAAACTTAATATCTCATGAGGTGGGTGTTTACACAAATTTAAGCTCACAAGAGTACAATGATTTACAATAAAGCTCACTCTCTAAAGACTATTTACAAGAGAAATGAAGAGATAAGAATTTGACTCAATTTCTATTGAACATGTTGCTTGGATGTTGTCTCTCACTTTCTTCAAGTGTTCCAGCCTTCATAATATAGTTAGGAACAAGCTTGTGGCCGTTGGAAACCAATGAGGTTGATTTGGAGCCATTGTGGCATTTATTTCACGCAGTAAATGCAGCTCTAGTGATGTCTGTTTTGATACACGCGTAGCTGTATCGAAACGCCCTTCTTCATAACTAGCTGTTGGAGTCTGATGTAGTGTGCAGTATCAAAACACTTTGGGCCGTATCAGAACGCACGTATCGAAACATCTAGTGTCGTATCGAAACAACCTACAATTTAAATAGTCATTGGGAAATAGTCGTTGGGGGTTTTAGCCATTGAGATGTATGCCACATAAGCGTATCGAAACACCAAAGGGTGTTTCGAAACAACACTTGTCTGTATCGAAATAGGTAAGCCCTGTATCGAAACGGGTTTTGGCATTTTCAAAACATATCGATACAGATTATGCCTGTACCGAAACGGGTACATTAAAAGCACTGGTTTGGATACTTAAAAATGTTTCAAATATTGCCAAAACCTTTTAAAAACACCTCAAACTTATTTTCAAGTTGTTTTGACTAAAAGCATGTTTTAAATTCTTTTCAATTTAGTCCAAAACATTTTTCAAAGAGGGATGTCATGAGAGAAATTGAAGGACTACATGAATTTTGGGTTTATGGTCAAAGGTGAGAGTCTTAGCACAGATAGAGGTGCGAGATTACTATTAGTTGAGGAAAATAGAGGATAAGCCTCAGTTGATTGAGGGAATTGGTCCTAATACAAAAGGGGAACTATTAGGCTTGTAGTACGCTCGAATCGATCACCGAAATCCATTAAGAGGGTTTGTTTTGCTTTTTGGATTAATTGGCTAAAAATCGAAATAAAGATGGACAATTTGCACGATGATTTTAGAGTGGTTCGACTACTCAACCGAGTCTACATCCACTACCTTAGCACACCACTAAAGATTTCACAATTCACTAAGAATTCGTCCCCTTTTCAAGGCTTAGGAGGAAACCTTTACAACCCTATATTTTATATAGGTAAGATAGAACCACTCTAACTTTTGTCTAAGGCTAAACTAGAACCTCTCCTTTTACAAGGGGTTTGTTTGGTAAACTTAATACCTCACAAGGTGGGTGTTTACACAAATTTAAGCTCGCTAGAGTACAATGATTTACAATAAAGCTCACTCTCTAAAGACTATTTACAAGAGAAATGAAGAGATAAAAATTTGACTCAATTGTTGATTAATTTGACAATGTCGAGGAAGAAGTTTAATTTGAGAGTGGTGGTGTCATGGGTTCTACATGTTGGTCCCGATTTAGAAAAAATAGAAAAATATGCAACATAAGTTTAGAATTTTTTTTCTTTAAAACGGATCAAACGTGATATCTAATACAATAAATACAATCAATAATCAAGTAATTTTGTATTTGAAAATCAAATGTCGCCACGATATCTTATGCTTGACGTGAATCTCCTAGTAAGTTTATAGATTATTTTACACGACCCAAACTTTTGTTAGATTTATGCTTCTAAAAGATCTTCTTCACTATTCTCACACAAGCTGATGTTATGTGTGTGTGCACTATTCAATTTATGAACACGGGAAAAATATTAAAATTTTAAATAATTCAAAGAATTATATTCCAAGAATTTCCCCTCTCTTTATTCTGGTATATGCGTAAGGCTTTGTGAGAATTCTCTAGATACAAAATAAAAAAGCCAAGCATATCTTTTATAGGGAGAGATAGGAAACCATTGATCTGCTGTTTAACGTCACAACAATAATGTGCAAGCGTACAATGTCGATGCAAGTATAGTAAACATATGTGAGTCTGCCAGAATCGATCCCACGAGGACGATTGTTGAAATGCTTAAAATTGTCAGTATCAATAGTAAGTAAAATATAAGATAATTGTGAGAAATGTTGTCGAAGTAATAACTTGAAAATAAAAGAGAAATCTGAGAATGATAAAACATGATCCACTCAGTGAACATTCGGCAGAATACCCAGTGCTTGCAAGAAAAATAGAAATAGATTATTTTCAGTGCAATAAAGCCCATGCATATTTTACCAACTTTAATTTTACCTTTAATCAAAGACTTATATAAACCCATCCATCACACCTTCCAATGATGGCTAATAAAGCAAATACAAGAACAAGTGAGTTAACTTTTGTTGCACTCCCGTGCAACTTTTGTTGTCATACTTCTTAACTTGAACTATCATTGCACCTTTTAGTCATAGTGACTGCAATAAACACTTTCGTGCATAAAACATCCAAACCCAAAGATCAAAAGATAGAGGGAAAGCTTAGTAAAGTAAACATTCAATCAACATCCACAAAGTACTTCCATACTAAAGGAATAAAATTCATAATCATCAATGTTTAAACAAAAGAAAATATTAAGAACCGAATGGGGGAAAGCTATTCCTAGCTAACTCGATTGCTCCTTGATGTTTTCTATTGATTCACACTCATATCTCTTCGCCAAGAGCAATTTTTCATCGAATCTACTTCGGTTCACCCAAGGGAGAGCTTAAGCCGCCATGGCCAAGAAGGAAGAAGCTCCCAAAATGAAAGAGAAGATCCAATAGATAACGAACAAAAAATGGAAAAGGTAAAGATAAGATGATATATATCAAGTTGCCTTCTTTATATCCAATGGGGTACATAATAAAAGTGTCCCTCATGGATTTGAACTTGTACCAATTTGCCAGCTCATCGTTTTTTGATCTTATCTTTTTGACAATTGTCAATGCAGCGAAAATCATGTTTTCAATGCGGTGACAATCCAGTCCGTACAACAGCTGTTGTAACTAACTTCTAATGTGGCGACAGTCCTAGACACAATATAAACAACACTTATGCAGCGACATCAGTAGTGAAATATGAAATTTTTTAGGATAATTGTACCAAAGATAAGTAATTTATAAAATGCAAAAAAGGGGTGCAACACGAGAACTTTCCAGGAGGTCACCCATCCTAGTACTACTCTCGCTCAATCATGCTTAGCTGCGAGTTCTGATGGGAATGATTGTGCCGTCGGAGAGCCAGATGAGTTCTCGTCGTTGTTGGATGCTTTATGCAGATAATCTATCGGATAAGATCCATTGGAAAGGGGTATGACAGGTGTTTGATCGGCATGGTCAGGTGTTGGATGGGTTTGTCTCGTTGAAAAGAGCAAGAAATGGAAATCAATTTGGTTTTATGCGTATGGGATCAGAGGCGGTGGCACAACGGGTGATTGAGAGGTTAGACAAAAGGTGGATTTATAGGGCTCGTTTGAACGTTTCATTCACAAGGAGAGCACGACGTGATGTGTATTGGCGGCTGAAGGAGGCTGTGGTACAGTCCAAGGACAAGGTGTTTGTGAGGTTGAAGGATATGGTGACTGGAGAAGGAAAACGTCGAATTGTGCAGGGGGTGGAGGATGATGATAAGATTGGGATTCTACAAAATTGTGCAGTTGCATGGTGTAGGGTGTAGATGGGAATTGCGAAACTAGCAAAAAAATTAATGTTTTCAAGTACGGAGACGCGTAATAAGGTCTTGGAGAATGAAGGTGTGAGTAAATGGTTTTTGAAAATAGTTAAATCGGAGCCTGGAATTGAAAGAGGTAATATGCGAGTATGACTATCGATTTCAGGAGTTCTGTTGCATGTGTGGTCAAGGGGAACGTTTGAGAATATAGCATGGATTTAGGGACAATTGATATGTTGCAATAAATCAACACTAGAACCAAATTCGTTTGAGAGGGGTTATATTCTGATAGAGACTGATAAACTGGATTGTATTGATGAGTTCTTGGAATTATAATTTCAAGGTCTAAAATTATGCGTCCGAGTAGTGGAATTTGAACCGCGGTTGGAGGAGCAATTAAGTTCGTATTGTGAACAGTTGAGTGGGTCTGAAAGTGAGAGCAATGAGGAGGTGTCGAGCAAAGGGATGAGGGAAGATGGTGATGTTAATAGTTTGCAGGGTGGGGGGAGCGATGTGTGTAAGCACAATTTGAATTCTTCATTTGGAGAGGCGGGTGGTGATCGAGATGTGCTAGATACTGGGGATGAGACGCAGTGGAGGGTAAATGGTTTGTGGTTTGAGTGGCAATGCTCGGCGAAAAGGGAACTTGAAGTACAAACAAGTTCCCAAGAAAGGATATCCGATGAAGAGGTGGGTATGGTGTCGAGGTTTGAGTCAAATTTCCAGGCTGAGGAATGAGTGGTTTTGATGAATGTGAATTTGGAGAATTTAGTGGATTGCCAAGTCGATTTTGAACCATTGAATTTAGAGCCCGGGGAAATGGGCCCGATTGATGCCAGGTTAGATGTTCTAGTTGAAATTGTAATTGATATTGATAGTAATTTATTTATGGACGGCTCTTAGGTTTCAAGGAGGGTATTGGAGGGCGTTTTGCCAGGGGTTTCTAAGCATAAGAGGGGTAGGTGTAGGGGGAAGCCTTTGACACAGCCGAGACAAGAATTAACAGCAAAGTCAATGGAGGATTCTACGTATACTTTTCGACAACACAATTGTTAAGAGAGGCACACGATATAGTTGAATTAGAAATATATTTAGGCCCGTCTACAATAGGGAATGAAGAAGCAATTGTTAAAGATATAGTGGGTTTGCTTGACAACAAAGATCGAGAGGAATAGATAGTCGGGATGAAGGTGTTGTTGTGGAACGTGATAGGTTTGGGGTCTCTGTTTTAAAAGAAAGTAGTACGAAATTTGGTGCGACGACGGTATTGTGATATCGCGTTTATTCAGGAAACAAAGTTTGAAACGATATCGGAGGCGATGGTACGTAAAATTTGGACCTCTGATCAGTTTTCTTTTGTATATGTAAATTTCGTTGGAAGATCGAGTGGAATTATTGTTGTGCGGGAAGAAAAGAAGTTTTCTCTTGAAGCATCTTTAGCTAATACTAATTTGGTGGAGGTATGGGATACCTCGGTAACCGAGGCATGGTGTTGTGGTATGATATGTGTGTATGCGCCATGTACTTTAGAGGGACAAATGGCTTTGTGTGGGAGGATCCGAGAGGTTTTTGGGCGTGTGGATGTACCATGGTTGGTAGGCGGTGACTTTAACGTAGTAAGGGAACTTGCGAAAAGAAAAAGTTGCAAGGGAAATAGGCGTGGGATGGCAGCCTTCGCTGATTTTATTAAGTAAGAGGGTTTGGTTGATGTTTCGATGGTTGGTAAGAGGTTCAAGTGGTTTGGATAGGGGAAAAATGTAGTTGTTTAGATCGTTTTTTAGTTTTGTATGCGTGGGTGGAACATTTTGATTTTTTGACGCAAGGTAATTTGGTGTGTAGTTTGTCGGATCATGCGTTGTTGATATTGGAATGTGATAATAGGGATTGGGGTCTGGGGCCCTTCCGTTTCCTTAATGTTTGGTTAGAGAAGAGGGCTTATGTGAAGATTATAGAGAAGGAGTGGTGCAATTGTGATGACATTTGTGATGGTGGTGTCTCGGTTAGTTGGTTCACAAGTTGAGTTAATTGAAAAAATTCTTACGAGTTTGGAACAAAGAATCTTTTGGTAGTCTGGAGCAGCAAATTGTGGTTACTGAATTGTTGATTGAAGACATGGATTCGCGTATAAGTAGAGGGGAATAGGTTGTGACGGATGAAAGGGGTAAGTTGCGGGAGGATCTGTGGAATTTGTATAGATTTTTGGAATCGATTTGGTGAAAAAAGTCTTGCAAGCTTTGGTTGCAATTGGGGGAACGAAATACATCATTTTTCCAACGGTCGGCAAAAATTAGGAGGGTGCGAAATTTCTTAATGGGGTTGTTGCTTCGAGTGAAATAGGTGACATTGCTGAGTGAGATAAAGAGGTGTGTCTTTAGTTTTTTCCGAGACCATTTCGCTCAACCTTCTTTGGCAGGTTCGTTTAATGTTGAGTTGAATTTGGGAAGATTGTCACTGGAACAAAGCGAGTCGCTAGAAGTAGAATTCACGGTTGAGGAGGTCCGAAGAGTTGTATGTAGTTGTGATGGTGCTAAAGCACCCGGTCCCGATGGCTTCACCTTTGATTTTTATAAGCGGTGTTGGGAGTTTGTTCATTCGGATGTCATGGCTGTTTTTACCGAGTTTTACAAGATCGAACAGCTCCCGAAAGGTGTAAATTTAGTTTTTGTTGTGTTAATTCCCAAGAAGGACAATTTGGTGTTGTTACAAGAATTTCGTCCAGTTTTCCTATTAAATTTCGTATATAAAATCCTAGCCAAGGTGCTGGCTGAACGGTTTCAATTGGTGGCGGGTTCGTTGCTTAGGGATGTGCAAACCGCGTTTGTGAGGGGGCGACAAATGGTTGATAGTGTATTGTTGGTTAATGAAGTTATACACTCGCTTCAAATAGATAAGTCGGGTGAACGGGGGTTTTGCTCAAATTGGATTTTGAAAAGGCCTATGATTGCATTAATTGGCAGCTCTTGGATCGAGTTTCACAGTGTATGGGGTGTGGTGAGCATTGGAGAAGTTGGATTCGAACTTGTGTGGGGACGATGCGGCTAGTTGTTCTAGTCAATGGGAATCTAACGAAGGAATTTTGTATAGAACGTGGTTTACAACAGGGCGATCCTCTGTCTCCTCTATTGTTTGTGGTAGTGGCCAAGGTACTTCATCAATTTTTGGCTAGTGCGGAGTCAAAAGGAAGAATCCATGGGGTACAGGTATCACATGATTTATCTTTTTCGCATCTGCAAGTTGCAGATGATACTATTTTATTTTTACATGGTAGTATAAAGGAGATGCATAATTTGAAGAGTGTTTTGTTGTGCTTCCAATATTGTTCTGGGTTTCGTATAAATTTTGGAAAATCTTGTATGTATAGAGTAAAGATTAGTGAGGATGTATTGGGGTGATGGCAAATGTGTTAGGATGCGAGACATGGGTGTTTTCATTTGTATACTTGGGATTGCTGATTGGTTCTAATCTGCGGTTATTGGTGACATCAGAGCCGATAACTCAAAAGCTTCGTTATAAGTTGGCATTTTGGAAAAGAGGCTCTCTTTCTTTTGCTGCTAGAGTGATGTTGGTAAATTCGGTTTTGTCGTCGTTGCCATTGTTTTACATGGGAGTGTTTATGGTCCATAAGGGTGTGGTGTTGGTAATCGACAAGATTCGAAGGGCGTTCCTCTAGGGCTCAGAGAATTCTAGGAAGCTGAATCGTGTTAACTGGGATACGGTCTGTAAGCCACGAAAGAAGGGAGGATTAGGGGTTATTGATCTTGAGTTACGAAACTTATCTTTATTGATGAAGTGGGAGTGGTGATACGCATTGGAGAAAATTCACTAAGGCATGCTTTAATAGTGGATAAATATGGGGAAAATGTGTTGGGCTGGCGCATTAATTCCCACGGCAAACAAAGGATGTTCATTGTGTGGCGATAGATCATTGAGGTACAAGAGGATGTTCGGGTTGAGATATTCATGGGACTGAGCAGGTTTGCTTGGATTGTGGGAAGAGGGTCGGAGATTCTCTTTTGGCATGATATATGTTGCTCCGCGGAACCTTTGTGTGTGGTGTTTCCACGATTATTTCGTATAGCAATTGACAAATTAGCCATGGTTCAAGATTATTTGCATGAGGGGAGTTGGGAACATGAAGAGTGGCTCTCATACTTTGGCCGTGCTTTGCGCAAGTTCTAAGTTGTGCAGCTGGTTGAGTTGCGCGATCTGGTCAGGCAGTGTCCAGTGGAGGGTCGGGCTGTTGATCGACTTGTGTGGAAGCCGGTGGTGACAGGGTGTTTTTCGACCAAGGACTTGCTGTCCTTGATGATGATGCTAGGCATGGAGGAAGGGACTCTTGATTCCTTTATGGTATGGAAGATTTAGGTACCTCCGAAGATTCAATGTTTTTATGGTTTATTATGTTAAATCAACTTTCGACTTTAAGTATGCTTCGGGATCAGGGCATTGTGTGGGAGGGAATGTCGGTTCGATGTGAGTGGTGTGGGGAGGGGGAAGATGAGGTGAATCATATCTTATTTTTGTGTGGGGAAGGGGTAGATGAGGTGGCCTTGTTCAGCTTTCTGTAGCACACTCTTCATCCGATAACAGTTATGGAAGGAATTAACTCATCCTTGCTATTTTGAACCACGGTCACGCCACCTTTCTTTGGCACACATTGCACCAGGCTGACCCATGGGCTATCATAAATGGGATAGATTATCTCGGCATCCAGCCACTTGATAAATTCTTTTTTACTACCTTTTTTATGCTCGGGTTCGATCTTCTCTGGCCTTCAATTGTTTTGCCATGATATTCTTCCAGAATTATTTTGTGCATGCAAATGATTGGACATATTCCTCGGATATCATCCAAGGTCCATCCCAACGCTTGCTTGTAATTGCTTAAAATTTCCAACAATCTTTCCTCCTGATCATTAGTAAGATTAGTAGAAATGATCACTGCCAAGGTTTAGTGTTTACCTAAGTAGGCATACCTGAGGTGGTCTGGCAATGGTTTCAGTTCCAATTCGAGTGGCTCCTCAATGGATGGTTTGGGTGCCACGATAGCTCTACCAGCCAATTTCAGTGGCTCTAGCTTCCCGAAATAGCTTACCTCTTCTAAATTTGTTCCTTCAATGTCCTCACTTGTTTCTTCTTTATTGTCCCGTTCGCTAGCATCATCATCGGTATCTTGGCACAACTGTTGTAACTAGGGATGGCAACAGGACGGATCTGGACCGGATCCAGCTGGATCCAGATCTAGACCCATTTTAACATCCTGGATCAAAACTTGCCATGAATTTGTGAGTCTAGAAAATTAGGACCCAGATCTTGATCCAACGGATCTCACGGATCCGAGTCCAAAATGGGTCTGTTAAAAAACAACCATTCGACCTATTTTTTAACGTAATAAAACTGTCATTGACTAATTTCACATCACATCTCCAATGGAGGAAAGATTAATTTCAATACAACTAGTAACAAAATAAAAAACGCTAAACTAAAGTCTAAAAAAAATCCAACACAATTACACAAATGTCTTTTGAATAACACAAACATTAAAAAATGTAGATCATGAAACATTCCATTGTCGCGAGTTGAGTACCGCACATTAGAACCTATTATGTCGTTTATATATAATTTAAAATCAAAGGTGGGTTTTTCTATAAACGGGTAAACTAGTCCAGGTCCGGATCTTAGTGTCAGATCCGAACCCAAATCTGTACTTTAATAAGAGGATACATATATGGCCCGGATCCGTCGCGTCTAAAATTTTAGGATCCAAACCTTATAAAATGGATCTAGATCTACGAATTCGGTTCGGGTCCAAGATCTATTGTCATTTGTAGTTGTAACGCCCCGATTTTGGGCCTAGATATTAACCGGGAAGGTTAGACGGTTTGGGAGAATAGGGTTAGTTGATTCGAGCTAGTTCGAGATTTAAATTGGAATAATATTTTTTAGAGAGATAAAAATATAGAAAATGTTCTAAAATCGTTATTTAATATGGTGGTGAATTTGGTAAAATCAATTTTAGAGATAAAAATGTGGGGAAATGATCTAAAATTCTTATCTAAGGACCAAAATGTAAAAAAGTGAAAACTGTTTTTAGTGACTATTTTGTAAAATTATCAAAACTTAGAAACATTAAGGAGCTATTTGTCCAAAGTATAATATCAGACTTTATCCTTTAATTGGATATTTTTAAAAAGGTTTTGGAAAATATAAAAAGGTTGGGAGAATTAATTCCATAATTAATTGCTTAAACAAATTTCACGTAACCAACTTTCTCTATAAAAAAATTCTCTCAAATTCTCTCCAGCCAAACACTCTTTCCTTCTTCAAAATCTTAAGGTAAATTCTTGTTTTCTATAATATTTTGATTTCAAATGAGTTCTTGATGGTTTCCTATCAAAACCTTATTATTTTAATCTTGTTTTCTCATGTAAATCAATCCAATTAAGGGGAAAGCAATCTATTGGAGGTGAGTTTCGTTTTTCTCCTCTAATATAAGGTTCTTTACTAAAGTTTCCAAGTTCTTGATCTTTTATATATGTTTTCTAATGAGTTTTGGTGATTTAATTCTACAAAATTGGTTTAATTGAGATTTAATTGGTGGAATTGATTGAAATTCGTTTTGGATATGTTTTGTTGGGTTCTTGATCAGAATATAACATGATTTTTATGTTTTATAATTTTAATAAGTGGTTTTAACATTGGAATCCCGAAACTAGGTGAATCTTTAATTTTCTAGGTTGCTGGTGATGTGTTTTGAGGTGTTGTGGAGGTTTATCGAATGCTGGAGGTATAAGGTTGATGTTAAATGGTTTTTGGATGTTAATTGATGTGTCAAATTAGTACGTTTTTGCTGGGTTATGTTTGGAGGTGCTAGATGTTGATTTCGGTAGTTTTGGTGAGGTTTCAGGTAGTGTTTGAAGGGGATTGTTAAGGATTGATGTTGTTGGGTTTATGGATACATTTTGATGCATTGGAACCTCTATTTTTGTGCGGTTAAAATAGGGGAGATCGATCCTCAAGCTTGTGGCTTTGTTTCGGAGGTGTTGGATGGGTAATTTCACATCGACGAGCGAGGCTTTGCATTGTCGGTGAGTGAGAACATGATTTAAAATGTTGAAAATGCTTTAAAGGTTGTTTTGGGAGTTTAAACTTAGCTTGAAATGCTGGTTTAAACTCGAAAGTAAGTATATTGAGATTTCTCCCTCGGTTGTGCTTGATGAAAATGGTTTTTATGCACTTTTTTAATGATTTGATTAACCATTGTTTATGCATGATTTGAGCATGGTTTAATTCTGGAAAATGGATATTTAATGATGTTTACGCATTTGGAAGTAATGCATGAGTTGTTAATGCTTTTGAACATAGGTAATGCAAGGTAAAATGCATTGAGTAAACGTTTTGGTTGATGCATGTGAAAATTGCGGGTTAATGTTTAAGAAATGAATTATATTGGCAAGTGATGTGATTTAAAATTTTATCGGGTATAGTTGTCCGACCATAGGATTTATAGTGCACTATAAAAAAAAGTCGCCTTGGATGTTGAGGGGTTTATACTGTGTACCGAATACTCCATCCAAGTACCCTAACGGTTGAGGGGTTATATTGTACCGAAAACTCCCGCTAGTGGATTATACACCTAACCGATGATTGGGGGTTGTGATTGTACTCGGTTGTGATTGTACACAGGTTGTGAATGTATCGTTATTCTAGTTGAGGTTTTATAAAGTGTTGAGAGGACACTTGTTGAATCCGTGTATTCAATGTAATGATTTGGTCAAAGGGACTTGGTCCGTGATCACTTGTAAGCCAATATAATTGTTAACGTATCATGTTGATGATTTATGATGCATAGTGAGATTTATGCATGTTTACTCTTTAAGCCTTGCATATGGTTTGTTATACATGGGAAAGCTTAAATTGAGTGTTAGCAAATGACATTTTGTTGTTGGTACATGATACATGTTGCATATGGGTTAATATGTTTGATTTTG
This sequence comes from Hibiscus tridactylites, assembly GCA_958450335.1. Taxonomy (NCBI): domain Eukaryota; kingdom Viridiplantae; phylum Streptophyta; class Magnoliopsida; order Malvales; family Malvaceae; genus Hibiscus; species Hibiscus tridactylites. The sequence goes on along the minus strand of OY288290.1, from coordinate 45,004,503 downwards.
GAAATTATTAAGTGCATGGTTTGAAAGGCATGATAATGTTTTAAGTCATGATGATATTTTGAAATGGGATTTCAATGTGGTTTTATTAACCAGTTTTAGAATGCATTGATGGTATGTTGTTTTGAGCACTCCTCGCTAAGTCTAGTGTGCTTACGCTTTTTTGTCCATCAATGCAGAGAATTAAAGGTCGGAGGTAGCGAGCAAGCAAGGAAGAACTCCAAAGACTTGGTACTTGAAAGTATGATTTCTAAACTAGACTAGTAGTAATAAAGGCAATGGGGTTCATTGTTGATTTGGGAGTGTGTTTGTTCAACTCCCTGTTTGAGCAAGTTTGTATTGTTGTTTGAAGTTGTATATGGCCTCTCATGTTTGGTTGTTACTTTGTTTCAATAATTCATGCTTTTAACGGATTGATTTTAGGTTGCATGCCTATAGATTCTTGCTTGAGATATGGTGCCATGTTTGGTTTCTAATCTTGTGATGTTTTTGCATGATTTAGTTCCTGATATGTTTGTGTTTATGATCTGGCATGTTGGTATGTAAATGAATCTTTGAAAGCGTGTAAAACAAGCAATTTGGGACATTTCAGGTCAAGGCGTATCGGTACACAGGCCTCTGTACCGATACGGATAACCTAATTTTGAGGCAGGGTTTCAGTACGCGGGAAGGTCTTTTGGTACGACCCTTTGTAATTTGGCTAGGCGTATCGATACATGGGGAAGGGTATCAGTACAGGTTTGAGCTACTAGAATCTGGGATTTGAGAAATGTAAAAATGTACCGATACACTAGCTCGTATACCGATACAGGTAGCTATTTTATGTTTAAAGTGATATTTGAAGTTTCTGATTCTTTCATTTTAGTCCATGAATCTTATGGATGCAATTGTATGAGCTTGGATGAACCTTTTGAGCTGATTTTTGGTATGGAAGCATGAAACCTGACTAATTGTGGATTGGTAACTTAAAATTTGGCTAAGTCTTTATAATTTTCCAGTTTTGCAATTTGGTCCCTAAACGCTCACGAGTGCAATTGAATGACTTATCGGTGTCCGAATTGAATGAGATTCGAATCGTTGCTCGTATGATCAACATAGGATATTAATTTTCATCTAGATAAGATAAAAGAATAAAATAGCGTAACTCGAGTAATCTTTTTACGTGTTTGTTTCGGTAAACCCAATGTAGCTCACTTGATTCGGTCTGCGACTAGGTCGGGTCGAGGGGGTTAGAACTGTGTCACATCCACGTTACAAATAGACTCAATCATTTCATCAGCTTGGTATTCCTTGGATTCATCTGCGCATTTAAGAGTTTGAAACGCATTAAATGTAACATGGTGATCATTCATGCGCATAGTTAATTCTCCTTTATGAACATCAATCAAAGCTCTACATGTGGCAAGGAATGGTCTACCCAATATAATTAGTACATTCACATCTGCCTCATAATCTAAAATAATAAAGTCGGCTGGGAATATAAATTTGTCCACCTTTACCAACACATTCTCAATCTTACCCTTAGGATGTGCAAAAGATCAGTCTGCGAACTGAAGTGTTACTGTGGTAGGCCTTGCTTCGATGCCGAGCTTTCTAGAAACCGACATTGCCATCAAATTGATGCTAGCTCCCAAGTCACACGGTGCCTTACCCATGAATTTGTTGCCAATGGTACAGGGAATAGTAAAACTTCTCGGATCTTTCAGCTTTGGTGTCAACCGATTGATTATCATTGCACTGCATCCCTCAGTGAGAGCTACAATCTCGAAATCACCAACTTTCCTCTTTTTGGACAAAATGTTCTTCATGAATTTAACATAGTTGAGCATCTGCTCGAGAGCTTCCACCAATGGTATATTGATATGCAATTGCTTAAGTACTTCCAAGAAGCGCTTAAATTGTTGATTCTGCTTGTGCTTTTATAGTCTTTGTGAAAATGGCGGAGGTCGATAAGCATATGTTGGCTCCGTCAGCTTTGCCAAGGTTTGCTAGAATCTAACTGAGGTCTTGCGTTAGACTGTGGTCTAGCATCGCTTATGTCCGCTTCTTTCTTCTCTGCTTCTTGTGGTTCATCTATTGGTTCCTTCTCTTCCACCTGGCATTTGATTGGCTGCTTGATAGGTGTATCAGCCTCGCATTGTTTGCCACTCCGAAGAGTTACAACTTTGCACAATTCATTGCGAGTTTGCATGGCATCCTTTGTATCACTTGGCAATGCTCCATGTGGTCTATTGTTGAGTGCACTAGCAATCTGTCCAATTTGCACCTCCAAATTTCGCATATATGCTACCAAACTTTGGACAGTTGCATCATTCCTTTCCATTTATTCTGTCAAAGTCCTCTGGTTGTTCCTTTGCCCTGCATAAAAATTGTTTTTGTGCCCTCTGTGCATTTTGATTGAAACCTTGCTGGCATTGTTCTGACGTTGGGCATTTTCTAACATTGGGCATTGTTGTTTTGCTGTTGGACATTGTATTGGTTACCTCCTTGATTTTCCCAAGCTAAATTTGGGTGGTGTCTCCATCTAGCATTGTAAGTGTTGGAATTCATATTATAATTACGATTAAAATTTCCAACAAAGTTTACCGACTTAGGGTTGGCAGGGCAATCTTCCATGTGATGATCCTCTCCACATATTGTACAGAATGGGGCTAACGCCTTGACTTCTTAGGGTTGATTACTCTTTTGCAAAGTTCTCATCATGCTAGTAAGATTGGAAATCTTAGCGCGGGTGGATGTAAGTTCATCTATCTGCTATTCTCCACCAATTTTAGTCCTTGTCCCAAATCTAGCAGTAGGGTACTCAAAATCATTAGTTGAAATCCTCTCAAGGATGTCAATTGCTTCTATATAGTTTCTGTCAAGCAGCGAACCATTTGCCGAAGCATCAACAACAGTCCTGGCTTGTGCATTGAGTCTATTGTAGAAGGTCTCCATCTGGGTCCAATTTGGGAATCCATGCATGGGACACCTCCTCAAAAGGTCCTTAAATCTCTCTCATGCATCATATAGGATCACATCATCAACTTGTCTAAATGTAAGGATCTCACTCCTCATATTGAAAGTGAGTTTAGGTGGCTGGGAACGCAGCAAAAATTTTAGCATAAATCTCCCCATGAGGTGACAAAACCAGGTGGCAAAGAACTTAGCCACGTTTTTGCTCTATCTCTCAGGGAAAAGGTGAATAATTTCAGCCTTATTATATCCTTTGATACTCGAAGCTGTTGAAATATCTGGCAAATCTCCATGAATTGCTTCAAGTGTTGCCTCGGATCTCCAGTAGGTGCTCTATCAAATTATCCTACATTCAAAAGAGATTGTAGCATCACTGGTTTGGGTTCAAAATTTGGTGTATTTACCTCGAGACCAATTACTCCTGGCATCAAGTTGTCTATGTTTGGTGCCAAGTGTTCTCTAATAGGTCTCTCTTCCTCTACATGAACAGTTGGGGCAGCAGGAGCTGGTGGTACCCCATTGTTTTGGTCACCACCTCTATTTCCTTGTTGAGCCATCATTCGAATTTTTCTTTAACCTTCGTAGGGTTCTTTCGATTTCTGGATCGTATGGCCAATCTTCCACCACAGGGCAATTTATGGTCATACACCAATCAAAACAAACAAATAAAACAAAAAGAAACAAGTAAAAATTAAAACAATAAATTTCGTCGCAATCTCCAGCAACAGCGCCAAAAACTTTTCATCTTTGCTAACGCTTGGAAAAGGATAGAATTTTAGTGTAAAAGTGCAAAAGATTAATGTCAAGGTGAGTCTTACGCGTTCAAGTATACACGGTCAGCAAGTAATATAGCAGTAAGTTGAGTATCGAATCCACAGGGATTGACCAAGAACTTATTTGCTCAATGTTTACTTGTTTGAAAGAATTTAAAGTGTTTGAAATGTTTTGGGTTTTTGATTAAAAAGACGTAAAAACACTGTAGTGAAAATGAAAGCAGTCTGGCAATGAAGTGTTCAATTGAATGATGAGCGTTGGCAAGAGATGTCTGGATTTCACACTACTTATGCCAGCCTTTAATAATGTCCTACCTTGGTTTATTATCAGAGAGATTAAAAATAGTATTGCCTCTATCGATGGCAACACCCTAAGTCAACCACGAATAAACCCCTATATGTCTATAGTGAAGTTCTTCATTAATTAACTTGATTAATTGTCAATCTTTACTTCTAAGGGTAGACTCACTTCTGAATTAAGTTCATCTGCTTGAACATCTTTTGTCGAAGTTTCTCGCCTTAGTATCTGGTAACCGATCATTTCCCCTCAAGTCTGTTAAGATATTAAAGTGAAATAAGCACACAATGCCAGCTATCGTATGGCAATGGATTTAGGAAAATTAAATACTAGCATATATAAAATAATGCCAAGGCATTCTGATTATTAAAAACCAAATATAAAATAAGCGTTAATCACAAACATCCCCCAACCAACTGTAAAAGCTTAGTTCATGGTTGGGGGTCCATCCACAAAACGCCATTGTTTCTCAACATCATTTCAAAATAAAACAAATAAAACGAAGAGAAAGGGCAAGAAGGAGATCTATTGATGCAGCCCTTCGATTGCTCTAGAGCTCTCAGTCTTAGCTGGTCGAACCACGTCGCCTCTCGGTTCACCATGGTGCAATCTCTCTTCAATCTGATTCTCACTCAAGTGGTTGTTTGATCTTATTTAAATAAGCTTGCATAGAAACCCTAGGATAAGACTTTATGTTTGAAATTTGAATGCGCAAGGGATAAGCCGCGTGATTGTCTTATCCAGATTTTGAATCCTAAGGTTGACGTATACAAGGTTTAACAGAAAAATTGACCGGTCATCGGACGTCAATCTTTTGCCAGCCGGGCTTGGCATTGTTTGGTCCATCTATGCCAACTGCTACCCAGAAATTCTCTGCTTCTCTTCTTGCGTTCTCCACTAAGACCACTTATTGGGTTCTTAAAAAATAAACTTTTAAATCATAATTAAGTCTTATTATAATATTAAAATTTAGAATATGTGTATTTATATAAGTGCAATTATCAAGAAGTATCATATTGATTGAAAATCATTGGTTAAACTAAATTGTTATATAAGAGCTACAAATGTTGGTTAGATTTAATTTTTATCCAAAATATTTTTAATATTTGGTCTAAAATTATTTGAGAAAAATAATTGTGTATGTATATAGTATATAAGCACATTTATGTATATATATATATAATATTTTATTCACAAAACTTGTCGACTTTTTTAATATTTGGGAGGTTCATTCAAATATTATAGGCTTCAAGAATTTGAATATTAAGTGCTCAAAACGTAAATTATAAAATCTTAAATTCAGGTTATATGTCATTATTTAATGGGTAATGTTCACAAATAGTCCCTTTCGTTTGGTGTTTGTTCTAGTTTGGTCACCAGATTTCAAAACAGCTTATTGTGGTCCCTTACGTTTATAATCTGTTTTATTTTAGTCACTCTTCCGTCATTCTCCGTTAGAGGAGTAACGGCCGGCTGACATGGCAATTTTAAAATTAAAAAATTCCACGTGTATAATACACGTGCCCAAGCCCGCCTTGCCGATTTTGTGTATAATCCACGCTGGCGTTACACCTCGGCCTACTCGAAAATCCCCGACTACAAGATCTCCTTAACCGAAGAAGGCCGTGCCCAAGCCCGCCTTGCCGGTTCGCACCTTCGGGAACTCATTTCCGGCCATGGGTCCTGCCCCGATTGGCGGGTCTACTTCTACGTGTCTCCTTACGAGCGGACCCGATCCACGCTGCGGGAGATCGGGAAATCGTTTTCGAAGAAAAGGGTGATTGGGGTAAGGGAAGAGTGTAGGATTCGAGAACAGGACTTTGGGAATTTTCAGGTTCAGGAAAGGATGAAGGCTATAAAGGAGACGAGGGAAAAGTTTGGGAGGTTTTTTTATAAGTTCCCCGAAGGTGAATCCGCCGCTGATGTTTTTGATCGTGTTTCAAGTAAGCTCCTTTTCATTCTGGTGTTTTCCTATTATTAGTTTTCGAGTGAAGAAAATGGTGATTTGGGAAATTGGGAATTGTTGGTTTTTGAATCTGTTCATAGACATTTAAGAAATTGTTTTTGCTGAAAAAATGTGAAGTACTACTACTTGGTGTTAACGTACAGTAGCTTTCTAAGTAGATAATGACTTGGAATGCTTTTTCATTGATTGCGAAAGCAGTGAGAAAAAAAAACAAAAATTAAGAGGAATGTTAAAATCAATCTGTATTCTTGTTGGGAATGATACTATCTGGTAATGGCTTGCTTTGTGGCTTGGAAAGCTATGAACTTTTCGAATGAAAATGGGTAACGGCAAAAGAGACAAATATCGAGGGACTGTTAAACTGCATACATAAGCATCTATTTTAGTGCTTCCTTGACTATGTAATCAGCATAGATTTCTTTGATGTATGTGTATGTTTCTAATCTCTGCATAGGAAAATGCTACCCCCCACCCAACATTTCAATTCTGGTAGCAGAACATGTGGAATTATTAGATAATTTTACTTGATCGGTGGTTTTAATGGTTCTTATGATTGTTGTGCATGAGTATCAGGAGTAACTTCATGGAAATTAATTGCTAAAATGATTGGTTCGAGGGCTTGATTTGCGGTGTCATCCATTTTTGATTGAGTTAAGAATAGTTGTCTATGTTCATTGTCCACTGGTTTTGAAAGTCTTCAACTTAGAGAAGTAGGATTGAACTAGATACAACTCTCACCTTTCAAGTGATATTGGAAAGAGATGTCAAATCTGTGGTTTCATATAGATATCTTTCTTGTTCTTTAATTCAGTGGTTTTGATATGTAGTTTGGTCAGTGGATGCTAAATGGAAGAAAATTCATTGAAATTTGCAGGTTTTCTTGAATCTCTCTGAGCGCAGGTGACGGCGGCGGAGACGTGAGATTCGGCTGACGGGGTGATGATGATGAGCGGTTTAGGGGTCGACGAGGCGTTGAAACGGGCGTTGCGAATGTATGCACAGAGAACGGAGGAGTATGAAGGGTGGGACTTGGAGTAAATGATGGAGGAAGCTTCGCCGGCGTGGATTGTTTTAGGGTGGGTTTATTATTTACTGGTTATGCTTTGATGTTCACATGCTATTTTTGTTTTCTAGTATGACGTGTATTATACACGTGGAATTTTTTAATTTTAAAATTGCCATGTCAGCCGGCCGTTACTCCTCTAACGGAGAATGACGGAAGAGTGACTAAAATAAAACAGATTATAAACGTAAGGGACCACAATAAGCTGTTTTAAATCTGGTGACCAAACTAGAACAAACACCAAACGAAAGGGACTATTTGTGAACATTACCCTTATTTAATATGTTTTTTAAGTAATAAGTTTCATTCCATTTGTTATGTTTGGTTTACTCTTCATCAAGGAACGAGTCCAGAACAAACTCAGGGGATGTAAAGCTAAGTTTTTAAATCAGGCAGGGAAGGAAGTTCTCATTAAGGCAATCGCACAGGCCATTGCTACTTATGTCACGCAATGTTTCCTCCTCCTGGTTACCTTTTGTGATAAACTTAGTTCGTTAGTGGCATACTTTTGGTGGAATAAGTGTGGAAGCAAGGAGAAAGGCATTCATTGGATTAATTGGAGAGACCTTTGTCGTCCGAAAGACCAGGGGGCTTGGGCTTCTGAAATCTCAGAACTTTTAACAGAGCATTATCACGAAAGTGGCGTGGAAAGTGCTTAAGAATCCAGACTCCCTCCTGGCTCAGACTCTCCGCGGAATTTATTTTCCTAAAGGGAACATCTTTGATGCTCCTAAGTGCACTAACCCGTCATGGGCTTGGACAGGTATTAGGGAAGGGATTGAAAATATCAAGGAAGGATCCTTATGGAGGGTCGGAAACGGAAGATGTATCTCGACTTGGAATGATAACTGGATTCCCAAATTACCAAAGTTTCGTATCTCCTTTTAGCCTCCACCCAGTTGTCTTTGTCCCTCAGTTTGTTGCATCATGAACCCCGATCTAAGGTCTTGGGATAAACCTAAGATTGATCGTCTTTTCTCCCCGACTGAAGCCAATGCGATTCTAACCATTTCAATAGAAGGACCATGAATCAAAGACTCCCTCATCTGGGAGGGAATGAAGTGTAACCCCCATAGCCCGGCCTAGATGCCCAACCCGAACTAAGAAGATTACAAGGGGAAAACCGAAGCCAACTCGTTAAAGCCGACTTCGATTAACGACCCTTTCGTTTCTTTTTATCTTCTCTAGATGCACATTAAGATCCTACGTGATCAGCAAACATACTTAGAAGAAAACGGCACAGCGATCGGAATTCGATTAGGGGTTCAATCGCATATAACTAACTTTTAGGGACTAAACTATAATTTCTGAGAATTACAGGGACTAGCCCAATTTTAAGATTACCAAACCTCAATTAGTCTTGTAACATGCCATCATGTCAAATTTCATCACAAACGGATCATCCAAATTCAACCAATTGAACATACAATAATCAGGGACCAATATGCAACATTTCAGGACTTCAAAAGATACTTTTAACTGAAATTATTGGCTCGGTATCGGTACACCTTAGCCCGTATCGATATACGGGATGGCAGTAGCCAATGTTGGGGAAAATGGTATTGATACGCTTCCCCGCGTATCGGTACAGCCTTCAAACTTTGCCTAGGCGTATCGATACGCGGGCAACTCGTATCGATACCTCTGTGTCAATTTGCCTAAAATTTGCCTTAGTGTATTGATACTCAACCCCGAGTATCGATATGCATACCAAAAATCACATTCCACAACCCTCAAATCACATTTAACAACATCTAAACATGTCTAAAACACTCACACATGTTATATCCAACATTCCAAACATTTATGCATCATTAAACATTCGCAAAATAAACGTCAAGCATGGAAATTCATGGAGAGACATTAAACTGCTCAAGCATGCTTTTAGACACAAACCATAGCATAGCCAAATACCAAAGGTAAGACCATAAACCATATGGAGACCATTTACAAGTCCCAAAACGCAAACCAAACATGCTCAATGTGTTTATCATCACCAAACAAAACCATGAGTTGAAATCCCTCCTATTGCCTCTTATTACACTAAAGTGAAAACACATACTTTTCTTAGCTAAAATCACTTGGATTCCCCTTGCTCTCTTGCTTCCAAAGATGCTCAATTCTCTGCATTGATGAAACAAATGAGCGTATACATAAAGCTTAGTGAGGACCGCTATAAAACCAAACATTCATCAATGCATTTTTGAAAAACCAAATCATCATCCTTTGTAAACATATGCCTTCCTTTAAAACATGCACTTTAGAACACCATGTCCACTTTCAAACCACATGCTCATAGCATCATTAATTACAACAGCAAAAATCCTTGCTCATGCTTAAACCAAGAATCATATGCACTCAAGCATATCTCTTAAGCATCTCATGCCTTCTCAAAATAAATGTTCATCATTAATTCATTATATCAACATCATTTTATTGGCTCGCAAGTGATCAATAACAAACCATATCAAAACCAACACAATTGACAGAATCAGATACGCGGATTACAAGCGTCGTCCCACATGCTTCATACACACTACCAGGTTCACAAGGTGGAGTTTAACGGCACAATCACAACCCCTCAACACCCGTGATAGAGATTAATGGCACAATCACAACCCTCAACATTACTCATCGGTAGTTGTATAATTCCATTAACGAGAGAATGGGACACAAACCACAAGATTCACACACGGGATTAAACCATTCGTCGTTGTGATCTTTAGCCTTAATTATTAGGGTACTTGGATGGAGTTTATGGCACCATCACAACCCCTCGACATCCAAGGTGACTTTATTCACGGTGTACCCAATCCTATAGTCAGCTAACTATATCCGATTAAAGTAACCAAAACCATTTACCATCACTTGCCAATATAATCATTTACCAACATCATTTCATTGTTTTACAAGCATAAACCACAATGTCATTTCCACAAGCAATAACATACTTTAACCAATTTCATAATCATATAAACCCAAAGATTACTTACCATGTGCATCCTTAATTAAATGGCATTTAAAACCAGCAACATCAATGCTCAAAACATGCTTTAAAACAGTAATCAAACCACATTTAAATTAAGTGCATTTTAATCCAAAACATAGCACAATCCGAGAGACTTTCGATTTACTTACTCTTGAGCTTAGCTAAGTTTTTCAAACTTACACTAAGCTCCCAAAATCACGTTCAAAACGTTTCAAAGCTGAAAAATCCTTTTCCACTCAGTGATACGTGAAACTTCGCTTGCCGACGCGAAGATCACTCGCCCGAAGCCTCCAAAAATGCCTCACTTGCTTCCGGATCAAGATCCCTTATTTTTAGAGCATCAAAACTGAGATCCAAATGCATTAAAATGCATTCCAACACCAGCAACTAAACACAAACTCGTTGCCCAGCAAAACTACACCAATTTACCCATCCGAAACAACCGAAAACTCAATCGATCGCTTCCTAAACCAAGCCCAGCCAACAAACATCACATCCAACCATTAAAAATCATCAAAACACATCTAAAAACAACCTAAACCCTTCCTTATACCTCCAGCAACCACAACACCAACAAATCACTTCAAAAACTAAAACTCGAGGATCTCAAGGATTTCGGGATCTATATCATCAAAACATGTTTTCAACACCATAATCATCTTAAAACTCAATTAGAAACAATCTAAAATGGAGCTCATCAACAGCACTTCAAAAATCAAGGTTTAAACCTTTAGTTTGAAATATTTTGATATTAAATCAAAACAACAATCAAAACTTAGTTCAAGAAAACAATTACGAGTCAGTCATCTTGGGAATTTCAATAAAGAACCTAGATTAGAGGTTGAGAACGAGATTTACCTCCAATCCTTGCCTTCCTTAATGATTGACAAGTTTTAGCTTCACAAATTTGAAGAAATTGAAGAGAATTCTTGGAAATGATTTAGAAATCAAAGAGAGAGTGTTTGGGAGAAAAGAAATCCGGAGAAAAGGTTTTAGAAATAGGTTTTGCTGAAATGAAAGTTAGTTACGTCAAAAACTTCTCAATTTAGCATTTTATTAATTAAATAAAAATCCCTTTTAAATCAATTATTTTAAAACTCATTTAAAACACATGTCAATTTAAGGAAATGTGTAGTTGTACAAAATCTCCCTAAAGATTCTAAGATTGTGACTCCTCTTTTGAAATTTGCATTTTTCCATAGTTTTAAAACTTTACATTTTGGTCACTACACACAATGTACCTCTTCCGAAACTCATTTTGTAAAATTGATTTGATCAACCTCTTAAACATGATTTTAGAGGATTTTAGCAATATTTTTCACATTTTTATCCTATCTCGAACCTTGATCTCCCTAAACCACCTAATACGATTCGAACCGTATCTGACCGGCCCGATCCGATGTCTAAAACATCTAGGCCCAAACCCAGGGCGTTACACAAAAAACGGGGAATATTTAGTTAAGTCGGGTTATAGATTCATTGAGGACAACCATAGACCTTCTTCTGACCCTTCATCTAACGAATCCCCAAGTAAGAACAAAGCTTTTTGGAACTCTATTTGGGGATTGAAGGTACCGACCAAAATTTGGTCCTTCCTTTGGAAGCTTTATCATAACATACTGCCTACTAAAGGCACCTTTGCAGCCCTTTTTCACGGTAAATTCCAGGACTTGGACTGTTGCCCAAGGTGCGGAGATAAGGTGGAATCCATCAAACATCTTATGTTTTTCTGTCCTTTTGCGCAAGCGGTCTGGAGGGCCTTAGGGTTTAACTATTCTCCATCCTTCTCTGGTTTTTCCGGGTTTTCTAAATGGTAGATTAAAATCAATGAATTTTGGAAGTTGGGAAATTTTGAAGAAGGTTATGCTCTTATTGCCTTCCTCCTAAGAGTAATCTGGAAATCACGGAATGCCTTGGTCTTTGAAGGAAGGAAAGACCTTCCTTGGGACGTGTGGTTGCATGTTGAACGAGCCTTTGAGGAGTTCTTGCATGCAATACCTGATTGCCCTTTGGAGAAGCCTCGTCAACCTTTAGAACCGAGGTGTTGGACTCCTCCTCCTTCTCATACTTTCAAGATTAACTGTGATGTTGCCTTTGATAGCCAAACAGGAAAGGCTACGGCGGCGGCCATTGCACGAGATAGTACGGGATTCTTTATCCAATGAGTCTCCGCACCAACACTAGCACCGTCTGTAGCGGCGGCAGAAGCATTTGCAATTAGGCTTGGAATCTCTTTGGCCTCCCTAAATGGTTTCTCTAACATTATCATTGAGGCAGATTGTCAAGCTGTTATTGAAAGACTTTGTTCGGGCTCCCTGTCAGATTGGGTCTCTTCAGCCATTGAAGAGGATATTAGATCCAAAGTCGAATCTTTTGTTTCTTGTTCCTTTTCCTTTGTTCCTAAATCCTATAATTAGGCTGCAGATTGGCTTGCCAAATTTGCTAGAAACCTTCAGGGTCAAACTTTCTGGGGTCCCCCATTTCCCCCGCAATTGAATGTGTTCTTGTAACTTGTGTTTGCAATGAAATTCCCTCTCTTTCGATCAAAAAAAAAAACTCCTCATTATTGTTGTTTGGCTTGTTTTCTATGTTGCGTGTGAGAAATGTTTTTGTTTGGAGAAATGGTCCATACTTAGTGTACATTATTTAAGATTAATAAAAAAAAATTTATGAAGGGTTAAGAATAAAAAACAAATACTACTATTAATTACATCAGAATATATAAAAACTATTATTTTTTACAAAATTTTTAAGACTATTATTATACATGATATCTTTGAGTAAATGTATTAAAAATGACCAATATATATTAACTTTATTTCAGACTTTTAAAACAATATATATACACGTGTTGCTTAAGGATCTCTTATTGTCACGGGGCTAGGCTTATATGGCTAGCTCGTGCGGCACTTGGTCGGGAAATGAACTTCGAAAGGGACCAAGTAAGCCTTAAAGCTAAGTCTTGGCTTGGCTAGAGTTGCGGAAGCGTTGCGAAGAAAGGAAGAACAAGATGGCTCGAGTGATTTGCAAACGAAGAGCCTCGTTAAAAACCCCCTCTAAGCCTAGTTAGGGGGGAAAGAGTACTCGACGTGCTAAGCTTTTATTAATGAGAGAAAAGATGAAAACAAAGAGAATTCCGGATGATTACAAATGAGGGGGTGAGGCCCTTTTTATAGCCTAGCACCTCCCGATCTAACGGTCCCTATTGATTACAATGGATGGCCAAGATTGGCCTAGGCTATCTAATAAAGGCAAGAGTTTACTATTAAGGATTCCTTCCATCTTGGTTGGTCTTCTTTCCTTGTGAAATGGATATGATTCTCCATGAATTGAGGGATGGATGGATGTTTGCTTGTTGCCTTGTATGCCATGGTCAAAGGGGTAGATATTCCCCAAAGAATGGGCTTGAATGGCCATGGATGGTGAAAATCCGGATGGGCCCATAGGGGTGGCTGGACGGGCTGCTTGGTGCTGCTCGGACAGGCCTATGGGTGCTGAAGGCCGGGCTGCTCGGTGCTGCTCGGTCAGGCCCTTGGGTGCTGCGCGGACAGGCCCTCGGGTGCTGATGGGCGGCCTGCTTGGTGCTGGGCGGACAGGCCCCCGGGTGCTGTTGGGCGGCCTGCTCGGTGCTGGGCGGACAGGCCCTTGGGTGCGCGCGGGCAGGCTGAATTGTAGCCCCATGGGTGCGGCAGAGTGGGCTGAACGGTGTGAGGCCCCATGGGTGCTGGAAATGGCCCCTAGGTGTGCGGCAGATTGGACCCTAGGGTGCTGGACGGTAACATTCTCCTCCACCGAATTGAGCGACGCCCTCGTCGCTCGTTGGGCTTCAAAATCGGCAATCTTGTCTTCAAATTGCCACAAGTCTTTGTCAAGCTCCCAACTACCCTCGGCTTCGGTGAGACCCTTCCAAAGCACAAAGTATTCGTGCCTTGGTTGGTAGCCTTTGCGTCGAATGACTCGATCGGCTTCGATGGCTTCGACTTCTCTTTCGAACGAGGCCCTAACTCCAACGGGTGCTCGCTTGGAAGTGTTCCTCTCCGGATCTTCCTCGTCCTTGTGATATGGCTTAAGGACACTAACATGGAAGACGGGATGGACTTGGATATTGGGCGGCAAGTCTAGCTTGTAGGCCACCTTGCCTACTCTCTTGATCACACGAAATGGGCCTTCATACTTCCTCACAAGAGCCCTGTGAACAGAAGCATTTCGAAGTGTTAGATTAAGTTTAGCCAAAACTAAATCATTTACCTGAAATTCGACGTCGCGTCGCTTCTTGTCGGCCCACTTCTTCATTCGCTTGCTTGCTTTGTGGAGGCAAGCGTTGGCTAGATCTCGTTGCTCTTGCAAGTCCTTCACTACATGGAAGGCGGCTGGATTTGGACCTTGGTACTTGGTCACGATGGCATCGGGTGTGAGCGGTTGTTGGCCCATCACTATCTCGAACGGACTTTGGTTCGTGGCTTCACTCCTATGCAAATTGTAGGAGAATTGGGCCACATCTAGCAAGTCGGGCCAATTCTTTTGGGATGCACTGACGAAATGCCTCAAGTAGATCTCCAATAATGCGTTGGCCCTCTCGGTTTGCCCATCGGATTGTGGATGAAAACTTGTTGAAAGGTTCAAGGAGGAACCCAACAACTTGAACAACTCGGTCCAAAACTTACCCGTGAACCGAGCGTCCCTATCACTTACTATGGACTTTGGAATGCCCCAAAGCTTCACGACATGCTTCAAGAAAAGACGAGCGGCTTCTTCGGCGGGGCATGTCTTGTTGGCGGGAATAAATGTGGCATACTTTGAAAACCTGTCTACTACAACCATAATACTCGAAAAATTATTAACACAGGGAAAACCAATTATAAAGTCAAGAGAAATACTTTCCCATGGTCTTTCCGGTATTGGCAAAGGTTGGAGTAGTCCCATCGGCTTGTTTGCTTCGATCTTGTCTTGTTGGCAAACAAGACAAGTCTTCACGTACGCTTCTACATCTTCATTCATACGAGGCCAATAATAACGTTCATTAAGTAAAGCTAAGGTACGATGCATACCTGGGTGTCCGGCCCACTTCGAATCGTGACATTCCTTCATCAATGTCCTTCTCAAATTGTTGAAGTAGGGGACGAAAATGCGTTGGCCTCTTGTGAATAGAAGATCATCTTCGACCCAAAATCGGCGAGACTTACCCTCCTTGGCAAAGGTGATGAGATTCTTTGCGGTGGGATCATGCGTCAAGCCTTCCTTGATGGATTCTAACAACTCACCACTTGGTTGGCTAATGGAGGCAAGGTTAGCTTTTCGGCTAAGCGCGTCGGCCACGGTGTTGGTCTTTCCGGGCTTGTGCTCCATTGAAAAATCGAATTCCGCCAAGAAGTCTTGCCACCTAGCTTGCTTAGGAGACAACTTCTTTTGGGTTAGAAAATAAGAAATGGCAGAATTATTGGTAAAGACGACAAACCTGGAACCCAATATGTAGTGTCGCCATGTGCGAAGGCAATGGATGACGGCGGTCATCTCCTTCTCTTGAACGGTGTAGCGCCTTTCGGTGTCGTTCAACTTTCGGCTTTCGAAGGCAATGGGATGGCCTTCTTGCATCAAAACCCCACCAATGGCATAATCGGATGCATCGGTGTGGATGACGTATTGCTTGGAATGGTCGGGCAAGGCAAGGACGGGCTCACTTATCATGGCTTGTTTAAGCCTTTCGAACGCTTGTTGACAAGTTGGACTCCATTCCCAAGGTTTGTCCTTCTTCAAGAGTTCGGTCAAAGGCGTTGCTATGGCGGAGTAACCTTGCACAAACTTACGATAATAGTTAGCTAAACCAAGAAAAGAACGAAGTTCGGTTACCTTAGTCGGCGGTTCCCAATCGTCGATGGCTCGAACTTTGCTTGGATCCATTCGGATCTTACCACCTCCAATGATGTGGCCTAAGAACGGAACTTCTTGTTGAGCGAAACTACACTTTTCGCGTTTGATGTAGAGCTCGTTCTCACGAAGAACCTGCAAAACCTTCCTCAAGTGCATTAAATGTTCATGGAAAGTCTCACTATAGATGACAATGTCATCTAAGTAGACAACAACAAAACGATCAAGAAAAGGTGAGAGTACCTTATTCATTAAAGTGCAAAACGTTGCGGGAGCGTTTGTAAGGCCAAATGGCATTACAAGAAACTCAAAAGATCCATACCTTGTGATGCACGCGGTTTTGGGCTCGTCACCTTCGGCTATGCGAACTTGGTAATATCCCGAGCGAAGATCTAACTTTGTGAAGAATCTAGCACTTCCAAGTTGATCAAATAAATCGGTAATCAAAGGAATAGGGTATTTATTCTTTACCGTGAGTTTGTTTAAAGCGCGGTAGTCGACACACATACGCAAGCTACCGTCTTTCTTCTTTTGAAAGAGGATGGGTGCTCCAAACGGACCCTTGGATGGGCGAATGTACCCGGCATCCAAGAGCTCTTTAAGTTGTTTTCGGAGCTCTTCTAACTCCGGTGGCGCCATTCTATAAGGTGCTTTGCTCGGCGGCTCGGCATTTGGCACCAACTCAATGCGATGATCCACCTCTCGCTTGGGTGGTAAGGCCTTCGGCAATTCGGAAGGCATGGTGTCCTCGAACTCTACGAGCACACGTTCCACTTCTTCGGGAACTTCTTCGGCTTCTATCGCCTCGTCTTCCTTGAGCACGGCAAGGAAAGACTCTTCCTCCTTTCGCACACCATTGCGGAATTGGATGGAAGACAACATCTTGGATTGGATACCTACATCTCGACTCACGGGGACCAAACATTGTTGGGCGCGATCGAGCACAACCAATACATCGGCAAAAGGCAAGAGAAGTGCATTAATCTTGTCCAAAAAAGATAATCCAACCACAAGATCATAATCATCAAGAGGAATTACCTTAATATCCTCGCGGCCTTTCCAACTACCAAGTTGGATCTCGACCCTCTTTGCAACTCCGGCAATGGGCGCTTCTTTCGAGTTGACCGTCTTAATCCACCCACTCGTCTTCAACACGTTGAGTTTGAGTTTTTGGGCGGCTCCTTCGGAAATGAACAACTCGGATGCTCCGGTGTCCACAAGTGCACGCAATTGCTTTCCGGCAATTGTGACTTCTACAAACATAAGACCACTTTTGGGCTTGTTAGATAATGAATTCACTTGGAGATTACTTACAATTGCTCCAAGCTGGGCGGTGGGCTCGTCGTTGACTTTGACGGTGTAAAGGCTTGTCTTTTGTGGGCAATTTCGAATATGGTGAGGTCCTTTGCAATGAAAGCATTCCAAACCTCGTCTCTCATGTGGCTTAGTAGATCGGCCTTGTCGATTGTTGTTGGAAATCTTTTCGTGGTTAACTCTCTCACCTCCGGCTTTGGCATTCTTGTCTCCCCAAATCTTGGACTTTGGCTTTGGTTTGGGCGAGTCTCGCTTTTCGAACTTGGCTATCGCCTCGGCTTCATCAAGGGCATGAGAAAGGTCTTTGACACCACGTCTTTCCAACTCCATGTTAGCCCATCGGTTCAACCCATCCATGAAAATCGAGAAGCCTTCATCTTCTCCTAAGTTGGTGATTTGAAGCTTTAACTCGGTGAACTTTCTCACGTACTCATGGATGTTGTTATCGTGCTTGAGTTGGCGTAGCTTTGAGCGCAACTCTCTTTGAGCATTCTTGGGATAGAAGGCTTCATGGATCTCATCTTGAAGCTCTTCCCAAGATTCAACGGGGACGTCTCTATCGGACTCCTCGGCACACCTACGTCTCCACCATAAAAGAGCATTGTTAGTGAAATAACTTGAAGCAATATTTACCTTGGTGGATTCATCCACGACGTTAGTGTTGCGGAAATATTGGTTCATGCTCCACAAGAAAGTGTCGGTTTCTTGAGCATCTCTTGATCCTTTGAATTCCTTTGGTTTCGGCACATCGGCTAGCACTCTACTCGGATTTGAAACAACTCCGTTGGCTACGGCGGACTTATAGATGTTGAGCTCGGCCTTTAAGACATTCATCGCCTTCTCTAGTTCGGTTAGCCCATCTTTAAGAGAACGATTCTCCAACTCCACGGTCTCGAGTCTATCTTCGAGGTCCTGGGAATCACCCTTGCAATCACCACCATGAGACTCCAACGTATCTAGTCGTCTCTCGACAACATCGAGTCTATCTCTCGACTCATTCGTGTTGTCCTCCAAACGGGTAACTTTGTCTTGCAAGGTTGAGATGGCATCTCTCGAACTAGCCCTCTTGGTTTTTCCACCACGAGTCTCCATTGGCTTTGATGTGTCGATAGGAGCGTCACTTGGATTTGTCATCTCGAACAATTCTTCGCTAAAACGTTGGCTCTGATACCACTTGTCACGGGGCTAGGCTTATATGGCTAGCTCGTGCGGCACTTGGTCGGGAAATGAACTTCGAAAGGGACCAAGTAAGCCTTAAAGCTAAGTCTTGGCTTGGCTAGAGTTGCGGAAGCGTTGCGAAGAAAGGAAGAACAAGATGGCTCGAGTGATTTGCAAACGAAGAGCCTCGTTAAAAACCCCCTCTAAGCCTAGTTAGGGGGAAAAGAGTACTCGACGTGCTAAGCTTTTATTAATGAGAGAAAAGATGAAAACAAAGAGAATTCTGGATGATTACAAATGAGGGGGTGAGGCCCTTTTTATAGCCTAGCACCTCCCGATCTAACGGTCCCTATTGATTACAATGGATGGCCAAGATTGGCCTAGGCTATCTAATAAAGGCAAGAGTTTACTATTAAGGATTCCTTCCATCTTGGTTGGTCTTCTTTCCTTGTGAAATGGATATGATTCTCCATGAATTGAGGGATGGATGGATGTTTGCTTGTTGCCTTGTATGCCATGGTCAAAGGGGTAGATATTCCCCAAAGAATGGGCTTGAATGGCCATGGATGGTGAAAATCCGGATGGGCCCATAGGGGTGGCTGGACGGGCTGCTTGGTGCTGCTCGGACAGGCCTATGGGTGCTGAAGGCCGGGCTGCTCGGTGCTGCTCGGTCAGGCCCTTGGGTGCTGCGCGGACAGGCCCTCGGGTGCTGATGGGCGGCCTGCTTGGTGCTGGGCGGACAGGCCCCCGGGTGCTGTTGGGCGGCCTGCTCGGTGCTGGGCGGACAGGCCCTTGGGTGCGCGCGGGCAGGCTGAATTGTAGCCCCATGGGTGCGGCAGAGTGGGCTGAACGGTGTGAGGCCCCATGGGTGCTGGAAATGGCCCCTAGGTGTGCGGCAGATTGGACCCTAGGGTGCTGGACGGTAACATTATGACCACACATTTTTAGTTCATCAGCCGATAGGAAAACCAATGAATGAAGGATTTGTTGGGAGTAGAAACTGGAAAATGAATGAATTCTGAAGGGTTTGGGCACACAGCGCAGTCATTTTCTTGACTAACACTGACCCGAATCTATTCAATCCATTTGGCAACTAAACAATAAAATTACAAGGCATGGCTTTGTTTGTTCCGAACCCCTAACCATGAACTAATTCATTCAATGAATGAATTAATCACATAAATCTGGATATCTACCACTTGTTTTTGTTTGTTGATAACACCCCCACCTGATTGATTACTTTAATTAAATAGCGACATGGCGAACAAAATTTTATCTGTTTCTTTTTGGTTTTCCAAAGCTAAAAAAATTCTAATTTCAATCTTAAATATTTTCTTTTAAATACTAAATTTTAAACTATAAACCTTAAATACTAAATGATGATCCTATATTTCAAACTTAATGGATTTCTGTTCCGACATGACCACATCATTTGTTGCCACTGGTCTATTCTTGCAAGTTAGTAACTGAATTTTGTGATAATCTAGTTATTAGGTCAACATTGAACGTGGCATGTTCTTTGATCAAACACGTACTGAGGAGGAAACATCCACAACAGGATATAATAACCTATCACATTCGGGATGCATTTAGACTTTGATTGGTATGGAGGAAAAAAATTTGAAAGATAGAAAAATTAAAATGATGGAAAATATATTTTTTCTTTCTATTGGTGTATTTGGTTGAGAGGATGGAAATTTAACTGAAACGAGATTTAGGGACTAAATTATAAATAATTCATAAGTTGAATTTTAAGTTAAAAATTCAATTTTAGGTCCGTTTTAAACTCATTAACTCCAATTAGACTTAGTGGTAAATTCTTGTTGAAATCGAATTTGAAATAGAGTGTTATTTGCAAAAATAAGTAGTTTATGGGTCATTTTAAAAACATTTATAAAATACAGGGGGTAGTTTTTTAAAAAGTGAAATTAAACATTTCTTTATGAAATCAATATCATCATCAACATATAGACTAAGGTTCAGGTTAATCAGAGCTAAAATGAGTCCTTGATTGCAATTATAAAATTAGAGACTAAAACGTAAAGTTTGCAATTATAAGGTATTGGATTAAATTAAAAAAATATAAATAAATTGAGGTCAATTCCAAATTAAATAAAATTTGAGGGATTAAATTGAACAAAAATAAAATCATAGTAAAATACTAGATAAATTAGGAACAAATATGGGTCAATTTTAGGGACTAAATTAAACAAAAAAATCATAATAAAAATATTGGATGAAACTATTTTAAATATAATTTTGATAATTTTATTATTAAAGTATGGTAGTTTTCACTTTTCTTTCCTATTTTTCATCCAATTTTGGAGAGAAAAACTATTTTTATAGGAGCAAGAAAAACTACCTCCTTCCTATTTTCTTTTCTTTCAATTTTCCACTCTACCAACCAACCATTAAATTCATTTTCTTTCCAATTTTTTCTTCACTCGTACCTCCCTTCCACCCAATGAAGGATGAAAATGTGGAAGGATAGAAAATTTGTTAATCAAATAGTTAAGATTCAAAGTAAGAAGGTGGTTATGAATCTCCACCATTTGATTAACAATTTTTTCAACATTCTTCATTTCCATCCTTCATACCAAGCAAAGCCTAAGGGTCCCCCTTCCCCTCCCCTCTAGGTAGAATTAGGATTAGAATTTGACAAAAATAATAACAAGAGATGGATTTTGACATTAAAATTAGAGGGAGTCAATTGTAAAACTACAAAATTTCACAAAATAATTGTTCATTAAGACAACTTTTTAATTTTTTTGGGAGCTATTACATATATAAAGGAATTTTAAAAAATCTAAAGGGTCATAAAACAATTTATTTTTCAAATTTTAAGGCTCCTATGCCTCTACAAAGGATCTGCATCAATAAGGATGGTAGACGGGTACAATTTTATAGATTTCGCACTGTACCCGCCCCACTTGAGGTGAGAATGGGTATGAGTTTGATGGGTAGTGGGCGGGTGTGGATGTAAAATCTCATACCCATCGCGGGTAGTGGGTAGGTGGTGGATTTAAGACCTTACCCACCCCGCACCCGCCCGCACCTGCCTGCCCTGCATGCTATCCGCCATATTAAAATTTGGACCATTATGATTTTAGATGTAATTTCACAAATTATTCTTTAAATCTTCAAATTTTATAGGATATTACTTGTAATTTAACCAAAATTTAGGTAAAAGGAATCTTTAAACATTACTGTCGTTCAACTCAGGAAAAGAAAAGATTTGTTCAACTAAAATTTAGGATATCATTATCTCGTTCTAAGGTCATGTTTGGTAAAGAGAGGTTTTGACAAAAATTAGAGGTTTGAGGCATATTAGAGATTTGGTCAGTCAAATCCGCTAATATTGTTGTTTGGTTAACAACAGATTAAAAGAGCAGATTGGGGTGAAACCGCTAATTTTAAAAAAGCTCATAATGGGAGCTTTTTGAGATTAGAGGTTTGATATTAGAGTTGTAAAGACTCTTTTACCCTTACTAGTTACCAAAAATCTCAAAATAACTTAAATTAAATATTTTCTCACTCTATTTATAAGCTAATAAATTAATATATAAATAATAAATTAATATATAAATCATTTGAATATGTTTAGAAAATTTATATTAAAAATAATTTATAGATCTAATCCTATTTACTTTTTTTTCTTTTTATTATCACATATTTATATGTGTATTTAAATTTATTAATTAATTAAATTATATTAAAATAATTATATAAATAATAAATTAATATATAAATCATTCGAATATGTTTAAAAATTTATATTAAAAATAATTTTATAGATCTAATTAATATTAATTAGATACAAAATATTGATAATCAATAAATTATTCACACAAGTATTGAATATAATCATGTCCTTATATGTCATTTTGCTTGTTAAATAATCTAACAGCTATCAGCTATCCGTTAATTTTACCAAACACTTTTATACAATCAACTAATACAATTTGCTAGTCAAATCAGCTAATGCAATCAGTTATCAGCTAATGTAATTTGCTATCAGCTATCCGCCAATTGTCAAACAGGGCATAAATCTTCCTTCGTCGGTGAGATCAAAACCAAGTAAGAACCAAAAAACCAAAAAAGGATCTGTTCAACTCAGGAAAATAAAAGATTTGTTCCTCAAATCTTCTTCTCTTGGAAGATGTATGATTTCGAAAGTTTACTGTACAGGTTTGTTTCTTTTTACCGTATCGGATTCAAGATTCGTGTGCTAGTTTTCTTTTATCTCATAATTTTTGCGGTGATTTAGTTCTTTGTATGATTGTTCTTCGATGTACTCTCTTGTTGTTTGATTTCGTGATGTGTTATGTGTTCGGGGTGGTGTTGCCGGCCTCCTCCTGCCTCCACCGTCGATTTGTCATCACATCATCTGAGTAGCAAGAGATATTTTGAGCATTTTTGTCTCTACTGTCCCATCAAAATTTGCATTCAGCACGAGTGGACGAATAATTGGTCCTCATTGTAGTCGACTACTTCCGGAGACGATTGAAGCATTAATGTGTGCTCAGAATTAGCTTTGGGTTGATATTAAAGGTAAAATTATTTTTCTAGTTTATGTTAATATCTGAAATTGTGCTTAATTATATTATTAAAGTTTAGTTATTAATTTATATTAATTTTTTATTTTATTACGTATGTAGGTTGTGGTGAATTTAAAATAGAGTGTTCTCATTTTGAGGACATAAAGGATGATTGCTATACTGACATAACCGATGTTTGACAAGTATTCGCTGAAATTTCAAAATGTTGGACTAAAGAACAAAACTATTATGTGTTTTTCATTTATGTACTTAAGACTTTGGTTTGTTTTATGTACTTAAGAATTTAGTTTGTTTGTTTATGGTATTTTATGATCGAATTGAATTTATGTTTATGAATTATGATTGTTATTGAATTTACGTTTTATGTGATATGGTTGCTGCCAAGCAGGCGAATAGGCGGGTACGAGATGAGTAATGGGTATCCAGTGAGTGGTGGGTGTGGAGATGAATTTGAGAATATACTCACGTGGGCGGATGTGAATTTAAAAATTGTACCCGCCGTGAGTGGTGGGTAAGTGATGGATAAAAAAATTTAGGTAGGTATGGAGATAGGGGAGGGGGTATCTGCACTCACCCCGCTCATTTGTCATCCCTACGTGTCAGGTAGTAATATAAAGTTATTAATAATGAACACTATTTGAGAATATTGAGGTAATGTCATCACCATTCTTTCCTGTGGTAATGTAATATTCGCATGGATAATTTTATCCTTAAAATTTATTGTTTTCTCAATTTAATTTTTCAAAAAATTGGATTTGCTTATGAATCGGATGGTCAGTCTGGCTCAATTCAAATATAATTTAAATAAATTAAAAATATTTCATTTAAGTTTAGTTGTAAAAATAATAAAATTTAATAGTATAAAATTACTTTTTTATTACTTTATTGTTTTTCAAATTAAAAATATATAACTTAAGACCCATATTCAATTTTATTTTTCTTTAAATTAGACATCGTTCTAATCTGACTCATTCAGGGACGGAATCACGTTTATGTTTGTGGCGTCAAATGACACTTGAAATATTCAATACAAAAACTTATTTTATAGATATAGATATAAAATAACATATGCATATTAGATTGACCTAATACAATTTTTATAATCAAAATAAACTCCGCCAAAATTTTATATTCATCATGTTTTTTTATTATTATTTTTTTATAATCTCTAGAACAAGTGGTTAAAGTTCTTAGTTGACATCCTTTCATTCTCTTAGGTTGTTCAAAAAATTACTTTATAAAGAGATATGAGCACAAGGGAGACCGGCCGCCGGCAACAATGGACAGTTTTTGTGGGACGGATATCGGATTCCCTTCACTGGAAAGGGCTCTGGCAAGTTTTCGATAGACATGGAGAAGTACTCGATGCTTTTATCCCTCGGAAAAGGGCAAGAGATGGAGGGAGGTTTGGTTTTGTTAGGATGGCCAGCAAAAGCGACGCGGATCGAGCGATTGAACGTCTCAACCACAAATGGATTTATGGGTCGAGACTGATGGTAAGCATGGCTCGATACGTCGACCGTGGATCGTTTCAGAGAAGGCGGGAATCGGTTGCGTTAGATCAAAAGAAAAGTGGGGAGGACAAGGGACATTCAAATAGTGTGAATTCGAAGCGATCAAACATGTCGGCAAAGCTGATTCAAGGGTGTGTCGATGATGAGAAAATGGCTATCCTCAAGCATTGTATGGTGGGATGGTGCAGCCGCCACTGGAGCTTGAAGGAGTTAGCATCGAGGATGAACATTCCCAATTTAAACGGTTTGTCTATCGTGCGAATTGATGGACCAGCTATATTGCTGATGTTCAAGGACTCGAAGCTAAAGGACGAGGTATTGGCGAAGACGAGGTTTAATGATGTTTTCACCGAGCTAATGGATTGGCAACCGGGGATGGCAATAGACAAACGACGAGCGTGGATTTCAGTCCGCGGTATCCCCATACATGCTTGGTCCTACGAGACCTTTGATAATATCGCGAAGAATTGGGGTTCTCTCGTACGAGTTGCGGATAACACAGCATTGCCAACATCGTTCGAACGGGGATGGTTGTTGATTGAAACGGACACGATGGAATCGATTGAATCTCGCTTGGTGCTGGATGTAGAGGGTAACCCGTACCATATTTTTGTACAGGAGGTGACCATCTTTGGGCCTCCTACCGGCTGTGAATGCACAGCGATTGATGACAATGGTAGCGAGGAATCAAGTGAATATAGCTCGTCGGATTATGTGCCGGAGTCGTGTATGGGGGAGGATTGTCAACGGGACTTAGTAACAGTGGAAGATCAGGGTCTGAAAGAATGGAAAACCAATCAATTGTGGAACGATGCTGATCGTGGGGATTATGGCATGATCGAGGGCACAAGGGTTGATGATCGCGGGGGCCTGCCGTCGTCGACGATGCAGGGTCAGTCGTCCAAAGGCGGCGATGCAATTGAGATGGAGAGAGTTTTACCAGGAATAGGATTGTGCAATATTCAACAGAGTCCTATGGAAATAGAATTTCAAATCAATGAAATAGCTAAAGACAATCCAACTCTTCTACCTACAGCAGCTAAGCTAATTCACGGGGAAAATCAGCTTCTTCAATCAAATAATTCTGATCGACGGGGGGAGACGGGGTGTGGTCAGCAAGCGTCGACGAGCCTAATTTATGTTCCAATTAGAACTCATACGACAGAACCGACAGGGGTCTTCACGATTCCGGTGGAACAACTAGCCGGTGAACAAGAACAAAGACAAACCGGAATAGATGATGCTGCCATCCCGATATGGATTAATGGTGTTTTAAAAAAAACAAAATCAGTGAACGCGATTTCTGGGGTGGTGAAAACGTTGAAGCAGGGGAGGGGAAGACCGAGGAAGGGTGGTAATTGTGATCCTATTCAAATTGCCGATGCATCAATAACGGACTCGGATGTCCAACGTCGGCAGGAAATTCTCCACCGCGAAGCAACAGTAACAGCGGCAATAGGGAACTTAGTGGGAGTGACATCGTTAAGCCGCGAGAAAGAAATTCTACAGGACCTTTCGCGAGTGCTGCAAGACGGCATTCGCAATTTGCAATAATGCGATTGATGAGTTGGAATGTCAGGGGGTTGGGGTCGCTATTGAAGAGACGGCGGGTAGGAGAAATTGTTAGAAGACAACGGTTTGACATGGTTTTTATACAGGAGTCGAAGCTAGAGGAATTGAGTTCGTCGGTTATCGCTGGAATGTGGTATAGTGATGGCTTTGAATTTGTGTTTTCGCCATCCGTGGGTGCTTCGGGTGGTATAATAGTAATATGGGAGGGTGCTAAATTTGTGATGGAGTCGGTAGATGTTGACAGACATTTTGTGGTGATTCAAGGGCGATAGAAGTATGAGGATTTCGTTTGTTGCCTTATGGCGGTATACGCCCCGTGCGATGTGTCAGAACAGGAGGGCTTGTGGCAACGGCTAGCGACAGTGATCAATGACTTCGCGGGACCATGGTGCGTTATAGGTGATTTCAACTCGGTGTTGTGTCCGTCGGAGAGAACAGGCTGCCAATCGCAGCATAGAGGTATGCACTCTTTCGCTTCATTTGTGAATTTGGCTTGTTTGATTGACTTACCGTTAAGAGGGCAGCAGTATACATGGTTTGGGAGGGACAATCGGAGAAGTCGTATTGATAGGTTCCTTGTATCAACTGGGTGGTTGGATTGTTTTTCTAGAATTGAACAGCTTACTATGTCTAGAGGTATATCGGACCATGCCCCTATTCTCTTGCTGTGTGATGATATTGACTGGGGTCCGAGGCCTTTCCGGTTTATAAATGTGTGGTTGGAAGAGAAACGTAATGTGAAACGAATGGCGGAGGAGTGGTGTAGGTTGACGGGCATGGGGATAGGTAATTCAAACATTTCGGTAAAGTTGAGACACCTGAAGTTGTTCCTTAAAAAATGGAATAAATCCGATTTTGGGGATGTCGAGAAAGAAATTTCTCAATTGCAAGGCTGCCTTGATAGCTTAGATAATGGTGATGAGGAGCTAGCAATGGGGGAGGTTGGTGAGCTTATCGACCGCAAGAAAGCATGGATGCAAGCTTTATGGCGAGCGATTCGCAAAAAAGAGTCGTTATGGCGTCAGAAGTCTCGAGCGACGTGGCTTAAACTGGGTGATAGAAACACCGCGTTCTTCCACAGGGCAGCAAAGTTACGAGCGTTACAGAATGCAATTGTTGGTTTAAATATTAATGGCACTTGGGTATGTGATCCGCACAGGTTACGGAAACATGTGGTGCGTTTTTTCGCTAGGCATTTTGCTGTGGAAACAAGGGCTTGTACATGGAAATTTGATGGGGCGTTTAATGTGGTAAGTGACTATGAGAACTCGAATCTGATTTTGCCATTTTCAATGCGTGAGGTATGGGATGTGGTGCGAGGTAGTGAAGGGTCGAAGTCTCCGGGTCCGGATGGGTATAGCATGGAATTTTATAAGAGGTGCTGGGAGGTAGTTAGTTCTGATGTGGACAGATTTTTGGCCGAATTCTTCACTTCCGGAAAATTACCGTTGGCCGTTAATAATACTTTTATTGTGCTGTTGCCAAAAGTTGAATCACCAGTGACTTTGCACGACTATAGACCTATTAGCTTGTTGAACTCCATTTATAAGATTTTGGCTAAAATCTTAGCCAAGCGCCTACAGGTGGTATTAGGTGGTTTGATCAGTGACCATCAATCTGCTTTTGTCCGTGGACGTCAGATAGTTGATGGTATTCTGCTAGCAAATGAAACGATACATTCTTTGCGCAAGAGCCGAGTTGGGGGATGTGTGCTGAAGCTCGACTTTGCGAAGGCATATGATTGTGTTCGTTGGGAGTTTCTGAATCAAATTATGGTCTTGATGGGATTTAGTTCTACTTGGAGGGGTTGGGTGATGGAATGCATTAGCTTTGTTCGATTATCCGTCTTGTTGAATGGTAGTGCAACGAAGGAATTTGAAATGAGGCGGGGGCTGCGACAAGGCTGCCCTTTGTCGCCTTTATTGTTTGTCATCGTAGCAGAGGCGCTGCACCGGTTACTGGTACAAGCGGAGGAAGTGGGGCTGATCAGGGGGTGGAAGTGGCTCCGGGGGTAACGATAACACACCTACAGTTTGCTGACGACACCGTCCTTTTTTTCGAAGCTTCTGTTGCAGCAGCGCTGAGTATCCGTAGGCTATTGTGCTGCTTCCAAGTCTGCTCAGGTTTGCGCATCAATTTCTCTAAATCGTCACTGTATTCTATAGGTATAGACGGGGCCTTGAGTGCATCCATGGCCGAGGTTTTGGGTTGTCAACAGGGGGAATTACCGTTTGTGTACTTGGGGTTGCCGTTGGGGGTAAATCCGCGAAACATTGCCGTATGGGAGCCAGTAATTGCATCCGTTCGACGTAAGTTGGCAGGTTGGAAGAAGACGTCTTTGTCGTTTGCGGCACGAGTCACTTTGGTAAATTCAGTCTTATCCTCTCTTCCAGTTTACTATATGGGTCTGTTTAAAGTGCCGAAAGGGGTAATTGCTGCTATAGATAGGCTGAGACGAACTTTCCTATGGGGTGGGGTGAATCTTCAGCGTAAAATGAGCAGAGTGAGCTGGAGTATGGTATGTAGGCCTCGCCATCTTGGAGGCTTGGGGGTGGCTGATCTAGAGGTTCGCAATAAGGCTCTTTTGGCGAAGTGGTCGTGGCGATATGCTCGGGATGTGAACTCGTTGTGGCGGGCAATTATCGTCTCCAAGTATGGTGAAGCGGCACAGTGGTGGCGTTTTAACACATCGGCAAGGGGGCAGATGTCTGTGATTTGGAAACAAATAGTGCAAACAGTTAATTCAGAGGACATACAACAACATATGGGTGAGGATCATTTCGTCTGGAAGATTGGGTCTGGGGAGAGAGTGTTGTTTTGGTTTGATGCTTGGTGTGTCGAACAGCCGTTGAAAGATGTTTTCCCTCGCCTATTCTCCATTGTGAGAGAGCGTCTAGCAATGGTGAAGGATATTGCGGTTGGTGAGAGCTTCCAGCACGTTTAGTGGGAAGTTTTGTTTCGCCGTAGCCTACGATCGTTTGAGGCACGGCAATTGATGGATTTGAAAGCGCTAGTTTGTCCGGTCAGGTTGCGACAAGGCGGACTCGACATGTTAGTGTGGAAACCGGATTCTTGTGGGACGTTTTCCGTTAAGGGGTTGACTCGTTTGCTTATGATAGATAAAGTAGGCGAGAGTGATTTTGGGGACTGTTTTGCGTGGAAGGTGTTGGTTCCTCCTAAGGTCCAAGCGTTTCTTTGGTTTGCTTGGTTGCGTCGATTGCCGACTTTCGTTTTTTTGCGGACTCGTGGGATAGATTTGGGTGATGACCGAGGTATGTGTAGGTGGTGTCGTGCGAGAGAGGAGGATATCGATCATCTCTTTTATAGATGCCCCTTTGCCCAAGGTTTGTGGGATTGGTTTCGAGGGTGGTGGGCGATTTCGTTGCCTTTGCCGAAGTTATTTGCGGAATTTCTTATCCCGGATATGCACTGTTCCTTTAAAGGCATCTTGAGGAAGTTGTGGGTGTCGAGTATTGCTGCTTTATTGTGGTCGTTGTGGCTTGCGCGGAACGACTTGGTTTTTAATGATAAGATTGTCACTGCCGCGGAAATTGGCTTCTTGGTCAAGCTCCGATCATTTTATTGGGTAAAGACCCTCAAGGAGGGGTTGTCGGTTTCCGAGTCCCTCTGGTGGGATTGTCCGAGCTTATATCGTGAAGGGCCTGCTCAGCTTTCGGCGCGGGTGGGAGTGAGTTGGGAGCCGCCTATAGGAAATACAGTGAAGTTTTCGGTGGACGGTTCCGCGCGCGGGAAACCAGGACCAGCGGGCTTTGGCGGGGTTTTGCGTGATGCTCAGAGTCGGATTCTTGCTTTGTTCTCCGGTCCTCTTGGTACTCTTGATTCAAATGTGGCTGAGGTTCGGGCGATAGCTTTCGCCCTGGAGTTTTTTGTAGAGTCCAGATGGGCAGATCGGCCGCTAATCGTTGAGTCGGACTCTAGAGTGGCTATTGGGTGGGTGCTGCAGGTGGACCACCGGCCGTGGCGTTTGTGGGAATATTTTTGTGTGATTGATCGCGTGTGTTTGAGGTTAGGCTCCGTGTGTTTCTCTCATATTTACCGGGAGGCGAATGGGCTAGCTGATGCGCTAGCAAAGGAGGGGGTGTCTCGTGTCTCTTTGTTCCAGGCTTCGTTATGATCGTTAGGGGGGTCTGTTGTTTTTAAAAGTCAACAAGTCGTACTCTTTTCCTCCATTAGGATTAGGGAGGTTTTTAATGAGGCGCTTGTTTGACTTGCGTTGTATATTCTCTTTAATAAAATATACATCGCTTTGCTGATCAAAAAAAATTGTATGGATATACAAACTAGTTTTTTTTTACAATAAAAACATGAGGAATATAATAAAAAATAGTTAAAGATTTTATATTTAAAATTTGTTTTAAATAGTTATTTTGTCTTTGCATGGATTTCAACAAGATTTAGTTCATTAATTGAATTTAAAGATAAAAAAGCTATTCCTTTCAATATTTTAAGGCTTAAGGGTTTAATAAGCTCTTAAACTTTTACAAAAAAATCAATTCAGCTCTTAAACTTTGTTTGCACTCAATTAAGTCTTTAAACTCAAGAAAAAAATCAATTTGGCCCTTTGACCAACGTTACCGTTAACTTTAACGGTTTATTTTAAAAAAAAATTCTTTTGACACGTGTCATAATAGGATAATGCCACTTATCATTTCTAGGAATTTTTAAATTTCAATTTTTTAAAATATCTAAAAACAGAAGAAAAAATATATATTTTTTAAAATTCTGGAAAATTATAAAAAATGCATTTTAAAAATATAAAAAATAAATTTTGAAATTAATTTGAAAATAACAATTTTCAAAATATTAAAATATTTTAAATATAAAAAATAAATATTATTATACAAGTATAAACAATAATTTGAAAAAAAATAAAACCATAAATTTTATTTTGATTTTTAAAATATATTTAAAACTATATTTTAACAAATATTAAAAAATATAAAACAATAAAATGTTGTGAATAAAATAACAAAGAACAATAATAAGAACAAAGAACAAGAATGGAAGAACAAAGAGATGAGAGAAAGAGGGAGATTTGTATTATTCTCAAATATAGAATTGTATACAATGCCTTCAATGAATCATCTATTTATAGGCATAAGAAGTACATAATACATTAAACTCTAATTCACAGAGATAATATTCCTAATAATAAATAAATCAAACTCCTTTGATAAAGTTCTAATCATGATAGACATCCACATAGATAAATATTCATAACACTCCCCCTTGGATGTCTATGAAGATAACGTGTCTCGTTAAAACCTTACTAAGATAAAACTCAGTGGGAAAAAAATTCTTTAGTGAAGGAAAAAGAGTACACACATCTTTGATACGCATAACATGTTGCCTCATTAAAAACCTTACCAGGAAAACCCATTGGGACAAAACCTCGGTTAAGGGAAAAAGAGTGCAACGCGTATTTACTCCCCCTCATGCAAACATCACAGGAGATCTTTGAATCTTTGTAGTTTAATCTTGAATATTATTTTTCTAAAGATCGTGAGGGATGAAACTTTGGAATAATATGTTCCATGATGTATCCACTTTCAAACTGAGATATACATCTTGAATTATCTTCACACAAGATAGCTTTTATCATATCTTGTAAAAGTAAATCCACATATCTTTTGGATATGTTGGGTCAATGGTCTTAGCCAAACACATTTGTTGGCTTGCCTCGTGCATAACAATTATTTCTACGACATTTGAGGAGGCATCAACGAATGTTTGAAGATCTAAATGTAATGATCTTTGTATATTCATAGATATTTCTTGACCAACTAATATATAGTGCTTCAAGACCAAGAAAAGATATAATTATCTTTATTCACATCCAACAATCTTACAACTATTGGGATACTCAATAGATATGCTCTATTCATATTGAATCTTCTTTAAGATTCTTTCAGCTTATGTCTATTCATAGACAAAAGAAATATATAAAAATGCTCGATCTTCAGGTCGAGATAAACTTGATGTCAAGATTCAAGTACTTGTATTGAAATTACTTCATGAGTTTCCAATTTGAAGCTCTTTAGGAGTTCTAAAATTATCATAATGGATCTTGATCCAAACTCCTTTATAAAATACATAAGGAAATCTGATCATTCTTATAGTATTTTCTCAATTAGTATTCACTAAGGCGATTATACCAAATGCGCCAAAATATTCATGAGACATGTCTAAATAAATTTCCTCAGAAATTTCCAAATACTTATAGCATTTTAGATCCTTCAAGGATAAATATGGATCCACAAATAATTAGACGCATGTGAAATTTTCATAACTGCCAAAGTAATTGCATCCACCATGAAGTAATTAAAACTTTTCATAAATCATAGTTCAAGTCGTATTTACGAATACTTATTTGTGCCTCACTTGCATTACACCTTTAGGTGTTTGGGCTGCTAGTCCAAACACTTCTATTTTAGAAGTTCAAAGCGTCTTTCAACATCGGCCAATTCAATATCTATACTTCTGGAAAGATTTTATACAAGATCCTCGATTTCTTTCTTTACTTCTATAGAAGTATTTTATGTAAAATTGTTTGTAAAATCGTTGTCGACAACTTTCCAATTTTTTGGTTCCATTCTCGTAATGACATAACTCATCGAGATCTCTTCAAGATTTCAATATTTATTTTAGGTACCTGAAACTCTTCAAGAGTTTTATTATTAGTTATGTCTTGGGTCTCTCTAGGAGCACTCACCTCCAATATATGACCATCTCATATTAGTTTCTATTTACGAGAATTTTGATCATTGGAATCATTTCAACTATCATGCTTCAGGCATGATTTACATTCTCTCGCTCTAACATGTAATTTAAACTTAGAGCATTTCAGCTGGTATATGAGACTTAATTACTCTCATTAGTTCAGTAAATATGTCTGGCAGTTGACATGCAATAACATGAATTATTTTATGAACTTCTAGTTCATATACGAGGATCTAGATAATGATAATTCATTTTCCTCTATCCAGCTGATTATTATCTCCCTCTGATGTTGAGAAAAATCATGTCATAAACGATTCTCCAATTAATGTTTAAGAATTTAAACATAAAAGAAGACTCGTACTCAATATATATTCTTAACCCTTTTTACTTGCCCATTTTATGTGTTATGGTGGAGCAATTCAACTATATATCGCACATTCAAAAATTCAAAAAATGGGAAATATGACTTCTGACCAAAAGTCAAATCATAACGGGGAGTTTATTATAACTCGTTGGCTTGATGCGTATAAGTGTTGCTATATGGAAATACCATATAAATAATAAATGTTTTGTTTTCACAGTTTAGCTATTAAATAGGAGGCATCCAATTAAAAATTTGCTAAACCGTATTTTTCATAACCAATAGGCTTTATAACAACCGATATAGCCTAAAATATAAACCCACTAGCTTTTCAAGACGAATAGTCTAACTGCATAATCTGAATCTTTGTAGAATCAATCTCACAAACTTCTGGTTGTAAGTCGATAAAACAATGTAGATGCATCTACTAAAATCATATAAACCATTCCACATTTGTGGATACATGGGCCCATATTTCGTTCAGATATGCAAGACATACAGTCTCAACTTCAGTACAAGAACTTTAAGTTCTAATTCTTTTGGTAAGTGAGATCATCTATATCCTTTGAGAACAAACAACACAAGAACTTCAGGTTCTTTTAGTAAGTGGAATTTAATCAATTCCTTTAAGCAACACAAGAACTTCGCGTTCTTTAATAAGTGGAATTTAATCCATTCCTTTGAGAATAAGCACCACAAGAACTACATGTTCTTTTAATACATGTGCATGTAAATCTCAATAATTTCTGCACCATTATTAATCAGGATGGTCTAACCGATCATGCCAACTCTATGTGTGTATATATCTCTGAATTTGTAAACTTCTTGTTTACCATAACATATAATTCAATCTCACTCGTACATGTCTAGTACGGCCATCAAAATTGTTCCTTTAAATAGGAATATATTTAGTTCTTTCGGAGCTTTCAATTGAAATTATCTTTTGGTAGCAATATATAGCTTTTCTAGAGCTTTCAACTGACTTGTTGGCTACCATAACTTATATCCATATTGGCTTATTTCAAATGCCAATTGATAACATATGTTATCTATAATTTCCAAAGGGATATTTTGCGAACTCATATTGCTCTCTTAAAATTTCCATCTTATAGTGGTGACGATATTATTACCATTAGCGGTAATTATTGCAATATTCGCAATTCTGCACTTTTTATAATGTGCTTTCTCTTAAGAATTTATTGCTCTTCTAGAGCATTAATATTTTCAGTACTTTGAGATATAGTACTCACACTATTCCCTTGCATTTAAATGGGAAAATATATCTTAAGCTTATGTTGAGCATAAATCGTCACCATAGATTGTATTTGACAAGTAATCATGTTAAACAAAATAAATAAATATCATAATATATAAATATAAAACGTAAATAATTAATGTGTGTAAAATAAATAAACGTAAAGTAAAATAAATAAATAATTCTCTTCAAAGTTATGAGAATAATTAGAAGATGATTTATTTCTTTCGAGGGTTATAAGAAAATCAACAACGTCCAAAAGAGTTGGACCAACAATGTCCAAAAAAAGTTGGACCAGTATCATCTTCGTCATGTTTCGCAAACAAAATTTGCTTCTATTTTCTTTCCTTTATCACTCAATGATTCTTGATATTTCAACGTACAACACGTACGAGACCAATGGTTTATAACATCGCATTGGTAATAAAAAAGACTTTTACTTCAAGAGAATGATCTTTACCACTCTTGTCATCCTTATAACCTCACTACCGGTGGGTAGAAGTATTCTTAAAATGACCATATTTTTCATGTCTATATTCATAGCCTCGACCACGACCACAACTTCTAATGTGGTTTTTATTCCTTCCATAATATAATCTCACATTCACTTCAGGGAATGGAGTAGAGCCAGTGGGCATTTAAAACCTTTTTCACATATACTTATCATAGAGAACAAAGATTTAATCCTCGTACGCGACATTGTTAAACTTGTCCACAAGGTCCTTTAAAAACCTCATTTGAGACCAATAGCCTCGCAGAACGGGATGTTCAGCCAATATACTTGGATTATATCGAAATTATGTCTCTAATTGAATAATGATTTACCATGTTTGCATTCACTTTAGAGAATAAAATAGTTCCAATAATCGCATGGATTAAACATCATGCTTGCATTCACTTCAGGGAATGCCCCATCATTGATAATCGCATGGAATAAACATCATGCTTTGCATTCTCTTCAGGGAATGCCTCCCATAAAATTTTTGGATCAAGACGATTTTTCGTAACTTGAAATTGGGAGAAGTCTATGGTCGAGTTTTTCGACGAAGAAGAAATATTGCTTTCAAGCAAATATAGACTTTATAACAATCTTTTTATAGATTGAAATTCATCATGATTTATCGCACTTTAAAATCATAGTTTAAGGGGGAAATAGATTTTACCGATAATGATTTTCCTTTCGAGAACGATGGATACATAGCAAATGAACGAGACAGCTTCGCATAATCCCTTTATATCACGTCTCTTTCCAAGTCATTTAAATACATGTAAAACTCAAAACAAGGTTAAAAATATTAGCTTTCACCAATAGAATAACGTAACAATTGATCTCAATATAAACATATTGAAGAAACGTACCTCTTTTGATTTTATCTTGATTCAAGCCATACCAAAATACATTAACCAATTTATAAACCTCTTATGTGGATGTACGCACATCACCTTAAAGCGGTGTTTAAGAATAATGTTACACCAATGACATCAAAATGGTTGAACGTTGTTTGATCAAATTCACATCAAAATGGAAAGCACCATAACCAAGTGCATTGATACTCGAGATTGAATCGTCACCTATCCAAGTACATTCCTTGAAGGTTTCGCTGAAGGTTAAATATATAAACTTGGTCCAATAAACATCATATAATATTATATCGAAATAATAATTAAATAATATATTAAAATATACCAACCTTAATTTGTGAGTGATTAGTCAATCAATGTATCTATATGTAAATAAGTAAAACATACCAGACTTTCCAAGCTAAATTGAATATATTGAATATATGGTACATGTGATCGCCAATATCAAATTGAAATCTTTTTGAGAATCACCAACAAGAACCAGGGTAATTGGGCGAGATTCTATGGTTCGCTCAAGCCTTCAAAACATGTTACCATATTTTTTCAAAAATAAAGACCAAGTTAAAATATCAAGATAAAAGTAATCAATAATAAACATGTGGGGAAAAAACTTATCTTCCGTTCAACGTAGAATCAAATTTGTTTCGGTAACTACTTTAGGATTCAAACAAAGAGCACCAAAATCTTTCGAGCAAACTCGTGCTGATAATGTGTTGTGAATAAAATAACAAAGAACAATAATAGGAACAAAGAACAAGAATGGAAGAACAAAGAGATGAGAGAAAGAGGGAGATTTGTATTATTCTCAAATATAGAATTGTATACAATGCCTTCAATGAATCATCTATTTATAGGCATAAGAAGTACATAATACATTAAATTCTAATTCATAGAGATAATATTCCTAATAATAAATAAATCAAACTCCTTTGATAAAGTTCTAATCATGATAGACATCATCCACATAGATAAATATTCATAACATAAAAGTTATTTTAAATTTTTTACAATTGTATGATATAAGTTTTTAATATTTTTTATTTTGTTAAAAATATTTTAATATTTTGAAAATTTATTATTTATTATTTTTAAATAAATTTCGAAATTAAAAAAATATTTTTTAATAATTTGAAAATAATTTTTAAAAATTTTCAGAATTTAAAAAAAAATTAGATTTTTTTTCTGTTTTTATATATTTTTAAAAAAAATTAAAATTTAAAAATTCTTAAAAACGACAAGTGACATTATCATGTTGCGACATATGTAAAAAGAATTAAAAAACGTTAAAATTAACGGTCAAAGCTGGTCAAAGGGCCAAATTAATTTTTTCTTGAGCTTGAGGTCTTCATTGAGTGCAAAAGAGTGCAAAATAAATTTAGGAGCTTAATTGATTTTTTTTTACAAAAGCTTAGGGGCTTATTCAACCCTTAAGTCATATTTTAATTTGTAAAGTTGTTAGTGGAAATGTTAATTGTTTTTAATTTTCATATAGTTTTACTTTTTAAAAATTATTATCACAAGTTAAATTTTATAGCCATGGAAATTGAGAAGTTGTTGGAGCAATTCAATCAAGAGATGTTTACCATAAATCCTCGGCATAAAGTCAAAAAAATGCTACTAATAATTGATTGAATAGTAAATTTAGTCTTTATTCTTTTTTTATCTAATTTAACTTCCCAACGTTTTATTTTGGGTTAAAATGACCCCTCTGCAGATAAAAATTATTAGTCAACTGAAGATAATCAACTTGAAATGACTTGACAGAATGACGCGTCAGAAGAAAAAATATTTTATATTTTATACAATTTTATAAAAATATTTTTTGACTGGTGTGTCATTATGTAAAGTCAGCATATTTGTCAATACGACACTATTATCGCGGCGTGCACTGCCATGTAGGTTTATCACGCCATTTCAAGCTATTTATCGCCAGTTGACTAACAGTTTTCATTCATAGATGGTTCATTTTGACCCAAAATGAAATGTTGGGGTTAAATTGGTTCAAAAACTGAGTCAAAATGACTATTCAGTCAAACGTTAGGGAATTTTTTTGGCATTATGCAAAGGCATAAAGTCAAAAAATACCCCAAATGTTTAACTGAATAGTCACTTTGGCCCCTATTCTTTTTTAGAGCAATTCAACCCTCAACGTTTCATTTTGGGTCAAAATAACCCCCTATGCGGATGAAAATTGTTAGAAAACTGAAGGTAAACAATTTGAAATGACTCTTAGACTTTTTATTGTAATATATCTTAGATCAATCTATTTTCCATTACAAAAAAAAAAATCAAATGATACATAAAGAACATGTCATGCGACGCATAATATATATTAAATTTGAATTATTTTAAAAAAAGTATATAGTTTTTCTAAATCCTAGTTGTTTAAATATAAAAAAGATTTACAAATATTTTCTTGAAGTATTTTTTAAAGATTTTATGAATTTTCTTAAAGTTTTTCAAATTTAATATATATTATGTGTCACGTTGCACGTCGTTACAATGCCACACAAATCTTTTGTAACAAAAAAAATGAGTTGGGATAATATACATCAAGGTTAAAAAGTTAAAAAGACAAACTAGGCCAAGAAAATTTTAGGTACTAAAATATAACGAGATACAATTTCAGTAACATAAATACCATTTAACCATTAAATGTTCAGTAAACTTATTTAAGGTTGATCTGCTCTCTTCCATAATAATCCCTAAAAAAATCTCTTCATAAAGTAACATATAAGTATACAAGGAAAGTGATAGCTTCTCTTTTATGGACTTGCTCTCAAAGATTCTAGTTTTCTCTTACAAGTGAAACTCTTATGTTTACCACACATTAAAAGACTAAGATCACAATTTTAGTCAATAAATAACAATTTGAACACTCCAAAAATAGTCAACACTTAACAATAGTAATTCTTATTATAAAATAGTTTTACTTTCAGTTGAAACAACAACTTATCCTTGGAGTTGTAACTTATAGTTTCAAAGAAAAGTTCTATCATATTAGAATAAAAAGTCTATCATATATGATGTTCATTTTTATACACTAGGGATATATATTATTAAAAGTATTTGTTTTCACATAAAAATAGTTCTGTAAACGAACCGAACGAACACAAATGAGGGTATGTTCATGTTTGTTCATTTATTTTAACCGAACAAACAACGGCGGAACTTGGGGTAAGAGTTTGAGGGATAATTTAATTTTTTTAAAAATTTAGAGGCTTAAACTAAAATTTTCAAATTTTTTAGGGTTTAATTAAACTTTTTAATAATTTTGAGAGATTTAACAAGAACTTTTAAAAAAATGGAGGATATTTAATTAAAAATATTTAAAATTTTGAAGCTTAATATGAATTTTTTTAAAAATGAGGGGGCCAAATTAAGCTTTTTTTAAAAAAAATTAGGGGGTTAAAATCTAATTTTCCAAAATTGGGGGGGGGGGGGGGGGGGGGGGCATGGCATCCCTAGTCCCTTGTTAGTTCCGCCTCTAAGAACAAATGAACGAACATGAAAAAATAAATGAACATAATTTCTTGTTCGTACTTGTTTGTTAAGGGATGTAGCTTGTTCATGAGTTCGTTAAAATGATAAACGAACGAACGAACATAAAAGAACATATGCGAATAAATTTAAACGAACATAAACGAACCAACAAATGTGAATAAATTTATTTTTTAAAATATAATATTTTTGTTATGAAAAATAATAAATATAAATGGATATACGTGAATAAATTTAAATAACATGAACAAAAAACATAAATGAGGGGATTAACGAACGTTCACGAATGTAAGTGAAAGAACGAGCCCTTTGTTTATGTTCATTCATTTAATAAAACGAACAGAAAATTTTGTTCATTCGGTTGTTTAATAAATAAAAGAACATATACGAACTTCCCGCCAAAAGATTCGTTGAACGTTTGGTTCGTTTACGGCCCTACATAAAAATAAAGTTGAGTAAAATACCTTTATAGTCACTTAATTATAGGATTGTTCTATTTTTATCATTGAACCATTAATTTTTTCAATCAGATTACTTAACACGTGTCACGATAAGTGACTTGATTGATATTATTTAAATAGTTAATTGACTTGTTTGGCAAAACTAATAGTTATGTGGTCAAAATAGAAATGTCCCTTCAATTAAGTGACTATAGAGGTAGTTATGTAACGCCCCGAGTTTAGGGTCGGGAGATAATCGAGTTTGGTTAAACCAGTTCGGATTAAATTAATTTGAGAGAAACTATTTTTAATGAACACTAAAAGATTTTAATGAAGAAGGGTAAAAAGGGATTTTAGAATAAAAGAAAAAGGAAAAAAAAGGGTTTCAAAATACCATCATCTTCTTCAACTCTCTTTTTCACGTTACTTTTCTCAAGACATCATTTTACTATTCCATTGCTCCAACCATTCATCCAAGCAAGTTTTCAATGTAATCCCCCCTTTTTGTTTTGATTTTCTCTTCCTTAAACTTATTGTTGGTGAAATTTTTCTAAAACCCATTGTTTAAATTTGTTCCAAAATGCTTTGTGCTTGAAAAGAGGAAAATGAAGGGATTTTCATTTGGGTTGTTTGATGCCATGTTTAAAAGTGTTTTTAATCTTGTTTTGGTGTTCTAAAAATGTTGGGTTAAAGGCTTAATGTAGGGAAACCCGAAACTAGTAAAAATGAGGGGTTTTTGGAGTTGAAAATTTGGGATTTGGGTTTTTGGTTTGTTCTTGTGAAGAACTATGGGCTGATGGTTTCTAGGCTTTGGGTAAGTGTTTTGGATGTTGAAAGGTGTAGTTATGATGGTAAATTTACTGGGTTATTGCTGGATTTTGGTTAGAGCTGATTTGATGATCATTTCGGA
Source organism: Hibiscus tridactylites (assembly GCA_958450335.1). NCBI lineage: Eukaryota > Viridiplantae > Streptophyta > Magnoliopsida > Malvales > Malvaceae > Hibiscus > Hibiscus tridactylites. The sequence continues at coordinate 44,963,910 of OY288290.1, read as the reverse complement.
TAACTTCGACTTCGAATCGATGAGCGAATGTTGTTGAATATTGTGTTTGTGAATTTAAGTGGGCATGTATGTTGAAAGGGGGATTAATACTCTGTTTTGGATTGTTTAGAAGCAGCGGAAACATATTTGGGTACTTCAGACGTGATACCCGGTGTGGCGGGGGCTTGAAGTCGTTGTTTCGACTATCGTTTGGGTTCTGATGTGAGCACGTTTATGCCACCCAACGATGCAACTTCAAACTTTCAGGGAAGTTTGCTTTTTCACTTGTTACATACTTATGTGTAACATTTTTATGCTATATTATTTATATTAGTGTGTTTACTATGCATATAATGTGTTTTAACTTAGTTTGATATTACTTATGGTGTGCTTACGACTTGTATTATTGTTTCCATTATGTTTATAATGCTTTGATCGAAGTTTGTTACCCTTTGACGTAGGTACGTAGGAGGACACTAGCTCGAGTGAGCATATGCAGCTCAACTCCAGCTCAAGTGAGTGTATGCAACTCATCTCTAGCTCACCAGAGTGTATGCAGCTTGGTCCCAGCTGAGAAGGGTGTAACCAGCTCACTTTCAGCTCATCACACTTTCAGCTAGATCGTTTCAGCTCAACACATTTCCAGTCAGCTCAACTTTAGCTCCACTAGCTCAATTTCAGCTGACAAGTCCAAAAGTAGCTGAAAAGCGTCTTGCATATTGGGGAGTGTGCTGGTGCACATGTGGCAGCCTAGGTGGCATCCAGTCATCTTCAGCACCCATGTGGCAGCTTGACACATGTGTGTGAATGTGCAGCCGAATCAGCCCGTTTTCCCCTTCATTATGCGCCATTTGCAAGAAAGGATAAGCCCGAGTGGTTATGTTTGAATTTCAAACATAAAAATCACATGTTAAATGTGATTTTCATGTGTTTTGGGCGTCTAAACTTGTGGCTGCCAATTGAGTCCGCCCAAAAGGAGTTATTTTCACTCAAATTCAATTTTTAAACTCCTTTAATATCAGCCAAATGAATTTGGCAGCCCTTGTACCTATATATATATATGTGTTTAAACTTTGTAATTTGGTTAGACCTTTTTATGAATCAAATATATTGTGAGAATTTTCTCTCAAAGTTAGTTCTTTTTAGAACTTTTTCCTTGATACTTCGGATTCTCAATTGATAGATAATTGAAGGGTCCAAGGGCTTTGTTCGAACAAATTCAAGATAAGGTTCAGGTTCGTTTAACAGATTGTTCGAGTTCTTCCTTGGAGTTTGTTCATCTTTCGACATTGTAGAACTGATTCGATTCGGGTTTGCACAGTCCTTAAATTATTTCGGCAACTTTCTTCTTTTCCCATTTCTAATTTTTCTTTCATTTTTTTCTTCTTCTTCTTTTCTTTATTTTTGACATCTAAATACAAAACCATGTTTGTTTCTGTTGTAGAGAAATACTTGCTATTATCTTAGATCCGTGAATGAACGAGGAATGTTGTTTTCACCATCAACACCCTTGTATCAGGTTCTACCGGTGAGTGGAAATGTTTTTGAGAGTTGAGGTTGAGCTTGAAAGGCCAACCTAAGCTCAAGAGTAAGTATTAAATGTTTACGTTTTACTTTTTCAGAATTCTTTACTTCAATCTTGCTATGCATTGTTGATGTGAGATGAGATGAATGTGTATAATTGATTAATGAGTGTGGTATTCAATGTTGGTTTACATGGTGGTTGAGTATTGACAAATATGAGAGTCTTACCGGTTATAATTGGTCGACAATAGGGTTAGAGTGCACTTGTAAAATCCGCGCATGGCCCTAGTGATGTAAGACGCCATTAGGGAGGAGTACGGTGATGTAAGATGCCACCAAAAGCTTTATTGTTAGACCTCAGTGATGTAAGATGCCATCATAAGTCTTGTTGTTCTTATAGATTCGGTGATGTGAGATGTCATCAACTCCAATCCGCGTATCCGAGTAATGTAACCATAGTTGCCAATATACTCCTTGTATTATAAGATTGAATGTTATTATGTTGGCGGTTGAAAGCTATGCTATATTGTTTATGTTGTTCCATTGCTTGATGTAAGATGCCAAGCATATGTAGAATTGTTGACAATCATGTTGATAAAATTTATGCTTGTGGTCTAGTTTGCAACTCATAAATGGTTTTTATTAAAACTGCATTGTTGTTGTTGTGGTTTTGAGCACCACTCATTAAGCTTTATGCTTACGCGCTTCTTTGTAACAATGTAGATCATTAGTGTTTCGGGAAGCAAAGGAAGACGAAGGAAAGGCTCCGGTGATCGTAGCTTAAGCTCAAGTATGATTTTAAGTTGTAATAATATATTAGAAATGGAAATACTTGCTTTTGTGGTTAGGGAGGTTGTTGTGAACTCCCATGTTTTGATCATGTTGCTACATATTTTGAATGTTGAAACCATGCTATGTTGAGGCTTGCTTTAGCTTTTGGTTAAATGCCCTATGTTTTGGACTTGTTGGTGTTTGAGTTAAAGTGTTTCTTTTGAGCTTTTAAGATTGGAATCCATGTTTGTGTGTATGCATGATTGAGATGTGTTTTTAGGGTGTTTTGCCTTTAGAATGGTTGTTTTAAGTTGTATGGATGTTTAGAAGTTAATTGGGTGCTTGTATGTGGTTTGTGTTGTTTTCCCCTTGTGCTTAAAAGTTTCAGAAACCATTTTTTCTGTGCAGGGTGTATCGATACGCTCAAGGGCAGTATCGATACGGTCCCCTATTTTAAGCCTATCGTATCGATATGCGGGGGCGTACCGATACCGTTTTGGGTCTCTGAAAATCTGAAATTTTTCCGAGAAATTAGGGTATCGGTACGAGCCTTAGGCATAATGGTACGATCCTTGAAGTTGACTTTGGAGTTTGACCATTAAGGGCGCATTGATACGCTCAAGGGCAGTATCGATACGTTTTCTTGAAGTTGACCTTGGGGAGTTTGACTGTTTCAGGCGTATCGATACGGGCCCTAGGTGTATCGATACGGCCTGTGGAACATTCATAAAAATGTTATCTCTGATGTCCGTCTTGCGTGCTTCATGTTCGTGTTTGCTTTTCCGTTGTATGTCACCTCACATAGGTTAAATATGACATTTAGACAAGATAAACTTTATAAAAAATAGGGTTGCTAATCGGAGTGAGACTTTGACGGGTTTCGCTTCGGTTTTTCCCGTGTAACACGTTTGGTTTGGTCTGGTGGCTAGGCCGGGTTGAGGGGGTTACAAGTTACCCATAAAATTTAACTAGCACAACCAATTTTTGTTATGTCCTCAAATAATAAAAGGGCATTTAGCATGTACTATGTCAAATTTGTCAATATGGTGCCTAAAGTTTGTAAACGTTCAATGTGCCTCCTATACTTTGCTTCCGTCTTTTAAATGGCCCCTGAAGCTAACAACGTTAAATGATGATGTGGTAGAAACACGTAGCACTCTCTCAAGCTGCCATGTGGCACTTTTTTAGAAAAAAAATATAAGTATATGATTATAATGTTACTTTTTTTATAACAAAAAGAAAATTAAAAGGGCATGATTACTAATTTTACCATTGTTTCCTTTACTTTTCCCCCTTATCTTCCTCCTCATTCTCCCCCGAAACCCTAGCCTTTACTTTTTTTCCTCATCCTCCTCATTCTCCCGTTAAATCAATTTTCTCCAGGTGAAGTAAAGGCGGTATTATAACTGTTAAAGTGATTTTCGGTTATGGTATTTGGATCTCGCGGTCGTTACATAGAGGGCAGCAATAATGTGTGAAAAATGTTGTTCCGTTGGAATTGAAATGTCGAGCAGTTAAATCGTTTTGATTAGCTCGGTTATTAATTGTAATTATTTGGTTTTATTTTGGTGATTAAGTCTATATAATAAGTGAATTATTACAACGATATTGGTGGATTTATTTGTTTTTGGAAATTTTTACTCTGCTACTGTTTGTTCTTGTTGACTGATGAGTCAAGATAATTCAATGGCTCATATAGTCGAGCCGATTTTTCAGACAAAAATGTATCTTCTGAAGGTAAAAAAAATGGGTAAACTACATAGATGACCACTGAACTATTTAAATGGTTCCATTTTAGCCACACGTCGTTAAAAAAACGAAAAAGTTAACGAAACTGTTAAAAAATTGGTCTAATTACACATCTGGTCCTCTATATTTATACAATATATCAATTTATTGGGGGATTTTAATTATTTTTATTTAATTAAATTAATTAATTTCAATCAGGTGGTGACACGTGTCACCCTAATTAAAGTAGGAAAAATGAAAATCAAGGAACTACACTTGGTAGGAATCAATCCTAGGACCTTGGAGTGTAGCATGTGCAAGTTTACCACTGAGCCAAGCATATATTTGTGATATGCAATACTAATAATAATATATGTGTTATACATATAGAGAAAGAAAAAAAAACAAACAGATATATAATTCTGAGATCCAAACGTATGCATCAATCTTGGAAGGACGCTATCGGTAAAACTGGAGGAACAAGCTATCGATAGCTTGCATTATTTTTCCTACTCCTGCTTTGTATATTGGAACAAAGACAAATAAAAGAAAATTATTTTCACAAACCAATGCAAGCTGAGGCTTTCTATATTGGAACCGGTGTTGGCTACGGTTGAGAGCAGATAAAGATTCCAAATTGGCTTGTTTATTTTCTCTCTGAAATCTCTGTAAAAGCTTACAGGGTTCCAAAACGACATCTTCACCAAAATCCAACCCACCCATCTCCTTCAAGTACCTCAATCCTCAAAAACCAAATCTTTAACATCCAAGAAGGAACCTTGGGACTTGTCCATCACTGAACCAGGTACAAACATCTGGAAAAATACCACAACCGAGAGGAAGAAAACAACCGTGCAAATCCATTGCGTGTAATCTAGCTTCTTGAAGAGCAAAAAACGGGACAATATCGATCTCGTTCGGCTCAGAAAAGGGTTCTTTAAAAATTATATGAACTTTTTAAACATTATGTTTAAGAAGCTTTGTTTACTGCAATTCTTAATTAACATATACATGCATTATGCATATCATTTTTTATTGAATTCATGAGTTTTTGGGGTCCGAATCTTGGATTTACTGAATATCAAGTTACCGATAGCATGTTCCTCTTGCTTTATCGATAGCGTCCTTCCAAGTTTGATGCATACGTTTAAATCTCAGAAGTATATATATGTTTTTTTTTCTCCATATGTATAACACATATACTATTATTAGTATTGCGTATCATAATTATATGTTTGGTTCAATGGCAAATTTGTGTGTGCTATACCCCCAAGGTCCCAGGTTTGATTCCTACCAAGGGTAGTTCCTTGGTTTTCATTTTTCCTACTCCAATCAGGGTGACACGTTTCACCATCTTATTGAATAATTAATTTATTTTATTAGATTAAAATTAGGACTAAATTGATATATTGTATAAATATAGAGGACCAAATGTGTAATTATACTAATTTTTTTAACAGTTCCGTTAACTTTTTCGTTTTTTAACAGCGTGTGGCTAAAATGGAACAGTTTAAATAGTTGTGTGGTGCATTTGCGGCAAAAAATAATAAAGTGGTCATTTTGACACCAAACACATAGTTTAGTGGTCATCTGTGTAGTTTACCCAAAAAAAATTTCTTCGTCCAGTTACATACCATTGAGCTCAAACTCTTCAAAAAAAATTGTAATTAACATTTTTATATTTAATGCCTCAATAATCATATGCTTTATTGAAATATGTAGAGGTTAGAAATAGATATATGATTTCTTTATTAAAAGAAAATTTTAAAATTTATATGTTTATAATCACTAATAAGTTATGTATTCGCAAGTTAAATCTTAGTTGAGTTAGTCATTGGATTTTAACTTGAGAAAAATGAAGAGTTGGTCGTGAGTTGGACCTATAGAGCCAGTACCGAGCAAGCTGAGAACAACATGGATTGACAGTGGCGAGAATGTCAAATTCGAGTTATGAATTTCAATTTGGAAAATGTGCTTCGTCATATTCTAGATGATGTTAGTTTACTAGAGTTTCAGGGGAAAAGAAGGAGAATGAGGATAAGGGGAAAATAAAGGGAAAAATAAAGGTGAAAATGGTAAAATTATAAACATATCCTTAAAATTTTCTTTTTGTTAAAAAAAAAGTAAAATTATAACTATGTCCTTATATTTTTTTTTCCTGAAAAAGTGCCATATGACAGCTTGAGAGAGTGCCATATGTCTTTGCCATGTCATCATTTAATGCCATTAGCCTCAGGAGGCATTTTAGTGGACGGAAGCAAGAGGCACATTGAACGTTTACAAACTTTAGGCAAAACATTGACAAATTTGACAGAGTACAAGGGGCATTTGTGCCATTATCTCTAAATAAAATTATTTTAATTAAATTTTTATGATTGTACATTATTTGTAATGAGTTAGGATCCACTTACAAACAATGTAAAACTCATAGTTTTACACGTTTTTTGAATCGTTGGATGAGTGAAATGAATGATTGAGATTAACTTCTTACATTTTTTTTCAAGTGATAATATTCATATATTCTACTATTAATCTCAGTCATCCATTTCACTCATCTTGTAATCACTAATTTTGTCCGGACCTTGAACCCTCTTTGATTTATGTTTATCTTGGGCTTATTAGGGCTATTAAATAATTAAATAAAAAAGAAAAGAAAAATGAAAAAAAAGAAAAAAAAGGAAAATATATATACACATATATATATATATGTATAAATAATGCTACCCTTATTAACTTGTGTCATTATATTTGAAAAAGAAAAAAGACTAAAATGTTACTAATATATATCATGGTTAATAACCAGTATGTCTTATCATTCATTTATATACATTTATACATATTTGTTTTTGTTAATTATTACTATTAGTAATTATCCTTGCTATGTTTATTATTTATTACTATTATATTTATTATTTATTTTGTTATTTTTGTTATTATTCATTTCGTTATTATTATTTGTTTGGTAATGCTATTATTCTACTTATCTTTATACTTATTATTATTATTATTATTATTATCGGAATAAAAATAAATAAAGCATGAAATAAATAAAAGCCTGTTTGGATTAATAATAAGAGACCAAAAATAATAATATGGTCCAAAATACAATGAGTCCAAATTATATATAATTTATAACAGCCCAATAAAAAGCCCAACATTCAAAAAAAAACCCTAATTGTCTTTGGATTGCAGCTGCAGCCGCCACACCTCAACCGTCGGATGGGAGAGAAGATGGACGGTCCAGATGAAGCCCGGAAGACAAACCCTAGAGAGGGTCTCTCCTTATCCCTCGCGCCGCTACACCACTGCCGTGCGATCTGGGCGAGATCAACGGCCCAGATCGTGTCTGGAGAAAACCCTAACGAGGGTACCAGTGTCCCGCGCCGCTCACACGCCCCCGCCGTTAGATCGAATTTGATCTAACGGACCGAACTCGCGCGTACGTTGCACCAGACGCCCGTTCGTGTTCCACGCGCGCATGACTCGATCCCATCCGTGCACGCCTCTGCCGTCTCTGTCCGAATGCACGCCAACGACACATTGGGCAAAACTCAACATGCAGCAGCCGAAAACAAGACATCAGATATCCAAAATTGTAAACCAAGCCAAAAACGTAAAAAGGTCAACCAGACATGATACCAGAGGGAGAGAGAGTGTACTACCTGTATTGTTTTTTTCTCATTGTAACCCGGTATAAGAGTAACCGGGATAATCGTTGTAACCCTTCTTCCTTAAGCGAAAAAGGGGAGGATTTTCGAAAAAGAAATAGCAAAGCAAGTATTTCCAGAGGTACCCAAATCTCAGTATTTCAATCTGATGCATGCATGAGAATAAGAAAGGGTTTTTGTTTTCTTTTTACCTTTCGTAAGCTTTTTTTCCTCCTCCGTTCTGGATTCGAACCGGCGATAATCCCATCGGTTCCCGTTTAGGGAGTCAACCGGGGTGAGCCATCGGAGCCACGGGGAGAGGTTTTCCCTCTCTAGGGTTTCAAACGATTTTTACAGGGGAGTTTTAGGGATTTTTGTTTTAGGGATTTCGGTAAGGGTCAAGTTTTTTCTTTTTTCTTTTTTCGTTCCTTCGTCGTCGATGGCCTGAAATTCTTGGGGGTTGCTCTCTGTTTCTCTGAGATTTCCGACGCCGAGAACGGCCGGCGGCGCCGAAAACTTTCCCGATGAGGCCAACCCTAATCGGTTGTGAAGAGGGGATGAAATTTTTCTTGGGGGGGCTGAGTTTTAAAATGGGCAAAAGGGGAAACCTATTCTGAAGAACACGTTTTTATAAGGAATCTGAGTTTTATAATTGGCTTATTCGCCATTTTAGCCCCTCCGTGCTTTGAAAATATCACCAAAGGGGTTTCCGTTTTTTGAAATCACATCCCTGGTCACTGCTTTTTTAAAGTTTTTTTCAATTTCGTCCTATTTTCCGTTCTAGCTGATTTTCGGACGGTAAAATGCCCGTTTTGGTACCTGTGGTTTCTCGCGTCATTTTAATTAAGTCCTTATTCCGTTTTTTAATTAGTGTTTTGAATGGGTTTATCGCAATTTTGCCCCCTGGCAGTTTGCTTTTGTTTGCTTTGCATTTTTTATTTTGGTTATATTATATGTTGTTACTCATGCATTTTTGCCATTTTTAATATATGTTCTTGCCATTTATTCTATGTCTCTTCCGTATTTAATTTTATGTTTCATGTTTTCTAAGTTGCATTTCGGTTTATAAATTGCAATGCGAATACCTTTTTATTCGGGAGTGAACGAGGCCAGTACCAGTCGTAGTGGTGGTGGTTCGGACGTTCTCTCTTGAATATTAAGGCTTTTAAAATTCACTCGCCCGTATAACCAAATTTCGATACGATTCGTCACTTTAATTCGCAAAATTTAATATTAATTAAGCGGTAATGTTTTTGGTACCGATTTTCGGGCACGACGGGGGTGCTCATCCTTCCTCGCGTGTAACCGACTCCCGAACCCGTTTTCGAAAAGAATCTCTGGTTTTCATTTCGGTGTCCGGTCTACCATTTTTAAATGGCCGGTGGCGACTCCTCCTTTTTTATACAAATTCGACTAAATTTTCGAAACCCATTAAAACCCCGGTTCTTCTAAGTGACACCGGTATTTTTAGTCGCAACAGATGGCGACTCCGCTGGGGACAAATTTTGTTTTCAAAAACAAAAAGAGAGTCAAGCCAAAAAAAACCTTACCGCTCAATTAATATTAGAAGTTGCGAATTAAAGTGACCGAATCGATCGATATTTGTTTATAAGTGCGAGTTTATTTTAAACGCATTTAAAATTGGCATTTAAACCCGTTTGTTTAAGTGGGAGGAAAACGCTAGTGCTTTCGTGGGGATATTGTTCCTCCGTATGGGCCTAGCAAGTACCTTCGGGGCTCGAGTACCCTATATCTTCGTGAGAATATCGTTTCTCCGTGCAGATATAGCTAAAGGGTCCCCTCGAGTTGAACTCGGTTGAGAGGAGCCTATAATGGGTGATGACCAGGGGCCTTGCTACCCTTAGAAGGGGACAGCGAGGAGAGTTCGAGTACCTCCTAGAACCAAAACTACATGTAGAGAACTAGATTGCCCACCCTTTTTAGAGCCATGCGGACAACCTAGGTTTATTAGACGGGATAAGTAGGGTTGCTTGCTTTCATGCTTGCCTTTTTCTTATCATGTTTATCCGACACTAACGATTTTTCTTATGATCTTTTTTGCATTTATTCTCGCATGCATTTCATGACATAAAGGTGTTGAGCCAAGGTGGTTTTACCCGATCAAGGGCTATCATTATGGACGGGAGGTTGCTAGAAGAGATGATGTCAATTAGCGAGTCCGACATTGGTCAGAGTTGAATCAGAAGGGATAAAAGGGCAGTTTACCGAGCAAACGCACAGTGTCGGGTCATTTAATACCCACCATCGAAGAAGGCACAACTTTACTCCACCCCAAGGAAGTCAAGCAAGATCGGATCTACTCCAAAGTCATGAAACTACCCGACCGAGTACAAAGAGGCGGCCAGAAAGAACATGGCGACCAGAAAGGGCATTAGATTAGGTCAAGAGATGGATTCAGCTTCGAGGAAAGAGCTTGTTTTTTTGGGACTTGATACCAGCAGTTTTAGAGGGTCTTGAATTGCTAGAGAAGAAAGCAAATCCGGCCCCTGCAATTTTAGTCGAAGTTTCCATTTCCTTGAACATGATTCGGGGGCAAAAAGGGTACTCGTAGGACTTTTGCTATGACTATCTTGTAACGATGATCCTCCTTTACATTCAAATGAAAGTTGACCTAAGGGGAATCACCTATATGACCAACACCTTTGACTTCCATACATTTGTAACATTTGTAGCATATATCATTTCAAAACAGCATCGTCAGTCATGCATCCATCTCATGATCATACATTTGTTAATTTGAGTTCATAATACATCCATCATTGGACATTAAAATTTGCTTAAGGCATTTCATCGCATCATTACTAATTGGGGATAACACTCATCCGAGAGAGAGAAAGAGGAAAGAACAGACAAGGGAACGGTTTCTAGCCAGTGCAGCTTCAGAAATATGAATGACCTAGTGGCTAGGATGGATCAGCTTGAACAGCTTCAAGAACATTTGTTTCAGAAACAAAAGGAGATAATATTGTATACGAGGAAAATAGATCATTTACGAAAAATCCAATTTCCATGATTGGTGAAAACTAATTGTACCCAGGGAAAGGTACAACTAGCCCGGAGCAAACGGCTACTGGTAAAGGCATTCCAAATCCGTTAATCTCTGTGCATTTGGGAAAAATGCAAGTCTTGGTTCAAGAAAAGTGAATTGGAGACATTACATCGCTTCATGAAAGAAGAAGCGATGTTTGAGCAAGTCCGACAAAAATGTTGGCACAACGTGCTTAAATACGGTGAAGTTTAAGACAATGGATAATTCAAATATCTATCGAAAAATCCATTTTTACGAATGGTCAAAGGAAAATAAATCCTTTGCAAAAATCCAATTCTCATTATTGGTGAAAACTGATTGTACCCAGGGGAATGGTACAACTAGCCCGGAGCAAACGGCTATCGGTAAAGGCAATTCAAATCCGTTGATCCCTGTGCATTTGAGAAAAATGCAAAAGAAATAAGTAAGCTGTAAATTTTTTTTTTCATCATAACGAAAGTTTCATTTTGTTATTTAGAAAATATTTTGGTATTCCTTAATTCTTTAAACATTTCATAAGCTTACTCTTGTTTTCCAATTACACACGTATATACTTTTTGAGATTAACTTTAATTCAATTCAAAAAAAAAGAATTTTTTTTCTAAAAGACCGAATGTTGTGAGGACGCTATAAATATGAAAACCCTATGTTCTACTCAGGCCAAGAGAGGGGTGACAACGAGTGTTTAGGAATAATGGGCCACTCCCATTGAGTTAATTTTCCTCTCGGGCGTTGTTGTCTAAGGTTCTTGAATGAAGTGATAACCCTGAAACTTCTACCACCTGAAGACCCATTTTGATATCCGTGTATGGGAGGACATTTGGCATTCCTTCAATTCCATTCACGTAGAAAGAAAATAAAAAAATACCCATTTTTGTCCCCGTTTGAGCCTTTTAAAATTTTCTTCTTCTGATTGAACCCAAACCAAGGATCACCCCTACACTGGGGGCAGAAAAGGATAGAAGTTTGCGGACGAATGTATGACATTGGATCCTGAATATGCTATGAAGACGATGCCTTGTGAATTAAAGGGCAATAAAAGAGAATAGATGCATTGAATACATTTTCAGTTTGGGCGGCGAAAACATCAAAAGGAAACATCGAAAGAAAAGTCGGTTCTCAAAGAGCTACCCAAATCAAGTCAAAAGTTACCGACATAAAAGTTTAAGAAATCAAAAGCAAAGGCACTAAAGTGAAAAGTGCAATTTTGAAAAGAGAGAGAAGCGTATAAAGAAAAGGGACAAGAGGATTCCCTATCCAAATGAATCTCTGCTTAGATGAGCCTCGAAGGATTGTTCACGTGTGAGCAAGAGCCTGCACCAGTACAATACAAAGGCGCAACTTGATCCGAAACTGCGCTTGATAAAAGGAAATGAACTCTAGGGTGAAAATCCCAACAAAAAGGGGCAGTCTAGAGCAATCCAAAGAAGCAAGAAAAGAAATAGCATTTCATCGGAGCATAATTGAGACTTCTAGTTGGAAAAATTGATCCTTGGTTTCACCACCCTTAAACACTTGTTTGGGCCATTTTACCCTTTCTTTCGTAGCCTTGAGCCTTAGCCTACATTACAAGCCATAAAAGACCATTTGGACCATACGCGAAAGGATGAATTTGTCTTCAGATCACATTCCGCCTATTGGGGTTAACCTTTCTTCAAGGATTGCCACACTTCTAATGCCTGATTGAGATCAGAAAAGAGGGAAGGATGGGGCAATGTGAGTTAGTGAGTTAAAGAGAGCCACCTTTAAATTGGGTAGAAACTAAGTATGGGAGTCGCTCCTCTCGGAAGCCTAATAGCCCAGAAAAGATTTCATATGTGCATCCCTGCAACATTCGAAAAATTTCACTCGGGTCAACCTTTTTTCAAAGACCCCAAACTTGATTTTCACTTGACATGATTCTTTAAAATGTATATTTACATAATAAAATTATTTTTACCCAATCACTTGCATAAGCCTTCTACATGAGAATGAACAAGCGGACTGATCGTGGCTCGAGGTAAAGCCATCAGTACCCGGAGGGGCACCATCGGAGGTTCAAACTTTGCTACTAGACGACGAATACCACCAGTTGAAATGTCAAGACCGCTTTCGGTGGAATGACAAGTTATGAAGTCGACCTTCGCTAAGAAGTGTTGAAATAGAACATGAGGGTAGAAAATTTGACGTTGAGAATCGGGGAACAGAAGTTACCCTCGGAGCCTAGGCATCTTGCCGGAAGGAATGTCTTGAGAAGGACCGTGTGCGCCACGCACCAAGATGAGACAGTAAGTGATCTGAAATCAACTCGACAAAAGGCGATGAAGACAGAAGTACGCCTAAGAAAAGGAGGAAGATAGAAAAGAAAAAGAAGAGAAGCCGAGACGAGGACCCTAAAGGCACCTTGGGGCAAATGAGCGAAATTCAGAAGAGGCGCTCTTGACCACGAATTTAGAGGAACAAGGGCCAAAAATTGGTGGCATCTTTGGACATAAGACACCATTTAAAGCAGTCGATATTAACCGGAGGTCAGTCAGAAGGTACGTAAGCCTAAAGAGTGAAGGCAAATAGAGACATGGCTGTATGGAAAATGAGAAGACATATGGACCCCTAAAGATGTGAAAATATTTTGACGATAAAAGTCAAAAGTAGAAGTTGACTTCAAGAAGAAAACTCAAAGAAGTGCCCAAAGAGAAAAAAAAGAAATAGGACAAAGAAAAGAGAAGACACGGTGAAAACCCAAAAGACACTTTGGGGATTGAGGCGAAATTCAAGAGGAACACTTCAGATCACAAACTCATGGCGAAGGAGGCAGAAACTCAAAGCCAAAAAGATTTTAGAGCAAATGAGGCAGATACTCAGAGCTCAAGGCAAATGAGACAGAAACTAAAAGCCAAAGGATTTTAGAGCAAATGAGACAAATACTCAAAGCTCGAGACAAAGATATATGGAAATATGCTCATCTATTCGGGCATTTGGAGAATAGAACCCGCCTATCCGTTCAGGCACTTGGAGAATGGAAATTTGCTCATCTATTCGAGCATTTGGAGAATAGAACCCGCCTATCCGTTCAGGCACTTGGAGAATGGAAATCTGCCTACCTATTCAGGCAATCAAAAGTCAGTAGAAGAAAAGAAAGAAGAAAAATACAAAAAAAACAAAGCAACAACAACAAAAAAGAAAGGAAAAGAAAAAAGAAGAAGAAGAGATGGAGGGTTCAAGGTGAAAACCCGCATGAGCACTTTGAGGCAGACAATTCCAGAAGTGGGTCAAGATGAGAAGAAGAAGAACAATGGTCTGGGAGAACCGAGAGGAGAGGCAATCAAAGCAAGAAGCAGCACCAAAGGACACGATGTCAATAGAATTAACATGACTAAATAACTTGCAAACCCAATCATGCATCACGAGTAGTTAGGCATCCCTAGGTTAGGAGCATGCTAACTCATACCATCATAGCATTTTTATCTCTTTTCACAGATCCTTAAAAGACAAATTGAATACATCTCAGGATGAGGAAAAAACGACAAAGCGAGAACTAAAAAGATTTTTAGGCGAAGGATTTCAAACTCACCACGTCGTGATTTCAGGAAAAAAGAGAGACAGAAACTCAAAGACCCAAGAATTTTGGAGCGGTGGAGATACTCGCCGCTCAAAGATGTCAGGTGAAGCCTTCATGTTCGCCACTCAAGGATTTCAGATGAAAGCTTTCAAGCTTGCCAACAGATTTCAAGATAAAGGATCCTACAGAGTAAAGGGTCCGAAGAGGTTCTGTATAGGGGGAACGTACGACTTCAGGATCTCGAAAGCGGAAGGTCCTACGGAGAGAGGACTTGTAGACCCTTGATTTCAGAGAAGAGTTCAATAGAGAAGGAACGACTACTCGAAGAGAATGCAAAGGAAGAGGAGTTCTGTGGAGAAAGAACTCAGAATCCTAAGGCCTCAGGTCTCAAAAACGGAGGGTCCTATAGAGAAAGGACTTGGAGACCCTTGAAATACGAGGACGGAAGTTCTATGTAGAAAGAACTGTCACTCGAGGAATATGCCAAGAAAAGGAGTTCCACAGGGAGAGAATTCTTGAAGGCTTCAGAAAGAAAATTGCTTAGTCTAATGCGTGATGGTCGGCAATAAGCCTACCAACAGGGAAGTAGGACAAAATTAGTGCTTATGGTCTTTGCTTTATGCTTGTTCCACAAGTATAAGCAAAGAGGGGCAGCTGTAATCACTAATTTTGTCCGGACCTTGAACCCTCTTTGATTTATGTTTATCTTGGGCTTATTAGGGTTATTAAATAATTAAATAAAAAAGAAAAGAAAAATGAAAAAAAAGGAAAATATATATACACATATATATGTATAAATAATGCTACCCTTATTAACTTGTGTCATTATATTTGAAAAAGAAAAAAGACTAAAATGTTACTAATATATATCATGGTTAATAACCAGTATGTCTTATCATTCATTTATATACATTTATACATATTTATTTTTGTTAATTATTACTATTAGTAATTATCCTTGCTATGTTTATTATTTATTACTATTATATTTATTATTTATTTTGTTATTTTTGTTATTATTCATTTCGTTATTATTATTTGTTTGGTAATGCTATTATTCTACTTATCTTTATACTTATTACTATTATTATTATTATCGAAATAAAAATAAATAAAGCATGAAATAAATAAAAGCCCGTTTGGATTAATAATAAGAGACCAAAAATAATAATATGGTCCAAAATACAATGAGTCCAAATTATATATAATTTATAACAGCCCAATAAAAAGCCCAACATTAAAAAAAAACCCTAATTGTCTTTGGATTGCAGCTGCAGCCGCCACACCTCAGCCGTCGGATGGGAGAGAAAATGGACGGTCCAGATGAAGCCCGGAAGACAAACCCTAGAGAGGGTCTCTCCTTGCCCTAGCGGCGCTACACCACAGCCGTCGGATCTGCCTCAGATCAGACGGTCCAGATGAGGCCCGAAAGAATAAACCCTAATGAGGCTTTCCTTATCCCTCGCGCCGCTACACCACTGCCGTGCGATCTGGGTGAGATCAACAGCCCAGATCGCGTTTGGAGAAAACCCTAACGAGGGTACCAGTATCCCGCGCCGCTCACACGCCCCCGCCGTTAGATCGAATTTGATCTAACGGACCGAACTCGCGCGTACGTTGCACCAGACGCCCGTTCGTGTTCCACGCGCGCATGACTCGATCCCATCCGCGCACGCCTCTGCCGTCTCTGTCCGAATGCACGCCAACGACACATTGGGCAAAACTCAACATGCAGCAGCCGAAAACAAGACATCAGATATCCAAAATTGTAAACCAAGCCAAAAACGTAAAAAGGTCAACCAGACATAATACAGAGGGAGAGAGAGTGTACTACCTGTATTGTTTTTTTCTCATTGTAACCCGGTATAAGAGTAACCGGGATAATCGTTGTAACCCTTCTTCCTTAAGCGAAAAAGGGGAGGATTTTCGAAAAAGAAATAGCAAAGCAAGTATTTCCAGAGGTACCCAAATCTCAGTATTTCAATCCGATGCATGCATGAGAATAAGAAAGGGTTTTTGTTTTCTTTTTACCTTTCGTAAGCTTTCTTTCCTCCTCCGTTCTGGATTCGAACCGGTGATAATCCCATCGGTTCCCGTTTAGGGAGTCAACCGG
Organism: Hibiscus tridactylites; assembly: GCA_958450335.1. Classification (NCBI taxonomy): domain Eukaryota; kingdom Viridiplantae; phylum Streptophyta; class Magnoliopsida; order Malvales; family Malvaceae; genus Hibiscus; species Hibiscus tridactylites. The sequence goes on along the minus strand of OY288290.1, from coordinate 44,947,561 downwards.
GGTGAGCCATCGGAGCCACGGGGAGAGGTTTTCCCTCTCTAGGGTTTCAAACGATTTTTACAGGGGAGTTTTAGGGATTTTTGTTTTAGGGATTTCGGTAAGGGTCAAGTTTTTTCTTTTTTCTTTTTTCGTTCCTTCATCGTCGATGGCCTGAAATTCTTGGGGGTTGCTCTCCATTTCTCTGAGATTTCCGACGCCGAGAACGGCCGGCGGCGCCGAAAACTTTCCCGATGAGGCCAACCCTAATCGGTTGTGAAGAGGGGATGAAATTTTTCTTGGGGGGCTGAGTTTTAAAATGGGCAAAAGGGGAAACCTATTCTGAAGAACACGTTTTTATAAGGAATCTGAGTTTTATAATTGGCTTATTCGCCATTTTAGCCCCTCCGTGCTTTGAAAATATCACCAAGGGGGTTTCCGTTTTTTGAAATCACATCCCTGGTCACTGCTTTTTTAAAGTTTTTTTCAATTTCGTCCTATTTTTCGTTCTAGCTGATTTTCGGACGGTAAAATGCCCGTTTTGGTACCTGTGGTTTCTCGCGTCATTTTAATTAAGTCCTTATTCCGTTTTTTAATTAGTGTTTTGAATGGGTTTATCGCAATTTTGCCCCCTGGCAGTTTGCTTTTGTTTGCTTTGCATTTTTTATTTTGGTTATATTATATGTTGTTACTCATGCATTTTTGCCATTTTTAATATATGTTCTTGCCATTTATTCTATGTCTCTTCCGTATTTAATTTTATGTTTCATGTTTTCTAAGTTGCATTTCGGTTTATAAATTGCAATGCGAATACCTTTTTATTCGGGAGTGAACGAGGCCAGTACCAGTCGTAGTGGTGGTGGTTCGGACGTTCTCTCTCGAATATTAAGGCTTTTAAAATTCACTCGCCCGTATAACCAAATTTCGATACGATTCGTCACTTTAATTCGCAAAATTTAATATTAATTAAGCGGTAATGTTTTTGGTACCGATTTTCGGGCACGACGGGGGTGCTCATCCTTCCTCGCGTGTAACCGACTCCCGAACCCGTTTTCGAAAAGAATCTCTGGTTTTCATTTCGGTGTCCGGTCATCCATTTTTAAATGGCCGGTGGCGACTCCTCCTTTTTTATACAAATTCGACTAAATTTTCGAAACCCATTAAAACCCCGGTTCTTCTAAGTGACACCAGTATTTTTAGTCGCAACACATCTAACATCCAAAAAAACATGTAAAAAAACTCTTACACAGTGTGAACGAATCCTATCACATTTATAATTACTTATAGGAAATTCTACAGCGCTCGATGAGCACCGATGAGTACCACTAACGACGTGCACCGATGAGCACTATTAATTTAATTTATAAAAAATTAAAATTTAAAGGACTCAACGTATAACTATAAATTATTTAAAAATCAAAAGGCAAATTAATTAAAATATATTCTTTTATTTTTAATTTCTTTTAAACTTAGATCAAAATACCTATTTACCCCTAAATTACAAAACCCTAATTTTTATTGATTTGAAATTCAAGACGTCACTGTCACTACTGTCATCGTCGTCATTGCTGCTGTCATCGCTGCCGATTCCTTTTACGCCTCCTAACCGATTAGGATTTTATCTTAATCGAATTGTATTAAAATATACACCTGGGCAGAGCATTCAAAGGCCATTTTGAATATTTAAAAATGCTAATCGGCCGAGATTTTTTTAAGTGGTAGGGAGGCGGCGGCGGCAACGGCGACGGCGACGACGACGACTTAACTTTCAAATGAACAAAAATTAGAGTTTTATAATTCAGGGGTAAAAAGGTATTTTGATCTATGTTTAAAAGAAAATTAAAAATAAAATAATATATTTTAATTAATTTACCTTTTGATTTTTAAATAAATTATAATTATACGTTGAGTCCTTTAGATTTTAAATCTTTATAAATTAAATTAATAGTGTTCATCGGTGCTCGTCGTTAGTGGTGCTCATCGGTGCTCGTCGAGCGCTGTAGACTCATCCTTACTTATAAGTTATATTGTTTTTTATATTTTTATTACATTTTATTATTTATAAGATATTTTATAAGTTTTTTTTAATTTTTAATGATTTTTAAATGAAAAAAAAAAAACAAAATTCACTGTCAACAATCTCTAGAGCAAGTGGTTAAAAACTCTAAGTTTACATATTCCCCTTCCCTAAATTATGAGTTTTAGACCCATTAAGAACAAATTTCCACTTCCCGAATTTGTTCAAAAATAAATAAATTTCACTCAGTATGATGTTGATACGTCAACTAAGTTAATAACAGCTGAGGAAACGTTTGGCTTCATTGATTACTGGTTTTTAAGATCTCAATTGATCTAACTTCTCAAACAGAGACCTAATTGATTTTTCAATTTTTGTACGAAGCATTTATTTATTTAAGTTGTGTAAACAATATGACGATTCTGATATAGTCCATTCATCACGTTTGTTATTTAATAGATAATTTCAAATTAAACAATAACCAAGTAAGTTTCCAAGTGAAATGTTGTTTCAATTTGTCTTTTATTTGAAAATTTACAATCAAATGAGCCCTTAAAATTAAAAATTCATCATTATCGATCCATTATTTAAAAATTATATAATTAAATTTCAATGACTTATTTGATCAAAAAGTTTTAAATAAATGTTCAAGTGGAACAACATTTCATCATCGAGCTTACTTGATTATCGCATAATTCTACATGGACCAATTTGGTATATAAGCCTATATTTATTTTAAAATTATACAAATACTTTAAATTATCATGATTAGCAATTTTTTATTATAAAATCATCAAAACAATTAATGAATTATAATTAAATAATATATTTATTATTTTAAACAAGATTACTATACAATAATTATAAAAAATAAACACACGTTATTTATTTATTTAATATCATTATTTAAAACTTTTTTGAATATACTGGTGTGTTTATATGATCAGGGATTGAGCCATGATCGAATGGCGCGATGAGCCAAATTACTTTATGTTAAAAATATAAGGATTTATTAAGCATTTCAACTCAAAATTGAGGGGCAAGGCTTAATTTATCTAATATTTAAATTTACAAGTACTTAAATTATTGTTAGACCAAAAATTGAATGGGTCAAACTAAAATTTTAGATAATTAATTAACAATATTTTAAAAAATAAGTTTTAAAAAATTGAAGGGCCAATTAAATTTTTTAGAAAAATTAAAGGACTTTATATGAAATTTCAAATTCTTGGTGAGGCCAAGGCCTCCTTGGCCCTGCCTGCACTTCGTACTTGTATATGATAATATATGTTTATAGTTTTTTACACACTTTGCACACATAATTACTTAAACATGAATCTCTTAGAATGAATATTTTTTTCACTGAAATCATTTGTTCATTATTTAAAACTTTTATATAAAAGAAGAGAAAAACTTTGACACACAACCCATGTAAATTAAAATTTATATGTGCTTGTGAAATTTAGGTGTTATGCGTTTTAGTTTAATAATTTGAGTCGTAGGATTTATAATTCAAGATTTAAGGTGAAGAATTTAGGTTTTAAAGTTTGGAGTGTTAAGGTTAGAGTTTTAGATCTTAAATTTTAAAGAATAATTGTGTGATTATATATTAAAATATAACCCTTAAAAGAGTATCGCATACAATGCATATGACTTTTTTTTTTGATAATATACTTATCTATTTTATGATTTATATTTCGAGTACAAGGCTAATCTTTTCAATAATATCATCTCTAAGAAATTTTTCAATATTTAACAAGCGCGTGGTACAAAAATAAAAATGTGTAGATTCATTTCACGTGAAAAGTGTAGTTGATTCATGGATCCAAGCAAGTAAAGCCAAGCCAAGAGAGGTTGACTAGCAGACAGACAATTATTCTATATATTCAATGTTTGTATGTTTGTGGTGTTAGTAGTCACGTGGCCACACTGAGAAATGCCAATTCCTTCACGTGGTTAATCCTTGTCTGTCGTGTAAACACCGCATGTTTCAATTTTCGTTCATGCACTCAAGCTGACTGTCTGAATCCCATTTCTTGAACACCGACTGACAAAGTGTATCCAATCCAGCACTCTATTCATGGAACCGAAAATTCCAAAAAAAAAAAAAGACAAATATTTTAACGTAAGACAAAAAAAAACTTGATTCTCATGCTACAAATCCCAAGACCGGAGAACCATTCATGGCCTTGGGGCCTGTAGGAGGCTTTCGTCTTTGGATTACACCTTAATAAAATCTTAAAAAAATCAATAGGTAGATATTTTATTACTTTATGGAAAAAAATATAACATCTCAGTTTAAATTTTTAAGTTATTTATTGTATCTATAATTTTCTGTATAATATATAATAGTGTAAACTACAGTGGTAGTCACCGAACTTTTAAAACACTTTTATTACAGTCATCGAATTTTAAAACTTTTATTACGATCACTCAATTTTTATATCATTTTTATTATAATTTCTGTCGTTAGCCGTCGTTAAAAATAATGATGTGACAGGTTATATCTTTATTTTATCAATTTTACTTCAACTTCTCTCTTTCTCCATAGATATAAGAAGATAAAAACATGGCATCCGAGGGCATTTCTTTTGTTTTTGCTTGAACTAAAAGTTGTAAAATTTAACCGCCGATAATACTTACGTCACCAGCTTCACCTACAACAGACTTAAGAAGTTGTGTTGTTAGAAAAATATCCATTTGATCTGTTGAATTGGTTTGGGTTTGAATTATTTAAAAAAAATTAAAAAGAAGATAGTTTGCTTGAGCTTAAATTACAAGCTTTTGACTTCAAACTTTTGATCATTCTAATTTCATCATTGAATTATAATTCTAATTTTAAATTGGTTTCAAAACTTTTTAACATTTGAATCTCACCTATATCCTTTTTCAGTTTCGTTTTTTTGGCCACTTTGGTGCCTAACGTTTCATTTCGTAACTTAGTTTGGGTTTTCCCGTCAACGGCCGTTAAAATTTTATATCATCCAATAAAAACACGACACGTGGCATATTCTGGTATTTTCTATCATTTTTATTTTTCTAAAAATTATAAAATATTTAATTTTATCAAAAAAACTCCAAAATCTTTAATTTCACTAAAACCCCCAAACTCAAACCCTAGATCCCTAAATTCCTCCCCTTCCACCACCGATTTAACCACCACCAGCCACCCTTGCCTTTGTCGGCCCCCCACTACTGAAACTTCCATCATCTCGCTGTCGAAAACCGGCAAATGAACTGTCGATTGTTTCGTCGATGAACATCAAAAAATGAAGAAAAAGAGACCGATTGAGCTTCTAATTGACGGCCAAAGGGTGGGGGATGTTGAACGGTGAGGCACCCGACACTTGGGGTGGTGAACGGTGAATCACTGGCGTGTGGGAAGGCCAGACGTGTAACCCCCTCGTCCCGGCCTATCCAGCAGACCGATCCGAACGGGTTATACGGGGAAAACCGAGGCGAAACCCGCTAAGGCCTCACTCTGATTAGTATCCCTAATTTTTTCATTTTATTAATCTCGTCTAAATGTCACGTTTAATCCTATGTGTGAAGGCAAACAGCGGAAAAACGAACACGGATACGAACCGAGCAGAGGCATAAAGGTAACTTAGCCTTACCAAGTAGTTATTAGTCAAGTTCCATGCTCACGAGGCAAAACCATCACAAGGGATACATATAAACTCATTTAGGAAGCATACAAGCATTAGGGACTAAACCGTAACATTTGGAAACCTTCAAAGATGCTCTTTAGCCGTTTTAACTGTCTGCGTTTCGAAACAAGACTACCCGCTCCAAAATGCGGGCTTCATTCATAAAGCAACATCAAGCCGTTCCGAAACGGCTCCTCATGGTTCCGAAACAAGAGCCTCCAGTGGCAAATCGTACCGAACGGCACCACCCACGTTCCGATACGGGTGCCCTTGGAGCTTGGCCGTTCCGAAACCATATCAGACGTTCCGAAACGCCTGGACACAGTTTGGCCCGAAAATACATTTTGGCATCTCCAAACATTTCCAAACTCACCCCGAAACATCACAAACCTCATGGAAACTTATTATACAAACAATCTAGAGGCAAAACACCCTAAAGACAAGCTTCAATCATGCATAAACGTAAAAATGGATCTCAAACCCAAAAACGCATATGAACACTTTAGTTCAAAAACGCCAACAAGTCAAAACACATAGCAATTTACCCAAGGCCATAACAAGCCTCAACATAACAAGGTAACGGCATTTAAAACATGTTAGCAACATTAACAATAGCCAAACATAGGAGTTTGAACATCAACTCCCTAACATGGTCTAGCATTCTCATTGCCCACTTGCCTCCCGGAGCCTCTAACGATCTGCATTGTTGGAAATGAGAGCGTAAGCTTAAAATCGTAGTGAGCGGAGCTCTAAAACACAACAATGCAGTTCAAAACATATATCTTAGTTTTAGAAACAAAACCATTTAGGAAAGAGATGCCATAAAATGGAAACATAAACGAAACATGTTTTACACATACACAACCATCCCCGGTGGGACTACACATCACCGTACACAACAACTAGCGTATTTTCGATGGGACTACACATCACCGTACTCATCTACTAGTCACTTCTGGTGGGACTACACATCACCGTACACAACGACTAACCATCACGCGAGGCTTGACTGATCAACTAAGACAACACAACAACATTAAAATGGGGATAAAAGCATTCTGCAATCAACACCACAACACACACAAACACGAACACCACAATCAACCAAACAAGGCAAGAATAGTCAAACTTACGCTTGTGTCTAGGTTAGCCTCTAAGGCTCCACCCAAACCCCAAGAAAACTTCGTTGAACAATTTAAAGCTGCAAAACATTTCTCACTCACCAGCCAACACACAAACGCTATCCAAGATGCCGATTCAAGCCTTCGAACTTCCCGGATTCACGTCCAAGAAGCCCAAATCTGTTCCCTCTGCTTTAGGTAACCCAAAACTGAACATTAGGATGCTAATATTCCCACAAACATAGTAGCAACTCAAAACTCAACAATCTTGCAACAAAACACATCGACATTCAACCCAAACTTCATCCAAATTCGTTCTAATGAAACCTTAAGTTGAACTCATCATTTCCAAACATCAAAACACACCAAAAATCATCTAAAAACATCCCCAAACAGCAAAGGAATCACTAGCCACGATTTCAACCCAAAACCAAGCCAAAACTCTACATTTTCAACCCAAAAATCTCATTTTTAGATCCATTTCGGGTTTCCCCATATCCAACCATCATCCCAACATGTTTTACTGCTTAAAACTTGGATTAAAGCACATATATAACCATTGTAAAACAAACCCACGAAAATCTCATGAAAAATACTCATTTCTCCTACCCAAAACCAAAAATACATTTTAATGGGTTTAAAAGAAAGTTTTCAATGAGTACAAGTCAAATAAGTAAAAATCTAAGCAAGGAAGAAATTACCTTAAAAAAATCTTGCTTGGATGAAGAGTTATGAGTAATGGAATAGTGAAATGGGGTTTTGGAGGGGTTTTACGTGAAAAGAGAATTTTGGAGAAGATGATAGTTTTTCAAAACCTTTTCTTTATTTCTTTTATTCAAAATTCTCATTTTGCCCTTTAATAAAAACCAAGGTTATCCATCTAAAAAAATAGCTTCAAATTTTACCTAACCCGAAACGGTTTACCCAACACGATTATCTCCCGACCCTAAACTCGGGGCATTATAAGACGACGAAGGAGATGTAATTTGAGGGTTTGATTGAAAGATATTAAATTTTGAGGTTTTTAAGAAGTTTATTTTTTAAAAGAAATTCAGAAATTAAATAAATAGATAAAATAGGCCACGTGATATGTTTTTATTGGATAACAGAAAAATGATCGTTGACGAAAAATCTCAAATTAAATTATAGAATGATACATTAAGAATCAAGGTGACCCAAAAAAATATCAGGCATCAAACTGGAAAAAAAAAAGAGAGAATATAAGTTAAGCACCTTTTTAACTATTAAGCTATTTAGAATAGAACAAGAAAACCTCTTTTCACACAACCTTCTTGTTTAGTTTAAACTAATCCAGAAGTCATTACATAACGATTAGTACTATTGAATTTAATACCAATAATTTATGAATGATTACAATTAAGTTGTTAAAACCAAAGAATTTGAACTGGTTGTCGTCTGTTCTCAGATATTTTTTAGTAGATTTAACTTCGTACTAGAACAACAATAACGTCTGACTTATGAGGTTTCCTCCTACGACATAAAAATGATATATTCGTGAATTATTTTAGACTTCAAAATTGATTTTACATAAACAAATGACATAACAAGACAACACATGTTTGAGTCTTGTTTTTTTGAATATATTATTGAGAAGTTGTATTTTTTTATTAAATAGAAATATATTTATATTTTTAAGGTAAATGTTAGAGTTTGAACTCTTACAAAACAGAGCAATATAAGTATTTTTTACCACTCAGTCAATTAAAAAAATGAATCTCACTGTGGATAAACTCAAACTAGTACATTATATATATAGTTTATTATAATTATAAAAATTTAATTCTAAATTTATTTATATAAAATATTTAATATAACTAAAAATGTATGTGTATGGCGTTTCATTATGTAATTATTTTCATGTATGTCTTTGGAAAAAAAAAACCTTTATCCTCCGCTCATAATTCTTTATGTCATTTCAAGCGAAATATAAGTGTTTTGAAACTATTTTATTTTTAAAATTAAATGTTTTGGTTTCACTTTCGCAAAGATGAATTTTCACAATCGAATTATTTTTGAACAAAATTTTGGGATTTATAATTTTTTTATTTTCCAAAAATAAGAAAAAAATGCATAGTTTAAAATTGATGCATAGAAAATAGATGTCTTCTCAAAATAAAAGTGCTTGAGACTTAAAAGATTGTTTGTTTTTCAAAGGTTTCCCTTTATTTTTCTGTTTCTCCTAGATAAACGAATTAAAGAAATCACATATTCATAAGACAAAAGTTTAACGGACAACTTGAAAATAAAAGCAAAATAAAATTTCAGAGATTCATTTTAACCCAAAAAAAAACTTTAAACAATTAAAACAAAAAATATAATTTATACGTTATTTATAATTAAATCTTTAAAAAAATAAAAAATAAGATGTAATATTTTGCAATTTAAATAAAAAATTTTGGTTTGATATATACAGAGAATAAGAATCCAGTAAATTAATCCGACGGTGAAGATTTTGTCAATTTGACAGAACATGAGTTATCAGAATTCAGGGTCAGCTTGGATGAGAGGTGTAAACGAGCCGAGTCGAGTTCAAGTAGTGCTAAGTTCGGCTCAACTCGTTAAGATTTTGAATCGAGTTCGAGTTTGAATATTTTTTAACGAGCTTGAATAATCTGAGCTCAGCTCGGCTCGTTAAGAACTCGAGTCGAGTTCAAGCTTGAGTCGAGTTCAATCGAGTCGAGTATTGACCGAGCTTTGACCGAGTCGGACTCGAGTAGCTCGTAATCTGTCTCGTCCATTTAAAGACTTATTAGAAAAAAAAACTTTGATACACAAGTTGTGTAAACTAAAGTTTACACAAGCTTGTTAAGTTTAAGATTTAGATGTTTAGATTGTTGAGTTTAGAAATTAGGATTTAGATTTTAGGGTGTATGACTTATGTTTAGAGTTTATGTTTTAGGATTTTAGGTTTAGGAATTTAGATTTTAAAATAAAAATTTTAGTATATTATATTTTCGAGTAGTTCACGAGCTTTTCAAGTCGGGTATCGAGTAGCTCGACTCGGCTCGTTAAAAAATCTAACCTAGTTCAAGTTTGAATTGAGTTCAATCAAATTGAGTGTTGACCGACCTCTAACCGAGTCAAACTCAAATAACTTACGATCTGTTTCGTCTCATTTATAATCGTAGTTTTAATGTATCCTTTCCCATGTGCAATTATTTTCAACTTTGAATGCAAGCAGTACTGCTGTCACCCCTTTCATCATTTATAACCGTAGTTTTAATGTATCCTTTCCCATGTGCAATTATTTTCAACTTTGAATGCAAGCAGTACTGCTGTCACCCCTTTCATCATTTCTCTCCACCTACACACAACAAAATTTATTACTCCCTTCGTCTCACTTAAAATATTCGTTGTTAACTTTTTATGTAGTTTTAGAAAGAAAAAATTTGTGTAAAAAATGTGATGTAATTAAAAAGATAATTTTACCCTTAAAAGTTAAAGTTTGTTTTGTTGGAAAACTAAAAATAAAAAGATAGAAAGAAAAATGCACCTTGTAAATGTAGTTGATTTTTTCAATTAGACATTTTAAGTGAGATAATTTCAAAACACAAAAGAGACATTTTAAGTGGAACGGAGAGAGTGTTAGGGAATTATGTTGATACCAAAATCGAAAACATATCAATTAACATTTTATGTATATATAAAATGGTCGCCAATTTTTTTTTATTTTGTATAGTTAAATTATATTATTTTGTTGGATGAGTCTACCACGTGCGACGAACACTGTTGAACACCACTAGTACTGAACACTGTTGAACACCATTAAATTAATTAATAAAGTTTTAGAATTTAAAGGACCCATCAAATAATTAATAATTACTTTAAAAAATTCAATTAAATTATTTTTTATATATATTAAAATTTTATTTTTTAATAAGGGTAAACTATATATTTAGTACCTCGCCTATTTCCGTATTTCTATTGAACCCTCATTATTTAAATATTATTTTAATTTGACCTTATTCTTTATAATAATAAAAATTAACCATTAATCCTCAACTTAAAACCCTAAACTATTGAACTTTAAACCTTATAAACTATTAAACCTATTCCCTAAACTACATACCCTTAAAAATAATTTTTGGCACCGCAAGTGGACATCTTGGACCACCCCGCAACTGGAGGGTTCATGTCGCACTGCGGTTGGAATTCAACATTGGAAAGTATATGGTTCGGAGTGCCAATGGCAGCATTGCCACATTTTTCTGAGCAACAACTGAATGCATTCACATTGGTGGAGGAGTTGGGATTAGTGGTGGGAGATTAAAATGGATTACAAGAACAATGACGGTGGGGTTGAAATTGTAAACTCGGAGAAGATAGAGAGAGGAATTAAGTGGTTGATGGGAATGATGATGATGTTCGACGGAAGATGAAGAAAATGAGCGATGAGAGTGGAAAGGTTTTGATGGACGACAGATCTTCACACACAATGTTACAACGTTTTATCGACGATATCATAAACGACATGCCATGAAAGTTTAGCACCTACTAAGGTGAAGAAAAAAAATTCTAACCATGCAGCCAACATAATTTTATAATCACATTAAGTTGCTACATGTGTATTTGCCTTTTTCTTTTTTTACTAAACAAATCCCTGAAAGAAACTAATAAAAAAATGGGGTTGGGGTGAAAACCTTCATTGATGGCTATAATCTATATCAATTATTTTATTAAATAAAATTATATTTAAGGGTATATGTTTAAGAGTTTAAGGGTTTAAGGTTTAATAGTTTATGGTTTTAGGTTGAGGTTAAGGGTTAAATTATTTTTTTTATAAAGGTTAGGGTCAAATTGAAATAATATTTAAATAATGAGTGTTCAATAGAAATACGGAAATAAGTGAGGTACTAAATATATAGTTTACCCTTATTAAAAAATAAAATTTTAATATATATATATATATAATAATTTAATTAAACTTTTTAAAGTAATTATTAATTATTTGATGGATCCTTCAAATTTTAAATCTTTATTAATTAATTTAATGGTGTTCAGCCGTGTTCAATATTAATAGTGTTCAGCGCTGTTCGTCGCACGTTGTAGAATTTTTCTATTTTGTTTTATTCAGTTAGTTTTTCTCTTTGGTTAGTTTTATCAAGTTGGTTCAAAAAAAAGAAATGTTATTTTTAACCAAAATAATTTAAATAATAAAGAATTTAATTATGAGGTTCACTATCATCTTTTACTCCACTTTTGTAGATATTATATTTAATTCTTTGCTTAAATTTGACCATTAAAATTGTATGTGGTGAATTAAATAGGTTTAGATATATTTAATATTTTTTTTCTCTCAAATTTTCATACTTTTACAAGGATTTTCTAGATGCAAGTGAGGTCAATTGACCCCTAAACAACCTTTCAATCCGCCCTAATTTTATTTGTACTTATGATATGTTTTCTGTATGTTTTTGTAGTTTATTTTTTCAGGATTACTTATGATGTCTTATTTTAGTATATTATTGACGTAATTCATGCTTTAGACTCTTATGTTGATTTTATATACACTTGCAATCATTAAAGTTAAGTTTCAGTTGAGTGTTGTTGAAGCAAATTTATCAACGTGTCATTATTCTTAGGGTAAAGTACACAGACGGTCACTGAACTTTGGTAAAAAAAACAAAATGGTAACCAAACTTTCAAAAATCACAAAATGACAATTAAACTTATGTTTTATAACAAAATGGTAACTAGACGTTAAATGCCGTTAAGTGGCTGTTATAAACTTTGGCATGATTACACATTTAGTCCTTCATATTTATACATTCAATCAATTTAATCTTAATTCGAAACAATTCACTAAATTTAGCCCTCGTTATTTATGTATTCTTTCAATTTGGTCCTTAAAGCAAAATTCCAAAGTATGGTAACATGATAAATAATTACAATTAATTTTTTATAGGAACTCGAAAACTCGACTCGACACAAATCGAAAAAATTTCAAATAAAGTTTGAGTTGTAAAATATGACGCGTCAACTCGAATAACTTAAAATTTTTTGATTCGACTCGATCGAACGCCCATCTCTATCTTAAGATATGACGCGTCAACTCAAATAACTATATATTCGAATATTTTAAATTATTTTTTCTTTTAAATCGAATATTTTTTAAAATAGAATATTTAATATTTTCATATTTAAATCACATTGATTATTTAATAACAACGTTAAATATTCGATTTAAAAGAAAGAACGATTTAAAATATTTGAATATTTAATTAAATTTTTATAGGAACTCGAAAACTCGACTAGACTCGAATCGAAAAAATTTCGAATAAAGTTTGAGTTGTAAAATATGACGCGTAAACTTGAATAACTCGAAATTTTTTTACTCGACTCGATCGAACGCTCACCTCTATCTTAAGATATGACGCGTCAACTCGAATAACTCGAAATATTCGAATATTTTAAATGATTTTTTCTTTTAAATCGAATATTTTTTAAAATAGAATATTTAATATTTTCATATTCAAATCACATCGAATATTTAATAACTAATTTAAATATTCAATTTAATTTAAAAAATATTCAATTTAAAAGAAAAAAATTGATTTAAAATATTCGAATATTTAATTAAATTTTTATAGGAAATCAAAAACTCGACTCGACTCGAATCGAAAAAATTCAAATAAAGTTTGAGTTGTAAAATATGATGCATCAACTCGAATAGCTCAAAATTTTTTGGCTCGACTCGATCAAACGCTCACCTCTATCTTAAGATATGACGCGTCAACTCGAAATATTCGAATATTTTAAATCATTTTTTCTTTTAAATCACATCGAATATTTAATAACTACTTTAAATATTAGATTTAATTTAAAAATATTCGATTTAAAATATTCTAATATTTAATAAATATTTAAAGTAGTTATTAAATATTTGATGTGATTTAAAAGAAAAATATTTAAAATAGTTATTAAATATTTGAATATTTTCAATCATTTTTTCTTTTAAATCGAATATTTTTAAATTGAATTGAATATTTAAAGTAGTTATTAAATATTTGATGTGATTTAAATATTCGATTTAAAAGGAAAAAATGATTTAAAATATTCGAATATTTCGAGTTATTCGTGTTGACGCGTCATATCTTAAGATAGAGATGAGCGTTCGATCAAGTCGAGTAAAAAAATTTCGAGTTATTCGAGTTGCCGCGTCATATTTTACAACTCAAACTTTATTTGAAATTTTTTCGATTCGAGTCGAGTCGAGTTTTTGAGTTCCTATAAAAATTTAATTGTAATTATTTATCATGTTACCATACTTTGGAATTTTTCTTTAAGACCAAATTGAAAGAATGCGTAAATAACGAGGGCTAAATTTAGTGAATTGTTTCGAATTAGGACTAAATTGATTGAATGTATAAATATGAAGGACTAAACATGTTATTATACCAAAGTTTATAACAGCCACTTAACAGCATTTAACGTCTAGTTACCATTTTGTTATAAAACATAAAGTTTAATTGCCATTTTGTGATTTTTGAAAATTTGGTTACCATTTTATTTTTTTTTACCAAACTTCAGTGACCGTATGTGTACTTTACCCTTATTCTTATTATATGTATTATTATGCTAGCGTAGATATTTATTTTTCACCGTCAATAGTGATATTTATTTGTGTCTATCTTTTTTGAATTGTTTGATTTAACTTTTTTTAACAATTTACATATAGGGGTGTTAGTGAACCGAGCTTGAACGAACAAGATTATGTTTATGTTTATGTTTATGTTCGTTTGTTTATTTTTAAAGGTGTTCATGTTCCGTTCGTGTTCGTTTAAATTTTTAATATTGTGTTCGTGTTCGTTTATTCATTTTTGAAGGTATTTGTGTTTGTTTGTTTAGTGTTCACGAACGTGTTCGTTTAAGTGTTCGCGGACGTGTTCGTTTATTCGTTCGCGAACATGTTCATTTATATGTTCAAAATATTAATTAAATTAACAATAAATAAATAAATAAAACAAAAACAACAAAATAAAACTTACATTTCAACATGATCTTATATAACATTTTTAGCAGCAACAACAAAATAGTATTTAGATACATCCACAAGCATTTTCATCATATAAACGAGCTTATAAACGAGCATATAAACGAGCTTGTTCGTGAACATAAACGAACCGAACACACATATGTTCATGTTCGTTTGTTTATTAAATGAACATAATTTTTTTGTTCATACTCATTTATTTAGCTTAATAAACGAACGTTATACGAACGGTTTACTAATAGTTCGTCGAACGCTCTGTTCATTTACACTCCTATTTAAATATACAATCATATTTTATTCTTTAATAATTAGTTTTAAATTTTGAAAGTTTTTAAAAATCTTTAATTATATTAATTAGTTTACGACCAAATTAGGGGAAAGGGTGAATAAAAATATTAATAAGAGGACGGAGCTAGGATAAAACATCGGGAGGGAAAAAAGTCTATTAATCTTTTAGGGGGCGTTTGGTTCGCGAAAAAGATCATTAGCAAGGAGAATGATATTTTCCGAAATTATATACACACATTTGGTTTAGGAGAATTCCCAAGAGGGGTAATACTACATTCCCAATAGTAGCTTATTTTCCCCAAAGTGGTGGGAATGTCATTCCCACCATGTTCTTAGGTATTAGAGAATTCCCACCCCTTTGAACTAAAATACCCTCGAAATAATGTTTTGTATCAAATAAATTATTATTTTCTATTTCTCCAACAATATTTTTTTTATTTTGATATGTTAAAACAATTCTTTACCTAACTTAAATTGTTGCATAATAAATTGCATAAACCACACTCATCATTAAATAATAATAATAAATATTAAAAATAATTTTTAATATTATTTTTTCTCTAAAGAATAATATTTTTATTTATATGGTAAAGATCTATATTATTCAATTTTAAATCACATTATAAATTTTGTTTGAAATTTAAATGTTAAAGAATGAATTTTGATTTTTAAAATAATGTAAATTGAGTAATAAAACATATAAATATAATATTTATAGTTAGTATTAGTATATTTCATTTAGTAGCGAATGTGATGATTATTATAGAAGTTTATGAATTTGTTATTCTTTATATTTTTTTAAATATATGATTATAATAAATTACAAATATTCAGATATATAATATTGTACTATAACATTAAAAATTATATTCAATTATTTGTGTAAGAACTTTATAAAAGAAAAATATATAAATTAAAAACAATAGAAAAATATATTTCCTATGAATTTTCGTGCAAATATTTTCACTTTAATATTGGAAGTTTGACTAGTTAAAAAGAAAATATAAGGATATTTTTGTAAAATATACATTCTGGTAATCTTATAATCCATCAACCAAATACTGTAATTTTACATTCATGTCAAACAAACCAAACAAAGTAAATGTAACATTCTCAATATTATGCTAAGTAACGAATCATTTCGGGAATCTTATTTCCAAGGGTAATGTTACATTCTGTGAACCAAACGCACCTTTAAATCTAAAAATTAGGAGGAGAAAAGTCTATTAAGCCTTTAAATCTAAAAATTAGGAGGGGACAAAAACTTTTTTTACTAGTGTTTAAACTAAAAGAGTTACCAAATACAATTATACCAAAAAAAATTGGGAGGGACTCTTGCATAACATGGCTCCGTCCGAGAAATGGTGTTGTTTTGAAACTATTTACTCAGTCCGAGAAATATGAGATTATTAATCTTTCATCGCCAACTTTTTACTCCATAATTTTGTGCATAAAAGTTGGGGACATTAATGGTTTTCTAACCATAGGAAAATTGATAAAATTTATAATCTCCTGAAAGAAACAAATAAGGCTAAAGTATAGTACAAGCCCTTATACTATACCTAAACGTTCATTTTAATCCCTCTACTATTAAAAGGAACATTTTAGTCATTGTACTATACTTAAAAGTTTATTATAATTCCCATTATAAAAAAGAATATTTTAGTGTTGAGAATTATATTGTTATTTTTCTTGTTAAATAGCTGATTAGTTTGTTATTGTAAGTTTTATTGTTACTAACAGTTTTATTGTTATTGTAAGTTTTATTGTTACTAACAGTTTTATTGTTATTGTAAATTGTTAGGTCATGAGTGTATGTATATTGATTGCATTTTTGGCCATGAATAAGCTTGGATTCATCGACATCACTTGTCGCTGGAGCAATTATGTCGACGCCTTGCATCCTCAGTGGGATAGATGCAATGCGATCATGTTGTCTTGAATTTTGAACACGATCTCGAAGGATTTATCAGCTGGGATCATTTTCGCCTCTAGTGCCTCGTCGGTCTGGGCAGATCTGAATGAGTGCTTCGACAAAGTAGACTGTTCACAGATCTTCTTCATCCATCGCGAGATTGCTACACTTTGTCAAGGAGAATCCTCCATTTCTGGGTATTTCATGAGTCTGAAGCTACTCTAGGACGAGTATGAATCTCTTATCCCTTTTTACTTCTTGTGAATGTGAGGTCTCTCAGCAGAATATGAAATATTTAGCCTGTCAAATGCTTTTTGAGTTTCTAATAGGGTTAAATGAGTCCTATGCTACAGTTAGGAGTCAATTTTTGCTTATGCAACCCGTACCGAATGTTAATCAGGCTTACTCTATGATAGTTTATGAAGAGTCTCAAAGGTCACAATTCTCTGTTATTTTGGGCCAAATTCCTCCGTGATGTTTTTCAAGTTGGTGGTTAATTATGATCGTCGCCACTTTTCTGGATCTTGTGACTATTGCAAGATTAAAGGGCACAAGAGGGAGCAGTGATATCGGTTGATTGGGTTCCCTAATGATTTCAAGTTTAACAAGAAGAGGGAAGTCCAAGCTGTAGTTGCTATAAATTCTACTCCGGGTGCTTTAACTAGTTTTGAAGGTAGCCTGAATTCTGGTGATTCTTCGAAGTTTTCACATGCCCCTACTTTTACTCGTGAACAATACGCCCAGATCTTGAATTTTTTGAACACAACTCCTCATGCAGATTCGGCTGTCAATCTTGCAGGTATGACTGCTAAAGGCTCTTTTGCTTCTAATGTCTCACTAACCTGGATTGTAGATACATGCGCGACATACCACATATTATCTAAGGTTCAAAGTTTGAATCATCATGTACCCTGTGCCTCACCTTCTCGTCTTGTTCACTTTCCAGATGGTAAAACTATCCATGTTACTTATGTTGGCTCTTAAACCCTTGGTTCTACCTACACTATTCATAATGTTCTTTTTGTCCCTGATTTCCATCATAATTTACTTTTAGTTTCCAAGCTAACCCAAGATCTTCATTGCTTTCTCGCCTTTATCCCAAATTTTGTCTTTTACAAGATCTCTCTAATGGAAGCATGAAGGGGATTCGTAGGGCTTCAAAAGGCTTATACTATTTTGTGTCCTCATATTTTAGGTCTGGCCTACTTGAGTCTGTTTCATGTTTACTATCTTTTTTTCCTGTTAATTTACCTTTAAATGTTGAGAGTTCTTGTATGTCTTTTGTTATTCCTTCAACTTGTACTTGGCATGCTCGTTTAGTGCATGCGTCCTTTACCAAATTGAATAAAGTGGATTTTTTTACATTATTTTAAACTAGATTTTGATTCTTTGAATAAATGTGCTATCCGTCCATTAGCCAAACAAACTCACTTGCCCTTTCCTTCTAGTTCTTCTAGGTCTGATGCTCATTTCTAGTTGATTCATATTGACTTGTGGGGTCCTTATAGGATCTCCACACATTCTGGTTGTCAATTCTTCCTTACTATTGTAGATGACCATTCTCCGATGAGTTGGGTTTACCCGTTGAAGCATAAAAATGATGCTCTTTTTCCCTTAAACAATTTTCCTTCTTGTTCATAATTAATTTTCTGCATCTATTAAGGTTGTTCGAAGTGATAATGGCTCATATTTCTTCAATTCTGTGTGTAATAGTTTCTTTGACTCTCTTAGTGTTATAGACCAAAGTTCTTGTGTGCATACCCCTAAGCAAAATAGGGTTGCTGAAAGGAAGAATCGACACATCTTAGAGGTTGCTCGTGCTTTGCATTTTCGTTCGAAAGTTCCTCTTAAATTTTGGGGAGAGTCTGTTGTTACTGCTTGTTACCTTGTCAATTGTTTACCTACTACTGTGATCCAATGAAAATCTCCTTTTGAGTTGCTTCACAAAAAGCCTCCTAATTTGTCCCATCTTCGAATCTTTGGTTGCTTGTGTTATGCCACCAAACCCAATTTCTCTGACAAGTTTGCTTCCAAGTCCATTCCTGCTATTTTTTGGGGTATTCTTCTTCTCAAAAGGGGTATATTCTATTTGACCTTGACTCTAAACATTTTTTGTTAACCGTGATGTTATTTTTCATGAAGATGTTTTTCCGTTTCATGTTTCCCCTTCTAATTCTTTCTGGTTTTTTCCCTCACAAAATTTGGTGTCAGATTCTGATTTCTTTATTCTTAATACTAATTCTTCTCCTTCTCCATCTATTGTTCCCACTCTTTTACCTTATTCTTCTATTTTTTTCTTCACCACCCAATGCTCCCGATTCTTCACCATATAATGTGTCTTCATCATCTACTGTTTCTTCACCCAATACACATGATTCTGTTTCATCTTCTTCTGGTTCTCACCCAGATTCTTTGCACTTTTTTGTTCCATCTCCCATGCTCATAATTATGTTTCAACATGAATGTATGTTCCTCCACCACAACCACCACCACATCCCTCACCACCACCCTTGCGTCAAGTCTCTTCTCGTGTCTCTAGGCCACCTTACTGGTTAAATGATTTTGCCTACACCTGCCAATCCACTTCCCTTCCAGGTCAGTATCTCATCTCCAATTATATTGCTTATTCTCATTTGCCTTCATATTTTCAGTCTTATATTTTCTCTACCTCAAAATTTTAAACCCCAAACCTATGAAGAAGCCAAAACCGGCCCTAATTAGATAAAAGCCATGACAGATGAAATTCAAGCTCTAGAGTTGAATAATACTTGGTCTGTTATGCCACTACCTCCTGGGAAAGTTTTCATTGAGTATAAATGAGTCTTTAAGGTCAAGTTTAAAGCCTCTAGTGAAGTTGAGAGGTATAAAGTTCGGCTAGTTGCCAAGGGTTACAACCAACGGGAATGAGTTGACTTTGTGGATACCTTTTATCCGATTGTTAAAATCACCATTGTTTGTTTTATTTTGGCACTTGCTTCTATTTTTGATTGGCCTCTTTGGCAAATGGATGTTCATAATGCCTTCTTGCAAGGCGATCTTTTTGAGGAAATTTACATAGAGTTACCACATGGCTTTTGTAGTCAGGGGGAGAAGCTAGTTTGTAGACTAAAAAAGTTACTATATGGCTTAAAGCAAGCGTCTCGACAGTGGGATGCAAAATTAACTTAGGCTTTATTGGCAGTTGGGTTTGCGCAAAGCAAATTTGATTCTTCACTATTCACTAAGAAGCAAGGATCTAAAATTGTAGTGGTCCTTGTTTATGTAGATGACTTGATGATCACAGAAAATGATGGAGGCATGATTAATGATCTTAAGTGTGTGTTACATAAAAATTTTAGGATGAAGGATATATGGGAGTTGAAGTACTTCCTTGGGCTTGAGGTGTTAAGGTCCAAAGAAGTGATCATCTTGAACCAACGAAAATATGCACTTGAATTAATACAAGACTCAGGTGTAGGGGGAACTAGACATGCTTTGACACCAATGAAGCAAAATGGCAAGCTTACTATAGTGGAGTATGACAAATTTGTTCAACAAGGAAACGATGATGAGGAAATGTCTATTGATAAGGCTGGATATCAAATGCTTATAGGAAGGCTCTAATATCTCACTCACACGAGGTCTGACATTGCCTACTCCATACAACACCTAAGTCAATTCATGCATCAACCAAAGAAAGAAAATTTGGAAGTTGCTTTAAGGGTAGTTAGATACATAAAGAAAAATCATGGGTTAGGCATATTTTTGAAGGCTTCCAGTAGCTGCCAGATCATTGCAAGCTGTGATTCAGACTGGGAAACCTGTCCGATGAGCAGAAAACAGTGACAGATTTCTGTGTTAAGTTGGGAGAGTCACTTGTTTCATGAAAATCGAAGAAACAAAGTACAATGGCACGATCCTCCGCCGAAGCAGAATATAGAAGCATGACTATGACAACATCAGAGATTGTTTGATTAAAAAGATTATTATGTGAATTTGGGGTGAACGACAACCAACTAGCAAAACTCTTTAGTGACAACAAAGCAGCCTTACAAATAGCACCCAATCTTGTGTTTCATGAGAGAGAAAAACATATAAAGATTGACTGCCATTTTATCAGGGAAAAGATTCAGGAAGGTTTGATGCAAACTGAGTATGTGCCCACGACAGAGTAGCCTGCAGACATTCTGACTAAGGCTCTTGGAGTATCCCAACATGATTACTTGTTGTCCAAGTTAGAGGCTAGAGATGTGTTTAGACCACCAATTTGAGGGGGAGTGTTGAGAATTAAGCATTTGTTTTTCTTGTTAAATAGCTGATTAGTTTGTTAGAAGCAGTTTTATTGTCATTGTAAGTTGTTAGGTCACGAGTGTATATATATTGATTGTACAATTGTTTCTAATTAATGAAATATATGAATGTATTCCTTTCTCCATTATTCTATTAGTTTCAACATTTAGTCCCTATACATTTGATAAGCTAATATTTTGGTCTAAAATACTAAAGCTATTGTTAGTTGGCTTAAATATTTTAGTTTAAACACTCTTTAGGTCTTCTTAATTTTGAATTTGAGAAAATTAATCTCTTCCAAAATATTTTTGTGAACAAAAACATAAATTTTTAAACACTTATGTTGAATACTAAATGCAAAATTAATTCATATCCTAACTCCAAACTTTATTCGGGCACTTACAATAATATTACAATCACAAGACAAAACATAAAAAATTAAAATGTTTAATTAAAAAAAGGATATATTGATTTTTCTTAAAATTTTTAGATTTGGATTGAGCGTAATGGCTTAATTGAAAAACATAATACAAAACACAAAAAATAAAAGTTTCATTACAATTTTCAAAAAAAATGAAAAAAAATATTATGAAATTTTTGTTTTATTTTATTTTAAAAATTATACAAACACATTTGAATAAATTACTTTTTTATAAGATGGATTAATTTGTTAAATTTCAAAATTGATAGGGACTTGAAGGGTATTTAAACCAAAACATTTAAGTCTGAAAATTTTTGGAAAAATATATTAACTTTTCAAAGGGAGAGGGACTAAAATGTCCCTTTTGATAATAGAGAGACTAAAATGAATTTTTTGAGCTAGTATAAGGATTAAAATATTCCTTTTTATAATAGAAAGATTAAAATGAACTTTTAAAAATAGTACAAAGACTTCTATTGTAATTTTTAACAAACAAATCATTACCTGATTTCAGAGTAAATACACATATGCCCAATAGATGGAAAAATTATATTATGGGTGATTCCCACCACGTCATCCATGAGACCAACCAATGGAAACCACCTATTTCACCATGATTTTTCCATGTCATTTTTTCCAACCAATGAAAGATTTCTTGATATAGAAAACTAACCACAGTAAAGTTTTAAAAAATGGACTGTACAAATTATATTATAAATAATATTCTATTAGTGGTCCATATATATAAAACGTGCAGCTGCAGGTATATGTATATATATTTATGGGCAACTAGTCGTATATAATTTATAGTAGGCCCGACTCCGACCATTATTATGATTTGGTTTCCTTTCAGGGTCAAACTTAACATAGACCCGGGAAACAACCATAAGAAAATCTTTAGATGCAATAAAGCAGATAGAAATCCTCTATTCTTTTTAGTGTCCCTATTTATGCTCCACACTCAAAATTAAGTTTAGGGTTTAGGATTTAGGGTTTTAGATTAGGGGTTATGGTTAGGGTTTAGAAAATTTAGGGTAGGATGTATTTTTAGGGTGTAGGGTATAGGGTTTAGGATCTAGAATTTAGGGTTAGGGCTTGGAATTTAATTTTATTGTGTTTTTTAGTGTTGGGCATGAGTAGGGGCACCAAA
Source organism: Hibiscus tridactylites (assembly GCA_958450335.1). Taxonomy (NCBI): domain Eukaryota; kingdom Viridiplantae; phylum Streptophyta; class Magnoliopsida; order Malvales; family Malvaceae; genus Hibiscus; species Hibiscus tridactylites. Next base: position 44,924,740 of record OY288290.1, on the reverse strand, counting down.
AAGGGTCAGAAGATTTTTATCCATAAAAGGAGGGGAACAACAAAAATAAAATACTAGCTGCTTCAATTTATCTTCTTCATTACAAGAGAGAGTAAACTTCAGTGCTCTATCCTGGTGAGGAGAGCAGATTTGAGGCCTTGTTCATGAGTTTTGAATCTATGAGGAAGCTTGACCACAATATCCTGGAGCACAATGTCGTTAACGCAGGACACGCTTGCATGATGGACCTGAAACGCCAAATCACGAAGCGCATCCATTAATCTTGCACACGGATGGTTCACGTTCTCCGATTGGACCCTGATCATCGCATCGTTTCCTATGACCTTGATATCCAGTTCCACCCCACTAGAACCATCGTTTCCGATCCGCTCCACCGACGTGGTGGTGGTTGTGCTCTGGTTATCCATGCCGTCCACTGTTTCTACCTTCACTCTCCTACACTCTCTACCAAGCTCCGATTCCAGGTCCTCGATCTTGGACTTGAGCTCCTTGATGTATGAGACGGCGTCCGACAGGAGGGATGCTTTGTCCATGCGGGACACGTTCGGGACTACAGCTCGGAGTGCATAGAACCTGTGGTTCAGCTTCTCACGGCGTTGCCTCTCGGCTTCCACGTGGTTCAACATTGTCTCTCGTCCCGAACCGGGTTTTCTTCCACGTTTCTTTGGGATTCTCTTCTCTGTGTTGTTCACGGGATCGGAATCTGAGTTGACAAAGGGCGAATCTTGCTTGGTTTCTTGAACACCGGCGGATACGCCCATGTCTGAAAACGAGATCAGATTTGAATCTGGGTTTGGTAGGAGGCCGGTGAGATCGGACCCGAACAAGTACTTCACTTGTTGGACTAATTCCCAGTTTTCCCTGATAATTTCCGAGGAGCCAAGTTCAAGAACGCCACGAGAAGTTGGTATGCAGACCAGTGTTTCAATGCCATGCAATTGTGCTTCTTTAGCCCTTTCGCAATTGTAAAACTGCAACTCCTGTGTACCGGTTAACCACACCAAAGAGCCGGTAGTAAGAGACTTGCCCGGGATCCCATCTCCGGCAGAGAAACTTCTAGTCAAAGACAACATATAGAACCATTCAGCATCGCCGATATCAGTGCCGTGGTTGCCTCCGACGAGTGCTTGGATTCCTTTCATCACCTTCCTTCGTTCATCGTGCAAGCCCTGAATGTCGGAACTGTTAGCACGTGACTTTTGGGACGGATCTTTGATGCCCTGAAAATGACCGTCTCCCCATGCCAAGAACAGGCGACCCCGGTCGTCGTTGGACGTCTGCCAAAAAATAGCGTACGACCACCAATCCGGCTGCCTTTCGAGTACATATTGGAGCCTCTGCTGGAGAGTTAAAGGTGGAGTTTCATGTGAAAAGGAAAGTAATGAAGAAGATGAAGATGGAGAGATTATTAGCTCTTCCATGGCCAACGGACAGAAAAATGAAAACCTGTGGACTAGAGTAGCTGAGAGCTTGGTTGAGGTTTTGTCTATGGCTTCTTAATTTCCACAACCAGAGAGGTTTCTTACTTGGCGGAAATGGTGTGTTATCATTACGTGTATATATAGAACATAAAGCGAGGTGGAAGCCGAGAAAAAGGTTTAAAAAACCAAATTTGAGAGAAATAAACAGATAAATTAAGATTGAAAATATTTTTTATCATTAAATAAACAAAACATACATAGTATCAAAGAAAAATTATTATCGTTATTGTCAAGGGTAAGCAAATTTTGATTCGATCTAAAAAAATCGATTTGTCTTAACACAACTTATAATTTTATAAATTCGATTTAAAATTTTTTAAATAAAATTCGAGTTATAAATAAAAATTTGTAATAATTTAAATTTTTTAATAATTAGTAAATAAATTTTAAGTTGAAGTTAAATCCTTCAAAAATTTTAAATAAAATTTGAGTTTAAAAATAAATCTTCTCAATTCAACTAATTTAAAATTTTCTTACTCGACTTAATAGAATATACACAGCTAATTATTGTAGGATGTTGTAGGTAAGGGAAGAACTCGTCTCGGTATCCAAACAGTGGGCAAACGGATGTGTCCAAGCTAGCCTATTAGTATTAGTGACTAGACCTAGGGGCGAGTCACTATTGGGCCCACCTACCACGTGATTCGACAGCGACTGGCCCAGTGATTACTGATGTTGTGGCCTTGTGGGGCGTTCTTCTCCTTACCATTTACACGAATGATAAAACTTTCTTATTATGTTTTTTAATTTCTTAAAAACTTAATCTGTCTTCTATTAACATCATTATTATTATTTATCAGATTTTTATATTATAATTTAATATTTAAATAAAATAATAATTTTTGAATAATTTAAGATAATTATAAAGTAGTACCTATTCATATATTTTTAACCATTTGATAATAAATATATACCTTAAAGACAAAACTGCTTAAATCCAAATCTTTTATAAAGTAGTATCTATTCATATATATTTTAACCATTTGATAATAGATACACACTGAGACAATTTTTGAAAATAATTAAATTCACTGCTTAGAAATGGATTGTATTATTTAACTTATGTATTGAGTATTGGCACTAGAAAAAATACTCCACAAGTAAAGTGACATTTTTGTCTTACAATTATATATATTTTTAAACCACATGCTCTCTGAAAATTGTTGATAAAGTTTTACTTCTAATGAATACTAATTTTATTATTTATGAGAAAGTTTTTAACTACATGCTAAAATTGTTGACAGCATTCAATTATATTAAAAAAAAAACTAAAAAAACCTAAGGATGTATGGCCATATATAACGTGTTTGTGAAATATTTTATACCCATTACTCCTTTAGAAATTGAACATAAAATAAATAGATTTATTTAATTTTTTTGTCAATCCACCACTAATTTTTTATTAACTAAAATTTTATAAATATAGATTTTTGTTTAAAATATTTTTTACTCACATAATATGTCTCTATGTGAATCTACTTCATAGATAACGCTAGGGGTGTTTAAAAATATCCGACTCGAACTACTCGACTCGAATTACCTGACTACCTGAACACAAATAATCGGGTATTTACCCAGAATTTTTTTGTTCGGGTCGGGTATCTGGGTCAAAATATTATTAATTTTTGAGTACCTAATATATTTAAAATTAATACTTTTTATAATCAATATATATATATTTATATTAAACTAATAAAAATATTAATTTTTTATATTTTTATATTTAATAAATATATATTTTTATTTTAAACTAACAATATTTTAATATTAAACCAATAAAATATTTTTATATTAAAAAATATATATTTTTTTAGATTTTCAGGTACCCAAATACCCGATTTTCCGGGTATCCGCAAATTTCGAGTACCCGACTAGCGGGTACCCGCAATAACCGGGCCGGGACACGGGCCAAAGATAGTACTATCCGACGATCCGGGTACTCGGTACTTCGACTACCCGGATTTGAACACTCCTAGATAACGCTCTTAGAAATTTCTAATTGTACTTATAGAACTCTATATTATATCAAAGATTTGAACACTCCTAGATAACGCTCTTAGAAATTACTAATTGTACTTCTAGGATGTGAGTTCTAAACTCATTAGGAACAAATTCTCCATTTCTCCTCTTCCTAAGTAGAAATTGTTCAAATAAAAAGTTTATACAAAAATATTTTATAGTTGATATAGCTATGTAATACTCAAAAGAATTCCTAAAAATAACAAGTGTTGGGTGCAATGTCAAGACACATTGCTCTCCCAATAAGAGGACACGAGTTCAAACTTTGAAAAAAATTATTATTAGGAGGGAGAGCCACAAATCCCGAACATGGCCATAAAATGGACATAATCTACAAAAAGAAATTCCTAAAGATGGAGGATTTGTTGCTCCGTAAAAGAGCTTTTAACCGGCCGTTGGAACTGTCGCTGCATGAACTTAATAAGGCTTTATATCGAAATAAGTGTACAAATTTATCTCATTTTTCCATTTTAAGGGTCTAATTTGTTTTTTGTCCTTTTATTGCCCAGATTATTATTATTTGTCCATTTTAAGGTCAACTGAAGTACCTATTTTGATTAAACAATGATAGTTTGAGCACCTAAATTGGACAAAAAAGTTAAGCACCTAAAAAAATAATTTAAACACTTATTTTAATATTAAAGCCACCTTATAATAAAATAAGCCACATCTTATGTAACAAATGAAGCATTTTAGTGCCATCATTATTGATTATGTCCCGAATTTCATTAGTAAAACTCAACACTTATTTTGATATTAAACTACCTTATAATAAAATAAGCCACATCTTATGTAACAAAGGAAGTATTTTGGTGGCATCATTATCTGATTATGTCCCGCAATTTCATTAACGGAACTCATGTTTTGGTGTTCCGCCGGAGAAGGTGTTTTAGGAGCTGAAGTCTAACAATTCTATGTTTTCCCATAATTTTATGAAGTTATTGTCCAAGTACCCACCTTTTCTATCAAATTCTAAGCTCTTGATTTTTTTACCCACCTTATTCTCTATTTTGTTCTTTAAATTCTAACAATTCTATGGCATCAAATTCTAAGTCTAACAAAGGTTTCACTATTATGTCTAAGCAAATATACATATGATTTTACAAAATTGACAGTAATAATAAATTAAATTGTATGAACACTTAGGTTATGACTTTGTAGGATTCTATAAAATTGACAGTAATATTAAAGGTTAAGATGTTACAAACAATGAACGGTGTTTACAAACAAAAACTTTCGGTAATAATGCTAACATGTGGACTATCCTTAATATATACATTTTAATATAAGTCATAGAATAATCACACTTACATAACCTAACTTTTATTTCCTGACATTTGAGTAGACTAAGATGTACATGTATATGATAAGTCTAATATTTGCATATTTTTCACATATATTTTAATGTACTAATCCAACTACAAATCCATATTTTAACAAGTACAGTATTTGATTTTTGTAGGAATTTTGACAACTAAAGAATAATACATTCTAAATTTTAAATTAAATCTAATTATAATTCCCTCTCCTAATTGATGTAAATGACCTCTATTATAAATAGGGTCATGAGGAGAAGAGAAATAATTCATCCCATAATTTTCATTCTTCTCTTCTTTGTCGATTTCCCCCTCTCCATGAGTTGCTAAACTCTTTTTCTAGTTAAGGTTTAGATTCAAGGTTATTAATACAAGTTTTAGTGAGTTTTTTTGTTCTTCATCTATTTTCAAGTAATTTTATATCTTATGCGCTTACTCAACACATATATATTGGATTATATATACAACTAATTGAGACATTTTTGATACAAGTGGTAAGTAACCTAGCAACTGGTTAGAAGGTATGAAATCATAGTTTTGATAAGTTAACAGATTAGTGCTTTGATAATTTATGTTCACTGGGTCTCTTAATTCGGTAAAACTATTTGATATGTTTAAATTCTAAGTGGATTATCTAAGGATTTTAGTCTTGATAATAAGAGTTAGTCATTTATGGATTATTAAGTGATTATTTATTAAGAGGGATTGAGTTTAATTGTAGATTATCAATTAACCTATAACCAAGCTATTTGAGATTGATGCATGTTTATCTTTTGTGAAGTTCGATGACCTAAAACTTGGATTAATATACCGAGATCTACCTTAACAGAGTTCATCTCTGTATAGAATTCTCATTTACTTTAAATTGCTTTCTTCAATTCTACTCAAATTCAATTTCCCCCAATTTACTTTTTTCTCTTTATAAAATTAATATATCTCTTACCATCCCCTATAAATTCGACCCTACTTACCGCTACTACAAGTTACTTTGAGCAAGTTTTATTTTTGACGGCTTCAACAACCGCTATCAGTAGGATGTCTCATATCAATATATTTGAACATGACTATACATTTCTAATCTCACACGATTAGAGGGCCCGAGGTACCCTTCTCGTTACGTAGGAGAGACAAATCTTATCTTGATCACATGCATCTCACTTCATACGTTATAATTTTTATAGTACATTCATTTATGGAAGTTGTTTAACTGCATCATAATATGCTACATTCAATTATAGAAGTTTAAAAATATACCCGTCAATTTAAGGATCATATGACATTATTACTATGAGAATTGTTGTGATTGTCACATAATAATTCACAAAATATTGTTATAACATGCCAATCTAATACATCATTTTCTAAAATGTACTCGTTATTATAGGGCTATTACCCTCTTCCCAAAAGACATGTCTGATAGGATGTGTATCGTCACTGCTTATATATCTCAAGATCTTCCTTTTCCTTTTCGATGTGGGATTAATGTCCTCGCCTCTTCTCAGTCGTGACATTCTCCCTCATTCAACCTTGTGACGCCCTCGTCACGAGTTAACCAAACTCTTGATGAGCCATTGTCATGGTTGTTCACTCTGCCTACCCCACTCATGGGCGCTCGACGTGAAATCCGGAAGTCAAAAGGTCGTTCCGATATCATTTGTCACTGGGTCATTATCCTATTCCCAAAAGACATGTTTGATAGGATGTGTAGTGCCCCCACTTATATATCTCAAGATCTCTATTTTCCTTTCCGATGTAAGATTAACGTTTCTACCTCTTCCTAGTAGGAGAGTAATAGCCATGTGACAAATTGTATCAGAGCGACCCTTTGACTACTCGATTTCACGTCGAGCGCCCATGAGTAGGGTAAGCAGTGTGGACAACTGTGACAATGATCCAATCACGAGTGTGGTTGACTCGTGATAAGGGCATCACGAGGTTGAGTGGGGGAGAATGTCACGCCTGAGAAGAGGCAGAGATATTAGTCCCAAAACAAAAAGGAAAATGAGGTCTTGAGATATTTAAGCGGTGGCACTACACATCCTATCAAGCATGTATTTTGTGAAGAGTGTAATGGCCGCGTGTTAACTCAGTTTCTCGTAACCATGACAATAATTGGTTATTAGTTAATGACTTATCAATCTTAATTTTTTATTGGGTAAAGCACACAAATGATCACTAAACTACCCCTAAAATACTAAACTTTCAAAAATTACATACTGATCATTAAACTTTAGTTTTTATTACAAAATGGTCATTGGGCTGTTAATTGGGAAATGTGGCAATTACGAAAATTTGAACATATTTAATCATCAATATTTACACATTCAATCAATTTAGACATCAATAATGAGGGTTAAATTAGGAATAAATTGATTAAATGTGTCAATATGGATGATTAAATGTTATATTATTCAAATTTCTGTAATTGTCACGTCACCCAATTAACGACAGGTAACGACTCAGTGACTATTTTGTAATAAAAAACTAAAGTTTAATGCCTATTATATAACATTTGAAATTTTGATGACCATTTTTGTATTTTTAGAGATAGTTTAGTGACCATTTGTGTACTTTATCCTTTATTATTTATGTCTCAAGTCTCAACCCACAATAATACTCGATCAGGGATAGTTTTAAAATAATCATATTATTCTAAGAAATTTATTGCTCCATCCGTCCCATTAAAACTGTTACATGTTGACTGTAACACCCCCTTCCCGGTCTGGTCGAGAATCGGGTCGGAAGGTGATACCGATGATCAATACAATGAACGGTGCAACAGAATCTCATTTTTAACATTAACATTTAAACTAATAACATACAATAACACATTATCACAATATATTTTAGTCCATTTGATCCATTCGAAGCAATAATTAACCGATTAGGGCTAAATATTAACTATTTCAAGTTTTAGGGACCAAATTGAAAATTTGACAAATTAAGGGTCCTTCATTGCAGATGATCATACATCATTGAAATTCATTACAGTATTAACAAACCTGCAAAATTTCATACAACTTGGAGTCAATTAGCTCATTCAATTTAATCTTTCAAAATTCAGTGACTAAACTGTGAATATTGCAATATGTCTAATATGCCTTTAACTAACTTAACTAACCCCATATCGAAACAACTTAGGGCTGTTTCGAGACGGGTGAACGATGGTCAACCCATGTTGACTTTACCCTTTAGATCGTATCGATACAGACACACCATTATCGGTACAAGTTGACTTCTTTGGACTTTGACTTTTGACCAGTTTCGATACGCTATGAACCCGTATCGAAACGATCGATTCCAGTGACAAAATGTTTCGAAACGACTATATTCTGTTTCAATACGCCCTATTCTTTAAGTTTAATAAGGCATACCTGTATCGATACGCCATGACCCGTATCGATACAGCCTGACCTGTAATGACATATTTTTGCTGGTTTTTATTCGATTTGACGTACCGAAAGATGTCCAAATACAATGAAACTTTACACTCAACATTTCAATAGTATAAACCAATAGCATGCCAAATCTCATGATCATATGAATTCGTTTACTATGTTTTGACCCTTATGAGCCAAGTATGCATTTTAAGCCAAACAAAAGGGCCATCAACCATATTTTAACATAGGCATCACACAAGCATCTCAAAATGAGCATAAACAACTAGTTCAACTACTTTTCCAACTTCCTAGGAGTTCATAAGTCAAAACACATTACTTTGGGGGCTGTAGTGACTTGTCTTTCCTTGACTATCCGGTCTTGAAACACACGATCTTTCAACCTGAAATGCATGAGACGCAATACATTAGGCATACGCTTCCTAGTGAGGTAGTCGTAACAATATGAATGACAATATAACAAGTATCTCTACATTCATGTTCTTATGCTCATCAATATTAAAAATTATGCATCAACATGCTCATCAATGTTAGTATTATGCTTCAATATACAATGCTCAACTTATTCATTTAATCATTAGCCCTTCGATTGAATCAAGATAGTGGATACGCGAATTCCTACGCCTCGCCAAGTCAATGAAAGTTTTAGCCCCTCCGCCTTGCCCATATGACCAATATCAATACACATCCCTCCGCCTCGCCAAATCAATTTAGGCCGTAGCCTTAGGACCATAGTCCACCCATACACTGATCTCATAAATTTTATGGCATGCCAATTGTATCCAATGTCTATTCAAATCCAAGGTTTCAATGTTCATATCCATGTTCAATATTCAATTAGGATTCCAATAGCCAATGATTTCAATAATATCAATGATAAACATGTCTCAATATCAATGTTTCATGGTTCAATGCCAATATCAATATCTGATGATTTCTTTACAATATTTCAATAACAATGACTATATCAATGACAATGCACAATGGTGATACCAATGACTATGTCCGATATTCAATAACAAACTTATCGACACTTACCAATTTACCCATTTAACAATCCGATGTAACTTTCTCAATAGAAATGTTAGCTAAATGGTCGAAAACGATAATAAAAGCTTCAGGAAGGCCTTTTGCCTAATCCCGAGACTCCGACTACACTCACCTCAAAATTCGTTGCTCCTATGGCTCTCGGATAACAATCCCCTTGTTCCTAGCTTTGGATGGAGATGATGGATGCTCTTTATCAATTTCTTGAGCTAGGAAATCAATAGGGAGATTGTTAGGATCGATATTACGATATCAAAATCAATATAACAATATCAAAATCGATAACTGATCTCTATAAAGATGGCAACGATGAGATATCCATAGATGGTCAAAACCCTAGCTTAAGATTAAACTTGATGTATCCATGGAATTCAATAATCGATTGAGGAATATAGCTTACCTGATTGATAGAAACGATTTGATATTAATAGAACGTAGAAAAAGCAAAGCTTAAAATTATCTCCAATGGAGGTGTATGGTTCAACGAAGAAGATGATAAAGAATGAGGTGTTTGCTTAAGAACTCTCAGGTAAGTCTCACAATTCCATATTTCTTTTGTTTTACATATATTTTAGACTATTTAGCTTTCCTTCTCATAGTATTCCACGTAGGTGAGTTTTAATTAAGGAGGGGCTAATCACAAGATTAGTCCCTCAACTCTCATCATACTATGATTTTGCTCTCCAACTTGCATTTTCTTTAATTTAGTCACTATATAGGTTTCAATATTATTCGATAAAGTCCGATGACAACATACTAGCTCAATTAGAATCCGATATCAATAATTAGCTAGCCAATTCCATATTTAGACTTTATCAATTCGTATCTGATCATCAGAGTCCAATTTCGACTAGACCAGATTTTGGGGTGTTACTACTCCCCCTAAGAAAAATTCGTCCTCGAATTTTTACCTAAACCGAAGAGATGTGGATATTGCTGTTTCATGGTCTCTTCAGGTTCCCAAGTGCCTTCCTCAACGGTGTGGCTCCTCTAGAGCAATTTAACTAACGATACAATTTTGTTGCGAAGCCTCTTGACTTCTCTTGCTAGAATTTGAATCGGTTCCTCTTCGTAGGATAGATTTGGTCGAATTTCTACAGACTCAGGTTCCACAATGTGTGAAGGATCAGAACGATACTTTCGAAGCATCGATACATGAAAAACATCGTGGATGTTACTCAATTCAGAAGGCAACAATAATCGGTATGCCACGGGACCAACTCTTTTGATGACTTCAAAGGGTCCAACGAATCGGGGACTCAATTTTCCCTTCTTGCCAAAACATAAAACCTTCTTCCACGGTGATACTTTGAGGAAGGCTTTTTCACCAACTTCGTACTCGATGTCTCTTCTCTTGAGAGCAGCATAAGCCTTTTGTCGATCAAAGGCAGCCTTTAAACGGTAATGAATAATGGTGATCCGCTCTTCAGTCTCACGAAGCAAGTCAGGGCCTAACATCTTGTCCTCGTCAAGCTCCGACCAACACAATGGAGTCCTACATCGCCTACCATACAATGCTTCATACGGGGCCATTTGGATTGACGCTTGGTAACTATTATTGTAGGCAAATTCAACAAGGGGTAGATATTTCTCCCAAGTTCCACCAAAGTCAATAATACATGCTCGAAGCATGTCTTCCAAGATCAGTATAGGGAGGTTCAATAACAATGCAAATTTTCTATAGTTTCAATGGACAAGTTTTTCAATGTTTTACCTGGATTACCCTTTCGGACTGGCCGTCAGATTGATGGTGAAAAGTTGTACTAAGTTTAACTCTGATACCCAGAGCTCCTTCTAAGGTTCTCCAAAATCGAGATGCAAATCGGGGATCTTGATCAGAGATAATAGACTTAGGTACTCCGTGGAGTCGGATTACTTCTTTGATATACAAGTCAGCTAATTTAGGGAGACCGTAGTCTATTCTAACTGTTATAAAATGAGCTGACTTCGTGAAACGATCTACAATGACCCATATAGCATCATGCTTCGCGGGAGTTAACGGTAAACTGTTTACAAAATCCGTAGTGATCTTTTCCCATTTCCATTTCAGTGGATCGATAGGCTGAATAATCCGGTAGGAGCACAATGTTATGCCTTAACATGTTGGCACGCGAGGCATTTGGAAATGAAATCAACTATGGCCTGCTTCATGCCTCGCCACCAATAGAGTTCACGCAGGTCCTTATACATCTTCACAGACCCAGGGTGAACAGAAAAAGAACTCGAATGAGCTTCAGAGAGAATATTGGTGCGAAGAGATTCATCATTAGGTGCACAGACTCGGTCATGAAAACACAAGAGTCATTCAGAATTAATTCCGAAGTCAAGGTTGTCCGATAGCTTAGAAATAATGGATTGAAGCTCAAGATCTTGCTCTTGCAATCCCTTGATTCACGAAACGATGGTAAACTGAACTTGAAGTTCAACTACAAGACAATAATGCTTCTGAATTCGGAAGTGAGCGTTAATTGCTTGAGGGGCTACAATATGACAATGTTACAATAAGTCAATGTACCATACAATACATATGACTCCAAATTTATTTTCAATGCTTACTAGGTAGAGGTTTGCGGCTGAGTGCATCAGCTATAGCGTTGGCTTTGCCCGAATGGTAATCAATGACAAGATCGTAATCTTTAAGGAGTTTCATCCACCTCTATTGCCAAAGGTTCAACTCCTTTTGAGTTAATAAGTGCTTATGGCTTTTATGGTCGGTGAAGAGATAACATTTTTCTTCGTAGAGGTAATGTCTCCAGATTTTCAATGCAAAGACAACTGCAGCCAATTCAAGATCATGGGTGGGACAATTCATTTCGTGTGGCTTAAGTTGTCTCGAAGCATAAGCGATGACTTTACCTTCTTGCATCAATACACATTCTAACCCAAGGTGCGATGCATCACTATAAATTGTGTAGTCCTTTCCGGACTCTAGTTGGGTCAGGACCAGTGCATGGGTCAATATTTGCTTCAACTGATCAAAACTCCGTTGTTGAACCTCAATCCAAACAAAATGAGCTTCTTTCCTCAATAACTTGGTTAAATGAGCTGCTATCATAGAAAACACTTTCACAAATCTTCGATAATAGCCAGCAAGCCTAAGGAAGCTTTTGACTTCACCAATGTTCTTTGGTGGGTGCTAATCTACAATAGCTTGAATTTTCTTTGGGTTCACTTGAATACCCGAAGCTGACACAATATGTCCTAAAAGGGCAACTTCGGTGAGCCAAAACTCACACTTGGAAAACTTCGCGTACAACTGCTTATCTCTTAAGGTCTGAAGCACAACACGAAAATGATCTCGGTGTTCCGCTTCATTCTTGGAATAGATCAATATGTCATCTATAAACACCACTACGAACTTGTCGAGATAGGGTTGAAAGACCCGATTCATCAAATCTATGAAAGCTGTCGGTGCATTGGTTAACCCAAAGGGCATCACCAAGAGTTCGTAGTGTCCATATCTTGTACGGAAGGCAGTCTTCGGTACATCACACTCTTGAACTCTCATTTGATAATAGTTCGACCTTAAATCAATCTTGGAAAACATAGAGGCATCCTTTAGTTGATCGAACAGGTCGTCTATTCTAGGCAATGAATATTTATTATTGATGGTTACTTTATTCAATTGTCGGTAGTCAATACACAATCGCATAGAACCATCTTTCTTTTTTACAAAGAGAACCGATGCTCCCCAAGGCGAAGAGCTCGGTTGGATAAAACCTTTGCTCAATAATTCCTGAATTTGAGCCTTTAATTCTTTTAATTCCACAGTTGCCATGCGATATGGTGCAATAGAAACTTGAGCAGTCCCAGGTTACACCTCTATTCCAAACTCCACCTCACGGGTTGGGGGTAATCCCGAAAGTTCATCAAGGAAGACATCAGGAAATTCACATACATTGTCAATGTCTTGTAGATGTGATTCGCCTTTGGTTTTCAATGTCAAAGCATACAATGACGGATTCTTCGCGTTCATCAGCACAACACTTTCCTTACCCAGACCCTGAAGGTACAATTTCCTCTTACAACAATCTACCCAGGCTTGATGCTCACTAAGCCAATCTAAGCCCAGGATGACATCGAATTCATGGATCAGTAAAGCTAACGAATTGGCCGGAAAAGGAATCCCTTGGATCATTAAGGGGTAGTTCTTACACACTAACCTTACGGTGACACAATCTCTTAAGGGATTGGTTACAGAAATTCTTGATGTTATTGGTTCAGAAGACATTTTATACTTCTTAACTACAATGGTACTTATAAAAGAATGAGTAGAACTAGGATTAATCAATGCATATAAGGAATGTGAATATAGCTTGACGGTACCTGCAATGACATCAGGTCCATCCTCTTCTTCTCTAATGCTCACATGATACATTTGGGCAGGGGCTTTTGAATCTTGCTTATTAAAGGGTTCCCTGGACCACTTGATCTTCCAAAAGTTCCCAATGATCCTTGCTTCGATCCTTTACCTCGAAAGGATTGAGCATGAGAAGCAGCAGTAGTCGGTGTAACAGCAGATTTGGTTGCATTCAAAGGGCAGTCACGAATAAAGTGACCATGTTCACCATAGTAGTAACAGGCTCCAATCTGTTTACGGCATTGACCCACTGGATGTCTATTCTAACAATAATTGCAAAGTGGATGCTGGTTGCCTCGATTTGAACCTCTAGTGCTATCGATAGACGTTGTTTTAGTAAAAGACTGCGTCACAGACTAAGGCCTTTTGATGTTCCCAGAACAGGAGGGCTGTGGATAGATATTCTGTTTGGGGCCTTGATATCTCCCTTTCTTGTTCCATCTTGGGGGTCAAGAATCATCCCCGAACCTCTTCTCAGACTTTCCAAACCCACCAGCTTGTTGAGCTTTTTGTGCATCTTCAATGGCCTTAACTCGATTCACAAGATATTGGAAATCAGAAATGCTAAGTGCAATAAACATAGGGCGTAGCTCATCATTGAGCCCTGCAATAAACATCCAGCATTTCTCTTCATCTTTCTTTATATATTCTGCACCATATCTATAATACTTATAGAAATCATGGATGTATTGTTCGATCGGTCGACCACCTTGTTTGAGGTGAAGAAAGATGCTTCGCCTTTCAGCAAGATAAAACTCACTGATAAATTTCTTGCGGAATTCTCTAAGAAAGAACTCCCAAGTCACCGTGTCTTCAGAAACTGTCAAAATGGTAGTTTCCCACCAATAAAGTGCCTCATCGGCCAGCAACGCGATGACACACTCAAGCTTGTGCTCATCTGAGCACAGAAGTTTCTTATTCAAAATCCGTAAGGTGTTGTCCAACCAATATTCGGCAACTTGAGGGTTGTCGTCATCTTACCCGGTAAAATTAGAAGCTCGATACTACAAGAGCTTATCAATAGGTGCTCGAGTATGTTGAGCAACATGATTGATAGGTTGCACAACTTGTTCGGTCCACATAGCAGTCATGAACTACCTGAACATGTCGGCCATGTTCTTATAACATTCAGCCTGAACGGTAGGTGCTGCAGGCTCAGTACCCTGAACTAGAGGGTCCTGCGATTGCGGTAGGTTCTGAGAATTTCCTCCTCTAATCTCCTTTCCATACGTCGAGGAGCCGGTGACAAGCTTGTATATGTGAGCTTCATTAGTTTCAGACATATCTATATGAAAGATCGGATTAGTCAACAAGTCACAATATACGCAATATATAACTCCTAGGTGGCAAAGTAGCACAATATCAATGAAACAAGCTTCGGTTTAATCCTAGAATCGACTAAACTCTAGCTCTGATACCACAAATGTAATATCCCCTACCCGGTCTGGTCGAGAATCGAGTCGAAAGGTGACACCGATGATCAATACAATGAGCGGTGCAACAAAATCTCATTTTTAAAATTAACATTTAAACCAATAACATAAAATAACACATTACCACATTATATTTTAGTCCATTTGATCCATTCGAAGCAATAATTAACTGATTAGGGCTAAATATCAACTATTTCAAGTTTCAGGGACCAAATTGTAAATTTGACAAATTAAGGGTCATTCAATGTAGATGATCATACAACATTGAAATTCATTACAATATTCACAAACCTGTAAAATTTCATACAACTTGGAGTCCATTAGCTCATTCAATTTAATCTTTCAAAATTCAGTGACTAAATTGTGAATATTGCAATCTGTCTAATATTCCTTTAAATAACTTAACTAACCTCGTATCGAAACACCTTAGGGCTGTTTTGGAAACGGGTGAACGATGGTCAACCCATGTTGACTTTACCCTTTACACCGTATCGATACAGACACACCAATATCGGTATGGGTTGACTTCCTTTGACTTTTGACCAGTTTTGATACGCTATGAACCTGTATTGAAACGATCGATTCCAGTGACAAAATGTTTCGAAAACACTATATTCCGTTTCGATACGCTCTATTCTTTAAGTTCAATAAGGCATACCTGTACCGATACGCCATGACCCGTATCGATACTGCCTGACCTGTAATAACAGATTTTTGCTGGTTTTTATTCAATTTGACCTACGAACAATGTCCAAATGCAATGAAACTTTACACTCAACATTTCAATAGTATAAACCACTAGCATGCCAAATCTCATGATCATACAAATTTGTTTACTATGTTTTGACCTTTATGAGCCAAGTATGCATTTTAAAACTATTTTAAGCCAAACAAAAGGGCCATTTAGGGCCATCAACCATATTTTAACATAGGCATCACACAAACATATCAAAATGGGCATAAACAACTAGTTCAACTACTTTGCCACCTTCTTAGGAGTTCATAAGTCAAAACACATTACTCTGGGGCCTGTAGTGACTTGTCTTGCCTTAATTATCCGGTCTTCAAACACACGATTTTTCAACTTGAAATGCATGAGACGCAATACATTAGACATACGCTGCGTAGTGAGGTAGTCGTAACAATATGAATGGAAATATAACAAGTATCTCAACATTCATGCTCTCATGCTCATCAATATCAAAAATTATGCATCAACATGCTCATCAATGTTAGTATTATGCTTCAATATACAATGTTCAACTTATTCATTTAATCATTAGCCCTTGGATTGAATCAAGATAGTGGATACGCGAATTCCTACGCCTCACCAAGTCAATGAATGGTCTAGTCCCTCCGCCTCACCCATATGACCAGTATCAATACACTTCCCTCCACCTCGCCAAATCAATTTAGGCCGTAGCCGTAGGACCGTAGTCCACCCGTGCACTGAGTTCATGAATTTTATGGCATGCCAATTGTATCCAATGTCTATTCAAATCCAAGGTTCCAATGTTCATATCCATGTTCAATATTCAATGAGGATTCCAATAGCCAATAATTTCAATAATAGCAATGATAAACATGTCTCAATATCAATATTTCATGGTTCAATGCCAATATCAATATCTGATGATTTCTTTACAATATTTCAATAACAATGACTATATCAATGACAATGCACAATGGTGATACCAATGACTATGTCCGATATTCAATAACAAACTTACCGACACTTACATATGTGTTCGTTTAACAATTCGATGTAACTTCCACAATAGTAATGTTAGCTAAATGATCGTAAACGACAATAAAATGTCCGGGAAGGCTTTTCGCCTAATCCGGAGACTCCGACTACACTCACCTCAAAATCTGATGCTCTTATGGCTCTCGAATAACAATCCCCTTGTTCCTCGCTTTGGATGGAGACAATGGATGCTCTCTATCAATTTCTTGAGCTAGGAAATCAATAGGGAGATTGTTAGGATTGATATTACGATATCAAAATCAATATAACAATATAAAAATCGATAACCGATCTCAATATATATGGCAATGATGAGATATCCATGGATGGTCAAAACCCTAGCTTAAGATTAAACTTGATGTATCCATGGAATCCAATAATCGATTGAGGAATATAGCTAACCCGATTGATAGCAACGATTCGATATCAATAGAACGTAGAAAAAGTAAAGCTTAAAATTATCTCCATGTAGGTGAGTTTTAATTAAGGAGGGGATAATCGCAAGATTAGTCCCTCAACTTACATCATACTATGGTTTTGCTCTCCAACTTGCGTTTTCTTCAATTTAGTCACTATATAGGTTTCAATATTATTCGATAAAGTCCGATGACAACATATTAGCTCAATTAGAATCCAATATCAATAATTAGCTAGCCAATTCCATATTTAGACTTTATCAATGCGTAATTTTCGATCATCGGAGTCCAATTTCGACTAGACCGGATTTTGGGGTGTTACATTGACATTTTTTGGTCAAATTTTTTCAACTTTGACTATAGTTTGTTTAAATACTTTAATTAATTAAATTTTATAAAAAAATATATTTAAAAACTAATTGATTGAAGGTTTTTAAAATATATATTTTTTTATATTTTTATCAATAATAAATTTCAAATATAAGAGGTTAAAGTTGAAAATTTTTGACCTAATAAATGTCAACATGTGACAGTTTTAGTGGGACAAAGGGAGTATATAACCATTAATGCAAATTTCAATTCAATTAATAAATTGCATATAAAATTAGGCTAAAACCTTTTTCTCTCTGAGCCCATTGTCTTTGTTTATTTGACCGACAATGACACTAACCTTTATGTTGGCGTTGATTGCCGATAATCCTTCATTTTTCATTTGTTTTATTATATCTTTTCTTAGTTTTTCATTGTTTTTTCCTTGTTTTCATTAAGAGTAACTCTGCCTTTGTGAAAAGTTTTCCTCTACCTTTTCAATTTGGCTGTTCTTTTCTTTTTTATTTTTCTCAGTGTTGATTTGAGATCGTCTCGGCTAATCAAGATGACACTTATTTGACTATTATGTTAATCTTTCTTGCTTTGTACCCTCGAGCTAGATTTGAATATGCACTCACAATCACCATTTTTATTCGCGATTGAGTTGTGGTATTGACTGTGTTATTAACATGCCTCATCGTTATATGCATCTTTATGTTAGTGGTGATTATTTTTTATCCTTCATCGTTGATTAATGATGTTGTTTGTATCTATCTTTTGTTTGAGTCTTTTGGTTGGGTGTTTGCCCTTTTCCTCTCATGTGTTTAGTTTACTCTTATGGTTGTAAACCTTTATTGTAATTTTGGATATATATATTTTTTAATAAAACAAACGACTTTACCAACAAAAGGCTGAGTGCAATGACAAGGCACATTGCTCTCCACGGAGATAACCCAAGTTCGATCCTTGGAGACGACATTATTGGGAGAGAGAGCCACGAATCTCGAACATTAACCATAAATGGACATGTACTTTACCAAAAAAATAAAGCGAGCTACTTTTATTAAAAACTATTAATGTAATGCACATAAATAAACATGAGAGATACTAATGAAATTTTCTTTATTAAGTGGATAAATAATTGCCTTAGTGAAGGACGACATGAAGTTGCCATTTGAATCATGGAAAACTCCCCCAATGGAGCTAGCGCAAGTCATTGCCGAAACAGCTCCATCAGAATTATGATAAATCCACCCTAAAGGAGGATCTTGCCATTGCTTCGTTTCAACCAAAAGAGTGGTAATGAATAGGCTATGAGGTGACGATGAACCATAAATTTTATCCCAATGAATGTTGATATGAAGAAGAGCCGCAACATCCTTGGAATCATCGCGGAAGATGGTAGAGTTGTGGTGTTTCTAACATTGCCAGAGAAAGGCATCAAACAAGATAGACCAAGGACCATTAGTTAGCGTGCAAATGCGAGTATTAGTAATGCCACGAAGGAGCCAATCAGGGAGTGATAAGGAGAAGGAATCTGGGTCATAATTAGGAGCCGAAGCCAAGGACCAAACCCCACGAATAAAGGGGCAATCATGAAGAATGTGAAGAAGAGACTCCACATGCGTAGCACAAACCACACAAGAAAAATCTAACAATAAATGTTGTGAATATCGAATAAAGTTCGTTAAGAGCTTATCCTGATGCGAGAGCCAAAGAAATCTGCAGACTCATTCAGGGAAAAACAACTTCCAAATTAGATTCCAATGTGAATGAGAAGCATTCCATTCAAGCATGTTTAAATGGAAATATGCACTCCGAATCGAGAAGGTCTGCGTAGAAAGATCAAACCAATAGCAAGTGATGTTACCAAGATTAGGCTGAGGCGAGTAGATTGCATGAAAGTGAGCAAGAAGCTGCGATTGGAGAAGAAGGGAAAGAACATCCCAGTTCTAAGAACCATTCGGCAAAGCTAGCTGTTGAATGCGTAGATCGAGATCAATAACAACAACAACAGATTTCCAAGAAAGTAGGGGACCAAGATCCTGAATCCAATTGTCCGTCCAGAATTTGACCCGAGCTCCATCACAGATGGACCATACTATATTTTCACGATAAAGAGACCATACATTGGCTAAAGATCTCCAAAAGGTAGAGTAATTGGATCTTGAGATGGTAATCAGGCAAATATCTTCCAACTTATACCCTTCTCATAGTAATAAAACCCAATAGGCATTTGGGCAATGAACTAGAGTATCACAAATCTTCATGAAAAATTTAGTATAATTACTCTTAAGATTACAAAATCCAAGTCCACCACGATCTTTTGGTTGACAGAGGGACTTCCAATTTACTAAGGAAACATGTGAAGAGCTAGCATTTGATCCCAAACGAATCGACCAACAATTTTTTTTAATTTCATCATAGATCGACGAAGGAAGCATGCTGGTTTGCATAATATAGGATGGAATACTGAGTAATACCAATTTTGCAAGGGTGACGCGCCCCATAAAGGAAAGTGTGTGAGCTGACCAGCCCTCAAGTTTCTATCGAATCGTGTCTACTAGAAAGCGAAAATGTTCTTGAGTGGCACCAATATGTCAAACTAGAGCGCCCAAATACTTGCCTAGATTAGTTACAACATGAAAACCGAGGATGCTACCGATCACCACTTCTGTAGCTTGGGGAGTATTAGCGGAAAAAAATAACTTTGTCATCTATCAGTTCATTCTATGGCCAGAATATTGTCCAAACATGTCTAAGATGGAATCAATATTCATGGCTTGCGAATTGTCAGCCTTGGTGTATATGATTAAGTCATCCGCAAAGAAGAGGTGTGAGATGGGTGAACCATTTATCGAAAGTCAAAAAGGCAACCAAGACCCGTGTATTCACAGAATTGACGATACAATTCCCTAAACGCTCCATAGTTAAATTAAAAAGGTAGGGGAGAGAGGATCCCATGCTGGATGCCCCGTTTCGATTGAAAACTTCGACTTAGTTCTCCATTCCACTGTACATGCATGGAGGAAGTGGAGATGCAGTATTGAGAATGACAGTTAGGAGTTTGTTAGTTGGTTTTAATCCTAGCTGGTAGTGTATAGTTTGACTTTTCTTTGTTTTCCTTTTTGTATAAAACGCAACGTTTTGTATTTGGTTTACTAAGTTAGTTTTTTCAATTGAATAAAATTCTTTTCATCCGATTCTCTCTCCTCTTTCACGATTATTCCCAAATTCAAAAATTTCCAAAATCTCTCAACCCTAACCAAGAAATCCTATCCAATTTCAATCGTCGAACTACGATTTCAACATGGTATCATATGAATCTTCGCATTCCCGTTCTGAGTTGCTTCGATTCAAGAACGATGATCCCTCCGATGAATATTATATTCATCCCAACGAGAACCCGGCGTTGGTTCTGACTTCTTCTCTTCTGAGCGGTGGCAACTATCACGGCTGGGCACGCTCGATGAGAATGTCTCTCATCTCCAAGAACAAATATTCATTTGTTGATGGCTCGATTAAAGAACCCAAGAATGACGATCCCAAATACCAGGCGTGGATGAAGTGTAATAACCTGGTGTTATCGTGGTTGCATCGCGCTCTGAATCAAGAAATTGGGCAAAGCGTTCTCTGGTTCGATCGTGCATATGAACTGTGGATAGACCCCTTCGACAGATTCAATCAAGGAGATCTCATTCGTGTCTCCGATTTGCTTCAGGAATTCTATTCCTTGCAACAAGGTATACTTTCAATCTCTGCTTACCACACGCAATTGAAAGTTTTGTGGGACGAAATTTGCAATCTGCGTCCTTTGACTACCTACGACTGTTTAGCTTCGAAATATAGAAAAGAAGATTTTCTTCTACGTTTTCTTAGGGGTCTTAACGAAAATTTTTCAGTCCCTAAATCTCAAATCTTGATGACTAAGCCCTTGCCATCTGTTAATGATGTCTTTGCTATTATGATACAACATGAACGTTCTGTTGTTACTGATTCTAGCATTCTTCTTGCTGATAGACACACATTAAGGAACATGGAACAACATGTATCTAGGATAGAGAGCAAAAATGCTCCTTCTAAAAGATTCTTTAATAACAGTGGGTCCAAACGTCCTTTATGTGTCCATTGTGGGTTGTATGGTCATACCATTGATAAATGCTACAAGAAGCATGGTTTCCCTCCTGGTTACAAAAACAGGGGTCAGCAAAATAGGGCTAATTTGGTAGGTTCTTCTGATGTGAACAATTGTGATGAGTCTTGCATGATCAAATCTGCTGTGTTTACAAAAGAACAATATGAAAGTATCTTGTCTTTGCTTCAAGAAAGGGATTCTGGGGGTCCTGTTGGTCATATTTCATCTTCAGATAGCAAAATTAATGCCCTATCTTCAGTTTTTTATGGCCCAGCTAAGGATTCGGGTATGATTCTTGCATGTAATTCTACTGCTTCTTTTGCTCCTTGGATATTAGATTCAGGAGCAACTGACCATATCATTAATTCCATGGATTATTTTATATCTTGTTCTCCTGTTATTAATAAATGTGTTAGATTGCCCAATAATGAGATTGTTACTGTAACTCATATTGGAACTGTTAGAATATCTGAACACTTGTTGTTAAACAATGTTTTTTTACATTCCTAAGTTTAGCTTTAATTTGGTTTCTGTTTTCCAATTGACTAAAGATAATTCTTTATGTCTAATTTTTTCCTCTGGTTTTTGTTGTATACAGGATCTTCCTGCATGGAAGATGATTGGTTTAGCTAAGCTTGTTAATGGTTTGTATGAGTTACAGGTTCCATCTTCTTTCTCTCGTAATTCTTCTGTTTTAAGTATTGTTAATTCTTCTGGTAATGGTTCTGATGTTAATGGTTCTGCTGTTAATAGTTCTGGTGTTAATAATTCTAGTGTTTTACATAGTTCTTATGTTAATAGTTCTGTTGTTAATAATTCTAATCTTTGGCATGCTAGATTAGGGCATCATTCTAAACAAAGGATGCGTTTCTTTTCTTGTTTGCATTCTGCTATACCTTCTTCTCATTTGATTGACTGTGATGTTTGTCATATTTCCAAACAAAGAAGACTACCTTTTCCTACTAGTTCTTCTGTATCAATGTCAATCTTTGATTTAATACATGTAGATGTGTGGGGTCCCTTTCCTATTAAACGCATATATGGACATGCATATTTTTTTTAACTATAGTTGATGATAAAAGTATATTTGTATGGATATATCCCATGAAGTTAAAATATGAAGTTGAGGATCTTATTCCTCAGTTTTGTGCTTTAGTTGAAACCCAATTTTCAAGAAAAGTTAAGTGCATAAGATTTGATAATGCCTTATTCCTCAGTTTTGTGCTTTAGTTGAAACCCAATTTTCAAGAAAAAGTTAAGTGCATAAGATTTGATAATGCTAAAGAGTTTGAGATGGTTAATTTTTTTTTAAAAAATAATGGTATAATCCATCAAAATTCTTGCATTCACACACATCAACAAAACAATGTTGTTGAAAGGAAACATCAACACTTGCTTGTTGTAGCAAGAAGTTTAAGAATTCATTCTAACTTGCCTTTAAAATTCTGGATTGATTGCATCCTTCATGCTGCCTATCTTATCAATCTTACTCCCACTCCAATTTTAAAAAATTTAACTCTTTTTGAAGTTCTTTTTCAACAGAAACCTAAGCTATCTCATCTTAAAGTTTTTAGATGTTTAGCTTTGCATCTATATTGCCTAAACCTAAAACCAAAATGGATCCTAGAGCTAAGAAATGCATCTTTCTAGGATATCCAAGAAATGTTAAGGGCTATAGACTTTTTGATCTTGAAGATAAGGAAGTTTTCATTTCTAGGGAAGTTGTTTTTTCAGAAAGTCATTTTCCTTTAAACAAGACTGATTCATCTAATGATGTTATATTACCTAATTCTGTTGAAAGCAACTTTCTGGATGATATCATACCTGTTGATCATAGTCTGAGTCCTTCAAATCTAGATGATGCTATGTTTAATAATGATCATATAGATAAAAGTGCTTCTGTTGAAACTAATATAGATAGAGACTATTCTCAACAAAATTCTTCTGACCTTGTTTCATCAAGGCCACCTTTGCAAGATTCTATGATTCCTGTTACTCATATCCAGCAACAACAAGGGGTTGTTTCTGCTCGGGCACGTTCTTCTAGGCAAACACAGTTACCTGTAAGGCTGAGAGACTTTCAAGTCACTCTACCAAAGTCCAAAACATCCCCACATTCCATTGCTCAGGTGCTATCCTATGACAATATTTTTGCTCCTTATCAGTCTTATATTAATTCTGCTGATGTTGTTTCTGAGCCTAAAACTTATAAATAGGCTATTCTTCATGATTGCTGGAAACAAGAAATGCATGAAGAAATAGCAGCTTTAGAAAAAAATCAAACATGGGAATTAGTTTCTCTTCCTCCTGGAAAATAAACTATAGGATGCAAGTGGGTATATAAGGCAAAGCTAAAATCTGATGGTTCTTTAGAACGCTACAAGGCTAGGTTAGTAGCTAAAGGCTACACTCAACAAGAAGGGGTAGATTTTTTAGACACTTTTAGCCCTGTAGCTAAAATAACTACCATTAGGTCACTTTTAGCTATAGTTGCTGCTAAGGGTTGGAAATTGCAACAATTGGATATTAACAATGTCTTTTTACATGGTTTCTTAAATGAGGAAGTTTACATGGACACTCCTCCTGGTTTTGATGCTTCTCCAGGTTTAGTTTGTAAGTTAAAGAGAAGTCTCTATGGTTTAAAACAAGCAAGCCGTCAGTGGAATGAAAGACTTTCTATAGCTTTAATTGAACAATGTTTTAAACAAGCATCTGCTGATAATTCTCTGTTTATTAAAGGAACTGGTGATGAGTTTATTGCATTAGCTGTATACGTTGATGATATCATTTTAGCAAGTCCTGTTTTATCTATTATTAACATTGTTAAAACAGTTTTGCATGAAACTTTTAAGATTAAGGACTTGGGTGACTTAAAGTTCTTCCTAGGACTTGAGGTAGCTAGATCAAATAAAGGTATAAATCTCTGTCAACGAAAGTACACTCTTGAATTACTTCAAGAAACTGGTTTTATAAATTCAAAACCTGTTTCCACACCAATCTTACCTAATTCTAAACTTTCTAAAACTGATGGTGAACCTCTTTCTGACATTACCTCCTATAGAAGGTTGATAGGCAAGTTGTTGTATCTTACAAATACTAGGCCTGCATATCATTTGCTGTCCAACAGCTTTCTCAATTTCTTGCTGCACCAACTAGTGTTCATTTAACTGCTGCACATAGAGTCTTGCGTTATTTAAAAGGGTCTCCAGGTTAGGGTCTGTTTTTTCCTGCTGACAATTCCTTTAGAATCAATGCTTTCTCTGATTCTGATTGGGCGTCTTGCCTAGATTCGAGAAAGTCAATTACAGGGTTTTGTGTCTTTCTTGGCACTGCTTTGGTTTCTTGGAAATTCAAGAAGCAGCAAACGATATCCAGGTCATCCAGTGAGGCTGAGTATAGAGCTCTTGCCTCTGTTACTTGTGAAATCTAGTGGCTTCTATTTCTTCTTTCAGATTTACATATAGATACTCCTCCTGCTAATGTGTTTTGTGACAATCTTTCTGCCATCAAAATTGCAGAAAATCCTGTCTATCATGAAAAAACGAAGCATATCGAAATTGATTGCCACCTTGTTCGTGAAAAGCTTCAACAAGGGATCTTGACTCTACTTCCAGTGAGGACTCATAATCAAGTAGCTGATTGTTTCACGAAAGCTCTACATACTCCTGCTTTTCTGGATTCCAAATGCAAGTTAGGCATTCAGGATCTTTATGCTCCAACTTGAGGGGGGCTATTGAGAATGACAGTTAGGAGTTTGTTAGTTGGTTTTAATCCTAGCTGGCAGTGTATAGTTTGACTTTTCTTTGTTTTCCTTTTTGTATAAAACGCAACGTTTTGTATTTGGTTTACTCAGTTAATTTTATCAATTGAATAAAATTCTTTTCATCCGATTCTCTCTCCTCTTTCACGATTATTCCCAAATTCAGAAATTTTCAAAATCTCTCAACCATAACCAAGAAATCCTATCCAATTTCAATCGTCAAACTATGATTTCAACATGCAGTGATATATAATGTGGATTAGATTGAGCGGGAGGCCAATATCCACAAGGGTGTCAGTTATAAAAGACTAGTGGAGACAATCAAAAACTTTTTAGAGGTCAACTTTAATCACCATCTAACCTGTGTTACCCTTTTTCGAGTGCATCAAATGAATGGTTTCTTGATTAATAATCACATTCTCAAAAATACTTCTATCCTTGATGAAGCTAGTTTGAGCTGGTCCAATGAGAGAAGGCATGGTGCTCTGGAGACGCTGCACCGTCACTTTGGTTATGAGCCTATAGATTATCGAGCACAAGCTGATGAGGCGAAAATCAACAAAGGTCCCTGGATTCAGGACCTTAGAAATGAGTGCAAGTGAGGTTCTATTGAATGTGGAGTCCAAAGTACCACGATTAAATAAATCTTGAATCATCAAATAAATGGAAGGGCCAACAACATCTCCATACCGCTGAAAAAAATTAGCGTGCAAGCCATCGATTCCTGAAAATTTGAGTGGGAGACATTGCGAAGAGTGCCTCCTTGATCTCGTCCCAAGAAGGAACACGATTAAGGGTGCCAAAAAAAAGTGAGAAATAATAAAGCTATCAGACGCGGCATCATCCCAAACAAAAAATTGTTCAAAATAAGTAGCAGGGCGGATTAATTTTGATTCATACTCTAATAATGTGGCACCTAAATCCACTCATCAATCATATTCGGTGAGCATACTAACTAAATCTATCATTAGCGTTGGTCCACAACAATACTCGCCTAACTATAATCCAAATAGCTTAAATGGCACAGACAAAATCCTATAAATTGTGGAATCCAATGTATGCAATTACTAATCATGACAATGATGCCTACAATTTTTATTCATTGCATATTGTTATTTGTTTTCTATTACTTGGAGCAAGCAAAACAAAAATGGACCCCACTCTCCCACTCTCCCTCAACTTGTGTCGAAATTGTAATGTTCTTAACATAATTCTAATAGAAAAATGCTCATCTTCATTTCATTAAGGCTATATTACATTTTTGTAATCATCACGTGTTTAAAAACATATAATTAATAGTAATATATGAATTACTGTATTCAAATGCTTTATTTTTTTCGTTGCCTTTTCGGTTTTTCAGGGTTTTACCGTGACTAATTTAGATCGACTAGCTCGTACACCTAATTTTAGTGGGTGAATCTTCCAACGAGATTTTTTGCACACGTAAACCTTCGAACTCAAAATCCCCTTAAACAATATCAAATTACTTATTACTTGTACCAACTCAATTAGTAAATACTTCACTTTTAACTGCATATAAATCCAAAAGAATCAAATGTAATAAAGGGGATGATTAATGGTAATACTCGTTCTCAATTTGCCCTCCTTTTTTATTTAATTATTGTTTCTCGTATTAATTTGGGTGTTAATGCAATTACTTTATGCTTAGAATATATATACCATGGACGGTGAATAATTGGGGTTTTCCCAAATCATACTCGAATTAGTGCTAATACTTTATTTATTAAAAGACAAGATTCATATGTTCCTCATGAACCACAATATTATATAATAATGTTTATTATATCTTTTCGGTATAAAAATGTTTCGGCAACGAGATAATGTCCAATCGAGGTTTAGTCCGGTTAGGCTTAAATTCAAATAGAACAATATTTTATTTTAAAAAAATAATTAAAAAATTTTATTAGAAATATTTTATAATGTATAAATATATATTTAAAAAGGGACAACATTGAGGTTCTTCTACAATACTTTTTGATCATATATTTGCTACAAAGAATGTATTGTTACACGACATGTTTACCGTGAAGTTAACAAGGTAGCTGATAGATTGTTTAAGATTAAAAATTTTGAAATCGTGGATAGTCTAGTATTTCTTGAGCCTCTGTACGAGATCTTATCAATTCTTCATGATAGTTGTAATATTTTAGGCCAACTTTGATTTATTAAGTTAATATAGCTCATTTTTCATAAAAAATTGTAATTCTCAACGATAACAACAATTACAATAAAAATCAATAACTAATTGTATAATTAATCAACACTTAAACCAGAATAATTTATTAATTCTATATCTAACTCAACAAATAAATTAACTCAAGCTAGAATTATATTCCCTCTGTCTCACTAAACTGTCACATTTGAGTCAAACTTTTTTAAGTTTGATTTCTTATAATTTAAAATTTATTATTGATAAAAATATAAAAAAATAAATTTTAAAAACCTTGAATCAAGTAGTTTTTAAATATATATTTTATAAATTATAATTAATTAATTTTTTAAATAAATTATAGTCAAAGTTAAACAATTTTAATCAATATGTGAGTTTAGTATGACGAAAAGAGTAAATATTAAAAATTTACACGTGATTTATGCTCGATGAGACTTGACAACTCAAGACCTCAACTATATTAACAATGACGGAGCCAATATCAAATGTTTCGTGAGGGGCAAATATATGTTCAATATTGTACATGTATTTGATTGTTTAATTTAACTTAATGTTTCAATATATTTCTTTTTTAAAAAAGTATTCGTTGTAATTGACATTTTAAAATGTAAAAAATATATATATACATTTATATATTAATTATTAATATACAAAAAATTTAAGAGTTATTTTTGCCCTTGTAGTAGTCTTAATTTTTTAATTTTGTCCCTATGGTATTTTCACATTAATTTGTCCCTTAAATAGTTAAATTGCATCACCGTTTGTCCTTTGACTGACGGAAGCCAACGTTGACTGTTTCGGCGTTGACGTGGCAGAGGGGCAATGTAACTCCCCGGTTTTGGGCTCAGAAGTTTTGGCGTTGACCGGTTTAGTCAAAGTGCTGATCGAATATATAAGAGGGAATTTAGGAAAACCTAGTTCGGGTTGCATTAAAAATATGGAAAAATATTCTAAAATCATCTTTTAATATATAAAAGTGAACTGTGAAATCAATTTTGGAAAATGAGGTTCGGAAGGTTGACATTTTGGCTAGTGACCAAAATGTAATTTTTGAAAGTTGCGGGACAGTTTTATAAAGGATTGAAACTTTGAATCTTTAAGGAGCTATTATTCCAAAAAGGATTTCTCCAGATTTTTCTAAGATATTTTAAGTCTAAAATCTGATTTTAAAGATTAAGAAAAGAGAGGGAAATCATTTTAACCAAATCTTAACTAATTTTTCTATTTTCTCTCAAATTCTCTTTTCTCTCATTTTCTCTCTACCCAAACAAGATTTCCTCAGATTTCTTTCTCTGATTTTGACATCTACATCTCTCATTTCAACTCTCATTTGATTCCTAATCATCTCATCATCAAAACCTCTCAATTTGCAAATTGTTTCATCAAGCATTTTGGCTCTAAAAGGGAGAAATTCGAGTTTGGAGGTAAGAACGTCCTTCTCCTCTAAACTATCAGTTCTTTACTGAAATTCCTAAGTTCTCAATCCTTGATTCATGTTTTATTAAAGGCTTTTCAATTGAGATCTTGATTTTTGGCTAAAATGCAAGATTTGGTGATTTTGGTAAAAATTTCGTGTGATCTGTTTAAGCAAGGTTTTGAGGTGTTAAAATGATGTTAAATGAATGCTAAAATGATTAGAAGTTGAGGTTTAATCAATGCAATCCCGGATAGGTTGAATTTCCTAAGGTTGGCTTGAGTTTTTAGTTGTTTTTGGAGTGTTTTTGGTGATCTGTTATACCTGGAGGTATAAGGACGTGGTTGTGATCTTTTTGCATGTTATGTGATGTATAAAAATGGTTAGAAGTGATGGATCTTGGCTGGGTTAAGTTTTGGAAGTGTTTGGAGATGATTTCGGTTGTGTTTGGTAGCCAAATTGTTAGATTTGTGATGAGCAGCGAGTTGTGTTGATGTTGCTGGTGTTTTAATGCATAAGGATGCATTAATGTTCTGTTTTTATGTGCTTGAAACAGGGGAGGTTGATCCTTGAGTTTTGGAGGTGTTTTCGGAAGGTTTCGGAAGCTTGGAAAGCTTGTTGGCTAGGCTTGTTTGGTAATCGGTGAGTGAAAATGGATTTTCAGCTTTTAAACCAAAGGTTGAAGGTTTTGGGAGCTTAGTTTAAGTCTAAACAACTTTGCTAAGCTCAAGTGTAAGTTTTCGGATTACTCTCTTTAAGTGGTGGCCATGTTTTGATGAAATGTGAAATGATGATTTTGCATGATTTGCTACTGTTTTGGAAAGCATGTTTGAGCATGTTAATTGCTGATGTTTTAGCATGATTTATGCTGATGTTTTAAGCCATGTGTTGAAGGTGTCTCTAGGTAAGAGTGCCTTGTTTTTATGCGTTGTTAAATGATGATTTAATGCTTTGAAATGCATGATGAAATGGCTTGATTTAAATGCTTTAAAACAGTGGATTACATGATGTATAAAGTGTGTATTGGCAAGTGATGGTTTGTAAAAGTGAAGGTCACTAAGGTGGTTAAAAGTCCTTGAGTGAGCCTTGTTATCTAAGATCATCAAGGTGGTTAAAAGTCCTTGGATGAATCTTGTTGCGGACACTAAGGTGGTTAAAAGTCCTTAGGTGCTCCTTTCCATGGTGGTTAAAAGTCCATGGGGCCAAGATGTTTAAAAGTCCTTGGGGCCAAGGTGTTTAAAAGTCCTTGGGGTATTTCAAGCTACGGACACAAAGGTGGTTAAAAGTCCTTGTGTGGTCCATTCATGGTGTTTAAAAGTCCATGGCCAAGGTGTTTAAAAGTCCTTGGGGTCCAAGGTGTTTAAAAGTCCTTGGGGAAAGTTGTTGAACTTGATTTCATAAATGAAATGTATCACTTGAGCCAATATGACATGTTTTGTACATGAGATGCATGAGATGCATGATTTGATGTTTATGTTGAAGCATGAGATGCTAGTTTAAATGAAATGTGGAAGCATGTTATTGCTTGATTTAAAGTACGCTTTGAGCATGTGTAAAGGTTGTTTACAAGCATGAATTACAAATGGTTTTAAATGCATTATTGAATGGTTTTTAAAGAGCGCTCCTCACTAAGCTTTGGCTTACGCTCTCTCGTTTTCTTGATTCAATAATGCAGAGCATTAGAGTGCATTGAGGGCAGCAAGTGGAGGCAAGCACACAAGTTCAAGTAAAGCTCAATGTATGGAAGGTTTTGTTAAACATTTTAGCTTTTGGTCGATTTGGCAATGGGGGACCAATGTATATGTTTTGGGAGGTGTTTAAGACTCCCTAAGTATGTTAAATGTTGCTGTGGTTGTTGGTTTTTGGTTTGATCTCTTATATGCTTGGCTATGAAGGTTTATGCATGAAAGGTAGCTTAAGTAGGAAGCATGTCATTTAAATTGGGGCTTTTCATGTGTGATGGTTATGAGTTGAATTGTTGATGCATTTATGATCCCTGCATGCTGTATATCTATGTGGTATGATTTGGTGATGTTAATCTGAGGTTTGAAGCATGAATGGTATGAATTTCAAGTCGATTTCAGACAGGGGTATCGGTGCCCGGGCTCGCGTATCGATACGCCTGAGCCAAATATGCTCTTTTCTGCCCAGGCGTATCGGTACGGTTGTGGGGGTATCGATACTCATCTGGGTAAAGTTTGAATGCCGTATCGGTACAGGGGATATCGTATCGATACCGTTGCTCGAGTTTGGTTACTGCCTTCCCCGCGTATCGATACGACATCAGGTGTATCGATACCTGACCGTTAAATTCAGTTAAAAGTATCTTTATATGTTTTGCTTTGTTTACGTTTTAGTCCTGAATCATGTTGTTCAATTGTATGAGCTTGGGACGTCCGTTTGAGCTGAAATTTGGCAGAGAGGCATGAAACCTGATTAATTTCAAGATGGTAACTTCAATTTGGGCTAAGTCCTTTAATTTGTCAGAATTTACAATTTGGTCCCTAAAGTTGTAATTTGTTCAATTGGGTTCCTGTTTGATCTCTGATGTTTGTGATCTTTGAGTATGTTGTTTGTGTGATCACAATTAGGGTTAATGTGCATCTAGATAAGATTAAAAAGGAAAAAAAGGGTCGTTAATCAAGGTTGACTTTCGGGTTGACTTTGGTTTTCCCCGTGTGACTTTCTTAATTCGGGTCAACCGTCTAGATCGGGTTAAGGGGGTTACATTTGGTGGTATCAGAGCTGAGTTCTCGAGTAATTGGGAATGTGTGTATGCATGATTGAAGCATGGTTTGGTTTGTATGCTTGTTGGGTGAAAGCATGTTTAGTGATATGATATGATGATGTGTATGTGATGCATGTTGTGATGATGCATGATGAGGGTACCCATTGCCAAACAAAAGCTAAAGAGATGATGTTGTTTTTGAAGGAGATTGAGCTTGAATACTTGGAATTTGCTTACCTTGCTGGTCCTGACTTGTTTTATTTTGTATTGTTATACATGGTAAAGTATGGCACCACGTAGAGAGTTAAGGAGTAGCGCGAGAGCTACGACCCCGGAAGGGAATGTGAATGATGAGCACACTGGTAGTGCTGTGATACCTCCTCCTCCACCTGGTGGTGGTGGTGCGGAGAGGGAAAGAGCTGGAGCTGGAGCTGAGGCAGCTGGTGCTGGAGCTGCAGGACCTGAAGCTGGTCAGGGGCAAGCGATACCTGACATGTCTGTGCTTGTACAAGCTATTGCGGGTGCGTTTCGAGCAGCAGTAGCTGGAGCTCAAGGAGCTGGGCATCAAGGAGATGCTGGTGCTAGACTACCCTTGGAACGTTTGCGCAGTCTTGGTGGGACTGAGTTTAGGGGTATGTCAGCTGAGAGGTCTGAAGCATGGTTAGAGAGTACTAAGCGTGTCTTGGGACAAATGAGTTGCACTGACGTGCAGAAGCTGGGATGTGTGGTGTCACTGCTGCAAGGTGATGCTTATACGTGGTGGACGACCACAATCTCTGGGATGGCTGATGCTGATGTTACTTGGACGTTCTTTCAGCATGCGTTCAAGAGGAGATATCTGGGAGTTAGATATCTGGATGAAAAGAAGCGTGAATTCATGTCTCTGACCCAAGGGAACATGAGTGTGGCTGAGTATGAGGTACAATTTGTACGTCTTAGCCAGTATGCACCTGAGTTGGTACCTGATGAGCGCGAAAGGTGCGAAAGGTTCCGTTATGGTTTGGTGACGGAGGTTAAGACTTATATGTTAGCTGCTGAGTACAATGATTTCGATGTGCTGGTTAGTCGGTCCAAGGACATTGAGATGAACCTGAGTTTGTCTGCTAAGGGTGCTGGAGCTAGTTCTGGAAAGAGAGCTGCTGAGTATAGTTCCGGTGGACGGAACAAGAGAGGGCGTGATCAGAGGTTTCAGTCCTCGTCTAAGAGAGGTGGAGGTGCACCTACTAGGGGCGGCAATGCTAGAGCTGACCCTAGTGCTTGTTGGATTTGTGGTTCCCGTGGTCACTTGAAGCGTGACTGTCCTCGTGCTGGGAGGGAGGTGCAAGCTCCTGTGATAGCAGCTGGTTATGAGTGCTGGAGTTGTGGTTCAGCTGATCATCTGAGACGCGATTGTCCGAGGATGGCTGGTGGTCAAGAGCGTGCTCCTGTGGTTGCAGCACCGCAGAGAGGTCGTGGGCGCGGCCGTGGTAATTTTCAGAGACGAGAGGAAGGTGGGCGCGGTGTAGCTCATGTTGTGGCTATTCAACCTGAGGGTGGAGGCCAAGTGAGGGTGTATGCTCAGCGCGAAGGAAGGAATGATGCAGATGTGATTGCAGGTACCTTTACTTTGCAATCCTTGTCATTGCTTTCTTTGATTGATTCTGGATCTACGCATTCATACATTCTTCGTGAGCATGCTGAGTTGCTTGGTTTGCCTGTTGAGTCTTTGGATGTTGGTGTTAGAGTCACTAGTTCTTTTGGTGAAACTGTTGTGACTCGTAAGCTTTATAAAAGGTGTCCTTTGGTTGTTCAAGAGCATGTCTTTCTTGTTGATCTTATGGAGTTGCCCTTTTATGGTTTTGATGTGATCCTTGGTATGGATTGGCTTGCTGAGCATCGTGCTGTTGTGGATTGTGAGAATAAGCGGGTTTCGCTTAGGCTTGCGGATGATTATGAAGTGGTGGTGGTTGGTGAGAATGTGAAGTTTCTTGCCAATGTTGTTTCTACCTTGGAGGCGAGCAGGATGCTGAGGCAAGGTTGTGAAGCTTTTCTGGCTTTTGTGATGAATCCTAGTTCGAAGGAGCTGAGGGTGCAGGATATCAGGGTTGTGAAGGAGTTTCCTGATGTTTTTCCTGAGGAGTTGCCTGGTTTACCTCCTAATCGCGAGGTGGAGTTTGGTATTGAGCTGTATGAGAATACCACTCCTGTGTCCATTACTCCCTATAGAATGGCACCTAAGGAGCTGAAGGAGCTGAAGACGCAGTTGCAAGAGTTGCTTGATCGTGGTTTCATCCGGCCGAGTGTTTCGCCTTGGGGTGCTCCTGTCTTGTTTGTGAAGAAGAAAGATGGCACGATGAGGATGTGCATTGATTACCGTCAGCTGAACAAGTTGACTATCAAGAATCGGTATCCTTTGCCGAGGATTGATGATCTCTTTGATCAATTTCGGGGAGCTGCTGTGTTCTCTAAGATTGACTTGAGGTCAGGGTATTATCAATTGAAGGTGAAGGATGTGGATGTGCCTAAGACAGCTTTCAGGACAAGGTATGGGCATTATGAGTTCCTTGTGATGCCGTTTGGTTTGACAAATGCTCCTGCTGCTTTCATGGACATGATGAATCGTGTTTTTCATGAATACCTTGACAAGTTTGTCGTGGTGTTCATTGATGATATCCTTGTGTACTCGCGTACTGAGGAAGAGCATGAAGAGCATTTGAGGATTGTGTTGCAAGCTTTGTTGGAGAATCAGCTTTATGCTAAGTTGAGCAAGTGTGAGTTTTGGCTTAGAGAGGTTGTTTTTCTTGGGCATGTGGTCTCAGCTGAGGGGATTCGTGTTGATCCTCAGAAGATTGAAGCGGTGATGAACTGGAAAGTTCCTAAGTCTGTTCAGGAGGTTCGTAGTTTCCTTGGTTTGGCAGGATACTACCGAAGGTTTGTGGATGGTTTTTCCAAGATTGCTGCTCCTTTGACGAAGTTGCTGCAGAAAGATGTTAGGTATGAGTGGACAGAAGCGAGACAGCAAGCTTTTGAGAAGCTGAAGTTGGCTTTGACGCAAGCTCCTATCTTGATTCAGCCTGAATCAGGGAAAGAGTTTGTAGTCTACAGTGATGCATCCTATGTTGGTTTGGGGTGTGTGCTGATGCAAGAGGGTAAGGTTGTGGCTTATGCGTCGCGGCAGTTGAAGCTGCATGAGCGCAATTATCCTACGCATGATATTGAGCTGGCTGCAGTGGTTTTTGCTCTGAAGATCTGGAGGCATTATCTGTATGGTGAGAAGTGTACGGTGTACACGGATCACAAGAGTTTGAGGTATCTGATGTCTCAGAAGGAGTTGAATCTCAGGCAGCGACGTTGGTTGGAGTTGCTCAAGGATTATGATCTGACGATAGAGTATCATCCTGGAAAGGCCAATGTTGTTGCGGATGCCTTGAGTAGAAAGGTAGCTGTTGAGCTGAGAGCTATGTTTGCTAGCTTGAGTATATCGCAGGATGGTGGTCTTGTTGCTGAGTTGCAGGTGAAACCTTCGTTGGTTCAGTTGATCAAGGATAAGCAGTTGTTGGATGATTCCTTGGTGTCTCATGTTCAGGATATCGCGGAGGGTAGACCTTCGGATTTCTGTTTTAATGAGGATGGGGTGTTGTGTTTTGGTAATCGGATAGTAGTGCCTGCAGATGCTGAGTTGAGGCATGCTATTCTAGCTGAAGGTCATAGTAGTCCTTTTGCTATGCATCCTGGTAGTACAAAGATGTATCGCGATCTTCGTGATGAGTACTATTGGGTGGGCTTGAAGAAGGATGTGGCAGAGTTCGTGAGCAAGTGTTTGGTGTGTCAGCGAGTTAAGGCTGAACATCAGGTTCCTTCTGGTTTGTTGCAATCGTTGAAAATCCCTGAATGGAAGTGGGAGAGGGTTACCATGGATTTTGTATATGGTTTGCCTTTGTCTCCGTCGAAGAAGAATTCTGTTTGGGTGATTGTGGATCGCCTGACGAAGTGTGCACATTTCTTGCCTGTGCATACTACGTTTTCCTTGGATAAGCTGGCAGAGCTGTACGTTGCTGAGGTTGTGAGGTTGCATGGTGTGCCTAAGTCGATCGTGTCGGATAGGGATCCGAGGTTCACATCGCGTTTTTGGCAGTGTTTGCATCAAGCTCTGGGTACAAGGTTGCATTTCAGTACATCCTATCATCCTCAGTCGGATGGCCAGTCTGAGCGAGTTATTCAGATCTTGGAGGATATGTTGAGATGTTGCGTGATAGAGTTCCAAGGTTCTTGGGAGAAGCATCTGCCTTTGGTTGAGTTCGCTTACAACAACAGTTTTCAGGCAAGTATACAGATGGCACCTTATGAGGCTCTGTATGGGAGGAAGTGTAGGACTCCTCTGTGTTGGGCTGAAACTGGTCAAAAGTTGGTTTCGATGCCTGCTTTGTTGAAAGGTACCACCGAGAAAGTGAAGCTCATATGTGAGAGGTTGAAGGCTGCTTCTGATCGGCAGAAGTCTTACGCGGATTTGAAGCGTAGGGAGATAGAGTTTGCGGTGGGTGATCGCGTGTTCTTGAAGGTTTCGCCTTGGAAGAAGGTGATGAGGTTTGGGCGGAAGGGTAAGCTGAGCCCTAGATACATTGGACCGTATGAGGTTGTTGAGCGTGTTGGTCCTGTTGCGTATCGGTTGAGGTTACCTCAGGAGCTGGAGAAGATTCATGATGTGTTCCATGTTTCTATGCTCCGGAGGTATCGATCTGATCCTTCGCATGTGTTGCCTGTGGAGGAGGTGGAATTGAATCCGGATTTGACCTATGATGAGGAACCGGTGAAGATTCTGGATTCAGATAGCAAGGTTCTTCGTGGCAAGACCATTGAGTTGGTGAAGGTGCTGTGGAAGCATCGCGGTGTTGAGGAAGCCACGTGGGAGCGAAAGGAGGATATGCTGAAGCAGTTTCCTTATCTCTTTCCTTCAGGTAAATTTCGAGGACGAAATTTCTTAAGGGGGGGAGAGTTGTAACGCCCCGGTTTTGGGCTCAGAAGTTTTGGCGTTGACCGGTTTAGTCAAAGTGCTGATCGAATATATAAGAGGGAATTTAGGAAAACCTAGTTCGGGTTGCATTAAAAATATGGAAAAATATTCTAAAATCATCTTTTAATATATAAAAGTGAACTGTGAAATCAATTTTGGAAAATGAGGTTCGGAAGGTTGACATTTTGGCTAGTGACCAAAATGTAATTTTTGAAAGTTGCGGGACAGTTTTATAAAGGATTGAAACTTTGAATCTTTAAGGAGCTATTATTCCAAAAAGGATTTCTCCAGATTTTTCTAAGATATTTTAAGTCTAAAATCTGATTTTAAAGATTAAGAAAAGAGAGGGAAATCATTTTAACCAAATCTTAACTAATTTTTCTATTTTCTCTCAAATTCTCTTTTCTCTCATTTTCTCTCTACCCAAACAAGATTTCCTCAGATTTCTTTCTCTGATTTTGACATCTACATCTCTCATTTCAACTCTCATTTGATTCCTAATCATCTCATCATCAAAACCTCTCAATTTGCAAATTGTTTCATCAAGCATTTTGGCTCTAAAAGGGAGAAATTCGAGTTTGGAGGTAAGAACGTCCTTCTCCTCTAAACTATCAGTTCTTTACTGAAATTCCTAAGTTCTCAATCCTTGATTCATGTTTTATTAAAGGCTTTTCAATTGAGATCTTGATTTTTGGCTAAAATGCAAGATTTGGTGATTTTGGTAAAAATTTCGTGTGATCTGTTTAAGCAAGGTTTTGAGGTGTTAAAATGATGTTAAATGAATGCTAAAATGATTAGAAGTTGAGGTTTAATCAATGCAATCCCGGATAGGTTGAATTTCCTAAGGTTGGCTTGAGTTTTTAGTTGTTTTTGGAGTGTTTTTGGTGATCTGTTATACCTGGAGGTATAAGGACGTGGTTGTGATCTTTTTGCATGTTATGTGATGTATAAAAATGGTTAGAAGTGATGGATCTTGGCTGGGTTAAGTTTTGGAAGTGTTTGGAGATGATTTCGGTTGTGTTTGGTAGCCAAATTGTTAGATTTGTGATGAGCAGCGAGTTGTGTTGATGTTGCTGGTGTTTTAATGCATAAGGATGCATTAATGTTCTGTTTTTATGTGCTTGAAACAGGGGAGGTTGATCCTTGAGTTTTGGAGGTGTTTTCGGAAGGTTTCGGAAGCTTGGAAAGCTTGTTGGCTAGGCTTGTTTGGTAATCGGTGAGTGAAAATGGATTTTCAGCTTTTAAACCAAAGGTTGAAGGTTTTGGGAGCTTAGTTTAAGTCTAAACAACTTTGCTAAGCTCAAGTGTAAGTTTTCGGATTACTCTCTTTAAGTGGTGGCCATGTTTTGATGAAATGTGAAATGATGATTTTGCATGATTTGCTACTGTTTTGGAAAGCATGTTTGAGCATGTTAATTGCTGATGTTTTAGCATGATTTATGCTGATGTTTTAAGCCATGTGTTGAAGGTGTCTCTAGGTAAGAGTGCCTTGTTTTTATGCGTTGTTAAATGATGATTTAATGCTTTGAAATGCATGATGAAATGGCTTGATTTAAATGCTTTAAAACAGTGGATTACATGATGTATAAAGTGTGTATTGGCAAGTGATGGTTTGTAAAAGTGAAGGTCACTAAGGTGGTTAAAAGTCCTTGAGTGAGCCTTGTTATCTAAGATCATCAAGGTGGTTAAAAGTCCTTGGATGAATCTTGTTGCGGACACTAAGGTGGTTAAAAGTCCTTAGGTGCTCCTTTCCATGGTGGTTAAAAGTCCATGGGGCCAAGATGTTTAAAAGTCCTTGGGGCCAAGGTGTTTAAAAGTCCTTGGGGTATTTCAAGCTACGGACACAAAGGTGGTTAAAAGTCCTTGTGTGGTCCATTCATGGTGTTTAAAAGTCCATGACCAAGGTGTTTAAAAGTCCTTGGGGTCCAAGGTGTTTAAAAGTCCTTGGGAAAAGTTGTTGAACTTGATTTCATAAATGAAATGTATCACTTGAGCCAATATGACATGTTTTGTACATGAGATGCATGAGATGCATGATTTGATGTTTATGTTGAAGCATGAGATGCTAGTTTAAATGAAATGTGGAAGCATGTTATTGCTTGATTTAAAGTACGCTTTGAGCATGTGTAAAGGTTGTTTACAAGCATGAATTACAAATAGTTTTAAATGCATTATTGAATGGTTTTTAAAGAGCGCTCCTCACTAAGCTTTGGCTTACGCTCTCTCGTTTTCTTGATTCAATAATGCAGAGCATTAGAGTGCATTGAGGGCAGCAAGTGGAGGCAAGCACACAAGTTCAAGTAAAGCTCAATGTATGGAAGGTTTTGTTAAACATTTTAGCTTTTGTCGATTTGGCAATGGGGGACCAATGTATATGTTTTGGGAGGTGTTTAAGACTCCCTAAGTATGTTAAATGTTGCTGTGGTTGTTGGTTTTTGGTTTGATCTCTTATATGCTTGGCTATGAAGGTTTATGCATGAAAGGTAGCTTAAGTAGGAAGCATGTCATTTAAATTGGGGCTTTTCATGTGTGATGGTTATGAGTTGAATTGTTGATGCATTTATGATCCCTGCATGCTGTATATCTATGTGGTATGATTTGGTGATGTTAATCTGAGGTTTGAAGCATGAATGGTATGAATTTCAAGTCGATTTCAGACAGGGGTATCGGTGCTCGGGCTCGCGTATCGATACGCCTGAGCCAAATATGCTCTTTTCTGCCCAGGCGTATCGGTACGGTTGTGGGGGTATCGATACTCATCTGGGTAAAGTTTGAATGCCGTATCGGTACAGGGGATATCGTATCGATACCGTTGCTCGAGTTTGGTTACTGCCTTCCCCGCGTATCGATACGACATCAGGTGTATCGATACCTGACCGTTAAATTCAGTTAAAAGTATCTTTATATGTTTTGCTTTGTTTACGTTTTAGTCCTGAATCATGTTGTTCAATTGTATGAGCTTGGGACGTCCGTTTGAGCTGAAATTTGGCAGAGAGGCATGAAACCTGATTAATTTCAAGATGGTAACTTCAATTTGGGCTAAGTTCTTTAATTTGTCAGAATTTACAATTTGGTCCCTAAAGTTGTAATTTGTTCAATTGGGTTCCTGTTTGATCTCTGATGTTTGTGATCTTTGAGTATGTTGTTTGTGTGATCACAATTAGGGTTAATGTGCATCTAGATAAGATTAAAAAGGAAAAAAAGGGTCGTTAATCAAGGTTGACTTTCGGGTTGACTTTGGTTTTCCCCGTGTGACTTTCTTAATTCGGGTCAACCGTCTAGATCGGGTTAAGGGGGTTACAGGCAAAATTAATTTTCTGACTAAATTTGAGGTCAAAATTAATTTTCTGATTGAGTACAAGAGAAAAATTGATTTTTTTATGAAAAAAAAGAGTTTAAAAAAATATTAAAATGACAAAAAATAATAAAATATTTAAAAATTATTTTATTAATATATGACTAAAAATAAAAATATTAAAAATAAGTAAAAATTTAACTATCATAAGCTAACGAATTATAAATTATTCAAAAATTAAAATTAATTCTTTTTATCAAATATTAAAAATTTCAAAAACCTTCGTCAAAATGGTTTGAACGATTTTGGTGTTTTTTTCTCTTAAAAGAAGGTAAGACGAAAAAAATCTTAGAATATGGATAATGTGATATGGCCCTTTTGATGCCTCTATTTATGACTCAATACTAAAAACTTAAATTGTAGATTAGTTAAATTTTTAACTCTACACTCTAACTTTAATTTTTAAATCCTAAACTCAAAATTCTAAACCCCAAACAATAAATCTAAAACCCTTAAAACTAACCCTTTTACTTAATTAATTAAATTTATATGAATACTTTTGCATTTCATAATCACTTTAGATTGATAAAATTTTTGATTAGGGATTAGGATTTAGGGGTTGTGATTTAGAAATTAGGATTAGAGTGTAGAGTTTATTTTTTTAATACTGGGCATAGACAGAGGCAGATGATTTTTTGTTCGATTAAGAGAATAACATTAACATTATTTTAGAATTCTTTCCCCTTACATTCTTTTAAGAAAAAGAAAACCAAAATCGTAGAAATTTTTTGATGAAGGTTTTTTATTTTTTAATAATTTAAAATATTTTCAAATTTTAATTTTTGAATAATGTATAATTTATTAGATTACGATAATTTGATTTTATAAATTTTACTTATTGTTAAATATTGTAATATTTTTTAGTCATATATTAATAAAATAATTTTCAAAAGTGTTATTAATTTTTATGTCTTTTTAATATTTTAATATTTTCTTAAAATCATATTTTTTCCTAAAAATGAATGCCTTCATACTCAACCAGAAAATCAAATTTTGTCCTCAAACTCGATCAAAAAATTAATTTCCCCTCTGTCATGTCATCTTTACATTTGGATTGCCACGTCATCACCGTTGACCACCACGTCAGCGTCGTAACGGTTAACGTTGGCTTCCGTCAGTCAAGGGATAAACGATGATGCAATTCGACTACTTCAAGACTAAATTAATATAAAATACTATAGAGACACAATTAATATATTTAGAGTACTACAATGACATAAGTAGCCCTTAAACCTATACAAAATATAACCTATCAAATGTAGCATATAATATTTGAGGTTTATAAATAAAAGTTTACTGGTGACACTCAAAGTTTACTTATATACAATACTCGAGTCTAAAAGATAGATTAATTATAAATAAAAATAATATGAAGGCCATGATATAATTTTATTGATTTTAAAATTTACATGGACGTAAATATAACTAAACTAAAAAAAGATTGGAGATAAAGTTTAATTTATTCATTTTAAAATTAATCGAGACTTAAAAAATAATAAAACCAAAATATTGGAGATCAAGATTTTAATTTCATTTGTTTTAAAACTAACGGGGGGCTAAGAATATAATTTGACCTCAAAAGTTGTCTCACCTCGCTGCTAAGGATGTCAATTGTGCGAGAAAAATATGAAGTGTAATTTTCCCACACTCATTATGTCAAAAATTTTCATTTTTATCCCCTCCCCACGAGCCGCTGTAAATATAAAATTTAAAATTATTCATGCCCCGCCACCTGCAAGACTAATATCATCCCCACCCTATCACCCACGTGGGCCATGAGATCCACCTATTCTCCTCCTTACACACCCCATAATCCGTTCATATAATATAATTAAAAATACTGATTAAATAAATATAAATCAAATTTGTTATAAAAAATATAAAATATCTGTCATTCGAATTCCCACCACATATTTGATATTATTCCAATTGTCACTATTTTTTTAAAATATAATATAAAAAATTAAATTTTGTACCACACAAAAATTTAAACTAAAAATATACTAAAATCTGTTGTAAAGGACAAAAAAATAGCAAAAATAACATATAAAATATTATTTCAATTGTTGTAAGAAATAAACAATATAGAAAGAACTAAAAAAATGAAAATGAAAAATAACCTTTTAAAAAATAAGAACAAATACTAAATGAATCTACATAACATACAATATTAGAAAAAATAAAATTAAAAAAAAACAGAAAAATAACATACGTATGGTGAGGACTAAGAGAAGAAACTGATCTTAGAAAGAAGGCTTAACGACAAAAAAAAAGAAGAAGAAACCAATAAACATAAATGTTAAATATATATATAAATTTTCATAAATATTTCAAGATAAGTCAATATAAATTATATTAAATTTGACTTTGATTAAACCGATATTTTAAAAAATATTTACATATTCGATATGATCAATCTCAAACCCAATTACATATACAAAACTTTCCATTAATATCCAAACTAATATTATATTTTCAATAAAATTTATAATAACATGTTATAAGATCTGTTGGGTGGATAGGGATGATGTGTAGTGGGTGGAGACGTGGCGGGTACAAAGGCATATTCACGCATTCCTCACCACCTACGATAAATCTAATTTTTATCTTTATCCCCACCCAACTACTTGCAAAATTCATAACTATCTCTACCCAATTAAATGCGAAGTGGGGTGAATCCTCACAAAACTCTGTCATCCCTACTCACAGTGTACCAAAGTCTTGTTGGCAATTGGACAAAGTTTAAATCTTTAAATAAATATATGGGTAAACTACACCACTAGTCACTGAACTATTGCGTATTTTCCGTTTTGTTCATCAAATTATTTTTTGACAAAAATTTCACTAACGTTATGTTTTTTTTCTTATTTTGGTCACTAGCCGTTAAAATACTAACGGGAAAGCTAAGGTGAATTTATTTATTTTTTTTGTAATTTCTCTCTCCTCCACACATTATTTTCTTTAAATTTATTCGATCAGCAAAGTGGTGATTCATGTCACAATTTTATTTAACAAAGAAAAGCAAAAAAATAAAACAAAGTTAAAATTTGCATTAGCATAAATTGATCCATGAACCTCTATCGTAAAGAACCAGACGCTTGGCCTCTGCGCTAAGCTTAATTCTTGCAAAATGTTCAATAAAAACTTATATTTCTTTACAGAGTTGTACTATGTTACCAACACAAAATAAAATGATATTGACACAAGAAAAAAGATTTAAATTTATGTCATCGTGGGAGTGATTAAGATACTTTGCCATTGACCAAAATTAATACTTAAATCTAATTTTAACAAAATAAAATTTTAACTTAAACTACAATTAAATTTAAAAATCAAACTAAAATTATTTTCCTACTTTGTTTTGGAATAAAAATATTTATTTATTTTATAAAATTATTATTGAATTATAAAAATTAAATTTAAAATATATCATAAATAAATATTATAAATTTATAAATAATTTTTAAAATGAAAAAATGGGAAAATAATTTTCGCTTGATTCTTAAATTTAATACAAGTTTTAAATTAAAAACTTATTTTTGTTAAAATTATATTAGATAATTTAGTTCAGTGGCTAAGTATTTAATCACTCCCACGACCTCGAGGGCATTAGTTTAAATCTCTTTTCCTCTATTAATCCCACTTTATTTTGTGTTGGTAACATAACATAACTTAAATATGTGCTTTGTTTATAATTTTAGAAAAATCAAGTTTAGCTTGGTGGTTAAACGCTTGGCTTCTTATGTTAGAGGTTTAAGGATTAAATCCCATTAAGGCTATTTTAGTTTTGTTTATGGCCTTGTTTGGTAAATAGCCGCTTGAGCCAGAATTAGAGGTTTTAACTAATATTAGAGGTTTGACCGGTCAAATCTGCTAATTTGGATGTTTGGTGAATAACGGACTAGAATAACAGATTGGAGGTGAAACCTCTAATTTTGAAAAAGATGGTAATATGAGCTTTTTGAAATTAGAGGTTTTGACATAAAAGTTATAAAGACCTTTTTACCCTTAACAATTATAAAAAATCTTCAAATAGCCTAAATTTAACAATTTTATTTTAATTCTTCACCCTCACGTATTTACATTGTGACATATGTAAATTTAACTATACCCAATTCATCAGTTTAGTACATTTACTTTTTCCGTTCCTACTTTCATACATGAACTTTTATTCCGTCAACGATTTTACACTTTTCCTTCACGGAGGATGGCGTGGCCTACTCAAACCACTAATCCTTTGACACATCTCACTTTAAAAAAACACCCTTCATTTATTCCACGTGTAATATTATCCCTTGAAAAGTCTTAAACACCCTTTCCCTATTATTACCGTTGTTCAGTGTGTAAAAGTACTATATTTTTTTTACCATTTTCTCATAATTATTGTTAGACTTAGGCTCATATTAGTTACATTTTAGACATTCATGCATAATTACATGGTTTCCTTCATAGACTTGCTTGATATCACCTTTTGGTTGGTTTTTCTGGGAAAGATACCCCTGG
Source organism: Hibiscus tridactylites (assembly GCA_958450335.1). Lineage (NCBI taxonomy): Eukaryota > Viridiplantae > Streptophyta > Magnoliopsida > Malvales > Malvaceae > Hibiscus > Hibiscus tridactylites. The sequence continues at coordinate 44,880,138 of OY288290.1, read as the reverse complement.
TGCGTCTTATTTGGTGCAAAACAGAATTGCCATAGCAAGCAGAGAATTGACGTAGCAATTAAGGAAAGATTGTGAAGAGCCTACCGTGCTGTTTGTCGTAGCAAACGGTGACTGGATAAATCCACCTAATTCAAGATAAAGAACAAAGAGATAAGGATAAAGTCCAATGTAGAGCGTTTGGGTGTTCTCTATTTATGAGCGCAAGTGCACACTCCTGTCAAGTTATGGTATAAAAGATATCGTCTCCCACATGGATTGGACAACTTGATTCTAGTTGTAAGTCATGCACAAGAAAAGTAAAAGCACAATTAAATTGGATGGTCGAAAGACAAAGTAAAATAAAAACACAAGTAATTAAAGATGAAGTGATCAGATTGATAAAGAGGGCATGGTTATGCTGCTACTTAGTATGAAACTGTGTTGAATAGGACAAGTTGTTTTACGCTACCAGATTCTGCTTCCTCAGCAGATGATGGCATGTAGACTGCTGAGACCCTCTCGCTGCTTCGACAGGGGAATAGAACTGTGTCTCATGAGCAAACTCGGCAGAACTACAAGGCTCGAAAGAACGCTTCGAAAGTGACTCCGCTTATGTCTAAGTCAGAGTTCTGTTGATGTCCACTGCAGATAATACCAGTCGCGGCGTGAATCGTGCAAAGACAGCAATGTTGATTCGTCCTCTTTTAGCCGCCTTAAACCCTAAACCTATATCTAGGCCGGATTGATCACATCGTCTATAGATGAAATCATACTTACTCCTTTTGTGAGTTCGACTCTCTCGATACTGAACAAATGGATAGAATTCAACTAATCTTTTGCCTTAATTGAAAACTATGAAGAACATGGGATAAGTAAACCTTGTAATTTTATTTGCAAAAACAAACTTGAAATCCTAAACATCCGTTCTCACAATTAATTACAGCATAACCCAATCCCAAGGAGAAATTTAGAACATATCGGCGGCAAGAAAACCTAATCTATGCCTAAGGAAAACCTATGCTCTTTTGAATTAGAGTTACAATGGGTATATATAGGCATTAGCTAGGTCTAGTCCTTCTTGAAGTAGAAATCTTCAAATTAGCTTTTTACACTAAATGTGGCTTTAAACTCCGACTTCTTTAAGTTGAATGTGGACTTTATCACGTTGCCTTGCTCCGCAAGTAATATCGAGATTCTTCTTTGGTGGCTCTGCCCGCTGCTACAGACGTCGGAAAATTGAGTGGACAACATCGATAGAATCATGATTTTTTATCTCTACAGATCGCACTCCGGTTCTCCAACTCCTTAGTCTGCTGTCTTGGGCGGCGACAGCTACTCGGCAGCTGTTGTCTCTGTCTGGAACTACACCAGTACATCTCCTAGGTTCGTTGCCTCAGCATCACGTCCTCAGCTCCTCTTTCCCTCTGTCAGCCTCTAGTACCTGAAACTAAAACTAACTAAAACAACATCTTTTCTTCACCAAAAAAAAAGTAATAACTAAAAACATGGCAAAGTAGAGAAATACTGTAAAATGCAATGCATGGTCCTAATTATGCCTAAAATGCACTAAAAACAACAATAATATGAGATGGAATGTGCATGAAATATAAAACTTGTGGACACTTTACACACCCCAAAACTCGAACTATTGCTTGTCCTTAAGCAATGCAACCTAAACATACTTGCCCTTATATTAACCAGAAAGCAAAATTTGTTTTCAACTTGATTTAGTACCTCAAGGCCGTGACATCTAAATTAGATTAGTAAAAGGAACTTAGCAAAAAAATAACTCAGAATTAATTTCTAATGCCATTGTAGTGTGTGCAGAACTGTATACAGGCTGAATATGCATAATAACTAGATAAACAAAGATGCTGTTATGATATATAAGGTTGCTGCCGAGACAACACATTTAAGCACAATTATTTAATCATGGCAATGAGGGCTTCAGCTTATCACAACTAGTCTTCTAGGTATGAAATTAAGATAGGAGCAAACTACATAACCCCGAACCCATGAAGTAGGGTAGTCCTGTGAAGACTTTCATTCACTCATGCTAATTTGTCTGTCACTTCAAAATTTTCATGTTCATGGACTTTGATAGCAGCGGAGTGTCCCCGCACATGATTCTTCCTAGAGCCTATAGCGGGCACCTCTAGGGTAAACATCAATGTTTCTTTGTTTTTCTTTTTCTTTCTTTTTTTCTGCTACCGTGGCAGTGCTACATTTTTTTATTCCTGTTTTCTGCCTCGGCGGCTACCTGCAACTATTATTAGAACTTTGCAAAGAATTCTAAAAACAAAGCAGGCAATGTTCATTAGATATTCTAGCAAATTCAGCAAGTAACAGAAGTGATTGATAGTTTTGGCAAATTAAAAAAATTCTAAGTCATTTTGCATGCTTTTCCCATATTAAGTTCAATTTATTTATTGGTGCGAAAAGAAGTAATCGGCTAACTATCATAGGCACAAGTTATATAATAAAATTTTCTGTTCCAATTATCATTAAGGTAAGTACAATGCAACCAATATGCTACTAAGTATGCCTAGACAAAAAGATGCGAGAGCTATCCCCCCCAAACTCGAGATGGGCATTGCCCTCAATGCACAAATTAATAACAAAAAAACAGAAATACAAGTGATATATAAAAAACAAAAAAAAAACAAAATAAAGAAAAGAGAAAGAGAAAAAAAACTAGAAATTGGTTGAGGGTTGAGAGGAGGCTTGAGTCTTTGCTGCAGAGGAGGAGGAAGATGTTTGGATGATTAGGCGACGACCGGTAGATTTCCTGGCAGCAAACTTGGCATGTAACCCCCTCGACCCGGCCTAGCCGCCAGACCGCATCGAATGGGTTACACGAGGAAAACCGAAGTGAAACCTGTTAAGGCTTCACTCCGATTAGCAACCCTAGAAAAATTTCTTTTAAAATTATCTTGTTTAGATGCATTAATTATATCCTATGTGAGAGGACACGCAGCGAAAAACACACATGGATACAAAACACGTAAATAGACACCTAGGTTAACCCTTTTTAACATTTTACCACAAGTCGTATCGGTACGCCTGTACTTGGTCAACACCCCAAAGTCAAACCTAGGGAAATCGTATCGATACCCTCAAGGCTGGTATCGATATGCCCTCAACGTTCAACTTCCCCTGGTCAACTACGAAGACCGTACCGATACACCGGAGACCCGTACTGATACGCTAAAATCTCGTCAATTTATCAGATTTCTAGAGAGCATTTTGGGTATCGATACGCCCCCGCGTACCAGTACGCCTTGCCCACAACAAGGGACCATATTGATACCGCCCTTGAGCGTATCGATACGCCTTGCACTACAAAACTAGTTTTTGCTGCAAAAACGCAAGGGACCCAACACTAGAGGCATATAGCAAGCATTTAAGCAACTTACAAGCACATATATGACACAAGGCATCCATGGATATACATATAAAGTAATTTAATCACTTAATGATGCAACAACCAACAAGACAAGATTCTTAGAGAAAACAAGCATACATATCATTCACAAACATAACCAAAAGCTAAACCAAAGCATAAACCATCAAGGTATAAGGCAATACAAGCCCAAAACAACTAAGCAAACTTGTCTAAAACAAGAGACATGCAGTGAAACTAAAATTGATTTTGATATAACACATAAACTTAAGGACCAATTTGCAAAACAATAAAATTTTAAGTACTCTTTAAAGTCTCACAAATTGACAAGTATTTTTAAACAAAATAATATTTAAAGACCTGCTCTTAAAACATATAAAATTCTCTAAGTCTTTCCTATGTTTTTCAAACCTAAGTATGCAAAAACGCCAAGGCGTATCGATACCCTTATGCATATCGATACCCTCTTTGGCTACTGGAATTTTATTTTCAAACCAAAGTTCACAAAATTGCTCAGGCGTATCGATACCCTCTTTTGCCACTGGAATTTTAATGGAGTTACCGTACCGATACGCCTTGCAACCGTATCGATACGATATTCATCTGGGCAACTCTTTTCATGAAACCGTACCGATACGCCTTGCAACCGTATCGATACGATAAGCATATCTTTGAAAAATCTGAGCATTTAATTATTCGACCATTACTTGTCAATTGGTTGGTTTCCCAATTTTTAAAAGACCGTTATACCGTACCGATACGCTTGGTGTGCGTATCGATACGCTTTTTATGTAAACATGACTTGAGATTCTAGTGAGCAAAGACAGTATCGATACGGCCTACCGTACCGATACGCCACTTAAAACCGTACCGGTACGCCTTCTATGCGTATCGATACGCTCTGTTTTCAGGCACAACAACTCTTTCCTCTTTGATGCAGGTATCGATACACCCTTCTCGAGTACCGATACGGTATGCTGCAGAGCTACATTTATTGCGGCAAAAATGTCCACAACGGCTCTATTGATGATCCCAACTACCATAACGGCTAGAAATCAACGCAAGAGTATAAAAACAAGCTTCAATTGACCAAGCAACAACTATTGAACCCACAAGCAACATCAAAGCAAAAATCCAAACCCTAGTGCTATTCAAAGTCAAATTCTTGTACCAAAATCTAGTGATTTCATTTGTTATCTTGTATTGTGAGTTTGGGGAGTTTGAAAATTGTATTTGGGTAAACATTTATCCTTTGAGAGGAATTGTTTGAGTTTACCAAAACCTTCTCTTTGTAAATTGAGTGGATTAAGCTTTGGGTAGAAAAGCTTAATCAATTTGTAAGGTTACATCCTCATCCAAGAAAAGGGGAAGAATTCAAGTAGTAAATTGGTTGAAAATCCTTAGTGGGAACTAAGGTAGTGAATGTAGAGTTCATTTGGAGAACTTGAACCACTCTAACTACTTGTGTCATCTTTTATTTTTCACTCATTCCTCCCACCAAATTTTTAATTGCCAATTCACCCTCCTCTTAGCCATTTGCAATTGTGTGATCAACTCAACAATTGGTATCAGAGCTACACTCATTGGAAGGATTACAACCCTCTTGAGTCGATTCTAGGAGAGTTAGATCAACAACTAGTCAAGCAATGGCATACACCTCCAACTCCAACCTCTATGAGTCCCAATTTACAACCAAGCCACCATTCTTCAATGGGGATAACTACCCATATTGGAAGAATAAGATGAGGCTCTTCATCAAGTCCACCTACTACATGGTGTGAGATGTGGTTGAAGAAGGTCCATACATTCCTATGAAGAGAGATGGAGAAGCAAGACTTGTCCTAAAAGTGAAAGCCGAAATGACGGATGATGAAAGAAGAAGGATGCAAGTGAATGACAAAGCTCTCCATGTGATATTTTGTGCACTTAGTCCGGATATCTACTCCAAGGTGTCTTCAATCGAAAAGGCCAAGGAGGTTTGGGATACCCTCGAGACAACATATGAGGGAACTAGTGATGTCAAGGAGACAAAGACTGGGCTACTCAATCTAAGCTATGAAAATTTCAAGATGGATCCCGATGAAAGTGTCTCCAAGATGTTTGATCGATTCTCGGTCATTGTCAACGGATTGAAGGGGTTCAGCGAGATCATCCCCGAAGACAAACTAGTGAGGAAATTGTTGTACTCTCTTCCGGAGTCATGGGATAGCAAGCGAACAACTATTATTAAAGCTCGAGATTTGAAGACTTTCAAGCTTGATGCGCTTGATGGATCTCTACTCACCCATGAGATAATGAGGAAGGGAAGAGAAGAAGAGAAGAAAATGGTTGAGAAGAAGGATGTTGAGAAGAAGAAGGTGGGAATCGCTCTTAAAGCCTCATGTCAAGAAAGCGATTCAAGTGAAGATGAAGATGAGGAGATGGCCATGTTGGCCAAATGATTTACTCGCTTCATGAAGTCCAATCGTGGGAGAAAGTTTATTAGAAATGGAGACTTCAAGAGCAAGAGTAAGGAAGAGGAGAAGGACCAAATCACTTGCTATGAATGCAAAAAGCCCGGTCACATCCGTTCCGAATGTCCTCAATTGAAGAGGAAGAGCTTTGGGAAGAAGAACAAGCTCAAAGCTCAAATAGCAACTTGGAGTGACGATGAGTCATCCGAGGAAGAGGAGGAAGTGGCCAATCTATGTATCATGGCCATTGATGATGAACCAAAGGTAAATTCTAACTTATCTAATTTTGATTTCCCTTTTGATGAGCTTCAAGATGCTTATGATGAATTGCAAGAGGTTTACGATGAGTTAGTCGGAAAATATAAAGAATCCATTTTGAAAAACAAGAAAACCATTTCCGATTTGAAAAATCAAAATGAGACATTTTCAAAAACTAACTCCGAATTGGAAAAGAAAGTTTTGTTTTTAGTAAATCTTTCAAATGATCTTAAAACAAAAAATCTTGAACTTGAAAAACTTCTTTCCGATTTTCAAGATTATCACACAAAGGAAGTGGATAATCTTAAAACATCAATTGCTATTGGGAAAAACAATATTGAAAAAGGAAATCATTCTAAATCCCAATATGTAAAAAGAAAACCCTTTATTCCTAAACAAAGAAATTTTAATAAGCAATCTAGAGGTCAAAGAGTTAGGAGTGTTTGGGTTCCTAAGGAACTCATTATTTTTAATAATATGAATGCTATTGCTTCTTGGATTCCTAAGGGAACCAAAATTTTGAAGGCTAACACACATGGACCCAAAATTATTTGGGTACCAAAAATCAAGGCCTAATTTCTTTGTTTGTAGGGGGAGCATTGCTACAAGGCTAAAGCTTCAAGCCAAAATTCTTGGTACCTTGATAGTGGATGCTCAAGACATATGACTGGTGACAAGAGTAGATTTGTGGAACTAAAGCCAAAGAGTGGTGGAGTGGTAACTTTCGGTGACAACTCCAAAGGCCACATTGAAGGAATAAGCTCCATTGGTAATCACTCTTCTATTTTCATTGAAAATGTTTTGTATGTCAACGGTCTTAAACATAATTTATTGAGCATTAGTCAATTATGTGATAAGGGTTTTAATGTTTTATTTGATAAAAGTGGTTGCAAAATTGTAAACATTAAAACAAATCAACTAATGCTCATAGGACATAGAATAGGCAATATATACATGGTGCATTTAGATGACATTCATTCATCTCATACATGCTTAGTTGCACATGATGAACATGACTCATGGCTTTGGCATAGAAAATTAGGACATGCTAGCATAAGTGTCTTAGAGAAATTAATTTCCCTTAATCTAGTTAGAGGTTTACCCAAACTTAAATTTTCTAATGATAAAATTTGTGATGCATGTTCAAAGGGTAAACAACATAGAACTTCATTTAAATCCATTAATGATGTCTCTACTAGTAGATGTTTACAATTGATTCATATGGATCTTTTTGGGCCTATTAGAACAATGAGTTTGGGTGGAAAATCATATGCTTTTGTGCTTGTAGATGACTATTCTAGGTTTACTTGGGTTCTATTCTTAAGTACAAAAGATGAGGCTTTAGAAAAATTCATCACATTTTCTAAAAGAACTCAAAATGACCTTGAACTTAAAATTTCTCACATTAGAAGTGATCATGGAACCGAATTTCAAAATCTAGGTTTCGATGAGTTCTTAAATGAAAATGGGATTAGCCACAATTTTTCCGCACCTCGCACTCCTCAACAAAATGGGGTAGTTGAGAGGAAAAATCGAACTTTAGAAGAAATGGCTAGAACCATGCTTTGCGAAAATAATTTACCTAAATATGTTTGGGCGAAAGCCACAAATACCGCTTGCTATATTATAAATCGAGTAATGATTAGGCCGATTTTGAAGAAAACACTTTATGAGATTTTAAAATCTAAGAAGCCTAACATTAGCTATTTTCATCCTTTTGGTTGCAAGTGTTTTGTTTTGAATAATGGTAAAGAAAACTTAGGTAAATTTGATGCTAAAAGTGATGAAGCTATTTTCTTAGGGTACTCTTTAAACTCTAAAGCCTATCGTGTATTTAATAAAAGAACTCTAGTAGTTGAAGAGTCTATACATGTTGTTTTCGATGATAACCTCATTCCGAGGAAGGAATCTTGTGATGATGATGATGTAGGAATCCTTGATTCCATTGATGGGGGAAAAACGTCAAAGGTGGATAAGGTTCCAATTAAAGATGAGGATACACAAGATCCACCTCTTGAAGCCTTGAAGAACTTGACTCTTGAGGAAAAGGAGGTGTCTTACCCAAGGGAGTTCAACTATGTCAAAGGTGGTGAAATCTTGGGTGATCCATCCAAAGGGGTAACTACTAGATCCTCTCTCAAATTAATGAACCATGTTGCATTTCTTTCATGCATTGAGCCTAAAAATATTAAAGAAGCTTTAAAAGATGATTTTTGGATTTTGGCCATGCAAGAGGAATTAAATCAATTTGAGAGAAGTAATGTTTGGACATTAGTTGAAAGGCCTAATAATCAATCTACTATAGGAACTAAATGGGTATTTAGGAATAAATTAGATGAAACTGGTAATATAGTGAGAAACAAGGCTAGGCTTGTTGCTCAAGGATATACCCAAGAAGAGGGAATTGATTTTGATGAGACATATGCACCCGTAGCTAGGATGGAAGCCATTAGGATGCTTTTAGCATTTGCATGTTATAATAATTTCAAGCTTTTTCAAATGGATGTGAAAAGTGCCTTTTTAAATGGTTTTATAAATGAAGAAGTGTATGTTGAACAACCACCGGGTTTTGAGGATTCAAAATTTCCAAACCATGTGTTTAAACTAACAAAAGCTCTCTATGGTTTAAAACAAGCTCCTAGAGCTTGGTATGAGAGACTTTCAAATTTCTTAATTGAAAAGGGTTTTGAAAAAGGAAAGGTGGATACTACACTCTTCATAAAAAGATATAACAATGACATCTTAGTAGTACAAATCTATGTTGATGATATCATTTTTGGTTCTACTAATGAGTGTTATTGTAAAGAATTTTCTAAGCTAATGCAAGGTGAGTTCGAGATGAGCATGATGGGGGAGCTCTCATTCTTTTTGGGACTCCAAATCAAACAAAGGAAAGATGGCACCTTCATAAATCAAGCTAAGTACGTGAATGATATGCTCAAAAAGTTCAGCTTGGAGAATGCAAAACCTCAAGCCACACCTATGAGTTCTTCCATAAAGCTTGCCAAAGATGAAGGAGGTAAGTGTGTTGATTCTAAGCTTTATAGATCCATGATAGGTTCTTTGCTTTACCTTATCGCAAGTAGACCGGATATTATGTTTAGTGTTTGCTTGTGTGCTAGGTTTCAAGCCAGTCCTAGAGAATCACACTTAGTTGCCATTAAGAGAATTTTTAGATACCTTAGAGACACACCTACCTTAGGCCTTTGGTATCCTAAAGATTCTTCCTTTAGCCTTCATGCTTATTCGGATGCGGATTATGGGGGATGTAAGATAGATAGGAAAAGTACTTCCGGGACATGCCAATTGTTAGGTAGTATGCTCGTATCTTGGTTCTCTAAGAAACAAAATAGCGTAGCCTTATCTACCACCGAAGCGGAGTACATATCCTTAGGGAGTTGTTGTGCTCAAGTCCTTTGGATGAAGCAACAAATCTTAGATTACAATGTTAAAATAGAAACCATACCCCTTAGGTGTGACAACACTAGTGCCATTTGTCTCACTAAGAATCTCATCCAACACTCTAGAACTAAACACGTAGAAGTTAGACATCATTTCATTAGAGATCATGTTTTGAAAAATGATGTTGTTATAGAGTTTGTTGACACCTTGAACCAATTAGCGGATATTTTTACAAAACCTCTAGATAAAGAGCTCTTTTGGACCCTTATGAGAGAGTTAGGTTTAACTAGCCTTTCTTGACCCATTTTAGGTCCCAAAATGTCAAAATTTGCTTAAAATTGTTTGTGATTCATGCTTGTGTTAATTTTGTTCTTTTTGCTTCTATGCATGTTGCTAGGGGAGTATGCATTAAGTCTAACCATTAAAACTTGTTCATATGACATGTACATGCATTTAGGGACATTTCAAATTGGATTTTTGCACTTAAATCTGTCAAAAATGCCTAATCTGGTAAAGGCGTATCGATACGGCTGAAGCGTATCGATACGACTGAAGCGTATCGATACGGGTTTCTTAACTGGGAATGTTTGAAGATGAACACGTATCGATACGACCCCTCGTATCGATACGGTTAAAGTTAAGGGAAATAGTCAAAGCCAAGCGTACCGATACGGCCCCGCGTATCGATACGGTAGTAATGACGAATATAAAATTAGGGTTAAAGGGTATCGATACGCTATAGACGCGTATCGATACGGCCTCGACGGAGAGGCTATTTAGGGCTGCAATTGTTAAAAAGGTTTAAAACACAAAAACCCCTTTTCTCTCCAAAAACCCTAGCCGCGAAACACTATAAAAACCCCCTCAATCCTACAAATTTTACCATCAATCTTAAAAATTCTTTGAGGGTTTTTTACTCTACACATCAAGGCCAAGCTTTGTCATCAAATCTAGTGCATTCACATCACCTCTTTCATCCAATCTAAGATTCAAGGTATAAAATTTCTCTTTTCTATTTTCTTAAATTTTTGTTTGATTTTAATTATTGTTTCAACTGAATTTTTGTACAAAACATGTTTGATTGTTATGGGTTTCAACTTTTTCATAATTTTTTTTCAAAAATCAAAATTTTTCATTCGAATATATTTTATATTCGATTTTTTTAAATTGTTTCTTTTTTCTTTTTTGTTTTGGAATTGTAAATATCTCTTTAAAATTAAAGTTCTTTTTACAAATTACCTTGAATTATTAGAATTTATTGGATTGAATAGGATGTTAATTGCATACATATTCAAATCCTTTTTGATGTGTTTTCAGGGTTATGGCACCGAAAAAGGGAACTAAGCATCATCGTTCTACTTTCAATCCTCATGAGGATGTCGAGGGTAATCCTACACCTAACCTTTCTTATATCATCCAATTAAGTTTTCCCGATCCTATTGATATAGAACGTTATAAGCTTTTTCAAGGTATGAACCTTAGGGAAGAACGTGTCGTGTCAATTCCTTTCTTAAGTTCTCCCCGTTTTAAATTCCAATACCCATCTTTGATTAATCAATGGAAGTTTTTACCTTTTTTGAGCATTCGTCCTATCCTATATAGGAACCTAGTCATCGTATTCTTTTCTAATGCCGTATGCATTCATGATGAAGCTAGGGAGAATGTTATTGCTATTGAATCTTCTATTATGGGCAAAACCTTTCAAATTGATCAAAAAATTTTATGTAATGTCTTTGGTTTTGAAAATGTTGGTATTGATGATGAACAATCCTTGGGTACGGGTCCTTTAGGCTTAGCAAAAGTTTTAAATGCTCGTGACCGTATCCTTCATCTTCTTATCTCTTGGTTCCTACGTCCATCGGGTGGGAAATATTCAACTATTCGTCAAATTGATTGTTGAGATTTTAGGGGCTCGATTCGATCAACCGTTCTTGCTCGCCAAGTGTGGAGAAGTTGGATAATTGGGTGTTTTAGTGGGAGGTGAAAATTTGGCAATTTGACACAAGTAGTTATAGTGGTTCAACCTTCTAACCAAGGTCTACATCCATTACCTTAGCTCCCCACTAAGGATTTCCAACAAATTCACTAAGAATTTCGTCCCCTTTTCTAGGATTAGGAGGAAACCGTTACAACCCTCAAAGCTTTCTACCCAAAGCTTGAAGGAACACTCTCTTTACAAAGAAAGACTTAGCAAACTAGAAATCCCTATAATAGGTGTTTGTTTGCAATTCTAAGCACTCACCCAAAACCTAAACACTTGAGAAAATTTAACAATGTAAACTCACAAGTGTTGTCTAAGCAATAAATGAACAATTAAAGCTCTAGACAAATTTTGACATCATAATGTTGTAACAATTGAATCATTAACCATTACAAGATGCTTGGAGGTCCCTTTTATACTCCCAATTGAGTTTGTAGCCGTTACTAGCCGTTGGGGATGATTTGGAGCCGTTGTGGACATTATTTCCCTCCATAAATGCTGTTCTACAGCTAGTCGTATCGATACGCTTGGAACCGTATCGGTACGGCCTTCATGAGAAACTAGCCGTTGGGCTCTTGTCAGCCTGGGCGTATCGATACGCTTGAAGGCGTATCGGTACGTGTTCACATTTGAAAGGCCGTTGAGAAATAGCCGTTAGGGTTGGTTGAAAGGGGATCGATATGCTTACCAGGCGTATCGAAACGACCCCGATCCGTATCGAAACGACAAAGGCCTGTATCGATACGGGTTTTTACACTGGCCAAACTGGGGCAAAAAGGTATCGGTACGGGTACAACCGTATCGATACGGGTACTTTGAAAACACAAGTTTGGCTATTAAAAACATGAAAAATCTTTGCCAAAAACCTCTTAAAATACCTCAAACATAAATTCAAGTTCTTTGGACTTAAAACAAGTTTTAAATTCTTTTCAAATTAGTCCAAAACATTTTTCAATTATTATATCAAAACATTAGTTCTACAATCTCCCGTTTTTGATATAATAAAATTTACTTGAATTTTTTTTTTTGGGATTCTCCCCCTTTAACTTTAAAAAAATGTGAATAAGAGATTGAAGATATGAAATCAAATAAAGCTTCCCCTTATTCATTTGAAAATTTCAATTTTTCAAACCATTTCTCCCCCTTTTTGTTATATCAAAAAGAATTTAAAAACATTAAGTTTCAAAATAACAATAGAGGTAAAGGAAATTTGACACACTTAAAATTTTTGGTTTAAAATTGGCTCCCCCTTACTCAAAGCATCATAAGAATGTTAGTTCAACATATATGATTATCTAGTTGACTTAACTGAAAAATAATCAAATAAAAGTAAAAGCAACTAGATTTTACCACACTTGAACTCAAGGGAGGATGTGAAGCCTTCCTTCTTCAAGTGTTCTTCTTATGTGTGCATGGAGCTCCCCCTCAATTTTAGACTTGTTGATCACTCTCCATCACACCTAGCAAAAGACAATCAAGTGATTTTTGGTATCCAAATTGCTTTGGATCCATAGACATTAGTAGCACAAAATTTAGTCCCCTTAGGAATCCATTTTTCAATTTCATCCTTTTTAGTTGAAGTGGTTAGTCCTTTTGGGACCCAAACACTTCTAAAACATTTACCATTTATAAATATAGGGGCACTAGATTGTCTTACATAAAAATTTGATTTTCCAAAATTATTTTTCTTTTCAAGTTCATTGGAAATCAAATCTTTTTCTTTTTGAACTTTGAGAAGCAGATTTTGTAAATCAAAACATTTTGTTCAAAATCTTTCAATTTTGCTTCAAGTTCAAGATTTGTTTTGGAAAGCAAATCATTTTCAATTTTTATTTTTGAAATCAACTTTTTGTTCTTGGAAAATGATGCATTGAATTCCAAAAGCAAATCATCATAGGCATCTTGTAACTCATCAAATGTATAAGAATTTGAAATAGATGAGTTAGAAGTTACCTCCCCCTCATTGAGGGCCATCAAGCATAGGTGGGCAACTTCATCATCGGTGGAGTCTTCATCACTCCATGTGGCCACATATGCTTGTTTTGAAGATGATCCCTTCTTTTTGGATTTTTGGGAGTCCTTCATCTTCTTCATCGATTCATGCTTGGATTTTTCCATTTTGCTCTTCATGAATCGGGCAAATTTGTTGAAGAGATAAGCCATCTCTTCATCTTCACTTTCTTCCTCACTTGAATCTACATGATGGCATGTGGAGGATTTGAGAGCTATGACACTAGCATTGATGCCTAGCTCCATGATCTTATTCTTCCCCATCGCTCTAATCTCTTCCTTCTTCTTCTCCTCTTCTTTGTTTTTCTTCATTATTTGGTGAGTGAGAAGATACCCCATGAGTTCATCAAGCTTCAAGGTTTTGAGATTCTTGGCTTCGATGATGGCGGTCCTCTTTGAGTCCCATGACTTGGGAAGGGAGTAGATGAGCTTTCGGACAAGTTTCTCTTCCGGGATGGCTTCTCCATAACCTTTAAGACCATTGGTGATAGTGGAGAACCTATCAAACATCTTCTCGATGTTCTCTTCTGGATCCATCTTGAAGTTCTCATACTCTAAGGTTAGGAGCCCAATCTTGGTCTCCTTGACTTCATTGGTTCCCTCGTATGTGACTTCAAGCTTGTCCCATACTTCCTTGACACTCTCACAAGAAGACATCTTCTCATAGATGGATGGACCAAATGCACAAAATAGAATGTGCAAGGCTTTGCAATTTAGCTCCATCTTCTTGCGATCGTCGGCACTCCACTCCGCTTTACTTCTTTGAGGCACGAACGGACCATCTTCAACTGCATCCCATAGCTTGTAATCTTTTGATTTGATGAAGAACTTCATATTTGTCTTCCAATGGGCATAGTGAGTTCCGTCAAAGAAAGGCGGTTTGTCGATAGAATGTGCCATTGAGCCGGTTGATGAAAAAGTGATCGAGCTTGCTGGATCTTCTCAATAGGATGTGAATCCCCTTCGATTGAGCCAAGCTCTGATACCAATTGTTGAGATTTTAGGGGCTCGATTCGATCAACCGTTCTTGCTCGCCAAGTGTGGAGAAGTTGGATAATTGGGTGTTTTAGTGGGAGGTGAAAATTTGGAAATTTGACACAAGTAGTTATAGTGGTTCAACCTTCTAACCAAGGTTTACATCCACTACCTTAGCTCCCCACTAAGGGTTTCCAACAAATTCACTAAGAATTTCGTCCCCTTTTCTAGGATTAGGAGGAAACTGTTACAACCCTCAAAACTTTTAACCCAAAGCTTGAAGGAACACTCTCTTTACAAAGAAAGACTTAGCAAACTAGAAATCCCTCTAATAGGTGTTTGTTTGCAATTCTAAGCACTCACCCAAAACCTAAACACTTGAGAAAATTTAACAATGTAAGCTCACAAGTGTTGTCTAAGCAATAAATGAACAATTAAAGCTCTAGACAAATTTTGACATCATAATGTTGTAACAATTGAAGCATTAACCATTACAAGATGCTTGGAGGTCCCTTTTATACTCCCAATTGAGTTTGTAGCCGTTACTAGCCGTTGGGGATGATTTGGAGTCGTTGTGGACATTATTTCCCTTCATAAATGCTGTTCTGCAGCTAGTCGTATCGATACGCTTGGAACCGTATCGTACGGCCTTCATGAGAAACTAGCCGTTGGGCTCTTGTCAGCCTGGGCGTATCGATACGCTTGAGGGCGTATCGATACGAGTTCACATTTGAAAGGCCGTTGGGAAATAGCCGTTGGGGTTGGTTGAAAGGGGATCGATACGCTTACCAGGCGTATAGAAACGACCCCGATCCGTATCGAAACGGCAAAGGCATGTATCGATACGGGTTTTGACAGTGGCCAAACTGGGGCAAAAAGGTATCTGTACGGGTACAACCGTATCGATACGGGTACTTTGAAAACACAAGTTTGGCTATTAAAAACATGAAAAATATTTTCCAAAAACCTCTTAAAATACCTCAAACATAAATTCAAGTTGTTTGGACTTAAAACAAGTTTTAAATTCTTTTCAAATTAGTACAAAACATTTTTCAATTATTATATCAAAACATTAGTTCTACACTGATGATTTTTGGCTTAGGTGTTTTAGAGAAGGTCAACGTACAAATCTTTGTCAAATTATGTTTGCCGACCTTGTCTTTTTAGTCCAACACCGTCACACCAAACAATTCTCATCCTTTTACTACTCAACGGCTTTGAGTTTTCTATTTCATTCCCTTGGCATTGATTGTTCACATGACTTTCCCGAAACCCTTGGCCTACCCATTGATGAGCGTTCTCTAGCTTGTTCCGATTTCACTTATGTTGGTAATGAATGGGTTCGCAATGCTCAAGATCCTCCACAAGATGCTCCAGTCGATGCCTCTCGTGCTTCTTCGATCTCTCACCGTGCTTCGATTGATTCCTTCTCCATGAATACTCTCATGACTTTCCTAAATGAGAAGTTCACCGCGATGGATAATCGATTCATATCCTTAGAAGATCGCGTCCAAGGCATGGAAAAGAAGATAGACACCATGGCTTCTCGCCAAAACTCCATGGATATCTCTCTTACCGCCTTCCATGGTGCTTGGCTCAACCAAAATCGAAGGAATCAACCCTCTCAAGAAGATGACGAAGAAGATGACGAGGACGATGATGAAGAGGGGGACGAGTAGATCATGCATCTCATCTTAGGGCATTTAGTCTTTATATATGTTATTGCACTTTTGTTTTTAGGATTTGAAGTTTATGCCTATTATCTATGTTTTTAGGTTTTTAAAGTTTGGATTATGATGTTTGCTTTGAAGTTTATGCATTTGAACTACTATGTTTCATTTAAAGTTTATGCATTTGAACTCATTTGATTGCTTTAAGTTTAATGAATTATTGTTGCTTTATGTTGCTATTATCCTTGTATTCTATTTTGATCTAACAAAAAGTGGGAGAAGGATCGTAGAGTCAATGTTTTATTTTTGAAAATCTATCTTAAAGTAAGGGGGAGAAAGCTTTTCAACGTTTCAAAAACTTAAAAATTTACTTATAGTTTTGTTATATAAAAAAGGGGGAGATTGTGAAACTAAAATTGATTTTGATATAACACATAAACTTAAGGACCAATTTGCAAAACAATAAATTTTTAAGTACTCTTTAAAGTCTCACAAATTGACAAGTATTTTTAAACAAAATAATATTTAAAGACCTGCTCTTAAAACATATAAAATTCTCTAAGTCTTTTCCTATGTTTTTCAAGCCTATGTATGCAAAAACGCCAAGGCGTATCGATACCCTTATGCATATCGATACCCTCTTTGGCTACTGGAATTTTATTTTCAAACCAAAGTTCACAAAATCGCTCAGGCGTATCGATACCCTTATGCGTATCGATACCCTCTTTTGCCACTAGAATTTTAATGGAGTTACCGTACCGATACGCCTTGCAACCGTATCGATACGATATTCATCTAGGCAACTCTTTTCATGAAACCGTACCGATACGCCTTGCAACCGTATCGATACGATAATCATATCTTTGAAAAATCTAGGCATTTAATTATTCGACCGTTACTTGTCAGTTGGTTGGTTTCCCAATTTTTAAAAGACTGTTATACCGTATCGATACGCTTGGTGTGCGTATCGATATGCTTTTTATGTAAACATGACTTGGGATTCCAATGAGGAAAGACAGTATCGATACGACCTACCATACCGATACGCCCCTTAAAACCGTACCGGTACGCCTTCTATGCGTATCGATACGCTCTGTTTTCAGGCACAATGGCTCTTTCCTCTTTGATGCAGGTATCGATACACCCTTCCCGAGTACCGATACGGTATGCTGCAGAGCTGCATTTATTGCGGGAAAAATGTCCACAACGGCTCTATTGATGATCCCAACTACCCAAACGGCTAGAAATCAATGCAAGGGTATAAAAACAAGCTTCATTTGACCAAGCAACAACTATTGAACCCACAAGCAACATCAAAGCAAAAATCCAAACCCTAGTGCTATTCAAAGTCAAATTCTTGTACCCAACTCTAGTGATTTCATTTGTTATCTTGTATTGTGAGTTTGGAGAGTTTGAAAATTGTATTTGGGTAAACATTTATCCTTTGAGAGGAATTGTTTGAGTTTACCAAAACCTTCTATTTGTAAATTGAGTGGATTAAGCTTTGGGTAGAAAAGCTTAATCAATTTGTAAGATTACCTCCTCATCCAAGAAAAGGGGAAGAATTCAAGTAGTGAATTGGTTGAAAATCCTTAGTGGGAACTAATGTAGTGGATGTAGAGTTCATTTGGAGAACTTGAACCACTCTAACTAATTGTGTCATCTTTTATTTTTCACTCATTCCTCCCACCAAATTTTTAATTGCCAATTCACCCCCC
This sequence comes from Hibiscus tridactylites, assembly GCA_958450335.1. Lineage (NCBI taxonomy): Eukaryota > Viridiplantae > Streptophyta > Magnoliopsida > Malvales > Malvaceae > Hibiscus > Hibiscus tridactylites. The sequence goes on along the minus strand of OY288290.1, from coordinate 44,862,289 downwards.
TCTTGGCCATTTGCAATTGTGTGATCAACTCAACACATGCCAACAAATTCCTCAAAACATAAAGGTTCTATCCCATTGCTTAATACTAATTATTGTAGTCTAAACTCATACTTGATCAAACCAAACTCCCTTGGATTTTCCCTTGTTCCTCGAGCTGCACCGCAGGTCTAAGGGCCTACATTGTTGGAAAAGAGAGCGTAAACGTTTAAGCTTAGTGAGTGATGCTCAAAACGGTAGCTACAACAATGCAATTTTTAAACGTAGTTGCTTGAAAACCAAAACCATTTCCAAATCATCTCCACATGCTTGAAAATTTAACAACATGCATTTACCTTCACGTGCATTTACCGAATGGAACCACAAGCAATAGGCTTACCACATGCTCATTCTCATAACGCAAGCAAAGTAACCAACAATGCATAAGCATAATAGAAGGAATCAACAACATGCTTAACATGAGAATTAAAGCATCATGGGTATATTGACATTCATCGTTTTTACTCGGATATGCGGATAGTTTCTCAAAACCACTAGACACTTCCAGTGGAATCTCACATCACCGTACTCACCTGTCTAGTAAAACATAACTTCCGGTGGAATCTCACATCACCGTACTCACCCGTCTAGTAAAACATAACTTCTGGTTGAATCTCACATCCCGTACTCCTCCTTAGTAGAATCTAACATCACTAAGGCCACACGCGACTTTCACCTTGAGTGCACTCTAATCCTATTGATCGATCAATTATATCCGATAACAACTCAACACGTGTCAATGTAGTCATTCACAACCACAAGCATTACCGATGCTTGAACCACTTACCATGTCCAAACTTCCGTGCAATGCATGTACTCACGATGCAAGTATAAGCACAAGTCATAAGTCTCAACATGTATAACAATGCAAACTAACACATTATCAACAAGACATATTCACATTGCATCAAGAATCATAAAACACAGATTAATTGCAAAAAACCTTTAAAACTTACTCTTGAGCTTGGGTTGGCTTTTCAAACTCAATCCAAACTCCCAAATCATTCCCTTAACCACGTTAAGGCTTTTAAAATCGATCCACTCACTAGCCAACCACAAACTATACCCACGATGCCGAATCAAGCCTCCGAACTTCCCGGATTTCCGTCCACAAAGCCTGAATCTAATTCCTTTGTTTTAAGCAACCCAAAACTGAACATTAGAACACTAATACACTCACAAACACAACAAAAACCCGGAACTCAACAATCTTGTAACAACACACATCGATTCAAGCCCTAAATTTCACTCGTAACATATCAATTCAGTCTCAAACTACTTGCAGCCACACCCAATGAATTTACCACAAAAAATCTACCTTTTAACATTCCAAAACATCAACCCAAAGCTATCAAACCTTCATCTGTCATTTAGACCCAAAATCCATAAAAAAACTCATGATTTTCAACACCCAAAATCACCCACAGTACTCATTTTGGGTTTCCCATAAAAACTCATCCCTTTCATGTTATTTTAGCAATAAAAAAGTTAAAACACACTCAAACTCAACCATAGTCAACCCCATAGGAAACCCACAAACTTCCTTTCATTTCAAACCAAACTTTAAAAATCAAAACATGTTTAAACCATAGGTTTTGCAAAAATCTCAACATTTATGACTCAAGGAAGATGAAACCAAGTTAAGACATCAATTACCTTGAAGAAATCACTTGGATTGAGAGCTTGGGGAATTGGAATAGTAAAATGAGGTTTTTGAGTGAAAGTAACGTTAAGAGAAAGGTTGAGTAAGATTATAGCTTTTAAAAAACCTTTTTGGAATTACAAAATCTCTTTTTTGCTCTTCTTCCTTTAAAACACTTTAGGTGTGTATTAAAAAGTATATTTTTCTCCATTTTAAATTTAACCCGACTCGGCTTGACTAATCCGATTATCTCCCGGCCCTAAACTCGGGGCGTTACATGGCAGGGGAGACCTTTGCTGTCAGCGGCGGCTAGACTCTTTTGGGTGTGGGATGAGACTCTTGTTCAGGTTCGACAGGGGGAGCGGCAGGAGGTGCTTCGCTCTCTTATGACTCTGTCTCGTCGTCCATAGGCTCGGAAACTATGATGTGCCGCTTTGTCTTCCTGGTTCCTCTGTTGGTGCTGCCGGAGGGTCTAGTGCCATTGGGATGGCCGCCGCTGCTGCTGGTGCCAGCGGCTGTTGCTCAATCTCCTCTGATGAGGAAGTGTTAGCAACTGTTGCCGCCGTGTAGGGAGGTGAATGGTGTTGCTGATGCCTCTCGGGGGAGTCTGCCACTGTGTTGGAAGCGGAGGTGGCTGAGTATGACGGGTAGTGCGCCAGAGATAACATCTGTCTGCAGAAGGCGGCGTGGCGAGTAGCGGCGACTGATGCCGTTCCTTGTTCTAGGACAGCCGCGACAGCTAGATCTGTCGGGTAAGGTGGCAAGTTGGGGCCGTCATTGGGATACTTCTCCATAAAATAAGCCACAAAGGCTTCTTGGACCTCCCCCACATATTTCATGAAAGTCAGTTGCTGTTGCTCGATGCGCTTGGTGCTGTCAATAAGGGTGTGCAGTAGTGTGAGGACTTCACTGGCTGGGGCAGCTTCAGTACTGCCAGGGGCAGCTGGAGTGTCAAGCTGAGCGGCAGAGGGCTGGCTGGGCGTTATGGGCTTTGTCTCTGGAGCCCGCATCATCTGCATGCGGACTCTCCTGGTCCACCCCTCCTTTGCTATCCTCATCTCATCTTTGGGGTTAGTCAGAACATTGAAATTGGCGCAAAGGCCAATGATGAGTGACGAGAAGTATAACATGTCGTTCGTCTTGCGAAAACAATTGTGGATCTCCTTGCAAATGATCTCCCCCATGTTGATGAGCCTATTTGTCATGATGTTGTGGATGAGTGCAAGGCGCGGCCGGTCAATGGTGGAGTTGTGGGAGGTGAGCAGTAGATGCCTGTTGATGAAGGTAATCCACAACATTACCTCGGGCAGCAAATGACAACGTTGGACAGATCCTGCATGCTTTCCTGCCAACCACGGCGTATTGGGCTTGCATAGTTTGGTCTTGAGTTTCTTATAATCGGCAGACGTCAATGACTGCCTCCACTCCTCGTGAGGGTTGTCATTCATATCTAGGCCATAGATATTGTTGATGGCGGTGGCGTTGAGCTTGACAGTTTCCCCTCGGACGAACACGAATGGCATCTCAGGGCGGGGATGGTGGGCGTAGAACTCCCTGACCATGGTGATGTTGGCTATCTCCGGCTGCCGTGCGAATATTTCCCATCCTTTGATGTGGATGGTTTCGAACAGATTTGGTTCTAGGCCGAGATCTCCTGTCTGCCTTGTATAGTGAAAGTCTTGCTACTCCCATATGGCTTGTTTGGTAAACTATGTTCGGTATCTCTTTCCGTCCTCGCGAGAGAAAAAGCGTTGGAAGGTGGGTTTGGGTGTCGATGTTGATGCCATGTGAGACGGTTGAAGTTTATTGAAACTTGAGAGAAAATAAAGTGAGAGCAGTGGATGCAAGAATAAGATAGCAAGAAGGTGAAGTAAAATAAATGAATGAAGTGAGAAAGAGTTTAAATAGAGGTTGTCGAACAGTGCCTGGACAACATTAAATGGCCAACGGTCCAATTGTCTTGCGCACTTTACGATATTTTTGCCTGTTATTTTTGTAGCTGTTGGCAGTTAGCCATTAGCGGGCAACTAGCCGTTACGCGTTTTCTGCGCTGGGCTGCCCTGGGTTGTCTCGACAGGATGGTGGGCGAGCTTCTTGCTGGGCCTTCTTCTTGATCCGGCTCTTTTATTCCTAATCCTAGAATACTAAATAAGGATAATTAAATATAAAAAAATAAATTCTGAAAATTAAAAATGTGGAAATTAATCTTAATCTTAATAAATTGCAATAAATTTAACTCTAATCCTAATGCATAAGAAAATAAAGAGAATAAAAATTAAGTTACGTTGGGAGTGCATTTGGGTGCATCTCCCAGACATAAACACTTCCTGAGGTAATTTGGCTTCTCCTTCTCTTCTGGGGGGGGGGTCCTCTTGTTCTTGTAGATGATGTGCTGATGGGTCCTATAGCTTGCCATTGGGTTTGTCGTGACAGCTACTGCCTTGGCCCGTCTCTATGCTGATTTTGGCATCCTTAACATCTAGGCATCCTTCATATTCTTTTCCTGAGAGCTTTAGCACATTTAACTTTATGCTCTGGTTGTCTACCCTCATGCTTAGCTCCCCTTGTTCCACATCTATCAACGTTCTTCCCGTGGCCAAGAATGGTCGCCCAAGGATGATATGGGCTTTTTCATCGGCCTCACATTCTAGGATGAGGAAATCAGCTGGAAGAATAAGGTTGCCCACTTTCACAAGGATATCTTCGATCTTTCCCTCCGGTTGTACAAAAGAATGATCAGCAAGTTTCAACACGACATAGGTAGGTTTTGTTGGCCCAATTCCTAATTTATCGACGACTGCTTTAGGAATTAAGTTGATGCTAGCTCCCAAGTCGCACATGGCTTTTGTTTCGTGCTTGCTGCCTATCCTACATGGGATAACAAAGCTGCCCGAGTCTGTTTGCTTGAGCGGCAATTTGTTGTGTAGCATTTCCATGCACTCCTCTGTTACAACAACCGTTTCGAATTCCCCAATCCTCTTCCTTTTAGAAACCATGTCCCTGAGGTATTTGGCATAGTTGGGCATGTTCTAAATGGCTTCTATTAGGGGGATGTTTATGTGCACCTTCTTTAAAATATCCAGGAATTTCCTGAACTAGTGCTCTTGCTTCTATTGCTTAAGCCTCTAGAGAAATGTGCTGACAGGCGGATGTCCTCTATGCGTTCTTTGCATGGGAACTTTATCTGCGGAGGATCATCTGTGTCAGGACTGCTGTCGTGTTCAACGTCCGGGGCGGCTGGTGTTGATGCTTCCGTGGCAGGCTATTCTTTTTGTGCTTACTGAATTTATGGTAGCTTTTCTACCCTGGGTTCGTCCAACTACTTCCCACATCTGGTAGAGTTTGCTTGGCACTGTTCATAAGTGGGTTTGGCTGCTACCTCTGTGCTGCTGGATGCTGCTCCTATTGTTCTGCTGCTAAGGATCTCCGTGAACTGCCCAAATTGGGTCTCCAAGTTCTTTATAGCAGCCTCTTGGTTGTTCATCTTCATCTCTGTCCTGTCCATGGAAGACTCAGTTTTATCAATAAATTTATTAGTGCGAACAATAAAATCATTAGTTCTAGACATAAAGGTATGAAGAGTTGCTTCTAATGAATTATTGTTTTACGGCTACTGAGTCTGCTGTCTGGACAAGTTTTGTTGGTAGCCTCTCTGTTGCTGTTGTGGGTTTGCACAGTCTTTGGGTTGCTCCAAGAGAAGTTGGGATGGTTCTTCCATCCAGGGTTGTAGGTGTTCTGGGCAGGCCTGTTGTTCCTCTCGTATCCTCCAATAAAGTTGGCAGATGTTGTGCATTCAGAGGAATCATTTTTGCCTCCACACTCATCACAAAATGGCTCTACGACCTTGGCCTCATAGACTTGCCCAGTCGGTTTCAATATGCTCATAACCAGCTCTGTCAGCTTGTCAAGGCAGGCATTGACATATTCGAAGGCTTGTACTTTATTCATAGTAGATGGCCACCTAACACCGCCTCGGCGGGCTGTTGGGTACTTGTAATCATTCTTGGAGGCTTGCTTCAAGATCCCCAGTGCCTCCTCTAGTGGTCTGTCGAGGATGATTCCATTGGCTGAGGCATCAATCATCATTTGTGTTGGGTAGTTCACCCCGATATAGAATATTGATACATGTGTCCAAGCTGGGAAACCATGTAGTGGGTAGTTGTTTAGCATCTGTTGGTACCGCTCCCATGCTTCATACATCGGCTCGTCATCCCCTTGTCGGAAGGTTGTTATTTCACTTTGCAGTCTGTCTGTGACATTTGATGGGCTGAAACGGTCCAGAAAGTCCTTACACAACTATGTCCATGTATTAAACGATCCTGTTGGTTGGTTGCTTAACCACTGTTTTGCCCCATGCCTCAGTGGATAGGGAAATAGTCTCAACCTCAGTACATCTTGATGGACTCCATGTATTTTAAATGCTCTGCAGATGTCCAGGAATCCTTTCAAGTGTTGTCGTGCATCTTCTGTGGCAGTCCCTCCAAATTGCCCTAACGTGTTGATCATGTTAAACATAACATGCTTCTTCTCGAAGTGATCCGCCTCAATCTTAGGTTATCACTGTCGGATCGAACCCTATGAAGTCATGTTCTAGATAATCCCTGGTGGTTCAATCATACTGTGGCTGCCTGGGCGGCACTTGCTGTTCTCTGAGCGGCGGGTCTTGATACCCATCCTTGCCATTCACAGTATTGTTGGCAGGGTTGTCGTTCTCCATGTTTACCTTTGCCTTTTCTTTTTTTTTCTTTAGTTTTCCCAAGGGCTTATCTGATTTACTTCTTGAGCTCTCTTGCTCTTCGTTTGATATCGTCGTAATAAAGGATTTCTCCTTTTGGGTTTGCCCTGGTCATACACTAGCAAAGGAAACCGTAATAATAATTTTTTTTCCGATTAAAAATAAAATATAAAGAAATAAAAGTGCAGAAATTAAAGACGAATTTCACTATTACCAATCTCCGACAAAGACACCAAAAACTTGTAGAGTGTTTGGGTGTTCTCTATTTTTGAGCACAAGTGCACACTTCTGTCAAGTTGTAGTTAAAAGATATCGTCTCCCATAGGGATTGGACAGCTTGATTCGATTTGTAAGTCTTGCACAAGAAAAGTAAAAGCACAGTTAAATTGGATGGTTGAAACACAACATAAAATAAAAACACAAGTAATTAAAGAGGAAGTGATCAGATTGATATAGAGGGCAGGGTTATGCTGATGCTTAGTGTGAACCTGCATTGAATAGGACAAGTTATTTTGCGTTGTCAGATTCTGCTGCATCGACGAATGATGGCATGTAGACTGCTGAGACCCTCTTGCTGCCATGACAGGGGAATAGAACTGTGTCTCGGCAACAAACTCAGCAGAACTACAAGGCTCGACAGAACACTTTGAAAGTGCTCCGCTTATGTCTAAGTCCGAGTTCTGTTGATGCCCACTGCAGATAAAACCAACCGCGGCGTGAATCGTGCAAAGACGAGCAATGTTGATTCGTCATCTTTTAGTCGCCTTAAACCCTAATCCTATGTCTAGGCCGGATTGATCGCACCGTCTATAGATGAAATCGTACTTACTCCTTTTGTGAATTCAGCTCTCTCGATACCGAACAAATGGATAGAATTCAACTAATCTTTTGCCTTAATTGATAACTATGAAGAACATAGAATAAGTAAACCTTGTAATTTTATTTGCAAAAACAAACTTGAAATCCTAAACAACCGGTCTCAGAACTAGTTACAACATAACCCAAACCCAAGGAGAAATTTAGAACATATCGGCGGAAAGAAAACCTAATCTATGCCTAAGGAAAACCTATGCTCTTTTGAATTAGAGTTACAATTGGTATATATAGGCATTAGCTAGGTCTAGTCCTTCTTGAAGTAGAAGTCTTCAAAGTAGCTTTTTACATTAAATGCGGCTTTAAACGTTGACTTCTTTGAGTTGAATGTGGAATTTATCACGTTGCCTTGCTCCGCAAGTAATCTCGAGATCCTTCTTTGGCGGCTCTGACCGCTGCTATAGACGTCGGAAAATTGAGTGGACAACATCTGTAGAATCATGATTTTCTGCTCTACAGATTGCACTCCAGTTCTCCAACTTCATAGTCTACTGTCTTGGGCGGCAAGGTGGGCGGCGGCATCTACTCGGCAGCTGTTGTTTCTGTCTGGAACTGCACCAATACAACTCCTAGGTTCGCTGCCTCAGCATCACGTCCTCAGCTCCTCTTTCCCTCTGTAAGCCTCTAGTACTTGAAACTAAAACTAAACTAAAACATCTTTTCTTCACCAAGTAAAAGATAATCACTAAAAACATGGCAAAATAGAGAAATATTGTAAAATGCAATGCATGGTCCTAATTATGCCTAAAATGCACTCAAAAACAACAATAATATGAGATGGAATGTGCATGAAATATAGAACTTGTAGACACTTTACGTCTAAAGAACTGGATTTTCACGCAAAGAGTTTAATGGAGATTTAAACTTAGTTTTATGAGGAGTTTTCAGGATAAAGATAAAAGTGATTTATTATTTCTTTTATTCAATTCAATTCCAACTTAAAATTATCCTCATCAACTACGAATCGGATCAAATCATCTCCTACAAATAGACACAAAATCACAAGAATGAGAGGGGAGACGAGAGAGTTAAAAAGGTTTGATCGTAAAATTCATCTTCTTCCTCATTGTTTTTGTGCGATTCATGTTTGGGAATCTTTATTTTGTGTTATTTTTACTCCCAGCCATGAACTAAATTTAATTCGCTTGGGTTCTTGGGTTCTTGTGGTTGTAAAAATGTTAAGATTGTTTAGGTTTTAAGTTTGCAATTTAATTCAAAGTTTGTTCATTCTTGGTTCTTCAATTGATTTCGAGAGAATTGGGAGAGGATCACGAAAGATATCCTGTTGAGCTTGACGGTTACAACCGAAATGCTTGCCAAGTGTGAAGAAGATTGGATTATTGGGTGTTTTTGTGGAAGCTAAAAAAATAAGAGTTAAACACAAGGATTTAGAATGGTTCGGCTTTCTAACCCAAAGCCTACATCCACTATCTTAGCTTTCTACTAAGGATTTCAACCAATTCACTAAGAATTCTTCCCCTTTTCTAGGCTAAAAAGGCAACCTTTACAAACCGGTTAATCTTAATCTTTCTACCCAAAGATTAACCAAGACACTCTTATACAAAGAGAATTCAAAGAAAACACGAAATCCCTCTAATATGTATTTGTTTGCACAATTAAGCCCTCACCCAAAACCTAAACACTTGAGCAAATTTGACAAAGTTTAGCTCACAAGTGTTGTCTATACAAGAAATGTACAATTAAGCTCTAAAGACAATTTGACATCATAATGTTGTTGACAATTGAAGCATTAACCATCTATTGATGCTTGGAGGTCCCTTTTATACTCCTAATTGTGTTTGTAGCCGTTGAGGACCGTTGGGGATGAATTAGAGCCGTTGGAGTCTTTATTTCCCACCATAAATACAGTTCTGCAGCTTGGCGTATCGATACCTTTGAATCCGCATCGATACGATCCTTATAAGAAAATAGTCGTTGAGCACTTCAAGCTGGTGCGTATCGATACACGTGGCAAGCATATCGGTACAGTCTTACAATTTAAAAGACCGTTGGGAAATTGACCGTTGGGGGTAGTTGGGCGTATCGGTACGTGATACAACCGTATCGATACGCGAACTAGCTGATGGGTATTTTAAGGCACACCGTATCGATACGGCAAAGTGTATCAGTACATGTTTTGGTTACTAGAAAATCACTGTAGTTAAAACCCTAAAGGGTATCGATACGGTTCCACGCGTATCAGTACGGTTACATTTAAAACATGGGTTTGACTAATTTAAATACACTTTAAATCATTCCAAACCTTGTAAAACCCTTAAACATATTTTCAAGTTGTTTTTGACTAATAACATATTTTAAATTATTTTCAATTTAGTCCAAAATATTTTTCAATTATTATATCAAAACATTTAGTTCTACATATCCATTTATCTAATATTGGGAGAGCTAGATTCACGAAACGAATGAGCATGATCTTCACTCGACTAATCGTTAGTGACGGTTAATCCCACTTAGGGATAAGATTCGGATTTCAACGGCTAAGAGGAGCGCAAGATCAAATGTTGTTCACCCAAGGTTAACGCAGGGATGCATCACCAAGACATGCATAATTGACTAGTTCTTCGGGTTAGGTATAACAAGGAGGCACTGAAGAACGCTCTGCCGAGCTTTGAAAGAAGGAACCCAGTTGCCAAAGCAATTGAACAATTGCCATAGCAATCAAGTTGCCTCAGCAATTGATCGCCTAGACTATTCATTCAAGCTTCACACCTCAATTCTCGATAACCCAACCTACTCTCTTCTCTGATTACAATCTTCTTTTATTTACTTGCGAGTTTATCCTTATTGTTCATCACAAATCTCCTATTACCATCATTTATTTCTCTTTTTAGTGCAAGAAGTTAGAATCTGAAGTTACACCAATCCCTGTGGATATAATATCTTTATATACTATAACTTGCGACGTGTACACTTGCACCAATTGCGAAGCACTCAAAACACACAACGAGTTTTTGATGTCGTTGCTGGGGATTGGCAATAATGACTTTGTTTTTATTTCTTGCATCTTTGTTTCTTTTATTTTCACATTTTATTTTTGTTTATTGGTTTCAAGGGGCTAACGTCTTGGGTTTTGCTTTTGTGTATGACCAGGGCGAGACCAACAACACAAGACTACCCATTTAAACACGGGCTAGAACGAGTTCTCTGTAGACGAAGACGTGAACAAAAAGCAGCAATGACAGATCCAATTGATGACAATCTGAATGCTAATAGCAACCAGAATGCTGAGGCAAGAGGAAGAGCTTTAGTTGTACAACCTTGTCAAGTAGGGAACAAACCCATCCGAGATTATCTAGAGGAAGATCTCAACGGTCTCACTACAGAAGTTTTCACACCTGAAATTGAAGTCGACCACTTCGAATTAAAACCAGTGATGTTCAATATGATCAATAAAATTGGTCAATTTGGCGGATCGACAACTGAAGATGCTAGACAACACCTCAAATCGTTCTTGGAAATTTGCAATTCATTTAAGCTACAAGGAGTCCATGCGGATGTTAAAAGGTTGAAATTATTCCCCTATTCACTAAGGGATAGGGCGAAATCGTGGTTGAATAGTATTCCATCCGGATCTCTAGAATCCTAGATAGATTTGTGTTGTGATTTCCTTGCTAGATTTAGTTCTACATATATGATTGATAAACTGCGTAACGATATTACTTCTTTTCGGTAGGCAGATGATGAGTCCATGTACGAGGCTTGGGAGTGCTACAATGTAACGCCCCGGTTTTGGGCTTAGAAGTCTTGGGCGTTGACCGGTCGGTCAAAGTGCTGTTCGAATCGTAAGAGGTTAAATTAGGAAAGCCTAGTTCGGGTTGCATTAAAAATATGGAAAAATGTTCTAAAATCATCTTTTAATATAATTAAGTGAACTGTGAAATCAATTTTGGAAAATGAGTTTTGGAAGGGTGACATTTTGGCTAGTGACCAAAATGTAATTTTCGCAAGTTTGGTGGCTGTTTTATAAAGGGTTGAAACTTTGAATCTTTAAGGAGCTATTTACCCAAAGGGAGTTTCTCCAGATTTTTCTAAGATATTTTGAGTTATAATTCTGATTTTAAAGTATATCAAAAGGAGGGAAAAGCCATTTGGCTAATTTCATAACTAACTTCTCTATTTTCTTTCTCTCTTTTTCTCTCAACCCAAACACTCCATTTCCAGAGATTTGATTCTGATTTTCTCACCTAAATTCCTCCTTTCAACTCTCATTTGATTCCTAATCATTGTATCTTCAAAACCTCTTCAATTGCTATTTGTTTCAACAAGGATTTTGATTCCAAAAAGAGGAGAAACTCAAGTTTGGAGGTAAGAACGTCCTTCTCCTCTAAACTATCAGTTCTTTACTGAAATTCCTAAGTTTTCAATCCTAAATTGATGTTTAATTAAAGGTTTTAAAGTGTTGAAATGGATCTTGGCTTATTATGCAAGATTTTGATGATTTTTGATGATTTTCGTTAGATCTGAGTAATCTGTGATTTGAGAGGTGTTTTTGATGTTAAATGATCTCTAAATTGATAAGGAATTGAGTTTTGATTGATGCAATCCCGGATAGGTTGAGTTTCCTAAGTTTAGCTTGTGTTTCAAGGTAGTTTTTGTGGAGATCTTGGTGATCTGATGTTGCTGGAGGTATAAGGTTGTTAATAGGTTGTTTTTAGATGTTTTATGATGTTAATGGAAGTGAGGTTTTGCTGGTTTATGGCTGGGCTTTGTTTAGAAGTGTTTTGGATGCATTTTCGGTTGTGTTTGGTGGCCGAAAATGGAGGTTGTATGAGAGCAGCGAGTTTAGGTGCTTTCATTGAAGCAATTAATGCATGATGATGCATTAATCCTCTGCTTTGATGTGTTGAAACAGGGGAGGCATCCTTGGATCCAAGAGTTGTTGATCCGGAGGCTTGATTTGGTGCTTTGGCTTGAAGTAAAGTGGAAATCGGTGAGTGAAGTTGGGTTTTCAGATTTTAAAACCAAGGTTTGAAGGTTTTGGGAGCTTAGTTTAAGTCTAAACAACTTTGCTAAGCTCAAGTGTAAGTTTTCGGAATTTCTCTCTAGTGGTGGCCATGATTTTGTTGTGATGCAAAATGGTGAAATGCATGTTTTAATTACTGTTTTGAAAGCATGTTTTAGCATGGTATTTACTGATGTTTTAAGCCATATGTTGAAGGTAACTCTAGGTAGGAGTTCCTTGATTTTATACATTGAAATAATGTGGTTTGATGCTTTGAAATGCATGATGAAAATGGCTTGGTTTAATGCTTTAAAACAGTGGATTATATGATGAAAAAGATGTATATTGGCAAGTGATGTTTTGAAAATGTTAAGGTCACTAAGGTGGTTAAAAGTCCTTGAGTGAGCCTTGTTACTTAAGAACATCAAGGTGGTTAAAAGTCCTTGGATGGTTCTTGTTGCGGACACTAAGGTGGTTAAAAGTCCTTAGGTGATCCTTTCCATGGTGTTTAAAAGTCCATGGGGCCAAGGTGTTTAAAAGTCCTTGGGGCCAAGGTGTTTAAAAGTCCTTGGGGTGATTCAAGCATTGGACACAAAGGTGGTTAAAAGTCCTTGTGTGGTCCTCATTCATGGTGTTTAAAAGTCCATGGCCAAGGTGTTTAAAAGTCCTTGGGGCCAAGGTGTTTAAAAGTCCTTGGGAAAGTTGTTGAACTTGTTTTAATAAATGAAATGTATCACTTGAGCCAATATGACATGTTAAGAATATTGTGAAGCATGAGATGCTTGTTTTAATGTTATGTTGAAGCATGAGATTGCTTGTTTTAAATATGCTTTTGAGCATGTGCAAAGGTTGATTATAAGCATGTTTTGTAAATGTTTTTAATTGCATTATTGAATGGTTTTTAAAGAGCATTCCTCACTAAGCTTTTGCTTACGCTCTCTCGTTTTCTTAATTCAATAATGCAGAGCACTAGAGTATCTTGAAGGGCAGCAAGAAGGGCAAGAGTTCAAGTACAAGTAGAGCTCAATGTATGGAAGGTTTTTGTTAAACATTTAGCTTTTGGATGATTTGGCAATGGGGGACCAATGTGTATGTTTTGGGAGGTGTTTGGAACTCCCTAAGTATGTTGAATGTTGATTTGAATGCTGGTTTTTGGATTGGATTCTTACATGCTTGTTGTGGAAGTTAATGCTTGAATAGCTAGCTTGTGTAGGAAGCATGCCTATAGAATTGGGGCTTTTTGCATGTGATGTTGTTTTGATGAATTGATGATGCAAATATGTTCTATATATGTTGAATTGCATGCTGGTAAAGTTTGGTAGCATTTGGAGCATGTTTGAGTGATCAATTGCATGTTTTGGTATGCTAGTTCGCTAAAATCTGTGCAGGCGTTTCGGAACAGTGTGCACCGTTTCGGAACGGGTGCCTGGAATGAACCCAGGGGTCCGAAACGGTATGCACCGTTTCGAAACGGTTTGGTCTCTGCCAGACCCCCGTTGCGGAACTGGTTTCGGAACGGCCCGTGTTTCGGAACAGGGTCAACCTGTTTCGGAACGGTCGACCGTTGGGGGCTGACATGGGCAGTTATATGTTTTGAAATGTTTGCGTTTTGGTCCTGAATCCTGTTTGTGCAATTGTATGAGTTTGAGAAGTCCTTTTGAGCTGAAATTTCACAGAGAAGCATGAAACCTGACTAATTTCAAGTTGGTAAGATTAATTTGGGTTAAGTCCTTTAATTTATCACAAATTACAATTTGGTCCCTAAAGTTGTAATTTGTTCAATTGGGTCCCTGTTTGATCTCTGATGTTTGTGATCCTTTAGTATGTTGTTTGTGTGATCACCACTAGGGTTAATGTGCATCTAGATAAGATTAAAAATAAAAAAAGGGTCGTTAATCAAGGTTGACTTTCGGGTTGACTTTGGTTTTCCCCGTGTGACTTTCTTAATTCGGGTCAACCGTCTAGGCCGGGTTAAGGGGGTTACATTTGGTGGTATCAGAGCTGAGTTCTCGAGTAATTGGGAACGTTTGTATGCATGATTGAAGTATGTTTGGCTTGTATGCTTGTTGTATGAAAGCATGTTCAGTGGTTTGAGATGTTGATGCTTTTGAGATGTATGCTGTGATGATGCATGATAAGGGTACCCATTGCCAAACAAAAGATAAAGAAATGATGTTGATTTTGAAAGAAATTGAGCTTGAATACTTGGAATTGCTTACCTTGCTGGTCCTGACTATGTTTTATTTGTATTGTTATGCATGGTAAAAGTATGGCACCACGTAGAGAGTTAAGGAGTAGCGTGAGAGCTACGACCCCGGATGGGAATGATGAGAATGCGGGTAGTGCTGTGTTACCTCCTCCTCCACCTGGTGGTGGTGGTGCTGAGGGAGGGAGAGCTGGAGCTGAAGCAGCTGGTGCTAGAGCTGCAGGACCTGAGGTTGGTCAGGGGCAAGCTATGCCTGATATGACGTTGCTGGTACAAGCTATTGCGGGTGCTTTCCGAGCAGCAGTAGCTGGAGCTCAAGGAGTTGGGCATCAGGGAGATGCTGGTGTTAGACTACCCTTAGAGCGTCTGCGCAGTCTTGGTGGGACTGAGTTTAGGGGTATGTCTGCTGAGAGGTCGGAAGCTTGGCTAGAAAGTACCAAGCGTATCTTGGGACAGATGAGCTGCACTGATGTGCAAAAGTTGGGATGTGTTGTGTCCTTGCTGCAAGGCGATGCTTATACGTGGTGGACGACCACAATCTCTGGAATGGCTGAAGCTGACATCACTTGGACATTCTTTCAGAATGCATTCAAGAGGAGATATCTGGGAGTGAGATATCTGGGTGAGAAAAAGCGTGAATTCATGACTCTGACCCAAGGGAGCATGAGTGTGGCTGAGTATGAGGTGCAGTTTGTGCGACTCAGTCAGTATGCACCGGAGCTGATTCCTGATGAGCGGGAGAGGTGCGAGAGGTTTCGTTATGGTCTCATAACGGAGGTAAAGATGTATGTGCTGGCCACTGAGTATGATGATTTTGATGTGTTAGTGGGCCGAGCAAAGGACATAGAGATGAATTTGAGTTTGTCTGCGAAAGGTGCTGGAGCAAGTTCTGGGAAGAGAGCTGCTGAGTATAGTTCCGGAGGTGGACGGAACAAGAGGGGGCGTGATCAGAGGTATCAGTCCTCAGCTAAGAGAGGTGGAGGTGCACCTTCTAGTGGTGGCAATGCTAGAGCTGACCCTAGTACTTGTTGGATCTGTGGTTCGCGTGGTCACTTGAAGCGTGACTGTCCTCGTGCTGTGAGAGAGGTGCAAGCTCCTGTTGCGGCAGCTGGTTATGAATGCTGGAATTGTGGTTCTGCAGACCACTTGAGGCGAGATTGTCCGAGGATGGCTGGTGGCCAAGAACGTGCTCCTGTTGTTGCTGCACCGCAGAGAGGTCGAGGGCGCGGCCGTGGTAATTTCCAGAGGCGAGAGGAAGGAGGTCGTGGAGTAGCCCATGTTGTGGCTATTCAGCCTGAGGGTGGAGGCCAGGCGAGAGTGTATGCTCAGCGCGAGGGAAGGAATGATGCAGATGTGATTGCAGGTACCTTTACTTTGCAATCCTTGTCATTGCTTTCTTTGATTGATTCTGGATCTACGCATTCATACATTTTGCGTGAGCATGCTGAATTGCTTAGTTTGCCTGTTGAGTCTTTGGATGTTGGTGTTCGTGTCACTAGTTCTTTTGGTGAAACTGTTGTGACTCGTAAGCTTTATAGAAGGTGACCTTTGGTTGTTCAAGAGCATGTCTTTCATGTTGATCTTATGGAGTTGCCCTTTTATGGTTTTGATGTGATCCTTGGTATGGATTGGCTTGCTGAGCATCGTGCTGTTGTGGATTGTGAGAATAAGCGGGTTTGTCTTAAGCTTGCGGATGATTATGAAGTGGTGGTGGTTGGTGAGAATGTGAAGTTTCTTGCCAATGTTGTTTCTACCTTGGAGGCGAGCAGGATGCTGAGGCAGGGTTGTGAAGCTTATCTAGCTTTTGTGATGAATCCTTGTTCTAAGGAGTTGAGGGTGCAAGATATCAGGGTTGTGAAGGAGTTTCCTGGTGTTTTTCCTGAGGAGTTGCCTGGTTTACCTCCTAATCGCGAGGTGGAGTTTGGAATTGAGCTGTATGAGAATACAACTCCTGTGTCCATTACTCCCTATAGAATGGCACCTAAGGAGCTGAAGGAGCTGAAGACGCAGTTGCAAGAGCTGCTTGATCGTGGTTTCATCCGGCCGAGTGTGTCGCCTTGGGGAGCGCCTGTCTTGTTTGTGAAGAAGAAAGATGGCACTATGAGGATGTGTATTGATTACCGTCAGCTGAACAAGTTGACTATCAAGAATCGGTATCCTTTGCCGAGGATTGATGATCTCTTTGATCAATTTCGGGGAGCTGCTGTGTTCTCTAAGATTGACTTGAGGTCAGGGTATTATCAGTTGAAGGTGAAGGATGTGGATGTGCCTAAGACAGCTTTCAGGACAAGGTATGGGCATTATGAGTTCCTTGTGATGCCGTTTGGTTTGACAAATGCTCCTGCTGCTTTCATGGATATGATGAATCGTGTGTTTCATGAATACCTGGACAAGTTCGTTGTGGTGTTCATTGATGATATCCTCGTGTACTCGCGTACTGAGGAAGAGCACGAAGAGCATTTGAGGATTGTGCTGCAAGCTTTGTTGGAGAATCAGCTTTATGCTAAGTTGAGCAAGTGTGAGTTTTGGCTTAGGGAGGTGGTGTTTCTTGGGCATGTGGTCTCAGCTGAGGGGATTCGTGTTGATCCTCAGAAGATTGAAGCGGTGATGAACTGGAAAGTTCCTAAGTCTGTTCATGAGGTCCGTAGTTTCCTTGGTTTGGCAGGATACTACCGGAGGTTTGTGGATGGTTTTTCCAAGGTTGCTGCTCCTTTGACGAAGTTGTTGCAGAAAGATGTTAAGTATGAGTGGACAGAAGCGAGACAGCATGCTTTTGAGAAGCTGAAGATGACTTTGACGCAAGCTCCTATCTTGATTCAGCCTGAGTCAGGGAAAGAGTTTGTGGTCTACAGTGATGCATCCTATGTTGGTTTGGGGTGTGTGCTGATGCAAGAGGGTAAGGTTGTGGCTTATGCGTCGCGGCAGTTGAAAGTGCATGAGCGCAATTATCCTACGCATGATATTGAGCTGGCTGCAGTGGTTTTTGCTCTGAAGATCTGGAGGCATTATCTGTATGGTGAGAAGTGTACTGTGTACACGGATCACAAGAGTTTGAGGTATCTGATGTCTCAGAAGGAGTTGAATCTTAGGCAGCGGCGTTGGTTGGAGTTGCTCAAGGATTATGATCTGACGATAGAGTATCATCCTGGAAAGGCTAATGTTGTTGCGGATGCCTTGAGTAGGAAGGTAGCTGTTGAGCTGAGAGCTATGTTTGCTAGCTTGAGTATATCGCGAGATGGTGGTCTTGTTGCTGAGTTGCAGGTGAAACCATCGTTGGTTCAGTTGATCAAGGATAAGCAGTTGTTGGATGATTCCTTGGTGTCTCATGTTCAGGATATCGCGGAGGGTAGACCTTCGGATTTCTGCTTTAATGAGGATGGAGTGTTGTGTTTTGGGAGTCGAATAGTAGTGCCTGCTGATGTTGAGTTGAGGCGTGCTATTCTGACTGAAGGTCATAGTAGTCCTTTTGCTATGCACCCTTGTAGTACTAAGATGTATCGTGATCTTCGTGATGAGTACTATTGGGTGGGTTTGAAGAAGGATGTTGCAGAGTTTGTGAGCAAGTGTTTGGTGTGTCAGCGAGTTAAGGCTGAACATCAGGTTCCTTCTGGTTTGTTGCAACCGTTGAAAATCCCTGAATGGAAGTGGGATAGGGTTACCATGGATTTTGTATCTGGTTTACCTTTGTCTCCATCGAAGAAGAATTCTGTTTGGGTGATTGTGGATCGCCTGACGAAGTGTGCGCATTTCTTGCCTGTGCATACTACGTTCTCTTTGGATAAGCTGGCAGAGCTGTACATTGCTGAGATTGTGAGGTTGCATGGTGTGCCTAAGTCGATCGTGTCGGATAGGGATCCGAGGTTCACATCGCGTTTCTGGTAGTGTTTGCATCAAGCTCTGGGTACAAGGTTGCATTTCAGTACATCCTATCATCCTCAGTCGGATGGTCAGTCTGAGCGAGTTATTCAGATTTTGGAGGATATGTTGAGATGCTGCGTGATAGAGTTCCAAGGTTCTTGGGAGAAGCATCTGCCTCTGGTTGAGTTCGCTTATAACAATAGTTATCAGGCGAGTATACAGATGGCACCTTATGAGGCTCTGTATGGGAGGAAGTGTAGGACTCCTCTTTGTTGGGCTGAAACTGGTCAAAAGTTAGTTTCGATGCCGGCTTTGTTGAAAGGAACCACCGAGAAGGTGAAGCTCATTTGTGAGCGGTTGAAGGCTGCTTCTGACCGGCAGAAATCTTACGCAGATTTGAAGCGTAAGGAGATAGAGTATGCGGTGGGTGATCGTGTGTTTTTGAAGGTTTCGCCTTGGAAGAAGGTGATGGGGTTTGGTCGGAAGGGTAAGTTGAGCCCTAGATACATTGGACCGTATGAGGTTGTTGAGCGTGTGGGTCCTGTTGCGTATCGGTTGAGGTTACCTCAGGAGCTGGAGAAGATTCATGATGTGTTCCATGTTTCTATGCTCCGGAAGTATAGATCTGATCCTTCGCATGTGATGCCTGTGGAGGAAGTGGTTTTGAATCCGGATTTGACCTATGATGAGGAACCGATGAAGGTTCTGGATTCGGATAGCAAGGTTCTTCGTGGCAAGACCATTGAGTTGGTGAAGGTGCTGTGGAAGCATCGCGGTGTTGAGGAAGCCACGTGGGAGCGGAAGGAAGACATGCTGAAGCAGTTTCCTTATCTCTTTCCTTCAGGTAAATTTCAAGGACGAAATTTCTTAAGGGGGGGAGAGTTGTAACGCCCCGGTTTTGGGCTTAGAAGTCTTGGGCGTTGACCGGTCGGTCAAAGTGATGTTTGAATCGTAAGAGGTTAAATTAGGAAAGCCTAGTTCGGGTTGCATTAAAAATATGGAAAAATGTTCTAAAATCATCTTTTAATATAATTAAGTGAACTGTGAAATCAATTTTGGAAAATGAGTTTTGGAAGGGTGACATTTTGGCTAGTGACCAAAATGTAATTTTTGCAAGTTTGGTGGCTGTTTTATAAAGGGTTGAAACTTTGAATCTTTAAGGAGCTATTTACCCAAAGGGAGTTTCTCCATATTTTTCTAAGATATTTTGAGTTATAATTCTGATTTTAAAGTATATCAAAAGGAGGGAAAAGCCATTTGGCTAATTTTATAACTAACTTCTCTATTTTCTTTCTCTCTTTTTCTCTCAACCCAAACACTCCATTTCCAGAGATTTGATTCTGATTTTCTCACCTAAATTCCTCCTTTCAACTCTCATTTGATTCCTAATCATTGTATCTTCAAAACCTCTTCAATTGCTATTTGTTTCAAAAAGGATTTTGATTCCAAAAAGAGGAGAAACTCAAGTTTGGAGGTAAGAACGTCCTTCTCCTCTAAACTATCAGTTCTTTACTGAAATTCCTAAGTTTTCAATCCTAAATTGATGTTTAATTAAAGGTTTTAAATGGTTGAAATGGATCTTGGCTTATTATGCAAGATTTTGATGATTTTTGATGATTTTCGTTAGATCTGAGTAATCTGTGATTTGAGAGGTGTTTTTGATGTTAAATGATCTCTAAATTGATAAGGAATTGAGTTTTGATTGATGCAATCCCGGATAGGTTGAGTTTCCTAAGTTTAGCTTGTGTTTCAAGGTAGTTTTTGTGGAGATCTTGGTGATCTGATGTTGCTGGAGGTATAAGGTTGTTAATAGGTTGTTTTTAGATGTTTTATGATGTTAATGGAAGTGAGGTTTTGCTGGTTTATGGCTGGGCTTTGTTTAGAAGTGTTTTGGATGCATTTTCGGTTGTGTTTGGTGGCCGAAAATGGAGGTTGTATGAGAGCAGCGAGTTTAGGTGCTTTCATTGAAGCAATTAATGCATGATGATGCATTAATCCTCTGCTTTGATGTGTTGAAACAGGGGAGGCATCCTTGGATCCAAGAGTTGTTGATCCGGAGGCTTGATTTGGTGCTTTGGCTTGAAGCAAAGTGGAAATCGGTGAGTGAAGTTGGGTTTTCAGATTTTAAAACCAAGGTTTGAAGGTTTTGGGAGCTTAGTTTAAGTCTAAACAACTTTGCTAAGCTCAAGTGTAAGTTTTCGGAATTTCTCTCTAGTGGTGGCCATGATTTTGTTGTGATGCAAAATGGTGAAATGCATGTTTTAATTACTGTTTTGAAAGCATGTTTTAGCATGGTATTTGCTGATGTTTTAAGCCATATGTTGAAGGTAACTCTAGGTAGGAGTTCCTTGATTTTATACATTGAAATAATGTGGTTTGATGCTTTGAAATGCATGATGAAAATGGCTTGGTTTAATGCTTTAAAACAGTGGATTATATGATGAAAAAGATGTATATTGGCAAGTGATGTTTTGAAAATGTTAAGGTCACTAAGGTGGTTAAAAGTCCTTGAGTGAGCCTTGTTACTTAAGAACATCAAGGTGGTTAAAAGTCCTTGTATGGTTCTTGTTGCGGACACTAAGGTGGTTAAAAGTCCTTAGGTGATCCTTTCCATGGTGTTTAAAAGTCCATGGGGCCAAGGTGTTTAAAAGTCCTTGGGGCCAAGGTGTTTAAAAGTCCTTGGGGTGATTCAAGCATTGGACACAAAGGTGGTTAAAAGTCCTTGTGTGGTCCTCATTCATGGTGTTTAAAAGTCCATGGCCAAGGTGTTTAAAAGTCCTTGGGGCCAAGGTGTTTAAAAGTCCTTGGGAAAGTTGTTGAACTTGTTTTAATAAATGAAATGTATCACTTGAGCCAATATGACATGTTAAGAATATTGTGAAGCATGAGATGCTTGTTTTAATGTTATGTTGAAGCATGAGATTGCTTGTTTTAAATATGCTTTTGAGCATGTGCAAAGGTGGATTATAAGCATGTTTTGTAAATGTTTTTAATTGCATTATTGAATGGTTTTTAAAGAGCATTTCTCACTAAGCTTTTGCTTACGCTCTCTCGTTTTCTTAATTCAATAATGCAGAGCACTAGAGTATCTTGAAGGGCAGCAAGAAGGGCAAGAGTTCAAGTACAAGTAGAGCTCAATGTATGGAAGGTTTTTGTTAAACATTTAGCTTTTGGATGATTTGGCAATGGGGGACCAATGTGTATGTTTTGGGAGGTGTTTGGAACTCCCTAAGTATGTTGAATGTTGATTTGAATGCTGGTTTTTGGATTGGATTCTTACATGCTTGTTGTGGAAGTTAATGCTTGAATAGCTAGCTTGTGTAGGAAGCATGCCTATAGAATTGGGGCTTTTTGCATGTGATGTTGTTTTGATGAATTGATGATGCAAATATGTTCTATATATGTTGAATTGCATGCTGGTAAAGTTTGGTAGCATTTGGAGCATGTTTGAGTCATCAATTGCATATTTTGGTATGCTAGTTCGCTGAAATTTGTGCAGGCGTTTCGGAACAGTGTGCACCGTTTCGGAACGGGTGCCTGGAATGAACCCAGGGGTCCGAAACGGTATGCACCGTTTCGAAACAGTTTGGTCTCTGCCAGACCCCCGTTGCGGAACTGGTTTCGGAACGGCCCGTGTTTCGAAACAGGGTCAACCTGTTTCGGAACGGTCGACCGTTGGGGGCTGACATGGGCAGTTATATGTTTTGAAATGTTTGCGTTTTGGTCCTGAATCCTGTTTGTGCAATTGTATGAGTTTGAGAAGTCCTTTTGAGCTGAAATTTCACAGAGAAGCATGAAACCTGACTAATTTCAAGTTGGTAAGATTAATTTGGGTTAAGTCCTTTAATTTATCACAAATTACAATTTGGTCCCTAAAGTTGTAATTTGTTCAATTGGGTCCCTGTTTGATCTCTGATGTTTGTGATCCTCGAGTATGTTGTTTGTGTGATCACCACTAGGGTTAATGTGCATCTAGATAAGATTAAAAATAAAAAAAGGGTCGTTAATCAAGGTTGACTTTCGGGTTGACTTTGGTTTTCCCCGTGTGACTTTCTTAATTCGGGTCAACCGTCTAGGCCGGGTTAAGGGGGTTACATACAAGGAGCTTTTACGCAAATTTCCCATGCATGTATTCCTAGATTGGACACAAGTGACCATGTTTTACAAATCACTAAACACACCGACGAAGATGATGCTAGATGCCACGGCAAATGGCATACTCCTAGACAAGTCACCGGAGGAAGCAATAGAGATCTTAAACAGGCTTGCCAAAAATGATTATCAGTTCCCAACTACTAGAAGGGGAATAGTCAGACAGAATGCCACGATAAATGTGCTCGATTCATCGCAATCTATTTCTGCACAGTTAGCTACCTTACCCAATTTGGTTAAGAATATGCAGTGACCTAGCAACACATAGGAGATTAAGGTGGTAGAATCATTTTTTGATTTATGTATTTGTAACCATGATTCTTCTGAGTGTCCGCAGAACCTGGAGTCCAACTTCTATGTTGGGAACTACAACTGAAACAACAATATGATGTCCAACACATTCAATCCAACCTAGAGGAAGCACCCCAATTTCTCATGGAGAAACCTGAACAACGCTATTAATCAGAACAATCAGAATACAAAAGCATCGGGATTCCATCAGAACATGCCACGGCAGCAGATGCCGCAGCAACAATTGACAACATCTAGTTCTTTGGAAAATTCTCTCAATGCTTCCTTGTTAAAAACTGAATCTTATACGGCTGAGAATAATAGTTTCATGAAAAGAACTGATGCTTTCATTAATAGGACTGAGATGAGATTATAGAACCATGAGGCAGCCTTAAAGTCTTTGGAAACGCAATTTGGGCAATTCGCACAGAATCTGAATACGAGAACACTAGGCGGTTTACCGAGTGATACTGAAATCAAAAAGAGAGTAGGCCATGAGCAATGCAAGGTAGTCACCACTCGGAGCGGTAGACAACTAAAGGAAGCTCATGCTTAGCCCACGAAGAACACTCAACCAGTAGAACAGTCCCCTATCTAGAATAATGAACCCAACAACAAAGCCTCAAACGGTATTGATGAATTAGTGATTTCCATGACAAGTTCACATGCCTCAACAATTCTAGAAGTTGTGGCAAGACCATCGATCAAATTCAAAACAAATGGGAAGGATGAGGAGATCTTAATTCCACCACCATTCCCACAGTAGTTGAAGCGACAGAAACAAGAATACCAGTTCAAGAAATTCCTTGACATCTTGAAGCAAGTCCACATCAACTTGCCATTGGTTGAGGCAATAGAACAAATGTCGAACTATGCTAAGTTCCTTAAAGACATTGTCTCTAAGAGGACTAGGTTAGGAGAATTTGAAACAATTATTGTAATGGAAGGATTCATGACCATGTTGCACAACCGAATGACACCCAAACTGAAAGATCCCGACAATTTTACAATACCATGTGCAATCGGAAATCACTATGTTGGGAAGGCGTTATGTGATCTTGGAGCAAACATCAACCTGATGCCTAAATTTGTTTTCCAAAGATCAGGAATCGGGAAGGCGAGACCTATGACAGTTATGCTACAAGTTGCGGAAAGATCTTATGTTCATTTAGAGGGGAAAATCGAAGATATATTGGTAAGAGTTGATAAATTTATTTTCCCGCTGATTTGATTGTTTTGGATTGTGAAACAGATGAGTTCGCGCCCATAATTCTTGGGAGACCGTTCCTAGCAACGAGAAGGACGTTGATTGATTTCGAAAGGGGAGAACTTATAATGCGGGTGAATGACCATCAAGTTAAGCTAAATGTGTTTGAAGCAAGCCGACGATCTAGAAGAATTCCAATCCATCCACACCACACCCGAATTTAATTTTGACGTGAAAGAGAATTGCATCGGCAATTGTTTTGCCGAATCAAAAGAACTTGTAGAGCCGATCGACGAAGAGCAAGATGAAGCAAACTGGATAGTAAGTCGACCGGGTAAATATTTCGAACCCTTGGATTACACAAGTAAGGAAGGTAAACTCGGAAAACTTTTTATTGAGCAACCCCCAACCTCAAATTGAAACCATTTCCATTACAATTAAAATATGCTTACTTGAGAACCAGTAACACATTGCACGTATTTAGTTCTTCTAAGTTGCAGCCTGAACAAGTGATAAGTGCCCAAAAGTCCTAGATTTTGACCCCTTTTTCATGGCAATTATCACTCAACCTACACCTATTTGACATGTATTATAGCCTTTCATGCATAGATTTCATCTTTTATGCCTTTGAGTTTATTATTCTGTTTATTATATGAAAAAGTACTATTTAATGCATGATTGGTAATCTTGCAGGGTGACCACTACTAGAGCAAAAGAATGTCGCTGCGGCATAGAAAGTAAGAGGGAAGATGAGGCAGAAGTAGCAGACAACCGACCCTGATCGAGCCAAGCCACAAGACAGCTTCTACTGAGGGAAGCTGAGGAAACCTTGCTGAGCATAACAGACCGATGTCGAGGTAGCAAGCCAGGTCGCGACAACATATTGCCAGAGGAAAAAAAGAGCAAAGTGGTAGCCGACTTGTAGAGCCTTTAACGCTGGATTTTTCTACACACTTTGTGTGGCAGTTGGAGCTCGAGAAGAGGAGGAAAACGTGGAAGGAAGTATAAAGTTAGACTCTTGGATAAAAGTGTTTATTGTAATAAATTAAAGAGATTTACATCTTTAATAAAGTCTAGTCCACGTACAACTTAACTTCCTCTCCAAGAAGGATTCATGCCTACACCTTCCCCTATATAAAGGCGTGTCGCCAAGATAACAAAAGAAGAGAAGACACGGGAGGAGAGAAGGCAAGAGAGATTGAGCTTAGGATTGGTTTCATTATGTTCTAAATTTTCTTAGGGTTAGGATTAATTTGTTTAATAGTTGTGTGAAAACTCTTTGTATTTAGTTTTTGTTCTTAATGCAATAAAAGTTAAGGTTTGCTTATTCTGGCTTTAATTATTTTTGCATTATACTCGGGAGAGGGTTTGTGAGATTATTCATTTGTTCAATATCGGGAGTGTTGAGCTCACGAAAGGAATAAGCATGGTTTTCGCCCCACGTGGTGTTAACTAATTCGGCCTAGGGATAGGTTAGAGTTTCAACGGCTAAGAGAAGTGTATGAACAATTGGTGTTTGCCTTTGATTCATGTAGGGAGGTATCATTAGAGTTCATTCATCAACCAGTGTTTCGTGCTTAGGGATAAGGAGGAACCATCCAAGGATGCTTTTCCGAACCTTAACCGCTTTTGCCCATGAGCAAGGGATTGTCGCGGCATGGATGTAGCCGCTGCCACCGCGGCAGGGATTTAGGTCACTGCCACAGCAGTATTGCGTTGTTGCATTCAAGACAGAAACGAAGTCAAGAGGATTGCACACTACGATACATTCTAATCCGACCCATCTTCTTATCTTGATCACTCTTTTACTTTATTCACTGGATTCTTTTAGTTTAGTTTTTTTTAGATTACCTTAATTCACTAAATTAATCTGTGTTTTTACTTTCTTTATTTTGCAGTGCAGGGGAATATAACCGAAGGTAGAGTACCAATCCCTTTGGAGACGATACTCGTATACTTATCTCTATATTACTTGCGTCGTGTATACTTGCACAAATTGCGGAGCACTATGTACACGCAACAACAAGAAATGAGGTTGATTGACATGTTGATGCTGCACAAAAATGCAATAGGTTGGACAATCACAGACTTGAAGGAAATTAGTCTGACGGTATGTATGTACAAAATCTTACTGAAAGACGATCATAAACCCTCAATTGAGGTGTAAAGAAGACTTAACCCCGCCATGAAGGATGTCGTGATGAAAGAAATCATCAAATGGCTTGATGTTGGTATCATATATCCTATCTCCAAAAGTACATGGGTAAGTCCAGTACAATGTGTACCGAAAAAAGGAGGTATAACTGTGGTAAGTAACGAAAGCAATGAACTCATCCCAACTAGGACTGTTACCAATTGGAGGGTTTGTATGGATTACTGTAAGTTAAATAAAGCTACTAGAAAAGATCATTTTCCCTTACCCTTTATTGACCAAATGCTTGACAGTCTTGCAAGTAAATCTTTTTATTATTTTCTTGATGGTTACTCAGGTTATAACCAAATCACCATAGCCCCAGATGATCAGGAAAAGACCACTTTTACATGCCCATATGGTACATATGCATGTCAAAGGTTGTCGTTTGGATTATGCAATAGTCCAGCAACCTTTCAAAGATGCATGATGACATTTTTCTCTGAAATGGTTGAAGATTTTCTTGAAATCTTCATGGACGATTTCTCGGTATTCGAAGATAGCTTTGACAATTGTCTCGGTAATTTGGAGAAGGTATTAGCGCGATGTGAAGAATCCGAACTAGTGCTCAACTGGGAGAAGTGTCATTTTATGGTGGATGAAGGTATCGTGCTGGGTCATAAGATCAAATCCAAGGGAATCGAAGTGGATAGAGCCGAGGTGGACATGATTGAAAGATTGTGTCCACCAAATTCAGTCAAAGGAATCCAAAGCTTTCTTGGACATGCAGATTTTTACAGAAGGTTTATTCAAAAAATTCTAAGATCTCTAAACCCTTGTGTAACTTGCTTGAATAGGACCAAGCTTTAAATTTTGATGATTCTTGTGCCCAAGCATTTGAAGCTTTGAAGAATCTACTTGCCAGGACACCCATTTTCGTTCCACCTGATTGGACCTTAGCTTTTGAACTCACGTGTGACGCAAACGACTTTGCAGTAGGAGCCGTTTTAGGCCAGCGAACATGTAAAATTTTCCATGTGATATATTATGCTAGTGAAACTCTTAATGATGCTCAATTGAATTAAACCACAACAGAAAAAAAAATTACTAGTAGTGATTTTTGCATTTGACATGTTTTGCTCCTATTTGATCGATACTAAGGTAATTGTTTATACTGACCACTTGGAAATAAAGTACTTATTTTCTAAGAAAGATGACAAACCTCGTTTAATTCATTGGATATTACTTTTACAAGAGTTTGGCATTGAAATTAAGGACATGAAGGGGTCGGAGAACCAAGTTGCTTACCATTTGTCATGACTAGAACGCGATAATGAAGATGACACCAATATGGAGATCCATGATGCATTCCTGGATGAGCAGATGTTAGTTGTTTTGACAATACAATGGTATGCACATCTACTTAATTTCCTTGTTTGTGATATTTTACCTTATGGCCTTACTCACAAAAAAAGAAGTGATTCCGACATGAAGCTAAGCACTATTATTGGAATGAGCCTCTTTTGTTTAAACGATATGCAGATCAGGTGATACGACGATGTGTTCTAGAAGAGGAGCAACAAAACGTGTTGTGTCAATTCCAGTTCTTACCTTACAGAGGACATTTTGGAGGAACTAGAATAGTAGCCAAAGTTCTGCAATCCAGTTTTTACGGGCCTACCCTTTACAAGGATGCCAACGATTTCTACAAGGGATGCGATCGTTTTCAATGAACGGGAAACATAACAAGACGACATAAGATGCCATTGCAGAACATACTCGAGGTACAATTGTTCGATGTGTGGGGCATCGATTTCATGGGGCCTTTCTCATCTTCCTTTGGTAACCCCTAAATCTTACTCGCCGTAGTCTATGTGTCTAAGTGGGTTGAGGTGGATGTAGATCCCAAGAATGATTCAAAGACAATGCAACAATTTTTGCAGAAGAACATATTCATACGGTTCTGTATGCCAATGGCAATTATCAGCGATGAAGGCAAACATTTTGACAATAAACTTATTGCCAAGATGTTACAGCATTTTTGAGTGACCCATAAAGTTGCCATAGCATATCACCCATAGACTAATGGGCAAGCTGAATTTTACAACCGTGAATTAAAGTCTATCTTTTACAAGGTTGTTAATCCTTCACGAAAGGATTGTTCTTCGAGAATTGATGATGCACTTTGGGCCTAATAGACAACTGTAGAACCCCCACACATCCCAACAACAACATACTAGACGCCTTTAGGCATGTCACCTTACAGACTTGTCTATGGCAAGACTTGCCACCTTTTTGTGGAGATTGAGCATAATGCTTATTGGGCTATCAAAACCGTTAATGTGAATTGGGAAAGTGCAGGGCAAAAGCTTCTAGTAGACCTTAATGAGATTGAAGAATTTTGTGTCGTAGCTTACGACAATGCCAAGATTTACAAAGAGAAAACAAAACGTTGGCATGATAAAAGGTTGTTGCCACGACAATTTTTCCCAGGGCAACTAGTACTACTTTTTAATTCTCGATTAAAGCTTTTTTCGAGAAAATTGAAATCAAGATAGTCCGTGCCTTTCGAAGTAGTAAAACCTTTCTCCCAAGAAGCTGTTATAATCAAGTCCACTGTCGACGGACATGAATTTAAAGCTAACAAACAACGATTGAAGCATTATGTTGAGATGTTTGTTTTGATATAATTATAGAAAAATTGTTTTGGACTAAATTAAAAAGGTTTCAAAATGTTTATAAGTTCAAACAACTTGAAAATATGTTTGATAGTTTTTATAAGGATTTGGAATGATTTAAAATGACTTACAAGTAGCCAAACCTGAGTTTTCCAAGCAACCGTACCGATACGATATACCCTCTATCGATACGCTTTAGGGTTTCAAGCTAAAAGAAATTTTTAGTAGCCAAAACCCATACCGATAGGGTTTGTTCGTATCGATATAGAACAGAGTCTTATCAATACGCTTTGTAGCATACATATACAGTTTTAACTACCCCTAACAGCTAGTTTCCCAATGGTCATTTGAATTGCAGGTCGTATCAATACGCTCACATGCGTATCGATATGCATCAGCTGAGAAGAGCTCAACAACTAGTTTTGAAGAAGGGCATACTGATACAGCTACCCGTGTATCGATACGAATAGCTCCAAAACTGCATTTATTGTGGTGAATAAAGGCCCCAACGGCTCGAATTCAACCCCAACTATCTCCAACGACTAAGAACTAAATTTGTAATATATAAGGGACCTCCAAGCATCTATGGAATACTAATGATTTATTATCAACAACATTATGATGCAAAAATTGTCTTAGTACTCAATTTGTCAAATTTCTTGTATAGACAACACTTGTGAGTTTAATTGTAAATGTATGCTCAAGTGTATTAGAATTTGGGTGAGTGCTTAAGAGTGCAAACATACACCTAGTGAGAGGGATTTTGTTTTCTTTGAATTATATTTGTAAAAGAGTGTATGATCTAGCTTTGGGTTAGAAAGCTTTGATCAGTTTGTAACGATTTCCTTCTAATCCTAGAAAATGAGAAGAATTCTTAGTGAATTGGTTGAAATCCTTGGTGGGGATCTAAGGTGGTGGATGTAGGCTTTGGTTAGAAAGCCGAACCACTCTAAATCTTGTGTCAAATTCTTTCATCTTTTTCTTCCACCATAATCATCCAAAAACACCACTTATCCACCACTTGGCAAGCATTTCGATTGTGATTATCGATCATAACAATTGGTATCAGAGCAAGGCTCAATCGAGAAGGTTTAACCACATATTGAGACGATCTAAAAGCTCAATCAACAAACAAGTCAACCGGGGATAATTAACGCAATCAATCGTTAAGACAACATTCTTCAACGGTGAGCATTACGCCTATTGGAAGAATAAGATGATGTACTTCATCAAGGCCAAGGACTACCATCTATGGGATCTTGTTGAAGATGGACCGTTCGTGCCTCAAAGAAGGAAGACGGATTGGAATGTCAATGACAAGAATATGATGGAGCTTAATTGCAAGGCTTTGCACATTCTTTTTTGTGCTTTTGGCCCGGATGTATATGCAAAGACATGTTCTTGTGAAAGTGCCAAGGAAGTATGAGACAAGCTTGAAGCTACATACGAGGGAACAAACGAAGTAAAGGAGATCAAGATCGGATTTCTCAACTTTGAGTATGAGAACCTCAAGATGAACCTGAAGAAGACATCACGAGCATGTTGGATCGATTCTCCACAATTGTCAATAAACTCAAAGGATTTGGAGAGGAGATTCCAAAAGACAAGCTCATTCGAAAGTTGATTTATTCACTTCCTAAATCATGGGAGAGTAAGACGTCGACTATCATCGAATCCAAGAACCTAAAGGAGCTCAAACTTGATGAGCTAATTGGGTCCCTTCTTACACATAAAATGATGTTTACACCCTTGAAGATGGAGAAGGTGAAGAAGATCAAAGAGCAAGGCATTGATCTTATGTGAGGTGGAAAGTGAAGATAAAGAGATAATTCATCTCTTCAAGAAATGTGCCCGATTCATGAAGAGCAAAATGGAATAATCCAAGCATGAATCGAAGAAGAAGAAGAAGAGTGCAAGCTCTTCAAGCCATAAGAAGAAGGCCTATGTGGCTACTTGGAGTGATGATGACTCTAGCGATAATGAACAAGCTAACCTTTGCCTTATGGTCATCTAAGAAGATTCAAGGGTAACTTCTAATTCATCCACTTCAACTTCTTATTCTTTTGATGAATTACAAGATGCATATGATGATTTGGTTTTATAGGTTAAAAATCACATTTAGAAAAACAAGAAAGTAGTTTCAAATTTGAAAATTCAAAATGATCTGATTTCTAAAACCAAAATTGAACTTGAAGCAAAACTCAATAAGTTTGAAAAAAATGTGTTGATTTACAAAATTTGCTTTATAAAGTTCAAGAGGAAAAATATTTGTGTTCCAAAGAGCTTGAAAAGAAAACCAATTTCAGAAAATCAATTTTTTATCAAAGCCAATCTAATGCCTCTAGATTTTTAAATGTAAATGTTTTAGAATATTTGGGTCCCAAAAGAACTAATTACTTCAACTAAAAAGGATGAAATTGAAAAATGGATTCATAAGGGGACTAAATTATGTGCTGCTAACGCTTATAGATCCAAAGCAATTTGGATACCAAAACATTTGTGATTGTCTTGTTTTAGGTGTGATAAAAATTGGTCAATAAAGTACAACATAGAGGGGGAGCTCCATACACACATGGAAGATCACTTAAAGAAGGAAGGCTTCACATCCTCCCTTTGGTTCAAGTGGTAAAATTAATTATTTGAATTTATTTGCTTTTTATTTGATTTATTTACTTTAATTGAACTAGATAATCATATTTGTTGGACTAACCATTTGATGATGCTTTGAGTAAAGGGAGCCATTTTAAAACCAAAATTCTTATCTTTGTCAAAATCTTTTAAACCTCCATTGTTATTTTGAACTTAAAGTCATTTAAATTCTTTTTGATATAATAAAAAGGGGGAGAAATGGTTTGAAAAATTGATTTTTCAAGTGAATAAGAGGGAGCTTTAACTACATTTCATTTACAAATCTCCTATTCAAATTTTTAAATGCTAAAGGGAGAATCACAAACAATTTTTCAAGTTGATTTTCTTATATCAAAAAGGGGGAGATTGTTGAGATGTTTGTTTTGATATAATAATAGAAAAAATGTTTTGGACTAAATTGAAAAGGTTTCAAAATGTTTATAAGTCCAAACAACTTGAAAATATGTTTGATAGTTTTTATAAGGCTTTGGAATGATTTAAAATGACTTTCAAGTCGCCAAACCTGAGTTTTTCAAGCAACTGTACCGATATAGCATACCCTATATCGATACGCTTTAGGGTTTCAAGCTACATGAAGATTTCAGTAGCCAAAACCCGTACCGATACATAGCAGAGTGGTATTGGTACACTTTGTAGTATATTGATACGGTTTTAACTACCCCTAATGGCTAGTTTCCCAATGGTCATTTAAATTGTAGGTCGTATCGATACGCTCCGAGGCGTATCAAAACGCATCAGCTGAGAAGAGCTCAACGACTAGTTCTGAAGAAGGGCGTACAGATACGACTACCTGCGTATCGATACGGACAACTCTAGAACTGCATTTATTGCGGGAAATAAAGGCCCCAACAGTCTCCAACGGTTAGGAACTCAATTGGGAATATATAAGGGACCTCCAATCATCTATGAAAGACTAATGATTGATTGTCAACAACATTATGATGCAAAAAATTTCTTAGTACTCAATTTGTCAAATTTCTTGTATAGACAACACTCGTGAGCTTAATTGTAAACGTATGCTCAAGTGTATTAGGATTTAGGTGAGTGCTTAAGAGTGCAAACATGCACCTAGCGAGATGGATTTCGTTTGCTTTGAATTCTCTTTGTAAAAGAGTGTTTGATCAAGCTTTGGGTTAGAAAGCTTTGATCAGTTTGTAACGGTTCCTCTTAATCCTAGAAAAGGGGAGAATTCTTAGTGAATTGATTGAAATCCTTGGTGGGGAGCTAAGGTAGTGTATGTAAGCTTTGGTTAGAATGCCAAACGACTCTAAATCTTGTGTCAATTTCTTTCATCTTTTGCTTCCACCACAATCACCCAAAAACACCACTTATCCACCACTTGACAAGCATTTTGGTTGTGATTATTGATCCTAATACATTATGTCAGCACCCATGTAGAGCGCGACAAGGAAATAGTTGCTTTAGGAGATGCATGAATATGCTCTTATTTAGCATTTATTTTTCGCAGTTTTTTAAAATTTTAGACTTTTTCTTTTATTTTTGGATTTTAGTTTTAGTTTTATCTTTTGTTTTTATTTAATTTTTATTCCTTAGGATATTTTTATTTAGTTTTTATCCTTATCTCTTCTTATTATTTTCATTTCGTTTTTATCTCTCAATCTTCATTATTTTATTTATTTCACATTTATCTTTTTGTTTTGAATTTTAGGATGAGAGTTCAAAAAGAGGAGAAGTTGGATTAAAGATAGAGTCTATCCTTTGGAGTGGATAATGGGCTGATTTTGAGGGATTAAAATACCCATTTAAAATGTTTGTCTTTACCCTCAATATTTACCATCAACCCTAGCCGTCAAAACACTTTACCTTCCCCCAATCATCATGTAGAGTGTCCATGAGTTCTATATTTTGTACACATTCCTGCCCGTATTATTGATGTTCTTAAGCTCATTTAGGCATATTTAGGTGCATTGCATGCATTATAACAGTGTCTTCTCTTTTACCATGCTTCCATTGAATATTTTATGTTTGGTTGAGAAAAGTTATCGTTTTAGTTTAGTTTATATTTTTAGGTGTTGTAGCAAGGGAAGGAGAGGAGAGGACAGGAAAGCTGGAACAAAAGGAGTTGTATTGAAGCAGCTCCAGATGCCTCCAAGGATGCTGCCGAAGCAGCATTGCCGCCAAGTGCTGCCCGGGCAGGAGTTACACCGACTTAGCCAAGATGGGTCGCGATTTAAAGAGAGCAATTTCCTAAGCCCAATGAGCCTAGTCTTGCAATCTTCTAAAGCTTGTATCAGCCGGTAGAGCTGATCCTAAACCGATAAGTAGGAGCACTTATCCTTACTTGCGAAGGAAGGCAACGTCCAAAGAGTTCATATTTAAAGTATAAAGGAGTCTGTATTTAATGTAATTTACTTTTAGAACTCCTACTTCAAGGAGGACTCAAACTTAGGCCATGAGCCATATATATACCCAACGTATGAGAGGGTATAGGGGCATGATGATAATGAGGGTGAGGGTATGCGAGCCTGAGCAGCCGCACAACGAGATGTAGTTAGATAGGTTGGAGTTGTTGGGGGTCGCAGCCCAACTCTCCTAGGGTTTAGGCGCGTGTATGTAAAGTAGTTTGAGGGAAACAGTTGTAATAGTTTTGAGTTGTTTTCAATAAAATTCCAAAGTTTGCTTAATCTATGCTCTTTGTTCTTTCAATTAGTCTACACCAGTTAGTTGAAGAGAAAATCCATTTGTCGGGCACAAAAGTGCTGTTGGAGTATGCCCAAAGACCAATCATATGATGATTGAATAGACATACTATTTTACTAGATTTATCAAGTAATGGCATTGCCGTTATTATCATTTGGTATGTTTCTGTGCATCAAACTAACCATTGGATAATAATGTCCATACAATAATACGATTATTGTTAAATAGGATTCTTAGTTGAATATTATTACGGGTATGGACAATAATAATATATAAAGACTAATATGTGGTTGATGACAAGCGTTGTCATTGACATATAGATGTCAAAATCAACACATAAGTATTTGTTAGAGAACAACATACTGGATTGACCCGCTATGAGCATGTTTCTTGGGTAATTATGTCATAATCACAACATTGCTCATGATAAACATATGTATAATCCTCAGACTTGAGATCAACATGATTTCAACAAAAAGATTTTCGTATTTTGACATAGTCAAACATGTGTCGTAACTGACTACATTATAAAGACTGATGATTGGATACGTGATGACCTGTGTAGTGAAATATGGTTGATCAAGAAAGGATTTGTCCCTCCTACATAATGAGAGAAATATCTTCGGTCACTTGATTGAGTGAGATTAGAAAATGCATGGTCATGCTCGAATATTATGATATGAGATATCATAGAGATTCATTTATCATAATCTACTCAAGACATCAAGAAACACTAGATAGAGAACGCAAGTGTGACTAACCCATGACTTGTGCTCATCTAAGATATAAAGCACAAAAGGATGAAATACATAAAGGAAGTTTATTCAGGAATTAGGAAAGTCAAACCATGACTTCATGCAACTTAGGTAGCAATGATGTATTGCTAGATGCCACTCATTCTTTATAAAATTAGAACAGTTCTAATTTTGCTGCTAACGTTGCATGAACCTACAAGGGTCACACCCTTCGAATGAAACGAACAAAAAATTGGAAACCATACTCCCTATTTTAGGGAGGTTGCCGAAAATCCCCTATGGGATAGAGGAAATCGACAACTCCCTTAAATGAGAATAATATTGGATAAATATTGTATTTATCAAATATTATTTAGAGTATGGAAAATATTTAGAGACTTAAATATTATAAAATAAGATTCTAGAAATTTAAGTATATATTTGGAATTTATATAATTCCAAGTTTATGTAGAATTAGATTCCACATAATTAAAAATATATATTTAAATATATTTAAATCCAAGTAAAGATAGAATGAGATTCTATATAATAAAATATATATATATTTGGATTAAATATAATGTATATTTAAATCCATGTTTTATGTAGAATAAGATTCTACATAATTAAATATATATATTTCATATAATATTATTAAATATAATGTATATTTAATATAAACCAATTTCAAGTAGAATTAGATTCTATGAATTTTGGTTGAACTTGGATTTAAGGAATTCAACTAGAATTAAGTCTCTGAATACTATTTAAAGGGACAAGGGGTAGCAACCAAATCATCCCTATTCTTCCTTGCAAATTTCGACATATCCCTGGGAATTCCCCTCTAGAATTTTCGACAAGTCCCAGATTTCTTCTGAGAAGCTATTCGATATTTTTCTGGTGTTCCTCTTGCCCCCTGGAAAATTCTTGGCGATTTCCTAGTTCGAATCTAAGTCCCGGTAGAACCCCTGGTTGATTTCAAACTCCCTCAAGAATCCCTGGAGGGATTTCGACTTCTCCCTGGAAGGTGTTCAAACCTGTCGAAATTTATCCCTAAGTGTTAGGGAGGCGGAAACTTTGTTCGTTTTGTTCGGGTGGACTCCGTAGAGGTCGTTGCGAACCTATGATGATTCCGGTTTTACTTGACGTGGTTATTCCGACATACCGTCGGTTTTCCAGTTTCCAGAGTTTTAAAAGGTAACTCTTCATCTTTTCACCCCGGATTCGTTCTTGTACATGGATCCTGGCTGGATTACGTCGGATTAATTTTTCCGCTGCGCCACGGGGCGTGCCGACGTGATCCAACAAGTGCAAGGCTTAGAAAGGGTTAAGCACGGTCACAACATGCAAAGGCGTGACTAACTTGGTTCCACACTAGTCCACAAGTTTCAGCGGCTAAAAGGGATCACCAATCGAATGAACTTACATGTGTTAGGTTGACACTCAGATTGCTAGGTATTGCTTACATCATGCGAGTGTTCGACCATCCTAACCTAGAAATAGGAGGGATCACTGTCGACTATCCCGCCGAACTTTAGAGTGTCTGCCAACCTTGCCGCCAGGACTTCTTTCCGTTCAACCTGCCGAGGCAATACACTCCTGCAGTGGCAGTGACCTGCTACGGCCACATGACAAGGTTGTAGTTTGCCGCCCGCCATCCCGCAGAGGCAACAATTCATGGCAGCGCAAAACATGCTTAGACTATACAATGCAGTCCACATGCTACTGAGCTGCATTTGTCTCACCCAATCTATCGCCCAATCTCTCCCTATCATTCCTCTCATCACTATCTTTATTTTATTTGTGTTTTTATATTTCCACATCATGAGATTTAACTACGCATTTACTAAATCATTGTGCAGGAAGCCATTCATAGGAGCTACTCCAATCCTTGTGGGAGACGATATTTTTTATACTATAACTTGACAAGAGTGTGCACTTACGCTCAGAAATAGAGAACACCTAGACGCTCTACACATCACTAGTTGCACACCACCCCAATCCATTGCTTTGCTTCTTTTCTTTCCTTTCCATTTTTCTTTCTTTCTTTTCTTTCCCTAGTCGAACATCACCCATCATCTTTCCCATATTTTCACTCCACCATTAAACCTCAACTCCATCTTTCTACATTTACTCCCATCACCTTTGAACTCTCAAGAATTCTTTTCATCTTCTTTGTTTTCTTTTTCAATCACAACCCAACACCCCAATGGCCAAGAACCTCAAAACCATGGCCAAACCAAGTTCTTTCAAAGAAGTCGAACCATAATTCCGCCGGTATGCAACTCAAATCGTTGAAGATCAATACAATGCCAAATTTGCAAGCCAAAAAGTATGAGAAGAACAAGGATTTGAGTATACCTTATGCAGCAAGACTATCGGCCTCGATGATTCCATCTTTCAAGTGATCGACCATCACAAATGGCAAATCTTTTACCAACAACCAAAGCCCGACAACGTTACATGGGTAAGAGAATTTTATTCCCATTTTTTGACCCTAACAACCCTTGCATCCATGTTCGTGGAAGGGAAATCCTCATTGATGCCAATACCATCAACATTTATTTTGGGGTCTACGTTGCGCAAGATGAGCACAAGGCCTTTGTTGATAACATATTGGCTGACGAAGTAGAAAAGGTGTTTAAGGAGCCTTGAAGGGAACGGTAAATCGAATATTGTTAAAACTCGAGGATAAATTGTGGAACAATTTTATTAAGACAAGTTTAATGCCTTCTACTCATCACACCACAGTTTCTTATTCTCGTTTTATGTTACTACACTCTATTTTTCACAAGCGATCAATTAACATTGGCATGATTATTTTTGATGAAATCTATGCTTGTAGTAAAAAAGATGTAGGGGCACTCTTCTTTCCAAGCTTGATCTCCCGATTGTGTGAGAAGAAGTACGTGCCGCTTGACCCAACGGACGAGAAATTGATTGCAAATAAAGGGTGGAATCGAATTCAATATATGCGGATAATGGAAGTAGAACTTGAAAAAGAACCAACTTCAACACAAAAACCCCCTGCTCCAACAATTTCCAGGGCAACTAAATATGTCGCGGCAAGTTCTTATGCCCCAACAAACGAACCTGCCTCGACTAGCATGGACAAGATCGTCGAACTACTTCACCCTCTTTCGCAACGATTGGAACAGATGGAGGCCTGACAACTGATTCTAATGCGGTATATGAAAGATCGAGATGTAGCCATCATACGAGTCATTTTGGAGAACTATCCCGATAGTACCGTTCCTTTTCCAATTTTCCCTGCTGAACTCGTTGCTTTGGCAATTGTAGATGCCGCGGCAACTGCTGCACCACCAAAAGGTAAAGAACCTATGACTGAACCTACTCTTACTGAATCACTTCATGGATTTACAAATTCAGATGAGTCTCTTTTATGCACCAATGAAATCACCACCAACCGCACCATAAAAGTCGAAGCGTAAAGCTTCTAAAATCGAAGAGGTTGTACAGGAGGATGAACCGAGCGATGAGGTTTCGGAAGTACGGGTTCAGGTTACACCACCAGCCACACGCCATCAACTATTGTGAGCCGGAAAACGGATCAAGCCAATGGCTCGAAGAAAACTCATCATTCGAGGTGACGACCTCTCCGACTAACTCATTTTCATTATGTTTCATTTTTATTTTGTGTAATTGCATGCATTGAGGACAATGCTTCTCTTGAGCTTGGGGGTCTTGTTTTTATTGTTATATTGTTCCATTATTGGCATTTTTAATGTTAGATTGTTGTGCTAGTTTGCATTCATATTATATACTTTACATATAGTTACATGTGTTACTTGTCATATCTTCTACCGGATTAAACTGTCTAGACCTTTTGAAAATCTGATGATGAAATTGCCACTGCACTTAATTGATAAAATCCTTCAATCTAGGATATGCATAGAAAGCACTTAGAATCTTACTATGATATTGAATTTTATCTGACATTGTTGTGACTTATCGATTACGAGGGACTTAGTGAACTTAGCTTACTTAAAAATTAAACTTAAAAATTTGAGCTAGAGGTGCCTATTCGGTTCTAGCCTCAAATAAAATTGGATTTAAAAAACTTCTTGCTAGAGGTGCCCAAAATCGGCTCTAGTTATCACACATTAGAAATTGCTAGAGGTGCCCAAAATTAGCTCTAGTTAATTAACATTAAAACAAGAAATTGTTTACTTTGCTAGAGGTGGCCGAAATTGGCTCTAGTAAACTTAAAAAAACACTGAAGATTAAATTGACAAAATATCTTGTTCACATTTAGACCCTAGTAGTTGACTTGTGTACAACTCCACACACACATAGTCACGAGCATTATAGTCCAATTCCGAGTAATTTCTGTGCTATCCAAAAATTGAACATATCTTGTGCCTAGGTTCTGAGGATTATAGTCCAATTCTGGGTAATTTCTGTTCAAAGCATGTTTTTGATGGTAGAAGCCTCGGTAGGTAATTGTTAGTTTTGCATTGCTTGAGGACAAGCAATAGTTCGAGTTTAGGGGGTGTGATAAGTGTGTAAAAGTACCATATTTTCTACCCTTTTTCTCATAATTATTGTTAGATTTAGGCTCATATTAGTTGCATTTTAGACATTCATGCATAATTACATGGTTTCCTTCACATAATTACTTGATATCACCTTTTGGTTGGTTTTTTAGGAAAGATATTGTTGGTGTGTCTTATTTGGTGTAGGACAGAATTGCCGTAGAAAGCAGGGAATTGTCGTAGCAATTGAGGAAAGATTATGAATAGCTTGTCGTGCTGATTGCCATAGCAAACTATGACCGGATAAATCCACCTAATTCAAGATAAAGAACGAAGAGATAAGGATAAATCCCAAAGAACTAGATTTTTACGCAAAAAGTTCAATTGAGATTTAAACTCAGTTTTATGAGGATAAAGATAAAATAGACATATTATTTCTTTTATTCAATTTAATTCCAACTTAAACTTATCCTTATCAACTATGAATCAGATCAAATAATTTACTACAAATAGAGACAAAGTCGCAAGATCTAGAGGGGAGACGAGAGAAAAAAGGGTTGATCAAAGAATTCATCTTCTTCCTCATTGTTTTTGTGCGACTCATGTTTGGGAATATTTATTTTGTGTTATTTTTACACCCAGCAATGAACTAAATTTAATTGTCTTAAGTTATTGGGTTCTTGTGGTTGTGAAAACGTTTGGATTGTTTAGGTTTTAAGTTTG
Source organism: Hibiscus tridactylites (assembly GCA_958450335.1). Taxonomy (NCBI): domain Eukaryota; kingdom Viridiplantae; phylum Streptophyta; class Magnoliopsida; order Malvales; family Malvaceae; genus Hibiscus; species Hibiscus tridactylites. The sequence continues at coordinate 44,822,254 of OY288290.1, read as the reverse complement.
CAATTTAATTCAAAGTTTGTTCATTCTTGGTTCTTTAATTTATTTCGAGTGAATTAGGATAGGATCTTGAAAGATATCCATTTATCTAATATCGGGAGAGTTAGATTCATGAAACGAATGAGCATGATCTTCACTCGACTATTCGTTAGTGAAGGTTAATCCAACTTAGGGATAAGATTTGGATTTCAACGGCTAAGAGAAGCGCAAGATCAGTTGTTGTGCACCCAAGGTTTACGCATGGATGTATCACCAAGGCGCGTACAATTGATTAGTTCTTCGGGTTAGGGATAATAATGAGGCACTGAAGAATGCTCTACCAAGCTTTGAAGGAAGGAACCCAGTTGCCACAACAATTGAACAATTGTCATAGCAATCAAGTTGCCTCAGCAACCGATCACCTAGATTATTCATTCAACCTTCACACCTCAATTCTCAATAACCCAACCTACTCTCTTATTTGATTAAAACTTTCATTTATATACTTGCAATTTTATCATTATTTTTCATCTCAAATATCCTATTACCATCGTTTATTTCTCTTTTCAGTGCAAGAAGTTAGAATCCAAAGTTACATCAATCCCTGTGGAGACGATATTTTTCTATACTATAACTTGCGACGTGTACACTTGCACCAATTGTGAAGCACTCAAAACACGTAGCAATAGTTCTCTTATTTGAATCCTTAAGAAATTGATAACATCTGGGATTAAACCCAATCTTTTCTAGGGATTTAACGTAGAACATTAAAAATTTAGGGCGAAGAACATGGGGATTTTTTCGTGAACAATAGTGGGAGTTTAGGGTGAATAACATATGGATTTAGGGCTAACTTAGGTTTTTGTTTGATTTCTTAGAGAAAGTCATGTCTTCGTATTCTTCAAACTCAAAAGGATGCCACTATAAAGGTGAAATCTGTTGCGATTGTGAGCAAATGGCTAAAATCTGAACATCAAAGAAGGAATTATTGAAAGGACAAAGATTCTTTAGTTTCTGAAGGTGGTTTGAGGTAAATGATTTTACTAATTATTTTGTTACTTTTTTACAAAAAAACAAACAAAAATCTTTTTGACGTTTGCGCTGAAAGATGAGTGTAATTTTTTATTGGGTTGATGACAAAGATGGAGACCAACATGAAAAGAGTTTACTTCTTGATGTTATTAATGAAAATAATGTGCTTTTGAGGGAGAATCGAGAACTAAAAATTTATGAAGTATTGATGAAATGTAGAAAAGACTATTGTGGTTTTGAGGGGACATACATTCTTCAAATGTATTGGAGTTGGAAAAGAAATTGAGGAGTGCAAAATTTGAAGCTTTCTTGTATAAGATTGGCTTCTTTTTTTCTTGCTTGTTGCTGTAATTTTCTCTATAAGTAATACTTAGGGAAATTGTAATTGAAGGAAACATTTGCAGCATGTACTCAGAAATGTGTTTTCAGGATAAACTAAAATGATTATGATGGATGTATGAATTATTATGATGAACTTAAATGGTCAATGTAATTTTGTAGTTGAAAATTTACATTGGGATAATGGCATATTTTCCCCATGTACTTTCACAAATTTACTAATGTGGGGTCTATAATTTACCAATATGGTTTAGGTTTGATTTTCATTGTGTTGGTTGTTGTAATAGTTTATTCCTTATAGTGAAAAAGAATTTGTGTTGTTTATTGAAAATTGTTAGTTAGTTAGTTTATTGAACCAAAGAATAATTTATATTGGTTAAACCGATAGAATTTATACTGGTGCAAGTTAGCCATATTTAGTTAGTTGTAGTTCAGTAAAACTTACACCGGTTTAAGTTAGTCATAGTTAGTTAGTTAGATGTAGTTTAGTAGAACTTACACCGATGTAAGTTAGTCATAGTTAGTTAGTTATAATTAAGAATAATGTATACCAGTGTGAATGTAATAACAATTGAAATTACTGTTGAATCAGTATATAGATAATATAAGTAAAGCTAATACATCATAGAAACCGTTATATTTTGAAATAAACCTAGAGACAATAATAACATAAAAAAATAACTTGGTCACATGCCCTAAATTAATCTTCAAATGTCAATATGTAACAAAACATGATAACAAAATATGACCATCAGTCTCATCTGTTTTGACAAGCATGTCTCACTTCTAGGGTTGTTTTCTCTTCTATACCCTTTCTTTGGTATGATCATCAATTTTTCTTTTCAGCATAATAGGTTTAGTCCTAGAAGGTTGAGGTGTTCTCGATGCATCAATTTTTTTCCTTGACCTTGGCCAGCACATTTAGGGTCGAACATGCAACTGGTGCAGATCTTTGTGTATGTACATATTGACTATGCTTTGTTCTCTTAGTTTGCACTTTCATCTTAGGAATAGGGGGCTTCATAGTTTTTGTAGCAGCTGTGGGTGTGTTTGCTGGTGAACATTTACAAATTCGAACACTTCTCGTTTCACTTACCTGCAATTGTATGCAGATATTGTTACAAAAATATATTTACTTGTGAACAATTCAAATATATAACATTGTTTCATATTTCTTATTACCTTAGGAAATGCAACTGGGGCAGATCTTAATGGTTCAGTGGATAAGGGGAACAATTTTTTGAGCCCAGATACACAAATAAACTATCAGCTAAATCATTTTTAAAGAAAGCTAAAACTCAGCTAAATTTAATTTAACTTAACTTACAATTGGTTGTGTCTGGTTCTTGTTAATTCTCCTATCAGTTCTACATGGAGGAACAAGTTTAGTTGCTCAATTTCTAGATGGAGGAGCTGGATTAATTTCTGAAGAGGGATGACTTTCAACCTAAAGATAATCAACAAATAAACAATAAGAAAATTATTATTAAAGAAAACTAACATTAACTAAATTTAACTTAACTTACAATTGGTTGTGTCTACTGTTGTTTACTTGGACATTTTCTTGAATTATGTCCTACTTTAAAACATGTTTAACACCTGATCTTTATGTCTCTTCAAGAGAGTCTTATCTCACGGCTAGTTTTACCTTCTTCTTTCCTTTTATTTTTTTGAGTCTACCTGATATTTTTTTTCTCAATTGGTGGCTCGAGAGGACCCAAATTTATTATTGGCCGGAATTTATCACCAGGTATAGCAAGAATCACAAAGCTATAAATTTGTTCTTTTACTTCCTTCTTGTACAAGTGAAATACATAATCATCAACTGACTCCCTCCTAAATAGAATCATGCATATTGTATGAGGGCAAGGGATACCAGTAAGATCCTATGCCTTGCAACTACATTTATATCAACAACATATGTATAACCCCCATACAACTTCGTATCCTTCAGATCAATTTCAATTTATATGAGAATAAGAACTTAACTCCTTGTTTGCTTGCAATTTTGCCATTATTTAAGGATCAAATACAGATTTCCAAGCTAGAGTTTTTCTTTTGTTTGTCACAATCTTATTCATTGCATAGTGGCTAATATGCTCAAGCATGGATATAATAGACATGAACCTAGATGGTAAAATAGTAGCAATATATGCTTCAGCAAAATTATTGTCCACTGCATCAGAATGACAATGTGTTCTAAAAAACCCTACTCCAGTGCACTGTGTCCTTCAATAGTAAATCTTCTAAGACTTTCTCTTTCAATTCACCCATTTTAGGCCCAAAAACAGATTTCCAAGCTTGCAATTTTGCATAAGAACTTAACTCCTTGTTTGCTTGCAATTTTGCCATTATTTTAGGCCCAAACACAGATTTTCAAGCTAGAGTTTTCCTTTCGTTTGTCACAATCCTATTCATTGCATAGTGCCTAATATGCTCAAGCATGAATATAATAGACATGAACCGATATGGTAAAATAGTAGCAATAAATGCTTTAGCAAAATTATTGTCTACTACATCAGAATGACAATGTGTTTTAAAAAGCCCTACTCCAGTGCACTGTGTCCTTCAATAGTAAATCTTCTAAGGCTTTTTCTTTCAATTCACCCATTTTAGAATCATGTCTAAAAATATCAACTTCATTACTGGACTTAGAGCAACACAAAAACAACTTCTGCAATTCAATAACTTTTGTTTTTTTTTTCTTCCAATTTGAATACATATGTCTTGCACAAAAGCGATGCTTGACTTCTGGCAAAGACAATCGGCATTATTCAGTTAAGCCCTATAACAAAAATACATAGTTATACCTTCAATCAAGCCAATCGACATAAAAACAAATTAAACACCTAAGTGTACTTTTCCTAGTGTTAAAAAACCAAAAAAATGTCATTTTGTTATACCTTCTGCTCGTCACTCATGATTATAAATTCAGCTCCGTCACCTAAATGCAAACCAGTCTTGAGGTTTACCAAGAACCACCTCCAACTAGACCTATTCTCCTTTTCAACAACAGCCCAAGCTATTGGATATATCTAGTCATTTGCATCTCTTCCTACAGTACATAGTAGTTCTTCATTGAATTTACCCTTCAAAAACAATCATCTAAGTTCAAAATTAGCCTACAATGTTGTCCAAATGCCTCCTTTGTTGTACAAAAATATATGTAAATCTTTCTAAATATCTTTTTGTTGTTAGGACTAGGCCGTTTAACCATTAGTTCAACATTGCAATTTGGATCAACTTCCCCAGTGATACTGCATAGTCAAAAAGTTTATTAAACTCATAATGTACTCTCCCATTTATCTCATCAATTGCCCACATTATTGGTTTACTACATAACCCAATACGTATATCTACATTCAACTATTCCTTAGCCAAACATTTCATCTCAAGGAATGTCAACTTTGGTATGATTCTCAACTTCTTTAGAAAGTGGTTTCCAAAAAATTTATAATATGCCCTAGAGTTCTTAAAAGTTATGGAACATTCATGTTGGCTTAAAAGTTTGTTTTACCTTAAAGAACCCATCACTATTGTCAATTGAAGCATGAATCTCCCAAGGACACCCTTCACCCTTGCATTTGGCACTGATCTTGTCTTTCTCATTTCAAACTAGCTTAAAATCAAATCCATTTGCCACAACAAACTTGCTTAATGCATCCTTGAATTGTCTTGTGCTTTCAAAATTCAGTCCAAGCTTCAAATATGAGATTGGATCTGAAGTATCATAAAAGACCTTGCTTTTCTTACAAACAATCTCTTCATCATCCAAACTCTCATAACTTCCTACATCTTACGAATCAATATAATTTATCTCTCTCCCACTTTTACCATCACTGTTTGCATCTTGTTGTCTCTTAAATTCATCATCTCTATCTACTGATTTAGTTTCCTTTGTTCCCTTTTTGTCTCACTGGATGCTCCAAAATAAAAATCGAAACAAGTCCCAGCCTCCACTTCATCATTTGACAACTTTTTTTCTCGGGTTTTCAAAGAACTACAGATAATTTTCTTTTATTGTTTTTGAATTTCTTTATCATCATCAGACCCATTTGCATCTGCATCCCTCTTTCTAAATATCAACCCTAATCCCTCTAAATCAGAAGAAATATTTGTATCATAAATAAAGTTTGTTTCAACCTCAACTGCACTTTCACTTACATTTTTTTTAAAATTTAGGATTAGCTTCACCCTTACCATCTGTTGGGATGTTTGGGGCTCGATTCGATCAACCAAACTTAGCTCACCAAGTGGTGGAGAGGTGGATTTTTGGGTGGAAGGGTTGTGGAAGCTAGAATGTAAAAAGACACAATGATTTATAGTGGTTCGGCCTTCTAACAAGCACCTACATCCACTACCTTAGCTCCCCACTAAGGATTTCACAATCAATCCACTAATTGATTCGTCCCCTTTTCTAGGATTAGGAGGAAACCTTTACAACCGATCAAGCTTCTACCCAAGCCTTGATCAAAACCCTCTTTTACAAAGAGATAAATAAAGCAAACTCAAACCCTCTAATAGGTATTTGTTTGCACAATGAAGCACTCACCCAAAACCTAAAACACTTGAGCAAATTTGACAATTTTGGCTCACTAGTGTTTGTCTATACAAGAAATGACAAATTAAGCACTAAGACAATTTCTTGATCATTTGTTGATTGACAATTGAAGCATTAGCCTTCTCTTGATGCTTGGAGGTCCCTTTTATACTCCCAATTGAGTTTGTAGCCGTTACTAGCCGTTGGGGATGAAATGGAGCCGTTGAGGACTTTATTTCCCTTCATAAATGCTGTTCTGCAGCTACCAGTATCGATACAGGTGGAACGGTATCGATACGACCTTCTTGAGGAAATAGCCGTTGGGCTCTTGCCAGCATAGGGGTATCGATACACGTGGAACGGTATCGATACGGCTTGATATTTAAATGGTCGTTGGGAAATAGCCGTTGGGGTAGTTGTATCGAAACGCTGATGTGGCGTATCGAAACGACCCCTCTCCGTATCGATACACTAAACCCTTGTATCGATACGGGTTTTGATAGTGGCCAAACTGAGGCAAAATGGTATCGGTACGGGTACAACCGTATCGATACTGGGACGTTGAAAATACAAGTTTGGATGTTTAAAACATGAAAAATCTTTGCCAAAAACCTCTTAAAATACCTCAAACATAAATTCAAGTTGTTTGGACTTAAAACCAAGTTTTAAATTCTTTTCAAATTAGTCCAAAACATTTTTCAATTATTATATCAAAACATTAGTTCTACAATCTCCCCCTTTTTGATATAATAAAACTAACTTGAAAAATTGTTTGGGATTCTCCCCCTTAAACTTTAAAAATGTGAATAGGAGATTAAATGTATGAAATCAAATAAAGCTCCCCCTTATTCATTTTAAAATTCAATTTTTCAAACCATACTATTTCTCCCCCTTTTTGTTATATCAAAAAGAATTTAAGACATTTAAGTTCAAAATAACAATAGAGGTAAAAAGTTTTGACACAAATAAGAATTTGGTTTAAAAATGCCCCCCCCCCCCCTTACTCAAAGCATCATCAAAAGAGTTAGTCCATCAAATATGATCATCTAGTTGAATAAACTAAAAATAAGACAAATTAAATAAAAAACAACTAGAAATTTTACCAACACTTGAACCCAAGGGAGGATGTGAAGCCTTCCTTCTTCAAGTGTTCTTCCTTGTGTGTATGGAGCTCCCCCTCAATGTTTGACTTGTTGAACATCTCCATCACACCTACAATAGACAATCAAGTAACTTTTGGTATCCAAATTGCTTTGGATCCATAAACGTTAGTTGCAAAAATTTTAGTCCCCTTAGGAATCCATTTTTCAATGTCATCCTTTTTAATTGAAGTACTAAGTCCTTTTGGGACCCAAATACTTCTAAAACATTTTCCTTTAATAAATCTAGGGGCACTAGATTGTCTAACATAAAAATTTGATTTTCCAAAATTGTTTTTCTTGTCTAGCTCTTTGGAAATCAAATCCTTTTCTCCTTGAACTTTTTGAAGCAATTTTTGTAAATCAAAACATTTTAATTCAAATTCTTCAAGTTTTGCTTCAAGTTCAAGTTTGGTTTTAGAAAGCAAATCATTTTGAATTTTTAACTTTGAAATCAATTTATTGTTTTTCAAAATGTGGCTTTTAAAATCTAAAACCAAATCATCATAGGCATCTTGTAATTCATCAAAAGTGTAAGAACATGAAGTAGATGAATTAGAAGTTACCCTTGAATCTTCTTCGATGGCCATAAGGCAAAGGTTGGCTTGTTCATCGTCGGTGGAGTCTTCATCACTCCAAGTAGCCACATATGCCTTCTTCTTATGGCTTGAAGTGCTTGCCCTCTCCTTTCTTTTAGGTTCTCGTTCAAGCTCTCTCAAGGCTTTCTTCATGAAAGGGGCACACTTCTTGAAGAGATGAACTATCTCTTCATCTTCATCCTCCTCTTCACTTGAGTAGACATGATGGCAAGTGGAGGATTTGAGAGCCATGGCACTAGCATTGATGCCAAGCCCTTTGATTTTCTTCTCTCCCATAGCTCTTATTTCTTCCCTCTTCTTCTCATCCTCCTTGTTCTTCTTCATGATTTGATGAGTAAGGAGAGACCCCATGAGTTCATCAAGCTTCAAAGTCTTCAAATTTTTGGCTTCGATGATGGCGGTCCTCTTTGAGTCCCAAGACTCGGGAAGTGAGTAGATGAGCTTTCGAACAAGCTTCTCCTCCGGGATGGCTTCTCCATAACCTTTAAGACCATTGGTGATGGTGGAGAACCTATCAAACATCTTTTCGATGTTCTCTTCCGGATCCATTTTGAAGTTCTCATACTCCAAGGTTAGAAGACCAATCTTGGTCTCCTTGACTTCGTTTGTCCCTTCGTATGTGACTTCAAGCTTGTCCCATACCTCCTTGGCACTCTCACAAGAAGACATCTTCTCATAGATGGATGGACCAAATGCACAAAACAAGATGTGCAAGGCTTTGCAATTAAGCTCCATCTTCTTGCGATCGTCGGCACTCCACTCCGCTTTACTTCTTTTAGGCACGAACGGACCATCTTCAACTACATCCCATAGCTTGTAATCTCTTGATTTGATGAAGAACTTCATCTTTGTCTTCCAATGGGCATAGTGGGTTCCGTCGAAGAAGGGCGGTTTGTCTATGGATTGCGCCATTTGAGCCGGTTGATGAAAAAGTGATCGAGCTTGCCGGATCTTCTCAATAGGATGTTAATCCTCACCGATTGAGCCAAGCTCTGATACCAATTGTTGGGATGTTTGGGGCTCGATTCGATCAACCAAACTTAGCTCACCAAGTGGTGGAGAGGTGGATTTTTGGGTGGAAGAGTTGTGGAAGCTAGAATGTAAAAAGACACAATGATTTATAGTGGTTCGGCCTTCTAACAAGCACCTACATCCACTACCTTAGCTCCCCACTAAGGATTTCACAATCAATCCACTAATTGATTCGTCCCCTTTTCTAGGATTAGGAGGAAACCCTTACAACTGATCAAGCTTCTACCCAAGCCTTGATCAAAACCCTCTTTTACAAAGAGATAAATAAAGCAAACTTAAACCCTCTAATAGGTGTTTGTTTGCACAATGAAGCACTCACCCAAAACCTAAAACACTTGAGCAAATTTGACAATTTTGGCTCACTAGTGTTTGTCTATACAAGAAATGACAAATTAAGCACTAAGACAATTTCTTGATCATTTGTTGATTGACAATTGAAGCATTAGCCTTCTCTTGATGCTTGGAGGTCCCTTTTATACTCCCAATTGAGTTTGTAGCTGTTACTAGCCGTTGGGGATGAAATGGAGCCGTTGAGGACTTTATTTCCCTTCATAAATGCTGTTCTGTAGCTACCAATATCGATACAGGTGGAACGGTATCGATACGACCTTCTTGAGGAAATAGCCGTTGGGCTCTTGCCAGCATAGGGGTATCGATACACGTGGAACGGTATCGATACGGCTTGATATTTAAATGGTCGTTGGGAAATAGCCGTTGGGGTAGTTGTATCGAAACGCTGATGTGGCGTATCGAAACAACCCCTCTCCGTATCGATACACTAAACCCTTGTATCGATACGGGTTTTGACAGTGGCCAAACTGAGGCAAAATGGTATCGGTACGGGTACAACCGTATCGATACTGGGACGTTGAAAATACAAGTTTGGCTGTTTAAAACATGAAAAATCTTTGCCAAAAACCTCTTAAAATACCTCAAACATAAATTCAAGTTGTTTGGACTTAAAACCAAGTTTTAAATTCTTTTCAAATTAGTCCAAAACATTTTTCAATTATTATATCAAAACATTAGTTCTACACCATCTCTTTCAAAACCAACTTCACCTTTACCATCTCCCTCAAAACTAGCTTCAACTTACCATTTTCCTTAAAATCAGCTTTAACCTTACCCTTACCCTTAAAATCAGCTTTAACCTTACCCTTAACTTTTCCCTCAAAATCATCTTTAGAGTCACCCAAGTTTACTTCAAATAAACTTTTAATGTCATTCACCTCTTGAGACCCAACAACATTTAATGTCTCACCAACACCAGCATTTGATGTCTCAACCACCACACTATCAACTGGACCACCACTAACTCATGTCCCAACACGTGACTCACAATCTATTTTAGCACGTCATCATTTGGCTCGTAATCTACACATTGGGGGTGTAGAACGTTTGGGTGTTCTCTAAATATGAGCACAAGTGCACACTCTTGTCAAGTTATAGTATAAAAGATATCGTCTCCCACGAGAATTGGTCAGCTTATTCGAATCGCAATTCCTGCACAGAAAATAAATGCACAAGTAAATTTAGTTTGTAAAGAAAAGTAAATAAAACACAAGTAATTGATAGAAAAGTTCAGGGTGATAGAATGGGTCAGGTTATGCTGCTTAGTAGTGTGAAATTGCGTTGAACAGGTTAAGTTGTTTTGCGCTGCCAGACTTTGCTGCCTCGGTGGAAGATTGTAGATTGGCTGCTTTGACGCTTTCGATGCCTTGGCAGTGGAACAGACGGTTGACTAGACGACAAACTCGGCAGTCCTTCAAGGCTCGACAGAACGCTTCGATAGTAATCTCGCTTATGTCTAAGTTAGAATGTTGTTGTTGCCCACTGCAGATGATACCCGTCGGCATGAATCGTACAATGAACAACAACCTTTGTTCGTTCCTTTTTAGCCGCCTTAAACCCTAACCTATGTCTAGGCTGGATTGATCAACACCAGGTATTGATGAGATCGTGCTTACTTCTTTCGTGAGTTTGACTCTCTCGATACCAAACAAAAATATTGCTTCCAATCGATCTCTCGACTCAATTGAAAACAGTGAAGAACATGAAATAAACAAACCTTGAATTTATTGCAAAAACAAACTTACAACCTAAACAACCATCCTCACAACTACTTTACAACATAACCCAAACCCTAGAGAATTTAGAACATAGTGGCAGCAAGAAAACACAAGAGAAACTAAGCTATGCCGACTATGTGGTGTAAGATGTCTAAAATACAAGGTATAATCGGATATATATATATATAGGGCATGGCCTAGGGTAAGTCCTCATTTGGGTACAAGTCTTCTTTATGATAAAGTAGCTTTAGCATTGAATGCATCCTTTCAATTCTGACTTCTTTGACTTGAAATTGGACTCCTTGTGGCACAAGTAACCTTAAGCCACCTTGGATAATCTACCCTTGGGCGGCTCAGCCCGCTGTTCCAATCGCACTCCAATTCACCAATTCCTTAGGTTGCTGCCATGGGCGGAAGTTATGGCAGCGTCAGCTACTCGGCAGCACTTCTCTCTGTGTTGAGCTGCTTCAGTACAGCTCCTTGGCTTGCTGCCTCAGCATCAGCTCCTCAGCTCCTCTCTCCATCTGACAACTTCTAGTACCTGAAACAAAAACTAAACTAAAACGATACATTTTCTCACCAAATTAAAGATATTCAATATAAATAGGGTAAAGTAAAGAATACGGTAAATAACACATGCATGCACCTATGTATGCCTAAAAAGTACTTAAGAACAACAACAATATGAGATGGAATGCATATAAAATATAGGACTTATGAGAACTTTACATGGAGATATCAACCTTATGCTCTACATAAACATGCAATGCACCCATCTTACAATGTTCAATCATATTCCTAAATGAGTCATCATCACATGCAATTGTTGTATTATCTTTTAATTTTTCACCTAGTAACACATAAGCAAACCACATAACTACCCTATAACCAATATTTCTGACCATATCAAGTAAAATCTAATAACTTAACAAATTTGGATTAATTATCCATTCAGCCTCATCTCCACCTACATACTGTAATTTCGGATTCTTAACAAAATTACCCTCATGTGTATTACTATTGTTTCTTTCTCCATCATAGTAATGTTACAGTAAAGTTCTCTGATAACAAACACAGATACAAATACACACGTATTGGATACACACACATACTTAATTAAAGAACACTAATTTTTATTTATATAAAAAATCAATAAAGAAATAACCCATCATTGTAAAAAAATGAGTGAGTAGGACTTACCCCATTGAAATGAATCTTTCAGAGTACTCAGCCAGTCACTTGTCCAAATCTCTAACAGGTTTGAATCTCTAAAAGCATAAAAAAGCAAATAGTTATCATCTTCTTCTTGAAAGAAATGAAAAAGATAAACCCTAGTTCAAAAGCACATACTAGATAAATCGAAACAACTAAAATTTTAAGAACCCAAACACGATTAATCTCAGACAAACCCAAGCGCGATTACATAAAACCCTAAACCCAAACACAAATCACTAAACTCACTCAAAATTAGAAATACCCTAAGCCCATTTTTGGAGAACAAAAAATCAACTCGATTGAAATCTCAAATTTCTATCGTGAAACCAGCCCTATTTTTCAATCAATTGAAAGGTGAGTTAAACGATAATAATAGGAAAATGATGTTTAAGGCTTTTTCAAATGATAATATTACACGCGGAATAAAAGAAGGGCATTTTTTAAAGGATTAGTGGTCCGAGTTGGCCACATTATCCTCCATGACAAAAAAAGTGTAAAATCGTTGACGGAATAAAAGTTCATGTATGAAAGTAGGAACGGAAAAAGTAAATGTACTAAACTGATGAATTGGGTATAGTTCATGTACCAATGAGGTATTTTACCCTTATATAAATAATAAGTTAATATATTGATCCTTCAAATATGCTTAGTAATGTTATATTAAAACAAATTGTTTTCATAATTTAATTAATATTAATAGATACAAAATATTGATAATTAATAAACTATTCAAACAAGTATCGAATATAATCATGTCCTTATGTGTCATTTTTCTTGTTTAAATAATCAAATAGCTATAAGTTATCAGTTAATTTTACCAAACACTTTTATACAATCATCTAATACAATCTGATAGTCAGCTAATGCAATCAGATATCAACTATCAGGTAATGTATTCCGCTATCAACTATCAGCTATCCGCTAATTGCCAAACAGAGTCTATATATATATATATGTTATTCTTTGTTAAATAATGTGGTAACATGTGTCACCACTTTACTGACCGAATAAAATCATGTCACAACCTTACTGATCGAAAATTAAAGAAAAATAATATGTGGAGGAGAGCAAAATTTACAAAAAATAAAAAATAAATCCACTTCAATGCCACTGTTAGTTTTTCAACGATCGGTGACCAAAACAGAAAAAATATAATGTTAGTGACAATTTTATAAAAAATAGTTCAATGACTACTGGTATAGTTTACCCTAAATATATTGTGAAATTAATTAACCAATCTAATAGATTATAGAATAATTATGATTAGTAAAGTTGACAAACAACAGTTAATTTTAAATTTCACTTTGAACGAGTTAGACAACGAGTAGATCAATGCTTATATTTTCTTAATATTAATGCAACAAATTAAACATGTCAACAATTTAGAACTAGTGATTAAAAACTTTCAGTTGACACACTCCCTTAGGTCGTGGGTTTAAAATAATAATTAATTATATGTAGTACTTTCATATTAGGGACAAATAGTTCAATATAGTATTTTTTTAAAATTAAGATAACAATTTGATTTAAACTTTATTTGGTATGAAGAATGAATTTGAAGAAGAATGAAAAATTAGTGTATCAAAGTATGATATTTATAACTTTTTTTACTTTCACTCTTAATCATTTGATTAATAAATTTTTCATTATTTTTTATTTTTATTTTTTATACCAAATAAAATTTCAAAGCGGTTATGAGTAACGGTTTAAATATTTACTTTGATAAAAAATAGTTTGAATTTAAAGAAAAAAATACAGTTCAAGTTGTTGTTGTTTTAAGATTTAAGCCCTTTTCCTATTTGCAAGTGGAGTAAAACAATTGATAAATACTAATGTTTTAAACCCAACAATTTGCCGTCCAATTCTTTATGTTTATTGTGCAACACCTAAAATGAACACATCTAACTAGGGGCGTTACAAATTACCCGATTTAGAATACTCGGCTCGCCGACCTGATGTTTAAAACTAGAGTATTTTTATTATGAGAAAAAAAAAAATTACGGGTTGGGTACAGGGTATCTGGCCCTCTATATTTAGCGGGTTCATAAGTCGGGCTCGGATCACAAAAATAAACTAAAAGAGTACCCGAAAACCTGATTAATTTTTTTAATATATTTTATTTTAAATTTTAATATTTATTTTATATGTCCCGATAGTTTAGATATGCCTAAAAAATAGTTGTTAACTTCCAAGCTTTTGATTGATTATTTATTCATGAATTTAGATAAACTATAGCCAAGTTGTTTGCTTAATCTGTGAATAACTAACATTTCCTACATGCTTCATTCAACTAAATGAGGATGTAAGAACAATGATACAGCAAAGAGAACTTGTTTGGCCGTGGCGAAATTTGGAGTAAAATTTTAGAGGTTTAACTGAAAATTTTTAAAAAAAAGGGTTCAATTAAATTTTTTAATAATTTTGAGAGATTTAAAAATTTGTTTACAAAATTAGAGAGGAAATTTAATTAAAAATATTCAAAATTTTGAAGCTTAATATGAATTTTTAAAAATTTAGAAGGAGCCAAATTAAAATATTCAAAAAAATTATGGGCAAAATTTAATTTTTTTAAAATTTTGGGGGGCATGGTCCCATTAGTCCCTTAAAAGATACGCGGATTTTTTGTTACGTCTGAGGTTGAGATACTGCAACAATCGTTAAAAGATGAAAGTCCCAGAGATGAAAAACCAGTGGAAATATGAGTGTGTCTAACATATTTTAAAGGATTTCAGTTCTTTACATCAGTAGTTGTTAACTTTTGAGTTAGTGGTGCTCAATGATTTTTAGATTATTAGATTGTTAAATAATATTATTATTTATATTTTAATTTAATGTTTTTTCTGTTAAAAAATTAAATAATAAAATTCGTGTACCTATGACCCGGTTAATGGGTACACAGGTTTTATGGGTACCCAACTAGCGGGTATCCGATTTTGACGGGCCGAGATATAGGCTATTTTTTATTGCCCAAAGAAACGGTTACTAGGATCTTCGGATATATGAAATTACAGGACTTGATAATGAATACCCCTACACCTAACCATATACTTATTGGTTAGAGTGTTTTTTTTATAAAAAAAATAATAGTAAAAATAGAACTCGCAGGTGTTCTAGTAAAAAAAAACGGATGATATTCATTCGAGGGAGACACGAGTTCAAATCGCGATGTCTATAAGGTGTATGTGCATTGTCAAAGAGTTAAGAATATTTATGAACAGATACTACCTTGTAATCACCTTTAGACTATTCAAAATAATAATAATAATAATAATAATAATAATAATAATAATAATAATAATAATAATAATAATAATAATAATAATAATAATAATAATAATTGTGAAACCGATATTTTAATTTTGGTATAACTAAAGAACCTAAGGACTAAATTGAAAAAGTCAAGACGAATTTTTAAGTCCTCAAACATCCCCATATGATTTAAAGAATATGCCTAAGTCAAAAACTAAGCTTTCCAAATATTTTCTAAGTGTTCTTAAAGTCGAAACAGTGTTTTTCGAGTCCCTATTTCGAAACTGTCAACCCATGTTTCGAAACGGGTATCAAAACGTTTTCAACACTGCCAACCCATGTTTCGAAACAAGTATCGAAACGGCTTTAGAACATAGAGAATCAGTATCGAAACGACATCAAGTGTTTCGAAACAGTTCTTCATTTGATTTGAAAAATATGACTGTTGCAAGTTTTTAACTGATTTTTAAGAAACCGTTAAGGCGTTTCGAAACGAGTTCAAGCTGTTTCGAAACGACTCTTGACAGTGGCAAAAGTGTTTCGAAACGGGGTAAGACCGTTTCGATACGGGCTCTTAAATGCACCCCAACGGCTCTTTCTATTTTAGTCTATTTCGAAACGGGGTCGGGCGTTTTGAAACGGTAGGTTGCAGACTGCATTTATGGAGGTGAGATAACACCCCCAACGGCTCTATTGATGAATGCAACAACCACAACGACTAGAAATCAATGAGAAGGTATAAAAGGGACCTCTAAAAGCTCCAGCAACAACTATTGATCCAAAAGCAAACATCCAAACATCAAATCCAAGTATTTGTGCCTAAATCCCAATATTGTCTAGAAACCCCAATTGTAATTTTCATTCTTATCATTTTCAATTGGGTTGAGTGATTGTAATTGGGCTACAATTTGTATTGGGAGATACTTTCTTAGCCATCAAAATCTTTGTTCTATTAGTGTGAGAATTTGGTTAAATTTTGGGTAGAAAATTTAACCGAAAATTGTAAGGGTTGCCTCCTTAGCCTAGAAAAGGGGAAGAGCAATTAGTGGAATTGTTGCAAATCCTTAGTGAAGCTAAGGTAGTGGATGTAGAGTTCATTTGGAACTTGAACCATCCTAAAATTCATTGTCTATCTTTTTAATTTGCAATTTCGACCACCTAAATCTTTAAAAATCCAATTCACCCCCTCTTGGTTCATTTCGATCATTCGATCCACTCAACAACAACAACAACAACAAAAACAACAACAACAACAACAACAACAACAACAATAATAATAATAATAATAATAATAATAATAATAATAATAATTTTCTTAAAAGAAAAGCATTCTTCACATTTATCATTAAGCCTTTGATGGACTTTATTTTACTGAAATATGGATTCTATCCTAATAAAGTACATATAACTGAGTTGTCTGTTGTTTTTTTTTATCAAAGATAGAACTAGCATTTATTAAAAGCATACAAACACCAGGCCCCCAATCTCACGTACAAGGGTAAACACTGCATGCAAAAAGCATGCAATGTGGGAAAAAGGACGTGCACAGCACCCGTGAAAGACAATGGTAGCCAAGGCCATCAAAGACAGCACCAGACACCAAAAAAACAAAGCCCAACCAACCCCATTGATAACCATGGGAACACCAAAACAAGAAAACAAGACAGAAACAAGGCTCATCACAACACCAGCCATTGGTGCAAGAGCCTTGAATTCAAAGGGCCACCTGACGAACATGGTGCATCAAGAAACGATAAGAACCATAAACCCCGACTAAAGACCTTGACTTCTTTTGGACTGAAACACGAACGACGATCCATACTCAACAGTGAGAGCTCCTTTCGGAGACAAGCTCCCTCGCCACAAGGCTTGGGTCTTATCAACTATAGCGTAAGGATCCGTAATTCAAGCCAGCAAATAAGGTAGGTTAGGTGAGAGCATCCAGGAAACGGCATCTACAGTAAACCGTAACTGGACAAGGAAAAATAAGGGCACCACACCGAAACAATCCTTAGATCACCAGTAAAAGGAGAACACTTGATGATCCTAGGGGAAAGGAGTGAAATGGGCACCAATTTCTGACCCTTCCAATCGGAAACGGTAAGCCTTGTGAAACTCATATTTAGGGCGGATGATTCACATTGGAACCATCCGCAATACCACGTTCATTAACACGAACGCGATCCATAGCAGCTGGAGGGCTTGAAAATAGGGTAGCTTCATCGTCACTGAGGACAATTTCCTCATTTAGCAGTGAGTTGTTATCCACAAACATCGAAGCCATTCTTGTAATTTTCTTCACGTAAGGGTCCACCCCTAATTAGCAATTCCAACCCCATCGAGCATGATACGATTAATCTCCATTGCATGTTTTCTTCTTACAGCTTGTTTTATCAGGGTTAACCTTCTTGACCTACAAGCTGTTCCTTTTTTCTTCCTTTCAATGTTGTTAATAACAGGTGAGGTATAAGTTAAGGAACCTGGGAAGAGAGCTATCTTCAGCACGTCCTCATTCGCAACAGCCCCGAAGTTGTTTGCCCCCCCCCAATTCTTTGGGTTGATCTGATAAATTCCATCCTCGGTATAGCTCCACAGTTCCCGTCTTTTTGCCACAAAGACAGACTCTTCTTGCGAGTCATCTCTTTTCCTCTTATGCTTACCAGAAACTCCAAGTTTGTTAACCCCATCAATGAGCATCTCGCTCAAATGCCCCTCTGCCAGTGTGTTAACCATCTCATCGAGGATAATGGTAGAGTCGGCTACGATAACCTTGGGCAAAGCTTTCTTGTTTTGCACGCAAATAGCGGTGTCCAGCGAAAGGAGAGTGTCAACTGTGGTTTCTTCAAGTTGGCAGACAGCTCCCCTTGGCCCCTTACTATTTTTGGGAATAACTTGTTGTAGGGATGGTTTCTGTACCTCCATGGATTGCTTAACACTCCTAGCATCCTTGATGGAGCTTACCGATGCATCCTTGGGTAAGGTGATCTCCGGGCGTTGTCGAGGGTTGTCATGATCAAGCTTAGATGCAATCTTGGTCGGCATTGAAGTTCTGTCTACCGGTGATCTACGAGCCTTCCTTGAGCCATGAAGCGATTTCCTTTCCCAAACATGTGTTGCCCTTAACCACGGGCCAAAGTGACCAGAGAGCTTGAATCTACTCATGTCAAACCAATATTCTTTTTCTCCATGTCCTAAACAACCGCATTTGTAACAAAACTTTGACAGTCGTTCATATTTGAATGCAACTTCCAGGGCTTTGAAATTCTGCCTATTTAGGATGAATCCAGTCTTTAAAGGATCCTCAACTCTAATAGCAACTTGCAGGTTAAGCTATTCATCCCATTTAACTTTACTGTTATTGTCGTAATTCGAACCGAAACATCGAGGGAAAAGCTTGCCAATCCTGTTAATGTTTTCCGGGGTAATGAGCGATATCGGAAGGTTGTGGACTTGCAACCAGAATTCCTCTGTTGTAAAGTCAATCTCTTCGAAAGCCATCTTCAGTAGCCATTCTTTGAGAACCAAAAGTCTATCCTGAATTTCCCAAGGCCTGCATCCTAGGACACGGAGTCTATCCTCAGGGTCTTGGAACACAAACAAGAAGACGTTCATGCCAAGATCATGGCATTCAAGGTCTGGGCAGTTCCAGGCCTTACGGAGGATGACATCTGCTTCATCTCTCAATATTTAAATTTGGTCCTAAATTGAAATTTTCATATCTCAATATTTAAATATTACAATATTTTAGTTTCATAAATCCTAAGCTTCATCTTCTTCCCTTCTAAAAAATAAACTTACATTGATGTTAATGGTAGCCATCTGCAACCCATTTGTACGAGTAGTGAAAAACCGTTTAAGAATTAAAACCTCCATTGATGTTAATGCTATTCATCTACGATGAGCTACCCTTAACATGAGATGTATATCTTTTGTTTTAGAAGGGAAGAAGATGAAGTTTTAGATTTAAGGGACTAAAATGTTTTAATATTTAAATGTTGAGACTTAAAAATTTAAATTTAAGACCAAATTAAAATAAAATGTAAAGGTTAATGGTTAAATTTGTTATTGTACAGATTTTATTAACTGCCACATCATTAGTCATTTATTTAAAAAAAATTAGACCGATTTGTTAGTCGCAATTAGTCGAGGGACCTATTTGTAATTCTCATAGCCAAGGACTCAACAAATAATTGGGTCATAGTCGAGGATTCATTTATGTAGTTTACCATAATATTTAATGGTTTAATTTGGATATTAGTTGAAATTGCCACCCATTTGCATTTGGCAATGGGGCGGGGCGAGTTTTTGACCAACCCTACCCCGACCCAAAAATTAAATGGCCACACCCAACTCTGACCCGCTCGAGATTTTTTAGTATTCCATCCGCCCCGATCCGCCCTGACCTGAATCTTACATTTACTGTCTTAAACCTCAAATTTTATTCCCAACCAAACAGTCTTGCAAACAAAGAAATTGGTTAAATTTGAGCAGATCTGTAAACTAAATGGAAATGACAATAAATAAAAAAATGAAAACAATTTTTATTTCAATACTACCATGATACCGAAATGTTTTGTTTTGAATCAAATCGAGTAAATTCTTCACTAAATTCAAAATAAGAAGAGCTTTTTTGGGATTTGTTGTTTATATTGGTACTCTGCATTTTACAAGAAAATTTATTTCATAATAAAATTGTAACACTCGGATTTAGGGGTCGGGTGAAAATAACATTTAAATAATGATTTGAGTCTCGGGTTATGATTAAAAATAATATTATATATATTATTTGGACTTTGTGATTTCAAAACAAATATTATATGTTAGACTCAAATTAAATTAGAAACCAATTCCATGGATTTTAAATGTTGATGAGATATGCCATCTCATTAATGGCACTATTGTAATTTCAAGCCCTTGGAAATTAAAAACCCCTTTTAATTTAAAACACAAATTTTTCTCTTTTTCCCTCTTCCTTCTTCATTTCTCACGACAAATGGGGGAGATTTTCTCCATTATACTATTCCATCTCTTTTCTCCCTCATTTTGGCTCGATTTTGAAAGGTAAACACATCCCCATCTTGCTCTCACCTTCCTCTACTTGAAAGTACAAATACTTTTCATTTTCATCAATGTTTTGGAATTTGAGTTTTTAGAGAATTTGAATAAAAATGATAGCTTTATTGTGTTTAACTTAAAGTTTTGATTTAATAGTGTTAGATATGAAGTTTGTGAACCAAATGGTCCAACATATGTGATTTTTACATGGTTTTGTAAACATTCCCGGATTTGGGTTTAGTAGGGGGTTTTTGAAGGGTTTTAGAGTGGTTTTTGGGGTTGTTTTAGGTTGGAATTTGTGGGCTGAGGTTAGTACTATAGTTGGGGTTGTTTTGGGATCATTTGGAAGTGTTAAAGGTGTTGGAATCATGAGTTTTGATTGAGGTTTGTGGGCTGCTCGGGTTTGTGGTTTTGGGGATTGTCAATAGCTTGAATTCTTGTGTTTGATGTTTGAATAGCATTTTGGGTTAGCTACATTGATGTATGAGCTGATTTGAGGTTGTTTGGATTGTGTTGAGTTGTTTAGAGACAAGGACGTGTGTTGGTGAAGCATCAGGAGTGAATCCGGAAACTTGAAGGTGTTGCTTGCTTGGTGTTGAGCTTGGAAGTGAAGGTGAGTGGTTTAATGTTTTCAAAGTGTTTTAAAAGTGTTTGGTTCAAGGATGTGGACTAGGTTGGGCTTGATAGACCCACCTAGAGTTAAGATTAGAGTGGTAGCCTAATCCTAAGCTTTAATTAGAGACCTTGGTTGCACTATTTAGTTATTGATTATGCCTCATGTTGATACGTGATTATGATGGTTATGTATAAATGTGTTATATATGTATGTTGAGGCATGGTTGTGATGCATTGTTATATGCATGGGATGTGGACATGATGTTAATCATGGTGAGTACATGCTAAGCACGAAATTGGTTGTAAATTGATATTATGGATTGAGTAAATGTTGGCACTAGTATGCTTGGGTACAAATGATCGATCATTAGGATGTTAGTGTGCACACGTGAGTCAAATACGCGCGTGATCTTGATGATGGTAGTCATCAAGATGGAGTACGAGTTCGCCTGGAAATTCTTCTTATGTATATGATAGTCGGTGATGAGTGTAATCCCATTGACGGGGCGTGAGGATGAGTGGAATCCCCTCCGTGAGAACGGTGATGAGTGTAATCCCACCGTGAGGTAAAGTTGTTTTTGGATGTGAGTTCCAACGTGTTTATCCGCGTATTCGAGTCATAGCTAGGTGCCAATATGAGTTGATATGTGTATCAATGTGATTCTCTTATGGATGGATATATGTGCTTACATATGATGTGGATTTGAGCTTGTTGAGCATGACATACTATTGAGTAATTATTCATGCATCATGTACATTTTTAGCTCTCGAGAATCGAAGGTAAGAACATGCATTTACCTTGGTTGAGATCATGCTTGGATCATGCATTGTCGAGGTTTGTTTTTAATGAGTTACCCTCACTAAGCTTTATGCTTACGCTCTCTTTTGTTCGACAATGCAGATCCGTAGTTCGTGGGCTGCTAGCGCAAGAGGAGGGCCTCCTAGTATGCTTGTTGGCTTTTGAGTTTATCAAGTATGAATTTTAAGTTATGAACATGTAATGGTTAAGCAATGGGATTTGTGCTATTGTTGGTTGTTTAGGAGCATGTTTAGACTCCTTATCATGTTGTTTTTTGTGTGGCTTGTTGATGCCATGTTTGGATTGTAAAACCATGTATTAATTTCTTACAATGTATGTTGGCCACGTGCCTTTTGAGGATGCCTAAGTGTATGGTTGTCGAAGCATGAAACCTTAAGTGCTCATATGTCATATTTTGATCAAATGCATGATTTCCTTGGTTGAATGTTGTTTGTTCATGTTGGGTGCCTCGTATGATTATATTTGGTTGATAAGTGTTGTATGTATGATCCGGTGTGTTTAGGGAGGTCTCAAAATGCTTTTAGAGTTGAGTTTCGTGTCGTTTTGCTACATTTTAGTGTCTTGCAGAGCAGGGCGTATCGATACGATCCTACGCTTTGGGACGCAGTGTTGGCTAGGGGTACCGATACGCGGGGGTGTATCGATACGCCCAAAGCTCACTGGAATTCTAAGATTTTCAGGAGACTTTGGCGTATTGGTACGGGTCTTTGGCGTATCAGTATGATCTTATCTCGTTGACCACGAGATGTTGACCGAGAAGGGCGTATCGATACGCCCAAGGGTTGTATCGATACGGTCTTCCTATGTTGACTGCTGGACGTTGACCTTGGTCAAGGCGTATTGATACCCTTGTCAGGTGTATCGATACGGCCTACTTAAAAAGGAGAAATGGGCTGTTTTAAAGGTGCTGTTTTGGATGGTCGTTTTTATGCTACTTGTGTTTCCGTTGTCGTGTTCCACATAGGATTTAATATTGCATTTAGACAAGATAAATAAAAGAAATTTTCTAGGGTTGCTAACCGAGGGGGAACCTTAACGGGTTTCGCTTCGGTTTTCCCCGTGTAGCCCACGCGAACCGGTCAAACATACGGACCGGGACGAGGGGGTTACACTTGTTAGTATCAGAGCCTAAGGTTACCGAGACCTTGGGTAAGTAAGTGAGGTAAGTTAAGTTTTTGTATTGATATGCACGGTGTTTGCTTGCCTTGTAAGCATGATTGCTTGTGTAACAAGTATGCTCGTTGTTGTGGTTTAAAGCGTGTTGTTTAGAGTCTCATTGCTTCTATTACATCGAAAAATGAATTTTTAAAGTGAGGGAACATACTTGAGCCACTTGGAAGCCTTGCCTTGCTAACCCAATTTTGTATGTTTTGTTGTTGTGGTTGTAGTTATTATCTGTGAGGGCGATGTCTAGGCCGAGAGGTAGGCCGAGGGTGGTTCGCCAGGAACTACGTGTTGCGGCTCCTGTTAATGAGTCGGTGGCTGGAGTTGAGGCTCATGTGTTGGAGCCTGCTGCTGGAGTTGGAGCTCCGTAGCCTAGGGGCTGAAGAGTTCAGAGGGTCTACACCGGAGAGGTCCGAGTTGTGGTTAGAGAAGACCGTTCGCATCTTAGCTCAGATGGGTTGTGTGGGTGCTCGCAGATTGGGCTGTGTGATCTCTTTGCTTCAGGGTGATGCCTACACCTGGTGGGTCACCATTACTACCAGAGTTCCAGAGGCAGAGGTTGATTGGGATTTCTTTGAGTCTGCATTCAGAAAGAGATACTTGGGGCTGAGGTATCTAGATGAGAAGAAGCGAGAGTTTATGGACCTTGTTCAGGGAGATGCTACTGTGACTGACTATGAGATCCTCTTTGTTCGTTTGAGTCAGTATGCTCAAGAGTTAGTTCCTTCTGAGAGGGACCGATGTAACCGTTTCAGATATGGGCTTCATGAGGAAGTTAAGAGGTACACCTTAGCTTCAGATTATTTTGATTTTGATGTCTTGGTTGCTAGAGCCAAGGACATTGAGCATAGCTTGGGGCTGACCAAGCGTTCTGGAGGTTCTAGTTCTGGTAAGAGGCATAGAGGCGGTGGACAGCAGTTTGACCATAGGCGTGGCGGTGGCCACCATGGTAGAGGCCACCAGGGCCATCGAGGTGGAGGGCGCTTGCCCGAGTGTACACGTCGTGGGAGACAACACTCTGGTGAGTGTTGGGGTAACTTCCATACTTGTTGGAACTGTGGTTCGAGGGACCACTTTAGGAGGGAGTGCCCGCATCAGGCGGCACAATCACCGAACATAGCTCAGGCTTCTACGAGAGCGAATGATTTTCAGAGAGGTCGTGGGCGCGGTCATGGCTACTTCCAGCCTATGGCTGATGCACCTAGGGTAGATGCTCAGAGGAACCTTGCTCATGTTGTGGCAGTACAGCAGAGGCAGGCAGACCAGCGAGAGTTTATGCTCAGAGTGAGGCCGGGAACGACACTGATGTGATAGCAGGTAATTTTTTAGTTACAGTCTATGTCTTTGCTTTCTTTGGTTGATTCGGGTTCTACACATTCCTACATTTTGAGTGAGCATGCACGGAAGTTAGATATACCTGTTGAGATCCTAGATGTAGGTATGCATGTGACTAGTTCTTTTGGTGAGACAGTTGTGGTTAGACGTATGTATAGGAGATGTCCGCTGAAGATTCAGGGTCATGTGTTTTCTATTGATATGATGGAGCTTCCTTTTTATGGTTTTGATATTATTTTGGGTATGGACTAGTTAGTTGAGCACCGAGCTAGTGTGGATTTTGAGACGAAGAGGATTTCTTTGAAACTTTCTGATGACTACGAGGTAGTAGTAGTAGGCGAGAACATTAATTTCTTGTCTAATGTTGTGTCAGCTTTAGAGGCTCATAGGTTGATGGATTCCGGATGTGGGGCATACTTAGCTTATGTGATGAATCCGAATATGAGTGAGGTAGACTGAAAGATATTAGAACAGTTTGTGACTTTCCGGATGTGTTTCCAGAAGAGTTGTCGGGTTTGCCTCCTAACAGAGATGTTGAGTTTGTGATTGAGACTGTTTCAGGGTCTAATCCAGTTTCGATAGCTCCGTATCGTATGGATCCAAAAGGGTTGAAAGAATTGAAGAATCAGTTGCAAGAGTTATTAGACCGTGGTTTCATTAGGCCTAGTAGTTCTCCTTGGGGTGCTCCCGTGTTGTTTGTAAAGAAGAAAGATGGCAGTATGCGTATGTGCATTGACTACAGGCAGTTGAATTAGTTAATTGTGAAGAACAAGTATCTGTTGCCTCGAATAGATGATTTGTTTGATCAGTTGAGAGGTGCTTCAGTGTTCTCGAAGATAGATTTGAGATCAGAATATTATCAGTTAAAGGTAAAAGAGTGTGATGTTCCGAAGACAGCTTTTAGGACTAGATATGGTCACTATGAGTTCCTTCTGATGTCGTTTGGGCTCACGAATGCACCTGCAGCATTCATGGACATGATGAACAAAATTTTTAGAGACTATCTAGACTGCTTTGTAGTTGTCTTCATTGATGATATTCTTGTGTACTCGAAGACAGAAGAAGAGCATGATGAGCACTTGAGATTTGTTTTGCAGAGAATGTTGAGCAATCAGTTGTATGTGAAACTTAGTAAATGTGAGTTCTGGATTCGAGAGGTTGTATTTCTTGGCCACGTTGTTTCGGCTGAAGGTATCCATGTTGATCCATCGAAGATTGAGGCTATTGTTGAGTGGAAACAACCTAAGTCTGTGACTGAGATTAGGAGTTTCCTAGGATTAGCCGGTTACTATAGGAGATTTGTTGATGGTTTCTCTAGGGTAGCAGCTCCTTTGACTAAATTGTTGCAAAAAGGAGTTAAGTTTGAATGGTCAAATGCAAGACAGAAGGCCTTTGAGAAATTGAAATAAGCTTTGACAAATGCTCCAGTATTAGTGCAACTTGTTTCAGGTAAAGAATTTGTGATCTATAGTGATGCTTCATACATAGGTTTAGGTTGTGTTTTGATGCAAGAAAGAAGAGTTGTTGCCTATTCTTCGAGACAGTTGAAGGTGCATGAGAAGAACTATCCTACTCATGATATAGAGTTAGCCGCGATTGTATTTGCATTGAAGATTTGGCGTCACTACTTGTATGGTGAGAAGTGTATAGTTTACACCGATCACAAGAGCTTGAAGTATTTGATGACACAGAGAGAGTTGAACTTGAGTCAGAGAAGATGGCTTGAGTTATTGAAAGACTATGATTTGACTATTGAGTACCATCCGGGTAAGGCAAATGTAGTAGCCGATGCTTTGAGTAGAAAAGTTGCCGTTGAGTTGAGAGCTATGTTTGCTAGATTGAGTGTATCCGATGATGGTGGTTTGATCACAGAGTTGCAAGTGAAGCCTTCTTTGATTCAGTTGATTAGAGAGATGCAGTTGCAAGATGTGTCTTTAGTTCCTCATGTTAAGGACATAGCCGAAGGTAGACCGACCGAGTATAGTTTCAGTGGTGAGAATTTGTTGTGCTTTAGAGATAGAATTGTGGTACCGGAAGATGTTGAGTTGAGACGTCAGATTTTGAATGAGGCACATTCGAGTCCTTTTCTATGCATCCGAGTAGTACTAAGATGTACCGTGACTTGAAGAACGATTACTTCTGGTTGGTTTGAAGAAGGATGTAGCCGAGTATGGTTTGTCAGAGAGTGAAGGCAGAACATCAGGTTCCTTCAGGTTTGTTACAGCCTTTGAAGATTCCGGAATGGAAATGGGAGAGAATCACCATGGATTTTGTGTCGGGGTTACCGCTGTCTCCTTCGAAGAAGATTTTTGTTTGGGTGATAGTGGATAGATTCACTAAGTGTGCTAACTTCTTAGCAGTGAACACTACAGATTCTTTAGACAAGTTGGCAAACTTGTACATCCGTGAGATTGTGAGACTTCATGGTGTTCCGAAGTCTATTGTTTCATACAGAGATCCTAGATTTACTTCGAGGTTCTGGGGTTGTTTTCATAGTGCTCTATGTAGTCGTTTGCATTTTTGTACTTCTTATCATCCGCAGTCCGATGGACAATCAGAGCGAGTGATACAGATTTTAGAGGATATGCTTCATTGTTGTGTGATTGGCTTCCAGGGTTCTTGGGAGAAGCAGCTACCTTTAGTTGAGTTTGCTTACAACAACAGTTATCAGTCTAGTATTCAGATGGCTCCCTATGAGGCTTTGTATGGTAGACGATGTAGGACTCCGATTTGTTGGGCTGAGACAAGTCAGAGATTGCTACCTATGCCGGATTTTCTTAAGGGGACTACCGACAAAGTGAAGTTGATTTGTGACCGTTTGAAAGTAGCTTTTGATCGTCAGAAGTCTTATGCCGATTTGAAGAGAAAAGAGATTGAGTACTCAGTGGGTGAGAAAGTGTTTCTGAAAGTATCTCCGTGGAAGAAGGTGATGAGATTTGGCCGAAAAGGCAAGTTGAGTCCGAGGTTTATTGGTCCGTATGAGATAGTTGAGCGGATCAGGCCAGTAGCTTACCGTTTGAGATTGCCTTCTAAGTTAGAGAAGATCCATGATGTCTTTCATGTGTCGATGCTTAGGAGATATAGATCAGATCCTTCTCATGTTATGCATGTTGAGGAGATAGAGTTGAATCCGAATTTTTCTTATAATGAAGAGCTTGTTGAGATACTTGCTTCTGATAGCAAGGTGTTGCGTGGCAAGACCATAGAGTTGGTCAAGGTGTTGTGGAGACATATATGTGTGGAAGAAGCCACGTGGGAGAGGAAAGCTGATATGCTTGAGCAGTTTCCGTACTTGTTTCCGTCAGGTAATTTCAGGGACGAAATTCCTTAAGTGGGGGAGAGTTGTAACACCCGGGTTTAGGGGTTAGGTGAAAATAACATTTAAATAATGATTTGAGTCTCGGGTTATGATTAAAAATAATATTATATATGTTATTTGGACTTTGTGAATTCAAAACAAATATTATATGTTGGACTCAAATTAAATTAGAAACCAATTCCATGGATTTTAAATGTTGATGAGATATGCCATCTCATTAATGACACTATTGTAATTTCAAGCCCTTGGAAATTAAAAACCCCTTTTAATTTAAAACACAAAATTTTCTCTTCTTCCCTCTTCCTTTTTCATTTCTCACGACAAAGGGGGAGAGTTTCTCCATTCTACTATTCCATCTCCTTTCTCCCTCATTTTGGCTCGGTTTTGAAAGGTAAACACATCCCCATCTTGCTCTCATCTTCCTCTACTTGAAAGTACAAATAGTTTTCATTTTCATCAATGTTTTGGAATTTGAGTTTTTAGAGAATTTGAATAAAAATGATAGCTTTATTGTGTTTAACTTAAAGTTTTGATTTAATAGTGTTAGATATGAAGTCTATGAACCAAATGGTCCAACGTATGTGATATTTACATGGTTTTGTAAACATTCCCGAATTTGGGTTTAATGGAGGTTTTTAAAGGGTTTTAGAGTGGTTTTGGGGGTTGTTTTAGGTTGGAATTTGTGGGCTGAGGTTAGTACTATAGTTGAGGGTTGTTTTGGGATCATTTGGAAGTGTTAACGGTGTTGGAATCATGAGTTTTGATTGAGGTTTGTGGGCTGCTCGGGTTTGTGGTTTTGGGGATTGTCCATGGCTTGAATTCTTGTGTTTGATGTTTGAATTGCATTCCGGGTTAGCTACATTGATGTATGAGCTGATTTGAGGTTGTTTGGATTGTGTTGATTTGTTTAGAGACAAGGACGTGTGTTGGTGAAGCATCGTGAGTGAATCCGGAAACTTGAAGGTGTTGCTTGCTTGGTGTTGAGCTTGGAAGTGAATGCGAGTGGTTTAATGTTTTCAAAGTGGTTTAAAAGTGTTTGGTTCAAGCATGTGGACTAGGTTGGGATTGGTAGACCCACATAGAGTTAGGATTAGAGTGGTAGCCTAATCCTAAGCTTTAATTAGAGACCCTGTTTGCACTCTTTAGTTATTGATTATGCCTCATGTTGATATGTGATTATGATGGTTATGTATAAATGTGTTATACATGTATGTTGAGGCATGGTTGTGATGCATTGTTATATGCATGGGACGTGGACATGATGTTAATCATGGTAAGTACATGCTAAGCACGAAATTGGTTGTAAATTGATATTGTGGATTGAGTAAATGTTGGCACTAGTATGCTTGGGTACAAATGATCGATCATTAGGATGTTAGCGTGCACACGTGAGTCAAATGTGCGCGTGATCTTGATGATGGTAGTCATCAAGATGGAGTACGGGTTCACCCGGAAATTCTTCTTATGTATATGATAGTCGGTGATGAGTGTAATCCCATCGACGGGGCGTGTGGATGATTGGAATCCCCTCCGCGAGAACGGTGATGAGTGTTATCCCACCGTGAGGTAAAGTTGTTGTTGGATGTGAGTTCCAACGTGTTTATCCGCGTATTCGAGTCATAGCTAGGTGCCAATATGAGTTGATATGTGTATCAATGTGATTCTCTTATGGATGGATATATGTGCTTACATATGATGTGGATTTGAGCTTGTTGAGCATGACATACTATTGAGTAATTATTCATGCATCATGTACATTTTTGGCTCTCGAGAATCGAAGGTAAGAACATCCATTTACCTTGGTTGAGATCGTGCTTGGATCCTGCATTGTCGAGGTTTGTTTTTAATGAGTTACCCTCACTAAGCTTTATGCTTACGCTCTCTTTTGTTCGACAATGCAGATTCGTAGTTCGTGGGCTGCTAGCGCAAGAGGAGGGTCTCCAAGTGTGCTTGTTGGCTTTTGAGTTTATCAAGTATGAATTTTAAGTTAAGAACATGTAATGGTTAAGCAATGGGATTTGTGTTATTGTTGGTTGTTTAGGAGCATGTTTAGACTCCTTATCATGTTGTTTTTGTGTGGCTTGTTGATGTCATGTTTGGATTGTAAAACCATGTATTAATTGCTTACCATGTATGTTGGCCATGTGCCTTTTGAGGATGCCTAAGTGTATGGTTGTTGAAGCATGAAACCTTAAGTGCTCATATGTCATCTTTTGATCAAATGCATGAATTCCTTGGTTGAATGTTGCTTGTTCATGTTGGGTGCCTCGTATGATTAGATTTGGTTGATAAGTGTTGTATGTATGATCGAGTGTGTTTAGGGAGGTCTCAAAATGCTTTTAGAGTTGAGTTTCGTGTCGTTTTGCTGCATTTTAGTGTCTTACAGAGCAGGGCGTATCGATACGCCTAAGGGTCGTATCGATACGGTCCTACGCTTTGGGACACAGTGTTGGCTAGGGGTACCGATACGCAGGGGGTGTATCGATATGCCCAAAGCTCACTAGAATTCTGAGATTTTCAGGAGACTTTGGCGTATCGGTACGGGTCTTTGGCGTATCGGTACGGTCTTATCTCGTTGACCACGAGATGTTGACCGAGAAGGGCGTATCGATACGCCCAAGGGCTGTATCGATACGGTCTTCCTGTGTTGACTGCTGGATGTTGACATTGGTCAAGGCGTATCGATACCCTTGTCAGGTGTATCGATACGGCCTGCTTAGAAAGGAGAAATGGGTTGTTTTAAAGGTGCTGTTTTGGATGGTCGTTTTTATGCTGCTTGTGTTTCTGCTGTCGTGTTCCACATAGGATATAATATTACATTTAGACAAGATAAATAAAAGAAATTTTCTAGGGTTGCTAACCGAGGGGGAACCTTAACGGGTTTCGCTTCAGTTTTCCCCGTGTAGCCCACGCGGACCGGTCAAACGTCCGGACCGGGACGAGGGGTTACAAAAATGAAATAAAACCCAGAAACAACCCAAGCAACAAAGAAAAACGATTATGATTACCAATGATAAGTAAAAAATGTGTTGAATGAAATAATAGATTTTTAAAAAAATAAAATAATAAAAAAGAGAATGGTTACCTCTGTAAAACTCAAGATGAGAGAGGGAAGAAGAACAAATTTTACAAAATCTTTAAAATGGAGACTTGTATTTGAAAGAAAAAAATTAATGGAGGTAGAGATTAAAGAGAACCAGTAAATCTAAGGGTGAAAATAAAGACGTGAGAGAGGCGGCAGATCTGGGAAAGAAATAAAAGGATTAAGGAAAACATAAAATACATACATACACATATATAGGGTAGTTTTGTAAATATTTCTGGGTCGGGGTGGATCAGATATTTTTTATACAAAATATCAACTTTAATTCAACTCCAAATTCCATTTATACTAAATTTAATCTGACCCGAACTTAATTTTTTAATAAAAAATCCTCCCCTAATGGGCGGGGCGGATCCGTCGGATTTTGGTAAAATTACTATCCCTATTTGCATCGACAGTTACTACTGGACAAATCTTGCTTTTACTACTGAAAAACAATAGGAAAATTCTACAACGTGCGACGAACATCGATGAACGCCATTAATGATAAACACGACCAAAACCTTATTCATTCAAGTTCCGTTCATTTACACCCCTAGTTCAACCCCTACTTGATTATATATTTAATAAAATTTTATATTTTTTAATTTGAATAATTATTTTTTACAATGACAAATTATTATTAAACAAAAATTATCACATAATTAAATTTTATAACAGGGGTCAGGGCCCCCTTGGGCCCCAAGGGAGCTCCGCCCCTGATAAGTGTAACATTCTTTTTTTTCCATCAAGATCATTTTTGAATATTTTTTGAATAATCTAAAGATGGTTATAAGGTAATATTTGTTTATACATATTCTTAACTTTTTGGGGATGCACACACACCAACGATTGAATCCGGATCTTCTAGCATGAATATTATTCGCTTTTCCACTAAAACCACTTGTTGAATTCTTGTTTCTTGAATCATATAGATTATTATTAATATTTGAGCGAAAAAATGCGTGTGAAAACTTTTATACCAAAAAATATATTGGTAATTTTAATATTACATGATTTTTTGGTTAGTGTCACTCTGTCAATTTAAGGGAGAAGCTAAATTTTTCCACAAGGGATGAAATAAATTAAATTGTTTCGAGAGTTAAAAAATTGCATTAAATCTCATTTTAGATTATATTTTTTTTGAAAGGATAAGTGATTTAACTCCGCTATGATACTTTTTCATCCATTAACGTTGAGTACATGCGTTGAAAACCTTATTGAACAATCATAAAGCTATTGGAAACAAGAATGAGATTATACTAAATATCATTGAAAGCGTCTTGATCTTTTGCATTAACCAAATCTTACTTATATAGTAGTTTAGCTCATTTGTAATTTGGTGCTCGACAGGAACACAGTTTACTTGTAGCTATTTGGCCCTAACTTTCTCAGGGACAAAGTGTACATCGAGCTCAACATGCTTTGTCTTCTAATGATAGGAAGGGTTTATGCTCATGGTAATCACATTAGAATTGTCACTCCAAATTATAAGTATTGCTGACAATTGGACCTTCATTTCTTTAAGTAACGTATCCATCCATGTAACCTCTGATGTAGTGTCAACCAAGCTACGATATTCAGCCTTCGTGGTTAAGCGTGACACGGTCTTTTGTTTCCTGGATGCCCACAAAACCAGATTTCCTCCCAAGTATACATAATTTCCTAAAACAGACCTTCGATCATCCATAGTACCACCCAATCTGTATCGGCAAAGGCAACTAGATTGCATGGTTGTGTTGTAGGAGAAAAAACTAATCCATAGTCCAACATTCTATTTAAATCCATGAGCACTCTCTTTACTGCAACCATGTGTTGTTCACAGGAGGCATGTATGAAATGGGCCAACTTATTCACAACATACACAATGTAAGGACATGTATGACATGTATATAGGAGTGGGGATTGGTTTCACATTTTTTATATGAACTTTAGTCAATAATTTCAGTATAAACTTTTTCTGGTTCAGTACAATGGTCTCTCCAATTCGTTTAACCTCCATTCCAAGAAAAATAATTCAGTTCACCGAGATCCTTCAATGCAAACTTTGCACAAACTACTTTACCACCTTTTCAATATCTTCATATGATCCTCATGTTACTATTATATTGTCCCCATAAACTAGGACATATGTTATGGTACTCTCCCCAACCTTTATGAACAAAGAGTTGTCTGCGTGTGACCCTTTGAAACCTATGTCAAGAAGATAATCTTGTAGTTTAGAATACCAATTCCTCGGTGCCTGTCTCAACCCATATAACACCTTTTGTAGCTTGCACACCAACTTCAAGCCATTAGCAGCAACCTCCTCAAATCCTAGTGGTTGTTGCATGAAGACATCTTCACTTAAATTTCCAATCAAGAATGCGTTGTTCACATAAATTTGTCTCAAGTTTCATTCGTTGCAAGCTACCAAGGCAAGAACTAAATGGATGGTAGTAGACTTAACAACTAGACTAAACATGTCCTGAAAATCTTGGCATGAAACTTGGGAAAACTCTTAGCAACCAGCCTCGCTTTATACCTTTGAATCGAGCCATCAACATTTCTTTTCACTCAAAATAGCCATATGCACCCCCACTGTAGAACGTCCTTCAAGAAGAGGCACTAAACTCCAAGTCTCATTCTTTTTAATGCATCAAGTTATGCATGTACAACTGATCCTCAATTTGTTGATTGAAAAGCTTCTTGGATGGAGGTTGGCTCACTCTCCTCAACAGCATATGCAACCATGTAAGCCTCAGGCTTGAAAATTCCATGTTTACTCCATGTAACCAAGCGATGACCACCAGTTTGAGTTGTTGCTCCTCTATTACTAGTAGGTTTAACTCTAACTATAACTCCCCCGACCCGGTCTAGACGATAGACCAAGCCGAATGGGTCACACGAGGAATATTGAAGTAAACCGGGAAGTTTACTCCAATAAACAACCCTAATTTTTTTCATTTTATCTTGCCTAGATGCTCAACATTATCCTAAGAGATAAACTTCGCAGCAGAACGATTTGCAACTCATTCAGACAATGAATAGGGACCCAATTGCATACAACACATTTTAGGGACCATTTTATGCATATACCAAATTACAGGGGCTTATGC
The DNA here is from genome assembly GCA_958450335.1 of Hibiscus tridactylites. Classification (NCBI taxonomy): domain Eukaryota; kingdom Viridiplantae; phylum Streptophyta; class Magnoliopsida; order Malvales; family Malvaceae; genus Hibiscus; species Hibiscus tridactylites. The sequence continues at coordinate 44,788,576 of OY288290.1, read as the reverse complement.
CATTTTTATGTTGCCAACTTTCAATTAATCACATTACATGCCTCTCTGTCAATTCTCAGCTTAAAACAATCATCCAAGCTCAATTAATTGCATCCACAACATTTAGAGACCAAAAAGTAAAGAAACAAAACATCAGAAGATTCCAATAACTAACTTAACAGCTTGCCATTTCGGTATAGGTTACCCTGTATCTAAACACTCATATCAGAACAAGGTCAAGCGACTCGAAGCTTGGAGCCATATCGAAACAGCCTCAAGGGTGTTTCGGAATAGGGGATTCCAGTAGCAAAATGTATCGAAACACCTTTCCCCCGTTTCGAAACCCTCAAGCCATTTCAGGTACATTGTTTGGGTGCAAGCTTAGGTGTACTGAAACACCTGGGCCTGTAATGACAACTTTTGCTGGGTTTTTACATTTTAATCCAATCATAACCAAGCCAGCATGCTTCCAACATGCATACAACATATCTAAACATCCATCCTCAATCAACCATGGCATATTCATCATCATAACAAAAGCATTTGCATCAAAGGTAAACTATAGGCATACAACCTATTGTCAAACCAAGCAAAACACCAAAATGCATAGTAAAGCATAAACCAAAAACCAAAGGCCATTTACAAGTCTAAAACAGCAAACCAAACTTGCTCAAAAGGGAGTTTACATAAATCTCCCAACAACACAACGAATCCTCCATTGCCCTTATTACGTATAGTCTAAACCGAAACATACATTCTCAAATGAAGTCTCTTGCGATCCCTTGCTACTTGCTGCCTCCAAAACCTCAATTATCTGCATTGATGGACAAATGAGAGCGTAAGCACACAAGGCTTAGTGAGGAGGCTAAAAAACAAAACACCATCAATGCATGAAAACCATTTTTCATGTCCACGTTGAAATCTCTTTTCAATTTAAAAAAAAATCATTTGAAAATCATCATGCCCTTTTAAAACCATGCACTTTTCCTTTAACAAAAATCAGCATTTTAAACCTCAAGCTCATATATAGCTACTATATGCAAAGCTACTATATGCAAAGCTTAAAGAGTAAAACATGCATAAACACATTATGCAACATAAACCACCTCATGATACATCATCAATTATATTGGCTTACAAATGATCATATAACAAGTTCACAACTCAAAACCACATATCGGATACACGGATTCAACAAGTGTCTACCCGATACTTCAAGCCATATTAATCGGAACTGGTACAATCACAACCATAGGTACTCTTTCAAACCGGGTACAATTAAAACCCATAGGGACACCAACCCTATCATCAGTTAGATTCTTAACAACTAAAGAGAGACGGGACACCAACCTCCTCGAACATTAGGGTACTTGGCCGAAGACACGGGACACCAACCCCTCGACATCCAAGGCGACTTTTTATAGTGCACTCAATCCTATTGCCAGCTAAGTATATCTGATATCAGTTATAAACCATTTTCACAAAATCACATGCCCATATAATTCACATTTAACACACACCTCACCATTTTTAAAGCATCATCCATGATTCACATTTTCGAGCATTAAACAATGCTTAAAATCACAAGTATAAGTCATATACTTACAAGGATCACTTACCATATGCATTCTTCAACATTACAACATTAAAAACAGTAATCGCACTCTTTTAAACAAGCTTTAACAGTAGGTAAATCAATTAAACTAGAATAGTGCATAAATCATCACATAATAGCACAATCCGAGAGAGAAATTCCTTTCACTTACTTCCAAACTTAGTTAAGCGTCTCAAGCTTACCACTAATTTCCCAAATCATCTTTTAAAGCTTTTCAAAAACTAAAATTCACGTTTTCACTCTCCGACACGAGTAACCTCGACTAGTTAGCGAAAATCCAAGCTATCAAAGCTCACAAAACTCCACCGATTGCTTCTGGTACATTCTCCCATGTTATACCACACAAGAATAGAGGATTAATGCATTCTCAATGCATTAAAATTTCCAACAAACAACTATATCATGCTGCTCTGCCCCAAAACACCAAAACGCCTATATGAAACAACCGAAAACACCTTCGATTACTCTACAAACTCAACCCATCCAAAACCTAACACTTCCATCCAATTTTAATCATCAATTAACATGCAAAAATGATATAATTTCATCCTTATACCTTCAGAAACACCAGAACTACTTTATCACCATAAAAAATCCCAAATCTAACAAATTAACAATTAGAGATCCAATCTATTTCGGGATTATTATGATAAAACCTTTATTTCAACATCATTTAACATCCAAATCATGATTAAAATCAATCTCAAATAAATTAAAATAGTAACATTATGAAAATCTTGAGAAATCATCTTTTAAACATTGATCTCACCGTTTTCATCAAATAGATTACAAATCTTTATCAATAAACAAGATTAGAGAGCCAAAGACTTGAGAATTTCATTAAAGAATCTTGATTAGAGGAGAGAAAAGAATGATCACCTCTAATACAAGCCTTTCCCCTTGAGTGCAATGATTTATAAGAAATCCTTCAAGAAATTCATAGCTAGTTGATGTAGAAGTTCATGAGAATCATTCAGAAATCAATAGTGGATGAACAGAGATAAATATCTGGAGATTTTAGTGATGAAAAGATAGTTTGGTTGATCGGAAAGTTGAGAGAAAAGTTTAGGAGAAAAGTAGTTACGTAAGAAAATGTTTAGCCTTTTAAAACCTCCTTTAATAAAACCCATTTATTAAATCAATTAATTAAATCTTTTAAAAACAAAAAATCAAGGGAAAAGGCTAATAACACCTTGGTGTAATAGCTCCCTAAAGATTCTAAGTTTTGGCTCTCATCAATTTAGTCATTAAAATACATTTTGCAATTTTTACAATTTAGTCATCGTTTTCAAAATATCAATTAAATCGGTCCAATTTTATCAAATTGAAGTTTCCAAAACCTTCAAATATTATTTTAAGATTATAAAATTTTTCCCTATTTTATCTCCCTCAAAAACCATTTATCTTAAATTAATCCCGAAACTAGCTTAACTCGCTCGAACCGGTTCACCCGAACCACTTAGCCGAACCCAGCTAACTCTTAAGCCCAAAAATCAGGGAGTTACAACTCTCCCCCGCTTAAGAAATTTCATCCTCAAAATTTTACATGGTCGAAAAAGGTGCGGAAATTACTTCAACATGTCCACCTTGCTTTCCCACGTGGCCTCCTCAACTCCTCGATGTCGCTACAACACCTTCACAAGTTCAATCGTCTTACCACGAAGAACTTTGCTACTAGAATCAAGAATCTCAATAGGTTCCTCATCATAAGACAAATCTGGTCACAACTCAATGTCCTCAACCGGCATAACATGCGACGGATTCGACCTATACCTTCGCAACATCGAAACATGAAACACATCATGAATTTTCTCCAACTCAGGAAGCAATCTCAACCGATACACAACAGGACCAACACGCTTCACAACCTCGTATAGTCCAATAAACCTTGGACTAAGCTTACCCTTACGTCCTAACCTCATCACCTTCTTCCAAGGTAATACTCTAGAAAACACGCGATCACCAACCGCAAACTCAATCTCTCTATGCTTCAAATCCGCATCGGAATTTTGAAGATCTGAAGCCGTTTTCAAACGATCACAACTAAGCTTTACCTTTTCTATCGTTCCCTTTAGCAAATCCGGTAAGGAAACTAACTTTTGCCCATCAAAGAGGCGTCCTGTACTTCCTGCCATACAAGGCTTCATACGGAGCCATTTGTATACTTGCTTGAAAGCTATTATCGTAAGCAAACTCCACCAAAGGCAACTATTTCTCCCAAGAACCTTGGAAATCTATAACACAACACCGCAACATATCCTCAAGCATTTGGATAAATCGCTCAGACTGTCCATCCGTCTGAGGATGATACGAGGTACTAAAATTAAGCCGTGTACCCAAAGCTCTATGCAAACACTCCCAAAACCTCAATGTAAACCTCGAATCTCTATCTGAAACTATGGATTTAAATACACCATGCAAACATACTATTTTAGCAATGTACAACTCTGCCAACTTATCCAACGTATACGTAGTATGCACAGCTATGAAATGCACACACTTCATAAGGCGATCTACAATCACTCAAATAGAATTCTTCTTTCATGGGATCAAAGGCAAACCAGACACAAAATCCATTGTAATCCTCTCCCATTTCTATTTTGATATCTTCAAAGGTTGCAACAACCCGGAAGGAAATTGATGCTCAACTTTCACGCTCTGACTGACCATACACTTACTCACAAATTCTGTGACATCCTTCTTCAACCCAACTCAATAGTACTCATCCTTCAAACCACGATACATCTTAGTACGACTAGGATGCATAGCAAAAGGGCTGCTATGTGCCTCAGTCAGAATAGTGTGCCTCAACTCAACATCATCCGACACAATTATTCGACTCTTAAAACACAAGACACCATCATCATTGAAATAAAAATCGGTTACATTACCATCTGCTATATCTTGAACATACGGTACAAACGAATCATCAAGCAACTGCTTCTCCTTAATCAACTGAACCAAGGAAGGTTTCACTGGTAATTCAGCTATCAAACCACCATCTCGCTATATACTTAACCGAGAAAACATCACCCTCAACTCTACAGCCACCTTCCTACTCAAGGCATCAGCCACAACATTCGCCTTTCCAAGGTGATACTCTATTGTCAAGTCATAATCCTTAAGCAACTCCAACCATCTTCGTTGCCTAAGATTCAACTCTTTCAGAGACGTCAGATACTTCAAACTCTTATGATCCATATAAACCACACACTTCTCACCGTAAAGGTAATGCCTTCAAATTTTCAAAGCAAACATAATCGCGACAAACTCAAGATCATGGGTAGGATAGTTGCGCTCATGCACCTTCAATTGTCTAGATGCATACGCCACAACCTTCCTACCTTGCATTAACAAACAACCTATACTAACATATGATGCATCACTATAAACTACAAACTCCTTACCTGATTTAGGTTGAATCAAGACAGGAGCTTGCGTCAAAGCTTCATTCAACCTCTCGAAATTTTGTTGCCTAACATCCGTCCACTCAAAGCGAACATTCTTTTGCAACAACTTAGTTAACGGAGTATCAATCTTAGAGAAACCATCAACAAACCTACGATAGTATCCCGCCAAACCAAGGAAACTATGCACCTCATGGACCGACTTAGGCGACTTCCAATTCATCACTGCCTCTATCTTATGTGGATCAACCCCAATACCTTCTGCCGACACCACATGTCCAAGAAAGACAACTTCCCTAAGCTAAAACTCACACTTACTTATCTTGGCATAAAGCTAATTTTCCAACAACACTGCAACACAATTCGCAAATGCTTATCACGATCCTTCTCTGTACGAGAGTACACGGGAATATCATCAATAAACTCAACCACAAACTGATCCAAAAACTCATGAATGCAGCAGGGGCATTCGTCAAACCAAAAGGCATTACCAAAAACTCATAATGACCGTTCCTTGTGCGAAAAGTAGTCTTAGGCACATCCACATCATTTACCTTCAACTAATAATATTCATATCTCAAATCAATCTTAGAAAACACTGAAGCACCTTGAAATTGATCAAACAAATCACCAATCCTTGACAAAGAGTACTTGTTCTTAATCGTCAATTTTTTCAGTTGTCGATAATCTATACACATTTGAATCGTGCCATCTTTCTTCTTCACAAACAAGACCGATGCATCCCAAGGTGAAACACTAGGCCTAATGAACCCTCAATCAAGCAACTCCTGAAGTTGCATCTTCAACTCCTTCAACTCTTTTGGTGCCATTCGATAGGGAGCAATTGACACTAGAGTCGTATTTTCATACAACTCAATGCCAAACTCAACCTCTCTATTCAGCGGCAGCCTAGAAAACTCTTCCAGAAATACACCCAGAAACTCACATATCGTACGTATGTCCTGTACACGCACTTTATTTGATTCTAGGTTCATAATATAAGCTAAGAAAGCTTCACAACCCAACTCCATCAAACGACTCGCCTCAAGAATCGAAATAGCATTGGACAAGAATTTCTCATTCTCACCCACGACTAGCACTTCATAATCATCATCAAGTTTCAAGGTAACTCTCTTAGCATCAAAATCAACCACATCCCTATGCTCGGTTAACCAATCCATCCCAAGGATTACATCAAAACCATAGAAAGGCAACTCCATTAAATCAGCCGCAAACACATGACCTTGAATAGATAAAGGACATCTCATATACAACTTCCTTGTAATAATAGTTTCACTAAAGGAACTAGTTACTTGCATTCTCACATCTAACATTTTAACAAGGATATCAAGCAAATGTGCATGCTTACTCAAGATGTATGAATGCGTAGAACCAGAATCCATCAAAGATTATAATGACAATGATTGCAAAGTGAAAGTACCTGCAATCACATCAGTGTCATTGTGTCCCTCGCGATGTGCATACACTATCGTAAGACCACCACCCTCAGGTTGAATAGCTAAAACATGTGCTACAGCTTGCTGGCCATCCTCCCAACGCTGGAAGTTACCACGACCGCGCCCACGGTCTCGTTGTGGTGCAAAAACTGGTGCTCTAACCTGACCACCTCCAGCTAACAACAGATAATCACGTCTCAAATGGTCAGCCGAACCACAACTCCAACAAGCATTGGCTGCCACAACTACAGAAGCCTGCGCCTTTCGAGCCAAATGAGGACTATCTCGCCTCATATGCTCACGCGATCCACAAACCCAAGAAGAATTAAAAGCCGATCTAGCCTAAGCTCTCTGACCATAAGCCCCACGTCTAGGCCTTCCTGCACCTCGCTTCGTGTCATAGCGAAACTTCTTATCATAGTGCCTCCTATTATGTCCACCTCCAGGACCAGAATCAGTAGCTCTCTTACTCGAGCTAGAACCATCCACAAGAGAAGTCAAACCCAGACTTACCTCGATATCCTTGGCTCACACCACCAACACATCAAAATCTGTGTAATCAGAGACCAACATAAAAGTCTTCACCTCTTGCACCAATCTAAAATGGAAACGATCGCAATGATGTCTATCACTCGACACCAACTCATGTGCATATTGGCTCAAACAAACAAACTGAACATCATACTTAGCCACAGACATGCTACCCTGAACCAAAGACATAAACTCACGTTTCTTGTCATCCAAGTATCTAACTCTCAGATACTTCTTCCTAAAGGTAGCTTGAAAGAACTCCCAATCCACCTCATTAGGCTCAATAGCCGCAGTTACAGTCTTCCACCAACTATCCTTGCAACAATGAAGCAGTGCATCCTGACTTATGTGCATCATTGCACCCTATTTGATCCAAAATCCAGATCGTACTGGTCATCCAAGACTCGAATGCCTCGGGCGACTAACCACGGTACTCAACACCGCCCAAACTACATAAGTGTTCTAACGGCAACCTTGTTTGCCCAGTAGCAGGTGCTTGCACTTTCACTCCAGCAACAACAGCCTAGAACACTCCAGTCATCGCCTGAAATAGAGGCGTCAAATCACCCAACATAGGACCAGCTTGCTCACGCTGTCCTTGCTCCTCACCCCTAGGTGGAGGCGGTGGAGGAGGTAAATTCCCACCAGGAGAAACCTCGTTCCCTTGATTTCCCTTCTCTCCAGCAGCAGCAGTTGTACCCGACCGTAACTCTCTCATCGTCCCCATTGTGTTATTATAATTAAGGCATGACAATAAAACAAAACAAGGAAATCATGCAAGCTTCAAGCAAGGATCCAAGAATTCCAATTCAACTTAAAACACTTTAACTATAGTAATAATACAATGGGTATCCCAATTTTGCCCACTTAGCATAAGACAAACAACATACGTATCACACACACCGTGCATAGCATTCAATCAGATTCAGCCCATAACATCCATGTATATAACAAAACACACACATCACAACCACCATGCATGGCATCAATATCAATTAATCACATTACATGCCTCTTTGTCAATTCTCAGCTCAAAACAACTCTAATTTTTTTTCATTTTATCTTGTCTAGATGCTCAACATTATCCTAAGAGATAAATTTCACAGCGGAACAATTTGCAACTCATTCGGACAACGAAAAGGGACCCAATTACATACAACACATTTTAAGGATCATTTTGTAAATTTACCAAATTACAGAGGGTTAGCCATTTTATGTTACCAAGTTTCAGTTAATCACATTACATGCCTCTTTGTCAATTCTCGGCTCAAAGAAATCATTCAATATCAATTAATTGCATCCACAACATTTAGAGACCAAAACGTAAAGAAACATAACATCAAAAGATTCCAATAACTAACTTAACAGCTTGTCGTTTCGGTACAAGTTGCATGTATCGAAACACTCGTATCTGAATAGGATCAAGCGGCTCAAAGCTTGGGCTCGTACCGAAACAGCCTCAAGGGTGTTTCGAAATAGGGGATTCTAGTAGAAAAACGTATAGAAACACCTTTCCCTCGTTTCGAAACCCTCAAGCCATTTTAGGTACACTATTTCGGTACATGCTTAGGTGTACCGAAACACCTGGGCCTGTAATGAAAAATTTTGCTGGTTTTTCACATTTTAAACCAATCATAATCAATCTAACATACTTCCAAAATGTATACAACATATCTAAACTTCAATCCTCAATCAACCATGGAATATTCATCATCATAACATGAGCATTTGCATCAAAGGTAAACTATAACCACGCAACCTATTGTCAAACCAAGAAAAACAACAAAATGCATAATAAAGCATAAACAAAAAACCAAAGACCATTTACAAGTCTAAAACAACAAACCAAACTTGCTCAAAAGGGAGTTTACATAAATCTCCCAACAACACAACGGATCCCCTATTGCCCTTATTACGTATAGTCTAAACCAAAACATACATTCTCAAATGAAGTCTCTTGCAATCTCTTGCTACTTGTTGCCTCCAAAACCTTAATTATCTGCATTGATGGACAAATGAGAGCGTAAGCACACAAGGCTTAGTGAGGAGGCTCAAAAACAAAACACCATCAATGCATGAAAACCATTTTTCATGTCCACATTGAAATCTATTTCAATTTACTAAAATATCTGTAACACCCGGGTTTAGGGGTCGGGTGAAAATAATATTTTAATATTATTTCAGGTTCGGTTTTATAATTTAAATGATAAAATATTTTCATGGGCCTCGGGATTTCAAAATATTTAAGGCTTTGTTGGGCCTATCTCTTAAGTCCAAAATCCATGGACTTTAAGAGATGTGGGTTTTGGCCATTCATTAATGGCATAGTTGAAAATATGATATTTTAATGAATTAAAATAAAACAAAAGGATGATAGCATGTGCTCATCTTCTTCCTCCTTCCCATTTTTCAAACCCAACGACATGGGAGAGCTTTTCTAACCATTTCACTATTCCATTTCATCCCATCTCCATTTTAGCTCGGTTTTGAAAGGTAACTACATTTCCAACTTGCTCTCATCTTCCTCTCGTTAAAAGTACAACTAGTTTTCATTTTGGTCCAAGTTTTAGAATTAGAGTTTTTGGAGGATTTGAATAAAAATGGTATCTTTATTGTTTTTAACTTGAGGTTTTGATTTAATAATATTAGATATGATGTTTATGAACCAAATGGTCCAACATATGTGAGTTTTTACTTGGTTTTGTAAACATTCTCGGATTTGGGTTTAATGGGGGTTTGAAGGGTTTTGGAATGGTTTTTAGGTGTGTTTTATGTTGGAAATGGAAGGCTAATGTTAGTATGTTAGTTAAGGGTTGTTTTGGAATCATTTGGAAGTGTTAAAAGTGTTGAAATCATGAGTTTTGGTTGGGGTTTGTTGGCTGCCCGAGATTGTGGTTTTTGGGGGTTGTCCATAGCTTGAATTCTTGTGTTTGATGTTTGAATAATATTCTGGGTTAGCTACTTTGATGTTTGAGCTGATTTGATGTTGTTTGGATTGTGTTGAGATTGTTTAGAGACAAGGACTTGTGTTGGTGAGACATCGGGAGTGAATCCGGAAGCTTGAAGGTGTTGGTTGCTTGATAGTTGAGCTTGGAAGTGAAGGTGAGTGGTTTAATGTTTTCAAAATGGTTTTAAGTAATTGGTTCAAGCATGTGGACTAGGTTGGGCTCGGTAGACCCACCTAGAGTTAGGATTAGAGTGGTAGCCTAATCCTAAGCTTTAATTAGAGACTTTGGTTGAACTCTTAAATTGTTGTTTATGCCTCATGATGATATGTGTTTATGATGGTTATGCATAAATGTGTTATACATGTATGTTGAGGCATGGTTGTGATGCATTGTTATATGCATGAGGTATGGGCATGATGTTAATCATGATGAGTACGTGCTAAGCACGGAAGTTGATATTTAATGATGTTGTGGATAGAGTTAAATGTTGGCACTAGTATGCTTGGGTACAAATGATCGATCGTTAGGATGTTAGTGTGCACACGTGAGTCAAATGCGCGCGTGGTCTTGATGATTATAGCCATGAAGATGGAGTACGGGTTCGCCCAGAAATTCTTCTTATATATATATTAGTCGATGATGAGTGTAATCCCATCGACGGGGCGTGAGAATGAGTGGAATCCCCTCCGCAAGAACGGTGATGAGTGTAATCCCACCGTGAGGTAAAGTTGTTGTTGGATGTGAGTTTGAACGTGTTTATCCGCGTATTCGAGTCATAGCTAGGTGCCAATATGAGTTGATATGTGATCAATATGTTATGGAATGTGATTTCCTATTTGGATTATTATATGTGTTACATATGATGTGGATTGAGCTTGTTGAGAATGGCATGATATTGCATATATGTTCATGCATCATTTTTACTTTTGGCTCATTAGGATCGAAGGTAAGAACATGCATTTACCTTGGTTGTGATCATGCTTGGACCCTGCATTGTCGAGGTTTGTTTTTAAAGAGCTTACACTCACTAAGCTTTATGCTTACGCTCTCTTTTGTTCGACAATGCAGATCCTTAGTTCGTGGGTTGCTAGTTCAAGAAAAGGCCTCCAAGTGTGCCTTGTGGTGCTATCTTAGCTATCAAGTATGGACATTTTAGTTATATGATGTAATGGTCAAGCAATGGGACATGTTTAGTTGGTTTGGTTTTGGATGTCATGTTGCTTGTAAACCATGCCTTTTATGCCACCTTATTTATCTAAGTGTATGGCCTTGTGTAAGCATGAAACTTGAATGCTTAAGTCTATGAGATGTATGATCTTGTGTTTGGATGCCTATCTTATGTCTTGTGTATTTTGAGTATGTTGCTATAGGGTGCATGCTTCTAGAATGTATTTGTATGATTTGTATGCTTCGTGTAGTCGTTTTGGACGTTTGGGGATCAATTGGAGATGTCTAAAACTGATTTTGAGATTTTGCAGACAGCATGTGTTTCGAAACGGATTATCCTGTTTCGAAACGGGTGTGGTTCCAGGGCCCCCGTATCGGAACTCGTTTCGATACGTTTTGGCTACTGTGAACCCCTGTTTTGAAACCAATTTTGAAACACTTTGGCTACTGGAATTGCCTGTTTCAAAACAGGTATCAAAACGGCAAGGCAAAACGAGACCCTGTTCCGAAACGGGGTGGATACGTTTCGAAACGGGTGTCTGACTTTTCAAACTGGGGCTTGTGTTTCGAAACGGGCTTTGACTGTTTTGAAACACATGTCTGTTTTTGGGCTTTTTGACATCTTTAAAGGGTTTAAAGGGTTTGGCTCAGGCCCGGTTTGCTGTTGGGCTTCCTCTTAGGTTTAATTAATGCATTTAGATAAGATAAAATGAAAATTTTTTCCTAGGGTCGGTAACCGAAGTCGAGCCTTAACAGGTTTCATCTCGGTTATCCTCGTGTAACCCACTCGGATCGGTCAAGTGTCCGGACCGGGTCAAGGGGGTTACACTTGTTGGTATCAGAGCCTGAGGTTACCGAGACATTGGGCAGGTAAGTGAGGTAAGTTGTGTCACATCCCAAAAAAACCGGTCTAGTCGGAATTAGGTTCCGGTGACCGAGTATTTTATATCGGTTCTATAAATTATTTGATCTTATTAATTATTCAGGTTTATTATTATTAGATTATTCGGGTTTAATAGAAATTAGGTTCGAAACCTATTTATTCGGTTTATTATTATTATTATTATTATTATTATTATTATTATTATTAAAAAAAAAAATATATATATATATATATAAAGGGTCATGGGACCCACGGCCAACTCCTTCAATTTGAAGGAATTGCCGTGGGCAATTCCCACGTAGGGGAGACACTCAGCAAATGGCCATTTAAGGTGGCAAATAATGCCACTACGTGGCTATGGAAGGGGGGATTGTACCCCAAATTAATGCCACGTGGCTCTCATGGATTAGGAGAACGAATTTTGGGAGGGGAATTGTGAGTATAAATAGTTGAAGAACCTCACAAATAATGCACAGCAAATTGAGGAACAAACAATCGGTTTAGATTAGGTTGTTCAGTATTAGATTGGTGGTCCGATAAATTCGATATAATAATATCGAATCTCTACCGACGTCAGGGTAAGCTCAAATCCTTGGTTGGTCAAAGTTTTGATATCGAGTTCGATTAATATTTTCATATTTATTAGATGTTGTCTTGTCGGTCCTAACCAATTCATATTTAATCTAGTTCAAGAAATCGAGAAAGGACAACCGCCAACCAAGGAAAAAGGCGTCGTTATTCGAGAACCTTAATATCAAGGTGAATGTAGCAGCGTCTCGGGTTAGGCAAGGGCCTACTCGAATGTGTCGTTATTTTTATTAGTACTAACCTTTGAGTTAGAAGCATTATGTCATCGATCATATGTTGGTAAGTGTTCGGTAAGCATTGCATTGATTCTGTGATTCATAGTATGATTATTGTTGTCATGAAAATCATTGAAAGCATTGACATGTGGTAAGTATGACATGAATTATTGATATTGTTTATTGATATGAAATATTGTTATGAATCATTGTTGTTGAACCTTGGATTCGAAGTATTGGATACAATTGGCATGCCATAGAATTCATGAGCTCATTGGTACGGGTATCGGGCTTCGGCCATTGGTGCGGCGGAGGGATGTGTTGTGTATTGGTCAATTGGTGCGGCGGAGGGATTATGACACGACCATTATTGTTGGTGATGTGGTGGAATTCGCGTATCCAAGTACTGTTGAATCGGTCCAAGGGAAAAATATTGATTATTGATATTATTTGTTATGAAATCATGATATTACCGTTCATGACATGATACTATGTTTTTATTATTGAATAAGGAGCATGCCATGTTTATTGCATAATTGATATTATGATTGTCATCAAAGCATGATAAATGGCATACCATGTTCATTCATTGTTATTGTCTACCTCACTTAGACTATATAAGTCTAATGCATTCATTTGCATAACATTTCAGGCTAACAAAGTGTTCAGTCCGAGATCGGAGCAGTCAAAGGATCGATAAGTCACTACAAGTAAAGAGTAATGTGTTTTGTCCTTATGAACTCCTAGTATGGTGGCAAAGTAGTTAAAGTAATTATACTAGTCTTGTGGCCCTACTATTGTGTAAATGTTGCCTATGTTTTGTATAAGGTTTTAAAGCTATATTGACTTTCGAGTTAGTAATAAAAATTGTCATATTTGGCACTAAAATATTGATTAAAAGTCTAAGATTTATGTCTCCGATCTCCGTTTTGGTTTTCGGTAGCGCTCTCCGACCCGGTTCTCTACCAGGCCGAGAAGGGGGTGTTACATTTGTGGTATCAGAGCTAGAGTTTAGTCGGTTCTGGACTAAACATATGCATGTCTGTATTGTTTATTGTCTTACTTTGCCACCTAGGAGTTATTTATTGAGTATTGTGACTTGCCGACTAATCTGATCTCTTTATGTTTAGATGTCTAAATTCAGTCAGGCTCGTATAGATGAGCGTATTTTTGTCGGAGAAAATTCGAGGACGAATTTTCTTTAAAGGGGGAGAGAGTTGTCACATCCCAAAAAAACCGGTCTAGTCGGAATTAGGTTCCGGTGACCGAGTATTTTATATCGGTTCTATAAATTATTTGATCTTATTAATTATTCAGGTTTATTATTATTAGATTATTCGGGTTTAATAGAAATTAGGTTCGAAACCTATTTATTCGGTTTATTATTATTATTATTATTATTATTATTATTATTAAAATATATATATATATATATATATATATAAAGGGTCATGGGACCCACGGCCAACTCCTTCAATTTGAAGGAATTGCCGTGGGCAATTCCCACGTAGGGGAGACACTCAGCAAATGGCCATTTAAGGTGGCAAATAATGCCACTACGTGGCTATGGAAGGGGGGATTGTACCCCAAATTAATGCCACGTGGCTCTCATGGATTAGGAGAACGAATTTTGGGAGGGGAATTGTGAGTATAAATAGTTGAAGAACCTCACAAATAATGCACAGCAAATTGAGGAACAAACAATCGGTTCAGATTAGGTTGTTCAGTATTAGATTGGTGGTCCGATAAATTCGATATAATAATATCGAATCTCTACCGACGTCGGGGTAAGCTCAAATCCTTGGTTGGTCAAAGTTTTGATATCGAGTTCGATTAATATTTTCATATTTATTAGATGTTGTCTTGTCGGTCCTAACCAATTCATATTTAATCTAGTTCAAGAAATCGAGAAAGGACAACCGCCAACCAAGGAAAAAGGCGTCGTTATTCGAGAACCTTAATATCAAGGTGAGTGTAGCAGCGTCTCGGGTTAGGCAAGGGCCTACTCGAATGTGTCGTTATTTTTATTAGTACTAACCTTTGAGTTAGAAGCATTATGTCATCGATCATATGTTGGTAAGTGTTCGGTAAGCATTGCATTGATTCTGTGATTCATAGTATGATTATTGTTGTCATGAAAATCATTGAAAGCATTGACATGTGGTAAGTATGACATGAATTATTGATATTGTTTATTGATATGAAATATTGTTATGAATCATTGTTGTTGAACCTTGGATTCGAAGTATTGGATACAATTGGCATGCCATAGAATTCATGAGCTCATTGGTACGGGTATCGGGCTTCGGCCATTGGTGCGGCGGAGGGATGTGTTGTGTATTGGTCAATTGGTGCGGCGGAGGGATTATGACACGACCATTATTGTTGGTGATGTGGTGGAATTCGCGTATCCAAGTACTGTTGAATCGGTCCAAGGGAAAAATATTGATTATTGATATTATTTGTTATGAAATCATGATATTACCGTTCATGACATGATACTATGTTTTTATTATTGAATAAGGAGCATGCCATGTTTATTGCATAATTGATATTATGATTGTCATCAAAGCATGATAAATGGCATACCATGTTCATTCATTGTTATTGTCTACCTCACTTAGACTATATAAGTCTAATGCATTCATTTGCATAACATTTCAGGCTAACAAAGTGTTCAGTCCGAGATCGGAGCAGTCAAAGGATCGACAAGTCACTACAAGTAAAGAGTAATGTGTTTTGTCCTTATGAACTCCTAGTATGGTGGCAAAGTAGTTAAAGTAATTATACTAGTCTTGTGGCCCTACTATTGTGTAAATGTTGCCTATGTTTTGTATAAGGTTTTAAAGCTATATTGACTTTCGAGTTAGTAATAAAAATTGTCATATTTGGCACTAAAATATTGATTAAAAGTCTAAGATTTATGTCTCCGATCTCCGTTTTGGTTTTCGGTAGCGCTCTCCGACCCGGTTCTCTACCAGGCCGAGAAGGGGGTGTTACAAGTTGAGTTTTTATGTTGAAATGCACGGTGTTTGCTTGCTTGTCAAGTATGCTTAATGTATGTTTTCTTGTTTATCAAGAATGCTGGTTGTCTTGTTTGAAGCATGATGATTAGAGTCCCATTGCTATTATTACATCGGAAAAGGATTTTTAAAGTGAGGGAAACATACTTGAGCCATTTGGAGCCCTTGCCTTGCTAACCCTTTCTTTTTGTGCTTTGTTGTTGTGTGTAGTTGTTGTTTGTGAGCACGATGTCGAGGCCTAGGGGTAGACCTAGAGTGGTTCGTCAGGAACCACGTGTTGCGGCTCCTGTTGATGAGCCAGTGGTTGGAGTTGAGGCTCATGTAGGAGAGCCTACTGCTGGAGTTGAAGCTCCTCCACCACCTCCACCACCACCACCTCCTCAGCCTGGAGTTGGAGGCGAGGATGAAGTTGAAGGAGAGGGACCTCAAGGTGTCCATGGTGGCCAAGGTCTGGCTGGAATAGATATGGCTCCGCTTGTGCAAGTTATAGCGGGAGCATTTCACGCAGTTGTCGGAGCTCAGGCTGCAGCTCAGCCTAGGGGCGATGATGCTAGTTTACCGTTGGAGAGGCACCGTAGCCTAGGGGCTGAAGAGTTCAGAGGGTCTACATCGGAGAGGTTTGAGTTGTGGTTAGAGAAGACTGTCCGCATCTTAGCTCAGATGGGTTGTGTGGGTGCTCGGAATTTGGGCTGTGTGATCTCCTTGCTTCAGGGTGATGCCTACACATGGTGGTTCACCATCACTACCGGAGTTTCTGAGGCAGAGATTGATTGGGATTTCTTTGATTCTGTTTTTCAAATGAGATACATGGGGCTGAGGTATCTAGATGAGAAGAAACGGGAGTTTATGGCTCTTGTTCAGGGAGATGTTGCTGTGACTGACTACGAGATCTGTTTTGTTCGTTTGAGTCAGTATGCTCCAGAGTTAGTTCCCACTGAGAGGGACCGTTGTAACCGATTCAGATATGGGCTTCATGAGGAAGCTAAGAGGTACACCTTAGCTTCAGATTATTCTGATTTTGATGTCTTGGTCGCTAGGGCCAAGGACATTGAGCATAGCTTGGGGCTGACCAAGCGTTCTGGTGGTTCTAGTTCTGGTAAGAGACACAATAACTTTGACCGTGGGGATGCCAAGAGGCGTAGAGGCGGTGGACAATAGTTTGACCATAGACGTGGCAGTGGCCACCATGGTAGAGGCCACCAGGGCCATAGAGGAGGAGGGCGTTTGCCCGAGTGCACACGTTGTGGGAAACATCATTCTGGTGAGTGTTGGGGTAACTTTCATGCTTATTGGAACTGTGGTTCGAGGGACCACTTTAGGAGGGAGTGTCCGCATTAGGCGGCACAGGCACCGAACATAGCTCAGGCTCCTACGAGAGCGACTGATTTTCAGAGAGGTCGTGGGCGCGGTCGTGGCTACTTCCAGCCTAGGGCTGATGCACCTAGGGTAGATGCTTAAAGGAACTTTGCTCATGTTGTGGCAGTACAACTAGAGGCAGGTGGACCAGCGAGGGTGCTTAGAGAGAGGCCGGGAACGACACTGATGTGATAGCAGGTAATTTTGAGTTACAGTCTATGTCTTTGCTTTCTTTGGTTGATTCGGGTTCTACGCATTCCTACATTTTGAGTGAGCATGCACGTAAGTTAGATATACATGTTGAGATCTTAGATGTAGGTATGCATGTGACTAGTTCTTTTGGTGAGACAGTTGTGGTTAGACGTATGTATAGGAGATGTCCGCTGAAGATTCAGGGTCATGTGTTTTCTGTTGATATGATGGAGCTTCCTTTTTATGGTTTTGATATTATTCTGGGTATGGACTGGTTAGTTGAGCACAGAGCTAGTGTGGATTTTGAGACGAAGAGGATTTCTTTGAAACTTTCTGATGATTACGAGGTAGTAGTAGTAGGCGAGAACATTAAGTACTTGTCTAATGTTGTATCAGCTTTAAAGGCACATAGGTTGATGGATTCCGGTTGTGGGGCTTACTTAGCATATGTGATGAATCCGAATATGAGTGAGGCTATACCGAAAGATATTAGAACAGTTTGTGACTTTTCGGATGTGTTTCTTGAAGAGTTTCCAGGGTTGCCTCCTGACAGAGATGTTGAGATTGTGATTGAGACTGTTTCAGGGTCTACTTCAGTTTCTATAGCTCCATATCGTATGGCTTCGAAAGAGTTGAAACAATTAAGAGTCAGCTGCAAGAGTTATTAGACCGTGGTTTCATTAGGCCTAGTAGTTCTCCTTGGGGTGCTCCTGTGTTGTTTGTAAAGAAGAAAGATGGCAGTATGCGTATGTATATTGACTACAGGCAGTTGAATCAGTTGACTGTGAAGAACAAGTATTCGTTGCCTCGTATAGATGATTTGTTTGATCAGTTGAGAGGTGCTTCAGTGTTCTCGAAGATAGACTTGAGATCAGGGTACTATCAGTTGAAAGTGAAAGAGTGTGATGTTCCGAAGACAGCCTTTATGACTAGATATGGTCACTATGAGTTCCTTGTGATGCCGTTTGGGCTCACGAATGCACCTGCAGCATTCATGGATATGATGAACAAAATTTTTAGAGATTATCTAGACCGTTTTGTAGTTGTTTTCATAAATGATATCCTTGTGTACTCTAAGACAGAAGAAGAGCATGATGAGCACTTGAGATTTGTTTTGCAGAGATTGTTGAGCAATAAGTTGTATGCGAAGCTTAGCAAGTGTGAGTTCTGGATTCGAGAGGTTGTATTTCTTGGCCATGTTGTTTCGGCCGAATGTATCCATGTTGATCCATCAAAGATTGAGGCTATTGTTTAGTGGAAACAACCTAAGTCCGTGACAGAGATTAGGAGTTTCCTAGGAGTAGCTGCTCCTTTGACTAAATTGTTACAAAAAGGAGTTAAGTTTGAATGGTCAGATGCAAGACAGAAGGCCTTTGAGAAATTGAAAGAAGCTTTGACAAATGCTCCAGTGTTAGTGCAACCAGTTTCAGGTAAAGAATTCGTGATCTATAGTGATGCTTCCTACATAGGTTTAGGTTGTGTTTTGATGCAAGAAATAAGAGTTGTTGCCTATGCTTCGAGACAGTTGAAGGTACATGAGAAGAACTATCCTACTCACAATATAGAGTTAGCCGCAGTTGTGTTTGCATTGAAGATTTGGCGTCATTACTTGTATGGTGAGAAGTGCATAGTTTACACCGATCATAAGAGCTTGAAGTACTTGATGACTCAGAGAGAGTTGAACTTGAGACAAAGAAGATGGCTTGAGTTTTTAAAAGACTATGATTTGACCATTGAGTACCATCCGGGTAAGGCAAATGTAGTAGCCGATGCTTTGAGTAGAAAAGTTGCAGTTGAGTTGAGAGCTATGTTTGCTAGATTGAGTGTATCCGATGATGGTGGTTTGATCACAGAGTTGCAAGTGAAGCCTTCTTTGATTCAGTTGATTAGAGAGAAGCAGTTGCAAGATGTGACTTTAGTTCCTCATGTTTAGGACATAGCCGAAGGAAGACCGACCGAGTATAGTTTCAGTGGTGAGAATGTGTTGTGCATTAGAGATAGAGTTGTTGTGCCTGAAGATGTTGAGTTGAGACGTCTAATTCTGAGTGAAGCACATTCGAGTCCTTTTTCTATGCATCCGGGTAGTACTAAGATGTATCGTGACTTGAAGAATGATTACTTCTGGGTTGGGTTGAAGAAGGATGTCGCCAAGTATGTGAGTCGTTGTATGGATTGTCAGAGAGTGAAGGCAGAACATCAGGTTCCTTCAGGTTTGTTACAACCTTTGAAGATTCCGGAATGGAAATGGGAGATGATCACCATGGACTTTGTGTCGGGGTTACCGTTGTCTCTATCGAAGAAGAATTTTGTTTGGGTGATAGTGGATAGATTCACTAAGTGTGCTCACTTCTTAGAAGTGAACACTATAGATTCTTTGGACAAGTTGGCGAACTTGTACATCCGTGAGATTGTGAGACTTCATTGAGTTCCAAAGTCTATTGTTTCAGATAGGTATCCGAGATTTACATCGAGGTTCTGGTGTTCTTTGCATAGTACTCTAGGTAGCCGTTTGCATTTCAGTACTTATTATCATCCGCAGTCCGATGGACAGTCAGAGCGAGTGATACAGATTCTAGAGGACATGCTTCATTGTTGTGTGATTGACTTCCAAGGTTCTTGGAAGAAGCACTTACCTTTAGTTGAGTTTGCTTACAACAACAGTTTATCAGTCTAGTGTTCAGATGGCCCCCTATGAGGCTTTATATGGTAGACGATGTAGGACTCCGATTTGTTGGGCTGAAACGGGTCAGAGATTGTTACCTATGCCGGATTTGCTTAAGGGGACTACCGACAAGGTGAAATTGATTTGTGACCGTTTGAAAGCCCCTTTCGATCGTCAGAAGTCTTATGCAGATTTGAAGAGAAAAGAGATTGAGTTCTCCGTGGGTGAGAAAGTGTTTCTGAAAGTATCTCCGTGGAAGAAGGTGATGAGATTTTGCTGGAAAGGTAAGTTGAGCCCGAGGTTTATTGGTCCGTATGAGATAGTTGAGCGGATTGGGCCTGTAGCTTACCGTTTGAGATTGCATTCTGAGTTAGCAAAGATCCATGATGTCCTTCATGTGTCGATGCTTAGGAGATATAGATCAGATCCTTCTCATGTTATGCATGTTGAGGAGATAGAGTTGAATCTGGATTTATCTTATAATGAAGAGCCTGTTGAGATACTTGCTTATGATAGCAAGGTGTTGCGTGGCAAAACCATAGAGTTAGTCAAGGTGTTGTGGAGACATAGAGGTGTGGAAGAGGCCACGTGGGAGAGGAAAGCTGATATGCTTGAGCAGTTTTCGTACTTGTTTCCGTCAGGTAATTTTGGGGACGAAATTCCTTAAGTAGGGGAGAGTTGTAACACCCGGGTTTAGGGGTCGGGTGAAAATAACATTTTAATATTATTTCGGGTTCGGTTTTATAATTTAAATAATAAAATATTTTCATGGGCCTCGAGATTTCAAAATATTTAAGGCTTTGTTGGGCCTATCTCTTAAGTCCAAAATCCATGGACTTTAAGAGATGTGAGTTTTGGCCATTCATTAATGGCATAGTTTTAAATATGATTTTTGAATGAATTAAAATAAAACAAAAGGATGATATCATGTGCTCATCTTCTTCCTCCTTCCCATTTTTCAAACCTAACGACATGGGAGAGCTTTTCTAACCATTTCACTATTCCATTTCATCCCATCTCCATTTTAGCTCGGTTTTGAAAGGTAACTAAATTTCCAACTTGCTCTCATCTTCCTCTCTTTAAAAGTACAACTAGTTTTCATTTTGGTCCAAGTTTTAGAATTTGAGTTTTTGGAGGATTTGAATAAAAATGGTATCTTTATTGTTTTTAACTTGACGTTTTGATTTGATAATGTTAGATATGATGTTTATGAACCAAATGGTCCAAAATATATGATTTTTACTTGGTTTTGTAAACATTCCCGGATTTGGGTTTAATAGGGGTTTTTGAAGGGTTTTGGAATGGTTTTGGGGTGTGTTTTATGTTGGAAATGAAAGGCTAATGTTAGTATGTTAGTTAAGGGTTATTTTGGAATCATTTGGAAGTGTTAAAAGTGTTGAAATCATGAGTTTTGGTTGGGGTTTGTTGGCTTCCCGAGATTGTGGTTTTTGGGGGTTGTCCATGGCTTGAATTCTTGTGTTTGATGTTTGAATAGTATTATGGGTTAGCTACTTTGATGTTTGAGCTGATTTGAGGTTGTTTGGATTCTGCTGAGATTTTTTAGAGACAAGGACTTGTGTTGGTGAGACATCGGGAGTGAATCCGAAAGCTTGAAGGTGTTGGTTGCTTGATAGTTGAGCTTGGAAGTGAAGGTGAGTGGTTTAATGTTTTCAAAATGGTTTTAAGTATTTGGTTCAAGCATGTGGACTAGGTTGGGCTTGGTATACCCACCTAGAGTTAGGATTAGAGTGGTAGCCTAATCCTAAGCTTTAATTAGAGACTTTGGTTGAACTCTTAAATTGTTGTTTATGCCTCATGATGATATGTGTTTATGATGGTTATGTATAAATATGTTATACATGTATGTTGAGGCATGGTTGTGATGCATTGTTATATGCATGAGGTATGGGCATGATGTTAATCATGGTGAGTACGTGCTAAGCACGGAAGTTGATATTTAATGATGTTGTGGATTGAGTTAAATGTTGGCACTAGTATGCTTGGGTACAAATGATCGATCATTAGAATGTTAGTGTGCACATGTGAGTCAAATGCGCGCATGTTCTTGATGATTGTAGTCATCAAGATGGAGTACGGGTTCGCCCGGAAATTCTTGTTATATATATATTAGTCGATGATAAGTGTAATCCCATCGACGGGGCGTGAGGATGAGTGGAATCCCCTCCGCTAGAACGGTGATGAGTGTAATTCCACCGTGAGGTAAAGTTGTTGTTGGATGTGAGTTCCAACGTGTTTATCCGCGTATTCGAGTCATAGCTAGGTGCCAATATGAGTTAATATGTTATCAATATATTATGAAATGTGATTTCTTGTTTGGATTATTATATGTGTTACATATGATGTGGATTGAGCTTGTTGAGCATGGTATGATATTGTATATATGTTCATGCATCATTTGTACTTTTGGCTCATGAGGATCGAAGGTAAGAACATGCATTTACCTTGGTTGTGATCGTGCTTGGACCCTGCATTGTCGAGGTTTGTTTTTAAAGAGCATACCCTCACTAAGCTTTATGCTTACGCTCTCCTTTGTTCGACAATGCAGATCCTTAGTTCGTGGGTTGCTAGTGTAAGAAGGGGCCTTCAAGTGTGCCTTGTGGTGCTATCTTAGCCATCAAGTATGGACATTTTAGTTATATGATGTAATGGTCAAGCAATGGGACATGTATTTGTTGTTTGATCCTTTTGAAGTATGCTAATGTTGGCCTGTTTAGGAGCATGTTTAGACTTCTTTTTATATGTTTAGTTGATTTGGTTTTGGATGCCATGTTGCTTGTAAACCATGCCTTTTATGCCACCTTATTTATCTAAGTGTATGGCCTTGTGTAAGCATGAATCTTGAATGCTTAAGTCTTTGAGATGTATGATCTTGTGTTTGGATGCCTATCTTATGTCTTGTGTATTCTGAGTATGTTGCTATAGGGTGCATGCTTCTAGAATGTATTTGTATGATTTGTATGCTTCGTGTAGTCGTTTCGGACGTTTGGGGATCAATTGGAGATGTCTAAAACTGATTTTTGGGATTTTGCAGACAGCATGTGTTTCAAAACGGGTTGTCCTGTTTCGAAATTGGTGTGGTTCCAGGGCCCCCGTATCGGAACTCGTTTAGATATGTTTTGGCTACTGTGAACCCCTGTTTCGAAACCAATTTCAAAACACTTTGGCCACTGGAATTGCCTGTTTCGAAATGGGTATCGAAACGGCAAGGCAAAACGAGACCCTGTTCCGAAACGGGGTGGATACGTTTCGAAACGGGTGTCTGGCTTTTCAAACTGGGGCTTGTGTTTCGAAATGGGCTTTTACTGTTTCGAAACACATGCATGTTTTTGGGCTTTTTGACATCTCTAAAGGGTTTCAAGGGTTGGGCTCAGGCCCGGTTTGCTGTTGGGCTTCCGCTTAGGTTTAATTAATGCATTTAGATAAGATAAAATGAAAAAGTTTTTCCTAGGGTCGGTAACCGAAGTGGAGCCTTAACGGGTTTCATCTCGGTTATCCCCGTGTAGTTCACTCGGATCGGTCAAGCGTCCGGACCGGGTCGAGGGGGTTACAATATCATTTGAAATCCATCATGCCCTTTTAAAATCATGCACTTTTCCTTAAACAAAAATCAACATTTTAAACCTCAAGCTCATGTATCATGATTCATCAACACATTCCAATTCCACACTCTATTTAAGCCTTCCTATGCTTAGCATCTATATGCAAAGCTTAAAGTGTAAAACATGCATACACCACATTATGCAACATAAACCACCTCATGATACATCATCAATTATATTGGCTTACATGTGATCATATAACAAGTTCACAACTCAAAACCACATATCGGATACACGGATTCAACAATTGTCTACTTGATACTTCAAGCCATCTTAACAAGAATTGGTACATTCACAACCATAGGTACTCTATCAACCTGGTACAATTACAACCCATAGGGACAACAACCCTATCATCGATTAGATGCTTAGAACTAACGAGAGACGAGACACCAACCTCTTCGATCGTTAGGGTACTTGGACGGAGATACGGGACACCGACCCCTCGACATCCAAGGTGACAATTTATAGTGCACTCAACCCTATAGCCGGCTAACTATATCCGATATTATTTATAAACCATTTTCACAACATCACATACCAATATAATTCACATTTAACACACACCTCACTATTTTTAAAGCATCATCCATGATTCACATTTCCAAGCATTAAACCATGCTTAAATCACAAGTATAAGTCATATACTTACAAGGATCACTTACCATGTGCATCCTTCAACATTACAACATTAAAAACAGTAATCACACTCTTTTAACAAGCTTTAACAGTAGGTAAATCAATTAAACCAGAATAGTGCATAAATCATCACATAATAGCACAATCCGAGAGAGAAATTCCTTTCACTTACTTCCGAGCTTAGTTAAGCATTTCAAGCTTACCACTAAGTTCCCAAATCATCTTTTAAAGCTTTTAAAAACTAAAATTCACGTTCTCACTCATCGACACGCGCAACCTCGACTAGCCGATGCAAATCCAAGCTATCAAAGCTCACAAAACTCCACTGATTGCTTCCGGTACATTCTCCCCTGTTATACCACACAAGAACCGAGGATTAATGCATTCTCAATTCATTATAATCTCCAGCAAAAAACTCTACCACGCTGATCTGCCCAAAAACATCAAAACGCCTATCTAAAACAACCGAAAACACATTCGATTACTCTACAAACTCAACCCAGCCAAAAGCTAACACTTCCATCCAATTTTAATCATCAATTAACATCCGAAACGATCTAATTTCATCCTTATACCTCCACCAACACCAGAACTACTTTATCACCACAAAACCCCAAATCTAACAAACTAATAATTAGATATCCAATCTATTTCGGGATTATTATGATAAAACCTTTATTTCAACATCCTTTAACATCCAAATCATGATTAAAATCAATCTCAAATCAATAAAAACATTAGCATCACGAAAATCTTGAGAAATCATCTTTTAAACCTTGATCTCACCATTTTTCATAAAATACATTACACATCTTTATCAAAAAACAAGATTAGAGAGCTAAAGACTTGGGAATTTTATTAAAGAACCTTTATTGGAGGAGAGAGAAGAATGATCACCTCTAATACAAGCTTTTCCCCTTGATTGCAATGATTTAAAAGAAGTCTTTCAAGAAATCCTTAGCTAGTTGATGTAGAAGTCCATGAGAATCATTTAGATATCAAAAATGGATGAAAAGAGATAAATCTCTGGAGATTTTAGTGATGAAAAGATAGTTTGGCTGATAAGAAAGTTGAGAGAAAAGTTTAGGAGAAAAGTAGTTACGTAAGAAAATGTTTAGCCTTTTAAAACATCCTTTAATAAAACCAATTTATTAAATCAATTTATTAAATATTTTAAAAACATAAAATCAAGGGAAAAGGCTGATAACACCTAGGTGTAATAGCTCCTTAAAGAGTCTAAGTTTTAGCCCTCTTCAATTTAGTCTAAGTTCAGTACAATTTAGTTACCGTTTTTAAAATACCAATTAAATCAGTCAAATTTTATCAAATTGAACTCTCCAAAACCTTCAAAACATTATTTTAAGATTATAACTTTTTTCCATATTTTATCTCCCTCAAAAACCATTTATCTCAAATTAATCCCGAAACTAGCCTAACTCACTCGAACTGGTTTACTCGAACCACTTAGATGAACCTGGCTAAATCCTAAGCCCAAAAACCAGAGGGTTACAACTTAGCGGAGTAGACTTAACAACCGGACTAAACGTGTCGTGAAAATCTTGGCCTGGAACTTGGGAAAACCCTTAGCAACCAACCTCGTTTTATACGTTTGAATCGAGCCATCAACATTTCTCTTCATTCGAAATAGCCATTTGCACCCCCACTGTAGAATGCCCTTCAAGAAGAGTCACTAAGCTCCAAGTCTCATTCTTTTTTAATGCATCAAGTTATGCATGTACAATTGGTCCTCAATTTGTTGATTGAAATGCTTCTTGAATGGAAGTTGGCTCACTCTCCTCAACAGCATGCGCAACCATGTAA
Organism: Hibiscus tridactylites; assembly: GCA_958450335.1. Taxonomy (NCBI): domain Eukaryota; kingdom Viridiplantae; phylum Streptophyta; class Magnoliopsida; order Malvales; family Malvaceae; genus Hibiscus; species Hibiscus tridactylites. The sequence goes on along the minus strand of OY288290.1, from coordinate 44,762,473 downwards.
GCCTCAGGCTCGAAAATTCCATGTTTACTCCGTGTAACCAAGCGATGACCACCAGTTTGAGTTGTTTCTCCTCTTTTACTAGTAGGTTCAACTCTAACTGTTGGTTGATCAACACTAACATATGCCTCAATTTTCTGACTTTGGTCAACAATATCACCTCCACCATGTGGTGTATTACCTATTGCATCAATATGTGGTGTACTGATTGACATATCCAAAGATTCTTGAGCAGCTTCATGCATCCCAAATGGTTCAGTACCATTAGGACAACTATTTCCAGTTCCAAAAGCCACACTCTAACTAGGCGTGTTACTTAATGTTCCATCTCCCTGTTGAGAAAGATATAGTTGTGAGGAAGCAGCAGTAGGAGATGGACAACTATTTCCAGTTCCAAAAGCCACACTCTAACTAGCCACACTCAACTTCCTGTGGAGAAGCAACTACATCTTATGGAATTGAGAGAACTACACGAGTTGACCCTTGACATACTTTTTCTGCTCTATTAACAACATGAAACTTGACTGGAAACAAGGAATGGGTGTTGTTGGGTGAGCATACATTAGCATTCTTACCCGCAAAAGGAAAAAATTTCTAGTTAAACACCAAATGGCGTGACATGTATATACTTCCATTAGATGTTATACATTGATTTCCTTTATGATGTGTACTGTAACCAAGGAATGTGCAAGGTTGGGATTGAAAGCTCAATTTGTGATTTTGATAGGGTCTTACATGTGGAAAACATCTGCACCCAAACACCCTTAAGAACTTATAGTCGGGCTGTTGATTATGGAGCTTCTCAAATGGTGACTTCCCTTGTAAAACTCATGTAGGAAGCATGTTTATTAAGTAAACTACTGTACTCACATCATAAGACCAAAACCGAGAGGGCAGTGAAGCTTGGGCTAACAACACAAGAGCTAACTCAATAATATGTTGATGCTTCCTTTCAACGACCCTATTTGGCTCGGATGTGTGTAGACAAGAGAGACAGTTTTTGACCCCCAAGGTTGCAACCACTATGGACAAACTCTTATGCTCACTACCCCAATCACTTTTCACCTCTTTAACACTTGCATTAAATTGGGTCTTAACCATACTGTAAAACATCTGAAATTCTTGTAAATCTTGACCTTTCATTTTTAGAAAATACACTCAACAATATCTTGTATCTGCATCTACAAACGATACATAGTAGTTGAATCCATTGGAGGTGACATGCGCATGCCCCCATAGATCAGTGAAAACAAGAGAGAATGGTTTATCATACATTGTTGTTGAATCAGAAAATGAAATCTTTTGAATTTTTCCCAATCTATATGCCATACAAACATCAGGTGCTTCTTTATTATTTTGTACGGGAATTACAACATTTGCATTTTTTACAAATCTGAACAAGTGACAAGTGGGATGTATGACCAAGTTGTTGATGCCATAGATCGTAAGTATTATTGCATTACTAACTATATTTGCCTCCATATTATATTTGCTTCTACTCCCACTTGTACTTGGTAACTGTTGCGGAGTGATGTGTACTATAAATGATACATAAACAGTGCAAGTATACACGTCGAAACAAGTAATAAAGTGGTAAGTGAGATCGTCTCCACATGGATTGGAGGTAAATTAGGTCAAGTCCATACACACTAACACAAAGGTAAATATTTGAGTGAAGGGTTGATGTCACAAGATATCAGAAATGTTGTAGCAAAAATAATTAAGTAAACCTAAAGTGAACTGAATAAGCTGCAAGGTCCTCAATCGTATGTGAAACTCTCTATTGGGAATGACAAGCTGGGCTTGTTAAGGAATCCTAAGCCTAGTTTTAATGTATATCTAACACCTTTCAGTTCAAACTATGTTTGACAGGGTTTCCTATGGTGTTTCTAAACTATCTCTAGCAAGAAACTTGACAGCCAGAATGCTACAACAATACCTTTCAGCGCGAACCCTAGCAAGCTACTTATCGTTGACGTGCTACCCTTTTTATTCCTTGAAACCCTATCCTTATCTCTAAGGTGAGTTAGATTTGTACCTCTTAGCAGCCAACCCCCTTGTCTACGTGGATCTAAGCTTAACTCTCTCGACCATTAAAATAATTTAACACCTAGGTAAAGGCTAACTCTCGAGAGCTCTTACAAACTTAGGGCGATAAAGCAGTAGAAAAAGCATATGAAATTAGAAACATGTTAAACATTCATTAAAAAACAAAACAAAATCATCCAAAACAAACCCAAGCCATCTAAAGTTAGTTCATGGATCGTTGTAAATCATCCATAATCATTCGTCTTAAATAACCCATTTCCAAAATATAAAGTGTTAAAGCAAACAACAACAAAAAGAGGAAATCTATTATACCGATTTGGACTGTCATGAACCACCCTAGACTTGTTGCTTCTCTCAAAGGCCAGTAAGGTCACCCCTCGGAGATTTAACAATGGAAGACACCAAGTTGAGGAAGAAGATGGAAAGTAGCTGCCTTTTCTCCTCACTCTTAGCACCCAAAAGTCACTTTTTTCCGCTCTCCCCTTAATGTGGGTATCTTGTCCTTTATGTATTGGAGGCTCCTAGGGTTTTGTGCCCTAAACATTTCTTGTGTGACCTAGGGAATATTCCCTAGGATATGCTAGGCACAACAGAAAAATGGGGGTTCTCACTTGTGTGCTATAAATTATCTTTGTTGCTTTGTCCTTTTCTGCGCCCAGAATTGTCGTCCAAAATGCTGCAGCAATTTTCTTTGCTCTACCACACTCCCTTTCTTACATTCACATCACCATACCAGAACAACCCTTTCTCAAGCAGCACCAATTTCTTAATTCAATCACAACAACCAAGCTAACAACACCAAATGTAGCTATATGAACTAGATGCAGCTGCATGCAAATGAAAAGAGCTTAAAGACAAGCAAATAATTGAGTAAAAAGGCATGAAATGCATGCTTTTTACAAGGTTAACAGTAACCCATCAGCAAACTGATACAAACCTCCTGATTCCTTTCCTTGTAATAGTAATGGACATGTGTCTTTATAACGAACAAGACAATTCTTTGCTTGAAACTCAAATAAAACTCTATTATCTTTAGTAAGCTTCAAACTAGAAAAACAGGTTTTTAGTGAAAGTCAAAACATGAAGCAAATCACTTATCATGAGCACTCTAGAATAAGAAGGCAATATAGAATTCTCAGACTTGCAAATATCAAGATTGTTACCATTTCCGCAATAAGCTTACCTGATCCTGTGAAGTCCGAGCCATGCACCACCTTGTTAGCATCATGAGTCACGTGATGTGTAGCCTCGTAGTATACTACCCAATTGTCAAAAATGGTTGTTGATTGATCAAAATGATGCCAACAATGACTCATAGAATGCCTATTCTTGCCATAGAGTTGACAATGAAGTTGTGTGCATGCCCTTCCTCGAGCACCTAATTTTCTCACTCTCCTCAATAGCATGCGCAACCATGTAAGCCTCAGGCTTGAAAATTCCATGTTTACTCCGTGTAACCAAGCGATGACCACCAGTTTGAGTTGTTTCTCCTCTTTTACTAGTAGGTTCAACTCTAACTGTTGGTTGATCAACACTAACATATGCCTCAATTTTCTGACTTTGGTCAACAATATCACCTCCACCATGTGGTGTATTATCTATTGCATCAATATGTGGTGTACTGATTGACATATCCACAGATTCTTGAGCAGCTTCATGCATCCCAAATGGTTCAGTACCATTAGGACAACTATTTCCAGTTCCAAAAGCCACACTCTAACTAGGCGTGTTACTTAATGTTCCATCTCCCTGTTGAGAAATATGTAGTTGTGAGGAAGCAGCTGTAGGAGATGGACCAGTATCATGAGCCCCACTCAACATATCAATGTCTTGTGGAGAAGCAACTACATCTTATGGAATTGAGAGAACTACACGAGTTGGCCCTTGACATACTTTTTCTGCTCTAGTAACAACATGAAACTTGACTAGAAACAAGGAATGAGTGATGTTGGGTGAGTATACATTAGCATTCTTACCCGCAAAAGGAAAAAATTTCTCGTTAAACACCACATGGCGTGACATGTATATACTTCCATTAGATGTTATACATTGATTTCCTTTATGATGTGTACTGTAACCAAGGAATGTGCAAGGTTGGGATTGAAAGCTAAATTTGTGATTTTGATAGGGTCTTACATGTGGAAAACATATGCACCCAAACACCCTTAAGAACTTATAGTCAGGCTGTTGATTATGGAGCTTCTCAAATGGTGACTTCCCTTGTAAAACTCATGTAGGAAGCATGTTTATTAAGTAAACTACTGTACTCACATCATAAGACCAAAATCGAGAGGGCAGTGAAGCTTGGGCTAACAACACAAGAGCTAACTCAATAATATGTTGATGCTTCCTTTCAACGACCCTATTTGGCTCGGATGCGAGTAGACAAGAGAGACAATTTTTGACCCCCAAGGTTGCCAACACTATGGACAAACTCTTATGCTCACTACCCCAATCACTTTTCACCTATTTAACACCTGCATTAAATTGGGTCTTAACCATATTGTAAAACATCTGAAATTCTTGTAAATCTTGACCTTTCATTTTTAGAAAATACACTCAACAATATCTTGTATCTGCATCTACAAACGATACACAGTAGTTGAATCCATTGGAGGTGACATGCGTATGCCCCCATATATCAGTGAAAACAAGAGAGAATGGTTTATCATACATTGTTGTTGAATCGGAAAATGAAATCTTATAACTTTTTCTTAATCTATATGCCATACAAACATCAGGTGCTTCTTTATTATTTTGTAAGGGAATTACAACATTTGCATTTTTTACAAATCTGAACAAGTGACAAGTGGGATGTATGCCCAAGTTGTTGATGCCATAGATCGTAAGTATTATTGCATTACTAACTATATTTGCCTCCATATTATATTTGCTTCTACTCCCACTTGTACTTGGTAACTGTTGCGTAGTGATGTGTACTATAACTGATACGTAAACAGTGCAAGTATACACGTCGAAACAAGTAATAAAGTGGTAAGTGAGATCGTCTCCACGTGGATTGGAGGTAAATTAGGTCAAGTCCATACACACTAACACAAAGGTAAATATTTGAGTGAAGGGTTGATGTCACAAGATATCAGAAATGTTGTAGCAAAAACAATTAAGTAAACCTGAAGTGAACTGAATAAGCTGCAAGGTCCTCAATCTTATGTGAAACTCTCTATTGGGAATGACAAGTTGGGCTTGTTAAGGAATCCTAAGCCTAGTTTTGATGTATATCTAACACCTTTCAGTTCAAACAATGTTCGACAGGGTTTCCTATGGTGTTTCTAAACTATCTCTAGCAAGAAACCTGACAGCCAGAATGCTACGGCAATATCTCTCAGCGTGAACCCTAGCAAGCTACTTATCGTTGACGTGCTACCATTTTTATTCCTTGAAACCCTATCCTTATCTCTAAGGTGAGTTAGAGTTGTGCCTCTTAGCAGCAAACCCCCTTCTCTACGTAGATCTGAGCTTAACTCTCTCGACCATTAAATTAATTTAACACCTAGGTAAAGGCTAACTCTCGAGAGCTCTTACAAAATTAGGGCGATAAAACAGTAGAAAAAGCATATGAAATTAGAAACATGTTAAACATTCATTAAAAAATAAAACAAAATCATCCAAAACAAACCCAAGCCATCTAAAGTTAGTTCATGGATGGGTGTAAATCATCCATAATCATTCGTCTTAAACAACCGATTTCCAAAATATAAAGTGTTAAAGCAAACAACAACAAAAAAGGAAATCTCCTATACCGCCTTGGACTGTCGTGAACCACCCTAGACTTGTTGCTTCTCTCAAAGGCCAGTAAGGTCACCCCTTGGAGCTTTAACAATGGAAGACACCAAGTTGAGGAAGAAGATGGAAAGTAGTTGCCTTTTCTCCTCACTCTTAGCACCCAAAAGTCAATTTTTTCCGCTCTCCCATTAATGTGGGTATCTTGTCCTTTATATATTGGAGGCTCCTAGGGTTTTGTGCCCTAAACATTTCTTGTGTTACCTAGGGAATATACCCTAGGATATGCTAGGCACAACAGACAAATGGGGGTTCTCACTTGTGGGCTAGAAAATATCTTTGCTGCTTTGTCCTTTTATGCGCCCAGAATTGTCGTCCAAAATGCTGCATCAATTTTCTTTGCTCTACGACACTCCCTTGCTTACCTTCACATCACCATACCAGAACAACCTTTCTCTAGCAGCACCCATTTCTTAATTCAATCACAACAACCAAGCTAACAACACCAAATGCAGCTATATGAACTAAATGCAGCTACATGCAAATGAAATGAGCTTAAAGACAAGCAAATAACTGAGTAAAAAGGCATGAAATGCATGCTTTTTACAAGGTTAATAGTAACCCATCAGCAAACTGATACAAGCCTCCTGATTTCTTTCCTTGTAATAGTAATGGACATGTGTCTTTACAACGAACAAGACAATTCTTTGCATGGAACTCAAATAAAACCCTATTATCTTTAGTAAGCTTCAAACTAGAAAAAAAAGGTTTTTAGTGAAAGTCAAAACATGAAGCAAATCACTTATCTTGAGCACTCAAGAATAAGAAGGCAATATAGAATTCTCAGACTTGCAAATATCAAGATTGTAACCATTTCCCGCAATAAGCTTACCTGATCCTGTGAAGTCCGAGCCATGCACCACCTTGTTAGCATCATGAGTCACGTGATGTGTAGCCTCATAATATAGTACCCAATTGTCAGAAATAGTTGTTGATTGATCAAAATGATGCCAACAACGACTCATAGAATGCCTATTCTTGCCATAGAGTTGACAATGAAGTCTTGTGCATGCCCTTCCTCGAGCACCTAATTTGCCTCTAAATGAGGAACCTGATATGCCTCCAGAAAACATTGTTTCCTATTAACCCTATCACCACAATTACTTTCAGGGTTAAGATTTTGAACATGTGCTATATTTTCACTCATTGGTAGCTAAAGTTGAGCATTAAAACCCTTGATTTGAGACTCAACATCAACCAAAATACACTTGACACCATCTAAGTTGAATGGTTCTCGACTTGCCATTATCACAGCCATGAAAGGTTGATACTCTACTGGTAACCCATTTAGAATTGTGGCGATTTGTTCAATATCAGAGATTAAACTTCCACAAGTAGCTAGGGCTTCACACACCTCTTTGATTTGCGTAAGGTAAGTTCACATACTCTAGTCTCTCTTTTGAATTGAGCAAAGTTTGCAATGAAGGCTCATTGCACTGGTTGTGAACCGATTCGCAAAGAACTTTTGAACTGTCTTCCACACATCTACAACAGTCTTAGCACCTACGAGTTGAGGTAACAGTTGAGCACCTATAGTGGATAAGAGCCACGACGCCAAAGCACTATCATGGGCTATGAAGATCTCATAATCTTCATTTGGCTCTTGTTGGCCGTCATCACAGGCACCATCTCAGGTGGCGATTTCATAGCTTCTGTAAGTAATTTCTCCAAACGATGGCTTCACACAGTCAAGATAATTTTTTTCTTCAGTAGCAAAAAAAATCATCTTATCCTTCACGATGTTGACCTTTTTATTTGTAAACATCATGCTAGTTCTTGAAGATTCACTTTGATCTGAACTCTGGATAGTGCTACTACTGGGCATTGTTAAAATCAACCAAAAAGAATTGAAAGATTCCAATCGGAGAAGAACAATGGAATTGATAACAGCTCCAAGAAAGCCAACGATTGATACCATGTTGAAAACCTTATTGAACAATCATAAAGCTATTGAAAACAAGAATGAGATTATATTGAATATCATTAGAAGCAATTTGATCCTTTTCATTAACCAAAGCTTGCTTATATAGTAGTTTAGCTCACAAATCAACTGCTAAACCACTCTAATAGAAAGAAGTTAGCTCTATGCCAAGTGGCATGACAGACTACAATTGGCATAACTAACAAACGGTTCAATAGCCTAGATCATTTTTCAACAACTTGTTTAATCATCGGTCATAACTTTATTTCTACTTTTCTACCATTCTAATTAGGATTTTTTTAATAGTCTAAAGGTGATTATAAGATAGTATATGTTCATACATATTCTTAAGCCTTTGACAATGCGCATACACCTTGTAGACAAAGAGGTTTGAACCTGTGTCTCCAATGATGAACATCATCCACTTTTCCTCTAGGAAACTTGTTGGATTCCTAATTAGGATTTTTAAATGGTCAGTGTTAGAAATAAAACATAAACTTGATATAAAATCTAACCCATAATCATTGTCTATTGATATGTTTAAATTCATAAGTTCTTAGGTTTTAGTCTTTCAAGAAATATATTTTCTGATATTGCAAAATTCTCTAATGATAAAGGTGAGGAATAAAAATTACCTTATTTCTACTTTTCTACCATTCTACTTAGGATTTTTTAATAGTCTAAAGGTGATTATAAGATAGTATCTGTTCATACATATTCTTAAGCCTTGGACACTGCGCATACACCTTGTAGACAAAGAGGTTTGAACCTGTCTCTCCAATAATGAACATCATCCGCTTTTCCTCTAGAAAACTTGTTGGATTCCTATTTAGAATTTTTTAAACGGTCAGTGTTAGAAATAAAACATAAATTTGATATAAAATATAACCTAGAATCATCGTTTATTGACATGTTTAAATTCTTAAGTTCTTAGGTTTTAGTCTTTCAAGAAATAGATTTTCTGATATTGCAAAATTCTCTAATGATAAAGGTGAGAAATAAAATTTACTTTATTTTTTAGGACAACAACTTTCTTATATAATTGATTATCGAACCGGATTTTATAATTCTTTCCTCATCAAATTATAAATACAACTTAAATATCTAAACTTTTATTTTTATGACACTTTAATACCTATGATACGTGTAACACAATTGATCACTTAATTTTGTATTATACTTTATGATATCATCATGCATTATACATAATTGACCATAATTACGAATGTTAATCCAACATCCAACAACAACACTAATTTTATGTTAATTGTCAACCCATGGTGATTTATTTTATTTTCTTTGATCTTAGTTTCCGATAAGAATCTCATACGTATGGAATCTATCTTTTTCACATCTTGTTGTGTTTGTTTCGTCTATCTTGTCGCATGTTTTTCCTCTACCTTATGGCACAATTCACTCACCTTGTGGTAGTTTGACGTTCGTGTAATAATCATCACAACATGTGTCCCTGATCATGAAATATCGACTGTCTAGTATGATTAGATCTCTTTTTGTGTCAATTTGTTGATATTATGCAGAACTATTAGCAGAGCAGTCTGTAAGATTGATTCTTTCCATCACCACTCCTACATCACTACTTAAGTGCCTTGTTAGATTGAGACAAATAGATTTTGTTGATGGTAAATGAATATCACATTCAATGGAAGGTTTTGATGTTTTCTTCGCATCCTTGATATTTTTATGTTCTATTTTTTCATTAGTTCTTTGTGGACATAGTACCCAAGTTCCTCTTTATGTTCGAGGTGAATTTGTTATACTTCTCATGTTTTTAATGAAATCTAGCTTTTCTGTCTAATTTAAAGCTTTATTTCTGCATTTAAGATATATATATTTCACATACTTCTTTGAGTTTTAGGTGCATAAAGTATTTTTTACAAAAAAATAAGTAGCTAAAATTTATATTGTTATAATTTTAGGTGCCCAGTAGTTAACTACCGTTAAAAATATTGCTAACCAACCAAAATATGACACATGGCATATTTATTTTATTTTTTCAAAATTAAAAATTTAAAACAATTTTTTACCCAAAAATTTTAAACTTTTAGAAAATCCTAAAATTCTTCAATTTTTACAAAACAGTCTCTCAATCCCTAAAATTTCCAAAACTCAAACCCCCAAATCATCACCGCTTCTACCGTCGATCGCCGCCCATGAGCACACCCCTTTGGTCGCCAGACTTAGCTGGTCAATTTTTTTTTCTTTTTTCAGGAAAACATTAGAGGAAAAAAAGTCAATCATGGAAAACCCTAACAAGAACAATGGTCGGCCATCGGATACAGAAGTCAACCATGCGATTCTGGCGTCTCTAGAGAGATCTGGGTCTCCATTGTCCCTGGCTGATCAAAGGGTATCTAAGAAAGGTCGTAACCAGGATAATCCGGTGTCTGCTGCAACAAATGTGTAAGCTATTGTTAGTGCTGGTTCGGATGCGCTCATGGTGGAGGTTGAAGATGGGCCATCGAACATGGTAACTAATGATGGATTGATAATCGGTGATGATAAGGTAAGTGAATTAAAGAATCAAAATGAGGCTTTGCTGATTAGTGGAGCGAAATTGTTTTTTCGAGATATCATGGCTTGGGAAGCCTTGAATCGGTCTAAACAAATGGTAATTGAAGAACTTGACGTAGAGGTCCGTGATGAGGATGTTCAAATTGTCACAGATGGAACGCTCCTTGCAATAAATTTCTCTGATAAGGTACATTGTTCCATTGATCAAACGCTGGCGAACTCGATGATTGTGCAGCTTTTGGGTAAATCAATTGGTTATAAGGCGTTGTTGAATAGGATCGAGTTGCTTTGGAAGCCAACATGGGATATTTGGCTTATTGATCTTGATAACGATTACTACTTGGTGTAATTTGCGATTGCTGAGGATTGTGAGAAAGTATTGACATGAGAACCGTGGGTGATCTATAGCTCTTATTTGACTGTGCAGCCTTGGAGTCGTACTTTTTAAACATTTGCAGATCATCCTTCGAAAATAATGGTCTGAGTTCGTTTACCACGGCTGCCGTACAAATATTACATAAAGAGTTTATTCCGATACGTAGCAAGTGTGTTGGGTACGATGGTTCGTATCGACTATAACATAGATGAGGCTAATAGGGGGCGTTTCGCTCGACTGGCATTCATAGTGGACATGGACAAGCTGTTAATGTCTGGGATCATCATTGACGGCCAAAGACAACCCATTGAGTATGAGGGCCTTCCGAGCATTTGCTATGATTGTGGTACATATGGTCACTCAAAGAAGCATTGTGGGGGTGGGAGTTGAGCAAGTTGTTGATGAGCCGTTTCAGAAAAGAGATGGAACTGACAAAGATGAGTTATATGGGCCATGGATGCAAGTTATCAGTAGAAGGAAGAAAATGCAAACTCGGAAGGAGGATGGTAATGCTACAAGAAATGTGGGTACTATAAATCACAATTCTGGATCTCGCTATGCTACTTTATCGATCATAGATGACGACAATACGATTGACCACGATCAGAATAGGGTTGTTGAACCTGTTAAGATTTCAAATAGGAAGGTTCTAGGTTCTATCCTGGCTCGAGGTAAGGTATCTAGCCTAGTGACAGCTGAAACTAGTGAGCAAGGGGCTAGACAAAGGGAGAACCGTACATCTGCACAAGGTAACATGGAGTAAAATGTTGTGTCAAATAGGCCTATGGTGAGTGAGAATATAGTCAATGGGAGAGGAGTTGATTTGGTTGCCTCTACGGAGCAGGTGTTCATTGCAGCAACATCCTTGAACATAAATAACCATGTTGTTGTTAGAGTTGGGGAGTTTGTGGATAGATCGGCGCTTCATGAACGCAATGGTCAGGTTCTCCCACCTTCGATCACTGGATTTTCGTTGAAGGGAACTGAGAAACATCAAGCGCATAGCACATAGGTTTCTCCAAAAAGTATTAAATCTAAGAAAAATGATCATCGAAGCACTAGCCAACCATTGCTAGCAGGTTTGGTAGCAAATTTAACATCAGAACTTGACAAGGCTCAGGCAGCAGCAATGCAAAAGAACAATGATTCACTTATGACTGTGGGTGCAAGTGATGGCGTCGTTCAATGGTGGGAGAACACAACCTTTAATTCGACAGGTTTTGCTGGTATGCAGGATTAAGGTCACATGTTTCACCTATCATCTATTTATTTATGGTTAAATTAATCCTAAGGAATTCTTAGGGTGCTCTTGACACTAATTTTAATCGCTACTTCAAGTCATACATGAATTTTCAGAAGCATGATATTTTTGTTGTGATGGAGCCACAAATTAGTGGCTCAAGGCAGACTCTTTTATTCGTCACTCTCGTTTTGACTATTCCTATAGGGTGGAGGCAACAGGTTTCACTGGCGGAATCTGGGTCATGTGGTTTAATTTTGTATCCATTGATATTCTAGCAATCTCTAATCAATATATCTATGGCTTTGTGACTATTTTGGTTGAGAAACATAATTTCTTCTTCACATTTGTTTATGTTAGTCCAGATACTGTTAAGCTTCGCGGTTTATGGAATCAATTGATAGCTCTTAATAAGGGTACTGGTTTTCCATGGGCAATGGGTGGCGATTTCAACGCCATTAGTAGTATTGCTGAGGAGGATGAAGGTTATCAGAGACGTACGTGAGTATGCTCGAGGTTAACTGATTTTATTTTTAACTCAGGACTCGTGGATAAGGGATACAATGGTCCTTCTTTTACTTGGAAGAGACACAGAGACTCGACAGATATTTATGTAACAATGAATGGTATAACCTTTTTCTAAACTCTGAGGTCCTACATTTACAGAGATTGGGTTTGGATCATTGTTCGATTTTGCTTGATATGGGTCTCGGGCATCAAAGAGTAGCACGAGACGTATTGCTTTATGTTGGTATGGAACGATCATCCAGATTTTGCAGCCATGTTAAATGATCCATGTATGGATGGTAACTTCTATGGAGATAATATTCTAAATTTTCAACAAAATAGCAGGGTGTGAGATGGCAATGTATTCGTACACATTGGGAAACGCAAATGCTTTCTGCTTGCTCGAATTAAAGGAGTAGAGAAGTCTTTAGAAACTTCAAATTCCATGTTTTTATCTCAACTTGAAGATGAGCTAAAGAGTGAGTTGAACTTGGTGCTTGAACAGGAGGAGAAATTTTGGCATAAAAAATCATGCAGCAATTGAATTGCCAAAGGGGATAGAAATACTTCCTTTTTCCATGCTACCACAATGATTCGGCGCAAACGAAATACAATTCGCATGTTGGAAATGGATGATAATAATTGGTGCGACGATCATGTGCTCTTGAAGGAACGTGCGTGCAATTTCTTCCATAGATTATTTAGTAGTGAACAACGGTAGCCAAGAAGTGAGCCAGATGTTAATATTTTTCATTCTTTTGATATGGCATAAATGCAACAATTGGTTGAACTGATAACACCTTCTAAATCGCAGCAAGTTGTTTTCAACATGGCACTTGTTAAGTGTTCAAAAGTACTGTTTTTATTACTCTTTTTACTCGTATTATTGCTAGATTTAGGCTCATATTAATTGCACTTTTAGTCATCTATGCATGTTTGCATTGTTTCCTTCATACTTATGCTTGAGTTCATGTTTTGATTAGTTTTGGTGGAAAAAGATACTGCTTGAGGCTGTTTTGGTGCATGCAGGTTAATTGTTGAGGCAATAGCCAAGCCACTGCCGTCGAGGCAATAGCCAAGCCACTACGGACGCGGCAATGACCAGACAAAGTTGACAAGGGGGATATATGCAAAGTGGTATACGATTTGAAGAGCATGAAAAGCTTGATTTTTCTACGTACTTTGAATGAGGATCGGAATACGGGAATAGCATAAAAACACCGAAGGAAGGTCAAGAGAGGATTCCACACAAATAGGAGGTTTTCAAGGAAGGATGATTTAATACTTAAAAGAAGATATTTTCTTTTAATGTATTTAATTCTAACTTAACTTCCTTCTTAAGAAAGACTTTGACCTATTCATCTTCTATAAATACAAGGCTTAGCCACCAAGTACAAGGGAGTTCAATTGAGAGAGATTCAAAGGGGGTTGTTCGACATCTTCTTCTTCCTCTTTGTTTTGGTTAGATTCATGTTTAAATATTATTCTTTGTATATCTTTTGAATCCCACCATGAACTAACATGTTTGGCTTGGGTTATTTTGGGCTTGTGGTCGTGAGAAAACGATTGAATTTTGTTTAAGTTTTTGTTAATGCAATTTAGGTCTAGTTTGCTTATTCTTGGTTCTTATTCTTGTTTTCGAGTGAATTGGGAGAGGATCTCATTAACTATCTATTTGTCTACTATTAGGAGAGTTAGATTCACAAAACAGATAAGCATGGTTTTCATCCTAATCGGTGAAAACTAACTCAGATTAGGGATAAGTTCGAGTTTCAATGGCTAAAAGAAGCATAAGATTTCTTGGTGTTCATCCTTAGTTCACGCTGGGAGGTATTATCAAGGCCTGCACATTAGCACTGATTCAACTTAGGGATAAGGAGAAGCCACTGAGAGACGCTTTGTCGAAGCTTGACGTTGTTCGTTGCCGCCCAGGCAATGGGTTTCCGAGACAGTTGCTTAATTCCTCTCTACCGCGGCAGCAGCGTTAGCAACTACCGAGGTAGTTCAGTGTTTGATTGCATAGAGAACCGAGATTGTTCCAATTGGTTCCACACTACGACGCAACATAACTTGTCCTACTCTATCTCATTCGACTTCAAATCTCTTTATTTACTTGCTCTTTTATTTTTATTTGATTAATTCAACTCATCTCATCACTATCAATTTGTTTTCACTTTTACAGTGCGATAACTTAAGCAAAGTGGCCCAAACCAATCCCTGTGGAGATGGTACTTGATACTCATCACTTTATTACTTGCTATGTGTATACTTGCATAATTGCGTAACACTATTTACACTAAACAAGTTTTTGGTGTTGTTGTCGGGGATTTGCAATAGGTGTTAATTGTTTTTTTATTGCATTTTTTATTAGTTTTACTAACTTTTCTTTTTGTTTGTTTATGTAACCCCCTCGACCCGGCCTAGCCGCAAGACCGCATCGAACGGGTTACACGGGGAAAACTGAAGCGAAACTCGTTAAGGCTCCACTCCGATTAGCAACCCTAGAAAATTTCTTTTAAAGTTATCTTGTCTAGATACTTTGAACATATCCTATGTGAGAGGACACGCAGCGGAAAACACACATGGATATAAAACCAGCAAACAGACAATTAAGACTCCCTTTTTAGCTTTTACAACAAGCCGTATCAGTATGCTAGAGGACTGTATCGATACGCCTGCACTTGGTCAACACTGCAAAGTCAACCTAGGGAGACCGTATCGATACGCTAGAAGACCGTATCGATACGCTCTCAACGGTCAACTTTCCCATGGTCAAACTACGAAGACCGTACCGATACCCTCAAGACCTGTACCGATACGCCAAAATCTCGTCAATTTCTCAGATTTCCAGAGAGCATTTGGCGTATGGATACACCCCTGCGTATCGGTACGCCTTGTCTAAAACAAGCCCCAAAGCAAGGGATCGTATCGATACAACCCTTGAGCGTATCGATACGCCCTGCACTGCAAGACTGGTTTTTGCTGATAAAAGCACAAGGACTCAACACAAAAGCCGCATATCAAGCATTCAAGCATCATACAAGCTCAAATACAATCTAAAGCATCCATGGATAAGCATACGAGGCAATTCAAACACATAGCGATGCAACATTCATCATGATAAGATTTTAAAGGGAGACATGCATACTTAGCATTCACCAACATGGCCAAAAGCCAAACAAAAGCATACTTCAACATGGTAAAAGGCATTACAAGCCCAAAACAACTAAACATACTTGTCTAAGCAAGAAGGACAAGCCAACAACATCACAAACATAAAGGTCCTATCTCATTGCTTAATACTAATTATCGAAGTCTAAACCATACTTGAGCCAACAAAACTCCCTTTGATTCTCCCTTGTTCCCCGAGCTACTTCGAATGTCTAAGGGCCTACATTGTTGGAAAAGAGATAGTAAGCTTTTAAGCTTAGTGAGCGGTGCTCAAAACGGTAGCTACACCAATGCAGTTTTAAAACATTAGTTTGCTTGAAATCCAAAACCATTTCCATATCATCTCCACATTCTTGAACACATAACAACATGCATTTACCGAATGCAACCACAAGCCTTAGGCTTACCACATGCTCATTTCACATAACGCAAGCAAGGAAATCAACAATGCATAATCATACAATATAAGGAATCAACAACATTCTTAACATGAGAATTAAAGCATCATGGGTATATTGACATTCAACGTTTTTACTCGGATATGCAGATAGTTTCTCAAACCCACTAGACACTTCCAATGGAATCTCACATCACCAACCTCACCCGTCTAGTAACAACATAATTTCCGATGGAATCTCACATCACCGTACTCCTCCTTAGTGGAATCTAACATCACTAAGGCTACGTGTGAATTTTACCTCGAGTACACTTTAATCCTATTGATCGATCAATTATATCCAGTAACAACTAAACACATGTCAATATACTCATTCACAACCACAAGCATTACCGATGCTTGAACCACTTACCAAGTCCAAACTTCCATGCAAGGGATGTACTCACAATGCAAGTATAATACAAGTCCCACATCTCAACATGCATAATAATGCAATTCAACACATATCAACATAGCATGCTCAACTTGCATTTAAGAATCGTAAAACACAATTTAATTGCATAAAACCATTAAAACTCACTCTTGATCTTGGATTGGCTTTTCAAGCTCAATCCAAACTCCCAAAACACTTCCTTAACCACGTTAAGGCTTTTAAAATTGATCCACGCACCAGCCAACACACAATTGTTGTCCAAGGTGCCGAAATCAAGCCTTCGAACTACCCGGATTTCCGTCCTCAAAGCCCGAATCCAATTCCTCTGTTTTGAGCAACCCAAAATCGAACATTAGAACACAAACACACTCACAAACATATCAAAAACCCGAAACTCAACAACCTTGCAACAATACACATCGATTCAAGCTCAAATTACACCCAAAACACAATCAATTCAAACCCAAACTACTAGCAGCCATACTCATCGAGTTTACCATCAAAAATCTACCTTTTAACATCCCTAAACATCAATCCAAGGCTACCAAACTTCCAGTTTCCATTTAGACTCAAAACTCATCCAAAAACTCAAGATTTTCAACTCCCAAAATCACTCACAATACCCATTTCGGGTTTCCATTAAAAACCAATCCTTTTTAGGCTATTTTAGTGATAAAACAAAGTTAGAAACACCCTCAAACTCAGCCATAATCAACCCAAACTAAAACCCAAAAATTTGCTTTTATTTCAAACCAACTTTAAAATTCAAAATATGTTTTATCCATGAGTTTTGTGAAAATCTTAGCATTTAGAACTTAAGGAAGATGAAACTAAGTTGAGGATCCATTTACCTTGAAGAAATCACTTGATTTGAGGTGTTGAATCCAATGGAATTATGAATAGGGTTTGGGAGGGTTTTAGAACGTGAAAAATCAAATAGAGAAGATGATAGCTTTGAAAAAACCCCTTTTTTATTCCTTTTTTACTACAAGTTCCCCTTTTTGCCTTATAGTCTTTTAAAACCCATTTTTGGTGTATTAAAATTTAGTTTTCCTCCAAATTAATTTAACCCAGCTCGGCTTGACTAATTCGATATCTCCCGGCCCTAAACTCGGGGCGTTACAACACTCCCCCACTTCAGGAATTTTTTCCCGGAAATTTACCTGGCGAAAAGAGATGTGGAAACTGCTTTCTCATGTCACCCTTCCTCTCCCAAGTGGCTTCTTCCACCCCTTGGTAACGCCACTTAACCTTAACCAACTCAATGGTCCTTCCTCGCAACACTTTGTTGTCCGAAGCCAAAATCTCAATTGGCTCTTCATCGTAGGTCAAATCCGGATTCAATTTTATCTCCTCAACTGGCATAACATGTGACGGATCTGATCTATACCTCTGAAGCATCAAGACATGAAACACATCGTGAATCTTCTCTAGTTCGGCCAGCAGTCTCAATCTATAGGCAACGAGACCAACTCTCTCAACTATCTCATTCGGACCAATGAATCTCGGGCTCAACTTGCCCTTCCTACCAAACCTCATCACCTTCTTCCAAGGTGAGACTTTCAAGAACACTTTATCGCCCACGGCATACTCTATTTGTCTTCTTTTGAAGTCTGCATAAGATTTATGTCTATCTGAAGCTGCCTCCAAACGGTCACAAATCAACTGTACTTTCTCAGTAGTACCCTTAAGCATATCAGGCAAATGTATCAATTTTTGTCCCGCTTCGGCCCAACAAATAGGTGTTCTACATTTTCTACCATACAGAGCTTCATAAGGTGCCATCTGAATGCTCTCTTGATAACTGTTATTATAAGCAAACTCTACTAACGGTAGATGCTTCTCCCACGAACCCTGAAATTCAATAATGCAACATCTCAACATGTCTTCCAACACTTGTATGACTCTCTATGACTGACCATCGGTCTGAGGATGATATGAAGTGCTGAAATTCAATCGAATGCCCAAAGCACTATGCAAACTCTCCCAAAATCTAGCCGTAAACCTCGGATCTTTGTCTGACATTATAGATTTCGGTACACCATGCAATCTCATTATCTCGCTGATATACAAATCGGCCAACTTATCTAAAGTGTAAGTAGTGTGGACAGCCAAGAAGTGCACACATTTCGTAAGAAGATCAACAATTACCCAAACTAAATTCTTCTTAGAAGGTGTAAACAGCAAACCTGATACGAAATCCATGGCAATTCTCTCCCACTTCCACTCGGGAATTCCCAATGGTTGTAACAAACTTGAATGAAACTGGTGCTCGGCTTTAACTCGCTGACAGACCATGCACTTACTCACAAACTCGGCAACATCTTTCTTCAAACCAACCAAAAAATACTCATTTTTCAAATCGCGATACATCTTCGTACTTCTCGGATGCATAGCAAACGGACTACTGTGAGCTTCAGTTAGGATGGTGCGTCTCAAGTCTACATCTTCCGAAACAACTACTCTAATCTTGAAACACAATATTCCATCACTACTAAAACAGAAGTTTGTCGGTTTACCCTCCGCTATGTCTTGTACATGAGATGTTAATGATCTATCTTGCAACTGTTTCTCTCTAATCAACTGAAGCAACGAAGGCTTAACTTGCAACTCGGCTACTAAACCACCATCTTGAGACAAACTCAATCTATCAAACATAGCTCGTAATTCAACTGCTACCTTTCTACTCAAAGCATCGGCCACTACATTGGCTTTACACGGATGGTACTCAAATGTGAGGTCGTAGTCCTTAAGTAGCTCTAGCCACCTACGTTGTCTAAGATTCAACTCTCTTTATGTCATTATATACTTCAGACTCTTGTGATCCGTATACATTGTGCATTTCTCACCGTACAAGTAATATCTCCAAACTTTCAAAGCCAAAACCACTACAGCCAATTCTATGTCATGCGTAGGGTAATTACACTCATGAGTCTTCAACTGTCTAGACGCAAAAGTCACTACTCTTCCTTCTTGCATAAGCACACAACCTAAGCCAACATCTGGCGCATCACTGAAGACTACAAACTCTTTCCCTGACACGGGCTGAACTAAAACAGGAGCATCGGTTAAGGCTTCTTTCAATTTCTCAAATGTTTGTTGTCTTGCATCAGTCCACTGAAATCGAACATCCTTATGTAGAAACTTAGTAAAAGGAGTTGCAACCTTTGAGAAACTCTCAACAAAACGTCTATAGTAACCAGCCAAACCTAAGAAAATAAGAACTTCGGTCACTGTCTTCGGTGGTTTCCAATTCACAATTGCCTCAACCTTCTTAGGATCCACTCAGATTCCCTCGGCTGATAGAATATGGCCTAAGAAGACTATTTCCCTAATCCAGAATTCACATTTGCTCAACTTAGCATACAACTGATTGTCTAACATTTTCTGCAACACCAAACGCAAATGTCGATCATGATCTTCCTCGGTACAGGAGTACACTAAAATATCATCAAGGAACACTACCACAAACAGATCTAAGTATTCATGAAACACTCTATTCATCATGTCCATAAAAGTTGTCGGTGCATTAGTCAAACCAAATGGCATCACTAAGAATTTGTACTGCCCATAATGAGTGCGGAAAGCTGTCTTCGGCACATCTTGATCTCTTACTTTCAGCCGATAATAACCGGATCTCAAATCTATCTTCGAGAACACTGAAGCACCTCTTAACGGATCAAAAAAGTCATCAATCCTCGGCAACGAATATTTGTTCTTCATTGTCAACTTATTCAATTGTCGATAATCGATACACATTCTCAAACTGTCATCTTTCTTCTTCACAAACAACACAGGTGCACCCTAAGGTGAAGTACTCGGACGAATGAACCCTCGGTCTATCAATTACTGAAGTTGTTTCTTCAACTCTTTCATTTCTTTAGGGGCCATTCGGTACGGTGCAATCGATACTGGAGCTGAATCTGAATAAGTCTCAATAACAAACTCTACATCTCTATCTGGAGGCAAACACGGCAATTCTTCTGGGAACACACTCGGAAAGTCGCAAATTGTCCTGATGTCTCGTGGTCGTGCCTCATCCATATTTGGATTCATAACATAGGCTAGGTACGCTTGACAACCCACATCCAGCAACTTCTGAGCCTCTAAGGCTGAAACTACATTGGACAAGAACTTAACCTTCTCGCCCACTATTACTACCTCGTGATCCTCTGAAAGTCTCAAGGACATCCACTTTCTCTAGCCCTATGCTCTACAAGCCAGTCCATGCCTAATATTACATCGAACCCATAAAACGACAATTCTGTCATATCTACAAGAAAAACATGACCCTGAACCATCAAAGGACATCTTTTGTACATCTTTTTGACCACAAATGTCTCACCAAAGGAACTAGTGACATTCATACCCACATTTAATATCTCAATCGAAATATCTAACAATCTTGCATGCTCACTCAATATATACAAATGCGTAGAACCGAAATTAATCAAGGAAAGCAAGGTCAAAGACTGTAACGAGAAATTACCTGCAATCACATCTGCGTCATTCCTGTCCTCACGGTGTGCATACACCCTAGCTGGCCCACCTCCCTCGGGCTGAACCGCTACAACATGAGCTACATTCCTCTGACCGTCATTCATAGGCTGAAAGTTACCTCGACCTCGCCCACGGCCTCTCTGATGGTCGACAGCTCATGCAGGAGCTTGTTCATCCCTGGACGGATGTGGACAATCGCACTTCAAGTGCGCCCTAGACCCGCAGTTCCAACAAGAGCCATAAGTGCCCTAACACTCACCGTAATGACGTCTACCACACTTGTTGCACTCAGGAGTATGGTTCTCAGTCCCTTGGCTGTAATGGCCTCGCCCCGGATTACCACCTCCGCGTCTATGATCATGATGAGGTTTCCTATCCGTGTGCCTCTTGGAACAATCTTTGTCACATTCAGCTGTTCTCTTTCCTGAACTAAATCCACCCTTGCGATCCGCAAGTCCCAAAGACTGTTCGACGTCCTTGGCCCTAGCGACCAACACATCAAAATCTGTATAGTCAGAAGCCAATATGTAGGTCTTCATATCCTGAACCAACCCAAAACAGAAACGCTCACAACATTCCGCCTCAGTGGGAACTGACTCAGTCATACAAACTGCACCTCATAGTCGGACACTGTCAAGCTACCCTGAACTAGAGCCATGAACTCTCTCTTCTTCTCATCTAGGTATCGAGGACCTAGGAACTTCTTACGGAAAGCAGTCCTGAAGAACTCCCACGTAACCTCGGCCTCTGGCATACCCGTAGTAATAGTAGTCCACCAAGTGTAGGCATCTCCCTGAAGCAAAGAGACAATACAACCTAGCTTATGCGCTTCAGAACACTCCATCTGACTCAAAATACGAATTGTACTCTCAAACCATGCCTCTGAACCCTCGAGTGAAAACCCACGGAACTCAACCCCGACCAAGCTATGGAGTCGCTCTAATGGTAAACCAGAACCTACACCCTAAGGCGGTGCTGCAACCCGAACACCCGCTAACGATGTCTGAATAGCCCCGGCTATAGCCTGAATCAATGGATTCACATCAATACATGCCTATCACTGACCAGTCTGGGGTCCAACACCTTCCGCATTCACTCCACCACCCGGAGGAGGAGGAGGTGGCAAGTGCTCTCATCGCACATCCTCAACATTCTCAATCCGCTCATCCCTCGAATTATCCATTCTCGGTCTTCCCCTCGGTCTCACCATGCTAACAGATGCAAAGCTAAACAACAAACACAACAAGTGAAATGATATGGGGTCAGCAAGGAACAAGGTCCAGGGTGCTCAAGTCCTTAAACTTAAAATCACTTACAATAATAGTATACTAGCAATTGGTGCCTTTAACTATTACTCAACCAACACGAGGATAACCACAAGCATGCTTATAATAATCGTGCAATCACAATCAACAAGCTCACACCATAAAACTTACCCCACTTACCTTTCGACTTGCGGAAACTCAATGAACCTAGGCGAAACCTAGGCTCTGATACCAACAAATTTAACCCCCTCGACCCGGCCTAGCCGCCAGACCGTATCTAACGAGTTACACAGGGAAAACCAAAGTGAAATCCGTTAAGACTCCACTTCGATTAGTAACCCTAGAAAATTTCTTTTAAAGTTATCTTGTCTAGATGCATTGAACATATTCTATGTGAGAGGACACGTAGAGGAAAACACATATGGAAACAAAACCAGCAAACAGACAATTAAGACTCTTTTTTTAGCTTTTACAACAAGTCGTATCAGTACGCTAGAGGACCGTATCGATACCCCTGGACTTTGTCAACACCCCAAAGTCAACCTAGGGAGACTGTATCGATACACTAGAAGACCGTATCGATACGCTCTCAACAGTCAACTTTCCCATAGTCAAACTACAAAGACCGTACCGATACCCTCAGGACCCGTACCGATACGCCAAAATCTCGTCAATTTCTTAGATTTTTAGAGAGCATTTGGCGTATTGATACACCCCCATGTACCGGTACGCCTTGTCCAAAACAAGCCCCAAAGTAAGGGATTGTATTGATACAGCCCTTGAGTGTATCGATACGCCCTGCACTGCAAGACTGGTTTTTGCTGATAAAAGCACAAGGACTCAAAAAAAAAGTCACACATCAAGCATTCAAGCATCATACAAGCTCAAATACAATATAAAGCATCCATGGATAAACATACAAGGCAATTCAAATACATAGCGATGCAACATTCATCGTGATAAGATTTTAAAGGGAGACATGCATACTTAGCATTCACCAACATGGCCAAAAGCCAAACAAAAGCATACTTCAACATGGTAAAAGGCATTACAAGCCCAAAACAACTAAACATACTTGTCTAAGCAAAAAGGACATGCCAACAACATCAAAAACATAAAGGTACTATCCCATTTCTTAATACTAATTATCAAAGTCTAAACCATACTTGAGCAAACAAAAGTCCCTTGGATTCTCCATTGTTCCCCGAGCTGCTCCGAAGGTCTAAGGGTTTGCATTGTTGGAAAAGAGAGCGTAAGCTTTTAAGCTTAGTGAGCGGTGCTCAAAACAGTAGCTAGAACAATGCAGTTTTAAAACATTAGTTTGCTTGAAAACCAAAACCATTTCCAAATCATCTCCACATGATTGAACACATAACAACATGCATTTACCTTCACATGCATTTACCGAATGCAACCACAAGCCTTAGGCTTACCACATGCTCATTTCTCACAACGCAAGCAAGGAAATCAACAATGTATGAGCATACAATATAAGGAATCAACAACATGCTTAACATGAGAATTAAAGCATCATGGGTATATTGACATTCAACGTTTTTACTCGGATATGCGGATAGTTTCTCAAACCCACTAGACACTTCCAGTGGAATCTCATATCACCAACCTCACCCGTCTAGTAACAACATAATTTTCGATGGAATCTCACATCACCGTACTCCTCCTTAGTGGAATCTAACATCACTAAGGCTACGTGTGAATTTTACCTCGAGTGCAATTTAATCCTATTGATCGATCAATTATATCCAGTAACAACTAAACACATGTCAATATACTCATTCACAACCACAAGCATTACCGATGCTTGAACCACTTACCAAGTCCAAACTTCCATGCAAGGCATGTACTCACAATGCAAGTATAATACAGGTCTCACATCTCAACATGCATAACAATTCAATTCAACACATATCAACATAGCATGCTCAACTTGCATTCAAGAATCGTAAAACACAATTTAATTGCATAAAACCGTTAAAACTTACTCTTTAGCTTGGATTGGCTTTTCAAGCTCAATTCAAACTCCCCAAACACTTCCTTAACCATGTTAAGGCTTTTAAAATCGATCCACTCACCAGCCAACACACAACTGATGTCCAAGGTGCCGAAATCAAGCCTCCGAACTACCCGGATTTCCGTCCTCAAAGCCCGAATCCAATTCCTCTGTTTTGAGCAACCCAAAATCGAACATTAGAACACAAACACACTCACAAACACATCAAAAACCCGGAACTCAACAACCTTGCAACAATACACATCGATTCAAGCTCAAACTACACCCGAAACACAGTCAATTCAAACCCAAATTACTAGCAGCCATACCCATTCGAGTTTACCATCAAAAATCCACCTTTTAACATCCCTAAACATCAATCCAAGGCTACCAAACCTCCAGCTTCCATTTAGACTATAACCCATTCAAGAACTCAAGATTTTCAACTCTCAAAATCACCCACAATACATATTTCAGGTTTCCATTAAAAACCCATCCTTTTTACGTTATTTTAGTGATAAAACAAAGTTAGAAACACCCTTAACCTCGGCCATAATCAACCCAAATGAAAACCCAAAAATTTCCTTTCATTTCAAACCAACTTTAAAAATCAAAATATGTTTTATCCATGAGTTTTGTGAAAATCTTAGCATTTAGAAATTAAGGAAGATGAAAATAAGTTGAGGAACTATTTACCTTGAAGAAATCACTTGATTTGAGGTGTTGAATCCATTGGAATAGTAAATAGTGTTTTAGAACGTGAAAAATCAAATAGAGAAGACGATAGCTTTGAAAAACCCCCCTTTTTATTCCTTTTTACTAAAAGTTTCCCTTTTTTCCCTTTAGTCTTTTAAAACCCTTTTTTGGTGTATTAAAATTTTGTTTTCCTCCAAATGAATTTAACCCGACTCGGCTAGACTAATCCGATATCTCTCGGCCCTAAACTTGGGGCGTTACAGTTTATAAAAAAATTCAGGTGCGCTACAAGTTATGGTACATCAAAATGTGGGGAAATAAAAGTATAACTATTCGAGAGTTGATGTTGGAAGATAGGAATCAACCGAGAAAATCTTATCCCGTAGAAAACTATTGTGCTATGTGTGGAGACCATCATGTGCTTGAAGATTGCCCTCACCTTTTTGATGCATATGACTACAAGGAGGACCATAGATGGAACCAGCAGCAAAATCCTTCATGGTATTATCAAAAAGCTCAAAAAAATTTACCATAACCATTTTGCCGCAGCAACAGACATGCCTTGGTAATTTAGTCATTATCAGCAGCAAAGTGCCCCGACAACAGATATGTCATGGCAATGTAATCCTCGTCAAGAGCTATTAAATTCCATGGATGAATGTATAGCTATGATGGGTGTACTCGTGAGAGAATCAGAAGAACGATTTAGGAAATCCATATATGTCATGGATAACATGCACCAACAATACATTCCTAGGGATACTAAAGTCCCAAGGCAAGAGGACAAGGAGCAATGCAAAGAGAGCTCCCCGACGTGTGTAGAACAACTAGAACCTCCAAGTCGAAAGGATGCCAATGATAAAGACTACCCAACACATGATGAGCCTATGCAACAATTTTCCCCGGAAAAGATTGAGGAGCCTGAACAGAGTAATGCCACAACAACACTTAGTGAGTTTGAGAAAAGTACTGAGAATGCCACGGCAATACCACATGCCTCGGCAATGACACATGCCACAGCAATAACACGTGCCTCGAAAATGACACATGCCTCAACAATGCCTGGCAAAGATACCCCGAAAAACAAGAAGGCCTCTAAAAGTCCTGATTCAATACCTCAAATCAAATTCACATGTAAGGAACGGATCGAGGATACTCGACTTCCACCACCGTTCCCACATCTATCTTCGCCATGGCAATCACATGACCACATACAGGAGCACCAAGATGACAATACTTCATTAATGGAAAATGAGCAGATAATAACTTAACCTTTTGAATTCTTTGAAAAAACCACCTCTTTCATTGCAGGTATTTGAGGAACCAATGCCGGTGGATTTGGAGCCATCGAGATCTCTACTGATGGAGATATTTGAAAGACCTAAAGAAAACGATGGTTGGATTCATGAAGCTTTTCAAGAAATTGGTTTTTCCCTTGACTTACAGTGAATTTTGGCAACTGATTGCCACGAAAATTGGCTTAAGCAGCAAATGCCCAGACAACGAAGGCTACATCCAACCATGACGGATTTCTCCGAGAATGAGGTAAGTAAATGGTTGGTGTTGATATAATTTTTCCTATTAATATATTCGTGCCTTCAGGAATAGTAGCAAGGTGGGCGGTATGCATGGACTACAAGGGAACAAGAAAGAAAGACACCTCCACCATGGTAACGCAAAGGGAAGTAGCTGCGAGCACATTGGCCCAACTCTTTTTGGGCAATATTGTCACTCGATGGAGGGTGTGAATGGACTATAAGATGTATCGGAAATGATCCTCCTCAAGCTTTCTTAGATGTGCAGTAACCTTAGAAGACGCATGAAAATGCTCTTTCTAAGATTTTTTTAATTTTTCCATTTTTAATTTTTAGAAATTTTAGGAGATTTTTTTAATCTTTTTGTCTTCAGTATTTTTACTTTTCAGGTTTTCTTTTCTTTTCCACGTCAATAATCATAACCTCATAAACCAGAAAAATCCCATGTACAGAAAATTGCCCAGGCAACTCCTGATGTCTCGGCAATGCCTACTGCCTTGGCAACGCCTACTGCCTCGACAACTCATGATGCCTCGGCAATGCATATTGCCTCGAAAACTCTTGATGCCTCGGGAATGCCTACTTCCACGGAAACACACAATGAGGATGCCCAGGCAACTGAGACTGATGATGCCCCAGCAACCACCGCGCACAAACAAAAGGATCAAGAAAACGACACGAAGGAAATTCTTCATTCAGGGTGATGACCTTTCTGACTAACTCATAAGCATTTAATTTTGTTTTTTTCTTCTTTTTCGTGCATTGGGGACAATGCTTCTCTCAAGTTTGGGGTGTTGGTTTCTAGTTAGTTTCATGTTTAGTTGCATTCATTTTTTAGTAATCGCACATAGGTTGCATATGTTACATGCCATTCCTTTAATTGGATTTAATTACTTAAGACTTGTTGAATATTCGATGATGAATTTTTGCCACTTCACTTAATTGAAAAATCCTTTAAATTTTAGGATTGCATGATAAGAACCTAGAAACTTACTATGATGCTGAAAAAGTATACACAGTTGTGACTTGTTGACTGATAAAAACTTAGTGAGCTTACGTTGCTAAATTTTTTTGGGTAAATTGAAAAATTAAAAGGTTAATTTCTTGCTAGAGGTGCCCGAAACAAGCTCTAGTAGTTAATGCACTTAAAATAATCGCTAGAGGTGCCCAAAATTGGCTCTAGTCGAATAAATCAAAAAAATCAAAAATTGAATTGCTAGAGGTGCATGAAATTGACTCTAGTGAAAGTAAAAATAAATACCCTGGTAATTAAATAGATAAAAGCCTATTGTTCACATAGAATCTTGAAAATCAACCTGTACACAACCACACACGCACATTGTCACGGGCATTATAGTATGGTTCCGAGGTAATTTTTATGTCAATCGAAAAAATTAAAAGGTAATCATACTTTGTGCCACGGTTCTAAGGATTGAATTCAAGTTTGAAAGCATGTCTTTGATGATTAAAGTCTTGGCAGGTATTTGTTAGTTTTGCATTGCTTGAGGAAAAACAATAGTTCGAGTTTGAAGGTGTGTTAAGTGTTCAAAAGTACTATTTTTATTGCCCTTTTTAGTCATATTAATACTAGATTTAAGCTCATACTAATTGCACTTTTAGTCATCCGTGCATGTTTGCATTGTTTCCTTCATAGTTATGCTTGAGTTCATGTTTTGATTAGTTTTGATGGAGAAAGATACTGCTGGAGGATGTTTTGGTGCATGCAGGTTAATTGTCGAGGCAATACTCAAGCCACTGCCACCAAGGCAATAGCCAAGCCACTGCCGTCGCGGCAATGACCAGACAAAGTTGACAAGGGAGAAAATATGCAAAGTGGTATGCGATTTGAAGAGCATGAAAAGCTGGATTTTTCTATGTACTCTGCATGAGGATCGGACTACGGGAAGAGCATGAAAATGCCGAAGGAAAGTTAAGAGAGGATTCCACACAAATAGGAAGTTTTTAAGGAAGGATGATTTAATGCTTAAAAGAATATCTTTTCTTATAATGCATTTAATTCTAACTTAACTTCCTTCTCAAGAAAGACTTTGACCTAGCCATCTCCTATAAATACAAGGCTTAGCCACCAAGTACAAGGGAGTTCGATTGAGAGAGATTCAAAGGGGGTTGTTCGACATCTTCTTCTTCCTCTTTGTTTCGGTTAGATTCATGTTTAGGGATTATTCTTTGTATATCTTTTGAACCCCGACATGAACTAACTTGTTTCGCTTGGGTTATTTTGTGCTTGTGGTTGTGAGAAAGTGATTGGACTTTGTTTAAGTTTTTATTATTGCAATTTAGGTCAAGGTTTGCTTATTCTTGGTTCTTATTCTTGTTTTCGAGTGAATTGGGAGAGGATCTCGTTAAGTATCTATTTGTCTAATATCGGGAGAGTTAGACTCACGAAATGGATAAGCATGGTCTTCATCCCAATCGGTGAAAACGAACTCGGCTTAGGGATAAGTTCAAGTTTCAACTGCTAAAAGAAGCGTAAGATTGGTTGGTGTTCATCCTTGGTTCACGTTGGGAGGTATTATCAAGGCCTGCACATCAGCACGGTTTTGAATTAAGGATAAGGAGAAGCCACTGAATGACGCTTTGCTGAACCTTGCTGTTGTTTGCTGCCGCCCAGGTTAGGGGTTGCCGAGGCAGTTTCTTAATTCCACTCTGATGCGGCAGCAGCGTTAGCCACTGCCGAGGCAGTTTGGTGTTTAATTGCATATAGAACGAGACTGTTTCAATTGGTTTCCACACTACGACGCAACATAACCTGGCCTACTCTATCTCATTCAACTTTAAATCTCTTTATTTACTTGCTCTTTTATTTTTATTTGATTAATTCAACTCATCTCATCACTATCAATTGTGTTTTTACTTTTACAGTGCGATAATTTAAGCAAAGTGACCCAAACCAATCCATGTGGAGACGATACTCGATAATCATCACTTTATTACTTGCAACGTGTATACTTGCACAATTGCGTAGCACTATTTACACGCAACAGGACCATTAAAGGCGTCTGGTCAGGATGGTCTCCCTATAGTTTTTTATTAGAAAATTTGGGCTACATTTGGGTCGTCAGTTGTTCGATTGGTTCAGAATTTCTTTGAGGGTGGTACATTGGAAGATTGGGTAAACTAAACTATCTTAGTTCTTATCCCAAAGGTTGAGAATCCTTCCAAGATTTCGCAATTCAGGCCAATAATCCTGTGCAATATCATCTACAGAATCATAACCAAGATTATTGTCGATCGCCTAAAACCTTTTCTATCCTCTTGGATATCTCAGTCCAGTTTTGTTCCCGGAAGGCACATTACAAATAATATAATTTTAGCGCAGGAGGTTATGCATTATATGAGTTGTAAATCTGGTAAGAAGGGATGGACAACCATCAAAGTGAACCTCGAGAAGGCCTATGATACGTTGGAATGGGATTATATTGAGGAAACCCTTGTCCTCACAGGGATGTCGGCGAGCTTGGTGAGCGTAGTTATGTATTGTGTTCGTTCCGCCTCGACTCAGATACTTTGGCACGAAGATTTAACGAGGGATTTCAAACCTACGCGTGGAATTAGACAAGGCGATCTTCTATCGCCCTATATATTTGTGCTATCACACGAGAGGTTAATGTGGGCAACTGGAAATAGATGCATTTGTCGAAGCAAGGACCTGGGCTCTCTCATCTCTTTTTTTTCTGATGACTTAGTGTTATTTATGGAGGCTAGCCTAGAGCAAATGGTGGTCCTAAAAAGAATTTTTGCGAAGTTTTGTAGTGCTTCTAGTCACCGGGTTAGCACTGTGAAGACTCAAATTTATTTCTTAAAGAATGTTGTGCATGTTGTACGTAGGATATTGCCGATTGTGTCAGCTTTGATGAGGTCTCGGATCTAGGAAAATATCTTGGAGTGCCTCTCTCCATTCTAGAGTAACTAAGGCGACATATTCGTACCTACTTGAAAACATGCAAAAGAAATTAACAGGCTAGGCGGCACAGTCTTTGTCATTAGCGGGAATGTTTACTCTTGCCAAAGCAATGTTACAGTCCATTTCGGTGTACGCTATGCAGTCTTCTTGGTTACCAAAAGGCTTGTGTGCGGAGATGGAAAGATTGATCCATCGATTTGTTTGAGGAAGCTCAACTACAAACAATGGCGTCTCGCTAGTCAAATGGCGATCTGTACAAGATGTCGTTAAGGATGGGGGCCTTGGACTGAAGGATTTACATGAACAAAACAAAGCATTCATTATGAAGATCGAATTTCAATTAGTGATTGATGAAAACAAGTTGTGGGTACGAGTTCTGAAGCACAAATATAGATGGAGAACGATTCTTCCAATTTCATTACATAGTAACAACTGCTCGCGCCTATGGAGGAGGTTGATTAATGTGTAGCTAGATATTCAGAATAGTCTTTGCTGGAACATCCGCAATGGAATGCACGCAGACTTTTGTATGATAATTGGTTAAATATGGGGTAGCCCCTAGCTGTGGAATGTAATTTACTGATAAATCCTCCCCATGTTAATGTTGCATCCTTTGTGACGGGCAATGGTGCGTGGGATTAGAATTACCTCACCATTTTCTTTCCACGACATGCTTTGAAAAAGATAGCAGCAATTCCGCCTCCTAACCCATCATGGGGTGACGACTCGATAGGTTAGAAGTGGGAGGACAATTGCTTATTTTCGACACGCTCTGCCTATGCAGCAATTCATCCAAGAGTGAGTGATGGCAGTCAAATTCAGTGGAAGATAATATGGTCTTTGCAAGTTTCACAAAGGGTTAGAGTGTTCTTGTGGTTAACTATGCGAGAGGGGCTTCTAACCAATGTTGAACGCGGTGGTCGCCACATGACAGACTCGTGCATTTGCCAACTATGTCATATGGCAAACTAGGGCATGTCTCATGCTCTTCGGGGATGCCCTCGGGCTTATTCAGTCTGGTTCGTAATTATACCGGCTAGTAAGATCAATGATTTTATGACCCTCCCGTTGCAGGACTGGTTGATGTCGAACCTCGGGGTTTCTCGGGATTATAGAAATGGTGATTTTGATTGGCCTGGTAAATTCGTTGTAATGTGTTGGCAATTATAGGAGAGACATTGCAGCCTCTTGTTAAATGAGGAATACGTAGAGAGAATAGACTTTCTCACCCATTGTTTGAAATTAGCTGAAGAATTTGCTTCAGGTATTGAGCAGCCTGCAATGTTGAGAGACTACGACTTTATTGGTTGTCATGTATGGAATTTCATGGCATGTGGTTGGATCAAAGTCAATGCTGATGGGCGGTGGATACTCGTAATGGATCGGCTGCGGCAAGAGGAGTTTTGCGGGACGAGCAAGGATCTTGGCTCTTTGGTTTTGCTGGACGCCTTGGGACATGTTCAGTTTTATTTGCAGAGCTGTGGGCAATCCATGATGTTTTACAACATGCTTAGGATCTTGGTTACCGCCGAGTAGAGGTGGAAAAGGACAACCTCGAAGCATCTCGTATTCTGCTTGGTGTTTCGCCTACGTTGGGTGATCATGCTCTTGTCCTTTCGATTTGGAAGCTTCTTGAGTTGGATTGGGAGACCGTGGTTCGGTATGTAAGAAGGGAAGCCATTGGAATTGCGGACTCTTTAGCTCGAATTTGCCGAGGAGCAACAATAGGACAAATAACGTTTGAGGAACCACCTGCAAAAGCCGCTGCTGCTTTGTTGAGGGATTTAAGCAATTTAGCTTAAGTGCTTAGATTCTGTATTACCAAAAAAATAAAAAGAAAGCCACAAATCTTATACATGAACTATAAAATGAACATTTACTATATTAAAAGTATATAAATATTTAAAAAACCGTTAGATCAAATTCAAGGTATACTAGGGCCCAATCCAATTCATAAATAATTAATATGACTAGGCCTATATATATGGCATCGTGCCATTTCTGTTTTTTTTCCTCATAAAGCAGTAAATACTAATCTATAGCTTCAGTTAGTGCCTTAAAACAAATCCAATAAACTACAGATTTCGTTCAAACGCTGAGAATCATACCCTCATAAGGCCATACAATATCAGCAATCACTTCATGATTAACATATGAACATTCCGGAGCTTCTCCACCTCCTCCTCTAGTATTTACAGGGCGCCGGCGTAACCAACCGTCTTAAACCTTTTCTTAAAATGAACCGGTCCTGATGTCATACTCATATCCACCTCCGCATTCGTTTTCAACTGTCTCTATTTCATGCAAATTTGACTCACTCTTACCTGAAATGGATTCAGATTCCTCTTCTCCGTCATCCTCCTCAAAGCTCCATAGTTTATAGTCAGGGCCACATTTGAGTCTACTCAGTGTGGCAGACCTCAAGAACTTAGCAGTGGCAGGTTCCTTAGATGCACATGTATCTAGAGCTTGACAATCGGGTATCCAGCTGTTGATGGTTTCTGAATGAATGTCAGTCATGCCGGTAGGAGAATCAGAGCATGATGGCAGGTGCCTGTCCTCGGCAGCGGACTCCTCCCTTTCTCGTAATGCCTTTAAGATCAGTGTTTTAAGGAAATTCATTACTTGCACAGCATGAATCAAAGCTGTCAAAGGGTCAGCCATCTGAAAACAGATACGAGACTCTCTTTTAGTTATTGTTGCAAAGTTCATGATTCGAAAATCCAGTGTCCATTTACCAATATGACTCCTATTCTCCTAACATTTCTCGGATTGGTGGGACGAAAAGAAATCGAGAAAGACAAGTAGAAAAACCTGAGTCATGTTCGGTGCAAAAACCATTGCGATGTTGCGTGCATTCATTTTGTTGTACTGTTCGTGTTGGACAACATCTGCCATCAAGTTGATAGCCCAGTCAAGCAGAGCAGCTTCTGTTGAAGGAAGTAATTTCGTAAGTTCGATGCAGTCTTCTTCAGTGTTGCAGTGCATGACCTGCTCCGGTGTGAGGGAATCAAGAACTCCACTCGGAAGTTCTCTAAGCCATGCCTATAAAAAATATTTCAAGGTCAAGTACAGGCACTAATTGAGAAATACTGGCAATGCTCTCATGCACAAAAGCTGAGTGAAGAAGGTGAATTCCAGAAACACGTGAAAGTGACGAGTTATTAGACAGTAAATTCGAAAGATGTGAGTTGCATAGACTAACAAGACTAGGTAACATATAGTTGTATACCTTTATCAAACCGGCCGAACAATGCACATCAATTCCGTGTGGCACTACACCTTTGTTTAACTTGTTCCGGACATACTCTTCTTGACTATTCTTTGCATTAATTCGGAATATTCCTTCGGCCTTCAATCAACAGAATCAAGCTCGTTCAAAACCTTAAGCAATTAAGACAGTATTTAGTCATTAACCCAGTATAGGCTTGGAACTACCTTAAGGCCTCCTTCGGCATATAAACGCTTCTGCATCCTAAGAAGAATCGTCGGCACACTGTTCCCTCTGTCATCATAAGAACACTGCATTGACTTGGCAGATACTCCAAACACACTTGCACTGGACAACGAAAAAAAAAACACGTCTTGCATGTTTAATATAATGAAAAGAAATATCAAATCCGGATACAAAATTACAATTTACAACATAAATTTCCCAAAAATGGTTCCCAGCAGACCCCATACACAACAAACATCAATTGTTTTTCGTTTCCTGGTTTGAAGACAATGAAAATGTGGCAAGAAATCAACTCTGCTCAACAAATTGGTGGCATGATAAAACGAAAATCATGAATAACATGCTAAATCAAGAGAAAACACAGGTCAATATCCAGACAAGCAGAGAAGAGCTAATCTTGATCAATTGATTTTTTTACGAGAAATTTACTTGAATCATGGTTCGAATGTTTTAACATCAAAAGCCAGAATCCACATTTGCAGGCAGACTGCAAAAACATATCCTAAAGGTTGAAAGCACCATCCTTAAATTTCCATCTTAATCAAAGCCTTAACTTTTTTCAAAAAAGTAAAAACTTTTATTACAAAAACATTAAACAGCTTCCTTATCCAACACAACAAAGGTAGTTGGCAACTTGGCATGTCTCTTTCTTGTACAGCATTATTCAAAGACACACACCCAAACAAGACAAGGACACAATTAAGTCGGACATAATATCCGCACATACAAATACTACTACAAAAGTTATTGAAATTCTTTTGCCAATTAACATCACACGTATTTAATGCAAGATAATTGTACATTTCCCTAGGGAGAACATATTTTAAAGATATATCAGATGGTCCCAAAATCAACAAATTGAGAAGACTTAAAAATCTGAAATTTTGCAATGAAAATTCAGAAGCAAACCTGGCACTCGGAACCCTTGTGGGAACATCAGGCTGTAGATGAATAGGCAAGCCGAGGAAACCGTTAAAGCGGTCGAAAGTGACGTGTGAGACGTGTTTGACTTCAGTTGGCAAGCTGATATCCATGGAAGACACGTCGCCAGTGTCCACGCTGCACGTCACCAGAGACTTCCTTAACACCGCCGCCAAAACATCCAGGAGCTGGTTATTGTCTTTTGACGCTGGATTATGGTTTTCCCGGTCACCGTTCCCGAATGTCGCCGTTGTTGCAATGGGGTCCCCATAAAACCCATTTCCCTCTTCTTCTCCATCTTCGTTGATGGTTTTGGTTGGGTTAAAGAATGGAGTGGGACTGGGAGGAGCACGGTTGAATTCTCTGATTCCGACGAGTCCACAAGATTTGGATCGAAACAACCCTGTCATCTTTCCGTTTCTCTTTCCCAGTGTTTACGCACACACTTTCTGTCTTCCTTAATTGAAAGGGGAAGGATTTAGAAACATAAAAATAAATATGTAAGAAGAAGAAGAAGAAGAAGTTAAGGAGGGTATGAAATTAAAGAAGTGAAAGAGTTGGGTTTGGTTGAAAAGAAAAAGAGACAAGGGGCGGAGGTTGCTTGGAAATGCAGATTCTGGATAATGGTAAAGGACTTGACAGTGACATTCGATTTCCTTTTTGTTGTTTATGTGTTTTTTTCCCTTATTTTGGGTGTAAAGTTAAGTTAGGCGGAAAATGGAGCAATGGGAAATACGAAAAAAAAAAAAAGCAAAAACTTGTGTTTGGTTTTTGGGTGTGCTGCTGGACTTGCTCCCATCGCCAGCGTAGCCGCAAATACAAGAGAAACAGAAGAGTGCAAACTTGAAAAAGAGAGTGTGTCTAACATACGAAGGCTACGATGCAACATCAACTAAAAATGTTATAAAATTTAAAATATGAAATTAAAAATGTTATATTGTTGATGGTAAGTATCAAAACTTTAATTTTGAGTATCGAAACTTTCATCATTTCTCATAATATTTTAAGTTTTTATCAAGCAGTGTAATAAATTGAGTTCCATATTTCAAATCTTATAATATTTTCAATTGGTGTCGCACCGTAGCCTGCCGTACTGCAGAACTACCGGAAAAAGAGTATGACTCAATGAAGTTGAGTTAGATTCAATTCTTGATTGTTGAAATTAGGGCGAGAGAGAATGTGAGTATTATTTCATTTTTTTAATCACATAACCCAATTAGGCCCAAAGACATTACAATATATACACAAGTTTGTAACAGTTTTGGGAACGACCCAGCTAACTCACTAACAAACCTGACCCGCACTTAACAAACTCAACTATTATTGTTAACATTCATCCTGATTTTTCTCTTCTCCACATAGTTCATTAAAAGTAACAACATTTAGTCTTTGACGAAACAAATTAAAAAATGAATTGGTTAACGGTTTGATGAATCCATCAGCCGTTTGATGAGGAGCAGGAACATAACTCACTTGTAGAGAATTGTTGGCAATCTTTTCCCTTACAAAGTGCACATCCAGATCCATATGTTTGGACTTAAAATGATACACGGGAATCATACTCAAAGAAATAGCACTTGTACTATAACTTCATATATTCGGAACATCCTTCTGCCCAATTCCTATATCACATAGTAACGCTTTCAACCACATGACTTCGGAGGCAGTGTTAGCTATACTTTTGTATTCTGCTTTCATTGTTGAACGAGACACACTCTTCTGTTTTTTAGAGCTCCACGTTACAAGATTGTTCCCAAGATACACACAAATGCCTGTTGTTGACCTTCTAATCATCTACATTACTCCCCTAATCTGCATCGACAAAGGACACAAGACTTGGGTGATATTCTGATAGCCGAAAGACTAAGCCATAATGCATTGTACCAGTAAGGTACCTTAGTATCCTTTTGACAGCTGCAAGATGCTCCTCACAAGAATTGTGCATATATTGTGCAACCTTGTTTACACTGAAGGTGACGTTTGGTCGAGTATGATACAAGTAGAGCAATGCATCAACAATACTCATGTATCATGTTGCATCTTCAATAAGACTCTATGCATCTTTGCTCAATTTAATTGAGGCAAGCATAGGGGTAGAAGCAGGTTTGTCTTTATCTATATTTGCTCTTTCAAGAAGATCTCGAATATATTTTTTGAGTAAAAAATATGCAGCCATTACACTTTTTTACTTCAACACCAGAAAGTAACCAAGGGACCCAAGATCTTTTAACGAGAATTCTACTCCTAGCAGTTGAACTACATCATCAATTATATTGTTGGAGCCACCAGTGACAATTATGTCATCGACATAAACAATGACATATTTGCTTGTTGTTGCATCAGATCAAATGAATAGTGAAGTGTCAGCATCAGAACTTCAGAACTTCTAAACCAAATTTTCAGCAAATAATCACGGAGTTTAGAATACCAATTTCTAGGGGCTTGCAACGGTCCATAGAATGATTTCTTAGATTGCGTACTAACTTAACCCCGTTATCATCGTGTTGTTCGAACCCAATAGGTTGTTGCATGAACACTTTCTCTTTAAATCACCATTTAGAAATGTGTTATTAACGTCGACCTGCCTTAACATCCAGTTATTTGTTACAGCTAATGCAAGAACTACATTAACTGTAGAGGCCTTGACCACAGGACTGAAGGTATTCCGAAAGTCCTGGCCTAGAACTTGTGAGAACCCCTTCGCTACAAGTCGAACCTTATATTGGGACATTGTTCCATCTGAATATATTTTGACTTTGAACAATCACTTGCATCCAATCGGTGTTCTCTTTTCAGGTAAGGGCACAAGCTCTCATGTGCCATTCTTAATCAAAGCCTCATATTCTGATAATGCTGCTTCTTTCCACTTGGGGCTGCTCAAGGCTTCATATATAATGTCAGGTGTAGTTTCAGCTCCAAGTGAAGCAGCAAAGTAAACCCTTGTGTTTATAGACACCCAACTTGCTTCTAGTGACCATTGGGTGAGTATTACAAGTTTGCACCCCTTCAGTAGGAATTGAAGCAGATTGGACATCACCAGACGCTTCCAAATCTTCAGTAGGAATTGAAGCAGATTGGTCCTCCATGAAAACATGATTGTTATGATCAACAAGATCATCAAATATAATTAGGAGGTTTAGGTTTAGGGTGTTTTGCTTCTAGAATCTCATCTGGACCATCCACATGTGGCTCAACAGTTGACACATGTTTATCAGACTGAGCAGAAGGATCTTGCTCAAATAAATTGTTGTACGAGACAATTGATGAGATTGAAGGGCTGTTGATGACACCACCAGTTGCACCTTGCTGCACTCTGTCACATGTTGCAACTTGGTGCACAATTTTCATCAGTTGCACCTTGCTTCCACAACTATGTAGCTCCTAGAACCATAGGAATGGAAGTAGAAATGTCATGTTGTGTGCACAATTTTCCAGATTTCGAGTTTTTAACACATGTAAAGGGGAAAATGTTCTCATCAAAAACAACATGATGAGATATATATATTTTATCATCAGGTTCCAGGCATTGAAAGCCCTTGTGTATAGGACTGTAGCCAAGGAATGTTGAGGGAAGAGATCTAAAGCTAAGCTTGTGGTTGTTGAACGGCCTTAGGTGTGGAAAACACCTATAACCAAACACTCGTAACAGAGAGTATTGTGGCTTCTTGCCATACAACTTTTCATATAGAGAGACTCCATGAAAAACCCTTGTTGGCAGCCGATTGATCAAAAAAATAAAAGTCACCACAACAAACGACCAGTACTGCGTGGGAAGGGAAGCTTGGGCCAAAAGAACCAAAGCAAGCTCGACAATATATTGATGTTTGCGCTCCACAACTCCATTATGTTGTGATGCGTGGGGACAAGTAACACGATGTACAATTTCAGCCTTCTAAAGAATGGAAGATAAACTACGAAACTCTCATCCCCAATCACTCTACACCTCTTTGATTACACCATTAAAATGTGTTTGCAAAAGTTGCTGAAAGGACTGAAAAGCAACAGAAGCTTGAGACTTATGCTTAAAATGATAAAGTCACGTGTGTCTGGTATACGCGTCAACAAAAGACAAATAGTAATAATACCCTTTGGAAGGTAAATGTGCAGGACCCCACAAGCTAGTAAATATAAGCTGAAAAGGTGCAATATACACAAAACTATAAGAGACAAATGGTAACCTATGGTTTTTGCCCATTTGACATGCAGAACAAACTTCAAGAATTTTATTCACAGAACCAGAAACATTCACATTACAGTCTTTACAAACTTTCAACAAGGACTCATGGGACGGATGCTCAAGTCTTCTATGACATAACTCATAGGCATTAGAAGATTTATTAACATTGTAAATTGCAGGAGCACATGTATAAGCAGAATTAGAAGACAAAGTAGTATTGTTTGACATAACACTAAAGAAACTATAAAGACCGTCAACTTCATCACCCTTAAGCAAGACAGCTCCAATAGCTTCATCTTGAACCAAACAAGAATGAGCATGAAATTCAAAATTAACTCTATTGTCCCTAGCAAGCTTGGAAACCGAAACAAGGTTCTTAGTTACTTTAGGCACAACCAATAGATTATTAAGAAATAATATGTGAGAACGAGATAACAAGGCAGATTGACCAACTCTAGATAAGCCTAAAATCATCCCATTACCAACAACAAGCTTACCAAGACTAGAGTATTCTACACTCTCTGGACCAGCATTTTCAGTAGGCGTCACATGGTGAGTGGCTCCAAAATCCACAAACCACTGCCATTGACTAGTGCTAGCCAAATGTGCCTGGGGACTCACTGCCCTTTGTGAGCCATTAGAACCAGCACCTGCAGAATGGCAACTACAACGTGAGACATTAGTATCAAATGAGCATAGATTCACAGCATTAGTTTCATTGGAGGAGCCACTAGATGTACGAGCAGTGATCCCTGGAAAGTTCTCATCAAACCTGTGCCAGCAACTGTCAACCATGTGACCAAGCTTTCCACGCAGTTGACACTGAGGCCGTGGACCACGTCCAAATCTACCTCGACCACGATAGCTAGGGGGTTGAGCCCTATATGGGCGACGTTGGTTGGATGGAGCAGCACGACCAGTCTGAGGGCAATCAGTTACTTGCGCAACACTAGCACTTGGAGAAAAATTATATAGATGATTAAAAGTGTCCAGTTGAGTCTCGGCATCAATGAGAACATACTCAATGGCATCCGAGGTATAGGGCTCGCGGCTCAAAGTAATGACAGCCACAAACAGTTTATACTTAATGGATAAATTGTTAAGAATAGAAGCAACCTTTTTTTAAATCAGATATAGGACTCCCACAAGAGGCTAATGCATTACATACCTCTTTTACCTGAGACACATATGACCGCATGATCATATCCCCTTTCTTCAGCGAACGGAGCTTGTAGTGAAGACTCATCATCGTTGTAGTAAAACGACTGGCAAAGTATTTTGTCATTGTAGTCCATATCACAGTTGTCGTGTCATCTTCAACAAACTGAGACAGGAGATTGGCATTGATCGTAGACAGGAGCCACGAGGTAAGAGCACTGTCTTGTGCTACAAACACCTCATAGGCTTCATTCTCAATCAATTCTCTAGTAGTTGTGATTATAGCAGGTGGTGGTTTGAGAGCACCGATGAGAAGCTTTTCAAGACGATGACTACGAACGGTTAAGAGAATATGCTGTTTCCATATCAGAAAATTAGATTCATCCAAAATAACACTGATCTTTTTATTCGTGAAAGATTTTCCCATCAGAACAACTAAATTACCAGTCGAATCAGCAATCGGAGAGATAGTTGACGAAGGAAGAGTTGATTCAGGTGGAGCCATGAGAAACTCAATTGAAAGAAAAAAAACAGGAACGAGAGACAGAAAAACAAGAGAAGAAGAATGACGGAGCAGAGAATCAAAAGAAAAATACAGCGGGAGGATAGAGAAAAGAAGAAACGCCGTCGATCGGCTTGGCGAAAGATACCATGTTGAAATTAGGGCTAGAAAAAATGTGAGTATTATTTCATTTCTTAATAAGATAACCCAATTAGGCCCAAAGGCATTACAATATATACACAAGTTTGTAACAGTTTTGGGAATGACCCAACTAACTCACTAACAAACCTGACCCACACTTAACAGACTCAACTATTATTGTTAACATTGATTTTCTAAACCATTATCATATGTTTTTATTAAATTACTAAAAAGATAATTCATTACATTTTTTTTAAAATGTGATAAAATTTTATCGACACTGGGTACTCTATCAAGTGGTCTACGGTTTGGTTTTGAATATTTGCTCACTTAACTTCCATTACATTTTTTAAATGTGATAATAAAAATTTTCATTACATTTTTAATAAATGTGAAAATTTAATTAATGTTTGGATAAATTACAAATTTCATCATTCAACTTTCTTTTCACTTTTATTTTGCTCAATTAAATTAAAAAAACTTTATTTCAATCACTGAACTTACAATCTGTTCCTATTTTGGTTACTCATGCATTAAATCAAAAATGGAAGGTGACATGGCAACCATGTGCGCTGACGTGTACTGCTTTTTGCTGACATGACAACCACATGTCATCTATGTCATTTTCTCATTTTTTTTCTCTTTTTTTATTTTATCTTCTTTCCCTCGAAATGAAAGCTTTACAATTTCACTGTCATCATGCCGACTTTAAAATAACCATTCTCTGACATCTTCTATGACCACTCAAGACACCAACAAACTCGT
This sequence comes from Hibiscus tridactylites, assembly GCA_958450335.1. Classification (NCBI taxonomy): domain Eukaryota; kingdom Viridiplantae; phylum Streptophyta; class Magnoliopsida; order Malvales; family Malvaceae; genus Hibiscus; species Hibiscus tridactylites. The sequence continues at coordinate 44,720,996 of OY288290.1, read as the reverse complement.
CTCATCTTCTCCTACCTCTCTATCAGTTTAGATTTTCTCAAAATCACTTTAAAACTCACAAAACTTAATCCAAAACCTAAGATGTACAATTCTCCAAACTACTTTGATCTACAATATCTGCCATTTGTCAACGTGGAATCAACATATACTGATTTGGAAGAAGATACTCTATCTTTAAAAAATCAAAAGAAATCTGAAACTATAGCGTTTTTCATAAAAAATAAAAACGTTTTGGGACCATTTCATAATTTTTAAAAGATAGATGTCTAGTCATAATGTCGTTAAATAATTAACGGCAAAGTGACCAAAATAGGAATAACTCGAAAGTTTAATGATTAAATTAAAATTTTTAAAATTGACTGACTAAAATAGGAGTGATGAGAAACTTGAGTGATAAAATTTATAATTTAACCTTCTAATTTTGTTGGGATTTTTCCGTCCCAACCAATTAGAAGACATGGAAATTTTAATCTATTTTCATCTCCTAAAATTTTATAAGTTCGTCCTCTTAAAATTTTATAGGTTCATCTCTTCTAACATAAAATATTGTATGTCCTTGCTTACATGATATGTTTTTTTTTTTTTTTGATCAAAAGTAACTTGCTTCATTAAACATAAGTGGAAACAAATAGGATACAACCAGGCGGTCCCACCGCCACAAACTTCAAACATAAACCTACGACAGTCGAAAAGAGCCATGCAAGGCCATGAACACCAACGCACAAACATCTAAAAACCAGAAAAAAACCAGCATCAAAGCCAGCAACACAACCTAAAAGCTTAAGACATCCGCAAATAAGTTTCGAGCCGCCCAACCGAAGCAGACTAAGGGTTCGAAAGACCCAAAGACAACCACCACTGTCTGACATAGAATCAAAAACAGTTTTCACAAAGGAGATAGAACCTGGACGAATCCTGGGACAACTAAAAAATGGAATCCACTGATCCTTCTTAGAGATTACGATAACGGCCGTGTCTGAGAGCTCTTTCCAGAGGCAGGCTTCCGACGAAGATCTGTCGGTCCTTATCAAGACAGCACCCCTTATCACCCGATACGAAAGATGGGAATCCATCGAGTTCTCCCCCAGCCCAGGTGTATCACAAACATGGCAAACCAGAACAAAAAAGAGAAACACCTAACAACCATTAACCAAGGATCAACTGACCCCCTAAGAGACATTGTGATCCAAACTCCATCAAACACCATCCAAACTCCATCAACAAACCATCTCTCATATCCTGGGCCCGAATCCCAATTAATTCTTATAGGAGTCGAGTACCATGATCCACCAAGACTCCAAAACATAGTGTTTTCCGTAACACCAAACTCCACAGGATACAAAGTTAAAAGGAGGCTTAACACCAAACCTCGGGCCCCACAAAAGTTGACTCCAAGCTTTGATATCCAGAAGGTAGCCTGTAGGTGAGTAATCTTTTTCGTAGAGATTAGTAAAATTTTGTCAAGGCTCGCTTCTCCAATTTCCAGCACAGTCTCTGTATAATAGCTTAAAAAGTCAATTACTTGAGACAAAAATCTCCTAAAGAACAGACCACCAAGCTTGGGTTTTGTGCCGAAACACCAGAATGCAGAAAGGACAAAATTTTGGTCCAGCCGATAAGCCTGCTGTGTCTCATGAAACCTGTGAAATTTTGCAGCTTCTCTGATAGCCTCGGTTCCGGCGCCTTTCTTAAAAGTTAAGAAAACCTTTAAAATGCACGCCTCACAAAGCAAGTGAAAGGACCCAGCATAAAGATTAAACTTGGCAGGCCAAATTTTCTCATACATCGAACCAAAACTCTTAGACCCAGTGCCAGAGGTCAACCCATCACAGAAAACCAATCCTAAATTCATACGAAAAGCCTGCAAGATCACGGGATTTAAGGGATTTTTACCAGCTGGTCTGTGTGCCTCGGCTTCCGTGCCGTATTTTTCTTTTTCTCCCGACTTATACATATCCTTTTTTTTTTCGGATTTCTCACCGGATTAACGTCGGCCGCCGAGGTGCTTTGAGCTATACCGTCCTCATAGGTCGCCGGCTGGGCCGAAACTTGAGGCGCACAAACACTGTACTCCGACGCTACATGATCGAAGCCTGAAAAAGAAGGCCTTCGTAGCTGCGCCGTCGATGGACACTCAGACGTCTTCCCCAAGAGGCTGCTGATGGTAAGCCGGACCTGAAGTGGCTCCTCAACTAAACACCAAAAATGGCGACGTTCTCGCCATAGCCTAAAAAACAGGGATCTAGCAACAAAGTGAAGACTGCTCATGTACACCAACGGTAACGACCGAGGACGACTGCTCTTTCTGAGCCAAAGCGACAACCTGAACCTGAGGCTTGAACGAGATCCCCATCGAGGCAGGGGGAAAAGAATCCTGTCCACCGCCTGTTTTTTGTTGCCCACGGTGCAGTCCGCCAGAGCCTCCCTCCTAAACACTGGACGCATGCCGATTGTTGCTTTCCTGACCCCAACTTAAGCTTTGGTCTGGTGGCTGTTTCTTTCTTCGCTTTTACCCTATTAAATTCAAACCGTCGTTGTAAACGCAAGAGTAACGAAAAGTATCACAGACAAAATACCATAAACTGGAAAGAAGAGTCGTTTATATAATATATGGTCCCATAATTCAATATGCACCATTTATAATGTACTCGAAATCTTTTTCATATGCCAACAATTTCATGATTTAATGACAAAATTTTAGTTTAAGGGAGTAAGAAGTCATTAAATTTTTGTGAAAAAAAATCAAATTATTCAACTAGACTCGATGCTAAAAAACTCAACTTGAAAAAGTTAAATTATTCAATTGGACTCAATGCGAAAAAAACACGGTTCGTAATTATATAAAATTGGCTCGCTTCGAAAAAATTAAAATAAATTTTGAGTTATAAAATGAAAATTCGAATAAGTCAAAAAAATTAGTAACTGGTGGATCAATTTTCAAGTTCAAGTTGAGTCTCTCAATTATGTGTGATATATCGATCATATATGAAAAAAGTATGAAGAAATATATATGTGTATTGAATATGGTTATGGAAAGTTGTTTAAATTGGAAATAATTAGTACCATGACATCATAAATGCTTACAATTAAATTTGAACAAAAACTCGAAAAAATTTCAAATAAAGTTTGAGTTATAAAATAGGGCTGGTTAACTCGATTAACTCGATCGAATGTCCACCCCTAATTGTGGACATAACGATTTCGGGTGCCGCGGTTTCGGATGGTGCCGCTACCACCATGTAAATGTCGTTGTTGATGTTACATACCGTTATTTAAATCATTGTCTCTAATAACAAGTATTGAAAAAAATTAAGAGTGAGTCCATAATAACAAGTATTGAAAAAATGGCTCCTAATAACAAGTATTGAAAATTTTGAATTTTAATGCTCATAATAACAAATATTGGGGGAAAGCGGAGTCGTAATAACAAGTATTAGAAAAACATAAATTTTAAAAGTTTATCCTTAATAATAAATATTAAAAAAATAACTCTTATTAATAAGTATTAAAAAAATTAGACAAAAATATTATAAAAAATTAAACCTTTAATAACAAATATAATTCGAAAAAAATATTACAAACCTTCTTTGAGCGGTGGACTCTAACCGAGCGCCCTTATTATTTTGTCTCAGGGCCGACCCTGGTACACATAAAATGTATACCAAACCAAATGATATTCCTAAATTGATTTAATCCAATACCTTACTATGTCAAACAATTGGACACTTGTACCAGATAACAATCTATGTACAATTATATTAATACGTAAGTTCACCAAATTAGAAAATTGTTGACAATTTCTCACTTGGACTAAATGTGTTTCCGAAAAATGTACATAACTACAACTTTAATGCATGCATTTTTTGCTTTCATAACTGAAATATCTCAAAGTAATTTGGTCCATTAATTCTATTAATATAGGGTCAAAGTAGCTTTCGTAACTATACGTATCAATAGTCACAATATCAACAAAATTAACTACACAGGTCAAGTACGAACGTATATAGCATGAAAATTACATGTAATTTGATCTAGGTTATGTCCTTTTGTAATTGATCTTACTTTATGAGTCAAAGAGTCCACAACAACTTTCTAATGCCTATGTAAAATCACAATACAAAGTCAATATCTTTATTTTTTTTTTCAAGTATTCAATGAAACCATAGTATGTACAAAAATAAATTCAAATATAAACATGTCAAAAAAACATAAATAAACCAACAAATTCCGTCTAAAATGGCTTATCATATAGTTTAGTACCTATATAAACGACATGCTTATGACATACTTTAGGTGACAAACTCTTAGTAAACAGAACCCCAACCACTAAACTTCTATTAAATATTCTCAATTGACATCTAAAGAGTAAAGACTTTGAATTCTCTTTCATAACCATAAATTAATGTCAATATGCTCTAAATTTTATGAAGTTATTTTCCTCTTTAATATAGTCAATGACTTTATTATCGCAATTAGTCATCAATGATATTTTTTTGCCATTGTGTGTTGGAAGCACAGGTGCTCGGTAATTTTTGATACAACGCATATAGCGAAGGGTGACTTATTGGTTGCTTGCCTGCGGCTCAAGGACGAGGTGGTGGCTAACACGAACCTCAATTCCTCCAATGGCATGGGTTTACATGGGGATACAGAGCGGCGTTGTCCGGATGTTGGCTGGGTTTAAGGCCAACGTTGACGCGGCAGTTGGAGGAAATAGATGTATGGCATCGGTTGGTGGTGCGATTCGAAATGAAGCCGGTGAATGGATCTTTGGCTTTCCCCGTAGTATAGGTGTTTGCACGGTTCTTATGGCTGAACTATGGGACGTATATGATGCACTCCTACATTCTTGGTGTCTTGGGTTACGTAGGATTATTGTTGAGTCGGATAATGCGACGGTGGTGAACATCCTTAATTGCAATTCAAAAGCATTGGCGGATTGTGTGTTGGTCGCTAGTATACGGGAGTTAATGGTACGTCAATGGGAGGTAAGGGTGCAACGTGTTCGTCAGGAAGCCAATATGGTGGCGGATCGTCTTGCGGAAATGTTGCGCGGTTGCCCTTTAGGGGTTTGAAGTTTTTATTCCCCACCTTTGGAGGTGGCCGATTTAGTCCACGCGGATAGAGATTTGACTTTGTAATGATAGTTGGATTGGTTTTTTTAGTGATCTTTTCCCGAGAAAATCTCGTAAGTTTTCTGTAAATAGTATTATGTGCACTCTTTTCTCTCTGTTTAGGTTTATGAAGGTTTTTTAATGAGGCATGTAGTAGTATCTCATTTTTTATAAAAATAATATTTTTTTGTCTAACCACCAGTATTCGACCCATTGATCGACTAATTCGGATTGAATTTTGTAGAGGCTCATTATCAGTGAACATGTCATCCTTAGTTCTATGAAGATATATCATGATCCATTTTGTTGTTTCCCAATGATACATTTTAAATTACTTAAATATATGTCTAACATTCTTATTATGTAGATAGGGGTGTAAATGAACAAAACATTCGATGAACTGTTAATGAACGCTAAACGAAGATGTTGATAGACATATAAATGAACATGTCCGCGAACGTTAAACGAGCATGTTCGCGAACATATAAACGAACATGTTCGTGAACGTTAAACAAGCGAATATGAACGTATTTAAAATTAAACAAACGAACGCGAACACCATATTAAAAATTTAAACGAACGCGAACAGAACATGAACACCTTCAAAAATAAACAAATAAACACAAACACAACTTTATTTGTTCAAGCTCAGTTCATTTACGCCCCTATATGTACAATATATTCAGACTAATATAAACTTCTACATACATGAGACTTCCAACAATAAATGCATATGACATTATCTTTGTATCTATTCTCTCTATTTTTTTAGACATTAGAGCAAACTAGATTTTTCACCCTTTTTCATAGGTGTATCTTATGGTGCACAATTTTATATATCAAAACTACCAAGCACTTTACCAATATCACCCTTTTCCATAGTGTAGTGACGTTTTCACTCGTGTCTTGACAAAACTTGCCTCCAAACTTGTGTTGCCCGTTCTCCGAGTCTGGATACCTTGGTCGTAATTGGAGTCTTTATCTAAACTCCTTCTAGCATTGTGCTATCTTTCAGCTATTTCGGTTCGAACTTTTTCATGTGAAAGCATTAGTTCCCCCATAGACAATAGTGCCCCATTATGGAAATTTAACCTCAAGGACTCTTCATCATTCCACCTCACGTAGTGCCCCTCAACCTTTGGGCCTTGCTGATGCATTTATATTCGAAGTAATATAGAGAAATTTCTTGGTTTAAAAAAATACCAATTTGCGGGTCGTCATTCTAATGAAGAATGCCCTTTTATATTAACATACAGAACCTTGAAAACAAAATTCTAATTAAAAGAAAAACATAATAGGATGCCCCGAATATCAAATGCAAGAGCGTCTTAGATTCAACTTTCCGATGATCAGCTTGAGTCTACGGAGACTTTGAATGTTGTGGCGATATGTGAAGTTGTAAAACTCTTTCCAAATCGCTCGATTCATCATCATGATTATGGTATTTGCTTGATTGACTCGATTACTATTCCTTCTAGTTCTCATCATGTTTCTCCATATGTATGTTCAAGCATTCCGAACTTTGTTTAGCCCATGAAACGGAAAATGTCACCCTGAGAACTTTAAATATAAGTGTGTGCTTCTAATTTTAATTAATATTGTGTCAGTGTCCTCAAGGATTCATCTCCAAGACTTATTCAATTTGTTCATTCATTTCCCTTTTTAGGGGAATTCAACTCGTCACAGTCCTTTGTCTCGAGGATAATAATGGAGCATACAACAATACCCCTGAGTTACTCGGTATAGTCACGATTTTGAAAATATTACCATCACTCATGAAGCGAAGAATTTCGGGCTTCAGCGGAGTGCCCCAAGAATTCCACACTCGTATCCGACAATGCCTATTACCAGGTTTCGAACATTGGAGTGCTTTTTGATTGATGACTATTATCGGGCTTTGAAGGTTAAATCAATTCGTTTTGTTTGGAAACAGTCTATTTTTTTCTCTCTTTTCTTTAGGCACATTCAAGCAACTCTATTTGGGCTTCCCTAGGAGATTTCCTTATCATCGAACATTATCGAAGGAATAGTAATCTTGCTTCTCGCGCTTTACTGACCATAGCGAATGGAGGAGTCACTCTTCATCGTTATCACAACATTCAACTGATCTCTTTTGTCATAATCAATGCCACTTCATGTATGTGATATCCGAGGACCTACGAGGGTAAGAAGGGATATATACATACATATATATATATATACGTACATATATATATATACATATACATATATATATATATGATTTCAAGGCCATTGTATATTACACAAAATGCATTTCCATCAGTAAGAAAATCTTGTGAACATAACATGTGCCCCTACAAAAAGATCACTGCTATCTTCGGGAAAATGATAGCAACATTGGTTCCATGTATTACTTCAAGAGAAAATGTAACATGCAAGACTTAAACACGTCAATTCCCAAAGAATAAAATCGAGAACCAAAACCCCAAAGGTCGTGTTTCCGAAGGCCATGCTAGGTTGAGCTTGGGCAAAGGTGCCATCTTGATGAGCAGAAGATGCCCCTTGGGGTGGGTTGGGTGAGGGACTGGTAACAAGAGGATTCTTAAAGATCGGGGTGGCCAAGCGGTCTCCCGAACCTTGAGCAAGATTCTCAACAACATTCTTTCCTCCTAGACTTGACTGTAGCAGTTGGGATATTCCTTTCATCATAGCTTGTTGGGACTTGATGGTGGTGTCCTTTAATTCTTGCTGAGTCCGTTCCATCTGACCTCTCAAATCAGCCTTTAGCTTAGCAAAACTTTCCTCCATTTTCTTCTTTTGGTGTCGGGTAAAATGCGAATACGGAATCTTTGATGGCTAAGAATGCTGCCACGAACCCCCAATCGATTAATTTTATTTATTTTGTGAATGCATGTAATGTGTTGTATACACAACAAAGATATATGATTAAAGGTAATCGATCAAGAAATGTACATTTGAAATGTAAAGAAGCATTGATGCATTGTGTCGTATGCACGGCAGAGAAAGATGATTAAAGGTAATCAAACAAAAAGGTACAATTGAAATGCAAAGAGCATTGATTCGACGAACATTCTCATTAAGCAACTTTTCACAATGAAGATCAAGTCTCGTTACAACGAGTAAAGAGTAAGAGCTTTCATGTAAGGTATGACTAAAACTTGAGTTCCTTCTCTGTCAATAACTAGGTCGGCCTTGTTCATCTTTTGATCAATCTTGAAATTCGAGATTCTTTAACTCGTCATTACAGACTCTTTCTCCCGTTATAAAAGTCTTAAAATTTGAACTGTTCTTGAATCAACATTTCATGCAAAATGTTCTATGAATATGTACAAAGAGAATTGAACAAGAAAACAAAAATAAATTTGTCACAAAATAATGCTACTATGAACATACGAATGAATGCAAAGAGCAACATTGGGTTTGGCAAATATCCTTGTTAAACGACTTGCATTAATGGGAACATTGGTTTGTTACAATGAACAAAGGAAACCCACTACACATGTGGTCCCTAAGGTACCATCTAAACAATCTCTTCTTCTTTCTTGGAAGCTTGGTAGCGTCCTTCATTAGAAATTGTAACCTCAGATGATCTTTTGTATTTAAGTTATCAAATGTGCCCATTATTAGCCTTGCCCTCAAGTGGTGTAGGTGGCGAATTGTAATTACTCCAATGTAACTATTTGGTACACTTGACTTGCTCTTCAGAAATGGTCTCGTCGAACTTGATCTTTGAAGTATACTGAAGCTAAAGTCAGAATTCCTTCCTATTTGGAATGTTCTTTCTTGTTTTGAATTGTCAACCCAAGATGGCAAAGTGCCCAAAAAACTTTTAATCTTGTCTTGGAAGGCTTTGTTCTTGTTTGACATGGTTCTGTTGATCTTCTTGCAAGAGCTTGGTATTCCACAACTATTGTAGTCAAAACCAAATTGCCAATCGTGGAACAACTATAGGTTGAACTCCAAGGCTCTACCAAGGCTTGAAGTAGTGATGGCTTGATTGGAACATCTAGCAAATATGAGTGGTCGTCATTTTCTCCTTTAAAAGCATTTCTTGCCTCGGAATCCCAACCATACTAACTTTGATTTGGGCACATCATTAAACTTTGTGTTCGTGAAAGTCTCGACTGACATTGTTGACTTAAATACATGAATGGAATATTATCCTTGTCATGTAGTTGCTCTTTTTCTGGCTATATTTGCACGTCGAGATCCTTCTCATCACTGTTACAGCCCAAATTTCTCATTTATCTAGTTTTTTAATTTCAGACTATTTCCAACTCAATGTGGTCATCATGATATGATAAAATATGCAAACCAAAAAGAAGACAAGGGAAAGGGTTAGTCGAGATAAATAATAAACTCGAAAATGAGGAAAGATAAAAACAAACAGATCAAGCGAAAAGCAAATACGTAAAGAAAACCCTACATGAAATTAGTTTGTTATGGTTATTCGCATGGCTCTAACGGGGTGGACTTCTTAGATTCTCACACATGGGTTCGATTCTAGAAAGGGTACCCGAACCTATCTTATTACCTACTAAGGCAATAAGAACCCCAATTCTGGCCCATTACAAGCTTGCAAATTGGTTTCAGTTCGAGGGAAAGCATGATCTAGTGACGTGTAAGGCTGCTCACATGTCAAAGGCGTGGATTCCGAGAGTGAATTACCGACTCGTTGAGGGCTGCTCATGTGGGTATGGGTGTTTCACTCTTACCTAAGGGACGGAGCTCGGGTATAGGGTTTGGTGACCATGATGCAACACATATTGGTGATTTTTTAGAAATTAAATGAAAAATTAATTTGAAGACCACCAATTATCAAAGTCCGTACAATCCAAATCACATTTTCAAGGAAGAAGAACCTCATTAAAGTCAAATTAAACTTCAAAAATTTCCATCGATTAAAAGCAACAAATATTTTCTTGGCTTAACTCTCTTTTTTGTTTAGTAAAACAAAATTTGTTCCCCAGCGGAGTCGTCGTGCTATAGCGACGTTTTCAAGTAAAAATCGATTTTGCTTATGAGTTATTTAATTTAATTTGTTCTTGAAAATTTGTTTATCTATTTTTCATGAAAAGGATAAAGCTAGTAAGAAATCGGATTTTTAACAAAAAGATTTGGAGTCTCCACCGGCCACTTAGGTAGGCTGGACACCATAAAACCAGATATTCGTTTAAAAAGTGTTCGGGAGTTGGTTACACGTGGAGAAGGATTAGCACCCCCATTGCGCCCGGAAATCGGTACCAAAATATTTATCGCATTTAATCGAAGGAAATCGTTAAACTTAAAATGAATTTAATTGAGCAAACTTAACTAAAAGTTGACTTTAATTGAACGAGTTTTATCAAATTGATAGGCTCGAATTAATCAGACATTTAATTAATAAGGATGACGATATATTGGACCATAGATTAAACCGACATCGAATAAGCTCGATTGTCGTGTTAATTTATGGTTCGATATTCGTATGTCCCTTATATGCATGATACAAGCATTTAGATATGATGTCATGATATAGGCCATTTTTAATCATTATTTACCTCGGGACGGTAAAGATTAATCCGAATATTCGGTCAACATCCTTTAAGTTCAGACTGTCACAACAAAAATATCGGGATTAATAAATACCTTCCTTTTTCCGTATATTAAATCGGTTAATATGCAATTAAGATGGGTCATATGAATGACATTTAAAGGATGGCAAACAAAAGCATGAAAAATAAACAAGCAAAGACAACTAAAGTCTTAACCTAGAAGGCCCAAATTATGGAAAGCTCAATTAGTGATTTAATTAGTTTGCGTGAATCTAATATTTAATCCCTAATTAAATTATCCATAAAAGACTAAGAAACCCTAATAAGCTAAAACCCTAACAAATTATGAGGATCATTTTTAATTTCGATCTAAATTGTGGAGTTAATTTTACCCTAAAAGTTGTTAAGAAATGTTCAATTAATTTAAAGAATCTAACATTTACCATAATAAGGTAATGGCAAATTTAAATTCACTAAATTAATTAGAACCCTAACTCTAACTAAGACTCTAAAATTAATCCTAGATTAACTTAATTAAATCATAAACTGTGCCCCTTTGAGACGAGCACACAGTTTAGATTAATTAAATTAATTCTCCTAATCTAATTACAAGCCCAAACTAAAAAATGGGGCCCAAAGAAAAGGCCTAAACTAACTTCTTTTTTTACTTTTTATATTATTTTTTCTTTTTTTAATTTTTTTATAATGTTTTAACTTCTTTTTTTCCTTTTCTGTGTTATAATATTGTTATAATATTATACAACCTGGACAAAAATGAGTGATTACACCCATTACTGTAAAAACGTAAAGAGACGGGTGTACCCCAGATAAAATTAGTGATTACACATAGGTATATCTCATGGTGTACACATTTATACACCAAAACTACCAAGTATTATTTTTACCAATATAAGCCTTTTGTGATAGCTCGTGCCTACTTTTAGTACGATTCCTATGAATTTTTATATTCAAAACAAAAGAGACTTTAACAATATCTTTCATTTGATATTTACTTAGAAATTTCTTGGTTTCACACATTGCACATCATTGCTTGTTAGTAGAATTCCATCTACATATAGCACCAGTAAAATAACCTACTAAACTAGAAACATGTAACGATCTGAATTTCTGAGTGAACAGAGTTGTTGACCTTCGTGTTGGTTGGAGTGATTAGACTCTTTGGGCTAAGTTTGGGCCTTGTTGGATGAGATTTAAACTATATGGGCTGTGAAAGTGACCTTTTTGTAAAATGAAGTAAAAGTTGACGGTATAATGATGCTATTTAACCACCTATTAAAGTAAAGGTTGACTTCTTTATTTATTTCCCTTGTTGCGCGTTGGGAAAGAGGGAGACGCCCTTGCATCATCTTTTTCTCCATCTTTTTCTTCTCCACCTTCACCATTCACTTTCTCTATCAAAGTTTTATCCTAAAAATCCAAACTTTCTTCATCTATTCTTCCATCCAAGGTCCATGTTTTTAGTATGTTGATCTCCTCCCCATAAGCTTCAAGAAAAGTATAATTTTAAGGAAAAATGGTACATTCTTCATTGATGGGTTTCTGGGGTTTAAGCTTGATTTAAGCTTTTCCTTGAGGTTTAAGGTTATAAATTCGGAGCTAAACTTATCCCTAGTGGTTACCTCATGTCTTGATTCATTTTCTTGTTGTTATGGCAAGAGAAGATGTTTTGGGGGGTTTAATCAAGCTTGGATCAAAAGAGAAGTTGAAGGGTTTTGCTTGGGAGCTTGATTTCGGGTTTATTGATTAAGGTCAATACATATCTAACTTCTTTGATTCTTGAATATCATAAAGTAATCTACCTTGCTCGATTTTGTGGTTGAGATTGCTAGTTTTGATGTTGAGATAGCTTAAAGCTTTGTTAATGGTAAATCTCAGATTAAAGGTTAATAAGGTGTAAAAAGGGTAGAAACCCATTCTAATCAAATCTCATAAGATGTAGGATTGAGTTGATGGGTTAAGTGTTTCATTTTTGTGGCTTGAGAAGTGATTTCCCAAGCATTGAAAGCCATTTCTGGGCTTCGGGATCGGTACGCAGGGAACCCGTACCAGTATTGTGTGTTCTTGTCAATGTAAACAAGCAGAATGAAAGGGGAGTATCGGTACGCCCTAGATGGGTATCAATACCCCTATTCTTTGTGAATTCCAGTAGCTAAATTGTATACTAGTGCGCTTGGGGCGTATCGGTACCTATAGGGTATCGGTACGCGAAGGGAGAGTATTAGTACCCGTTGTACCATATCGGATGCAAGGGCGTGCATCGGTACTGTCTGGCAATCTGCCTGGAAAATATAAAGTTGAGTTTGAGGGGTTGATAATTCAAGGACTATGGTCCAATGGGCTTCTAAGGTTGTAAAATGAATTGTAAAACTGAGAAACTGAGGTTTAACCCTTATAGATGAGAAAGACGTGTAATATCTTGGTAAATGATGACTCGATATAACTGTGGTGGTTAGTGTCATGCCTTGGGGCATTTGTTGATAGCTTGGCTTGGTGCTACTTAACTCTTGGTGAGGTGTATGAATGCTCAGGAAGCATGTATTATTTTATAATTGTGGTAAAGGAATCCAAATGTCCTAGAGTCAGTACTACGGTACTTAGTTAAGGGGATGCGTACTTCTGGCTGTGTGAACAAGTACATCCAACGTACCCACGAGCTGAGTGATCTGGGTGCAGTTAGAAATTTACCTGTGGCTATGGTGATTCGGCTAAGGTAATAAACTCGATAGGCTGAGTGAGCTTGAGTAACCTAATAGGTTGAGTGACCTTAGGTAAAGATTACTTGTGGCTATTGTGATCCAAGTATGTCTAGGATGTATTCGTAGCTATGATGATCCGAATATGGTCCATTTGATCTGACGGCTGTGTGAACACGGGTAACCCGATGACTATGTGAGCACGGGTAAAATAGGGCTTCGTTGGCCATTATGTGGATGATGTATGAATGTATTCATGTATGTTGTGTGGATTCCATAGATGATAGCTCATGTACTCGTTGGTTGAGTGATCAAGGTACGGTACATATTAACTCAATGGGTTGTGTAACCTCGAGTATGGCAAAGCTTGTAGAATTATGTAAGACTTGTTGTAAGCTTAATGATACCTTGAGGTAGGTGATCGAAGAACTCTAGCTAGAGTAGGGTAGATGAAAACTCATAGATAGTAAAGTCTTGTCTATGCTCTCTAGACTGTTTTATCTTGCATGTTTATTTTATGATAATCACGAATTGTGGTAGAGTAAAAATGTACCAATGAGCTTTGTTAGCTCAGCTTGCAGATGTGTTGTTTCTCATAAGTAGGTTGACATGTCACCCTTTGGAGGAGCTCATCGACGAGGATGTGAAACAAATATTTTAATTTTGATATAACTAAAAACCTAAGGACTAAATCGAAAAAGTTAAAAAGAATTTTAAGTCCTTAAAATATCCCCATATAATTTTAGTGTTATGCCCAAGTTAAAAACATACATTTTCAAATATTTTTTCCAAGTGTTTCAAGCCAAAGCAGTGTTTTTCAAGTACCCGTTTCGAAACGGCCCTAAGGCGTTTCGAAACATTTTCACCACTGTCGACCACCGTTCCAAAACGTGTATCGAAACACTTGAAACCGTTTCGAAACGGCACAACTCGTTTCGAAACTGTTCTTCATGTTGGATTTAAAAAGGGCTAAATTATTTCAAATATTTCAGATTTTTCAATATAAAAGGGGTGTTTCGAAACGGATCAAGCCCGTTCCGAAACGACCCTTTGACAGTAGCCATTTCGTTTCGAAACGGATCAATCCCGTTCCGAAACAAGGGCTAGGTTTTATTTTGAAAAATATGACCGTTGTATGTTTTAACTGATTTTCTTAAAACCGTTAAGGCGTTTCGAAACAGGCTAGGACCGTTCCGAAACGACCCTTGACAGTGTCAAAACCGTTCCGAAACGGCCCTAAGGCGTTTCGAAACGGGCTCTTAAATGCACCCCAACGGCTCTTTCTATTTTAGTCCGTTCCGAAACAGGTTCCCCGTGTTCCGAAACGGGTTGGTGCAGACTGCATTTATGGTGGCAAGAGAGGGTTCCAACGGCTCCATTTATGTTCCCAACCACCCAAACGGCTAGAAATCAATGAGAAGGTATAAAAGAGACATCCAAAAGCATCAGCAACAACTATTGATCCTAAAGCAAACATCCAAACATCAAATTCAAGCATTTGAGCAAAAATCCCAACTTGTGTAAAATCCCAATTTGTGTTCTTCATTCTTACTTTGTAAAATTGGGTTGAGTGCTTGTATTGGGGCTATCATTTGTATTGAGAGATACCTAATTAGCCTTCAAATTTCTTTGTTCTATTGAGTGAGGGTTGGGTTGATTTTTGGGTAGAAAAATCAACCGATATTGTAAAGGGTTGCCTCCTTGTCCTAGAAAAGGGGAAGATCAATTTAGTGAAATTGTTGCAAATCCTTAGTGAGACTAAGGTAGTGGATGTAGAGTTCATTTGGAACTTGAACCACTCTAAATTCCTTGTTCATCATTTTTAATTTGCCAATTTCCACTACAATCCTTTAAATTTCCAATTCACCCCCCATCTTGGTAAATATCGATCTTTCGATCCACTCAACAATTGGTATCAGAGCTTAACTCTTTGAGGATTAACAACCACAAGAGGAGATCCTTGGAAGAGTGTGATCATCAAAATATCAAGAGATGGCTTCAACCTCCGGTTCCGGCATGTACGAGTCACAATCAACCACCAAGCCTCCTTTCTTCAATGGTGACAACTATTCCTTTTGGAAGAACAAAATGAGGCTATTCATCAAGTCAAGTGACTATCTTGTATGGGATGTCATTGAGGATGGGCCATACATTCCATTGAAGCAAGATGGTGAAGGCAAGATGGTGTTGAAGAAGAAAGCCGAAATGAGTGAAGAGGAGAGGAAGAAGATTCAAGTCAACGATAAAGCTCTCCACATGCTATTTTGTGCTTTCGGTCCGGACATCTACTCGAAGGTCTCATCAATTGAAAGTGCCAAGGAAGTGTGGGGCACTCTTGAGACCACCTATGAAGGCACCAATGATGTCAAAGAAACTAAGATTGGACTTCTCAATCTTAGTTATGAAAACTTCAAGATGGAGCCCGATGAGACGGTGTCAAAGATGTTTGATCGATTCTCCACAATCGTCAACGGTCTAAAGGGATATGGAGAAATCATACCGGAAGACAAACTTGTCCGGAAGCTACTCTATTCACTTCCCGAAGCTTGGGATGGGAAGAGAACCGCTATCATCGAAGCAAAGAACTTGAAGACATTAAAGCTTGATGAGCTTGTGGGTTCTCTCCTTACTCATGAGATCATGAAGCAAGGAAGGGAAGATGAGAAAAAGAAGGAAGAGAAAAGAGTAGAGAAGCTTGAGGTTGAAAAGAAGAAGAAGATGGGAATAGCTCTCAAGGCTAAAGCTTCACAACTTGATGAGAGCTCATCTAGTGATGAGGACGAACTTGAAGAATTGGCTATGATAGCCAAACGGTTCTCACGATTCATGAGGTCCAACCGAGGAAGAAAAATCCAAAGAAAAATGGACTTCAAAGGGAAGAACAAAGAAGAAGGGAAGGATCCCATCATTTGCTATGAGTGCAAACAACCCGGCCACATCCGTTCGGAGTGCCCTCAACTCAAGAAGAAGAGCTTTGAGAAGAAGAAGAAACTCAAAGCCAAACTTGCTACTTGGAGTGATGAGGAGTCATCGGAGGATGACGAACAAGAAGTGGCTAACCTTTGTCTCATGGCACTTGAGGAAGATTCCTCCATGGTAACCTCTAACTCATCTACTTTAGATTTTTCATATGAAGAATTAAATGATGCATATGATGAGTTACAAGAGGTATATGATGAATTAGTTGAGAAGTTTAAAGAGTCGGTCATTAAAAACAAGAAAATCATTTTAGAGCTAAATGAGAAAAATGACTCACTCACTCAAGCTAATTCTAAATTTGAGAAAAAGATTTTAGGATTAAAAGATGAACTTAAATTTTTTCAAGATGAAAATGTTGATCTTAATAATCTTTTGTCTCAATGTAATAGTGAACACCAAAAGGTGTTGGGTGAGCTAAATGAGCTCAAAAAGTCCTTAAAAAATGTTGGTAGTGTCAAGCATGAAGTAGGAGAATCCTCTAGAACACACCAACCTAAGAAAATGACTAATTACTACAAACAAAGTAGCTACCCTAGACATAGTAGAGCTAAAAGAATTAGAAGTGTATGGGTTCCTAAGGAACTTGTAAAATCCAATAATATTGTTGCTATGTCATCTTGGATTCCTAAGGGAACCAAGGTTTTGGGAGCTAACACTCATGGACCCAAAATGATTTGGGTACCAAAAACCAAGGTTTAATATCTTTGTTTGTAGGGGGAGCATTGCTTCAAGGCCAAAGCACAAAGTCAAAACTCATGGTACCTTGATAGTGGATGCTCGAGACACATGACCGGAGACAAGAGTCGATTCATGGATTTAAAGCCAAAAAGTGGAGGAGTAGTAACATTTGGTGACAACTCCAAAGGCCACATTAAAGGTATTGGCTCCATAGGTAATCACTCTACCATTCTTATTGAAAATGTCTTATATGTCGATGGTCTTAAACATAATTTATTGAGCATAAGTCAATTATGTGATAAAGGATTTAATGTTCTTTTTGATAAAAATGGATGTAAAATTGTAGACATTAAATCTAATAGTATTATGCTCATAGGTCATCGCATAGGAAACATATACATGGTGCATTTAGATGACATTCATACATCTCATGCATGCTTAGTTGCTCAAAATGAAAATGATGCATGGTTGTGGCATAGGAAGCTAGGACATGCTAGCATTAGTGTTTTGGAAAAACTAGTCTCTCTAAATCTAGTTAGAGGTTTGCCCAAAATAAAATTTTCAAATGATAAAATTTGTGATGCATGCTCAAAGGGTAAACAACATAGGTCTTCCTTTAAATCCATTAATGATGTTTCTACTAGTAGATGCTTACAATTAATTCACATGGATTTATTTGGGCCAATTAGGACTATGAGCTTGGGTGGTAAATCGTATGCTTTTGTGCTAGTTGATGATTTTTCTAGATTTACTTGGGTTCTCTTTTTAAGTACTAAAGATGAGGCTTTGGAAAAATTCATCACATTTTCAAAATTAACCCAAAATGATCTTGAGCTTAAAATTTCTCATATTAGGAGTGATCATGGAACCGAGTTTCAAAATTTAGGGTTTGAAGAATTCTTAAATGAAAATGGTATTAGCCATAATTTTTCGGCTCCTCGAACTCCTCAACAAAATGGGGTAGTTGAGAGGAAAAATAGAACTTTACAAGAAATGGCTAGAACTATGCTTTGTGAAAATAATTTACCTAAATATTTTTGGGCGGAAGCCACAAACACCGCTTGTTATATTGTAAATCGAGTTATGATTAGGCCAATTTTAAAGAAAACACCTTATGAGATTTTAAAATCTAAAAAGCCTAACATTAGCTATTTTCACCCTTTTGGGTGCAAGTATTTTGTTTTAAATAATGGAAAAGATAACTTAGGTAAATTTGATGCAAAAAGTGATGAAGCCATTTTTATAGGTTACTCTTTAACCTCTAAAGCCTATCGAGTATTTAACAAAAGAACTTTAGTAGTAGAAGAATCTATTCATGTTGTATTCGATGATAACCTCCTTCCTAGGAAGGATTCTTGTGATGATGATGATGTAGGAATCATAAATGCCTTTGATGGAGGTCAAACTTCAAAGGAGGATGAGATTCAACCAAAAGAAGAAGATACACAAGATCCACCTCTTGAAGCCTTGAAGGACTTGGCTATTGAGGAAAAGGAAGTGAGCTACCCAAGGGAGTTGAACTATGTCAAAGATGGTGAAATCTTGGGTGATCCATCCAAGGGGGTAACCACTCGTTCTTCTCTTAGATTAATGAACCATGTTGCATTTATCTCATGCATAGAGCCTAAAAACATAAAAGAAGCATTAAAAGATGACTTTTGGATTATGGCTATGCAAGAAGAGTTAAATCAATTTGAGAGAAGCAATGTATGGACATTAGTTGATAGGCCTAGTAATCAATCTACAATAGGAACTAAATGGGTCTTTAGGAACAAACTAGATGAGAGTGGTAACATTGTGAGAAATAAAGCTAGACTTGTAGCACAAGGTTACACTCAAGAAGAGGGAATAGATTTTGATGAAACCTATGCACCCGTAGCTAGAATGGAAGCCATTAGGATGTTGCTTGCATATGCATGTTATCATAATTTCAAGCTTTTTCAAATGGATGTTAAAAGCGCATTTTTAAATGGTCTTATAAATGAAGAAGTGTATGTGGAACAACCACCGGGTTTTGAAGATTCAAAATTTCCAAATCATGTTTTTAAACTTACCAAAGCCCTTTATGGTTTAAAACAAGCTCCTAGAGCTTGGTATGAAAGGCTTTCAAATTTTTTGATTGAAAAAGGATTTGAAAAAGGTAAGGTGGACACTACACTCTTTATAAAAATGTATAAAAATGACATCTTAGTAGTTCAAATTTATGTTGATGATATTATTTTTGGTTCTACTAATGAATGTCATTGTCAAGAGTTTGCTAAGTTAATGCAAGGTGAATTTGAGATGAGCATGATGGGGGAGCTCTCATTCTTTTTGGGACTCCAAATCAAGCAAAAGAAGGATGGCACCTTCATCAACCAAGCAAAATACATAAAGGATATGCTCAAGAAGTTTAGCTTGGAGAATGCAAAGCCTCAAGCCACTCCTATGACCTCATCTACAAAGCTTGACAAAGATGAAGGAGGTAAGTGTGTTGACTCTAAGCTTTATCGTTCTATGATTGGATCTTTGCTTTACCTTACCGCAAGTAGACCGGATATCTTGTTTAGTGTTTGCTTGTGTGCTAGGTTTCAAGCTAGTCCTAGAGAGTCTCACCTTATAGCCGTTAAGAGAATCTTTAGATACCTTAGAGACACTCCTTGTTTAGGCCTTTGGTATCCTAGAGACTCTACCTTCAACCTACATGCTTACTCGGATGCGGATTATGGGGGTTGCAAAATTGATAGGAAAAGTACTTCGGGAACTTGCCAATTCTTAGGTAGTATGCTCATATCTTGGTTCTCTAAGAAACAAAATAGTGTAGCCTTATCTACCACCGAAGCCGAGTACATATCCTTAGGGAGTTGTTGTGCTCAAGTCCTTTGGATGAAGCAACAACTCTTAGATTATGGAATTAAAGTTGGAACCATACCCCTAAAATGTGACAACACTAGTGCAATATGCTTAACTAAAAATCCCATCCAACACTCTAGAACCAAACATATAGAAATAAGGCATCATTTCATTAGAGATCATGTCCTTAAGGAAGATGTGGTTATAGAGTATGTAGACACCTTGAATCAATTAGCGGACATTTTTACAAAACCCTTAGACAAAGAGCGTTTTTGGTCCCTTAGGAGAGAGTTAGGTCTAGTTAGCCTATCTTGACCTTTTAGGACCTCTTTTGTGCTTAAATATGCTTGATTTTGTGAAATGCCATGTTAATGTGTTTAAACTCCTAATTTCATCCATGTTTATAGTTAGGGGAAGTATGTTTATGCTTAAATATGTTTTGCCTGCTCATTCATGACATTTATGCATGTTAGGCCTCTTAAAAGATCATTTTTCTGCATTTTTAGAGCCTCATCTGCACTTCCAGGCTCAGGTGTATCGAAACGGGTGAACCTGTTTTGATACGGATACCTTAAATTCAGCTCTGAGAGAAGGGCGTTTCGAAACGCCTCAAAAGCGTTCCGATACGTTTTTGATTCTGCCAAGGGGTGTATCGGAACGCGTTCCGATACGGGTCAAAGGGAGTTTCGATACAGTCAACACCGTATCGAAACGTTCTGTTTATGGTTTTAAAATGGTCAAAACCCTAGCCGCCCGTTCCGAAACGGTCTTGACCGTTCCGAAACGGCATCGCGGACTGCTTTAAATTAGGGCTTTTAATGTTACAAATTCACTTTTTATCAAACACTAAAACCCTAAACCGCCTCCCTCTCTATAAATACCCTCTCAAACTCTTTGATTTTCACAAAATTGTGAGGGGTTTTACTCTTCAACTCAAGTCTAAGCAAGTTTCATCAATCTTGTGCAAAGATTTTTCTCAAATCATCCAAAATCTCAAACTAAGGTAATTTTTTTTTCTTTTCTTTCAATTCATGTTCGAATCTTAGGTTAGAAAATTTTATTTTTGTATAAATTATATGTTTTTGTTGTGGGTTTTCAAAATCTTGTGAAATTTTTTTTCAAATCTCAAATTTTTTATTCGAATATAATATTTTTCAATCGTATTTTTTAACCTGTTTTTTTTATTTTAATTTTGTTTTCAAAAAAAACCTAAGTGGGATTTATTATTGGATTGATTTTAATTATCAATGCATACACTTAATTTTAAAACACTTGCTTAATGTTTTTAGATGGCGGATCAATCGAACAAAAAGCGCAAGGCCGTTCAATCCGGTGATTCGAGCATTCGTCCGAATATCACGATGCTTTTTCAGAAATCTTTCAAGACTTCGGAGGCACGTGCTCGTTTCTCTTTTGTCAAGGAATTCGCGGTTCGTAAAGAACGTGTCATTGATCTTGAGTTCCTCAATTCCGAGCGATTCCTTTTTCGTTATCTCCCTCGTTTGGATGAGTGGAATCTCATGGATTTCTTGAGCCTTCCGGATGTTTGCTACAAAAATATGGTACTCATCTTTTACTCTAATGCTCGTTTTCTTTATGATGAGTCCAAAACCGAGATCATAGGAATTGAGTCATCCTTACTAGGCAAAAAGGTTGTCAAAAATGTTGCTCTTTTAGAATCTGCTCTTAAACTTAAGGATGAGGGTCTTGAGGATGAACGCCACTTTGGCACTTTCACCGGTAAAGCACTTAATTTGGATGTGCATGATCATGTTCTTCACTTGATAGTCTCTTGGTTTATTCGTCCTTTCGGCGGGAAATATTCCCACATCCGTCAAACCGATCACTTTTGGCTAGAGTGTTTCCGTAGGGGTGAGCGCCCAAATGTCCCTAAGATAATATTTGCCGAGATAGTCAATAATATCAAACTTATTGACACTAATGAGTTGAAGTCCTTTACTTATGGCATTGTCTTGAGCGCCTTATTTCACAATCTTGGTATCGATTGTACCTACGACTCTCCGGAACCTCGCAAGACCACTATTGGTGAGTCATCCCTTCGCAAGTCCGGGTTCACATATGTGAATGGTATTTGGGAAAGAATTGATAGAGAAGCGGTTCCTCCTCCCGTTGCTCCTCCACCGCAAGTTCAAATGGCAAACAATGAAGCTCTCACAACTTTCCTTACCGAGCGTTTCAACGCTTTGGACTCTCGGTTTGATGCTTTGGACACTCGACTTACTTCAGGCTTTGAATCTATGGGCAATCGGTTAAAGAATGTCGAGGATCGCCTTCTTTCTCTTGAAACTTCTCATTCCAACTTGGATCTTTCCTTCTCCACTCTTTATGGGCAATGGACGAAGTTTCACCGTTCTCAAGCCAAGGACGATGATGATGATGACGAGGATGATGATGACGAGGCCTAGGAACTTCATATCATATCATATTATTTATGCTTTTTAGGATTAAGATTGCATTTTTTTTGTTTTCTCATGTTTTTAGGAACCTATGCTTATGACTTTTTATTTGGGATTTTATTGTTTGAATTATGTTGAACTTCATGTTTGAATTATGTTTTGGATATTTTTATTATGAATTAATTCTATGGTTGCTTATTATTGCTTATTGGTACTAATCTTTTATCTTCTCGATGAGCTTATGTTGTTCTTTTTGATCTAACAAAAAGGGGGAGAAGAAATTTAAGAGCCACAACACTAAAATTCGTTTTTAAAATTTTAAAAGGTTTTTAAACTTAAACTTCAAATCAAAATTTTTTAAAAACCTATCTTAAATTAAGGGGGAGTTAGAATATTTTCAAAACTTTCAAAATTCTCAAAAATTCTAACTTTGGTTTTGTTATATCAAAAAGGGGGAGATTGTGAAACAAATATTTTAATTTTGATATAACTAAAAACCTAAGGACTAAATCGAAAAAGTTAAAACGAATTTTAAGTCCTTAAAATATCCCCATATAATTTTAGTGTTATGCCCAAGTTAAAAACATACATTTTCAAATATTTTTTCTAAGTGTTTCAAGCCAAAGCAGTGTTTTTCAAGTACCCGTTTCGAAACGGCCCTAAGGCGTTTCGAAACATTTTCACCACTGTCGGCCACCGTTCCGAAACGTGTATCGAAACACTTGAAACCGTTTCGAAACGGCACAACTCGTTTCGAAACTGTTCTTCATGTTGGATTTAAAAAGGGCTAAATTATTTCAAATATTTCAGATTTTTCAATATAAAAGGGGTGTTTCGAAACAGATCAAGCCCGTTTCGAAACGACCCTTTGAGAGTAGCCATTTCGTTTCGAAACGGATCAATCCCGTTCCGAAACAAGGGCTAGGTTTTATTTTGAAAAATATGACCGTTGTATGTTTTAACTGATTTTCTTAAAACCGTTAAGGCGTATCGAAACGGGCTAGGACCGTTCCGAAACGACCCTTGACAGTGGCAAAACCGTTCCGAAACGGCCCTAAGGCGTTTCGAAACGGGCTCTTAAATGCACCCCAACGGCTCTTTCTATTTTAGTCCGTTCCGAAACAGGTTCCCCGTGTTCCGAAACGGGTTGGTGCAGACTGCATTTATGGTGGCAAGAGAGGGTTCCAACGGCTCCATTTATGTTCCCAACCACCCAAACGGCTAGAAATCAATGAGAAGGTATAAAAGAGACATCCAAAAGCATCAGCAACAACTATTGATCCTAAAGCAAACATCCAAACATCAAATTCAAGCATTTGAGCAAAAATCCCAACTTTTGTAAAATCCCAATTTGTGTTCTTCATTCTTACTTTGTAAAATTGGGTTGAGTGCTTGTATTGGGGCTATCATTTGTATTGAGAGATACCTAATTAGCCTTCAAATTTCTTTGTTCTATTGAGTGAGGGTTGGGTTGATTTTTGGGTAGAAAAATCAACCGATATTGTAAAGGGTTGCCTCCTTGTCCTAGAAAAGGGGAAGATCAATTTAGTGAAATTGTTGCAAATCCTTAGTGAGACTAAGGTAGTGGATGTAGAGTTCATTTGGAACTTGAACCACTCTAAATTCCTTGTTCATCATTTTTAATTTGCCAATTTCCACTACAATCCTTTAAATTTCCAATTCACCCTCCCTCTTGGTAAATATCGATCTTTCGATCCACTCAACAGAGGATTTCCCACCCTGTGTTCATTTCAAAGTATAGTACTTGCTATTTTAGTTTGGGCTAATGAATTCATAGGACCTCACCACTGTTGAGTCAGTAACTTTATTTGAAATATTATTTTGGTATACGGTGTTTTAAACTTGGAGCTCCTGATTTGTAAACTTAATGTTAATACTTATTTACTTCATGGATATATGAATGTTTAATGCTTTTAATTGATGGCTAAACTTATGGTTTTAAATTAGAAATTTGATGGGTCGATTTGTGGGTGACCCGAATGTAAAACTTTGGATCTGGATCTGGAACAGGATCGGGGTGTTATAGCAATGGTATCAGAGCTTAGGTTTAGTTGGTTCTAGAAAACTCTGGGGTTGTATAAAGGTCGTGGTAAGGTGTCTAGTGAATATAAGCCCGTAAAGTTAAGTTGTACTCTTCCAAGACTTGGAATCCTGATATTGCTGCCTTGTTTCCTTGTGTTTTAGAAAAGTTCGATGGCGGGTGATGCCAAGCACTACCAGGAAAGTCGTGAGAAGATCCATGTCTCTCAAGCAGAAGACTTCGGTAAGGAGTCTGTCCCAGATGTTTGGGAAACAAGCTTTCTAGGAGGTACCAAAAGTGGGGGGGGGGGGGGGGGGTGAGCCACCTCCATGATCTTACCTCTACTCTCTTGTAAGTGGTGTAAGATACCCCGAGGCAATCTGAGACGCCTCGTAAAACCCCTGTTGAGAGGCTTCACTGTTTTGGACGTCGCAGACAAGTGGTTAAGAGACACTAAGAGGATTCTGAGACAGATGAGAAGGAGTCCGGAGGATAACCTCGATTGCATTATCTCCCTTCTTAAGGGCAATGCACATGAGTTATGGGAGACTGTTGAGTTGGGGCTACAACCTCCACTTCCGACATGGGATATCTTCTTGGATGAGTTCAAGAAGAAGTACGTCAGTGAGGTTCACATGGATGAGATGAGAGATCAGTTCCTACATCTGGTTTAGTGGGACAAGATAGTGTTTGAGTATGAGCAAGATTTCCTACGGTTGAATCGTTACACCTCGGAGTTGGTTGCCATCGAGAAGTTTAGGTGCAAGAGGTTCAGACATGTGTTGAAGGTTTACCTTCAGTTGAACGTGACAGCAGAACCACTTGGGACATTCTCTAAGTTAGCCAATAGTGTGAAGGCACTTGAGCGACTTCAAGGTTCGACACTGAGTCAGATTGAGGACTCTAGAGGCCATGTTGTGGGGACCCAGGATATCATAGGTTCTTCTCAGGCTCCGTCTAGGAGGTTCCCTGCTACGGGGATACGAAGAGAGTTGCTTCAGATAAGCTGCCGAAGGACGGTCGAAGATCCAGGTCGAGGGTTCGTTGAGGTTCATTGATTTCTGCTCCAGCGGGGAGTACTGATGGTTTAGCTGGAGTGTCGCTTCCACCGGCTTGTGAACATTGTGGTCGACATCACCTTGGGGTGTGCTCATGTTACTCCCCCTTCGAGACGACCCGAAAATAACTGACCAAAAATCAACCAAACCAAAAATCAATCGACCTGTCGTTCTGCCCCGATACCTAAACAGAAATTACCATGGACCCGAACTAAAACCGAAATAGACCTGAACTGACTCAAACCGAATGTAATCAGACATAAATAACTTAAACCGAAATAACTCGAACCAAATGACCTGTTTTCCACCTCTAAATATGATCCAATCGCTTATGCCATAACATTGAAGAATTCTCATTTGTTAATCTTCCTTTGTATCAAAATTAATTGAATGCATATTTTCATTGCCAATGGTGGTTTGATCTATTATCTATATCTTCTTTCCATTCCCCACGTATGTATCTTTCACCATCAATTGGCACTCAGCTCCTTAGGCAATCTTGCATAATTTTTACATAGAATTAATTGCAGCACCACACGACGAGAGCTATGGTTTAGATTATGAAATGATCTCAAAATTTTACAATGTTCTAATTAAGTCTTTTAT
Source organism: Hibiscus tridactylites (assembly GCA_958450335.1). Lineage (NCBI taxonomy): Eukaryota > Viridiplantae > Streptophyta > Magnoliopsida > Malvales > Malvaceae > Hibiscus > Hibiscus tridactylites. The sequence continues at coordinate 44,695,041 of OY288290.1, read as the reverse complement.
CTTCAATATCATTTTAATCAAGTCCTTTTGTTAGACTAATAATCAATAAATGCATTAAACGCTAGCTTAGATCAGACACACACATATTTAAAGTATATGGATCAATTCAGCCCCTTTGTCACGTTATCAATATCGTTGACCGCCACATCATCATCGTTAACTGTCACATCAGTACTGTAACAGTTAGTGTCGGTCAAAAGGTCAATTTGATAGATTTCGTAGACTGGAGGGCCACATTATGTGCGTTTTCGGCGAGTGACGAAATTGAATTTTTAAGTCGAACTGAGGAACAAAAGCACTCCTTTAACTTTTTTTATCAATACATTGTCATACCACCTATTGATGTCTCATAAACATAACAAAACTTGTTTCCAGATGTATTCTGGATAAAGAAAAACGTGTTGAAATTGAGCCGAGAACACAATAATTAATATTGTTATCTGCAAACCCAACCGTTCGACGTTACGTTAAGGTATATGCATGGTGGTTGTCGGTTGATCGTTTGTGAGAAATGAGTAAAACATTTATCGTTGGTGAACTGATGATGATCTTAATGCCTCAACCAACTTCAGGCTAACAAATGCTTGTGTTAGAAGCGTTACAGATTATGCACCGTAATTTCATGCAAAAAAAAGGTTACTGAAATATCTGGAAATGTAAGGAAAATAAGGGATGCACCGTTTGATTTGTTATGAGTTACTTTGAAGCTACTCCAAAGGAACGGTGAAGCGCACCCCAGGAAATGGGTGAAATCTTGCAGTGGACGTAGGGATGTAAAAACAGGTCAACAGTTGGGTTTCAGGTCGGGCTCTGTCAGGTCGGGTCAAATCGGTTACAGGTTATTTCGGGTCATTTTTTGTTTTGACTCGATTCGGTTCGGGTTCATTTCGGGTCGGGTTCATTTCAGGTCGAGTTCAATTCAGGTCGGGTCATTTCAGGTCGGGCCAAAACGGTTAATTGACAGGCTGATTTCAGGTCGGTTTCGTTTCAGGTCGGGTTCATTTCAGGTCGGTTTCGTTTCAGGTCGGGTTCATTTCAGGTCGGTTTCGTTTCAGGTCGGGTTCATTTCAGGTCGGTTTCGTTTCAGGTCGGGTTCGTTTCAGGTCGGTTTCGTTTCAGGTCAGGTTCGTTTCAGGTCGGTTTCGTTTCATGTCGGGTTCGTTTCAGGTCGGTTTCGTTTCATGTCGGTTTCAATTAAAATGAATGCAAGTTAATTATTTAGCATTAATTTATTCCTATAATAAAAAATTTAAGTCATCTTCTTTTAATTAAGAATATAGATTTAATTTAATAATTTTTACTCATTTAACTTAATTTTATTAAGTATAAAATTTTAATTTAATAATGGTTATTCATTCCACTTAAGTTAATTAAGTATAATAGTTTATCTTTGAAGTTATTTTAAAATAATAGTCAAGTTAATTAGAAATACAATTTATTAATACTTAGAATTATTATTAATTCAATTTATCTTTTAATTGAAGTTAAGTTAGTTAATTAATTAATACTTGAAATTATTATTAATTTTAAAAATTTTCAATACTTGACATTATTTTATATTCATTAAATATAACTTCTTTAAATGTCAGATAATTATCATTATTAGCAAATCAAATAATAGTATTAGTTTAGGTTAATATCAGTTCAGGTCAATATCAGTTCAGGTCAATAACAGTTCAGGTCAATAACAGTTCAGGTCAAGAACAGTTCAGGTCAAGAACAGTTCAGGTCAATAACAGTTCAGGTTCAAAACAGGTCGGGTTCAAAACAGGTCGGGTTCATTTCAGGTCGGGTCCAAACAGGTCGGGTTAAATCGGTTATCTGGCAGGTTAGTCTCGGGTTCGGGTTCGTTTCGGTCGGGTGCAGGTCGGGTTCGGGTTCACTTTGGTCGGGTGCAGTTCGGGTTCGGTTTCTACAGTTACATGTCAAATTCGGGTTCGGGTTCGTTTCGGTCAGGTGCAGGTCGGGTTCGGTCTTTGAATTCTCGGGTTAAATCAGGTTCTGACTCGATCGGGTTTTAGGCAAGTTATCAGGTCGGGTCAGTTTTTCACACCCCTAAGTGGACGGCTTTAGCTAAACCACCAACTCTAATAAGCTATGTGGCAGAAACATACATGATTGTGCTTTACATCTTAAGAATTAATTAATTCATTTTTTCTCAAAAAATTCATTTTATTGATAATAAAATGATACTATCAAATGTAGCAATACAAAATGTCGAACCTCGGGGCAGTCACGTCGTTCGGATCGGATTTAGGTTGGGTTGTTTTCGGTTTAAGTTTAGATCGGGTCTAATTCAGATTTAGTTCGAGTTTATGTTATTTTGAGTCGGGTCTGGTTAATATTAGATCGGTTGATTTTCGATTCCGGTCAATATCGGCTTAGTTAACTTTTCGGTTTGGGTTAATATCGTATCGATTGATTTTCTGTTCGAGTCAATATCGGATCGATTGCTTTTTCGGGTCGGATAAATATCAGATTTATTATTTTTTAGGTCGGATCAATATATGAAGATGATCTTCTAATATTAAACCATTACACTATTAGTAGGTGGTTGTTAATTAGTAATATAATACAAAAAGAGAATAAAACATATATATTTGAGCAATTTAAATTTGGATTGCTTTCAATTCGAGTTGCTTTCGGTTCGGGATGATTTTCGGTTCAGATTGCTTTCGGTTTCGCTTAATTTTGTTTCGGGTTAGTTTTCGGTGTAGCTAAAATTCGGGTTAATTTTAGTTCGATTAGGTTTGTTTCGAATTCGGGTCAAATTTAAACCATCATGCTCGGGTCCATATCGAGTCGTGGGTCAGATAATTTAGTTCGAGTTTCATGTCAAGTTTATCATGTATAACAAAAAGTCAACTGAGATCTGCTGTAAAATTTTCATGGATTAGTGAGGTCATGACTCCCACGAAAATATTTAAAAAGTTAAAATATTGTATGATAAAATTATTTTTAACCCTGTAAAAATATATAATTCATTCATTACAACAATTGTGTTTTTTAGTGATAAATTTATTGTGACTTTGAGTTATTTTCTTATAATAGTTAAGTTTTTTGTGACAAAATATTTTTATGACATTATTGATATATGTAATTGTGACGTAGTATTATTTGGTCACTGACATAACAATAGTTGTGACCATCACATTTCTTGTCACAATTAAATTGTCACTACAATAAATATTTGTGGCATAAATTTGTTTGTAACTAATATCTAATCTCTGATAAAGTACATATATTGGTGCCAACTTGTATTTTGGAGGAAAATAGAATAATAGTGACAACATACGAAGTTTTCACTATTACTTCAAATTATTGTGACAAAAAAATTAATTGTCACTTTAAAAAATTACTTTCTGTCATAAATTTTTTCGACACTGTAATCACTAATTTTGTCCGGACCTTGAACCCCTTTATGTTTGTGTTGTTAGTGGGCTTATCGGGCTATTAGAAAATTAAAAAAATTAAAAAAATTTAAAAAGAAAGATCAAAAAAAAGAAAAAAAAAAGAGGAGAAAAAAAACCAAAAATAAATATACATATGTCATACATATTATTACCTTACTATTATGAGTGTTATTTATTGTATATATAAGTGCATGTGACATATTAGATATAAGTATAATCAAGCAATAATGCTTAAATATGTATATATATTATCACTATTAGAGTATCTATTATTACTATTTATTATTATTTATGCTAATATCGTATACTAGTATTATGATCTAGTTATGTTATTATCATCATTATAATTATTACTATTTTATTATTATAGTTATTAAGATTATTACCATATATTATTATTATTATTATCTTTTATTATTAATATTATTATAATGAAGATTAAAAATAAACATAAATAAATAAAATTTAAACTTTGATTAAAAATAAATAAGAGTCCAAAATACAATGAGTCCAAATTATATATAATTTATAACAGCCCAATAAAAAGCCCAATATTCAAAAAAAACCCTAATTGTCTTTGGATTGCAGCTGCAGCCGCCACTCATCTGTGACCGTTGGATCTGGCCGCGATCCAACGGTTCAGATCGCGCCCGCAAAATAAACCCTAAGGAGGGTGTCATCCTTACTCCAGCGCCGCCACACCTCAGTCGTCGGAAGTGAAAGAAGATGGATGGTCCAGATGAAGCCCGGAAGAGAAACCCTAGGGATGCCGCACCGCATGCCCCTTTACCGTTCGATCCGGGCAAGATCAACGGCCCAGATCGTGTCTGAAGGAAACCCTAACGAGGGTGTCGGTGATCCACGCCTCACGCCTCCCCCACCGTTAGATCAAGATCTGATCTAACAGACCAGATTTGCGCGTGCTCTACACCGGACGTCCGTTCGTGTTCCACGCGCGCGTCCATAACGACCCAAACCCCTCCACGCGCGCGTAACTCGGTCCCGTGACCCCTCATCTGACCCCTCTGCCGCCTCTGACCGGATACACGCCAACGCCGTTTCAAGCAAAACTCGACATGCACAGAAGAAAAACAGAAAATCAGAGTACCCGAAGTAGCAAGAAAAACAAAAAAAATAAATGAAGATGCAAAGTCAACTAGACATAAGATCAGAGGCAAAGAGAGATGATGTACAGAGTTTGTTTTACATGGATGTAGTCTCGGTATAAAGAAACCGAGAAAACCAATGTAAAAAACAAGAGGAGATCAATAGCAAAAAAACAGAGAGAGCATAAAGAAAAAATTAGTGAGTATAATATTGTAAACGCAAAAACCTTTCGAATTTTCAGAGAAATCAATAACAAGAGAGCATTCCAGAGGTATCCATTATCGATCCCTTTTATTGCATGCAAGAATCGAAATAAAAAAGAGAGAATAGGGAGCTGTCGTTTTACCTTCCGAGAGTCCTGGTCACCTCCCGCTTCGATTCGTTTCGGCAATAAGCTCTCGGCATCCATCCGGAAGGCCGTTGGGGTGAGCCATCGGAGCTTCAACAGAGAATTTCCTTTAGGGTTTCGAACCAGGTTTTTCAAAAAGGGGAGGGTTTCGGTTTAACGGGGTTTCCGATTGGGTCTCGAAAAGAGAAAAGGTTTTTTTGGGGTTCTGTTCGTTTCGAAGGGATCTCGAATTTCTATTGTTGTTGCCGGTTTGTTTTTTTGCAGGGGAAGTTTTTTTGGTTCGTTTCGTTGCCGTTGCCGGCTAGCGGCAACCGGCCGTCGTATCATCGGAACGGAGGGGAAGAGAGAAAGACTCCTTGGTTTTATCCGAAATGGGCAAAAGGGCAAAATGTTTGCTAAACACATGATTTTTATACTCTTTTTATGTTTTAAAACTGGTTTATTTCCCTAATGAGTCCCCCCGTGTTTTTGAGTTTTTTAAGGGCTTCCGAATTTTGAAATCACGCCCCATGTCCCTCAAATCCTTTAAGCACTCTCAATCTCATCCCTAATTCAGTTTTAATAGATTTCGAATGGGTTAATAGCCGTTTTGGCACCTTCAGATTTCTGCCTCATTTCAATGTGGTCCCTAATCGTTGTTTTAGTTGCTTTTTAGTGGTTTATTTACCATTTAAGTCCTCTGCCATTTCATGCATCTTTAATCTATTTCATAACAGTGTTTCCTTAATTTCAGTTAACATGATGTTTGTGTGCTAATAATATATATCGTACAAGGTATATGGTATAATATATGATTGTATATCTTTTCTTGTTTAACATGTGATATATCTTTTTACATTACATAGTTTTATTGCTTCGTACGTTTATCATGTTTTGTTTACATATATCATGTGCATCGTTCATATTGTAATGTGCATTTTTAGTTAATCATGCAATTTATTTGTCTCGTTTTTAAATTTACGAGTTGCATTCGAATTATAAATTGCAATGTGAATGCCTTTTTATTCGGGAGCGAACGAGACCAGTACCAGTCGTAGTGGTGGTGGTTCGGACGTTCTCTCTCGAATATTAAGGCTTTTAAAATTTACTCGATCGTATAACCAAATTTCGATACGAATCGTCACTTTAATTCGCAAAATTTAATATTAATTAAGCGGTAATGTTTTTGGTACCGATTTTTGGGCACGACGGGGGTGCTCATCCTTCCCCGCGTGTAACCGACTCCCGAACCCATTTTCAAAAGAAAAAATCTCTGGTCTTATTCCGGTGTCCGGTCTACCATTTTTAAATGGCCAGTGGCGACTCCTCTATTTTATACAAACCCGACTAATTTTTCGAAATCCATTTAAAAACCCGGTTCTTCTAAGTGACACCGAGGTACTTTGTATTTTCTGAAATTTTTTAGTCGCAACAGATGGCGACGCCGCTTGGGACAAATTTTGTTTTCAAAAACAAAAAAGAGAGTCGAGCCAAAAAAAACTTTACCGTTCAATTAATATTAGAAGTTACGAATTAAAGTGACTGAATCGATCGATATTTGTTTATAAGTGCGAGTTCATTTTAAACGCATTTAAAATTGGCATTTAAACCCGTTTGTTTTAAGTGGGGGGAAAACGCTAGTGCTTTCGTGGGGATATTGTTTCTCCGTCTGGGCCTAGCAAGTACCTTCGGGGCTCGAGTACCCTATATCTTCGTGAGAATATCGTTTCTCCGTCTGGATATTGTGAAAGGGTTCCCTCGAATTGAACTCGGTTGAGAGGAGCCTATAATGGGTGATGACCGGGGGCCTTGCTACCCTTAGAAGGGGACAGCGAGGACAGTTCGAGTACCTCCTAAAACCAAAACTGCATGTAGAGAACTAGAAAGCCCACCTCCTTTTAGAGCCATGCGGACAACCTAGGTTCATTAGACGGGATAAATAGGGTAGCTTGTTTTCATAATTGCCTTTTATCATGTTTATCCTACACTAACGATTATTCTTAAGATCCTTTTGCATTTATTCTCACATGCATATCATGACATAAAGGTGTTGAGTCAAGGTGGTTTTACCCAATCGGGGGCTATCATTGTGGACGGGAGGTTGCTAAAAGAAGATGTTGTCAATTAGCAAGTCTGATATCGGTTAAAGGTGAATCAGAAAGGATAAGGGAATAGTTTACCGAGCGAAAGCACAGTGTCAGGTCATTTAATGCCCACCACCGAAGAAGGCACATCTCTTCTCACTCCCGAGGAAGTCAAGCGAGATCAGATCTACTCCGAACATCCTAAATCATGAAACTACCGAGCCGAGTACAAAGAGGCGGCCGAAAAGAGCGTGACAACCGAAAAGGGCATGGATTAGGTCAAGAGATGGATTCAGCTTCGAGGAGATAGTCGGTTTTTAGGATGCATCTGGGACCTGATACCAGCAGTTTTAGAGGGTCTTAAATTGCTAGAGGAGAAAGCAAACCCGGCCTCAGTAATTTTTGCCGAAGTTTTCATTTCCTTGAACATGATTAGGGGGCAAGAAGAGTACCCGTAGGACTTTTGCTATGACTATCTTGTAACAAGGAGCCTCTTTTGCGTTCAAATGAAAGTTGACCTAAGGGGAATCACCTATATGACCAACACCTTTGACTTGCATACACTTGTAGCATTTGTTTCATCTATCATTTTAAAGCAGCATTAAAATTGTCAACCATGCACCCGTCTCATGATCATGCATTTGTTAATTTGAGTCCAGAATACATCAATCTTTGGACATTAAAATTTGCTTAAGGCATTTCATCGCACCATTACTAATTGGGGAAAACACTCGTGTCAGAGAAGGAGAGGAAAGAGAGAGAAAATGGACAAAAGAACGGTTTCCAACCAGTACAGCTTCAAAGGTATGAATGACCTAGTAGCAAGGGTGGACGGGCTTGAACAGCTCCACGAACAGTTGGTTAGAAATCAGAAGGAGACGGTCGCGTATGTGAAGACATTCCAAGATGAAACGATGGGGCAAATCAATGAATTGAGGGCTATGATAGCTGTGGTAACCGAAAGAAGCGGCGTGAGGGGAAACCCCCGTACCGAGAATAGTGAGAATGTGGACCATGACATTTTGATGGAAGAAGCTTTGTCTAAAGAAGACTAGGCCATCACCGGCCAGTATGAGGTGAATCACATTGCTTCAGAATTCCCTGTTGAGTTGGCGTTAGATAAGATCGAAGATTCTCTTAGGAAAAGCTTGTCTCCTCCAACGGAGAAAGAATCAGGTCAAGGGCAGCAAGACTACCAAGAAGCCCCGAAGAGTGTTACAACTTCGCAACCCCGAGCTATGGTCGGGAGTCCTCGAGGTTCAGAGAAGATGAAAGGGATTGAGAAAGGGAATGATCAGTTCACCCCCAGCCCTTTCACTTACCAAGAGCTGTATTCAAAGCTGTTGCATGCTCGAGTGGTGGCACCTTGCTTTGTTAAAACCCCGTCACCTCCGTACCCCAGTTGGTTCCGTGAAGAAGAGCATTGTGATTACCACGCCGGAATTCGGGGGCATTCGATCGAGAAATGCATGAATTTTAAGCGCAAAATCCAGGGTCTCCTAAACCTTGGGGTGTTGGAATTTGAGACAAAAAGTCCGGGTTTGATAATCAGGTTTCCAACTGTGGATAATAAGGTGAAGCTAGGAGGAGGTCAAGTTGCTGTGGTGAAAGAGGTGGATAAGGCAAAATCGCAGGCATCAGCGAAATCTACGAACGTAAGTGGCTGTCTTGATCATACTAAGGAAGGGTCGGACCTACTTATGGGATCGAAAGAATTTCTGAAAGAACCTACAAAAGCGATTGACCCCGATAAAATTGAAGAAAGTGAGCCTTATCTAAGGAAAAGGGAAAAAAGGAAAGCCACAGAGCACGTTGTAGGAGAGGTTGAAAAGAAGACGAAGGTGTGTTTCCTGATGACCAATTCAGAGCTGTTACCTCTGATGATTCAGAACAAACTCCTGAGGCCACCACCCCCGAAGCGGTACGCCTATTTTAATACCAATGTGTTTGGTGCCAGGGTTCCGTGTGAATATCATTCCGGAGATTTCAGCCACACAACGGAATAGTGTGCGTTTCTAAAGCGCATGATCTATAGGCTTGTTGAGAATAGAGTGCTTTCCTTCGAGAATGGAAAACCTAAGTTTAAGTAGGAAGGTCGAGCGCGAAAAGCTGAGTCTGATGTCGTGGTGGTGGGGAATTTCTGTTACATCCTACCTTTTGTTGTCATATCTTTTCCTCTTTAATGTGCATGTTTAACTTTGTACTGTTGGCCCGTGATAGCTAGCATCTCTTGTAAGGGCTTTTGTGATGTTCGTTTGTTTTATTTTCAATGAAGGAGACTTTTGCGAGCATTTTATATTCCTTAATTTCTTTTAAACATTTCATTTATTCTTTATGGTTACAACCTTATTGTTTTTCTATTAAAAAACATACATGTATATATTTTTACAAAAAAAATGACCTTAATACTTTGAAAAGAAAAAACCCAAATGTTGTGGGAATGATACGAATGGAAGCACCATCTGTTCTACTCAGGCCAAGAGAGGGGTGACAACGAGTGTTTAGGAATAATGGGCCACTCCCATTGAGTGAATTTTCCTCTCGGGCATTGTTGTCTAAGGTTCTTGAATGAAGTGATAACCCTAAAACTTCTACCACCTGAAGACCAATTTTGATATCCGTGTATGGGAGGGCATTTAGCATTCCTTCAATTCCATTCACACAGAAAGAAAATAAAAAATACCCATTGTTGTCCCCGTTTGAGCCTATCAAACTTTTTTCTTCTAATTGAACCCAAACCAAGGATCACCCCTACACCGGGGGCAAGTGAGACAGAAGTCTATGGACGAGTGAATGACATGGGATCCTGATTGTGCTATGAAGACGAGGCCTTGTGAATTAAAGGGCAATAAAAGAGAACATATTCATTGGATACACTTTCAATTTGAGCAGCAAAAACATCAAAAGGAAACGTCGAAAGAAAAGTCGGTTCTCAAAGAGCTATCCAAATCAAGTCAAAAGTTACCGACATAAAAGTTGAAGAAATCAAAAGCAAAAGTACTAAAGTGAATAGTGCAGTTTTGTAAAATGAGAGAAGAGGATAAAGAAAAGGGACAAGAGGATTCCCTACCCAAATAAATCTCTGCTTAGATGAGCCTCGAAAAATTGTTCACCTTTGAGCAAGAGCCTGCACCAATACAATGCGAAGGTGCAAATTAATCCAAAACTACACTTGATGAAAGGAAATGAACTCTAGGGTGAAAACCCCAAAAAGGGGGCAGTCTAGAGCGATCCAAAGAAATAAGAAAAGAGATAGCATTTCATCGGAGCATAATCGAGAGACTCCAGATTGGAAGAAATGATCCTTGGTTTCACCACCCTTAAACACTTGTTTGGGCCTATTTACCCTTTCTTTCATAGCCGTGAGCCTTAGCCTACATTACGAGCCATAAAAGACCATTTGGACCATACACAGACGGATAATTTTGTCTTCATATCACATCCCGCCTATCGGGGTTAACCTTTCTTCAAGGATTGCCACACTTCTAATGCCTGATTGAGATCAGAAGAGAGGGAAGGATGGGGCATGGTGAGTTAGTGAGCTAAAGAGAGCCACTTTTAAATTGGGTAGAAACTAGGAATGGGAGTCGCTCCTCTCGAAAGCCTAATAGCCCAGAAAAGATTTCATATGTGCATCCCCGCAACAATCGGAAAATGTCACTCGGGTCGACCTTTTTTCAAAGACCCCCAAGACTTAATTTTTCTTAAATATCACTTGATGTGATTCTTTGAAACAAGTATTTACATAATAAAATTATTTTTTACCCAATCACTTGCATAAGTCTTCTACATGGGAATGAACAAGCGGACTGACCATGGCTCGAGGTAAAGCCATCAGTACCCGGAGGGGCACCCCTGGAGGTTCAAACATTGCTACTAGACGATGAATACCACCAATTGAAATATCAAGACCGTTTTCGGTTAAATATCGAGCTATGAAGTCGACCTTCGCTAAGAAGGGTTGAAATAGAACATGAGGGTAGAAATTTTGACATTGAGAATCGGGGAACAGAAGTTACCCTCGGAGCATAAACATCTTGCCGGAGAATGTCCCGAGAAGGACCGCGCATGCCGTGTTAAGGGCACACACTGAAATGAGACAGTAATCAACTCGATAAAAGGCAACATAGAGATGCCTAAGAAAAGAAGGAAGGTAGAGGAGAAAAATAAGAGAAGCCGAGACGAGGACCCCAAAGGCACTTTGGGGCAAATGAGCGAAATTCAGAAGATGCGCTCTTGACCATGAATTTAGAGGAACAAGGGTCAACAATTGGTGGCATCTTTGGACAGAAGACACTAGTTAAAGCAGTCGACATTAACCCGAGGTCAGTTAAAAGGTACATAAGCCTAAAGCAAGTGGGGGCAATGGGATTCTAATCAGTGTAAGTCCTCCCTTCAAGAAGAAGCGAAAAAGAGAGAAGTTGACTTCAAGATGAAAACTCAAAGAAGTACCCAAAAAGAGAAAAAGAGGAAGAAAGAGGACAAAGAAAAGAGAAGACACAGTGAAAGACCAAAAGACACTTTGGGGATTGATGCGAAATTCAAGAGGAACGCTTCAGATCACAAACTCGTGACAAATGAGACAGAAACTAAAAGCCAAGATTTTAGAGCAAAGGAGACAGATACTCAAAGCTCGAGACAAAGATATATGACATTTGCTTATCTATTCGGGCACATGGAGAATAGAACACGTCTATCTGTTCAGGTACATGAAGAATAGAACCCTACCCACCTATTCGGGTATTTGAAGCATACAACCCGCTCATCTATTCGGGCACATGGAGAATAGAACACGTCTATCCGTTCAAGTACATGAAGAATGGAACCCTACCCACCTATTCGGGTATTTGAAGCATACAACCCGCTCATCTATTCGGGCACATAGAGAATAGAACACGTCTATCCGTTCAAGTACATGAAGAATGGAACCCTACCCACCTATTCAGGTATTTGAAGCATACAATCTGCTCATCTATTCGAGCATTTGGAGAATATAACCCGCCTATTCGTTCAGGCACTTGGAGAATGGAAATCTGCTCATCTATTCGGGCACATGGAGAATAGAACACGCCTATCCGTTCAGGCACTTGGAGAATGGAAATTTGCCTATCTACTCGGGCAATCAAGAATCAATAAAAATAAAAGTAGAAAAAGAAAGAAAAAATAGAAGAAAGAAAAAGAGAGAGAGAAAGAAGGGTTCAAAGTGAAAACCCGTCTGAGCACTTTGAGACAGACAATTCCAGAAGTGAGTCAAGATGAGAAGAAGAAGAAGAAGAACAATGGTCCGAGAGAACCGAGAAGAGAGGCAATCAAAGCAAGAAGCAACACGAAAGGACACGATGTCAATAAAATTAATATGATTAAATAACTTGGAAACCCCAGACATGCATCATGAGTAGTTAGGCATCCGTAGGATAGGCGCATGCTAACTCATACCATCATAGCATTTCATCTCTTTTCACAGATTTTTGAAAGACAGATTGAATACCTCTCGGGATGAGGAGAAAACGATAAAGCGAGAACTAAAAAAGATTTCAGGCGAAGCCTTTCAAGCCGCCGCTCCAGAATGTCAGGTGAAGCTTTCATGTTCGCCACTCAAGGATTTCAGATCAAAGCTTTCAAGCTTGCCGGAAGATTTCAAGATGAAGGATCCTGCAGAGAAATGGTCCAAACAAGCTCTATATAGGAGGAACTTGCGACTTCAGGATCTCGAAAGTGGAGGGTCCTACGGAGAGGGGACTTGTAGATCCTTGATTTCAGAGAGGAGTTCAATAGAGAAGGAACTACTACTCGAAGAGTACGCTAAGGAAGAGGAGTTCTGTGGAGAAAGAACTCGGAATCCTAAGGCTTCAGGATCTCAAAAGTAGAGGGTCCTACGGAGAGGGGACTTGTAGATCTTTGATTTCAGAGAGGAGTTCAATAGAGAAGGAACTACTACTCGAAGAGTACGCTAAGGAAGAAGAGTTCCGTGGAGAAAAAAACTCAGAATCCTAAGGCTTCAAGATCTCGAAAGCGGAGGGTCCTACGAAGAGAGGACTTAGAGATCTTTGATTTCAGAAATACGAGGACCAGAGTTCTATATAGGAAGAACTGACACTCGAAGAACACGCCAAAGAAATAAGTTCTATGGAGAGAGAACTCATAGTCTTAAAGCTTCAGAGAGAAAATACTCGGTCTAGCGTGTTGCAGCTCCGATGAGTAAATCGTCCAACATGGAAGCTGGACATATTCAGTTATGACCAGTTTGCTTTACGACCGTGAAGGGAAAGCAAATCCACTTGGACGCCCAAGTTCGCCTTTTGACCGCGAAGGGGAGGCAAAAATGTTAGGAGTTTCAACTTGCTTTTTGACCGCGAAATGGACAACTTGCTTTTAGACCGCGAAGAGGAAGGCAAGGTTGTTGGAATGACCATCTTGTTTTTTCGGAAAGAGAAGAGAAATATTTGAAATCTGCCTATCTATTCGGGCATTTGGAGAATAGAACCCGCCTATCCGTTCGGGCACTTGGAGAATGGAAATCTGTAAAAAAAAATGAAAAACTCTCTATCTCTCTGTTCGGGGCATCTAGGGGAGAATCAACGATCGAAAGGTTTTGGGAAGAAGAATCACTTGGAATCGCGTGGCTACTTTGGGAAGGCAAACCGTCCAACAGGGAAGTAGGACAAAATTAGTGCTAATGGTCTTTGCTTTATTCTTGTTCCACAAGTATAAGCAAAGAGGGGCAGCTGTAATCACTAATTTTGTCCGGACCTTGAACCCCTTTATGTTTGTGTTGTTAGTGGGCTTATCGGGCTATTAGGAAATTTAAAAAATTTAAAAAATTTAAAAAGAAAGATCAAAAAAAGAAAAAAAAAGAGGAGAAAAAAAAACCAAAAATAAATATACATATGTCATACATATTATTACCTTACTATTATGAGTGTTATTTATTGTATATATAGGTGCATGTGACATATTAGATATAAGTATAATTAAGCAATAATGCTTAAATATGTATATATATTATCACTATTAGAGTATCTATTATTACTATTTATTATTATTTATGCTAATATCGTATACTAGTATTATGATCTAGTTATGTTATTATCATCATTATAATTATTACTATTTTATTATTATAGTTATTAAGATTATTACCATATATTATTATTATTATTATCTTTTATTATTAATATTATTATAATGAAGATTAAAAATAAACATAAATAAATAAAATCTAAACTTTGATTAAAAATAAATAAGAGTCTAAAATACAATGAGTTCAAATTATATATAATTTATAACAGCCCAATAAAAAGCCCAACATTCAAAAAAAAACCTAATTGTCTTTGGATTGCAGCTGCAGCCGCCACTCATCTGTGACCGTTGGATCTGGCCGCGATCCAACGGTTCAGATCGCGCCCGCAAAATAAACCCTAAGGAGGGTGTCATCCTTACTCCAGCGCCGCCACACCTCAATCGTCGGATGTGAAAGAAGATGGATGGTGCAGATGAAGCCCGGAAGAGAAACCCTAGGGATGCCCCTTATCAGATGCCGCGCCGCACGCCCCTTTACCGTTCGATCCGGGCAAGATCAACGGCCCAGATCGTGTCTGAAGGAAACCCTAACGAGGGTGTCGATGATCCGCGCCGCACGCCTCCCCCACCGTTAGATCAAGATCTGATCTAACGGACCAGATTTGCGCGTGCTCTACACCGGACGTCCGTTCGTGTTCCACGCGCGCGTCCATAACGACCCAAACCCCTCCACGCGCGTGTAACTCGGTCCCGTGACCCCTCACCTGACCCCTCTACCGCTTCTGCCGCCTCTGACCGGATACACGCCAACGCCGTTTCAAGCAAAACTCGACATGCACAGAAGAAAAACAGAAAATCAGAGTACCCGAAGTAGCAAGAAAAACAAAAAAAATAAATGAAGATGCAAAGTCAACTAGACATAAGATCAGAGGCAAAGAGAGATGATGTACAGAGTTTGTTTTACATGGATGTAGTCTCGGTATAAAGAAACCGAGAAAACCAATGTAAAAAAGAGGAGGAGATCAATAGCAAAAAAACAGAGAGAGCATAAAGAAAAAATCAGTGAGCATAATATTGTAAACGCAAAAACCTTTCGAATTTTCAGAGAAATCAATAACAAGAGAGCATTCCAGAGGTATCCATTATCGATCCCTTTTATTGCATGCAAGAATCGAAATAAAAAAGAGAGAATAGGGAGCTGTCGTTTTACCTTCCGAGATTCCTGGTCACCTCCGGCTTCGATTCGTTTCGGCAATAAGCTCTCGGCATCCATCCGGAAGGCCGTTGGGGTGAGCCATCGGAGCTTCAACGGAGAATTTCCTTTAGGGTTTCGAACCAGGTTTTTCAAAAAGGGGAGGGTTTCGGTTTAACGGGGTTTCCGATTGGGTCTCGAAAAGAGAAAAGGTTTTTTTTGGGGTTTTGTTCGTTTCGAATGGATCTCGAATTTCTAGTGTTGTTGCCGGTTTGTTTTTTTGCAGGGGAAGTTTTTTTGGTTCGTTTCGTTGTCGTTGCCGGCTAGCGGCAACCGGCCGTCGTATCATCGGAACGGAGGGGAAGAGAGAAAGACTCATTGGTTTTATCCGAAATGGGCAAAATGGCAAAATGTTTGCTAAACACATGATTTTTATACTCTTTTTATGTTTTAAAACTGGTTTATTTCCCTAATGAGTCCCCCGTGTTTTTGAGTTTTTTTAGGGGCTTCCGAATTCTGAAATCACGCCCCAGGTCCCTCAAATCCTTTAAGCACTTTCAATCTCATCCCTAATTCAATTTTAATAGATTTCGAATGGGTTAATAGCCGTTTTGGCACCTTCAGATTTCTGCCTCATTTCAATGTGGTCCCTAATCGTTGTTTTAGTTGCTTTTTTAATGGTTTATTTACCATTTAAGTCCTCTGCCATTTCATGCATCTTTAATCTATTTCATAACAGTGTTTCCTTAATTTCAGTTAACATGATGTTTGTGTGCTAATAATATATATCGTACATGGTATATGGTATAATATATGATTGTATATCTTTTCTTGTTTAACACGTGATATATCTTTTTACATTACATAGTTTTATTGCTTCGTACGTTTATCATGTTTTGTTTACATATATCATGTGCATCGTTCGTATTGTAATGTGCATTTTTAGTTAATCATGCAATTTATTTGTCTCGTTTTTAAATTTACGAGTTGCATTCGAATTATAAATTGCAATGCGAATGCCTTTTTATTCGGGAGCGAACGAGACCAGTACCAGTCGTAGTGGTGGTGGTTCGGACGTTCTCTCTCGAATATTAAGGCTTTTAAAATTTACTCGATCGTATAACCAAATTTCGATACGAATCGTCACTTTAATTCGCAAAATTTAATATTAATTAAGCGGTAATGTTTTTGGTACCGATTTTCGGGCACGACGGGGGTGCTCATCCTTCCCCGCGTGTAACCGACTCCCGAACCCATTTTCAAAAGAAAAAATCTCTGGTTTTATTCCGGTGTCCGGTCTACCATTTTTAAATGGCCGGTGGCGACTCCTCTATTTTATACAAACCCGACTAATTTTTCGAATTCCATTTAAAAACCCGGTTCTTCTAAGTGACACCGAGGTACTTTGTATTTTCTGAAATTTTTTAGTCGCAACAGACACCACTAAATATTTTAAATTAATGTTAAATTGGGGTTATCACAATAATGAACTTGTTTTGTGACAATTAAAATTTATGTTAACTATAGATTATAATTATTTTAGTATCTTAAATGTTTGTTACTGTTTATGTTCGGGTTAATAGTTGTCCCTCCAACGTTTTTTTCTTCAAAATTAGAATATAAAATTACTCCTACATCTAACATCGAAAACACTTATTGATAATTATAATTTATTTTTATAAGAAATTTAAGTTATTTTAAAAATTAAAGTAACTTTGACAATCTTAAACTTATTTTATAAAAATTGTAGTGTCCAAGAAAAATGTTAATATAATAAATAAAGTATATAACCATAAATTAGTATGCTTAATTTTATGTTGAAAATAAAAAAAATACTTAATCTAAAAAAATATAAATGTTTCTAATTTTAGCTTAAAATTCTCGCTTTCTAAATTTTACTCATTTTTAGGCGGCTATTCCTCCCACAAAACACAAAAGAAAAAGAAAATGCCCTAAACTTGAGCCACCTGTGTTATCGCCCTCCTCGATTGAAAGCATTGTTAGGATACTTAGAGTTGGGATTGTGCTCCCTTTTTCGTCGTTCATAGTGGCCTACTCTTCATTATCTATTAAATCGATGATCGCAGAAAAACTGAGATTAATTGTGGCTTGTTTTTTAAGGTTAGCACTCGGGTTGGTGTTCTTTCTCTTTATCGATTACTTTTAGTTTTCATATTGATTCGCACTACCCGCTACGTGTTATATTTTTAAGTATTTTGCTTAGTTATAGTTAGTTTTTTTGTTAATCTTATTTATTTTCTTTGGTGTTTAGAACCATTGAGTTATAAATTTTTTTGTAATATGAAACTTTTTTTTTTTCATTTTGACTGAATTCATGTTGGTATCTTCACTAAAAAAATTGATGATTTATTGATAGATTTAAAAAGTAGTATCTATTATTTTTTTCCTTTCAGCTAAACTTCTAGACAATCCTCAACGGTTACACATCTCTTCTATTTTGACTTGCAGGTTAGATATTGAACTAAGTAATAAAGTATCATATAGTGTTATGAATTTTTTTCATTTAGCAGAAAACAATGCTCACTACCCTAAGATTATAAGTGTGCAGGTTTTATGTACATTTGTCGTTTAAAGCAATATGCACTTTGTATCTTTCACTATCTTTTTTTTACCTAATGTTGTGTTCCAATATATTTTAAGGTTATTAAGGTTCTTTACTTGTATTCTTAGTTCATGTGGTGAACTATGTTAGAAGTGGTCTTTTATGCTTTGCGAATTTGTGAGCGTGTGTGAAGATGTGGTAGAGCAATGAGGGATCATAACAATGAGATGCTATTTTGGCCATGTTGCAGCTATTGGTCTTTCCTTCCTGACCATGCGAAATTAATGGCAATAAAAGCGGTGTTAGAGGTGTTCATCGAAGTTGTTTGGGTTGACAAGCCATGTTCGTTCGTTGAAACTGATTCTTAAGTGGCATTGTCTTGGGTGTTAAATATGAACTTGAGACCATGTTCATTTTAAAATTTAGTTCTTGATTTCGATCCTTGGTCAAATCGAATTGGTAATATTCGTTTCTTTTTTACTGCTAGTAATTGCAATGATTTGGTTTGACTGTTTTGTGAAATCAGGTCTGCATAAAGCAAATATGTCCAAAATATTGTGGTAGGTTGTTTAGTTTTATTTCATGTTGCGTTATTGTGGTTGTATATCAGAAAATTGGCTACTCCTTTATATGAAGGACTAATGTATGAATCATTGAGAGCTCAATGATGTTGGTCAGTCACACCATTTATAAATAAAAAGTACTTGTGTTTTGCGATAAATATATATTTTTGAATAATATTAATTGATTTTTTTTCTTGTGTTCACCTATTTTGCAGGAAACAAATGTAAATTGATTTGTTTGAAATTGAAGGTGTTTAACTTGGTGTAATTTTTATTCACTTTTGTTACTGAATTCAGAACTTGTACATTAGATTTTTCACATATTGAATATTTTATTTCATTGTATATGAAAATGGAAGGTGTATTTTGAATATTAATTTTTATATCTTAATAAATATGTAAGGTATATTTGGAAATTAATTTTACATATTGTTTTATGTTATTTAGTTTGAATAGTAATAATTCTTTTAGTGACAAAGTGTTATAGAAATAATTTTGTGACCATTAAGTTTTGACGGTGACTATATTTGTAAACATTGTTTAATTGAACATTTGTTGATTAATACTTCTCTTTGTCACAAAATGTATTTTTTATATAAAAAAACAATTATCACAATTGTTAATTATAATAATGTCATATTTGGTCACAAGAATACTTGTTGTGACAATTTTGTTGGTCACACAAGTTATTTATAGTAACATACAAAATTGTCACAATTTATATTGATTGTAGTGCTCAAGATTTTGTCACAATAAAAAAATATTGTGACTACCTTTTTATCACAACGTTTGTTTTTAGTGACTATTATTTTTATCACATATACAAATGATAATAGTGTCGAACATATGATCACAAAAAATGAACAATTGTGATCATTTCAGGAACAATTGTCACAAATATAGGTGACAGAGTTATTAGTGACAACAAATATAGATGACTCAAAAAATTTGTCACTATGCACTTTAGTGATAAAATTAAATGCTTTTAGTGACTATTTGCACCGTCACTGAAGGTGCTTTTTCTTGTAGTGATTTTTTATCCTTCTTTTTTTTTTTGAAAATAAGCCACTAGTTTTATTAATGAGAAAATACCCAAAATTACAATAAGGGTTTACAAATTATCATTGTAAACTAAATACATAATTTGGACTTCCTCCTAAAACTAGCCACTTTAGATTAGATATGAACCATACATGAAAAAGTTATAAACCCATCCAAATACTCGATCAAAAATAGATACGAAACCTGATTGCATCGGCAAAACGAACCACAAAAGGGGATGAAACTATTAATAGACCACCGAGAAAACGCAGATCAGTGCCGAGCACCTGAAAACTCTTCACAAGCGCAAACCGCATATCTAAATTCAAACCGAATGTCCATAGCAGGGAAGATCAACATGATTACAAATAATCGCCATCTTGATCAGTCGTGGCGTCGTCAAATCAACCCTCATAGAAAACAAATAATAGAAAAACATGCCAAGAGACAGAAAAACATGCTAAAAAGTAGAAAAATGTACCAAATGATAGAGAAAAGCGTGCCATAAAGACATATTTATTGAATTAAAAAGATTGAAAATCAAAAGAACGAAACAAATAAATGAAAGAGGGTGGCCGGAGGTCGACAAATAACCCGAAAGCTATTGCCGCCGCCGGCCTAAGTTCGAACAAAAAAAGGAGAGCGGTGGCACAGAGAAAAAAGTGAAAACCCTAAGCGTGATTATGAGAAATATTTATTCCAAACAAAATAAAAAAAACCATCAAACAACCATAGTCATAAACCAAAATTACAAAACAATCTGAACCACAAAAACCAAACCGAAGCATTCACCAATGGCCAATGTAGTGTAATAACAACAAACAAGGGATCCTTTAGTTTGGAGATATTTGAATACATTATATAAACTTTTGAATATCAAGGTCTTGTTTATATTCGAATTTTATCATATATGAATACATTTATTTTGGTAAAACTCAATCACATATTAATTATATCTGGAATCATTCTTATTTAAATGTATCCAATTTATATTATATATTAATTAATTCTACTGTGAAAGAAAGCTCTAAACCGACTTGAAAAAGTTGGTAGAGGTTCATGTCTTGAGGCCATTCAGTGACCAAAAATGGAGACTTCACCGTCTATCTTTTGATTATGACTTAATGGACCTCTTCTCGGCTCTAGGCATTCACTAGAAAATTAGCTTGGCCCGAACCCCAATTCAATAATTTTAGAAATGAACTCGATTAATGGGTTTTTAGTTTATATTTTATATATCACAGTAGATTGAGTTTGGTTTGGATCGTATCTATTTAGTCATTTAATAGCTTTTTATTTACGGGTTTTTTTTTACAATGAGAATTGAATATTATTAAAAAAATTATAAAAGATATTATAAATACAACGCATTTAGAAGAGAGAATGATAAGGACTAGTTCTCTAAAATCTTATACAACCCAAAGATGCAAAGAAAAGTAAATACTTCCATAGAGATTAGCATACCATCAAAATTCAGAAGCCTTCCTGAATCTCCTTTTTCTCTATTCAAACGAGACGCTTTACGGGGTGAAAATGAGTGGTGAGCGAACCAAACTATCAGGCAAATTGCTTCGCAACCCAGGTCTGATTACATCGACAAACAACCATCAACCGAGTGGGGATTTATCTTTCTATGACCACCGACAGAATCAAAATCAGAAACTAGCGTCGTGAAGATTTCTGTATGAGCACCAAACGACCGCTAAGGTATACTGACATCATGCCAAAATGGCAGATGAAACGAACCACAAAAAATAAATAAAAAGCGCGCCAAAAAGGTTAAAGAAACACGTGCCATAAAAGTAAAGATTCTTATTAAAATATAAAGAATAAAAAATTAACGAACTCCGGTAATATACAACCAATACTAAAATTAATCGTCTTCCACAGAGCAAATAAAAAAAAACCAAGATTGGTTGTGGCACTTGAGAGAAAAGTGTAGAAACTAGAGTGAGTTTACATAACATTATCTATTTTAGAATGTAAAGATTTAATTTATTGTTCATAATTTAGATATTTAAGTTTAAGAAGTTGGAATTTAATATTTAACTTTAGGGTTCAAATAGACAACACACTACATGTATATCAAGTTTATATATATAATGAAATGAAATGAACAAATGAAAAATCATTAACAATCAAAGGCAGATGCCAATGGCATTGGCAAGCATTATCTTATTTTCATTGGAGTTTTAGACATGTACGAAGTGAACGATCGTACATGGGCTTCAAGAAAAGAGGAGCTTTAAATGAGTTAAATTAAATGTTTGTAGGAAAAAATAAAAAATTTTAATTTAATAAATTAAAAGAAAAAAAATAACTTTAAAGTGGACTCTATAATATATTTTTTACTAATATAAAAAATATCTTTAAAAAAACTTTATATACCTTAAGAATTATAAATTAAAAGATTTTATTTTAATAAATTGTATAAAATCCCGTAAACTTTTGAACCGATTTCAATTCATATAAGTCGGTAAAAATGTTTGGAACAAAAGTGTGGAATTGAAGAGAAACTCGTTTGTGTAGAACCATATATCACATAAACCTTAATAAGGAGTACAGTGTTCAAAATAGTCTTTGTCTGTGTCCGGCGGCTTGAATTACGAGCCCTAAAAACAAACCTGGTATCAATATCAACATGCCAACCCACCTACATGACCAAAATTGTCCGATTTTGTTGACTTTTTCGATACCCCGTTCATATGTGGTCCAAATTTAAGGAAAAATAAATAAAACAGCTACATGTAACGTATGTTCATGTTTCAGTCAGCATTTCTCTGTAAGAAATCCCAGTTAAGTTTTACTCTCTCTCACCCATTTAGAAGAAATTTTTTATAATAATATTTATTTTTTTAATCATTTGATAAGGCACATATACGTCACAGTATGATGTTTAAAATGAGAAATTATCTTAAAAATATTCTACAATTAACCAAAAAATATTTAATAATTAATTTCATGATTGGCTGAGATTTGATATCCAAAGTTATATTGCCTGATATTTCAAACTTTGAGCAGTAGCAATGACCCTACCAAGAGAAGAGCCCCTGTCTATTTCTAATGATGCCAAATCCATTAAAAGAAAAGGAGGAGAATAAACATTTAACAAAAAGATAAAGGCATTTACTTTCTTTTCTTGCCTTTTCCCCATTACGGTTCCTAACAAAATAACCAAAGTCACTAGAATTGCAAGCAACATTTGTACCTTGCATCACCATCCTCGTCAACCAAAGCAAACCCATCTAATCTAAAACGCTTCCCAGAATCACAAAACCCAATAAATAAGTAATTAACAATTATGATAATGGAAAAAGTAAATACAGAAGAGATCAATTTTGATCAAAAAAAATACAGAAGAGATCAAACCCTAAAACAGCCGACAACATGATGAAGAGACTTTTCCCTATCAATCAAGCACCGTACATTCCTAAATTGTTCCACATGACAAGGGATGGTGATGGTCCCCTTCTGGTCGAACCCGTACTCTTCCTCGGCTTCTTTCAACAGCTGAATGAACAAGGGGTGGTTAAAGTACATGACAGGCACCACAAATCTTTGTTGCTCCTCTCCGTGTGACCCCACCTTGATAGCCAAACATCCTTTCGGCACATCCCTCGCTTGTTTCTTCCTTTGCTGCTGCTGAATGTTCCTCCAGCTTTTCTCTCCACTGCCCATTTCTCCCACAATAACAAACAACAACAACAAAGAAGAAGAAGAAGAAGAAGAAGAAGAAGAAGAAGAAGAAGAAGAAGAAGAAGAAGAAGAAGAAGAAGAAGAAGAAGAAGAAGAAGAAGAAGAAGAAGAACCCAAAGGCAAGAAAAATAATGAAAATAATAAAAAGAGGAAGTTAAGGTGAAGGGTCCTTTGCAATGGGTTGTTCGAAGATAGTGAGTGAAGAGTATCCGAGAAACTTTGGGACGTTACTCATGGTTGCCAACATGTAAAATTCGTACCCACCGGAACATTGAGAAGATAAATATATAGGGGAAAAAGTAAAGGTTGGTTTATCTGATGCGGAAAGCACTAAGGTTTTTGTTGTTTTTGTGTATCAAGTTGATTCCTAGACGTTTGATTAAGAGGGAATCAAATGATAATTATTTTTAATGGTTTAAAAGGGATTATAAGATAATATCTGTTTATATATATTTTTAACCTTTGACAATGCACATTTTGTAATTAAAGTGATTTAAGTTCACATCTCTTAACGATTTGAATTCGTGTCTTTAAGATTTAAAGGGATTTGGAGAAGATTGATTAGTTTATCGTTGCAACGGATAGCAAGAGGGACACGTGCATGGTGAATGGCGAGTGAGAGGGAATAGTCAAAACACGACAGGCAGGATGTCGTTTTGAGTACATAAAACAATATTTTCTTTAAATAAGGATTATCCAAAAATATCACCAAAACTTTTAAAACATGTATTGCAGACTTCCGGTTAATATAGAAATTTTACTGATAAGGCTATGTGTAGTTTATTAGGGAAAATGACCCATGGCCTTTCCCAATTACAATAAGACGTCACTCTATTTTTTATCTATAATTAAACGAACATGTCATTATCTTATTGATGGGTATTAATTTATTAGAAAGATGACATGTGGATGGCACGTAAGTTTTAACAAGGGTTCTATCATATGAGTTTTTGTTAAAGACAACTTATGATTATGACTGTACGAAAATAAATTAAAAGTTTAGTGACTGCAATTTAAATTTTAAAAGTTCAGTGAACATATTGCAAGCGCCTTAAAAGTTTTTGTTAAAGATAACTGACAATATTGACGGTATGGAAACAAATTAAAAATTGGATAAATATCCTATACACTGGCGGTGGAAACTTAAAGTTTCCACAAGCGCCTTAGTTTTAGGGTTTAGAAAGTTAGTTTAGGGTATAGGGTTTAGGGGTTTAGGTGTAGGGGTTTAGAATTTAGGGATAATTGTTTTAATTTAAGGTTTAGGGTTATAATTTAGGGATTATAGGTTAGGGTTTAGTTTTTAGGGTAATATGGTGAGGATTTAGGTTTTAACCTATAAACCCTAAATTATAACCCTAAACCTTAAATTGAAACAACTATCCCTAAATTCTAACCCTCCACACCTAAACCCCTAAACCCTATACCCTAAACTAACTACCTATACCCTAAAATTAAGGCGCTTGTGGAAACTTTCAGTTTCCACCGCCTGTGTATAGAAAATTTATCCTTAAAAATTTAGTGATTGTAATACAAGTTTTAAAGGTTTAGTCTTTATGAATTTTAAGGGGATATGGCACTTTACTCAAAGTATCAAAAGGGTACTTCTTTATTTGTTTTTAAAGTTAAAAAGGGATAAAAATGGTGTGTAAAAGGGGTGATTGTAATTGGGGATTGATATATGTTTTTTAAGATGATAAAAAAGAGAGAGAAAAAAAAGAGAGAGAAAAAAGAGAAGATGTTTATATGTCGATCAAAGGCTTCACTTTTTATTATAATTATAAATTTATAATTATAAGTTTTTTGA
Organism: Hibiscus tridactylites; assembly: GCA_958450335.1. Lineage (NCBI taxonomy): Eukaryota > Viridiplantae > Streptophyta > Magnoliopsida > Malvales > Malvaceae > Hibiscus > Hibiscus tridactylites. Next base: position 44,670,230 of record OY288290.1, on the reverse strand, counting down.
ACCATAGTTAAAATTTGTAAAAAGTACTAAATTTATAATTTAGCTAAAGTTTAGGGGTTAAATTAAAAAATAACTTGTAAAAAAATTATTTTTGTTTTTCTTTGTAGATCAATGAATTATAAAAGTATTCAAGAGCTAGTCTTGCACCAACCTGTAAGAAATTAGAAAAGAAAACCCAAAAAAGTTGATCCACATTCAAAAGTTGAGTGAAAAAAATATAAACTTTCTTATAATTGAGTGATCAAAATATAAAAGTTATCTAAAAAGTTAATATTTATTTGATATTTAACGACACAATGACTTGATTGTTACATTCTATTGATTGAACGATTTGATTGTGACTTTTTAAAATACAATGACCCAATTGTAAATTTATTTATAATAGAGTGGGTAAAATTGGCCATTTAGGCCAACTAAATTTTTTATTTAGCGTAATAGGGTGTCTTGACGATTAATTTGGAGAATAGGCCAAAGTCCACAGGACCACGCCATCTCCTTATGGCGTTCTTGGACCTCGCCATGTGCAAACGACGAGGTCCCTGGTGACCGACTTTTTCAGCTATTGGCGCGGCTTGTGCAGGCTGGGTTGGCAGGCTGGGGTGGGAGAGGCGTGCATGATGGTATGCATGGCTTCGCAGGGTTTCACGTGAATGGCAGGGGACCTCTCCATATGGAGATGACGAGGTGCAGGGTGGTAGAGCTGACATTTGCATACATGCACTGCATGCATTCACGTGAATTTTTTTTTTTACATTATTTGTGTATATATAAGATAGATAGGTGGTGTGAGTTGATAAGATAGATAGGCATGAGTTAAAATTTTAATGTTGGTAATATTTATGAAGAGAAGAAGAGAAAAAAATTGGTGAAGGTGAAGGCGAAGAGGGTGAAGATCGTTGGAGTTTATTATTCTGTAGATCTTTTCTAGATTTCTCAATAAGTATGTGATTTTTTTTAATTATGAGTAAAAATTAATTTGTTGTTTTTTTTTATTTATGAGTGTTTGTAGATTATTTTGTGTGATTGAATTATGCCAAGATATATTCTAATGGCAGTTAATTTTTTATTGTCGAAGGCTTTAGAGCACATATACAAGGTTTCTCGTCTAATCCGGTAATTTTTTCTATTTTTTTAAATTTATATTCACATAGATCAAAATTTTTTAATTTAATACATATTTTGGTTGTATATATATTCGAATGAATTGTTTTGTAGACCTACAACTAGAAAATGGCATCCAGAGGAGTTTTGTTGTACCGTTAGCATGAGCACATTTCGTCTCATAATGAAGAGCAAGTAATTTAAAATTTATTATATGATGTAATACGAATATATTATAAGGGTGTAGAGTAATATAATATAATATAATTTCATTTATAAAAATCAGATAATATATTAATTTATTTAATTTTATATTTAATAATAATTTTATATTAATTAATTTATTTAATATAAATTTATATTTATAGGGTGTAGAGCATAACATACGCAGTCGAGGAATAGAGATTAAGGAACCTTCTGCTCGCTTAGTTTATTACCTACAGCGCGCTGGTTTTTATTATACTTCATTTTTCCGTGGATTTAAGATAGTCCCGAGGTTGATTACCGCATTGATTGAACGGTGGAGACCAGAGACTCACACATTTCATTTTCCATTTGGCAAATGCACAATAACTCTGGAGGATGTAGTAGTGCATCTTGGTGTCCCAACAAATGGGAAACTATTGGTTGGAGAAAATAAGTATAATGCATATGAGCTTTGCAGGCAGTACCTGGGCAAAGCTCCTCCTCAGTCATGTGTAGACGGTTTACGTTTCAGAATTTCATGGTTGCAGCAGGAATTTATGGTAACTGATGAAGATGGTCACCGAGAACTTGAGTGTGTAACTCGAGCGTATATACTACAATTTATTGGTGGGGTATTGATGCCAGATACATCTGGTAATATGGTTCACACACAATATCTGTCGTTCTTGGCTGATTTAGACACAACTGTTACATAGAGTTGGGGATCTACAATCTTGGCATTTTTGTACCATGAAATGTGCAAGGTCACAATTATAGATGGTGAAAAAAAGAATTCAGATATGGCTGGATGTCAAATCTTATTGCAGTCCTGGGCGTGGTACATGCTGCCTTATCTAACACCCATTTTATCTGTACCCGTACATATGGAGTTTCCGCTTGCTGGAAGGTAATATTATGATTACAGTTGTATATGGCTATTTTATTGATCTAATATTTATCTACAATGACTTAGAAAAATATAATGTCAATATCTATACATATGGAGACATAAGTTGAGGAATACAGGGGTGGTGCACAACATTGTAAGAGATATAAGACTAAAGATCAAAACAATAGAAAAAAATCATGTAACATAATATTATTTTTTTAAAAAAAGTAATATGTTATATTTGTTTTTGAGTGAAATAATATTAATATTTGTGTTTGACATTTTATTTGGCAGCCGTATGCGAATGACCCAATCAAGAGTTGCCTACCAGAAACTGTGTTTCAATGTTCATCATTTTGGGGTGCAGTTGTGCCTTTGATACATTTTTCTATTGTTGAGTTTCATTGTGCTGACATAGTGTTGCGACAGTTCAACTTCCATCAACCAATTCCTAGACCTCCACCTGAACGTATTCATACTGTTCATAGAGGTAGATTCAATGATAATTGGAGTGTGAAGCAAGCCGATTTCATTGAACCGTGGGAGGACAAATGGGCGCGGTGGGCTGAAATTGTAATTCCAATTTAAGCCAGCGATTTTGAATTTAATACAGAGTACTATTCGTGGTTTTCGGAAAATAAGAAATCGTTAATTGCATCTCTCGAAGATGCAAATAAATGGCTTGAAGATTCGCGGTGCTCAAGACACGTACACTTTCCATCCGAGTTTGGTCAAAGCTCTTAGGAACCAACAAATGAACCAAACTCGGAAAGATTTTCGGGTTGGCATTCTTCGTGGTCGCAATCTGAATCCCCTTGATACATGTAAGCAATAATCCTTGGGAAGAACCAATACAACACGGGTATCCACCATATCAGTCCGTCTCAGAACAACCACCATTTGGAGAAAGCTCAGTAGTTCATCAAACTTTTGGATTTGGTAATGTTCCGGTACAATCACCGATTAATTATCCAACTGGTGGTAACTCATCTTCTCAACCGGCTTACAATGATGATGAAGGATACGTACCACAATTTTAGTATCCTCAATCATCTGTATATGGGGAAGGTATGGGTGTTGGTAGTATGACATCTCTGTTGTCGACTACAACCATTAGCAGCTCATAATTTCATCCGGATGATATTCTTGCTACACCACCTCATATGCAAACAATGGATGATCAATTTTTCAACGATGATGAGCTGGCTCCTAATCGACCACAAAGAATGGTTCACCCCCCTCCGCGGCACGATCAAACATCATATTTCCACCGACAAGTATTACCGAGGAGGAGGCGGAAATAGGGTTTTGAATATTTGTAGTCCTTGGTTATTTCATGTTATGTTTTTCTTTCGATTTCATGTTATATGTATTTCTTTCAATTTTATGTTATATGTATTTTTTTCGGTTTCATTTTGATATTTATGTTCTTCTTTTTTTAATTTCGGCATCCAAATTCAAATTCCAACTCCAACTATAAGTTAAAAAAATCAAGAATTTATAGTAGCACAAAAAATTGGGTTAATTACAATTCTAATTCCAACTATAAATTAAAAAAAATCAAGAATTTTTTTTGTTAATATATTGGTTCGATATTTATTTAAGTTCGTTCTTTAATTTCGGTATTCAAACTCCAAATAAAAATTTGCAAACATGAACGAGAAACAAATTTAATTTACATTACCATAAAATATTATACATTAAATACAACATTTAGGTTGATGGTCCGGCACGATAGTTCGAAAGATTGGATTTGTTCGGACACTTGTTTCTTGAATGACCCGGTACCCTACAAATAGTACAATGTTTAACTTGAACTCTCCCCTCTCTATCATCTGGATCATCCATATTCGTATTAATACGAGTGGACTTCGGTCGACCATTCAACTTTCTACGAAGCTCTAGATTTGGTAACCATTCTTCGTATATTGGCTCTACCAGCCAATAGTCTTGGTTCGGGATCGTGTTGAACTGAATTCTATATATATTTGCAATATTCTCCAGTTTATAACACTCATCCACAAAACCGTAAGGGTCGAGACGAAAATGCAAACATGCGGCGTGTGCGTGAGAGTAAGGGTATCTAAATGATTGGAATGCACCACAATCACACCATCTCTGATGAAGATTTACAGTGAACATTCGTTGCTCACCTCGGACTATAGCTTCGACGGAAAATTCCCATCCGCAAAACTGTAAGGGTCGAGACGAAAATACAAACATGCATCGTGTGCGTGAGAGTAAGAGTATCTAAATGATTGGAATGCACCACAATCACACCATCTTTGATGAAGGTTTACAGTGAACATTCGTTGCTCACCTCGGACTATAGCTTCGACAGAAAATTCCCATCCATGTGGGTCGAATGATCTTACTCGCATAGAGGTGGCTTTGCCTTGAAGTTCGCTCATTCTATCCTGCATGATTTTAGACCAATATTGTCCGATGTTTATTCGGGAGTTAACTTCCTGCCCTTTTTCGGACCATACATTACCCAATCTGAAGTAAGTCTCCCACACATTACTTGCAATTGGGAGATGACGTCTTCTTTTATGCACCGAGTTTATAGCCTCTGCAAGGTTAGTTGTCATATGACCATAACACCGACCTTCGTTATAGGCTTGTGACCATCTTTCCTTGGAGATGTTATTTGCAAAATTAAATAAATTTACACTGTGTCGCCTTAACCTTCTTATCCTCTCTTTGAATTTTGGTTGAACTATTTCATACCCTATCTAAAAAAATAAGTTAAATAAATCAACATTATCAACTCAAAAAATTAATTTTTTATAAACAACAAATAAAAACTTACCCGCGCCTAAAATTTCTTTCTGAATCTGATTGTTTCCGTATCGCGTCTTCGTATTTGCCGCAATATGCCGTATACAATATGTTGGATATACATGTGGAGGTTTCCATAAACTCTCACGTCTGTCAATTACTGATATGAGTGCAGTCCCTCTATCTGAAATCATACAAATCCCGTCTTTTTTTACTACATGGTTACGTAGATGCTTCAAAAAGAATTTCCATCCATCCGTGTCTTCCTTTTCAACTATGGCAAAGACAATTGGGAATATATTATTGTCTCCATCTTGTGCAACAGCCACGAGTAATATATGACCGTACTTCCCATACAGCCAGGTACCATCCACTTGAATCATGCGTTTGTAGAACGGGAACCCTTCAATGCACGCACGGAACGCCCAAAATAACTTACTAAATATTCTTTTACCAAGAATTAATTCACCTTGTAAGTTGAACGCCGTTTTTGTTTCATATTCTACCACGATTCCTGGTAAGAATAGTTGCATTGCTCGTAAAAGAGCGGGTAGCTCATTATAGTATTTATCCCAATCACCATACAGTTGTGCCATCGCCTTCTGCTTTGTCATCCACGCCTTGTAGTAAGATGAAATATAACCAAGCTGAGTTCAAATAGATGCTACTAACACTGCAATCAAAATTCTTGGTTCCTGTTCAACCAATGCCCTGGTGTAAGCACATATTAGTTTAGAGTTTAAATTAATGTGGTCCTGTGATAAAGCCATATTGGTACATGTTTGTTGGTCAATGAACCGTGACACCTCCCACATATCAGTCCTCTTCCTATATGAAATTCTTACCCACCAAGGACATTTGCTCTTCCAATGAAGACACCTTTTCACAATAGGTAATTTTATTGGACTCAACAACAAAAAATGACGTATGACGTTTGATACAGTGCTCCTAAACTACTAGCTTTGCGGCTTCTTTTGTTTCGAATTCAGCCTTCAGTACCAATTCTCCGAAGTTCGAAGATGATGAAGAACCAAATACGCGAGCTTGATATTCTGGATCTTGCATTGCAGTATAATCTACTTCATACATGCGGGCTGCTGGAGGTTCATAGGCTGGATAAATGGGTTTCGGATGCTGGGGCTCTAGTTCACCATAACCCCAAACTAGCTAGTCTTTTCCCAACCCGAGCTTAGCAACAACCATGTCCCAAACATCATCTTCAACATCGATACCATTACCCTGAGATGCATCTGTCATAATAGCCTCAACATCATCGACATTGAGTAAGCGCACATCATCATCTTCCGTAATAGGCACAATATTTTCATCATCCTCAATAAAATCAAGCGATTCGCTCCAACGACCAAAAATGGGTTCGGTGTCACAATGTGTTGATGAACTCATTCTCTGTAAATAATAATAATAATAAAAAACATAAATAAACACTAATGTGGTTTTCTTATTAAAATTTTAAAAAAAGGCGGCAAACGAATTAAAATTCCAAAAATATAAAACCTACCGATTTCGACAAAAAACTATTCGAATACATCACTGTCTGAAAATAATCTTCAAAAACTCTCACCTAAATTTTCAACTCAAACTCTCTTAATTTTTTCTCAACCTCTACACACTCATCTTCTCTATATCCTATATATATACACAATATTAAAAAAAGAAACCCTAAAACTAGATCTAACTCACGAACCTGCATGCATGCATGCATGTCAACAGTACCTCACCATGTGGAGGTGGCGAGGTTTTTCTTCTTTTTGCATGCCATCTGCCTAAAAAACCCTAAAACTAGACCCAGACCTGACTCACGTACCTGCATGCATGCATGTCGAGAAGGACCTCGCCATGTGGAGGTGGCGAGGTTTGACCGCCTACACCTGCCAAGCCAGCAAGCCAGCATGCCTGCCAAGCTGCGCCATGAAGCTTTGTCACCAGGGACCTCGCCGTTTGCACCTGGCGAGGTCCGAGAATGCCATAAAGAGATGGCGTGGTCTTGTGGACTTTGGTCTATTCTCCAAATTAATTGTCAAGACACCCTATTACCCTAAATAAAAACTTTAGTTGGCCTAAATGACCAATTTTGCCTAATATAGTGGCATATGGTATAATGAGTAAACTACACCCAATGTCATTTAATTATTAGTTTGGTAACAAATAAGTCACTTTTGTTCAAAAAGTTAAAAACATATAACTCAATTAAAATGTTGTTACAAACAAGTTACTCAAATCATTAAAATTGAAATGAATGTCTAATATTTACTAGTATAATATGTAACACCCCAATTTTGGGCTTAGAAGTTTAGGGTCTGAATCAGACCGGTCTGAGAGGCGGATCGAATATAAAAGGAGGTTTTAGGGAAAGCCTAGTTCGGGATGCTTTAAAAATATAGAAAAATATCTAAAAATCCTCATTTAATATATATAAGAGAGTGGTGGAATCAATTTTACAAAATTAGGTTTGGAAATACTACATTTCGGTGTAGTGACCAAAATGTGATTTTTGCAAAGTTTAGTAGTGACTGTTTTGTAAAGGATTGAAACTTTGAATCTTTAAGGAGCTAATTTACCCAAAAAGTTTTTCTCCAGATTTTTCCTTAATTTGGGTGATTTAATTAATGTTTTAATTAAATAAAAAGAAAAGGGAAACTACTTTTTGGATTTTCATAACTACCTTTTCCTAATTTTCTCTCATTCCTTTTTCTCTCAAAATCCCATCATCTAAACACATTTTCTCCAGCAAAATTCACATTGATCTTCACTTCAATTGATGATATTTCTATCATCAATTGGTTCCTAATCAATCTTGCATCAAATCCTTTTGATTTTCACATTGAATTTTCATGGAATTTGGCCCAAATCAAGGAGAAATCATCATTTAGAGGTAAGGATGTTCTTCTCCTCTAAATACTCAGTTCTTTACTGAAATTCCCAAGTTGTCAATCCTTTATTAAAGTTTTATAAATGGATCTAATGTTAGAAACTTGATTTTGGCTTAAAACTCAAGATTTGGAAGAGATCTTGAGGATTTTCGTTGTAATTGTTTAGGCTCTGTTTTGAGATGGTTCTTTAATGTATTTTGGATGTATAATGATGTTAGAAATGAGGTTTTATCAATCTAATCCCGAATAGGTTGTATTTCCTAAGTTTTTGCTTATGAAATGGTGGTTTTTGAGGTGATCTTGGTGTTTTGTTATAGCTGGAGGTATAAGGATGAGTTTAGGTTTATTTTGGATGTTAATTGATGTTTAGAAATGGTTAGAAGTGATGGATCTTGGCTGGGTTGAGTTTTGGAAGAGTTTGGAGGTGTTTTCGGTTGTGTTTGGTAGCCGAAAAGTTGGTTTTGGGTAGAGCAGCGAGTTTAGGAGTGTTGGCTGAAGATTTCAATGCATGATGATGCATTAATCCTCTACTTTGATGTGTCTAAAACATGGGAGACATCTTCAGACACTTTTGGAGTTGATCCGGAAGCTTAATTGGCGTTTCGGTAAGCTAGCGAAACGAAATTGGTGAGTGGAGTTGGTTTCTAGCTTTGGAACGATTATTTGGAGGTTTTGGGAGCTTAGTTTAAGTCTAAACAACTTAGCTAAGCTCAAGAGTAAGTTTTCGGAAAAACTCCCTTGGATGTGCTAAGTTATGGTTTGATGCATTAGTTATGAAATGCATGTTTAATTATTGTTTTGAAAGCATGTTTTAGCATGATTAATGCTGGTTTTGAAAGCCTTGTATTGAGGGATGCTCAAGGTAAGAGATCCTTGGTTTAACATATTATTAATATGGTTATGATGCATGGAAATGCATGATGTTATGTGGCTTTGTTTAATGCTTTAAAACAACAAGTTGATGATGGTATTTGATGTATATTGGCAAGTGATGAAATGGTTTTAAAGTACTTGAATCGGATATAGTTAGCCGGCTATAGGATTGGGTGCACCGTAAGTAAAGTCGCCTTGGATGTTGAGGGGTTGCGATTGTACTGTAAACTCCATCAAAGTACCCTAACGATTGAGGTAAGATCACAACGGTGGTTGTAAATTCCGTGTGTGGATCTTGTGTTATGTGTCCCTTACTCTCGTTAGTGGAATTATACAACTACCGGTGAGTGGTGTTGAGGGGTTGAGATTGTACCGTTATACTCCACCACGGGTGTCACATCAATGGAGGGATTGCTCTTGAGTGTGAACCTTGTGTAGTCCGGTAGTGTGTATGAAGCGTGTGGGACAACGCTTGTAATCCGTGTATCCGATTGTGTTTTGTGTTGAAATGGTTATGAACTATCACTTGAAAGCCAATATATTGTAATTGAATGTAATGAAGCATGAGATTCTTGAAAAAGATGCAAGATAGCATGAGAAAGAAATGTGGATGTGGTTTAAAAGCTTTGATGAAAGTGTTTCCTAAAAATGCATTGTTGTATTGGTTTTGTTCGGAGCATGCCTCACTAAGAATTTGTGCTTATGCTCTCTTTTATCAATAATGCAGATAATTGAGGTGCTTTAGGCATCAAGGAAGCTAAGTTCATCCAAGGAAATCCAAGCTCACGTATGGTGAAATTTTCATACACTATTAGTTTTGATAAATTGGCAATGGGAACCTAAGATTTGTTTTGGGAGATGTGTTGAACTCCCTAAGATTATGGCATGTTTGCCTTTGTTGATTTGAATAGTAAATGGCCTTTAAATGCTTGCTTTGAAGTTTGTTTGCCTATTTAGTTTTGATAATAGAAAGCATGCCTTTAGTCTTGTGGAATTTCATGTTTGATGAGATGAATGTGTTAGGGTGTCCTAAACATGTACCATTTATGTATGATGACTTGTTGACATGATTAGGGAGTCATTAGATGGTGTTTGAATGAGTTTATGCATGAAAAACCAGATTTTGCTGCAGTTTCTGGGCAAACCGTATCAAAACACCCTCTGACGTTTCGAAACGGGGGCCTGTAATGGCCTTCGTGTTTCGAAACGATTGGGGCCGTTCCGATACATTTTGGCTACTGGAGAGCCGTGTTTCGAAACAAGCATCGAAACGGAAGAGTGATGCCCCGTGTTTCGATACAGATTGTACGTGTTCCGAAACAGGTGACCGTTGGGCACTGATTTGAATGGTGCTGATGTTTGCAAGCTTTACATTTTAGTCCCGAAAGTTGAGGTTGCAGTTGTATGAGTTTGAGATGTCCAATTAAGGTGAAATTTGACAGGGAAGCATGTAACATGACTAATTTCATATTGGTAACATAAAAATCAGTAAATGCCCTCTAATTTACAGAATTTACATTTTGGTCCCTATTCTTGTAATAAGTGCAATTGAGTCCCTGTTTGTTATCCGATCGCTGTGCCTTTCTCAAATAAGTTTTATGTGAACTCACTTACGGTTAATGTGCATCTAGACAAGATTAAAAAGAAAAAAAGGTTGTGAATCAAGGTTGACTTTCGGGTTGACTTTGGTTTTCCCTGTGTAATCTCCGTAGTTTGGGTCAACCGTCTAGGCCGGGCTAAGGGGGTTACATAATGTTTTTTACTCCAAGAACTTATACATTCTATATAGTTTCCCTAATTTAAAACAATTCAATAACTTTAACCGTTTAGATTTAAATTTTATTATTATTTTAGTATTTCTTTGCGATACTGTCAAAGCACGCGAGCACATTGAATCAAAGCAATAGTTGAATAATAGCATTTTATCATAAAACATCAAAAAGTTATTGTTAAATTGTTAATACTAGGAAAGTAATATATCATTTATGAGAGAAGCACAAACAATTTAAGAGAAGAACAAACATTAAAATGATTGAAGTTTTAGATTTAATGAGATATGTTCATTGAATTGTTTCAAATTAGGACTAAATTAATAGAATATGTATGTTTTTGGACTAAATATTATTATAATATATCACAACACCATTTTATCTAATATTTAACGGTCAATGGTTTATTTGTAATAATATTTATTTATTACCAAACTCATAATAATAATGTAATTTAGAATGTAGTTTACCATAGTACAATTTCCCTAGAAATTTATGCAGATGAAACGTGTGTGAATTTGTCAAGTGGTTGGTACCATCTACAATGGCATACGATGGAACCCAAAAGCCAAGATAAAAGGTGTCCATCTCAAGAAGAAATGTTACTAAAAGCTTTGTAACTGTTTAATCTGTACCCAATCAAGGTCCAAATTAGCTAGGCTGAGCAATGATGTTGATGTTCAATTAGAGTTGGTTGGTCAGTTGCAGAATAATTTTTTTCCATTTTTTTGAAAGGTGAATGTTTGATAATTTTATTGAATGAGACATACACACTAAAAAAAGACACCGACCTCGTTCAAAAATCTCTCTAAACTTAAATGGAGGAAAAAGAGTATACCATGTCGATAGTCGAATACACGAAGCTATAATAATATAATCGATCCCACCAATTGTAATCCATTCACACCAGGCTTTTAATTGGTTGTTGTTTTCGCGAGAGCATCAACCCTCTCTTTCTCGTTCCTGTCAATAAGTACCAATTTCCAATTGATTTTCCTAGCAGCAGCTAGACATTCAAGAACCAGTTCGTTAAACACATGGGGAGATGCCGACGGTTTGGACAGCCACGACACAACATTACTACAACCAGATTCTATAATCAAACTGTAGGTATCCAACTAATTCGAACCAATAAACATTAAAATAGCTTCACTAATTGCCAGCAATTCTATCCAAGTTGGGTCCGCGGAGCCAATTACTTTCGATAAACTCATGAGGATCTTCCCAATGTGATCCCTCAATAAGCCACCAATCTCAACAGGTCCGTAAAATCCTCGTACTGCACCATCAATATTAAACTTGACTGATCCAATAGAAGGGACAAACCACTCATCCTTTGCTTCCAAACTCTTCCCAACTCGTGAGAAGCACCAATGTTCCGGGTTTATAATAAATTCAAAAATCATCATAGTTCTATCTGGCCATTTAACACGATACCACCATTCCAATCGAATGAGAATAAGATCAAACAAAAGGGAATTGCTCATACCTTTGCCACAAAATAGCATTTCATTCATATTAAGCTAGATTGAGCATGAGATGGCAAAAAAAGCCATTTTCTAGATTGGCAGAACACTTGGCATTAGGCATGAAACCGTCCATCTAATAAAAAAAATATTTCCTTTCCCTTGGGAACGCGCTTTGAACCCCCAGACGTTGCACCACCTGCACCAACTAGACCACACAAAAGGGCAATAAAATATTAAGTGATCAGTCGACTCTTCGTTCAACCTACAAACTGTTCATTCAATATTGTTTCCCATGGTTACTCCACGTTTCGAAAGCTCCATTTTAGTTGGTAATTGACCATGGAGAAGCTTCCAAACAAAGCACTCGATTTTATAGGGGGCCACTCCTTCCCATACTAGTTTCCACTCGAAGTCTGGTTGAATTTCATCCGTTAATAAGCTGCACATCTCTTTAGTTGTGAATCATCCAAAAGATGGTTGAGCCTACCTAATGCCATCCTTTGGATAGATACCCAATCTACAACCATCTAGGGTTTGTCTAAAAGTACTCCAAGCCTCAACTTCCAAGTCGAATATCGATCTCCGAAGTGGGACATCCTATTTCCAAACCGAGTTCACCTAGCATTCAAAATCTAAAATTCTTTCAGATTTCCTTAAAGATAACACATATATTCTTGGGAACAACTCCTTTAGGCTCTTACCGTGTACCCATTTGTCTTCCCAGAAACTTAAAGTTTTTCCACCACCGACCTAAAAAATCACATTTAAGACAAATGGGTCATTATTAACTATAGGATGGCCCAAAGTTTTAATCACATCCTTCCAAATCCATGATTTTGAGTTTCTAGAAATATTCATAGGGATAAAATTATTGTCTCCTCCCTCATATTTGGTATTTATAACTCTCCTCCATAGGCTCGTCCTCTCCACACTATACCTCCATAACCATTTGTACAATAGGGCTTTATTTTTTACTTCAAAATTTACTACTTTTAATCCCCAAAACTATCTCGGTAAACACATAATCTCCAATTGGATTCAAAGTATTTTTCTTATTGTCATTTGAGCCCTAAATGAATCTTTTTACTATTCCATTAAGCGTTGATGATACAAACTTCGATAATCTGAATAATTGCAGGTAATATATAGGTAGGTTGGCCAAAATTGACTTTGCCAAAGTCACCTTCCACCAAAGGATATAAATTTTCCTTTCTAAGGAGTTTTCCGCTTCTTGAATTTCTCCAACACTGGTTGCTACATAGCAAGAGAGTTCCTTTTAAATCCTACTGGTAAAAAAAGATTATATGAGGGGAACTTTGCAGCACAACACCACAATAAAGAAGCCCATGATTGAATCTTTAATTATTCAACATTAATGCCAAACATAGAAGTCTTCTACAAATTAAGTTCCAGACTTGCAGCCAATTCAAAACACTGAAGGACTCTTTTTACATTTTGAACTTGAGAAGTACCCGCCCCACAAAAATAATAAGAACATCCACAAATTGCAGATGTGATGCTAGAATATTTTCACTCCCAATTCTAGCTCCTTTGAAGAACCCCTTATCGACAGACTTTGATAACGTATCACTAATCCCCTCCGCCACTATATTAAACAATAACGGGGATAAGGGGCATCCTTGCCTCAACCCACAACAAATTTGGAGTCGATTTGTTGGGGATCCATTGACAAGCACCAAGATGGATGTAGTCGATACACAGTTGCATATCCAGGCCCTCCGTTTGGCCCCGAACCTCATTTTCCTCATCATAAGATCCAGGAAGCTCCACCCCACCATATCATAGGCTTTTCCAAAAATTTGCTTTGAACACCACGCATTCTACTCCTCTATGTTTCACACTATCCACGATCTCGTTTGCAATTGATGCGCAATCGAGAATTTGTATGCCTTTAATAAAGGCAAACTACCTTTCGCTTATTAAATCCTCTAGACGATGTGATAGGCGGTTTGCGAGAAGCATTGACATGATCTTGTAAACCCCTCCAACCAGACTAATTGGCTTATAGTCATTGGTTCCTTCAGGACATTCCTTCTTTGGGATCAATGTTATGAATGGATGGTTTAGAATCTGATCCCACTCCTTCCCCTCCAAAAATTCATCAAGGAAACCCATCAGATCATCTTTAATAAACTTTCAGTATTTCCTAAAAAATCTGAGGTTAAAACCACTAGTCTGGGCTCCTTATTTTCATTTGCATCCTTGAGTACATGCCATACCTCCTCAACCTCAAAATGACATTCCAACCGCTCGACAATAGTCAAGTTTATTGACTTGAAATTACAGTCAAGATCCCCTAGTTCACTAGTAGAGGATGAATTGTAGATGTTTAAAAAATGACTCTGTATCTCAAGTCTTTTATCTTCACTGGATCGTCTATTACTCTGTTTCCCATCCTAAATTTTGAAATCCAATTTGACTGTCTTCTCGCCGATTCCATCAAATGATAAAATTTCATGTTCCTATCTTCGTTGGTAAACCATTGAACACATGATTTCTGTCTCCACACACACACTCTCTCTCTTCCTTCCTGAGTAGCTCCCATAGTTTGATACGGAGTGACCTGATCTCTTTCACAGCTGAGGAATCATCCTGGCCATTTGCAATGCTGTTTTCTAGAACCTCAATGTCTTGTTCAATAGTCACAATCTCGGCCATCCTATCACTCCTCCTTCCTCTTTCAACTCAGCTTTTAATAGTAACTTTAGACTTTCGTAACATCGAACCAAACCCAAATCCCTTTGTCTTCTTTAATTAAGATGATACCATGGAGTTAAAACTCACATCCTCTATCCAATGGTTGAATAGCTTGAACGATCGTAGACCATACTTAAAATTTTCCAAGAAAATCAGAAGGGGATTGTGACCTGAGACTGATTTTGGGAGAACCTGGAGGCAATTATTTGGAAGCATCTGAAGGAACTCCTAAGAAATTAAAACTCTGTCCAACTGAAGAAACGTTGTGTCTTCTCTGAAGATTCTCCACATAAACTTACTACCAGAAAGGGGAAGGTCCACGAGTCCTGATTTCTCAATGAGCTCCCCTAGGGCGTTCATGGAAGATTGACTAAAGGATAACCCAATCTTCTCCTCTTTGTTCTTGACTATGTCGAAGTCTCCCCCAACAATCCACAACCCACCGTTTGAGTCGATGATTGCTTCTACCTCTTCAAATATAGCCTTCCTTTCCGCCGGATCATTAGGAGCATATAAATTAATTAACCCGCACTCGATGTTCAGGCCTAGGAATTTCCCAAACATAGAAATGAAATTTGGGTAAATAATAATGTGCTTCACTGGAAAACTTTTGGGTCCCAGATGTAGAAAATACCTCCGAAGAGCTGGTTGCCGAGCATGCCTCAAAATTATCAAAATCCAAATCCCATAAAAATTAATTTTCTTTTTGTCGAAATTTTTTATCTTTGTTTCTTGAAGAAATAGAAGGTTAGTCTTCTTCTCCTTGACCAAGTTCTTCAAAGCCCTAAACTTTTCAGACCTACCAAGGCCACTAATGTTCCAAGAGAGAAAGTTAAATAAACACATTAATCGAAGAATTACACACCTTTTCAATCCACGAACGGCCTTTAGCCGAATCATGGCAAACAATCCTCCAATTTGGCTATGCAGTCAATCACTTCTTCGCCATTCCCCTTGAAATGGAAGCCCACTGCTTCCCTTACTTCCAACGTGTTTGAAGCTTCAGTCATCACGCCCTTATTAAATGTGTACAATGGCTCTTTCTATTTTGAGACAGGTATCGATACAGTTGTTCGAGTATTAATACGATAGGTTGCAAAAGTGCATTTATTGCGGGAAAAATGAAACCCAACGGCTCAATTGATGATCTCAACCACCAAAATGGCTAGAAATTAGTGCATGGGTATATAAACAAGCCTCAAAAGCTACAACAACAACTATTGAAAAAACTTGCAATAATCCAAGCATATATCTAAACCCTAGAGCTCTTCTAGTCAAATCCTTGTACCCCGCTTGATTAATTCTCAATTATATTATCTTATTTCAAGTTTAGAGAGTGTTTAAGTGTAATTGGGAAATCTATCAACCTAGTGAGAGGCATTATTCAGATTGCCAAACTTTTTTGTATTTGAGAGAGTCTTGGTTAATCTTTGGATAGAAAGATTAACCGATTTATAAGGTTTCCTCCTAATTCAAGAAAAAGAGACAAATTTCTAGTGAAACTGGTTGAAAATACTTAGTGGGAGCTAAGGTAGTGGATGTAGAGCTTGTTCTAAGCTTGAACCGCCATAAATTTCCTTGTCTTGAATTTTCCATTCTTCAATTTGCTCCTTCCAATTTTATAAAGCCAATTCACCCCCATCTTGGCCAAATTCAATTTGTTTAACAATTGATATCAGAGCCTAACTCTTTAAGGGACTCACATCCACAAGAGAAGATTTTAGAAGAAGATCAATCAACCTTTGAATCAAGTCAAGGCATCTACCTCCGGCCAAAACTTTCTCAAGTCACAATCGATCACCAAGCCACCATTTTTCAATGGGGATAACTATCCCTATTGGAAAAATAGAATGAGGCTCTTCATCAAGTCTAATGATTATGTCCTTTGGGATGTAGTGGAAGATGGGCCAACAATTCTGATGAAGAGAGATAAAGAATGAAGGCTAGTTCCGAAAACAAGAGTGGAAATGACCGATGAAGATCGAAGAAGACTTCAAGTGAATGACAAGGCTCTTCACATCATCTTTTGTGCACTTGGACCCGATATGTATGCAAAGATGTCATCTTGCACAAGTGCAAAGAAAGTGTGGGACAAGCTAGAGACCAATTACGAGGGCACCAACGATGTAAAGGAGACCAAGATTGGGATCCTTAATTTGAGCTATGAGAACTTCAAGATGGAGCCGGATGAGAGCGTATCCAAGATGTATGATAGGTTCTCCTTCATTGTAAATGGTCTCAAGGGCTTCGTTGAGATCATTCTCGAAGACAAGCTTGTTCAGAATCTTCTCTACTCTATTCTCGAATCATGGGATGGGAAGAGAACTGCAATCATTGAGGCCAAGAACTTGAAGACTTTGAAGCTCGATGAGTTGGTGGGATCTCTCCTTACTCATAAGATTATGAAGTAAGGAAGGGAAGAAGAAAAGAAGAGAGAAGGGTGGAGAAGTAAGAGGTAGAGAAGAAGAAGCAAGGAATTGCTCTCAAGGCATCTCAAGAGGAAAACAATTCTAGTGAGGATGAGTTTTAGGAATTGGCTATGATGGCCAATAGATTCTCTCGGTTCATGAAGTCCAACCGGGGAAGAAAGTTCCAAAGGAGAAAAGACTTCAAGGAAAAGAACAAAGAAGAGGAAATGGATCAACTCATTTGTTATGAGTGCAAGAAGCCAGGGCACATAAGATCGGATTGCCCTCAACTCAAGAAAAAGGGGTTTGATAAGAAGAAAAAGCAAAACCCCATGTTGCCACTTGGAGTGATGAAGAATCATCATTCGATGAAGAGGAGCATGAAATGGCTAATCTTTGCCTCATGGCTATTGATGAGGATCCTAAGGTAAACCCCAACTCATCTACTTTCGATTTTATATTTGATGAACTTCAAGATGCATATGATGAGTTGCAAGAGGTTTACGATGATTTGGTTGAAAAGTACAAGGAATCAGTTTTGAAAAAACAAGAAAATGATTTATGATTTGAAAAAAATGATTCCCTTTTCAAAACCAACTCGGAACTCGAAGAGAAGATTGTTGTTTTACAAGATGATTTAAAGTATTTTCAAAATGAAAATGTTGATTTAAACAATATTCTTTCAAAAGTTCATGATGATCACCGCAAAGTTGTGAATGAGCTTAAGGCTTCTCTTAATGTAGTCGGGAAACAAGATTTTGAAAAAGCAAGTTCTTCAAAACTCAACTATTTAAAGAGAAACTTTAATGGCTACAAACAAATAAGCTCTCAAAAGCATCCTAAAGGTAAAAGAATTAGAAATGTATTTGTTCCTAAGGAACTAGTAGTTTCTAATAATATTAATGCTATTGCTTCTTGGATTCCGAAGGGAACCAAGTATTTGAGAGCTAACTCACATGAACCCAAAATGATTTGGGTACCAAAAAATCAAGAACTAATCTTTGTTTGTAGGGGGAGCATTGCTACAAGGCCAAAACTTCAAGTCAAAACACTTGGTACCTTGATAGTGGATGCTCAAGACACATGACCGGAGACAAGAGTAGATTCAGGAAGCTAAAGCCAAAAAATGGTGGAGTGATGACATTTGGTGACAACTCCAAAGGCCATATTGAGGGTATTGACTCCATTGGTAATCTCTGCTCTATTCTCATTGAAGATGTTTTATATGTCAATGGTCTAATTCATAACTTGTTGAGCATTAGTCAATTATGTGACAAAGGTTTTAATGTTCATTTTGATATAAATGGTTGCAAAATTGTGGACATTAAAACAAATAAGATAATGTTCATTGATCATCGCATATGTAACATATACATGGTGCATCTAGATGATATTCATACATCACATGCATGTTTGGTTGCTCGAAATGAAAATGATGCATGGTTATAGCATAGGAAACTAGGGCATGCTAGCATAAGTCTTTTAGAGAAATTGGTTTCCCAAAATCTAATTAGAGGTTTACCTAAGCTAAATTTCTCCTTCGATAAAATTTGTGATGCTTGTGTTAAAGGTACATAAAAACAAACTTCATTTAAATCCATTAATGATGTTTCAACTAGTAGAGTTTTACAATTGATCCATATGGATCTCTTTGGGCCTATTAGGACAACTAGCTTAAGTGGAAAATCATATGCTTATGTTTTAGTTGGTGATTTCTTTAGATGCACTTGAGTTCTCTTTTTAAGTACAAAAGATGAGGCTTTAGAAAATTCATCACATTTTCAAAAGTCACTCAAAATGACCTTGGTCAAAACATAACTCATATTAGAAGTGATCATAGAACGAAATTTCAAAATCTAGGTTTTGAAGATTTTTGTAACTCTAATGGTATTAGCCACAATTTTTCCGCACCTCGCACTCCTAAACAAAATGGGGTAGTTGAGAGGAAAAATCGTACTTTAGAAGAAATGGCTAGAACCATGCTTTGTGAAAATAATTTACCTAAGTATTTTTGGACGAAAGCTACAAACAGCGCTTGTTATATTATAAATCGTGTAATGATAAGGCTTATTTTAAAGAAAACTCCTTATGAGATTTTAAAGTCAAAGAAGCCTAACATTAGCCATTTTCATCCTTTTGGATGCAATTGTTTTGTTTTAAACAATGGAAAAATCATTTAGGTAAATTTGATGCAAAAAGTGATGAAGCTATTTTATTAAGATACTCTTTAAACTCTAAAGCCTATCGAGTGTTTAACAAAAGTACCTTAGTTGTAAAAGAGTCTATTCATGTGATTTTCGATGATAACCTACTTCCGAAGAAGGATTCTTGTGATGATGATGATGTAGGGACCATTGAAGCCAATGATGGTGGACAATCATCAAAGGTAGATGAGGCTCCAACCAAAGAAGAAGAAGCACAAGATCCTCCCAGAGAATCCTTGAAGGACATGAATCTTGGTGAAAAGGAAGTGAGCTACCCAAGGGAACTCAACTTTGTCAAAGATGGTGAAATCTTGGATGATCCATCCAAGGGGGGTAACCATTAGATCCTCTATTAGATTTCTTAATAATGTTGCATTTATTTCATGCATTGAGCCTAAAAATATCAAAGATGCATTAAAAGGTTGTAACCCCCTAAACCCGACTTAGAAGAAAAAGCCGAACTTAAAAAGTTAGGTTTGAAAACTTGTCCCACAAGAAACAATTTAGGTTAAATATAATAAAATTCATAATAATCAATTAAATAAGTAGAAACTCAATAATTAATATGATTATGATAATTAATTAAAATATCTGAAAACAAGTTCGTAAATGCATGCATCCAATAATCCCAAATTATAAACATTCTCAATGTCCATATTACACGAATATTCCAAATAATATTAAAATAGTAAACCAAAGTAGTCAAAAGAGTTCATAGAGAATATTAATATATCCGAATAAATAAGAGATGCTCCAATTACCGAGTCACCTAATAAGTTTGAGTATCTGAAAGTAAAAACTGAGGGGTGTAAGCTAAAGAGCTTAGTGTGTCCTTTTGTATGAACAAAACACAGAATCAGAACAGTATTTCATTTTCCGATAAATTCATTTCCGAAAATAGAGTGTAGCCGATAAATCAAAATCATAAATGTTATGATGTCCGATGCATGATGCAATGCTTGAATATCCGATATCATACAGAGTGGAGGTTGCCCTCGCCAGAGTGGAGGTTTCCCTCGCCAGAGTGGAGGTTTCCCTCGCCAGAGTGGAGATTTCTCTCACTTTTTCCAAACATAATTTTGAACAAATGACACATGATATGATTTGTAAAATCATAAATCCGAACTCTTACGAGTATCATATTTTATGAAAATCAGATGCTTGATTTAAAAACACATTTCATTATGCTCTGCATGATGTTTCAAATAGTCTCAAACCATAATTAATCAGATAATAAATCAAGCAAGAATAAAACATTTACTGAAAACACCCCAAGAAACACACCTTAGCCACAGAAGCTCTAATCTCGAGAAGGGCAAGCCTCACGCTCAGATCTCACTAAATCAGGACCTACGAGATATGAATTCTATATTAACATTTATTACTAACACTAAGCCACCGACTAAAACACTGAAAACTGAACTAAACTATACTCACGTGAAGATCTCGAAGAACGTGCATGATCGGTCTGAACAACTGGAGGTAACCCAACGGTCTCAAGGTCGGCACCTAAACACGAGAATATTCTGAATCAGATTCTAAAACCATACCTTATCAAATTCCAATAACAATTATTTAAAATGGGCAAAACAGTGCTTTCAAGATCTAATTTGACAAAACGGGCAGAAGATTCAGACTCAGGACGTCGAGAAAGGTTAAGGTTGACATTTTCTGAAAAAGTCAACTCTTTGTCAACTATGGTCAAAGTCAAAGTCAACTGTCCAATTTGGTCAAATGTCAATTCTAGTCAAAGTCAACCCTGACAAAAAGTCAAATGTTAACTGATAAATGGTCAACAGTCAACGTTAACTTGACTTGTCAAGGTCAACAAGTCAAACGGTCAAGGTCTAAATCGGTCAAACGAGTCCAAGGTCAAAAGTCAAATCTGGTCAACAGGTCAAGCTTAGTCAAACAGATCAGTCAAAGGTTAAAAGTCAACTGTCCGGTTCACTGATCAACGGTCCGATTCATATTAAAGCCGCTTCGGCTAAAATAATTCAGTTTACAACTAGTTCGATTTGGTCCGGTTTAATAGAGTTGGATCACAAAGTTTGGTCTCACTTGGATAATAGTCTGGCCCAACAAGATTAAGAGAAGGACATGGTTTCTTTTATGATATAGCCCTACACATTAAGACACACATTTTAATTCATTAAACCCACACACGTGGCCCAACATTCAAGGGCCTCTTCCTTAGGATATTGATCCTAGGGTTTACAGAACCCAAAAGCAATGGCAACACAACACAACTCGACAGGGCAATGGTGACGACGACATAACCATGATAACGGTGGAAAAAACAACAAGAACGCACAATGACAACGTAAAGCTCATCGAAAAAGTTTCTTGAAACCAAAACAACAACGACATGAAAGCGTCGCAAACACAAACCCACAAAACAGTTTTAACGGATAACGAAAAAAGGTCACGATGGCTTACCCAACACTTACCCAAACTCAAGATCAGAGCAAAACCGAGGGACGGCGAGCAAGATCTGAAAGGTGGCCACGAATTACTAACGGTCAGAGCAGGCGGCGACGGTGTTGGTCGTGCGTTTCACGGACGACGACGGGGCACAAGAAGGAGATGGAAACCAAAAGGTTTTCGGCGACTTCTCTCACTAACGGCGAGCAGAACCAACGATACAAATGAAGGTTTCGCTCGAAAAAGGACGGGGAAGCGAACGGTGATACCAAATAACAAATGGTCAATGTTAAGGCTTGGTCAGGCTTGGCCGGAGGTTGATCAGAGATGCAAAAGGGACGAAAAGAGAAGAAAACATGAGAGCACGAAGATAGGAAGAGTGCGGCGGCTGATATCAAAAATTCATATATCAAAAGGGTTTCTTTTTGCTATAAACGTGTTAAATGCCTAGGTGAAAGGGTAAATTGCATATAAGGTCATCCAACTCTTTAAGGGTTTGTAGAACAACCCTAATCTTTACTCATATTACAAAATGGTCACTAAAATCTAATTTATGCACATTAATTTCTGAATTTGAAATTAGGGTTTCATACTAGAAATTCCCAAATTCTAGGGTTTCGAATTAGGGATTTCAAAATTCAAAATTTTCCAAATTGGGAAAAAATCGGGGTGTTACAGAGATGATTTTTAGATATTGGCCATACAAGAACTTAATCAATTTGAGAGGAGTACAATTTTGGACATTAGTTGATAGGCCTAGTAATAAGTCTACTATAGGAACTAAATGGGTCTTTAGAAACAAACTAGATGAGAGTGGTAACATAGTGAGGAACAAGGCTATACTTGTTGCTCAAGGCTATACTCAAGAAGAGGGAATCGATTTTGATGAAACTTATGCACCCGTAGCTAGAATGGAAGCAATTAGGATGCTTCTTGCATTTGCATGTTATCATGAATTCAAGCTTTTTCAAATGGATGTTAAAAGTGCATTTTTAAATGTCTTTATTAATGAAGAAGTGTTTATTGAACAACCACCTGATTTTGAAGATCCAATTTACCCAAATCATGTTTTTAAATTAACTAAAGATTTATGTGGTTTGAAACAAGCCCCTAGAGCTTGGTATGAAAGGCTTTCGAATTTTTTGGTTAAAAAAGGTTTTGAAAAAGGGAAGGTGGACACTACACTTTTCATTAAAAGAAATGACAATGACATCTTAGTAGTACAAATTTATGTTGATGATATTATTTTTAGTTCCACTAATGAATTTTATTGTCAAGAATTCTCTAAGTTAATGCAAGGTGAGTTTGAGATGAGCATAATGGGGGAGCTCTCATTCTTCTTGGGACTTCAAATCAAGCAAAGAAAGAATGACATCTTAATCAATTAAGCTAAGTACATCAAAAATATGCTCAAGAAGTTTGGCTTGGAGAATGTGAAGCCTCAAGCCACTCCAATGAGCTCATCAATTAAGCTTGACAAAGATGAAGGAGGTAAGTGTGTTGATTCTAAGCTTTATCGTTCAATGATTGGATCTTTGCTTTACCTTACCGCAAGTAGACTCGATATCATGTTTAGTGTTTGCTTGTGTGCTAGGTTTCAAGCTAGCCCTAGAGAATCACACCTTGTAGCCATTAAGAGAATCTTTAGATACCTTAGAGACACACCTTGTTTAGGACTTTGGTATCCTAGAGACTCTTCCTTTAGCTTACATGCGTATTCTGATGCGGATTATACGGGTTGTAAGATAGATAGAAAAAGTACCTCCGGCACTTGCCAATTCCTTGGTAGTATGCTCATATATTGGTTCTCTAAGAAACAAAATAGTGTAGCCTTATCTACCACCAAAGCGGAATATATATCGGCCAGAAGTTGTTGTGCTCAAGTCATTTGGATGAAGCAACAACTTCTAGACTATGGAATTGATGTAGGTACCATACCCCTTAAATGTGACAACACTAGTGTCATATGTCTCACTAAGAATCCCATCAAACATTTTAGAACCAAGCACATAGAGATATGACACCATTTCATTAGGGACCATGTCCTCAAAAAGGATGTTGTTCTAGAATATATTGATACCTCAAACCAACTAGCAGATATCTTTACAAAGCCATTAGACAAAGAGCGTTTTGGACTCTTAGGAGAGAGTTAGGTCTAACTAGCCTATCTTGACCTTTTAGAGCTCTTAAGTTTAAAAAAACTACTTTTTTTAATGACAATTTTGTTTATACAATTTTGCCTCTTGATGCATCTATGCTTGTTGCTAGGGGGAGTATGTATCTATTTTAGTCTATAAATGTTGCTCATTCATCATACACATGCATTTAGAGTCGTTTAAAATCTAATTTTTGAACTCAAGTCAGCTAAAAAATGCATTTATGGTAAAAGGGTATCGATACGGGTCACCATGTATAGATATGGTTTGCTTAATGGGAGTCGATACAGTTAAAACTATATCGATACGGTCACGCGTATCGATACGGAATGAATACCGTATTGATACGGTGGATTGATACACCACGTCAACGTATTGATACAATATGTCTCTAGGTTTTAAATTGGCATTAAATGAGGTGTTTCATTTTAATTAAAACACAATTCCCTTTTTCTCTCAAACCCTAGCCGATTTTAGGCTATAAAACCCCCTCAAACCCTTTGATTTTGCACACCGAACCTAAAATTCTTTGAGGGTTTTTCATCAACACATCAAAGCTAAGCTTTGCTATCAAATTGGTGCATTCATCATCCTTCATTCATCCACATCCATTACTCAAGGTATAAAAACCATTTTCTTTCTTTTTAATTTTCGTTTAGTTTTTGTTATTGTTTTCAACTAATTTTTGTATACTTAGTATTATTATAGTATGAGTTTTGAAGTTTTTGCAAAAATTCTTTAAAATCTAAAAATTTTGTTTCGAATATATAAATATATAGTATATTTTAGTATACTGTTTTTCAAGACTATTTTTTTTACCAAAATTCATATTTATACTTGTATATGATTTTTAACATATAAAATATAGTATTTTTCTCAATACCTTGAATTATTGGAATGACGTTTGGATCGAATGTGATGATAATTGCATACATTGTTTTTCGAATGGTTTTGATGTTTTACAGGATATTATGGCACCGAAAAAGAGACAAAAGAAAGATTTGGCTTCTAGTTCATCCAATATCAATTTGGATAATGAGGGTATTACTAAACTGAAACTTGGTTTTATTCTTCAAAAGAGTTTTCTAACCACCCTCGGCTATGGCCCATTATAAACAATTCCAAGCTTTTCCAATCCGGGATGAACGAGTTGCTTCAATCCCTTTTCTAAGCTCTGAATGGTTTAATTTCAAATATCTTGTGCCGTTACAACAATGGAAGCTTTTACCTTTTCTAAGTGTTCCCCCAATTATGTACTTAAATATTGTTTTGACTTTCTTTGCTAATGCTCGATGTATCCATGACCAAGCTAGAGAGAGTTATTGCCATTGACTCCTATCTTATGGGCAAAAAGCTTCGAATTGATCAAACCGTTTTAGCAATGTTTTTGGGTTTGTAAACTTGGGAATTGATGATGAACACTCCTTGGGGCATTCTCAACTCGGCTCTGTCACCGTCCTTGATGCTCATGACCGTATCTTCCAACTCATCATCTCTTGGTGATTCGTCCTTTCGGTGGGAAATTCTCTACCATTCGCCACGTTGATGCGTTTTGGCTTCGTTGTTTCCGAGAGGGTAAGCGCCTAAATCTTTGCCAAATTATGTTTTCCGACTTGGTTTATCTTGTCTAACACCGTCACACCGATCAAGTCAAGTTCGTTTTCTATGGCACAATTTTGAGCTTTTTGTTCCATTCCCTGGAGATCGATTGTCCCATGATGTCACCGAGCCTCTAGGCAAGCCTATTGACGAACACTCACTTACTCGTGCTCACTTTGAGTACATTGATCATGAGTGGGTTTGTGTTGCTCGCCCTTCTCCTCAAGAAGATTAACCTCCTCCGGTCGCTCCTCAAGGTCTACAAGTCCAACAAGCTCAAATTTCCATGGATAGACTCATGGCGTACCTCAATGAGTAATTCACCTCCTTAGGGAATTACATGGATGCCGGATTTGCGGCCATTGATACTCATTTCACAACTTTGGAGGATTGAGTCAAGGCAATTGAGCAAAACTCGTATCGATATGATCATAGAGTATCAATAAGCCCCTGTTTTTACACTATACTCGTACCGATACGCCCCTCTTAAATATGCACAACGGCTCTTTCTATTTTGAGATAGGTATCGATACGGTTGTTCGAGTTCGGATATGGTAGGTTGCATAAGTGCATTTATTGCGGGAAAAATGAAGCCCAATGGCTCAATTGATGATCTCAACCACCAGAACGACTAGAAATTAATACAAGGGTATATAAACAAGCCTCAAGAGCTATAGCAACAACTATAGAAAAAACTTGCAACAATCCAAGCACATGTCCAAACCCTAGAGCTCTTATAGTCAAATCCTTATACCCCACTTGTTTAATTCTCAATTGTATTATCTTATTTCAAGTTTGGGAGTCTTTAAGTGTAATTAGGCAATCTATCAACTTAGTGAGAGGCATTATTCAGATTGTCAAGCTTCTTTGTCTTTGAGAGAGTCTTGGTTAATCTTTGGGAAGAAAGATTAACCGATTTGTAAGGTTTTGTAATATCCCAAATTTCGGTTCATAAGTGTGACATTAGAGCCTTGGTTGATTTCATTAGTGATTAAATTGAAGTTGAATTTTTAACCACCATTAGGACCTAAAACTACGAACTTGTGATTTGACTGGATAGTTTTAAATGGCCAAACCAAAGGGTTAAGCAAATGTAATACCTGTATTTTGTCTAGGTATACATATATATATATATATACACACACTATATTTTCACTATAAATAAAACCAAAAAATATATAAATAAATAGAAAAGAAATAAGACCAATAAATAGATATAAAATAGTCCACATATAGTCTATAAATGTCCATTATATACTCAAAGCCCAAATAAAATACAAAAAGCCCAAGAAAATACAAAATTTGATCCAAACCCGTTTTCCCGCTCAATTTTACCCAAACAAACACAAATTTACCCAAGAAACACAAATTCCCACCCAAACAAGTCCACATGGCAACTCCCTATTGGCCCGATCATGATTCACGCGGATTGAGCCTTGTTCTCTTGATCTGGATTCAGTTAGCATGCGCTGACGTTACCATGACGTCAACACTAGTCAAACCTATATAAAGAGGAAGAGAGAGAAATGTCAGACAATTAATCTCAACCATAATTACTTACCATAAAATACTAAAAAAATAATAAATATAGATAAAAACAAAGAGAGAGAAAAAGGTAAAGAGGGAATTTAACCGCCCTTTTCCAAGAATCAAAATGCCGCCTGAAAGGCTGGATGGGTTGCAGGGAAGCTGCGCGGTCGCCGTGAAGTTGAATTGACACCGGAAAACTTGAGTTTTTGCCGTGAAATCAAGTTAGATCGTCGCCGCCAAACCGAACTGTCACCGTGAAAACTGAATTACCGAGTCGAATCATTACTAGACTCTGATTTCCACTTCCGACGAGTGAAGGGAAATCGAGTCGGTCGCAAAAATTTGACGGCCGCCATTACCGAGATTGTCAAAAGCTCACCATTCCACAAAGAGTCATCGCAAACTGTCGTTCGAAGCCGAGATATTACCGTTGGAGAGCTAAACCGTCGCGAAGTTGCCATCGAAACAAAGCGGTTACCAAAATATGAAACAACGCCAAAAAGTTCGGACCGTCAACGGAAATAGCGATTGGGAAGCCGTCGACACCGGAGAAAAGGTAATTTATCCTCGGCTTTTAGATTCCTGCAAAATAAACGTGAATTAGGTTAGAAAATAAAAACAAAAAATAAGTGAAATATTTTAGTGAAATATTTAATATGTCATTTTAACTTAGAAAATAGTATTCACACAGCTAGTTTAATTAAATTGGAATTAAGTATACATAATTAGAATCACAAATAATTAGGAATATTATTGATTTAGGGCTTAATATGGGTAGTGCCCAATTATTTGGGTTTTATCTCATAAACCCTAAAACTTGATAATATTCATAGAATTTTAATTAATTAATTAGTGGAGCCCTAATTAGGTTTTACTTAAAATGAACAACAACATAATTGGTCATGCATTAAACCTTTTGTGTTGAGATACATTTTGAATATAAATTGAAGTGTCTTAAAGTATTTAGACGTTTCAATATTTATATTCGTCCAAAATGTATTTTATTACAAAAGGATATCCCCATTCGAAGTGGAATCTGTTTAACAATTAAAGATATAATTAAATTTAGATTAATGTTCAAAAATGCCACATGGAATTAATGAGGTGCCGATAACGGGCGTTTGTACGGGTACTAAAAGAATTTCTGGTATGCGTTTTTATGGTGTCCGGTCTACTAAAGTGACCGGTGGCGACTACAAAACGATTTTTAAGAAAATAAAGGAAATTTGATTAAGAATGGAAAAACCCCTAATTTCAAGATCAAATTAAATGGAAAACCCCAATTTTTAAAACCCTAATCGTCAGGTTATTTTTCCACATGCGGGTCTCAAAAATGGTCGCGACAACAAATAAATAGTATCCATGCTAAACTTTAAATATTAGAAGGACTTGTCCAAGTGTCAATTGTTGAATTAATTAGGTGGAAAGAGAGGGGGAGATATACGGAATGAAGAAAAGTAACACAGTCATCATCTTCTCCATTGTGTTTGCCGAATTGCTTGAGAGAGAAAGGAGTGAGAATTGCATGAAACTCTTGCCGAATTGTTGAATTTGTTTGAATAACCACTCAAGGAAGGTATGATATCCTTTCTTTTTCATGTTTGCACGATCCATTGATTGAGGAAATTCATGAGTCTTTGTTTGAATTGGTTCAATGTATATGTATGATCTTTGGTAGTGAGTTTGAGCTTAATTGCTAGAATGGATTGTATGAAACGTACCAATTAAAAAAAATAAGAAATGTGGTTTTTGAAATATGCTTAGATAACTAGTAATTGTTTGAGCTGCTAAAATATGGTTAATGTATGGATCGCTTCCTTCTTTAAATCAAATGAAGTTAAACATAGATAAATTCCTTCAATGCTATGTAAATTGTTTTGTTATGAGTCAAATAAAGTTAAAATTTGGTTATGTATTGGATGAAAGAGTCGGATGAATGTTATTGAAAGATTATATCTAGCCAAATAAAAATTGGGTTGTTTTGATAACTTGAGGCAGTAAAGTAATTAGATTTTAATGAAAACAGTTTTGAATGTGAATTGGAGAACTAGGGACTACCTTGTTGTCAAGAGCAGTTAGAGGGGTTGTTCTATTTATATTAAGGTATTTAAGGGACTACTTGTACATGGTTATGGGACTGTTTGCTTAATTATTGTGTTGTTAAGTCTTAAATTGTGTGAACAAGAAAAAATGGCAGTTTCGGGGTGAAATCTACCCTGTTTTCTAATAATGAATCGAACCGCACTTTGCGGTTTTCTAATAATAAAACCGAAACCGCATAGTTTAAAAATCGAAATATTTAAAACCGTATTTTTCGGTTCGGTTCGGTTTAAAAATTCAGTTTTTGCCATGTTGAAATATTCTTGAAAATGTTTGAAAGAAAAACATGAGCTGCTTATTTTTCCATGCAAATTTCACTTTCTTTCATGATATTAGAATTCAAAACATAAGCAGGCTTCAAACTACCATTACCATAATATTTTAAATTAAGATATTAAATTAACAGATAATTAAAATAAGTTAAAAGAAAACGATAATAAACATCATATATAAATTCAATTGTTCAAGTTTTCAAATATCATAATATTAAAATTGATCAAAACATAGTATTAAAACTGATCATAACATATTTAATTCATGGTTTCTCAAAATTCTTCTATATTTCAGCTCTCGAGCTTAATCCATCTATATTTGGAGACAAGCAAAAAGTCTTTCTAAAGCAAAAGCTCCTTCCTAGACAAAGCAATAATCACAAACCATCCTGAGTTTATACTCTACAAAAAAAAACAAAAGTAAACAACTTTAATTTAAAATAAGAGGAAAATTAAAACCTATAAATTAAAATAAGAGCAATATAATCTTTTAATAATTAAAAGGCTTTTCATATCATTCTCGATACATGTATAAATATTCTAATGGTTGCTATAAAATTTCAATCTAAAAGTTAACTTGTGTATATGTATTAATACAAACACCCATACAAATTGCTTTGCACGTGAAAGATACACAGCACATGAAATTAACATCAAAATAAAATTAACATTCAATCCATTATCTTGCAATAAACTAAATTGCAATGACAATCATTTTATAGCAATGAAAATAATAATAAATATATAGCAATGAGAACAATAAAAATATATACATGTATAAAGATAATTATTAATTTCTTAATTACTTTGTACAAGTTTCATCTTCAATCAATCATCAATAGTCATCGTTGTTTCATTTAGCCTCAAATCTTCAAAACTTATTTTTCAATCATAAAATGTTTACAAGTGAGAATACATACATAAGTAAAAAATATATATTTAAAACTATTTATATAATTACCACTTACCACTCTCAATGTCTTCTATTTCTTCAATTTCTTCCTCTTTTTAGATCGGTACAGGTGAAGATCGCAGCCAATTTTGAGCACAAATGAGACATTCAACAATTTTTGGAGTTAAAAAACTTCGAAAAGGGTCAAGAACGCGACCTCCGGTGTTGAAAGTAGATTCTGAAGCCACTGTAGACATGGGAATGGCCAAAATATCTCGAGCCAATAAAAAAATTATAGGATAAGTTTTACTTTAGTTCTTCCACCAAGCAAGCACATGAAATTTGTCAACATTGAGTTCTACTTTGTCCTCCAAATACTTCTCAAGTTCAGTTTTACCTTCATTAAACACACTTTCAGCCCTCTTTCTTTTGTACTTGGACTTGGAGTAAGCAAAAAAATCAAGCTCATCACTCTCAACCTTAAGAAGATTAGACTGAAAACTAACATTCGATTCATCTTTAGATATACCACTCAACAAACTATAATGATCAAACAATTCATTTAAAGTTTGTTTTACAAGTACACTCAACTCATCAGATTTCTTCTCATCATAAACCTCCTCAATGACAAAGATCACATAATTCATCTTATGTCTAGATCTAAAATCATAGAAATGAATAAGAGTAGATTAAGATTCTTCACATTTCCTCAATATTTGTGGTATTTTTTCCTCATATTTGCAGCCATAAATTTTATAGTTGAGTTTGGATCATTTAGCTCGTCATTAATCATTATTCCAATGTCAAACACAACATGAAAATAATAGTTGCTAGTGACATATGAAGAACCAAATAATTTCAAAGTAGCATCATAAAAGGCTCTTTAAAATGGTAATAAAGCACGTGCATGCTCCCAATCTAAGTCACTAGGCAAACCTTTCATTTTTGCACTTCGAAGCTCATCTCTGTGCTTAAAATCTTGCTCTCCCAATCTATCAAAAGTTGGTTCAAACTTCAAGGCAACATCTAACATTAGAAAAGTTGATTTCCATCTAGTTTCAACATCCAAGCAAACTAAACCCTTGCTCTCAATTTTTTCTTGCTCAACACACAATTTAAACCTTTGCATCCTAGCCGGAGATGACCTAACATATCTAACAGCCGAACGGATTCTAAAAATTGAATCATCCAAATCTTTCAAACCTTCTTTAACAATTAGATTTAAGATGTGTGCACAACACCTCATGTGAAGGTAGTCACTCCCTTGAATGCTTTGTTTTCAATTGTTAAGTCTTTTCTTCATGTACTTAATTGCAATGTCATTTGAACTAGCATTATCTACTGTGATTGTGATCACCTTATCTATTCCCCACTCAAGTAAGTATTTTTTAATGTATTTTTCCATCACATCACCCGATGACCATGAATAGGAGTAAAACCCAAAATTCGCTTATGCAATTTCCATTCACTATCAATAAAATGAACCGTAAGACATAAATAACTAAGATTTTGTCTAGAAGTCCAAATATCAGTAGTGAGACAAACCCTTTGCTTGAAATCTTGAAAATACTTGAAAATTTTCTTTTTTTCTTCTAAGTAAATTTCCATGCAATCCTTTGCTACAGTGAATCTAGAGGGAACTTGAAATCTAGGTCGCATCATATTGCAAAAATCTCGAAACCCCTCATGCTCAGCAATCCTAAAGGGCAATTCATCCATGATAACCATATTAGCACAATATTTTCTACACAATGCTTGATCAAATTTCCAAATAACTGAACCTGAATTTTTCTGTCCATCCTCTTCTGATTTGAAACATAAATTCTGTTGTGTTTCATCTACCTTATTAAATAGATACTTAGGGAAACGTTGCAAGTGATTATGCATTACACTAATTCCACTTCTAATTGGACATTTAGGATTTTTTCCACAATAATTACAGCAACAATATGGTACATCTCCAACTACACAAAGCAATTTAGTAAAATGGTCCCAAACTACGAAAGTTGTGTACCTAATTTACCTCCTGATTTTTTGGAGGTAGCTGAAGATTCGATGAGATACTTGAAGGAGCTCCATGCTATAAACCAGAGTTGACAGCATCACTTGAATCCTTTAGAAGATCATGTGGAGTCCTGATCTCATGCCCAAGCTTAGAAGCATCTTTAGGTTTCATTTTCTGGAAAAAAAATAACATTTAAAATAAAAACTATAGTTTGAAAATATTTTAAACACTGAAAAAAAGACTAATGAACTAACATTTAAAAGTTTAGCCTCAAGTGTTAAAAGATTTGGTCAATACATAAGATAACTAAATCATGAACATAATAAATAAAGTGAACTAATTAATCTCTAACATAAAAAAAGGAATAAAGCATATCTAAGGAAAATATATCATATATTCATATAAGTGTAAATTTCAATAAGATGATTATACAAGCAAAATCCTTCGGTAGAATATAGTCATCACTTTTTTTATTGATTTTATAGTCATAATGCACTGGATTGTAATGTGAAATGTCATTTTTCCAGAATTCGATGGTTTAAGTAATAAAAGCTTGATAATATAAAAATTTTAAAATTCATACTAGAAAGGAAAAGAAATATAAATAATTTATAAATAAAAAATAAGAAAGGAGAAATCATAACACCAACTAGTTGTAATATATAAAGACAAAAATAATGGTCGAAAGAGTACGAAGCCAAAATTAACGATGGAATTAATTGTTAAAAAGGTAAAATTTCTTAGGGGAAATAGTTAAAAAAGGAACAAATTTTGAGGAAAAATTCATGTTCAAGGTTGAAGAGTCAGCAAGAAATTATTTTATACTAACTGAAATAAATTTCAATAAAGAATAAAGTAAAAAGATTCGGTACTTACTGGTGGCTACTACAACAAGTAAAAGTAAGGCCTTGAATGAGAAGATGAGACGAGGGCAAAAGGGCAAAAGGGCAAAAATGAAGGTAAAAAATCAGAAAAGAGCAGGTAAACAATGGCGATAGATCAAGAACAAGAAGATTAAGGGTTGAGGTGGTTTTTTTTGTCGGTGGAGGAATAGTAAAAATTAAAAGTTTAAAAACGGCTAAAACAAAAAGTGATGAAAATTGAAAGTTGTCTTTTACTTTTACTTTTAGGGTTTTCACTTTTTAGTTTTATATTTAACTATTTACTTTTTTTCTTATAATATAAATGGATCAAATGGGCTTTAAAGTTTAAAAAGGCTTTAAATTTGAATTAATTTTTTTTATTCGGTTTGATTTAGAACAAATGGGTTTTATGTGGAAAACCGAATTCGAACTGAATTATGAGAACTGAATGTTCAAACCAACTTGAAAACCGAACCGCATAATACCAAACCGAACCGAATCGAACGATATAGTTCGGTTCGTGTCGATTTTTTGGTTTTTTCGGTTTCGTTGCTCAACCCTAGCAAAATGTACAAAAATTGTTTGAACGGTAATAAGATTTTGGAGGAGTATCATGGTTGTTTTAGTACTATAAAACTTGCTTAATCATGTATTTAAGAAATCAATTGAATGGGACTGATTTGTTTATATAAGAAGCATGTGGATTTTTTTTTATTGCTTGAATGGCTACAAACTGTTTAAAATGTGTATATAAATTACTAAATCATTGTGTATGCATGTGCTTAGTAGGATGGTTTTAAATTGTTTTGAAATGGATGCTTGAATGTATTGGATAGTTGCTTATTTCTTATTCCATTATTGAATGAATCATAGAAGAAGGAGTAGACCTTGTTGAAGAAGAAAGAGTTGGTCAAGCTAGTGGGAAAACAGGGATTCAGATCCAAGATCAAAAGTAGCTTGGAGGACTTGTGAGTGTAGTTAAATAGAGGGTTAGGACTTAGGTCCTAACCAAAATATACATGTTTTATGATTGCTTGTTTTGTTATTATGTTATGATATTAGAATTGACTAAGCATGATATGGAAAAATAAGGGAAGAATGTTTTAAGGTTAAAAGCATGAAATTTAACACTAGTAAGAACTTGGTACAATAAATGAAATGAACTCTTCTAGCTTTAGTGACAATCGAATGCTTGCTTGTGTATCTAGAATGTTTTGAATGCTTATATGTACCAATGTGATGATAATGATGCATGTAAATGTGATATGGAGACTTGAATTGAGATATTGCTAAATGCTTAAGCGTAGTGTATGTTAAATTTTAGTATGAATAACATGAGAAATTCATGACTTGTTGAGCTAAGGCTCAATTAGCCTAAGGGCTTAATATGATCTTGCTATACATCACATGAATGTGATCCCTTAAATAAGCTATTGTCTTGACTTGAACATGAAATGCTTGAACATTTGATAAGTAACTTAACAAGCCTTGGTTATTAGTTGGTCATAGGTATAGTGGCATGCCATAGAGTCTAGAGCTCTCTTGTGTTTGGGTGGACTACGGTCCAGGGCCAAGGTTCTTATGTGGTGATAGTAGGAGGGATGTGTGATATGGTCTTTGGTGACAGTTGGAAGGAAATGACCAATGTCTTGTTTCTGGCGACAGTTGGGTGGTAACTAGTTACCTAGATAAACTATACACCAAGGTTGAACTAAAAGATTAATAAATAAGAATTATATCATGAAGTTTACTTGTTACTTTTAATGTATACTTAATTTGGAGAATGTTCATACTTGAATTGATATGTAAAAGTACTACTTGCAAATGTTACTTGAAAGACAAGCTTGATATGAATCATGTTTATACTGACTTGAGAATTATGAAATTGGATTGTACATGATACTTAATTGAATTGAGGTGTGTTTAAGCTTGAATAGAGATCCATATTAATAGCTTCTCAATGCTATTTCAATGTTATAAAGAATTGAGACATGATTAAACTTGTGTGAAACTAGATTTCTTGCTTATTTACTTGTGTGTTATAAAGTACATGTTGTCCATGGTGATAGAAATAAATCATTATATGTTTATATACTTGAATAGATCCCTTGAATACTACACTTATCTATGAAATCAAAAGCTACAAACATTGACCAGATTTACTTGATTAAATGATACTTGTTTTAATAAATGGTTAGAACTAGGAGCTACCTCATTAAGTACATCTTGTACTTATCACTCTTGTTTCCATTCTTCCCAACCTACAAGTTAAAGTGATCTCAAAGCCAATTCTTTAAGCTTGAAGCAAGACACAAGCAAAGCTAGAGTATGAACCCATACTTATTTTGTTATGCTCCTAGTTGGTGGCACCTAGACATGTGTATAGATGATGCTAGATCATGCATTTTGTTCTTTGGAAAGTTTGTATATACTCAACCCTGATGTTTAATGCTGGTAATTACATGGCTATTTTTTTTGAAAGATGGATTTAATTTTATTAATAAAGCTTCAAACAAGCTTAACCTAAGTTGTGTGCCTCATTAAAAACCTCTCTAAACCTAAATAGAGGAAAAGAGTACAACACAACTAAGAATGAGATACAAAACAAACAACCATTCACACCAAAAAAACCTCACCCGCAACGCCCATATCCTAACATCTCAACACCCCTTCTACAACTATACTACAAATTACTCCCAATTCTCTTCAGTACAACAAATTTAAACAACATCCTATCAATTCCAGCAACAATAATTAAAGCATACAAAGTCAAGCAAAACACCCACATTTTTCACAATTTATCACCTAACAAATGCAATGAAACTAGAGCTAACAAGATAATAAGTCATGTAACTACGGTTCCTTGAAACAAATGCAAATTGCACCATACCAATAGCCGGTTCAATCGAACAGTTTCAACAAAATTTCTCACCAACGTCATTGACAAATTAGAGCATTACCATTCCATTTGGCTTCCACTAGAAAACTTGCCTTCACAACCCATTTGGCTTTCACGAACCGGTCCAAAGTAGTTTTTAATGTTGTAGCTTCTCCCTCGCCTTCTCATCCTTCTTACAAATCTTACACTTGTATTTTCGTGGCTCGATCACGCCTTTTTCTTTCACCAACCGAAAGTACATCATCTTGAAGAATCGACAAGGACCTATATTTTTTCTTTCTTAAGGAACGGCTAATCTCTCTCTCAGCCTTGGACGTGTCTGCAAAGAGGGGACCGCCAGCTTCATCTTGACTCAAAAAGAAATTACCAATAGGCTCTACACTTTCCAAATAATTTATTAAATTAGCCTCACACTCAACTTGCTCTTCATACAACTCACCAGCCTTGTCTATATGCCCCGCCACTTGAGAAGTGCTTTGGTTTACCCCTAAGTGGACCCCATATAACTCTTTATTAATTTCTATGTGCGTAGTAGGAGCACTGTCAACAGAATTTGAATTTAAAATTACTTTCCCAGAGTCTTTTTCAGCTAAGTTATTTGCATCTTCAAGAATCGGCTCCTCGGGAAAGCAACGCTTTGAATGCTCCAAGAAAGCCAATGACTTAACCTTACCAAAGAGAATTCGAGAAGTCTCTTCCACTCCTTTGAGGCTTGACTCCGACGAAGAGGGATGAACTTTCACCTGGTTTAAGAATTTATCTCCATTGATATAGCTATGATTTTCAACTAAAGCATTCACATTATGATCAAGCGGAAGATGGCCAATATCATCACCTTCTTAAAATAAAGACTCCTCCCAATATGAACATGGACTAAAAGAAGGTTCAAACTCAGAAACACACACCTTAAACAATTTATTACCCACTTTAAGATCAAAGGATTCATCCACTCTAGAAGTACAAGTGGTAATAATTTGAAAACGAGCTCTATCAAAAGAACTTGGATTCAAAGTCTTCTCATCAATTGATATTAAGTCTCCCCATTTTTCGGCAATGCTTCGGAATGTCTTTGGACACCATGCGATTGCAGGAACCCCAAAGCAAGATAACCAGGCTTGTCGGCTGCTGCACTCAATATATTCCGACCACACTTCTACCTTTTCAAACCATTTCTCCAAAATTAATTTCTGCTCAGAATAGACTTTCTTCAAGCTCTCTTCATCCTCAAAAATGATTAAAACTATTGATCCGCTAAGACTCATAATCGTCGACCCCCTCAAACCATCGTTATGTAAATTTTTTGCAAGCTCTTTGGTCGACATAAATTTCTTGCACCAACCAACTAAGCTATCCCTTAGGACCAAGGATTTTTCATTATCAATAAAGCCTTCAATAGGAACCGCCTCTTTGTCCCCAAATATGGTCTTCAACAACTGTCCATTACAAGGTTTCTTCCTCCAAAAAGAGCGTCGCGGCTGGAACCTCGCAATGAAAACTCGTAGTTTATTTCCTTGGATTCTAAAACCGTCAAGACTGTAAATAGCTTTGTGAGCATCCTCTTTCCGGGAAAAACGTACAAATCCGAATCTGCTTCCCCCAATGCTTCTCTTTTTTGGAATGAACGAATCTAAAACCACTCCATAATTGTCAAAGATTAACCATACACCTTTGTAATGTAGATTCTCCGGCAGATTGAAGACGATTAGTGTGGTGCAGTTTTACCCAAAGTTCCTGTTCACCTGAGACGCCTAAAATTCTCTCATATTTTTTGTTCTGGTAATTACATGGCTATTAAGACCTTTATTTATACACATGTCTAAGTTAGATGGGCATTATTAGGACAAGGATCCGCCAAGTTTGTCAATGGAGAAGTTTGGTGAAGATAGAGGAGCTATCGGCTACGGGAAGATCAATTTACAGATCCGCCAATTTTTGAGTTGGACCTTTTTTTATTTAAAAAACATAAGTTAGATATGTAAGTTGGATCTGCCAAGTTTGTAAATAGACCTTTATTTATTTGAATTTAGTTTGAAAGTGATTAATCAAATTGGTAACCTATAATGAATAGAAAGCATGTTTATGCTTGTATGATCGAATTTGAATGTTTATATTCCTTGTTAGTTCCTCAACTCATCTAATAGAGATAAGTTCGAAAAGTTTTAAATGGTTCATGTTTTCTCGTGTGTTCGTAACACTCCCTAGCCGGTTTACTCCTAAATCGGGTGGGTGTTACATTTATTGGTATCAGTGTTTAGGTTTAGTCAGTTCTAGGACTAAATCGGACTATCATGCATCATATAGGGATAATTGTGCCACCTAGGAGACAATTGTGAAGTATAGGCTTGTGGTCATTGCTTAACTGATTCTTTCTTGTTGTATCTAAACGTAGAATGTCTGGAACAAGACTTGCTCAGGATGATGAAAGTCCTGAATGCTCCTTGAATAAAGAAGTTAGTGTGAGGATGGAGCAAAATCCTCAAAAACAATATGAACCTCAAGAACAAACTGAACCTCGGTAGAAAGCCCCTGCTATCCATCCTGTATAAAAAGAATGCCTCCTTAGCATGAAGGAGATGTTCGATCACTTAGTAACAACTCTGAAACGGGATCATCTCGTTGCACCTCTTGCTGTTGTGCCAAACAGAGCTCCAATCGACAAATTGGCTCAACACTGGGCTTATACATTCACCGAGTCAGATAAGGCCAACCCTGAAGTAGCTGAGTATTAGCTAGAGGCTACTACTTGAATCTTTATCAAGCAACTACCTTTTTCTGATGAACATAAACTCGAATATGCCATAGCCCTATTGGCAGACGAAGTGTTGAGTTAGTGGGAAACCACAACCCTAACTACTACTCCTAACACTTTTACATGGAAATTATTTCTCAAGGAATTCAAGAAGAAGTATATTGGTGAACAATACTTAGTCGAGTGTTGGAAACGTTTCTTGTAACTGAAGCAAGGTGGCAGACCTATCGCGCAATACGTCACAAACTTCTACAAGTATTGCAAATACGGTTCATAATATATCAAAACTGATGCAGACAAGTGCAAAATGTTCATAGATGGCCTAAATGATGAATTAAGTCCCATATATACTGCTCTAGGGATTACAGATTTCCAAAATCTGGTTAATCGATCCATTGCAACTGAAGCAAAGGTGAAGGCCACAAAGAAGCGTAAGGGTGGTAGTACCCGGAATGATATACAATAATGAAGACAAGCGTCATTGGCAGTCTAAGAAGCGTAAGTATCATAGAGAGAATTCCTCGACCTCTACTCATATTCAGAAGAGTAAAATCATATTGAGACCTCAATATATGTCTAGGCCTTTGGCCCCGGTCATCTATGTTAATAGTACGGGGAATTTTGGTAAAGTTGTTCGAATCCCTACTTGCAAGTTCTGCCAAAAGCACCTCCCGGGCCAATGTAGAACTCAATCGAACCTATGTTACATGTGTGGAGGTTTGGATCACTATATAAAGGATTGTTCTCATAATCCTAACAAGCTCCCGAGCCGAACTCCCGTAGATGCTAGCTTTGCACCGTCATTTCAAAACAGAGGTCCTATACAAGCTCAATCTGGAATCAAGGGAAGAACAGAGGTCAGAACTCGATATATAGTCATCAAGAATCTCGGGCCCCTGCTAGAATCTACAATATTCGGGGAAAAGAAGATGAAGAGTCACATGATGTCATAACAAGTAACATTGAGTTAAATACAATTCTTGTTTATGCTTTAATCGATTCGGGATCTACTCACTCTTTTATTTGTTCATCCTTGATTGTGAAATTGAATTTGAAACCTGAAATCATTAAACAAGGGGTAGTAGTTTTGGGATTAGACTTGTTAGGGAAACACCAAGCCTGGGTAGATTTCCAAAATTAGAGACTTTATCTCTGAGGTTTAGGAAAGGAATCCATCCTCCTTATTGATAAGTAACCTACCTCGATCTTTGTTGCCATGATTAAGCAAGATGAACTTGATTTTGGCATACCAAACGTTCCAATTGTATATGAATTTCTTGATGTTTTTCCCGAGGAACTCCTTGGTCTCCCTCCAACTAGAGAAGTAGAGTTCGGGATTGAAGTCCAGCTTGGAACAAATCCAGTGTCCATTACACCTTATCGAATGGCACCAGTTGAGTTGAAGAAACTCAAGAATCAACTCCAAGAATTACAAGACAAAGGTTTCATTAGGCCTAGTTCGTCTCCCTAGGGTGCTCCAGTCTTGTTTGTGAAGAAGAAAGACGAGACTATGAGACTCTGTATTGACTATAGACAATTGAACAAACTCACCATCAAGAATAAATATCATCTGCCAAGGATTGAAGATCTTTTCGATCAACTCAAGGATGTTGCAATGTTTTCAAAGATCGATATCCGATCGAGTTACTACCAAATGAGGGTGAAAGAAGAAGATGTACCCAAGACAGCCTTTCAAACTTGTTATGGTCATTATGAATTCCATGTAATTCCATTCGGGTTAACAAATGCCTCGGCTGCATTCATGGAACTCATGAATCGTGTAATCAAGCCCTACCTCGATAAATTCGTGATCGTTTTTATTGATGATATATTAGTGTATTCTCAGAACAAGGAGGAACACTCTGCACACCTCTGAATTGTATTGCAAACCCTCCGAGAGTGTCAATTATTTGCAAAGTTTTTCAAATACGAGTTTTGGCTATCAGAAGTTTCGTTTCTCGAACATGACATCTCAGCAGAAGGGATCAAAGTAGATCCAAAGAAGATTCAATCTATCCTAGATTGGAGATCTCTGAGAAATGTGGGTGAGGTTAGAAGCTTTCTCGGTTTATCCAAGTATTATCGGTGATTTGTCAAGGGATTCTCTTCCATAGCTGCACCCTTGAATAAGCTACTCCACAAGGATGAACTCTTTGATTGGTTAGAGAAGCAACAAAGAAGCTTCGATCAGCTTAAACAAGCCCTTACTCATGCCCCTATTCTTATCCAACCAGAATCGGGAAAAGAATTCATTGTGTATAGTGATGCATCTCATTTGGGGCTAGGATGTGTCTTAATGCAAGAAGGGAGTGTGATAGCTTACGCCTCACGCCAGCTGAAGCCACATGAGTTAAATTACCCTACACACGATTTTGAATTGGCAGCTATCGTGTTTGCTCTCAAAATATGGAGACATTACTTATATGGAGAGAAATGCTACTTGTACACGGATCATAAAAGTCTCAAGTACCTCCTATCTAAAAAAGATTCGAGTTTAAAGGGAAAAAAGGTGGTTAGAACTACTTAAAGATTATGATTTGGTTATAGACTACCATCTGGGGAAAGCAAATGTG
Organism: Hibiscus tridactylites; assembly: GCA_958450335.1. NCBI lineage: Eukaryota > Viridiplantae > Streptophyta > Magnoliopsida > Malvales > Malvaceae > Hibiscus > Hibiscus tridactylites. The sequence continues at coordinate 44,628,879 of OY288290.1, read as the reverse complement.
GTTGTTGATGCCCTTAGTCACAGACCATACTCGGGTAAATCCTCGATTCTAAACATTAGATGTTATCTTTGAAATAATCCATTCCTAACTCTTATAAGTAACCTTGTGATCTCTTTCGTAGCTACCTTGGCAATCAATGCACATTTCCGTTTACACAAGGGACAAAAATTTCTATCTTGTCAAAGGGATGAGGACATCTATTACAGACTTTGTATTAAAGTGTCTAACTTGTCAAAGGGTCAAAGCCAAGCATAAAGTCCCTATGGGATTGCTTTAACCTATCGAATTGTCTCATTCAAAATGAGACCATATAAATATAGATTTTTCTAGCGGTCTTCCTTCAACCCCCAAGAAATAACGATGTTATGTGGGTGATTGTCGATAGAATCTCAAAGTCTGCACACTTTGAATGAATATGAGCTTGGATATCTTGGTTGAACTATACATTCATGAAGTGATTCGATTGCTCGGGGTACCTACATCTATAATCTCCGGTCGAGACCCCAAATTTGCTTCTCAATTTTCAAATTCCTTGCAAAAGGCTTTAGGGACCAAAGTGCATCTTAGCACAACTTTTCACCCACAAAATGATGGTCAATCAGAAAGAGTGAATCAAGTACTCAAATTTATGTTGCGTGCTTGTGTAATAAACTTCGGAAAGAACTGGAAAAAGTCTCTACCCCTAGTAGAGTTTGCCTACAATAATAGTTGCCAAGGATCTATTCAGGTGGATCTGAATTGGGAGAAAACAAAGTCTTGGGACCACAATTGCTTAGAGAAACTAAAAAACAAGTGCATATCATTCATATCCCATTGAAGGCAGCTTTTGATAGGCAGAAAGCGTATGTAGACTTGAAAAGAAAAGCATTCAACACAATGTAGGAGAAAAAGACTTTTTTAAAGTATCTCATTGGAAGAAAGTCTTCAGATTTGAAAGAAAAGGAAAGCTCAGCCCCCGATTTATCAGACTTTTTGAGATCATTGAAAGGATAGAGTGGCCAATCGTTTGGCTTTCCCTAGTGAATTTGATAAGATTCACAACATGTTTCACGTATCTATGCTTAGAAGATACAGATATGATCCATCCCACTTTTAGAGCCTGAGGAGGTTGAATTGAATCCCGACTTATCATATGAAGAAGAACCAGTTCAGATTTTGGATTATGAAGTTAGAAAGCTCTGAAACAAAACTGTTTCGTTAGTAAAAGTGTTATAGAGAAACCATAAAATGGAAGAAGCAACGTGAGAGTCGGAGGCAATCATGAGGAAGCAATACTCGCACCTATTTAACTCAGGTAAATTCGAGGACAGATTTCTTTTAAGGGGGAGGGAATTGTAATACCCCAAATTTCGGTTCATAAGTGTGACATTAGAACCTTGGTTGATTTCATTAGTGATTAAACTGAAGTTGAATTTTTAACCACCCTTAGGACTGAAAACTAAGAACTTGTGATTTGAGTGATTAGTTTTAAATGGCCAAATCAAAGGTTTAAGCAAATAAATAGTATGCGTGCTAAACTTTAAGAATTAGAAGGACTTGGACAAGTGTCAATTGTTGAATGAATTAGGAGGAAATGGAGGGGGAGATACACGACATGAAGCAAAGTAACACACTCATCATCTTCTCTATTGTGTTTGTCGAATTGCTTGAGAGAGAAAGGAGTGAGAATTGTATGAAACTCTTGCTAGATTAGGCTTAAGTGGGTCGAATGTTTGAATTTGTTTGAATAACCACTCAAGAAAGGTATGATATCATTTTTATCATGTTTGAACGATCCATTGATTGAGGATTTTCATGAGTCATTGTTTGAATTGGTTTAATGTATATGTATGATCTTTGGTAGTGAGTTTGAGCTTGATTGTTAGAGTGGATTTTATGAAACAATACTAATTAAACAATAAGAAATGTGGTTTTTGAAATATGATTAGATAAGTAGTAATTATTTGAGTTGCTAAAATATGGTTCATGTATGGATCGATTCCTTCTTGAAATCAAATGAAGTTAAACATATAGAATTTCCTTCAATGCTATGTAAATTGCTTTGTTATGAGTCGAATAAAGTTAAAGTTTAGTTATGTATTGCATGAAAGAGTCGGATGAATGTAATTGAAATATTATATTTAGGCAAATAAAAATTGGGCTGTTTTGATAACTTGAGGCAGTGAAGTAATTAGATTTTAATGAAAATAGTTTCGAATGTGAATTGAAGAACTAGGGATTGCCTTGTTGTTAGGAGCAGTTAGAGGGGTTGTTCTATTTATATTAAGGTATTTAGGGGACTTCTTGTATAAGGTTATGGGATTGTTTGCTTAATTATTGTGTTGTTAAGTCTTAAATTGTGTGAACAAGGAAAAAAGACAGTTTCAATGGTGAAATCTTCCCTGTTTCGAAAGTGCAAAATGAACAAAATTGTTTGAACATTTATAAGAGTTTGGAGGAGTATTCAGGGCTGTTTTAATACTATAAAACTTCATTAATCATGTATTTAAGAAATCTATGGAATGGGACTAATTTGTTTATATAAGAATTATGTGAACTATTTTGATTGCTTGAAAGGCTACAAACTGTTTAAAATGTGTATACAAATTGTTAGATCATTATGTGTGTATGTGCTTAGTAGAATGGTTTTGAATTGTTTTGAAATGGATGCTTGAATGTATTGGATAGTTGCTTATTTTTTATTCCATTGTAATGAATGAATCATAGAACAAGGAGTGGACCTTGTTGAAGAAGAAAGAGTTGGTCAAGCCAGTGGCAAACAAAAAATTATTCGGATCCAAGATCAAAAGTAGCTTGGAGGACTTGTGAGTGTAGTTAAATAGAGGGTTAGGACTTAGGTCCTAACCAAAATATACATGTTTTATGATTGCTTGTTTTGTTATTATGTTATGATATTAGAATTGACTAAGCATGATATGGAAAAATAAGGGAAGAATGTTTTAAGGTTAAAAGCATGAAATTTAACACTAGTAAGAACTTGGTACAATAAATGAAATGAACTCTTCTAGCTTTAGTGACAATCGAATGCTTGCTTGTGTATCTAGAATGTTTTGAATGCTTATATGTACCAATGTGATGATAATGATGCATGTAAATGTGATATGGAGACTTGAATTGAGATATTGCTAAATGCTTAAGCGTAGTGTATGTTAAATTTTAGTATGAATAACATGAGAAATTCATGACTTGTTGAGCTAAGGCTCAATTAGCCTAAGGGCTTAATATGATCTTGCTATACATCACATGAATGTGATCCCTTAAATAAGCTATTGTCTTGACTTGAACATGAAATGCTTGAACATTTGATAAGTAACTTAACAAGCCTTGGTTATTAGTTGGTCATAGGTATAGTGGCATGCCATGGAGTCTAGAGCTCTCTTGTGTTTGGGTGGACTACAGTCCAGGGCCAAGGCTCTTTTGTGGTCACAGTATGAGGGATGTGTGATATGGTCTTTGGCGATAGTAGAAGGGAAATGACTAATGTCTTGTTTCTGGCGATAGTTGGGTGGTGACTCGTTACCTAGACAAACTATACACTAAGGTTGAACTAAAAGATTAATAAATAAGGATTATAACATGAAGTTTACTTGTTACTTGTAATGCATATTTGAATTGATATGTAAAAGTATTACTTGCAAATGTTACTTGATAGACAAGCTTGATATGAATCGTGTTTATACTTGACTTGAGAATTATGAAATTGGATTGTACATGATACGTAATTGAATTGAGGTGTGTTTAAGTTTGAATTGACATTCATGTTCATTGCTTGTCAATGCTATTCGAATGTTATAAAGAATTGAGACATGATTAAACTTGTATGAAACTAGATTTATTGCTTATTTACTTGTGTGTTATAAAGTACATGTTGTCCATGGTGATAGAAATAAATCATTATATGTTTATATAGTTGAATAGATCCCTTGAATACTACACTTACCTATGAACTCGAAAGCTACAAACCTTGACTAGATTTACTTGATTAAATGATACTTGTTTTAATAAATGGTTAGAACTATGAGCTACCTCATTAAGTACATCTTTTACTTATCACTCTTGTTTCCATTCTTCCCAACCTATAGGTTAAAGTGATCTCAAAGCCAATTCCTTAAGCTTGAAGCAAGACACAAGCAAAGCTAGAGTATGAACCCATACTTAATTTGTTATGCTCCTAGTTGCTGGCACCTAGACATGTGTATAGATAATGCTAGATCATGCATTTTTTTCTTTGGAAAGTTTGTATATACTCAACCTTGATGTTTAATGCTGGTAATTACATGGATATTAAGACTTGATACTTGTATGTCTTAAGTTTCACATGGATGATATAAACAATGTCTTTTGAATGTTGGAAATGATACTTGGTGTACATGAACTAGTTACAACCGAATGTTTTGGAAATGAAATATTATATGCTTAGTTTACTTGTATGCTCTATTCTAATTGATCATTGGGTTATGGTAGCTTGCTCCTAGTTCGAGTGATAAAGGTCATGATAGTTAGCCATGATTTCTAAAGGATGTTAATTTTGTTTGAGGATGTGCTTATTTGGGATATGGTTTGAATGTATGCACTTAATAGCATGTTTAGTTGAACCAAATGATATGCTTACATGTCTTGAATGTGATATCCTAGAAGACCATGCTTAGTTAATTCAAATTGAGTATGTCATTGTAAGCATGTTAGTTCATTGTCATAAGATAGTTCAAGTTGTGCATACATGAGATTGGATTGGAATGAATGTGATCTAGTCTAAGTGTATTATTCGAATGCCATATATGATCACTAGAATAAGTAGTATACATTTTTTAATGTAGTTTGAAAGTGGTTAATCAAATTGGTAACCTATAATGAATAAGAAGCATGTTCATGCTTGTGTGATCGAATTTGAATGTTTATGTTCTTTGTTAGTTCCTCATGTGTCCCTAACACTTCCTAGCCGGTTTACTCCTAAACCAGGTGGGGGTGTTACAGGTTTCCTCCAAATCTGAGAAAATGGGACAAATTTCTAGTGAAATTGGTTGAAAATCCTTAGTGGGAGCTAAGGTAGTGGATGTAGGCTTGTTCTAAGCTTGAACCATTATAAATTGTCTTGTCTTGAATTTTCCATTCTTCAATTTGCTCTTTCCTATTTTAAAAAGCCAATTCACCCCCTCTTGGTCATATTCGATTAGATTGATCAACTTAACAGATTTGACTCTGTCATACGATTCTGCCTTTTTTCCTTGATGCAACATTCAACTTTAGCCCCGATGAAGAAGAGTAAAATCTCGACCAGCTCCAATGGCTAAGTCTTGGGCTTGTGAAGCTTCTACCCCTTCTGATCTTTTCTACCGTTCATCCGATGTTGGGCCGAAGTTCTTAATACTCATGCCTGAAATGAGCTGCCCATTGTCATTTCTTATGTAGAGGCCCGACTCACCACTGTCTAGGAAAGCCATGTTAAATACAGGGACATTTGGGAGTCTTGAATCTAACTTAGATGGGCATTATTAGGACAAGGATCCGCCAAGTTTGTCAATGGATAAGTTTGGTGAGGATAGAGGTGCTGTCGGCGACGGGAGGATCAATTTACAGATCTGCCAATTTTTGAGTTGGACCTTTATTTATTTAAAAAAACATAAGAGTAGTGCGTATGGAACATGTGAATTGGATTTGAAAATAGCAAGCGGCACGTGTTGAATTTGTGCTAAGATTTTTTTTCTTTCTCTAACGTATAATATGATTTAGTTAAAAGATAAATGTATAAAGAAAAATGTTGGAGCAAGGATGTAATTGATGCTTAAAACAATACAAAACCTCAACAAGTTGAAGACATATTTTTCCTATTAATTATCGTCTTTTATTTAGAAGATTGATGATTGATCAAATATTGTCACTCAATTGAGTAATCGATTTTGAGAGATAAAATCGATTTCATATGTATTAACTAATAATTAGATCGTGCTCTAAAGACATTCTGAATAGTGCAAACACGATGGCAAGAAAAGCACAGGTCAACTGTCAATAAGTTCATAACAATGATGCATTTTGGGGACATTAGCCAGTAGCTTGGCTGCCCTAATCAGAAAATGTCGAGAGAAAACATGATGGAAAACACGACCTCGGCTTTAAATCATCTCGACTGGCCCCAACACTTAGACTTAGAACTAAGAAAGATCATGTGGGTTTGACCCAAGAGTCAAGTTGATTTCATTATTCTTTTTAGTCGTTTGGCAATCATTCATTTCGTGGAACACATTGTGTTTTTCATGACTATCTTTCAGATGCCGGTGGCAGTCTCAAACAAGTTGAACAAAATGATCGCAAAGTTTATATGGGGATCCTCCTTGAACCGTTCCATTCACCGGGTCAAGTGGCAGGATATGTGTAGGCCTAAACAGTTTGGTGGGCTGGGATTTTTTGATTTCAAGCTTCGCAACCGATCACTACTCAACAAATGGATATGGAGGTATGGTAATGATCGTAATAGTCTCTGGAGGAAAGTGATTGATGCAAAACTCGGTATTAATTCAGATAATTTGCTACCTTCGAACTCTAATGGAAAGAATGTGTCTTGGGTGTAGAAGGGTATCAAACGTCCCTTATCCAATGCTGATGATTGTTTTACAAACAATCTGCACTTCATTCTAGGGGATGGAAAAGCGATTAATTTTTGGGACGACATTTGGATAGGAGATAAGCCTCTTAAGGTCAATTACCCGCGTATTTATGCCCTGTCTATTTGTAAAGATGGAAAAGTAGCAGATTATGGTGCGAAATTAAATGGAGTATTCCACTGCGCAGGAGACTGTTTAACTGGGAAAATGAAATTTGGGACAACTTCCAAATGGCCCTGAGGCCTGAACTCTGTGGCAAGAAGCCAAAAGCATTGACCAAATCCGGTGGTCTGGCGCAACAACGGGCCAGTATCGCCCTAAATTGTGGAAACTAGTCCCACCAAAAGTGGAATACTTCCTCTGGAGGGCTTTAAAGAATAGAATACCCACTCAGTGGAGCTTCGGAAGCGTGGAGTAAACACTGCAGGAGAAGCACTTTGTGTATTTTGTGCGAAGGAGGAGGAAACAATCGACCATCTCTTTTGTCATTGTAAAGTAAGTTGGGGAATTTGGCAGGCATGGTGCAAATTTTGGAACATTCACCTAGTAGTTCCAGGGTCTTTGAAGTAACTACTTTCAAATTGGGGTAATATGTCGATTAACCCTTCCCTAAAATCTTTTTGGCTTGTTGCTTTTTGTGGCATAATTTGGACCATATGGTTGCTTCGGAACGAGATCATTTTCAAGAATAAGCATTGTGATGGAAGTGTTTTGATGGACTTGGCACTGGAAATTGGCCAGAAAGCTTCGGTTCAGTAAAAGATTTCATGTTGTTTCCTGAGGAATCTCTATCAGCCACAGGAATGTTAGTAGGCCCTTACCAGGATCATGGATTGCTCCCAAGGCTGGTTGCCTTAAGTTCAACGTTGACGCTGCGGTAATGGGGAATTTTGGTGAAGCAGGGGTTGAAGGGATCCTCCGAGATCACAAAGGTAACATCCTTTTGAAGTTTTCAGAAGCAATTGGCGCGTCGGATCCAACTGGTGCTAAACTAATAACGATCTGGAGAGCATGTCAGCTATTCTCCTCCTCTCGCTGGGTTAACAGGTTCAAATGCTTCATTTAGGCAGACAATCTTCTAGCTGTTAATTGGATTGAAAATCCAAGTCTTTGCCCCACGTGTTTCATCACTCAAGTACAGAGATGCAACTCTTATTGCGTTCGAAACATTTCCACTTTTTGTTTCGCGTTCAGAGAGCAGAATTGTAAAGCCCATCAACTTGCAAAAGAGGGCATTCGCAGAAAACAAAACTTGCTGTGGGTTGCAGACTTGATTTAGCGGAAATAATATGGGAGTGTTTGTGGCTGCGATTAAAAGCGTGGAGTAGGTTCCATGAGAAAGGTTTGACAGTAAAGAGAAGAGGGAATAATGCCGCTGCAAGGAAAATGAGAGGGAATACAGAGCTGTGTTCTCCTACACAACTGTATGGTATGAATTTTGTCATTTAGAGGAAGATGGCGACCTCCTTTGTAAGATTGTTAGTAAGTGTTATCGTTGGTTTTCGAATTGTATTAGATGAAGACTCGACACATTGCACTATTTTCCCTCCATTTAGGTATAGGGAGGTTTTTAACGAGCTCGTGTCTAGGGGTGTGCAAAATAAACCGTAACCGTTAACCGTAACCGTTAACCGGTATAACCGTTCATTTTATAGGTTAATTAACCTAACCGTTAAGGTTAAACGGTTTCGGTTAACCGAACCGCTAAAAAAGACGGTTAATGGTTAACCTATAGGTTAACCTATTGGTACTTTATTTTAACTAAGTGTAAAGTTTGTGTTTAAAATTTTTCTATTTAAGTTAATTTTTTTAAAAGAAATTAATACAATATTTATCGGAGAGATATATTTATTATTCTAAAAAAGAAGTAATGAACATTTGAAAAGAAAATCGTAATAGGTTACAGGTTAACCTGTAACCGATCTGTTCCTTAACGGTTACCCACTATAATGGTTAACCATTTAAAAAATTAACGGTTAACCGTTTCTTAACGGTTAGTAACGGTTAAGTTACGAATAATAACCGCTATAACGGTTAACCAACCGTTTAAGCTAAACGGTACGGTTAACCTACCATGAACACCCCTACTCGTGTCGACGTGAAATATCGGTCTCAAATTAATAATACACAACTACTTTTCAAAAAAAATTAACAAGGTCCGTTTAATTAGTGATAATGAATTTCAAAGACATGTTAAAGGGACAAGTTGTTTAACCCAAGACTCAGTAGCCAAGACTTAATTTCATTAATTTTAAAATTAATAAAAACTTAAAAATTAATTCAATCAGAAATTTTGGAAGAAACAATAACTTAATTATAAAATTTTAGAAGTGACAAAAGCTTAATTACAATACTTTTAAAACTATCAATACCTTATAATGAAATTAAACCACCAAAGTTGAGCGACACAATTGACCCTTCCATAATGAACGTGGGTTCGTCCTTGTACCCGTCTGTTACGTCTAACCAAATATGAGCTACAGTCATGTGGCTTTTTAATAAAAAAAATCAACTATCCATATCTAATATATATTTTAGTTACAAATAATTTTTGTATTTTAATTTTTACATTTAGTGTATAATAACTATACAACTTAGACTCTTATTTATTAATAAATAAAAAATATCAAATGTGGTATTCAGTAATTGGCCTAATGGTTAAAGATGTTCATCTTATTATATATTGTGTGGGCACAAATCTCGACATAATAATGTAATATATCACTATTTAATCAAAAAAATACCAAACGTTTAAATATGTTCGATCCCACGTACTTATAACGTTTAAACATATATAAAAAGTGTTTGAAACAATAAAATACAATTTTGTCAACGTATATGTCTCTATTAAGAACTGGATTCGGATAACTTTGCAGTGGCCAAGTCATCATGAGTCGAATACACTACAGTAGTGCTTTTCCAGTCAACTTGAATCTTCATTCTTCAAAAAGCATCCAAAGGGATATTTCAAATAAGACTCTTTAAAAGTTAATTTTGGAAATTTGAAAACCCCCTCATAAAAAATATGTTTTTTTATATATTTGAAGTATAAAACTTTTCTAAATATCATGAAAGTGGCTGAAAATTTGATTCGAATTGAATACAGTAAGAGAGACGGGTTGGTGAACAAGATGCATAGTCAAGGGTTCAAATAAAAAAGATGGGATTTTACAAACCTTATTTAAAATATTGTTTATAACAATAACTTTGCATTAAACAAGCATGAAATTAGTGGGATGTAGTTAAGGGTACAAATCAAGCAACACGAGCATATGGAGTTTCACTCGAATGAAAATTGATTGTCTTAGTCATAACCCTACGCCAAACAATTCTAATATGATTCCACTTCAGAACAGACTCTAAGGCACTAACTGAGGTTCGGCCTGAGTTTATTTTAGAGTAAGACAAGTGTGGGTTTGATGTGATGGACTTGGACTCACTTATACTTGATAGAGATTGGGTTTTAAGCAGAGTTATCTGCGGTAGCCTGCACAAAAGAATTCCAGTAAAGCAAAAAAAAAAAAAAAAATTGTCCATGTTTGGGATTCGTGACTCTTCTTTCTAGTGGTGACATTTCTAAGGTTTAAACATGATTTCTCCTCTTAAGGCTACAATGTGCCTTGTCATTTCAGCCTACATTTATCGGTAAAACTTTAAAATCCCAAGTGAAATAGATTTTTTGTTGTTCAATTTTTCAATCTAGTAATATATTCTATAAATAGATAATAAGATTTAGTTTTAGCATAGAGAGTGAGTTGGGAGACAATTTAGATTTTTTGCAATCCTCTTATGTATTTGAATTTCTCTCCTCTGTCTTGATTTCTATCGTCAAGAATTTTTTAAAGTAGAATAGCGTTTGTTATGTGTTTAATAACCCACTATAAATTTCAGGAACCAAATTAAATCCAGTTTGTTTTGAGGTAGTTTTATCTGAAAAGAACTGCAATTTAATCCGGATACGTCAAAGGTGAATCTTTTTGTTAAGACTTCAAATATTCACCGTCACGAGTCAAGGAAGCATAACCAGCTAATTTGCACTGTAGGCGAACGATGATAACCTCATCATGCGAACCATGTAGAGGCGATCTGTAACAGGCAAACCAACTGCGAACATACCCAGGCGAACAATGCTTGGTGGCCACGTGTTATGGGTTAAATTTAATGTTTAAATGATCGGGAAAATATTTTAACTTGAAAAATATTACAATTAAAGTATATTAATTTCATTTAAATCCTAAACTTAGCAGTCATCCGATTCTTAAGAAAAAATTTGTGAAGTGTCCTCTGTAAAATGATCAATCGGTATTGTTTTAGATACGAATTTTATCTCTCAAAATCTGTTTAGATGGTTTAAAGAGTCAATAGTACATCAGATACTTGAAAAGACGAGCTCACCAAAAAAAAGTAAAGAGTTTAAGCACAATGAGATACATGTCTAATATTGCATTCTCAATGTGTTGGTGCTGAATTTTAGCTTTGAGATTTTGTTTCCGGCCCTAAAGAGGGCATGAAGTGCTTAATGGTGGTGGTTCACACGACCGTGCGAAGAACCACAAAAAATTCACACACGTGCCTAGAGACATAATTGCAACATAAGTATGAGAATATGTGTAATTGTGTATGGTCCTTTTTAGGGACAAAGAATAAAATCTCAAGATTAAATTAAATACAAACACTTTAAAAATACAATAAAACGACCATCAAATATTATGATAATTCTAAAAAAAATTAGTTAGCTAATTCTAAACACGAACAAACAATAGTAATGTAGGAGTGGAGGGAAGAAGTGTGATAAATAACGTGACATGCATTCTGCATATAACCTAAAGCCTGTCAAACTTTCTAATCAACTGTTCCTTCATGTGTTCTGTTCCTCGGCATCCATGAGTGAAGAAAAGTGCAAACATTTTTAAACCTCCTTCTCTTTTCGCTAATTCCCAAACAAAGAAATAACATTGGGAAAATCTCCCTTTCTTTCTAATGATACTCACTCATTTGCTAATTAAAAAGCTCCTTCACCCTGTTTGTAAGAAGAAACAAAATTAATCAAACCCTGGACCTGGACCGACGTGGATTATCAACACCATCAAATTTAGGGCTTCAGACTAAAATCATTTACTCTGAAAACTCCATTGTTCATTCTAGCAAGCTATGTACATATAGAAACTAAAATGGAATAAACATAACTGAGATATACAAAATTATCAGCTTCTCATATTAAATACACCAATTCAGTAATGCATGCAAAGCCTGTAAGTTGTAAGAGATCAAGGGACAAGACAGCTGATAAAGACTAATTAAAGAGCCACGTATGTATGAGGTCCTTGCTGTCATGGAACTGTTGAAAGAAGGGAAAGTCTTTCTTTGGGGTCATGCTTTGTTCGAAAGGTTTCATTTTGAGGGAGATCCACCTTGAAACCCTAGAGAGATGGGAGAAGAAGGAGAAAATTACTAGCAAAGTTCACAAAGGTAGTTCTAAAAACAGCTGAAAGAGACAGATCTGATACCGGAAGCCATCATGGGAAACACCTGCCTAAGGAGCGTTAGGACTGACAAAAAAACAACAACATCATGGCATCACAGAAAAGAAGAAAGTAATGATGAAACTTTTATCCTTACGGTAGGGAAGAAAATTGGTCAAACCCCTTATCATTACACCAATCTGCAGATGAAATAAGAACCTGTCCTTGATTTCTCTAACCCAATGATCTAAAACCTCCAAATCTTCCCATAACACCCAGAGTAATGATTCAACATTCAAGATAAAAACCAAACCTTTTTACACGCTGCAGTCCTTGATCCTTTGTTGGGAGCAGTAATTGGGGGGAATGAAGCCTGGTCCGACGGCGCCGGCACAAACTCAAATCCCTTGCAACAACCAGATCCATAAGAAGAAGCTAATGGAAGAAAAATTGATCCATGGAAACATCCTCGAGCCAGACAACATTCCCCTCAAAGAATAACTCCCTTGGAACCCGAACATCCCAATTAAAAGAGAACTTGTTATTATTATTAGTGCTTGTATGTGTTTCTCTCATCTGCGTTCAAGGGTGGGACTGAGACAGAGACAAGGGAAATGGGAGAGTGGTGGTTGTGTTGGATGAAGTGAATTATACGGTGAGAAAAGGGGGTGGGGGTTAAAGACGAGTAAAAAGACAAAAACATAGCTGCAGACTCGACCCTACCAGCTGTTTTTCTAAGTTCCATGCACCTCTCTACTTTGGGTGTTACTCGAATGTTTGCCAACCGTTGGATTTCTATTGATGTTAAGCTCCTCCTGCAACCAAAAGTTGACTGATAAAAGTGAGTAGATGTTGGATTGGAACAAAACCCACCGTTAGATTTAGGGACATGATGGTTGATGGTGTCATCAAACATGATCAATAAACTGCTGAGGCTGTGTACTGTACTGTACTGTCTATTCGTTCATGAAAGCCTAGAAACCCAGACCCCTTGAGAACCGTAGGATTTATGAGATCTTGTATAATGATGACTTAAATAATTGAATATAAAAGGCATCAAAGTAAAAGCAGGTCCTAAAGTGAGTCAGAGGAGTTGTTGAGTTATTGTGCTGCCCCATAATGGAAAAACACATTTAATATCAATCTCACTCTCTATTTTATTAGTATTATTTAATTATAAATAAAAAGATTATATATTTAATTATATATTTTTTTGAATATTTATATTTAATTATAATTGAACTCATAATTTTTTTAATATATTATATTAACGATGTGGATTGAATTTTCTGTGTTAGCTTTGAATATATATACACAATAAGCTAATATAGTTTGAATGTTAAAATATGGAAATACAAAAAAGGTTACAAGCTTTTATTATGGAGTAGGTGATATTTAAAATGTGAGTGTATTTTTGTGGTTTTGATGGGAGAAAGGGAGGCCTCGTATGGCGTGTCGCTTTTGGGAATGGCGAGGCGTTCAAGGCCATGACCGACGGACTGGGTCAGGCTCCACGTTTTCCTTTGAACCCATCCCAAGTATTTGGCCTCACTCCTCACCTACAAGGTCAATGTGACTACGTTTTCACTTTGCCTTTCTCTATTATATTCTCTACGACTACTATATTTTAGGCCATCTTATTCTTTAGAAACTCTTCCATTGTAGTATTTTTTTTTGTCAAATCTATTTCGAAAGAAATGGATAGGTAAATTGGAGAAAGTACGTTCAAAATATGTTTATAAATTTAGTAAAGCTAGAATTGAAGTTTGAAATCCCATTGTTTTTTCTTAAAAATGGTTGCTTTGATATGAAAAAATAGGGATAACAATATATTTAGTATCATACTTATTTTCGCGTTACTGTTTTAGTACCTACTTAATTTTTTAGAAAAATAATGTCTAACGTTACGTTTTATTTTTATTTTGGTATCCCTCCGTTAAAAAATTAACAACATGGTGACTAGGAGAGAAAAAAACACATATGGTATGCTGACAAGAAAAAAAAGAATCATACGTGACAGACTGCATGTCATTTTCTAGAATTGATTCGTTTTATAAACGAACAAACAAAGTAAATATGTTTCTAGAATTGATTCGTTTTATAAACCCCTCATTGTGAGACTCATGAACTGATCCCCCAAATGAAAGGCTAGGATGCATCACAGTTTATTTTAACCCAGTTTGGAGGGGGAGTAGATCAGACTCATGGCCCGCTTCTTGAAGAACATATATAGTTGGAGGGTGTAATGGGATTGAATTGGCACAGGCTCTTACACTAGAGTTCCAAACTTCAATATGATTCTCAAAAGTGGTGACGTGATTTCCACAAATTCCAGCAAAGGAAAGAAATCAAACAAAGCCCCTCTTTATAGTCGTCTTGAGTACACAAAGAAATCGAAGATAGGAAGCATTTGCCGAAACCCAGAAAACCCTCTAACTTTGGACAGTAGCCCTCCAAACTGCTTGTGCAAAGGGCAAAAAAATGTGTTCAATAGTTTCATTTTCTTCACCACGTCTCGTGCATAAAAGGGAAATAGGAATGACACGTGCCAAATTAGATTTCTCTACAAGTGCAACACCAATGTCTTCCCTATGAACATGGGAAAGGGTATTAGCTTATGGCTACAATATTATTATACCATGAGAGAAGAGGTTCCAATTAGCCTTTCTACAAGAAATATTTTGGCATACAAGTAGTTGCTGTTGTGTTTATCTAGGAGCTAATTTGGTAATGTGGAGTTCAAAGAAGCAGAAAACGGTATTCAAATCCACTACAAAAGCTTGGAAGATGTGGCTTCTAATGTAACTTGGTTGGATGCGTTGTTGAATGACATGAAATTTATTTGCCGGTTGTATGGAGTGATAATTCAAGTGAGATAGCTATGAGTGTGAATCCAGTATATCACTCAAAAACCAAACAAGTTAAGCTGGATGTACATTTTGTTAGAGAAAAGGTGACAGAAAACAAGTTGAAGGTTTCTCAACATCAGATTGTTGATGGGATGACCAAAGCTTTAACCAAGGGAGCATGTTGAGCATAATCTAGAAAATGATTAGTTATGCCAACTCAGCTTATCGGTTAATTAGTTGTGCCAGCTCAACACTTGCAAACTGAATCTGTTTTGAGTTAGTTTGGTGATATTGAACTGGAAATTCAGTCGATACAAGCGAAGCTGGAGGGTAAAGCTGATGCATTGGCTAAGGAGGGAATGTCGCATGTTTCTTTTTTTTTTGTGCTTGTTAACGTTATTGGGTGATTGCTGGTTTTGTTCGCTTGCTGTCGGTTTGTTTTTGTTGTCACAAAAGGGTCGTACTCTTTTTCTCTGTTAGGATTAGGGAGGTTTTTAACGAGGCGACCATTGTGACGTATAGGTGTATATTTTTTCTTAATATACGACATCTTGTTGAGCAAAAAAAAAACTTCAAATGTATAAAAGTTGAGAACGCAGGCTCTTTGACTAAGATATTGGCTCCATATATCAACACCTTTTACAATATTGAAATTTGTGTCAAAGAAATAAAGTATAAGAGAAAAGAAAAAGATGATGGCAAACTCAATGTATTGATATGGAAAACTGTGTTTGTACAAAAAGCCAAGGCACCCATTATATACAACTTTCAAAGGCTGAGCTGCAAGCGGTTAATTTGTTAACCGTTAATCCATCAAGCTAACCTCCTATACTTCAATTCATCAAGCTTTCTTTGCAGCTGGAGTCTTCGATTATACAATTAGACTCGGCAATGCTCAAACAATTATTTCTAGTCATAAAGAAGGAATTTTAAAGGTACATTATTTTGTTTATAGACAATTTCTCACTGTCTTAGGTTTGACATATTCAATCCCTTATATATGTATAGTCACGTGCTCCCCTTTTGAGAATATAAGGTTGAATACTTTACCAATTTATCTTTCTCAATTTCTTTTCTTCAATCTTTATATGCTCTTATTTTGATCAATTACTAATATTCTTTATATTCTCTGCCATAATATGGATGTCACTTTGGAAAATGTCCATATTGATTTGAATCATGAGCCTCCTTTGCGTAGATCATCAAATCATATTTTAATACATTTTTCGGTGGCCCCAATGAAAAAAAAAGGTGTTATTATCCTGGAACCGGATTCGAACGGTTTTAAAGTCTCTCTTTTTCTTCATAAACATGACTTATTATAAGTTAAGAATTCTCCATTAATATACATTAATATCTTTTGTAACAAAATAATATTTTGTTATTACTCCTACTGTTAAACCTATATATTGATTCGATATAACAAGGACTTGATTGTAAAAAAATAAAATTTTAAGGTACTTAAATTTACTCACAAATTGACTAGCATTCGAACCAAAATAATTTTCTAATTCAACATTTTTCAATCCTTATATTTTTCAAGTATTTTGGTACTCAAACCAGCCATTTTGGTAATTGAGTATTGGTACGACTATATGCATACTGGTATAGGTTTTCACTATTGTAAAATGTTTTTATTTCAAATGGCTACTGAGTACGGATATGTCTATATGCATACCACAATGACTTTTCTTCATTGTAAAACCAAAATGTGCACTAAGTATCAGTACGGCCTTTGGCGTACCAGTACGGGGATCAAATATTTTTTAACGTTAGAGCCTTGTCAAATTTTGGAGCCAAATTTATTTTAATATCAACTGAGTACCGGTACGGCTACACGCGTGCCGATATGAAAGTTTCACAAAGTTTTTTTTAAAGATTCCAGTGAGTGAATCCAATACCGGCACGGTACATTGAGTGAATCCACCCTTGCTAGACAACATTTAATGCGGGAAAATTGCAGCCCAACAGCTCTATTCGAATTCCTAGCAACTCAAACGGCTAAAAAACAATGAAAGAGTATAAAAACAATTCTCAAAGCTTCTTCAATAATAAGACAACCATTCCAAAGTATTCAAACACATATTCAACATCTTTGAGCTTTTATTGTCATATTCTTGTAACCCACTTAGTGTTCTTCATTATAATTTCATTTTCTTTCAAGTGTTGGGATTTAGTGAACTTCAATTGTGCAAACACATTACCTTGTGAAGTTTTCATAGTTTGCTTCTTTGTTTCCAACTTTAGGAAAGGGAAATTGCTAGACTTTGGGGTATAAGTCTAGGATGTGTAATGTTATCTCCTTTAGCCTAAAAGGAAACACAAGTTAGTGATTTTGTGGAAATCCTTAGTGTGGATAGCTAAGGTTGTGGATGTAGACCTTGTTGAGAAGGTTGGACCACTATAAATTACTTGTATAATTTTTCTTCTTCTTTTTTTGCAATTCGCTTCCACCAATTTTTTAATTGTCAATTCACCCCCTCTTGGCCATCTTTATTGATTGATCAACCTAACAATTGGTATTAGAGCTACACTCATCTAAAGACTTCACACTCCATTGAGTACATCCAACCATTGCTCAATCAATTTTCAAGTCAATCTATGACCTCTACTTTCGGCAAGAAGCTCAATGCATTTCCAAGCCACCGTACTTCAATGGGGTAAATTACCCATATTGGAAGATAGGATGAGATTATTCATCCAACCTAATGAGTAAATCCTTTGGGATGTAGTAATGGATAAAACATCTATCCCTATGAAGAGAGAAGAAGACCGAATCATCGAAAAGGAAAGACAAGAATGGACTGATGATAATCGAAAAAAATTGCAACATAATGAAAAAGCCATGCACATCTTGTTTTTTGCTCTTGGACCCGACGAGTATGCGAATATGTCTTCTTGTACGAGTGCAAAGGAGATTTAAGATAAGATAGAAGTTACTCATGAAGGTACAAACGAAGTGAAGGAGACCAAGATTGGGCTCCTCAATCTAAGCTATGAGAATAGGATGGAAGGCATCAAGAAGATGTTTGATCGATTCTTCGTCTTTGTAAATGGGCTCTCTGGCTATGGAGAAATCATTCCAGAGGACAAGCTTGTTCGAAAGCTCGTCTATTCTATTTCCGAATCATAAGATTCAAAGAAAACTGCTATCATCGAAGCCAAGGATCTCAAGACCTTGAAGCTTGATGCTCTTATGGGGTCTCTTCTCACTCATGGCTAATGAAACAAGAAAAGAAGGACGAGGAGAAGGAGAATGAAGAAAAAAGGAAGTGGAGAAGAAGAAATTTGGGATTGCTCTCAAAGATTCACAAGATGAGAGTGATTCTAGCGAATAAGAAGATGAATATATGGCTATGCTAGCCAAAAGATTCACAAGGTTCATGAAATGGAACGGAGGAAGAAAGTTCTATCGAAGAGAGGGTTTCAAGAACAAATCGAATGAAGAAGAGAATGACCAAATCATTTGCTATGAGTGCAAAAGGTCGGGACACATCAAGTTCGATTGTCCCCAACTAAAGAACAAGATCTTTTGGAAGAAGAAGAAGCTCAAAGCTATGTGGCTACTTGGAGCGATGAAGACTCATCCGGTGAGGATGAGCAAAAGGTAGCCAACCTATGTCACATGACACTTGAAGAAGATCCTAAGTTAACCTCTAAATCATCTACAATTAATTTACATTTGATGAGCTTCAATAAGCATATGATGAATTGCAAGAGGTTTATGATGAACTAGTTTTGGAGTTCAAAGAATCAATTTAAAAAAAACAAGAAAACTATTTCAGATTTGAAAAATCAAAATGATTCTTTATCCAAAACTAATATGGAACTTGAAAGAAAAGTTGTGGAAATGTAAGCAAAACAAAAAGATTTTGAAAAAAAAATCAAAGCTTGCATAACTTGTTTTTAAGATTCCATGACAATCACCAAAAGGAAGTGGGTGATCTTAAAGTTTCCTTAAACAAAGCTTGAAAAACCCATTTTGAAAAAAGAAATCATTCAAAACTCAACTATGTGAAGAAGAACTTTAATGGATACAAACATAGAGGCTTCCAAAGGCCCTCTAATGGTAAGAAAGTTAGGAGTGTTTGGATTCATAAGGAACTCTTAACTTCTAATAATGTTGATGTTATTACTTCTTGGATCCCCAAGAGAAACAAGATTTTAGGATCTAATACTAATGGACCCAAAAGAATTTAGGTACCAAAAATCAAGACTTGATTCTATGTTTGTAGAGGGAGCATTGCTACAAGGCCCAAACTTCAAGTTAAAATTTATGGTACCTTAATAGTGGATGCTCTAGACACATGACCCATAAGAGTCGATTCTTGGAGCTAAAAACCAAAAAAGAGTAGTGACATTTGGTGACAACTCCAAAGGCTACATTGAAGGAATTAGAGTTCAATTGGTTATCACTCTTCTATACTCATTGATGATATTTTGTATGTCAACGGTTTAAAACATAATTTGTTAAGCATAAACCAACTTTGTGATAAAGGATTCAATGTCATGCTTGATTCTAATGGTTGCAAAATAATTGACATTGCATCTAACAAATTGTGTTATTGGTCATAGAATAGGAAATATTTCTAAGGTGCATCTAGATGATATTCATGTTTCCAATGCATACTTTGTTGCTAAAGATGAACATGATTCTTGGTTCTGACATAGAAAATTAGGACATGCTAGCATGAGTGTTTTGGAAAAATTAATTTCTAATGATCTAGTAAGAGGTTTACCTAAAATCAAATTTTCTCTTGATAAAATTTGCGATGCATGTGTTAAGGGCAAACATAAAAGGGTTTCTTTTAATTCCATTAACGATGTATCAACAAGTGGGATATTATAATTGATCCATACAAATCTTTTTGGCCTTGTTAGAACTATGAGTTTGGGTGGAAAATAATATGCTTTTGTGCTTGTTGATGATTACTCTAGATTTACTTGAGCTTTATTTTTAAGTGCAAAAGATGAAGATTTAGAAAAATTCATCACAATTTCAAAAGCAAACTAAAATGATGTTGGTTACTCCATTTCTCATGTTAGGAGTGACCATGAAACCGAATTTCAAAATATTTGTTTTGAAAAAATTTGCAACTCTAATGGAATTAGCCATAATTTTTCGACTCCTCGCACACCTCAACAAAATGAGGTTGTTGAGAGGAAAAATAGAACTTTAGAAGAAATGGCTAGAACCAAACTGTGTGAAAATAATTTGCCAAAATATTTTTGGGCGGAAGCAACAAATACCGCTTGCTATATTCACTACAAGAAATTTCTATTGTTGTGACAAATTTAATTTTGAAAAATTATTTTTGTCACTATTAGTAGCTTTATTGTGACCAGGGGCGGTGCCACAGCTCCAATGGGAGGGGCTGTGGCCCCCGAGTAGGGGGAAATTTTTTTTACCTTTTGATTCTTTATATTTTTCTTGAAAAAATTGGGATAATTGTAAATTTGCCCTCCCCACCTTTTAAAATTTATGTTTTGCCCCCAACTTCAAATCCTAGCTCCGTCCCTGATTGTGACAAAATAAATAAGCACACTTTAAAATAGAAAAAAATATACAACTATGACAAAAACTAAAATCGTCATAATATTTTTGTCATAATTCGCAAACTTGTGTAACATATGGTGATAAAATATATTTTGTTACCATTTTTTGCCACAAATGTTTCCCTCTATTTTTTTAGCGCTAAAAAAGTCATATGTTGACAAGGTTTGTAATTATAAGTTACATTTAGTGGTATAGAAAAAAATTGTCACAACAGATAATAAAATTCAAGTTTTGTGAAAAAATGTGTTTGTAGTTATATATTTGAGTTATAGTGACAAAATTTATTGTCACAAAATTTTCCCTCCATTTTTTGGCACAAAAAGTCATATAGTGACAAGATTTGTAACTATAAGTTATAATTATTGTTACAGAAAAATTGTCACAACAAATACTGAAATTCAAGCTTTTTTGTAACGAATTATCTTTGTACTTATTATTTTAGAATTATAATGACAAAATGTATAGTTACAAATATTTCCCTTCTTTTTTTTGTCACAAAATAGTCATATAGTGACAAGTTTTGTAACTATATGTTATAATTATTGTTACAAAAAAAAATGTCATAAAAAAGAATGAGATTCAAGTTTTGGTGACAAATTATGTTTGTAGTTATATATTTTAATTATAGTGACAAAATATATTGTCACAAATGTTTCCCTCCAAATTTTGGTGCCAAAAAAGAGTTATATAGTGATAAATTTTGTAACTATAAGTTATAATTATTGTTGCAAAAAAAATTGTCACAACAAATAATAAGATTCAAGTTTTTTGGGATAAATTATGTGTGTAGTCGTATATTTTAATTATAGTGAAAAAATATATTGTCACAAACGTTTTCCTCTATAATGATGATCAAAACAATCCACACATTTCACACATACTCCACAATGCTCACAATATTAGAAAACAATGACCTCAATAGAAATTACTAAGAATCAAATAAAAAGGCTTAATCAGTAGTCAATTTATTGAAAAAAAGGACCTAATTGAATGAAATTAATCGTATGGTCAATTTATTAAACAAACATGAAAAATAATGACCTTAATGCAAAAGAAACTAAATTTTATGGCTCAATTAACAACTAATCAGCTAATATGTAGGACCTAATTGAAAGAAAATTAAACTTACATGCTGAAAATCAATCAAATTAAAATTAAATATGACTAAATTATATTAGATTTAAACCTAAAAGATTACAAACCCTAATTTTAAAATTATCAATTTTTAAAATAATTTGATTAAATTTGGAAAATATTTGTCTAAATTTATAATTTAGAAGTTTATGGTCATTCTATAATTTTTTAAAAATTTTAGGGTTACAAATAGAAAGTTTTGACACTTTTATGTTAAAATTAAAACCCTGAAAAGTTTAAGCCTTACTTTATTAATTTAATTATTTTTATTGATGTTTAAAATGGACTCATTCTCCCGTAATTGAAACAAAAAAAAGTCTTAGTTACACAAGCACTAATTTTAAAATTTATAATTTCTAAAATGTTTATGATTTTAATTGAAATTCCACAATACAGGAGACATGACCCAAATTTTGCATTTTAAATTCTTGACTCTCATTTTCCTCCTAAACTATCGGACTAATTTGGGCGAAAACCTTTTTTTTATTAATTATATATAATTTTGGCTCTCCCAATGAATTATTTGGAAAAATAACCCCCAAACTTGCCACGTAGTTGAACCTCACGTTCTCTGGGAAGCGAGGATTGAACTCGCGTTCTGCATAGCACGATATCCATCTACTTGGCATCGTTGTTTGAAATAACGGTTTCTTAGAAACTCGCGTTCTGCAGAATGCGAGGTCCCCGAGAATTTAAAAAGGCGGCTGAATATATCGCACAAAACTCGCGTTATGCAGAACGCGAGGTCTGTGCGATTTTGAGTTGAAAAACAAGGGTGGGTAGGCCTGTTCGAGCCCAATATCGGGTTTATAAATCGTATTTTTTAGCGAACATCGAGTTTGAGTTGTAGTACCAGAAATTCTTTATCGTATGACACCAACACGGTCAATTTCTGTCCATTCTAAACTCGCTTAAAATGGCTTCCAAAACCCTATGCTATCATCCTTTTTTGAATGAAACTTCCTTTGAACAAAGGTCGATAGGCATGTTCGAGCAGAATTTCAGAAGTATAAATCGTATATTTTTAGCAAACATCGAGTGTGGGTTTGTAGTACTGGAAATTCTCTATTATATGGCACCAACACAGTTAATTTTCGTCCATTCTACACTGACTTAAATTCGCTTCGAAAACGGTATCCTACCATATTTTTTTGAATGATTGAAAGTATAAGATGACCTATTTTATAAAACGAATTAGACTGATTTTATTGATCGATAGTTATGGGCGAACTCGCTTAAACAAATTACAATGAATTAATTAAGACGAGGGGCCGAGCAATTAGGACACTTATTCTTTGTGTGTCCATGATGTTTACATATACTACAATTTTTCTTTTGTCCGGTTTTTTCTCGATGTTCGACCATATCCTCGGCACAGTATATTCGTGTAGATCGTGGACGTCCTTTGTCTCTCAGTAGTGCTGGATCAGAGCGTATGGTCGGTTCAGTGTCAACGACATTCGGATCAACCTCATTTCCGATTGGAGGAAACTCTTTTTCATAAACCTTAAACATCGTTTGAAGTAAGTATACCGGATCAACCAGTTGCATGTAGTCTATCCGTTGGTTTGCGCAAGCAGCAATGGCGTGTGCGCACGAGTATTTGAATGTTTGGAATATTCCACACTCGCAGGTTCTTGCCCTGAGATCTACCACGTACGCATTGTGCTGAATGCCTTCCAACCGCCTGAAATATTCTGAAACACGGAACTTGTGTCCTTCGCGCGAGAAGAGAGTTGCAGTCATCTGTCTTGATTGGTGCAATTGAGTATACAATTTTGTGCGGAAATCCGGATGGACTATGTGTCCACCTGCCATGTACTCAGTTGCTTGCCTTCCCAAGGTTGCAAATAGGGTAGCCAAACGATAGTAGGTCGCTTTGACAATGGAAGTGATAGGCAACTGCCGCACTCCCTTTGGTGATGAGTTCACTGCCTTAGCTAAGTTCGTTGTCATGTGACCACATCATTTACCCTCGTCATACGATCGAAGCCATTTTCCCTCGGGATTTTTTCAAGGTAGTCTGCGCCATGTTTGTTTCTCGCTCTCAGTTCCTCGAACACCTCATTCACCTCTTGTTTGTAGTGCGAGTTGCCTAAGGGATGAAAGTTGAATAGTTATGGGCGAACAACCCATGTAAAGAGGTCGTAAATGAAAGCGAGCAGCAAGTAATATAGTAAATGAAAATGACATAAAAGACATACCCATTGTGAGTTCTAGTTCACGTTCATCACGGTTCTTGAATTGCTGCAGGTAGTTCGCGGCTATGTGCCGCAAGAAAAAATGGTGGTAAATGTATGGAGGCTGCCAATACTCACCCAAACTTTCTAGCGCCCACAAGAGCGCTGTGCCTCTGTCAGAAATAACACAAACCCCATCTTCCCTTGCCCGTATTACAGGATCAAGGACATATTTTCGTAGGTTCTGAAGGAACAATATCCAAGACTCCAAATCCTTATTCGGGACGATTGTGAATGCAACATGAACGCATTTTCGATTGTCGTCTTGTACAATAGCTAGTAGTAGGGTCTATGTATACTTTCCGTACAACCATGTGCCATCGATTTGAACCATCGGTTTGCAGTGCTTGAATGCATCGATGCACTACAGGAAAGTCCAAAATAACCAATGGAATTGAGACACACCTCGAACGACACGATCATTTTCGTATGCCGGAACCGTATCAAGTTTGACAACCATTCCGGGGATGTGTTTCTGCAGCAGATTTAGCCACGGGCGCAACTCTTTGTAAGAATCATCCCATCGACCAAACATATGTTCTACGGACCGCTTCTTTGCACACCATGCTTTGTAATATTCAGGACGGTAGCCAGTGACACCTTCAGCTGCAGCCTGACATGTGGGGACCGACACCTTGGGATTTGCTTTGACCAGTGGCATAAAGATGTCGGCGAGGTACTTTGCATCGATGTTCTTATGATCCTGGCTTAGTCTATCAACGGTGCATGTATGGGGCCCTACAAGTTTTGTTATTCTCCAACGGTCGCCTGCCTTCTTCAATTGTGATATACGAATTTTCCATTTACAGCCGTGAGCCTTTTGGGTGCAATGCGCCTTGTAGTATTTCGCTTGGGTTTTCTTCACTGTCGTCTTAACAGCCTGGCGAATGTTGTACTGCTTAACTGCGGCCACCGCCAGTTCTTTTGTCAAGAACGTCATACCAATGTTCAGTTCACCATGAACACAGTTGAGTCTGCTTTCAATTGTTTGGTCATGCGAAAATTCAGGAACGTCCATGGCATCCATATCAACCGTTGTGAAGTGGGATGGTGGATGGTACATAGAAATAGGTACCGCTGAAACAGGAAAGTTGGTTGCTGCTGGCTGTTCTTCGAAATATGCTGGGGGAACGATCAAGTCTTCTAGTGGAACAGTCAAGTCTTCTGGTTCTTCATAGAATGGCCCAAGCTCGTCGCCGTCGGGCCCGGGTTCTCTAATCGGTTCTTCATCAGAAGCATCCCCCGATATAGTACAGATTCGTCGATCGCTACCTTTGGAGGTGAGCACGGTGGTCGACGATCGTGAGACCTCTCAGGAACCGCATTTCCAAGACCAAAATCAAGAGCACCAAAAGAAGAATGTCTCCCCATAGATGGTTGAACGTACTCCGTGCTAGGGACATACGTTGAGTGTCATCCATATGAGGAATTATTGAAGGGGCTGAATGCTTCATGGTCGTGCGTAACGTAAGACGAGGACGACCCCTCCCCTCCAAAACTATACGGATTTTATAGAGCGTACGTTGCATTTCTTGGCGTATTGAATTCATCATTTGGGGGTTGGTTCAGGTCGAACCTGATATTAGCTACACACGAATGTCTTGGCACAACAAATGACGATGCACCGAACTTGTTGTCTTGGCACAGTAGGTTAAAATCATTTCTTAGACTTGCGGTCGGGCTATCAACGTTGGCATTCGGATCGAAGTCAAAATTTGCCCGACCCCAGCTAGGTAGTTCGATAGCAGGATTAGAATCCGAAAACGATGCATACAGCTCTAAGGGCCCACCCAATGAATACTCGAAGTGGGTAGCCAGCATCAACTCCACATTAGCAGTGTCCGCAATGCTGCATACAAAGTATGTTAAAAGAGCTATAGATATTGGCACTCGATACTTCACGTCGGACAAATGGCGGTTTTCGAAATGCGGGACCTTGCTCTCCAGTTCCTTAACCAACTTCTTGTACGATAATCTCTTCAGAATCTTTATCGTTACTGAATCTTCACACTGCAAAACGACGCCGAGTTCGGGATCGACGTTTATCTGCCCATCGTAGTATACTAGAGCAGTAACTCCTCCTCGTCTCGCCATTTGAATATTTGTTCAAAGACTTGTGAAATTTTGAAACTTTAAAAATTTTGATGATTTGTTTTGGTCATTCAAACATATATTTAGGGTTTATGGTTCTGCTTCATATAAAGGGACACTTAAGTCCCAACATTTCTTAAAAGATCCTCAAATTGTTCTGACGGTGATGATAATCACGAAGGTGGAATTCGTGATGATATTTGTTTATAATGACAAGCAACCTGGCCTTTCAGCGTATTATGCGGTACCTTAAAAACATATATTTAACTTTTGGTAAAACTCGTGCTTTTTTCCAGATTCTCAGATTCCCGGATATTGCGATTTGTTGATGTCGATTAAGAGCGATGAAAAAATTACGCATAGTTAACCCAAGAGGACGTGGATATGCTGACGTGTATATGCAACTACAAATAACAACATATCGCAATATCTGGGAAATTAGTTTGAAAATAAACTTCCCAGATACGCGATATGTTGCAATTTGTAGCTGCAATCGAAAATTGCGTACGTGGATATTTTGACGTATATATGCAACTACAAATAACAACATATCGCAATATTCAGGAAATTAGTTTGATAATAAACTTCCCAGATACGCGATATGTTGCAATTAGTAGCTGTGATCGAACATTTCATCAATCGATGGGTGGGTGGTCCCTCCCTCCCCAAGAGTTGGCTATTTATAGATGGAGGTGGATATGCTGACGTGGAAAACTCGCGTTTTGTATAACGTGAGGTCCTTTAGAACTCGCGCTATACAAAACGTGAGGTCACTGTGGGGTCAGATTTCTCTCAAAGTCGCTTTATACAGAAAGCGAGGTTGGTCTATATATTTGTACGCCGATGGATTTTCATATCCACTGAAGTTGTTTTAAATGAGTTCGTGTTTTGCTGGGTTTTTGAAGTTGGAGTTGTGTCATGATTTTATGTTCCGCTGGTTTCAGACCCCCGCATGATGCGTTGATGGAAGAATACTTACCGGCATATCGCAATATCCGGGAGCGTATGGTCAGCGGCCATTTACCGCCAAGAAGTGCCTAGAAAGTTTTCATTTAAACTTTCTAGGCACTTCTTGGAGACTCTTTTCTAAAGTTCGTAGCTTGCCCTCACCATATGCAAAAAGTCCAGACTGAAAGAAGCGAGGGCGGATTCAGATCGGCCATATTGTATATACAGCCCTATTTTGCTAATGCGGCCGGTGCCGATTACATTTGCTAATGCGGGTCAAAGCTGCTACCATTTCAGAAGATGATAATTATCGCGCTCACTTCTTTCACTCAGGACTTTTTGCAGATATTGTATCGACCGATTGACATGTAGATGCAGCCCTATTTTGCTAAGAAACACTTGTTGAAAGTTTTGTTAAAGGAAAGTTTGTCCTTCGAATTATCTATAGGAAGACTTTTTGAAAGTTTTGTTAAATGAAATGTGAATTAAATGCTTCATTCGAATTAAATTTACTTATGTGGTGTTTTTCCTTTAGTATAAATACCCACCAATTCCACCATCATTTACTCATTCATGTTTTTCCCAAAAACACCCAGCGCTAATCTTTGCTCCTCTTATGGCAAAATTTCAAGCAACATTTTATTTTCTTGGTACTTATTTCGAATCAACAATCACCAGCAAATTGTCACTCAAATATTTGTTAAAGTTGACATCAAGCGAGGTTAACAAACGCGCCGACAAACAAATTTCTTCCTTGGAATGTCGAATCCCAATACCGTCAGCAAATGAAACGCACTACGTTGTGAAGCTTACGAATGAAACAAACGTTCGTAACATGTATGACCAGCTCAATTCCGTTGCGTCGATTTAAATGTTAAGTTTGATGAGGTCAACACCGACGAAGGTAGTACGTCTGCACCCGTACAACCTACTCCGACCAATGAACAAGTTCCGTCTTCACCGAATGTTGATGCAGTTGCTGACACGCTGCAGCTTTTTATGTACAGGCGTAGACAAAGAAAACAACAGATGATCGAAGAACTAAACTTAAGTTCAGACGTGTCGATTGACTACGATGATTTGGATTAACCATAAACTTCTTAAATCATCGTCGAATTATGTTATATGACGTCTTTTTTCATCCTTTATGAATGTTCAAGGGACCTCGCATTATGTAGAATTTGTATTCAATTATATTTTCTCAACACGTTTCATTTATCGTTAAATGACTCAAACAAATTACATTACTAGTCTCCATTTGTCTCAAATATTCAAACATGTACTCAATTATTCAAACATAACACGAGTACACAGTACGAGTATTATTAACTCTGATGGAATCTCAGCCTTCTCAAAGTAAAAGCGACCAAATCAAACATGTAGTTCATGGCATTTAACATCACATAAAGCAGCCCGTATTTTCACACAATCAAATATTAACCAAAATCTCAAATCATGCATCCAATTTTCCTTTGATCTCCTTCCCTTACTAAACACATTACCAAATATCAATTAGGTCTAATTTCATGCATAGAAATAATAAATTACAAATAATAATGTGGTTCGGACACTAGTCCCAACCCTAATACAAAATTACACTCACAACTCCTTAAGCTTGATCTCGAATTGAGATGCCCTTGTTTCTTCCCTTCGAGTGATCTCGAAACACTGACCCACCAGGGCCTGCTGAAAAACCAACAAGACTACAAGCTTGTTATGGATAAGATGAGGAACGATCAGGTAATCTAAAAATTCATTTAAATATTTTCATACTTTTTTCCAATAATATTTCATATAACCGTTAGAAACGTTATAATTTTGTTTAGTTCGTGTGGATGCCCTACGCTTCTGAGGTGATTCATTAGATTACTCCACCCGAGATTTTGCGTGACCAACACGTATGGCTTGCACGTGTGCTGCTGATCAACTATGAAATTGTCGTGTGGCATCCTACGGATTGGGTTCTCCGACAGTTCGAGTACGTCCAAGGGATTCTGCAAGAGGAACCACCAAATTTGGATGAATTCCACCATCTGACGCGCCAGGGGAAGACGGAGATTGACTGGGCCCATTACCACACTGACTGGATTCAGCTTTGGAATGACTGATTTGCCCGTCGCCCCTGCATCCTCCGACCCATTCTGGATTGGTCCCTTTCGGTCAATTTCGATTACTTTCAGTGGTATGGGCACTATGGGAAGCAGCATATCCTTACTCCCGAAGAGCGCGAGCGACAATTTCCCCAGGTTTCCTGAAACCGCCCACGCCCCACACGTCGAGCGAGCCAGAGCCAGAGCTAGTCGAGGCAGCGCGGTGCGAGACCACATAACTAACACTGCAGGGGCCTTATCTTCTTCCACATCATTTCAGAATTTGAGCGGTCCTTCGACTTTCAAGCAGATAAGGCCTCCACCTGACTTTGGCTTCTCCGATGCCTACCGTCCCCATATGCCGACGAGTGGTCCTTCGCTGATCGATATTCCACCGTTGGCATCACAGTTTGACTATAGCATTGTCTTGCAAACGCCGCCAGGTAGCTTGTTTTACTCCCCGCCTGGGCCCAGCATAGGTCCGCGTATCACAGATGATGATGATGAGGACCAGGACCAGGACAATGTGACACAACTTGTTCAGAGGAATCCAGATCGGGATCGTCTTCCACCCGACTGCGGAACGGGTGGACATAGACATCATTAACCTTTTTTTCTAAAGCATTTGTACTTATGTTTCTAATATATTTATCCAGACATTTGGTTTTTTTAAATACCGTATTTTAATTTTCTTTATCTACTAATAATTAAACTTTTAAATGTTTATTTAATTTCAAATTTTATTAATTTTATGCGATTACTAAACAAAAATCATCAATTGTTGTTTAAAGGCAATTTCATTCAAAAAAGTATGATAGCATAGGGTTTTGGAAGCCATTTTAAGCGAGTTTAGAATGGACGGAAATTAACAGTGTTGGTGTCATACGATAGAGAATTTCTAATACTACGGACCTAAACTCGATGTTTGCTAAAAAAATACGATTTATAAGCCCGAAATTGGACTCGAACAGGCCTGCCCACCCTTATTTTTCAACCCAAAATCGCACAGACCTCGCGTTCTGCATAATGCGATTTCTGTGCGATATATTCAATCACCTTTTCAAATTCTCGGGAACCTTGCGTTCTGCAAAACGCGAGTTCCTGAGAAATCGTTATTTCAAACAACGATGCCAGATAGATGGACCTCGCGCTCTGCAGAACGCGATTTCAAGCCTCGCTTCCCTGAGAACGCGATGTTCATCTACGTGGCAAGTTTGAGGGTCATTTTTCCAAATAATTCTTTGAGGAGGCCAAAATTATATATAATTAATAAAAAAGGGTTTTCACCCAAATGAGCCAAACTATTGTTCTTCGTATTTATATTGAAGAATAATACCTAAGGTTTTGTTTTAATTCTTGAAAGTTGATCTTCTTTTTGAAGCACCTAATATCCTAACCCTTGTACGTCCCCAACTTCACGCCGCCGACATCTTCACCATATTATAAAACCTGATCATTCATTGACCCTACCTACCGCACTAAAATGGAAAAACCTCAAACCCTTGAACATCCTCCTCTCAAGCCCATACCTCATTTTTATCACCCCTATGTTATGAATCAAATGTTCACTGTGCAACCACCCAGCCCCTCAAACCCTTGCCTTCGAGTGTTCTGAATTGGATCCAAAGTCTCATCCCACACCCTAGTTGTGTCTGCCCAAAGAGCACAATATCATGCCCTTTCACCCAAACTCTATATTTTAAGTTTGCTAGTCCTTCAAGCATGTCATAATTTTATTCCAATTGTTTTATATCTGCGAAACATTCACTGCTCCCATTCGTATTGTTTTATGCATTTCTGGGCCACATTTTTACAGTCTCAATTTTCCCCTATGGCTTCAAATTTGAATCAATTGTTGGCTAAACCACATTTCACAGAGGAAGAACATTCCGCCTTCATTGAAACTGAATCATCTAAGTATGCATCCCTTACTGTAGATGTGGAATTCGGATTGGTAGGGAAGTTATTATCCCCGAAATTAATTAATGAATCATCCTTCATTCGAGTTTTCACGAATATATGGGCAGAGAAACGTGTGGAAATCTTTTCTCTCAAGCCTAGTTTCTTTCTCTTCAAGTTTCCATCCGAAAAGGAAAAACTCAGTATCCTTAAGAGGGGGCATTGGATTTTCGATGGTGAGTCTATTATTCTAGTTCACTTTGTTCCTTATATGTCTGTGTGGGAATATGATTTTTTTGATAAATAAGGGATATTGCTATGTGCCTTGTTAAAACCCCCTAAACTTAGTCGGGGGAAAAGAGTACACCTAGAAATATTTACACGACCATACGAGATACACCCGACAAACACAAACATCAAAGTAATAAAGAAGCCCCTACAACCAACAACAAAACATTGTCCCCTTAGGGTGGGTGGCTAGCCACCTCATGTTCATAAGCTTGCAGCACAACAGCATGTGGACTCGGAAACACCAAGGCCACTGTCGGGTCATGGCCAAAACAAAGAGCCAAGATATCAGCAACCCGGTTCCTTTCACGCGCAACATGGTCAAACTTAACCCTCCAATCCCACGATAACATCTGTCGAATATGCCGAAGAAGAGAAGAAGGATGAAGAAGAGACTTATCACCACGAATCCAATTCACAACAGACACGTTATCAAGCTCAAACTCAACACAACGATATCCCAACTTCCAAGTGAGTTGCAGGTCCTCTAACACACCCCATAATTCAGCCTCCAAAATAGAACAAATGCCGATAAATTTAGAGAAATCACTAATCCGCTGCCCATTCTCATCGCGAATTACCCCACCACACGAAGCTACGCCACTAGAGGATTGCTTAGCTCCATCGGAATTTACTTTAACCCAACCACTAGAAGGAGGCGTCCATGGAATGGAACGATCCAACATTCGAGTAACACCCCCATGCAAGAACAACAAAGCTTTAGCTAAAGGTACTCATCCATGAGGCATTTGCTCTTATCTAAAACCGACTCCAAGTCGTCCTCCAAGGGGAAAAGGTAAGAATGTTGCGTTTGAGCCAAATTGCCCAAAGAATGGTACCAAAGCGAACTGGCCAGTCCTCACCGTCAATCATAAAGCCACCACGCCCTTCCAAATTCAAAGCAATCCATTCATTAAAATCAGCAGAAAGAATCACATCCAACCTCTCACGCCGTATCAAATACAACCACACGCTCTTTGCTAAGGGACATGTCCAAAAAAGGTGACTCAGCGTTTCTAGCTCATCACGACAAATGTCTCAGGACTCATTATGCGTAAGGTGGCAACGACATCTCTCCAAATTTGTGAGAAGCTGACCCTGAGCCACAAGCCAAAAGAAGATTTTGATCCGTTGAAGCCCCAGAAACTTCGCAATAGCTCTCCACATTTGAGCATTCGTTGGTGTCATTGCCGGATTCCTCAAAGTATACGCAGTTTTGACCGTGAAGGACCTATCATCACACTATTTCCACCCAAGGGAATCTTCAGCGGCCAACGGAGGAGGTAGTTTGATGTCCGCGATTCTAAGAACAATCGATGCTGGCAACATATGAGCAAAGCAGCTCCATTGCCAATTACCGACGTCATCCATCATGGAACAAATCAGAGTAAAGTCCGGTGGCCTATGAAACTCCCCCACCACATGACCAGCTAAAGGTCCTAAGTCACCAATCCAAGGATACTTCCAAAAGTAGACACTTCTACCATTCCCAAGAGTCCGAACAACACTGTCACGAACATCATCCCATATCACTAATAAACCTTTCCATAAGTTTGAACAGTTCTGACGTTTGATAGATTCCAGTAATGTACCCAACCATCTATATTTTGACCAGAGAACCTGGACCCAGAGTTGCTTGGTCTTGGTAAGTAACCCAAAGGTAGTTTTCCTAAGAAAAGCTTTATTTTGTCCTTTCATACGTTTAAAGCCAAGACCACCATTCTCCACAAGAAGACATATACTCAGCCAACTAACAAGATGGATATCCCTTCTATCATTTCGACTCCCCCAAATAAAACCACTGATAATTTTTTCGATGTCATCATATACACCTTGTGGCAAAATGGCCGTTCGCAAAGTATAAGAGTTGATTACTGCCAAAACAGCCTTAGCTAGCGTAATCCGGTCAGCAAGAGAGAGAGTTTTTACCTTCTAGCTGCTTAATTTGTCCCGAAATTTCTGAATGAGATAAGCATAAGAGCCTTTAGTAACTCTACCATGAAGAAGTGGGACGCCAAGATACCTACCCAAATATGTCACCTCAGGGAACCCAGAAGTGCCACTGATAAGCTGTCGCAAAATAGTCGAGACATTCTTAGAGAAGAAGATAGTAGTCTTCTGAACACTAATTTTGTGACCAGAGGAAACACTAAACCATTCCATAATTGAGCTGATAACAGATAGTTTCCCAGGGGTTGCTTCTACGAATAAAACAAGGTCATCCGCAAAGAATAAATACGATATAGCAGGACCAGCCCTACCAAGACGGATAGGTTTCCACGAGCCTGTACTCACGCTTTGTTGAATACTCTGAGCCAGTCGTTCCATACATAACACGAACAAATAGGGGGACAACAGGTCACCTTGGCGAATCCCTCTACTTAGGGTAAACACTAGAGATTTAGAGCCATTCCATAAAACTTGCATAGATACTAAAGAGACACAATGCATAACTAGGCGCCGTAGTTGATCCGGGATTCCAATAGCCCTAAGCGTATCCTCAATAAAGTTCCACTCAAGTCTGTCATACGCCTTTTCAAGATCCACTTTAATAGTCATCCACCCGGACTTACGTTTCTTCGCACGCATTGAGTGAATTACCTCTTGAGCAACAATTACATTATCTGTAATTGCACGCCCCAGAACAAAGCTATCTTGATTCACCGACACCCACCTATCAAGAAAGGGCTTGAGACGGTTCACAATCAGCTTAGACACAATCTTGTAAAGCACCGTACACAAGCTTATATGCCGAAATTGCTAAATCGATTCCGGCTTGTCAATCTTAGGGATGAGCACCAGAAGAGTACGGTTCACCGCACTATTGAAACATTGATCAGTAAAAGCCTTTCGAACAAACTCACAAACACTAGGGCCAACCCTTCCCCAATTACATTGATAAAATAGTACATGATACCCATCCACCCCAGGAGCTTTCAAGGGTCCCATATCGAACACCGTAGCCTTTACTTCCTCATCAATAACCGAACGTAACAGCACATCAATCTCAACTTGATCAAGCTGCGGGAAGGAGCTGGCGATTCTGTCATCAATAATCATGTCTTGACTAGCCGAAAAAAAGGTTGCTATAGTAATCAACAGCCAAAGCTTGAAGCTGCAGCTGATCATCAACCCAATCGCCCCTGTTATTTCGATGAGCAAGCACCGTATTTGCCTGTCTACGGCTCATTGCATAGGAATGGTAGAACTTAGTATTTCGATCACCATACAAGGTCCATTTACTTCTCGACTTTTTCATCCACATGAATTCCTCTTGATGGAGAACTTCCTCCAATTCTTTCTTTAAGTTATGCGAGAGGTCAACCAGGAAAGGTGAGTAACGATTTCTGAACGCCCGTTTGATTCCCTGAATTCTTTTCATCAATGTCTTCTTCTTGCGGCCAATGTGTCCAAAAAACGCGACATTTTATTCACTAACCTTCCTAGTAAAAGCATGCACATTAGATAGAACATCACCACAATCATTCCAAGACTCTGCCAACAAATCCGAGAAACTAGGATGGTCTTGCTACGCTACCAAGAATCGGAAAGGTCTATCAATAATCGTATCATCAGCAAGACACATGCTAAGAAGCAAAGGGAAATGCTCCGAGCCTAATCTAGCAAGATGAAGAATATGAGTATTCAGGAAGCAGGACATCCACATATCGTTAAACAAACAACGATCAAGTCTTTCAAACAAGTCCCCCTTGACCAAGTGAATTTAGAGCCCGAAAAAAGAGCTTCAATCAGTCCACAATCAAATACGAAGTCATTAAACAACCGACTAACATCATCTCCCACCCCGAGCCACCTCTCCGTTCATCAGGGTGTAGGATCGAATTAAAGTCACCGCCTACGAACCAAGGTCCATTCAGTCTTGGATCAAGACACTGCAACGCCTCCCAGAGGTGCTTACGCTTCGAAGCATTGGGGCTTGCATAAACCGTGGTGAAGAAAAACCACTGATTCGAAGAAACAAGCTTAGCTCTCCCATGGGTGAATTGATTCGAGACCTTGCAAATATCAATTTGAATATCATCAGACTAGAGGAGCCATATTCCCCCACTAAACCCATGAGTTTCAACTCGAAAGGAGTTATGATAACCCAAATGGTGAATCACCTTATCGGCAGTGACATCACTAATTCACGGTTCCATAATCACAAACAATTGAGGCAGGTGCAACCTGACAAAACTCTTAAAGAAACGACGAAACAGGGAGCTAGCTGCTCCTTGGCAATTCCAAATAATAGTTTAAACATTGATAAATCAAAGGTGAGGAAAATAGATCAAGGAAACTTACATAGCTGATGGCATATTTTCCTTGCCAAGCTCACTATCCTTTGCATTATCCTTGTGTGCATGCATATGGATCCCATTATCCAAAGTCACCGGATGAGCCATATCACCCTGAATCCCAACATCACCTGGATCGATTTGGATCGATCTCCGGCTGCTACTTGCACCTGGCGTAAAAATCCTTCTTCAAAGTGATTGAATCCAATCCGCTGAAACTGGCCGTGGCGGCGGACGATACGCTAACTATTTTTTCACCTTGAGGCTAGCTCTTGTGTTCTCCAAAAAAATCCTTTTAGTAGAGCCAGATCGACCCTTTACGTTAGCATTCCTCGCCACAATCGGTTTATCCCTTTCCTCACTAATAACCAAAGCTGAGTGTTCGCCCGTACTTACACTAGGAGTATGAACTTCCCCCATGAGTGTCTGTCCCTCCTTAAAAGAAACAACATAATCCAGATTTAACTCCTTTGCATGGGTGACCACTTTCCTCATAACATTTTTCCCACTCAACGTAGCAGCCCCAACACTAGCAATACTACTCGCGTCTTTCGGAAGAGACTCACAGACCTTGGTCCCCTCAGGTTCCCATCATCCAGTTAATCCGTGTGGGGAGCATCAATATTTCCACTATCTGTGTTCATATCAGCCTGATCATCCTCTTGAAACAACACATTGAAACGTGAACAGCCTTGAGCTTTGGGAGAAAATGCACGACCAGTCCCATTACCAGTCTTTCTCCTTTGCTGATTTCGCTTTTCTACTATCATCCACGGCCCATACCGCGCATCCTCCAGCAACGAATCCACCACACTCGTGGAAAGTGGTTGAGACTCCATCTCCTTGACCAAACTCGAGCCACATTGAGTCTCAAGGTGCCCGTAACAGCCACATTGAAAACAAATGTTCTATAGGCCTTTATATTCAATTCTTTGAACAAACCCATCAATACCAATACAAGGGATTAGCGAATTCTTTAAATCCACCATCACGAAAAGTCTTACAAATTTGCCTCGATCCCTGGCCTCCATATTATAATCCACACGAATTACTTGTCCAATCATATTAGCAATACGTCGAAAAAGAGCTTTCAAATAATATCTCAGAGACAAACCTGGCAACCTCACCCAAACCATAACTTTGGAGGGATGCAACTCAGTAGTAGAGAAGGAACGGCTCCATGGTTGAACCGTAAGGTAAGACCCATAGACTGTCCATGGTCCCTCCGTAAGAGCATGAATATAGTCCCCTTCCAAAGCAAATTTCATCGTGAAATACTCATTCTCTAAATCAATAATTTGGAATTTTCCATGGATTTGCCATAATGTAGGAAGACGATTGAGTAAAGCCATGTACCCTATCGTATGTACCAATAGCCTAACAATAATAGTTCTTTGCATGTTAAGGTCCATTTGCTGTTGAATTCTGTTCGCAAATTGAATCTTAGGGAACAAGCCATTCATATCAACCGAGACGTCATCATTAGTAACGACGATATCTTGATCATACCACATCTCTTGTGAAACCCTGACACTCACCGTACCCCCAGACACCGCAGCAACATAGGGAACTGCTTTGGAAAGCTCATGGCCATTGATGAACGTCGTATGTTGGGAAATCTTGGAGACTATTTTTGAATAAAGGTGGAGCTTTAAATGACTAAGCCTTTGCTTAGATGTGTGGTGGTGGGATATCATTCTAATTAATGGAAGAGAATCTACCCGGTTCAATATGAAAAACTTAACCGATTTTGCTTCAGTTGCGGACTCCTTGAACATGAAATTGATTTATTTCCATCATAGGTGAAGGAGGTTGCTGGTACAAACCCATATGGGCCTTGGATGAGGGCGCCAATTAAGACAAAGAATTTGGGGCAAGCACAAAGGCGTGGTATCATTTATGTGCATCTGAACCCTTATGAAACAACATCCTTGAACCAACCAAAGCCTCCTCTTGAAGCTCCAGAAGAAGTTCCTTTTTAGCAACGAGTGACATAGATATAGGCTTGTCCGAGAAGGAATTGGATGCTATTGCATCCTTTGCTGATGAACTCGGGGTGACTTTGGGCCAGCCTTCGATGATGAAAGAAGACATTAATTCGGGGGTGTTTGATCAAGATATTCTTGCTACAAATGAAGTTGGAAATTTGAAGACTAGTAAGGTAATAGAAGGGGCAACTTTATACAAGGGAAAGAAAATTGTTATCAATTTGGCTTTCCATGGGATTTACCCTGCATTAGTGGGAACGCTAGTGGCTCCATTCGAAATCGATCCGTTGTTGGGAAAGAAGTGGCCAAAGAAGGGATCAATGTTGCACAAAGGGATGGTGGTTTTTATGATGCTATAAGAAGGATTCTTTTCCGGTTGATGCTGCAACGAATAATGCTAGAATTGTTGATGTTGCGATAAAAGATGCTGAAACCACTGATGTTGTTAAACATATTTCTAGATGTGTTGCTGGTGGGAAAAAGATGTTGGTTTGGGTGTTGATCCAGAGCTGAATTTGAAAGAGGCAACTCCCAAAATGGCGAGTGTGGTGAAGGCCAAGGCTACTTCCTCTAAAGCCAAGTACAAATAAGGGAATTCTGGTACGGATATTAGCACTACAACCGAGGCAGATGAAAATTTGTTGGCTACTGTTGCACCCCTTGTTGCGGGGACTTTCCGGCGTAAATCATTGGCTGCTCATGTTAAGGAACATAAGACTACAATTGGTGGATATTTTTCAAATCCTATTGATGATGTAACCGATAGCGAGAAGATGGATGAAGCTATTGTAGCTACTCATACTCACAAGCGTTCCCGCCATGGAAAGAACCGTTCTTCCTTAAGTGCCAAGAGGTCTCGCTCGGGGTCGATCTTATGGCTACCAATGCTGATCCGGGCAATGCTAGTTTTAAAATGACAGAGCCTGTCGGAAAGCCCCGCCTGGCACATTGAGGATTTTATATGGGAATTGTCAAGGGCTTGAGAACCCTTCGACAATTTGCGCC
The DNA here is from genome assembly GCA_958450335.1 of Hibiscus tridactylites. Classification (NCBI taxonomy): domain Eukaryota; kingdom Viridiplantae; phylum Streptophyta; class Magnoliopsida; order Malvales; family Malvaceae; genus Hibiscus; species Hibiscus tridactylites. The sequence continues at coordinate 44,590,431 of OY288290.1, read as the reverse complement.
TTAGAGCGCTATATGAATATTAAAGCTCCTGATGTTATTTTTCTTTGTGAAACTCCCTTGAAAAAAATCATGTACAGACTATGTTAAATGGTGTTTAGGAGTAGATGGTTGTTTCTTTGTTAAAGTGGTCAATCTTGTACTAGATTGGCTTTGCTTTGAAATAATAAAGTAGATTGTGTGTTTTATTCCTACTCCAAGATTCAAATTGATGTAACATTAACTAGTGATGATGATTCTTTCTGCTTCACCGACATTCATGGCCATTGTGATCGAGAATTAAAATTGCGAGCATGGCTACTTGATCAATTACATGCACAATCTGATTTGCCATGGGTTCTTGGCGGGGACTTGAATGAAATTTTACCCGACAATGAAAAGCAAGGCGCTCATCGTCGGCCTCACATTGATATACAACATTTTTTAGATGTTATTGACCAGGCACATCATTTTGACATTCGGCCAAGTAGGGGCTGGTTTACATGGCACAAGTCTTGCACTCCGAAAAATGCTACATGTGAACGCCTTGACCGATTCCTTGCTCTATCTTGGATCGAATGCCATGATTCGCACAAGGTTATTACTGAATTTGTAGATGAGTCAGATCATTGCTACATTGTTTTGGGCACTCAAAGTACTACACCATCGTCATCTAATCACCATTACAATGATTATTTTAAATTTGATGCATGTTGGGCAAGTGAGGATGCTTGTCGTTTGCAGGTTGTTCGTGGTTGGGACAGTTCACATGTCTCGCCTCTTTCTAAAATTACACATGTGGGTGTAATTCTTGATGCATTGCAAAAAGATAGGAGGACAACATCAAATTCTTGGATTAAAGCCTTGAGAAAACAAATTGAAAACATTCATAATGGTCATACGAATGATAATTCATTAAAAGTTTTATTTGAAGTGAAGGACAAATTAAAAAGCCTCATTGATGAAGACGAGGCATATTGGGTACAATGATATCGTGTTCAATGGCTTTGTGATGGTGACAGGAACACAAGATTTTTTCAGGCTCGAGCAATAGGTCGCAAAAAGAAAAATCATGTGCGTAGGCTTACAAGTTCGGGTGGCATATAGTATGACAAGATGGAAGATATGCTTGGCATTGTGCATGATTATTTTTTCGGATCATATCACTTAGATAATTGTGTGCCATCATCTAAAATTCTCGATTGCATTCAACCTACTATTACTGCCGATATGAATGCAATACTTTGTGCTTCATTTACCAAAGAAAAGGTCCATCAAGCTTTATTTCAGATTGACTCATCCAAAGCACCAGGAACTGATGGCTTGCCAGCGAGTTTTTACAGGAAATATTGAGATATTGTGGGAGATGATGTTCTCCAACTTTTTCTTGATGTTCTTAATGACATGATTAGTATGTCTGAGGTCAATAAATCTATTCTGGTTTTGATTCCAAAATAAGAAGAATCGTCGTCAATGCTACAATATCGACCAATTAGCTTGTTTACTATTGTATAAAAAGCAATCTCTAAAGTGCTTGTCAACCGTCTTAGACCGTTGATGCTGGTATGCATTGTTAAAGAACAAACTGCTTTTTTTCTGGGACATCAAATCTCGGATAATATTCTAGTAGCCTATGATATCATCCATTACATGCAGTCATCGAATAATGGACCAAATAAAGGGACAACATTGAAGCTTGACATAGAGAAGGCTTATGACCGTGTTGAGTGGATATTCTTAAAGGCTATGATGATTAGACTCAGATTTGATACATATTGGGTCGAGTTGATTATGTGATGCAATACGAAGGTTTCGTATCAAGTCAGATTAAACGATGCTTTGTCTGATGTTATTGTTCCTACTAGGGGAATAAGGTAAGGTGATCCTTTGCCTCCTTTCCTTTTTCTCTTTTGTACATAGGGTTTGTCTGCCCTCCTACACAATGCAAAGAGTTAAGGCTCTATCTGAGGTATTTGTGCTAGTATGAATGATTCGAGTATAACACATCTCTTGTATGCATACGACAATTTATTGATTGTAAAGAATTCTGTGGCATAGATTACACTGGTGAAGCAAATTCTAGATATCTATTCTTCTTCGTTTTGTCAGAAAATCAACTACAATAAGTCTATGATCTATTCTAGTCCTTCTACATCTCAGTTGAGTCACAATCACTTCCAGGATGCCTTTCCTATTCAAGTGGTTGATGATTCAAGTCATTATCTTGGTATGAGGTTGATTATTGGCAAGAACAAGTCTATAAAGCTTGGTTTTCTCCTTGAACGAGTATCCAAACGAGTGCAAGGTTGTGTAACACCCTAAAAACCACCATAGTTAGAATTATAGAAAACGACAAGGATAGCGTAAACAATTTACAATTTAGTTAAGATTACAATGAAACCACATAAGCTATGTTCTATTAAGATATAAATGGGTTAAACACTACATGTAAGTTCATATGTAAAATTAAAGAAATGAAGATTAATTTGTAACTAATATATATAAGTTAGATAATATGAAACGTAAAATAGTATACATATATATATGTATGATTCGGTGGGTTGTATTTAAATGTACATATAAGTATATCTATAAGTAAAATATGATAAACTAATAATTAAGTAGTTAAATATTATAATGTTAGTGGGATATTAAGTGGAATTATAACAGAATTTCATGGAAATAAACTAATCCATGTGTCCTTTATACAAGAGATAGTCAGCCCACTAAGGAAAGAAAGTTAATATGTGTAAACCACTTACTTCCATCATCATCTTTCTCATGCAAACCTGCCGAACCAAAGAGAGGAAAGGAGAGATAGAAATCTGGAATTCTTAGGCTTAAGGACATCTTTATTTTGCTGGAAATTGAGCTAAAAGATCACCTAGGATCATGCATGTAGGTAGATATCAAGTAAGTACATCATATGTTACCCGATTCCTATGGTGTTTTTATTTTTGTATTTGATGATTCTGGGTTTGGACCACTAAAAAAATATGTTATAAATGTTTTATTATGAGTTATCAATGCTGGGTTCATGTTATACTTGAATAATTTCTGGAAATTAAAGCATGAACATGAACTTAGGTATGAATCTTCCCAGATTCGTACTTGTATGATACCCTGTAGAAATCTGGAAATTTGAGCATGTTAGAGTGATTTCTAAATCTGGAAAATTGAGCATGTTAGAGTGATTTCTGGAAAAAGTGTTCTTATACAAAGTTGTAGAGGACAAAATTTTACATGGAATAGAGGTATGGGTTGCTCAAAAATGTTAAGTATAGGTCTCTGAATTGTTGTTAGAAGTTGACTGGACTGAAACTGAATGAATTTGGAATCTGCTGGACTAAATTGTGAAATTCGAAATGTTTAGGGGTCAAAATGGTGTTAATAAATTCTGAAAATTTATGATTGAAACAGGGGAGTCATGGAATGAATAAAAATTAAATGGCCAAGCTTGAATTAAGTCTCAATTGGTAGGTTAAATGCACTTAGATCACATGTAGGATTATTAAAGGACTAAAGGGGACTGTTTTGTGGAAATTGATAAATTGAGGACTTGAATGCTCTGTTTTTAAAGATGTTAGAACTTCATTGTTATGTTAATACATGTAGGTTAATGTGGTTAATAGCTTAGAATCAAATGAATTGTGAAATATAGGATTTAAATGCACTAAAGTCACTAAGTTAAGCTTGGACAGATTAGGCCCTAAAATTGTCCTGTTTTCAAATGTAAAACTGTATTAACTGAGAAATGCTAAAAATATGAGTCATACATGGTTTTGAAGGTGTGTTTATAAGCTTTCCAAAATAGTATGATATGCATTATTTGGATTAGAGAATAAAAAGTTATGGACAGATTAGTGGACAATGCTCAAAACTGCCATGTTAAGGACAACTTGTGTGTTTATTGTTGTTTGCTTGATTTGGTTGGATTTTTGTGCTAAGGTTGATACTAATGGATGTTATATATGTTGTAATATGATTCAAGAGCATATTGGTGAAGAGATATTAGAGGAAACAAGGGGTGATCAAACCAAGAAGAAAGGGAGAGGCATCATCATTAAGGAGACAAACTAGCTTGGAGTATTGTGAGTGTAGTTTTGTTTAAAGTGTTAGGATTAGTATCCTAACCTTGTTATTTTTTATTATTAGATAGCATGAAGGAATTATGAAATGAACCTAATAATGGTTGGTAAAAATTAAAATGCTAAGGAAGAAGGATTAAAGGAAAGACTTATGATATGTTGACTATGCTAGTTAGATAAGCTTACTTTGGCCTAGATATGTTACATTGGGTTGATGATTGAATAAACCATATGACATGAACTTATATGATGAGTTTAGCTATTGTATTTTGATGTTTACATGATGAAAATGATAATATATGCTTGCTGATTTTTCATGTTATCATGAATTGAATGATTACTCTGAAATAAAGATCGATATTGTTACATGTTTGGTGAATTGTTGAATAACAAGCTATTGGTTTTGTTAAACGTGTAAGTTAAGATAAGACCTTGGTTTGATTAGTGTCTATAGGTAGAAGGGCATGCCTTAGATTCATTGAGCTCCTCTAATTATTGTTAAAGGATGGTGGTTAGTCACCAATATTCCTTAAGGTGGTAAGTCACCTTGATGCTATGGCATCCTCTGATTACATGTTACAAGTTGGTTACAAAGCATTGATACCTTTGGGTATCCAAAGTCATATGTCACACGTAGACTTGATTACCTTGTTCATTAATCATCCAAGGCAACATATTTAAAAGTTACATGACTTGAAAGATAAGTACCTAAATGATAAGTACCAATGAAATGAAATTGATATGCCTACTTGTCTTGTATATGCTAATGCTTTTAAATGATGCTTGTTGTTATATATGATAATGTTTTGATCGATACTTGCTGTATGAATGAACATAAAAGTATGTTGTCTATGTTGCATCAATGGTTACTTGAAATGGTTACAAGATTTGCTAAGTCGTACTTATGTATGATGGACTAGATAGGTGAACTTTGATTAAAGCCTAGTTAGGTAACCTCAAAGATTGAATAATGCTCTAAAAATAGAAATTAGTAAAGTTTAGGGCTGCCTCACTAAGTACATACCTTGTACTTATCACTCTTCTGTTCCCTTCTTCCAAAAATTTCAGGTACTAGTCCCGAAAGCTAGTCGACTGTCTTAGAGAGCTGACCTTGAAGTCCAAGCACAAGTATGACTCTTTTGGTTATTATAGTTGGTGGCATAGATATATATAAGTGTCACATGCATATGATACATGTATTTTGGGTGTTTGACATGTAAATGTTATGTTTAAAAACTTGGTTATGTAATATGTATTTTAACTTGCTTATTGTTTCGGTTGTGTAATTAAGTACTAAAGAACCATGGTATATATATATATATATATATATATAGGAATGATGGTTGCTATGGAATTTAAAGTGTGCTTGTATGATTATGTGATCTTGGAAAATTGATTGTGTTAATGAGACATGAACTATAGGATTGTAATATGCATCTAGATGTATGATATAAAATGAAGATTAAAATGTATTGCTATGCTTAGTTAGAATGTACCTATGGAATGAGCCTTGTTTATTTGTATGATTCGAATATGGTAGATTAAGAAATTGGTTTGGTAACATGATTATGTAATGGTTGTTGAATGTATAAGCAAGATTAAATGATTATCTTGTTGTGTTAGTAAATGTATGTAATTGTTATGATTGTAACATGATTGCTTGTATGTAATAGTTAAGGTTTTTGTTAGCCCACATATATGTATGTTTATATTTTTAGTTAAATGTTAGAGTAAGCTTCCGCATGTATACGTTGTATAAATCTAAAGTATGTTTCATAAAGAAACTTGTATGTCAAGTATGTTATGATAATTGGAATTGCTTATGTATGTAATGAATATGTATAATATGAATCCGAATAATAATACGCTGCAAATGTAACGCTCCTCGCTCGCATTCCCGGGCGAGGGGTGTTACATAAATTGGTATCAGAGCTTTAGGTTATAGATCCTAAAATTTGTCTAAATATGTCATGTATCATATAGGATTACACTATGCCACCTAGGAGTCTTATATTGAATTATTTGTGACTTCGCTCTCTAATTTCGAACTTTCCTCTGAATTCCTTATAGAATGTCTGCTACCAACTTAGCTCGGGACGATGAGAGTTCCCAAGGATCTTCTACTAAGAACGGGGATAGCGTTGCTATGCGACCCCCGGTTGAACCTGAACAACCTCGAGAGCAACCTCGAGTACAAGTCCCTCCTCCTTTGGACAATGTGACCGTCGAAACTGTTCGTCAGGAATGTTTTATCAGTGTCAAAGAAATATTCGATCACTTTGCAACGGGTGTACGAGCAGCCCCGGTTGCTATTGCACCATCTCAAGCCCCGATCGACAAGCTCGCTTCACACCGAGCTACTCCTTTTTGTGGCCTTGATATCGAGAAACCATAAAAAGGTGAGCAGTGGCTCGATAAAACTATACAGATCTTGACTAAGCAACTCAAATGTTCCGATGAGCATAAACTCGAGTGTGCAGTCTCCTTATTAACCGAAGACGCTTTAAGCTGGTGGGAAACTACGATTTTGACTACCCCTGCTGAGTCAGTGACCTGGGACTTCTTCGTTGATGAGTTTAAGAAGAAGTTCATTAGCGAACAATATATGGCCGACTGCAGAAATAAATTCCTGTACTTGAAGCAGGCCAATCGACCGATTGAACAATATGTTGCTGATTTCTGCAAATACGGTGCTGCTTACATTAAGACTGAAGAAGAGAAATGTCGTAAGTTCGTCGGTGGTCTAAACGACGAGCTAAAACTGATGTTCACTGCTCTTGGTCTCGCAAACTTTCAAACTCTTGTGAACCGAGCTATTTCTACTGAAGCTACGATGAAGGTCGCAGAAAAGCGAAAGAGTAGTTATCGTCCGGACAAGGGTAAAAAGGGTGACAGTAAGTCCCAGTGGTCGTGTAACATCCGGTTTTAGGGGTTAGGTGAAAATAATATTTTAATATTATCTTGGGTTCGATTCTATGATTTAAATAATGGTCCAGGTTTGGGTTTCAAAATTTATTTAATTAATGATAGACTAAAGTTTTGGAATTAAAACCCCAAATGACCATGGAAAGCATGTTCTTGTGAATAACCAATTTCATTAAGGGCAAATGGGTCATTGGGCTTTTAACTTAAAACTAAATACACCAAAAACCCCATTTCTTCACTTTCTTCTTCTCCCTTCACTTTCAAAATCTCAGACAAACCTCCCCAAGCCATTGGAGCTACTGTTCCATCATCCTCCTTCTTCATTTCGACTCCGATTTTAAAGGTGAAGGTAAATTTGAACTCCCCTCACCTTCCTCTTCCTAAAAGTACAATTTATTTTAGTTTCCATGAAGTTTTTAGAGATGGGGGTTTTGAATGTTTTGATAAAAAAAATGAAGACTTTATGTAGTTAAGTGGAGTATTTTGATCTAGTATGCTTAGTTATGGTATATAGGGATCAAATGATATAACATATATGAATTTCAAACGATTTGGGGAAATTTTCGGAATTGGGTTTTGAGAGGGTTTTTGGAGGGTTTTAAAGTCTGTTTTGGGGTTGTTTAAGGTTGGTTCTTGAGGGCTGTAGGTAGTATGATATATGAGGATCATTTTGGATGAAATTGAGGCTTGTTTGGGTGCTTGAAATGGAAGAAATCAGTGGGTGAAAGAGGTTACTCGAAAATTCTATTTTGTGACCTTGTTTGGGGTGTTAAATGCTTGTTAATGTTAATCCAGGTTGTTTCCGATGATGTGTTATTGATTCGAACGTTTTGGTTGTGTTTGAGATGATTAGAATCGAGCTTGGGCATCGGTGAAGCATCGGAAGTGAGTCCGGAGAGTTGAAGGATTGTGGCTTGCTTGGTCTTGTGCTTGGAAGCTTAGGTGAGTGGTTAATTGTTCTAAACGGTTTTAATTTGGTTGGTTCGAGTATACGGACTAGGATGGGCTTGGTAGACCCACCTAGAGTTAGGATTAGGGTGGTAGCCTAATCCTAAGCTTGGTCTAAGCCTTTGGATGAACTCAATGGGATGATTGTATATGCCTTGTATGCCATGTGACATGAATGCTTATGTATATTGTTTTATACATGTGAATTGAGGCATGAATTGTATGGCTTAAAGCATGTTTGGTGATGGTTCATGGTAGTGTCCATGGTGAGTACGTGCTAAGCACGGAAATGATTGAAACGAGTAATATGGAATGAGTAAAATATTGGCACTAGTATACTTAAATACAAATGATCGTTCATTAGGATGTTAGTGTGTACACATGAGTCTAAAGTCGCGCGTGGCCTTGGTGGCGTTGAGTCACCAAGGAGGAGTACGGGTACGCCCGGAAATGGTATTTAAATATAGTCGGTGATGAGTGGAATCCCATCGACGGGGCGTGAGGATGAGTGGAATCCCCTCCGCGAGGCCGGTGATGAGTGGAATCCCACCGAGGTAACGTGGTTGTTGGATATGAGTTTCCAACGAGTCTATCCGTGTATTTGAGTCATAACTAGGTGCCAATGTGGATTGATATGTGTATCATTGTGTTGGAATTTATGAGCTGGTTGGATGTTTAAATGTGATTGCATGTATGGTAATGTTGAGCTCATGATTATGGCATATATGTGATATATTGCTCATGCATCTATATCTTGTGGACTCTTGTTATACGTATGTTGCTTTGGCTAGATCGTGCTCGGACCCTGCAATGTTGAGGTTTGTTTTTAGAGCTTACCCTCACTAAGCATTATTTGCTTACGCTCTCTTTGTTCAACATTGCAGATCCTTAGTTCGTGGGTTGCTCGGGCAAGTGGAGGGCCTCCAAGTGTGCTTGTGAATTGAGTTCACCAAGTATGGATTTAAGATTCTAGACATGTAATGGTTGAGCAATGGGATATGTAATGTTTTGTGGTTGTTGTTGGTTAGTAGGAGCATGTGTAGACTCCTTTTTACATATTGCTTTTGTATGGTTGTGTTGCCATGATGAATGTTAAGTCATGTCTATTTACTTGCTTGAAGGTTAGCTTATGCCTTAAGAGTTTTACATGTGGTTGAATGTGGTTTGAATGAATGCATGATATGGATTGTTGCCTTTGTGTTATACATGTTTAAACCTTGTTGAAGCATGCTTGTATGGTTGCTATACCTTAGGATGTCTTGCCTTAATGTTATGTGGTGTCTTGGGGATGTTTTGGGGCATCCTTGTGCCTCGAAACTGCCCAGAAAAGTCTGCAGACAGGGGGTGTTTCGGAACGGGTCCCCGTGTTCCGAAACGGCCCTGCGTAAATGGCCTGCCGTTTCGAAACGGATGAGGGTCGTTCCGGAACGTTTTCGCTACTGGAATTTTGAGAAATTGGCGAGATGAAGCCATTCCGAAACGGGCCTTTGAAGTTCCGAAACGGTCAAATCTCGTTGACCACGAGATATTGACCGTCAAGGGCGTTTCGATACGGGTCTCCCCTGTTCCGTAACGGTCACCTTGTGGTTGACCCAGGCCCTTTGACCAGGTCAGGGCGTTTCGGAACACCCTATAGGTGTTTCGAAACGGCCTGCTAGAATGAAGTAAAATGGACTGTTTATGTTTGTTTGGTCGGTGAATGATGCGTTGTTTGATTCTTCCGCTGCTGTGCTTCACATAGGAATTATAATTGCATCTAGATAAGACTAATGTTAAAAGAAATTTTCTGGGTCGTTAACCGAGGGGAAGCCTTAACGGGTTTCGCTTTGGTTTTCCCCGTGTGGCCCACTCGGACCGGTCATCCGACCAGACCGGGACGAGGGGGTTACACTTGTTGGTATCAGAGCCTAAGGTTACCGAGACCTTGGGCAGGTAAGTGAGGTAAGTTTAAGTTTTTAAGTTGAATTGCACGGTGTTTGCTTATTCTGCAAGAATGGTTGCTTATGTGACAAGTATGCTGATTGTTTCATTTTAAAGCATGTGTGTGTGGGTCCCATTGCTACTATTACATTAGAAAAATGATTTTAAGTGAGGAAACATACTTGGACACTTGGAAGCCTCGCCTTGCTAACCCAACTTGTATGTTTGTTTGTTGTGGTTGTAGTTAATATCTGTGAGAGCAATGTCTAGACCGAGAGGTAGGCCGAGGTTGGTTCGTCAGGAACCACGAGTTGTGGCTCCTGTTGAGCCGGTAGTTGGTGCGGGAGCTCACATAGAGGGACCAGGGGCAGCGGGAGTTGGCGCTCCTCCACCACCTCCACCACCACCACCTCCTCCACCGGGAGTTGGGGGCGAGGATGGAGCCGGGGGAAATGGACCTCAAGGTGGCCAAGGTGGCCAAGGTCCAGCTGGAATTGATATTACTCCGCTTGTGCAAGCAATAGCGGGAGCTTTCCAGGCCGCAGTTGCGGGAGCCCAGGCTGCAGCTCAGCCTAGGGGTGATGATGCTAGCTTACCGTTGGAGAGGCTCCGTAGCTTAGGGGCCGAGGAGTTTCGAGGATCTACTCCGGAGAGGTCGGAGTTATGGTTAGAGAAGACAGTTCGTATTTTGGCTCAGATGGGTTGTGCGGGCGCACGTAGATTGGGTTATGTGATCTCACTGCTTCAGGGTGATGCCTACACCTGGTGGGTCACCATCACTACCGGGATTCCAGAGGCCGAGATAGATTGGGATTTCTTTGAGTCTGCTTTCCGGAAGAGGTATTTAGGACCGAGGTACCTAGATGAGAAGAAGAGAGAATTCATGGCTCTCACTCAGGGAGATGCTTCAGTGACTGATTATGAGATCCGCTTTGTTCGCTTGAGTCAGTATGCCCCAGAGTTGGTTCCTACTGAAGTGGAACGCTGCAAACGATTTCGATACGGATTGAATGAAGAGGTTAAGAGGTACACGTTGGCTTCTGACTACTCAGACTTTGATGTGTTGGTCGCGAGGGCCAAAGATTTGGAGCATAGTTTGGGTTCAGCCAAACGAGCTGGTGGTTCTGGTTCTGGAAAGAGGCATAACCACTTTGATGGTAGAGATGCTAAGAGGCACAGAGGTGGCGGACATCAGTTTGATCAGAGGCGTGGCGGTGGCCACCATGGTAGGGGCCATCAGGGCCATAGAGGAGGAGGGCGCTTGCCCGAGTGTGCACAGTGTGGGAGACAGCACACTGGGGAGTGCTGGGGTAACTTTCATGCTTGTTGGAACTGTGGTTCGAGGGACCACTTTAGGAGGGACAGTCCACGTCAGGCAGCTCAGGCACCGAACATAGCTCAGGCTCCTGCGAGAGGTAATGATTTTCAGAGAGGCCGTGGGCGCGGTCGTGGCTACTTCCAGCCGAGGGCTGATGCACCTAGGGTAGATGCTCAGAGGAACCTTGCACATGTTGTGGCTGTGCAGCCAGAGGCGGGAGGACCAGCGAGGGTCTATGCTCAGAGAGGGGCCGGGAATGACACCGATGTGATAGCAGGTAATTTTGAGTTACAGTCTATGTCTTTGCTTTCTTTGGTTGATTCGGGTTCTACACATTCCTACATTCTGAGTGAGCATGCACAGAAGTTAGATATTCCTGTTGAGATCTTAAATGTAGGTATGCATGTTACTAGCTCTTTTGGTGAGACAATGGTAGTTAGACGTATGTATAGGAGGTGTCCACTGAAGATTCAGGGTCATGTGTTCTCAGTTGATATGATGGAACTTCCTTTCTACGGTTTTGATATTATTTTGGGTATGGACTGGTTGGTTGAGCACCGGGCTAGTGTGGATTTTGAGACAAAGAGAATTTCCTTGAAGCTTTCTGATGACTACGAGGTAGTGGTAGTGGGCGAGAACATTAAGTTCTTGTCTAATGTGGTGTCAGCTTTAGAGGCCCATAGGTTGATGGACTTAGGATGTGGGGCCTATTTGGCTTATGTTATGAATCCGGATATGAGTGAAGCTAGACCGAAAGATATCAGAACAATGTGTGACTTTCCAGATGTGTTTCTTAAAGAGTTGCCGGGTTTGCCTCCTGACAGAGATGTTGAGTTTGTGATTGAGACAGTTTCAGGGTCTAACCCAGTTTCGATAGCTCCGTATCGTATGGCCCCGAAAGAGTTGAAAGAATTGAAGAGTCAGTTGCAAGAATTATTAGACCGTGGTTTCATTAGGCCTAGTAGTTCTCCGTGGGGTGCTCCAGTGTTGTTTGTGAAAAAGAAAGATGGTAGCATGCGCATGTGTATTGACTATAGGCAGCTGAATCAGTTGACTGTGAAGAACAAGTATCCGTTGCCTCGTATAGATGATTTGTTTGATCAGTTGAGAGGTGCTTCAGTGTTCTCGAAGATAGATTTGAGATCCGGATACTACCAGTTGAAAGTGAAAGAGTGTGATGTTCCGAAGACAGCTTTTATAACTAGATATGGTCACTATGAGTTTCTTGTGATGCCATTTGGGCTCACGAATGCACCAGCAGCATTCATGGACATGATGAACATAATTTTTAGAGACTATCTAGACCGGTTTGTGGTTGTCTTCATTGATGATATACTTGTGTACTCGAAGACAGAAGAAGAGCATGATGAGCACTTGAGGTTTGTCTTGCAGAGATTGTTCAGCAATCAGTTGTATGCGAAGCTCAGTAAGTGTGAGTTCTGGATTCGAGAGGTTGTATTTCTTGGCCATGTTGTTTCGGCCGAAGGCATTCGAGTTGATCCATCGAAGATTGAGGCCATTGTTGAGTGGAAACAACCTAAGTCTGTGACCGAGATTAGGAGTTTCCTAGGATTAGCTGGTTACTATAGGAGATTTGTGGATGGCTTCTCTAGAGTAGCTGCTCCCTTGACTAAGTTGTTGCAAAAGGGAGTCAAGTTTGAATGGTTAGATGCGAGACAAAAGGCCTTTGAGAAGTTGAAGGAAGCTTTGACAAATGCCCCAGTGTTAGTACAGCCTGTTTCAGGTAAGGAGTTCGTGATTTACAGTGATGCTTCCTACGTAGGCTTAGGATGTGTTTTGATGCAAGATAGGAGAGTTGTTGCTTATGCTTCTAGACAGTTGAAGATTCATGAGAAGAATTATCCTACTCATGACATAGAGCTAGCCGCAGTTGTGTTTGCATTGAAGATTTGGCGTCACTACTTGTATGGTGAGAAGTGTGTAGTTTACACCGACCACAAGAGCTTGAAGTACTTGATGACACAGAAAAAGTTGAATTTGAGACAGAGGAGATGGCTAGAGTTGTTAAAAGATTATGATTTGACTATTGAGTACCATCCGGGTAAAGCAAACGTAGTGGCCGATGCTTTGAGTAGAAAAGTGGTCGTTGAGCTGAGAGCTATGTTTGCTAGATTGAGTGTGTCCGATGATGGTGGTTTGATCACCGAGTTGCAAGTGAAGCCTCCTTTGATTCAGTTGATTAGAGAGAAGCAGTTACAAGATGCAAGCTTAGTTTCCCATGTTCAAGACATAGCCGAAGGAAGACCGACTGAGTATAGTTTCAGTGGTGAGAACTTGTTGTGCTTTAGAGATAGAATTGTGGTACCGGAAGATATTGAACTGAGACGTCAGATTTTGAGCGAAGCACATTCGAGTCCCTTTTCTATGCATCCGGGTAGCACCAAGATGTACCGAGATCTGAAGAATGACTATTTCTGGGTAGGGTTGAAGAGGGATGTAGCCGAGTATGTGAGCCGTTGCATGGTTTGTCAGAGAGTGAAGGCAGAACATCAGGTTCCTTCAGGTTTACTACAGCCTTTGAAGATTCCGGAATGGAAATGGGATAGAATCACCATGGATTTTGTATCGGGGTTGCCTTTGTCTCCTTCGAAGAAGAATTTAGTTTGGGTGATTGTTGATAGGTTCACTAAGTGTGCTCACTTCTTAGCAGTGAACACTACGGATTCCTTAGACAAGTTGGCAAACTTGTACATTCGTGAGATTGTGAGACTTCATGGAGTTCCAAAGTCTATAGTTTCAGATAGGGATCCTAGATTTACTTCGAGGTTCTGGAGTTGTTTGCATGGTGCTTTGGGTAGTCGTTTGCATTTCAGCACATCTTATCATCCACAGTCCGATGGGCAGTCAGAGCGAGTGATACAGATCCTAGAGGATATGCTTCGTTGTTGTGTGATCGATTTCCAGGGTTCTTGGGAGAAGCACTTACCGTTAGTTGAGTTTGCTTACAACAACAGTTATCAGTCTAGTATACAGATGGCACCTTATGAGGCTTTGTATGGTAGACGGTGTAGAACTCCGATTTGTTGGGCTGAGACAGGTCAGAGGTTGTTACCTATGCCAGACTTGCTTAAGGGAACCACAGAAAAGGTGAAGTTGATTTGTGACCGTTTGAAAGCGGCTTCGGATCGTCAGAAGTCTTATGCAGATTTGAAGAGGAAAGAGATTGAGTACTCAGTGGGTGAGAAAGTGTTTCTGAAAGTATCTCCGTGGAAGAAGGTAATGAGATTTGGCCGTAAGGGCAAGTTGAGCCCGAGGTTCATTGGTCCGTATGAGATAGTTGAGCGGATTGGGCCTGTAGCTTATCGGTTGAGGTTACCTTCTGAGTTAGAAAAGATCCATGATGTCTTTCATGTATCTATGCTTAGGAGATATAGGTCAGACCCTTCCCATGTGATGCCCGTTGAGGAGATAGAGTTGAATCCGGATTTGTCCTATAATGAAGAGCCCATTGAGATACTTGCTTCTGATAGCAAGGTGTTGCGTGGCAAGACCATAGAGTTGGTCAAGGTGTTGTGGAGACATAGAGGTGTGGAAGAGGCCACGTGGGAGAGGAAGGCGGATATGGTTGAGCAGTTTCCGTATCTGTTTCCACCAGGTAATTTCGGGGACGAAATTTCCTTAAGTGGGGGAGAGTTGTAACATCCGGGTTTAGGGGTTAGGTGAAAATAATATTTTAATATTATCTTGGGTTCGATTCTATGATTTAAATAATGGTCCAGATTTGGGTTTCAAAATTTATTTAATTAATGATAGACTAAAGTTTTGGAATTAAAACCCCAAATGACCATGGAAAGCATGTTCTTGTGAATAACCAATTTCATTAAGGGCAAATGGGTCATTGGGCTTTTAACTTAAAACTAAATACACCAAAAACCCCATTTCTTCACTTTCTTCTTCTCCCTTCACTTTCAAAATCTCAGACAAACCTCCCCAAGCCATTGGAGCTACTGTTCCATCATCCTCCTTCTTCATTTCGACTCCGATTTTAAAGGTGAAGGTAAATTTGAACTCCCCTCACCTTCCTCTTCCTAAAAGTACAATTTATTTTAGTTTCCATGAAGTTTTTAGAGATGGGGGTTTTGAATGTTTTGATAAAAAAAATGAAGACTTTATGTAGTTAAGTGGAGTATTTTGATCTAGTATGCTTAGTTATGGTATATAGGGATCAAATGATATAACATATATAAATTTCAAACGATTTGGGGAAATTTTCGGAATTGGGTTTTGAGAGGGTTTTTGGAGGGTTTTAAAGTCTGTTTTGGGGTTGTTTAAGGTTGGTTCTTGAGGGCTGTAGGTAGTATGATATATGAGGATCATTTTGGATGAAATTGAGGCTTGTTTGGGTGCTTGAAATGGAAGAAATCAGTGGGTGAAAGAGGCTACTCGAAAATTCTGTTTTGTGACCTTGTTTGGGGTGTTAAATGCTTGTTAATGTTAATCCGGGTTGTTTCCGATGATGTGTTATTGATTCGAACGTTTTGGTTGTGTTTGAGATGATTAGAATCGAGCTTGGGCATCGGTGAAGCATCGGAAGTGAATCCGGAGAGTTGAAGGATTGTGGCTTGCTTGGTCTTGTGCTTGGAAGCTTAGGTGAGTGGTTAATTGTTCTAAACGGTTTTAATTTGGTTGGTTCGAGTATACGGACTAGGATGGGCTTGGTAGACCCACCTAGAGTTAGGATTAGGGTGGTAGCCTAATCCTAAGCTTGGTCTAAGCCTTTGGATGAACTCAATGGGATGATTGTATATGCCTTGTATGCCATGTGACATGAATGCTTATGTATATTGTTTTATACATGTGAATTGAGGCATGAATTGTATGGCTTAAAGCATGTTTGGTGATGGTTCATGGTAGTGTCCATGGTGAGTACGTGCTAAGCACGGAAATGATTGAAACGAGTAATATGGAATGAGTAAAATATTGGCACTAGTATACTTAAATACAAATGATCGTTCATTAGGATGTTAGTGTGTACACATGAGTCTAAAGTCGCGCGTGGCCTTGGTGGCGTTGAGTCACCAAGGAGGAGTACGGGTACGCCCGGAAATGGTATTTAAATATAGTCGGTGATGAGTGGAATCCCATCGACGGGGCGTGAGGATGAGTGGAATCCCCTCCGCGAGGCCGGTGATGAGTGGAATCCCACCGAGGTAACGTGGTTGTTGGATATGAGTTTCCAACGAGTCTATCCGTGTATTTGAGTCATAACTAGGTGCCAATGTGGATTGATATGTGTATCATTGTGTTGGAATTTATGAGCTGGTTGGATGTTTAAATGTGATTGCATGTATGGTAATGTTGAGCTCATGATTATGGCATATATGTGATATATTGCTCATGCATCTATATCTTGTGGACTCTTGTTATACGTATGTTGCTTTGGCTAGATCGTGCTCGGACCCTGCAATGTTTAGGTTTGTTTTTAGAGCTTACCCTCACTAAGCATTATTTGCTTACGCTCTCTTTGTTCAACATTGCAGATCCTTAGTTCGTGGGTTGCTCGGGCAAGTGGAGGGCCTCCAAGTGTGCTTGTGAATTGAGTTCACCAAGTATGGATTTAAGATTCTAGACATGTAATGGTTGAGCAATGGGATATGTAATGTTTTGTGGTTGTTGTTGGTTAGTAGGAGCATGTGTAGACTCCTTTTTACATATTGCTTTTGTATGGTTGTGTTGCCATGATGAATGTTAAGTCATGTCTATTTACTTGCTTGAAGGTTAGCTTATGCCTTAAGAGTTTTACATGTGGTTGAATGTGGTTTGAATGAATGCATGATATGGATTGTTGCCTTTGTGTTATACATGTTTAAACCTTGTTGAAGCATGCTTGTATGGTTGCTATACCTTAGGATGTCTTGCCTTAATGTTATGTGGTGTCTTGGGGATGTTTTGGGGCATCCTTGTGCCTCGAAACTGCCCAGAAAAGTCTGCAGACAGGGGGTGTTTCGGAACGGGTCCCCGTGTTCCGAAACGGCCCTGCGTAAATGGCCTGCCGTTTCGAAACGGATGAGGGTCGTTCCGGAACGTTTTCGCTACTGGAATTTTGAGAAATTGGCGAGATGAAGCCGTTCCGAAACGGGCCTTTGAAGTTCCGAAACGGTCAAATCTCGTTGACCACGAGATATTGACCGTCAAGGGCGTTTCGATACGGGTCTCCCCTGTTCCGGAACGGTCACCTTGTGGTTGACCCAGGCCCTTTGACCAGGTCAGGGCGTTTCGGAACACCCTATAGGTGTTTCGAAACGGCCTGCTAGAATGAAGTAAAATGGACTGTTTATGTTTGTTTGGTCGGTGAATGATGCGTTGTTTGATTCTTCCGCTGCTGTGCTTCACATAGGAATTATAATTGCATCTAGATAAGACTAATGTTAAAAGAAATTTTCTGGGTCGTTAACCGAGGGGAAGCCATAACGGGTTTCGCTTCGGTTTTCCCCGTGTGGCCCACTCGGACCGGTCATCCGACCAGACCGGGACGAGGGGGTTACAGGTCGAAGAGGCCGAAGCACCAGAATGAGTCCTTCTCTACTTATTCACCTGTCACTCAAAATGATTATCGACCTCCGTCCTCAAACAAGATGGCTATTCCGGTGGTTTCTGTTAACAGCACCGAAAAATCTGAAAGGACACCTACTTGCAAATTCTGTCAAAAACAACACTTCGGCCAATGCCGATTTCAATCTAATCTCTGCTTCGCCTGTGGAGGCAATGATTATTATATTCGTGACTGTCCGAAGAAGGATGACCAAACTTCTACTCATCACTCTAAACCGAACCCGGCATCATCTGGTCGAAACAAGAACCCGAGACAAGCTCAATCGGGTAATCAGGGGAAAGGCAAGGCTGCTCATTCAAAAGCCACTACCTATCAGGAATCTCGAGCCCCAGCTCGTGTCTATCACATTCGTGGCAAAGAAGAAGAAGAGTCTCCCGATGTCATTGCGGGTACGGTTGAACTTAACCTTAAACCTGTTTACGCTTTGATAGATTCGGGATCAACCCATTCATTTATATGCTCATACTTGTTAGATGAACTTAAATTGAAACCTGAAACTGTACAAACTGGGCTAATTGTTTCGAACCCTATAGGAGGTAGTATGCCTATAAATTTGATTTGTGAAGACTGTCAGATAACAATCCGAAATGTACCCTTTCCTTGTAATCTTTATGTGTTGCCTAAATGTGAATTTGATCTAGTTTTAGGACTAGACTGGTTGGGAAAACATGAAGCCTGGGTAGACTGTAAAAACCATAGGTTGTACTTACGGGGTTTAGGAAAAGAATCCATTCTGTTAATAGATAAGAAACCAACCTCTATTTTTGCTGCTATGGCATTACAAGATGATCTTGACTTCGGTTTATCTGAAATGCCGATTGTATCTAAATTTTCTAATGCCTTTCCCGAGGAACTCCCTGGTCTTCCTCCAACTCGGGAAGTTGAATTCAAGATTGAAGTTCAACGCGGAACCAATCCTGTGTCCATTGTGCCTTATCATATGGCACCAGTTGAACTGAAAGAATTGAAAAAGCAAATCCATGAACTCGAAGACAAAGGATTCATTCGACCAAGCATCTCTCCCTGGGGTGCCCCTGTTTTGTTCGTGAAAAAGAAAGACGGTTCGAATGCGGCTCTGTATCGATTACCGGCAATTGAACAAAGTCACTATCAAGAACAAGTATCCGCTACCGAGAATCGAAGATCTGTTTGATCAACTAAAAAATGCAGCAGTGTTTTCCAAGATTGATCTTCGGTCCGGATACTACCAAATGAGGGTAAAAGAAGAAGACGTGCCCAAAACAGCCTTCCGAACTCGATATGGACATTACGAGTTTCTAGTGATGCCGTTCGGTCTAACAAATGCCCCTGCTGCATTCATGGATCTGATGAATTGAGTATTCAAGCCCTATCTCGACAAGTTCGTTGTCGTATTTATCGACGAAATCCTTGTTTACTCCCGGAACAAGGAAGAACATGCTGATCATCTTCGGATTGTACTTCAAACGCTCCGAGATCGCCAATTATACGCCAAGTTTACTAAGTGTGAATTTTGGTTATCCAAATTTTCATTCCTCGGACACATCATTTCTGCCGATGGAATCAAAGTAGACTCTAAGAAAGTACGATCTATTCTTGATTGGAGACCTCCGAGAAATGTGAGTGAGATCCGAAGTTTTCTTGGATTAGCCGGTTATTACCGAAGATTTATGAAGAGATTCTCGGTGATTGTCGCACCGTTAACTAAACTCCTCTGAAAAGATGTAACCTTTGAGTGGTCGGAAAAGCAGCAACGAAGCTTCGACCAACTCAAACAAGCTCTGACACATGCTCCAGTCCTTATTCAACCCGAATCGGGTAAAGAATTCGTTGTGTACAGCGATGCATCACACTCGGGCCTAGGTTGTGTTCTGATGCAAGAAGGCAACGTGATTGCATACGCCTCTCGACAATTGAAGCCGCACGAATTGAATTATCCTACTCACGATCTCGAGCTTGCGGCCATTGTGTTTGCACTCAAAATTTGGCGGCACTATCTGTACGGTGAAAGATGCAAGTTGTTCACTGATCACAAAAGCCTGAAGTATTTGCTCACTCAAAGGGATTTGAACCTTAGGCAAAGAAGATGGTTGGAGTTACTCAAAGATTACGACTTGATCATAGATTATCATCTCGGAAAAGCCAACGTCGTTGCCGACGCTCTGAGTCGGAAACCAAATCTCGGTATGTTATTCAAATCCGAGAACAATTCATTCTTAAGCTTAAAGCATTTGTTCGAATTCTTTATTTGTAGTCAGGGAAGAAATTCGAATTCTTTCTTGCTCATTAAGTAACAATTCGAAAGCTTCCTTAATCATTAAGTAAAGTTTCGAATCATACCTTGAATTGTAAGTAACATCTCTAATTTTGTTATTCGTAGCTACCTTGGCTATCAACGCTCATTCCGGCTATGCAAAACTAGGAATTATCTGAATGAACTTCAAGTTCAATCTACTCTGATCACCAGGATCAAAGAACTTCAACAAATTGATCCGGAACTTCAGAAAATCAATTCTAAGCTTGAGTCTAATCCTGACTTCTCTATTAAGTCGTACGGTCTTCTATACTTCAAAGATCGTATATGTGTCCCTAATAACAAAGAATTACAAGATGAAATCCTACAAGAAGCGCACCAAAGTTCTTTTTCGATCCACCCTGGATCAGTTAAGATGTACAAGGATCTCAAGCCCTTGTATTGGTGGCCAGGAATGAAAACAGCTATCAACGACTCTGTAGCGAAATGTTTGAACTGCCAACGGGTTAAAGTCGAGCACCAAATCCCTACTGGTTTGCTCCAACCTCTCAAATTTCCGCAATGGAAATGGGAACGGATCACAATGGATTTCGTAACCGGTCTTCCTTGTTCGCCAAGAAAGTGCGACGCTATCTGGGTGATCGTTGATCGTTTCACCAAGTCAGCATACTTCATTCCGGTGAGAATGAATCTCAGTCTTGAAGCCTTGGCTGAATTATACATCCGAGAAGTAATTCGTTTACATGGAGTTCCAATCTCAATAGTCTCCGATTGAGATCCCCGATTCACAGCTCGATTTTGGAAATCATTACATAAAGCTCTCGGAACCAAACTGAATCTTAGCACAGCTTTCCATCCGCAAAGCGATGGTCAATCCGAGCGAGTAATTCAAATTCTCGAAGACATGCTCAGAGCTTGTATCATTGACTTCGGAAAGAACTGGGAGAAATCGCTACCTTTGGTAGAATTCGCCTACAACAATAACTTCCAATCTTCGATTCAAATGGCTCCTTTCGAAGCGTTGTATGGCAGAAGATGTCGAACACCTCTGTGTTGGTCTGAACTTGGTGATAATAAAGTTTTGGGACCACAATTGCTTTGGGAAACCGAAGAACAAGTTCAAATCATTCATTCTCGATTGAAGCAAGCTTTCGATCGCCAAAAGTCTTACGTCGATCTGAAACGTAGAGACATTCAACATCAAGTCGGAGATAAAGTGTTTCTTAAAGTCTCCCCATGGAAGAAAGTATTCCGATTCGGCAAAAGAGGCGCCAAGTCCTCAGTTTATCGGACCATTTGAAGTAGTTGAAAGAATTGGTCCTGTAGCTTATCGACTCGCTCTTCCTCCGGAGTTCGATAAGATACACAATGTCTTCCACGTCTCAATGCTCAGAAGATATCGATCAGATCCGTCTCACGTTCTTGAGCCTGAAGAAGTTGAACTCAATCCTGATCTTTCATACGAAGAAGAACCTGTTCAAATCCTTGATCGAGAAGTCAAAAGACTTCGAAATAAAAGTGTTCCTCTTGTCAAAGTTCTTTGGAGGAATCACAACGTCGAAGAAGCGACGTGGGAACCTGAGGACACGATGAAGAAGCAGTATCCTCATCTGTTCAATTCAGGTAAAATTCGAGGACGAATTTTCTTTAAGGGGGGAGGAGTTGTAACACCCTAAAAACCACCCTAGTTAGAATTATAGAAAACGACAAGGATAGCGTAAACAATTTACAATTTAGTTAAGATTACAATGAAACCACATAAGCTATGTTCTATTAAGATATAAATGGGTTAAACACTATATGTAAGTTCATATGTAAAATTAAAGAAATGAAGATTAATTTGTAACTAATATATATAAGTTAGATAATATGAAACGTAAAATAGTATACATATATATATGTATGATTCGGTGGGTTGTATTTAAATGTACATATAAGTATATCTATAAGTAAAATATGATAAACTAATAATTAAGTAGTTAAATATTATAATGTTAGTGGGATATTAAGTGGAATTATAACAGAATTTCATGGAAATAAACTAATCCATGTGTCCTTTATACAAGAGATAGTCAGCCCACTAAGGAAAGAAAGTTAACATGTGTAAACCACTTACTTCCATCATCATCTTTCTCATGCAAACCTGCCGAACCAAAGAGAGGAAAGGAGAGATAGAAATCTGGAATTCTTAGGCTTAAGGACATCTTTATTTTGCTGGAAATTGAGCTAAAAGATCACCTAGGATCATGCATGTAGGCAGATATCAAGTAAGTACATCATATGTTACCCGATTCCTATGGTGTTTTTATTTTTGTATTTGATGATTCTGGGTTTGGACCACTAAAAAAATATGTTATAAATGTTTTATTATGAGTTATCAATGCTGGGTTCATGTTATACTTGAATAATTTCTGGAAATTAAAGCATGAACATGAACTTAGGTATGAATCTGCCCAGGTTCGTACTTGTATGATACCCTGTAGAAATCTGGAAATTTGAGCATGTTAGAGTGATTTCTAAATCTGGAAAATTGAGCATGTTAGAGTGATTTCTGGAAAAAGTGTTCTTATACAAAGTTGTAGAGGACAAAATTTTACATGGAATAGAGGTATGGGTTGCTCAAAAATGTTAAGTATAGGTCTCTGAATTGTTGTTAGAAGTTGACTGGACTGAAACTGAATGAATTTGGAATCTGCTGGACTAAATTGTGAAATTCGAAATGTTTAGGGGTTAAAATGGTTTTAATAAATTCTGAAAATTTATGCTTGAAACAGGGGAGTCATGGACTGAATAAAAATTAAATGGCCAAGCTTGAATTAAGTCTCAATTGGTAGGTTAAATGCATTTAGATCACATGTAGGATTATTAAAGGATTAAAGGGGACTGTTTTGTGGAAATTGATAAATTGAGGACTTGAATGCTCTGTTTTTAAAGATGTTAGAACTTCATTGTTATATTAATACATGTAGGTTAATGTGGTTAATAGCTTGGAATCAAATGAATTGTGAAATATAGGATTTAAATGCACTAAAGTCACTAAGTTAAGCTTGGACAAATTAGGCCCTGAAATTGTCCTATTTTCAAATTTAAAACTGTATTAACTGGTAAATGCTAAAAATATGAGTCATACATGGTTTTAAAGGTGTGTTTATAAGCTTTCCAAAATAGTATGATATGCATTATTTGGATTAGAGAATAAAAAGTTATGGACAGATTAGTGGACAATGCTCAAAACTGCCATGTTAAGGACAACTTGTGTGTTTATTGTTGTTTGCTTGATTTGGTTGGATTTTTGTGCTAAGGTTGATACTAATAGATGTTATATATGTTGTAATATGATTCAAGAGCATATTGGTGAAGAGATATTAGAGGAAACAAGGGGTGATCAAACCAAGAAGAAAGGGAGATGCATCATCATTAAGGAGACAAACTAGCTTGGAGTATTGTGAGTGTAGTTTTGTTTAAAGTGTTAGGATTAGTATCCTAACCTTGTTATTTTTTATTATTAGATAGCATGAAGGAAGCATGAAATGAACCTAATAATGGTTGGTAAAAATTAAAATGCTAAGGAAGAAGGATTAAAGGAAAGACTTATGATATGTTGACTATGCTAGTTAGATAAGCTTACTTTGGCCTAGATATGTTACATTGGGTTGATGATTGAATAAACCATATGACATGAACTTATATGATGAGTTTAGATATTATATTTTGATGTTTACATGATGAAAATGATAATATATGCTTGCTGATTTTTCATGTTATCGTGAATTGAATGATTACTCTGAAATAAAGATCGATATTGTTACATGTTTGGTGAATTGTTGAATAACAAGCTATTGGTTTTGTTAAACATGTAAGTTAAGATAAGACCTTGGTTTGATTAGTGTCTATAGGTCGAAGGGCATGCCTTAGATTCATTGAGCTCCTCTAATTATTGTTAAAGGATGGTGGTTAGTCACCAATATTCCTTAAGGTGGTAAGTCACCTTGATGCTATGGCATCCTCTGATTACATGTTACAAGTTGGTTACAAAGCATTGATACCTTTGGGTATCCAAAGTCATATGTCACACGTAGACTCGATTACCTTGTTCATTAATCATCCAAGGCAACATAGTTAAAAGTTACATGACTTGAAAGATAAGTACCTAAATGATAAGTACCAATGAAATGAAATTGATATGCCTACTTGTCTTGTATATGCTAATGCTTTTAAATGTTGCTTGTTGTTATATATGATAATGTTTTGATCGATACTTGCTGTATGAATGAACATAAAAGTATGCTGTCTATGTTGCATCAATGGTTACTTGAAATGGTTACAAGATTTGCTAAGTCGTACTTATGTATGATGGACTAGATAGGTGAACTTTGATTAAAGCCTAGTTAGGTAACCTCAAAGATTGAATTATGCTCTAAAAATAGAAATTAGTAAAGTTTAGGGCTGCCTCACTAAGTACATACCTTGTACTTATCACTCTTCTGTTCCCTTCTTCCAAAAATTTCAGGTACTAGTCCCGAAAGCTAGTCGACTGTCTTAGAGAGCTGACCTTGAAGTCCAAGCACAAGTATGACTCTTTTGGTCATTATAGTTGGTGGCATAGATGTATATAAGTGTCACATGCATATGATACATGTATTTTGGGTGTTTGACATGTAAATGTTATGTTTAAAAACTTGGTTATGTAATATATATTTTAACATGCTTATTGTTTCGGTTGTGTAATTAAGTACTAAAGAACCATGGTATATATATATATATAGGAATGATGGTTGCTATGGAATTTAAAGTGTGCTTGTATGATTATGTGATCTTGGAAAATTGATTGTGTTAATGAGACATGAACTATAGGATTGTAATATGCATCTAGATGTATGATATAAAATGAAGATTAAAATGTATTGCTATGCTTAGTTAGAATGTACCTATGGAATGAGCCTTGTTTATTTGTATGATTCGAATAGGGTAGATTAAGAAATTGGTTTGGTAACAAGATTATGTAATGGTTGTTGAATGTATAAGCAAGATTAAATGATTATCTTGTTGTGTTAGTAAATGTATGTAATTGTTATGATTGTAACATGATTGCTTGTATGTAATAGTTAAGGTTTTTGTTAGCCCACATATATGTATGTTTATATTTTTAGTTAAATGTTAGAGTAAGCTTCCGCATGTATACGTTGTATAAATCTAAAGTATGTTTCATAAAGAAACTTGTATGTCAAGTATGTTATGATAATTGGAATTGCTTATGTATGTAATGAATATGTATAATATGAATCCGAATAATAATACGCTGTAAATGTAACGCTCCTCGCTTGCATTCCCGGGCGAGGGGTGTTACAGGTTGGACCAAAAACCTATTTTCTTATAGTGGCAGAGAAGTATTTCTTAAAGTTGTGGCTCAAACCTAGGCAACTTATGTCATGACGTGTTATATGCTTCCCGATTGTCTCATTTCTCAGATTGTCAGTGTGATGCGCAATTATTGTTGGTCCAGTCAGATTTTTGGCAAAGGATAGCCTATGGTTTCTTGGCAAAAACTTTGTGCTCTCAAAACAGCGGGTGGTCTAGCATTCAGAGAACTTCATCAGTCATTTACCTAACCCATCCTCTTTTACCGCAGTTTTTATCGCAATTATTTCCGACAAATCAACACCTACCCCATCCTCTTTTCCTAAGAACAATGCTCGAATTGTCCCCTCGATCGTATATAACACACCACCAAAGCCAATTAAACCATTTGCTGCACATCCATTCACATAGAATTTCATAATCCCATTCAACAAAGGTGCCCTGTTGAGATTTAATTTTCCACTAGCCAGCAAGCACTTCAAGGGACATTGTTTTACTAGACAAATGAGACTGGTTTACACTGTATTAAAATATTAGGGATTTTTTTGGGATGTTTAAATATGTTGTGTGGACTGTTATCTTGAGATCTTTGAGGTAAAGATCATTTAGTTAGCTTAACCTAGTAAAGACCTTGAATTTAATCTAAGAGAATTATGTGCATAATGATTACTAGATTTGTCATTGTTTGAATGTGATTGTGTGACAGTTACAGATTAGATTTTTTAGTTAATGGGATTAACATATATGATCTCAGTAACAAGATTTATCTCTAATGAATAAATTAAATTGGTCTAATGATTTATTATTCTGGTTGAGGTACATTTTACAATAAGGATGAGTAGAAGAGATAAATGGTTTGGAGTCTTGAGGTGATTTTGGATTCGGGTATCCTATAAGTTCGGGATAATAGGCGAGTGTAGTTGTATTTGTCTCGGATGACCCGATGTCATTCCGATCTTTGTTTCTATGATATGATGTAATTAATTCATAAGCATATACATATGGCTCACATAGAGCACAATGTGTGAATACATTCTTAGCATGGCATCTTTGATAAGTCTTTTCGTTACATTTGCATTACATATGCATCTTGTACATTGTTATGTTATGTCTTGTAGTGGAAGATTATGTATTCTTGGTAATAAAGCTTTGAAGATAACTACTGACCAATAATGCCATAAGATTCTAATAAGGAAATTCAATCTCAATCTTATGAATTCATGAATTCTTAAGCTAAGGATCTAAAAAGCTTATTTTCATATTAAAAGATACTAAGAAAAGAAGTAAGAAAGTGTACTTGTGTTATAATATATCCCTTTTAATATCAAAGCATAAATTATCTAAGTTGCTTATACAATGAAAGCCCTTGGACACTTTAGCATAGTACATGGTATAATTTGGTACTGCGGTCCATGAGCTACGACTCAAGGGTGAAGACCCTATATATGTGATATATTGGCGACAATAGGAGGCAACAGGGGAGATGATAAGGATGTTGGCGACAATTGGTTGGATAGATGAGAAGTTAGGTTTGTTATGTTCTGGCACTAGCCATTGATATGTGCTTTGGACTATGTGTAACACGGACCAATACAATCAAACACGGACCAATTCTACTCATGTCCAAATGTGATCCAAGGCTAGTGGAAAATTAAATCTCAACAGGGCACCTTTGTTGAATGGGATTATGAAATTCTATGTGAATGGATGTGCAGCAAATGGTTTAATTGGCTTTGGTGGTGTGTTATATACGATCGAGGGGACAATTCGAGCATTGTTCTTAGGAAAAGAGGATGGGGTAGGTGTTGATTTGTCGGAAATAATTGCGATAAAAACTGCTCTTGAAGTTTTTAGTGAAGCTGGTTGGAACGAGAGAGTTGGTCTAATCATCGAATCTAGTTCGAATGTTGTGATTAATTGGGTGAACAACCCTTCTATGAGACCGTGGAGATGGTGGTCGATATTCGCGGAAGTGGATAAGCTATGCAGCAAGTCTGGTTTGGTTCAGTTTGTTCATGGTTATAGTAGCTCC
This sequence comes from Hibiscus tridactylites, assembly GCA_958450335.1. Taxonomy (NCBI): domain Eukaryota; kingdom Viridiplantae; phylum Streptophyta; class Magnoliopsida; order Malvales; family Malvaceae; genus Hibiscus; species Hibiscus tridactylites. The sequence continues at coordinate 44,563,059 of OY288290.1, read as the reverse complement.
AAAGACTTGGCGGGCTGGTTTGCTAAGGAAGGGTTAAGCAATCAGGTTATATTCAGAGCTTGGTGGTGAGAGTAGACAGAGGGCTTGCGTATCTATCTTCTAAGGCTTTTGGTAGTAAAGTAAAGTGTGGATGATGGCAAAAGAAAAGTGGCGTTTCCAGCTTTTATAGGTTTTGTTTTATTAAGTTGTGTAATGTATTGGACAAAGGTGTCATAGTTTTGTTTCAGCCTTGTTCTTTTTTTTTTGAAAGATATAAATACCTCATTAAAACCCCCCTCTAAACCTAGATAGGGGAAAAGAGTGCCTTAGAAAGTATTATTCAAATAACTTTCACAGTTACATTGCTTACTTCCTTAGGGTATGAGGACCCACTTACATAACACGAAAACAAAACCCTCTTGCTAAGTGAACACATCTAGCCAATCCCTACCTTTGCTAAAGCATCATGCGCAAGTATTACATCTCCTAGATACAAGTTTCAACTTCACCCCATGAGAGCCAATCACCCTTTTGATATTCGTAACCATCTCCCCAAAAGCCAAAGGCGGATCTTCGAGGCCATCCAACCACTCGGAAACATTTTTGCAATCTGTTTCAAGTATAAGCCTAGCTCTGTTCCCCCATTTTGAATGGAAAAATGCTCCAGACCTACTTTAATGGCGAGTAGCTCTGCCAAAGCTGGAGGGACTATCCCGCATGGTTCGGAAAATTGAAAGAGAGTAACACTATTATCATCTCGACATAAGCCCCCAATACCTCCTTTCGAACCGGCTGCCGATATTGCCCCCATCGACATTTAATTTGACCCACCCCGAGGGAGGGGGAATCCAGCACACCACAGAGGAAGGCTTAGGTCTCTCTAGGCTTGCATCCGATGCTAGAAAAGGGCCAGCCATAAGAAAATCTAAAGGTATGAAGCAATCCACAAATTTACCTTTCAACCAGCAAGCAATCCTCAATCTAACCAGCTGCTCCACCTGTACAGCATCTATCACTTTACCGTTAAATATTATTTCATTCATGTGCAGCCAAAGAGTCCAAACGACTGCGAACAGGATTAGACTCCATAGTTTCTTTGAGCGTAGTGGATAGGACCCTCCCCAAGCTTCCAAGAAATCCGAGGGGTTCGAATATAGTGCGCAGGAAATACCTGCTCTTGCATTGAATTTGGACCAAATTAACCAGCTGATATAGCAATTGAAGAACAAGTGGTTTACCGTCTCTGGTAACTGTTTGCAGAAAGGGCACAAATCATTTGGCAGACAATTCAACCCTCTTTTTACTAACTCAGCTTTAACTGGTACGTGATTTTGTGTAATCAACCACATAAACAACTCAACTTTCGGCGGGGCAGTCCCTACCCACACGAACTTACACCAAAAGTTGTTCGAAGCAATCGCACCGATCAACATTGTTTTTAATGACTTTACCGAGAATGCACCGTCCCCCGAGCCTACCCACCGAACCCAATCGTGGTTATTGTTACCTGATCAAAAACCATTAATGCATCCCAACAAATCTCGCCACTGTTGTGCTTCCCAACTGAACAGATCCCTTCTTAAGGTTATTTGCCAACGCCATTTACCTTCGATTTTTACCCCAAAGTCAGCCACAACACCATTTTTATTTACCGATAGAGCATAAATACGGGGAAAGCGTAGTCTTAGAGTTGAAGTCCCAATCCAAACATCATTCCAAAAGGGTATAAATTTACCATCTCCAACTTGTAAAGACATGTTAGATTGTAAGCACAACCCCAGCTCATCGTTCATAAAAAAGATTTAATAACTCCATTCCAAATCCATGAGGACTGTCTCGGAGCCGAGTTAATTGGAATAAGCTTATCCACACAGTTCAGGATTTTGCACTCTAGCACTCTCCTCCAAAGCCCCTCGTTTCATTTCCAAATCTCCAACACCATTTCCCAAATAGCGCACGATTCATCGTTTCCAAGTCCACCACTCCCAAGCCCCCTAATCCTTTCGGTCGACAAATATTACTCCACTTGACCAAGTGGATTTTCGAATTTTCCGATGAACTTCCCCACAAAAATTTTGCCATAATGTTGTTCAACCTTTTAGAAACTGCTCCAGGCATTTGAAAAAGTGATAAGTAAGAAATTGGTAAGCTCAAAAGGATAGTTTTAATCAACACTAGCCTTCCACTGATCGAAAGAAATTTAGATTGCCACCCCTCCAACCTCCTCTCAAACTTGTTAACCACCGAATCCCATAAAGTGACGAAGTTTCTTCTAGCACCCAAAGGAAGACCTAAGTAGGTTGTTGGAAGTTTATCAACTTAGCATCCCACAGAAGCAACCCAACTATTTAAAGTACTCTGTTCCAAACAAATACCGTATACCTTGCTCTTAGCCAAATTCAGCTTCAACCCTGAGGCTAATTCAAAAACCCTTAATGTCATTTTCACATTATGGACTTCCCTACGCGTGGCTCCACAGAAAATAAGCAGTCCGTCTGCAAATTGCAGATGCGAGATGTTAACTGATTTGCCTCCTCGCCCCACTTTGCATCCATTAAACAGACCCTTAGATACGGCTTTATTTAACATCAGATGTAGTGCTTCCCCTACTAAACTAAAAATCAGAAGGGATAGTGAACAACCCTATCGCAGTCCGCGCGAAATTGTAAACGATTCGGTTGGAACACCATTTAGAAGTACGAAGATGTTAGCTGTAGAGATACACTGAAAAATCCATCCTCTCCAACGTTCATTGAACTCGCATCGCTGAAGAAACAACATCAAAAACCTCCAATTGACTGTATCATATGCTTTCTGAAAGTCGATTTTGAAAGCCACACCCTTCTTCTTTTCTTTAATCATAAAGTCAATGACCTCGTTGGAGATTAAAGAGAAATCAAGGATTTATCTTTCAGAAAGATTTGCAAACTGTGATTCACCCACGATAGCACCCAAAACTTCACGTAGTCTTTTGGTAAACACTTTAGACAATAGCTTGTACATCCCATTTACTAAACTGATGGGACGAAACTCATTAATAGTCTCCGGGTTGGGCACTTTGGGAATCAACTTTATAAACAAGTGATTAATGCCCATTTCCCACTCCTTTCCATCCTAAAATCTATCAAAGAAACACATTATATCTCCCTGCAGAAAGTACCAGAATTTCTTGAAAAACCCAAGGTTCAAGCCGTCCGGGCCTGGAGCTTTATTGCTGTCAGACGAGAACAAAGTTGTCCACACCTCCTCAATTGTCAATCTCCTATCGATAGACTCAGCTTGTTCCCGAGTTAATCTTGAAAATTCCAAACTAAAATCCTCGATCTCTAATGTGTGATTTGAGTTATAAGCCATATCAAAATACTCCTTCACTGCTTCTTTGATCTTGATCGGATCATTGACAACCACATCCCCAACTTTCAGAGAGTTGATGTTATTGGTTCTTCTCATGGAGGAAACAGAAAGATGGAAGAAATGTGTGTTTCTATCCCCTTCCTTAAACCATTTTAGGCGAGATTTTTTGAGCCACTGACTCTCTTCTCTTCAAAATTCCTGCCACAGTCTAGCACGGAGGGATCGAAGTTGATCGAAAACCTGCTGGAGAGCTATTCCTCCTTGTATATCTGCTTCTAATTTTGAAATCTCGCATTCAAGTTTGGCAATGGCCGATTTAGATCCTTGTGCAAATTTCCCGGCCCATTTTTTCAAAGCCACCTTTGATGCTTTCAACAGTTCACCGATGCCTATATCTGCATTTTGCTTTTTCCTATCCTTTTATGCTTTGATTATCGTCTCTGTAAACCCTTCTTCATCAAACTAGAAGTTAAATAACTTAAAGGGTTTGGGACCCCAATCAAATCCCTCATCATGTATCCATATCGCATTGTGGTATGACAATGATTTCTCGACCAACCTTTGCACCATGTTAGGGAAAACCAAAGCAAATTCTGCCGACACTAGAAATCGGTCTAGTCTAACAAATGTTGGCGGGTCACGATTATTACTCCAAGTAAACCGCCCACCACTGAGCGGTAGATCAACTAGCTCCGCCTCGTCAACAAATGATTTGAACAACTCCACAATTGGCTTGTTCAAAGAGAAACCAATTTTCTCCTATGAAGTCAGAAACATGTTCCAATCACCTCCAATGCACCATAGTAGATTCCGTCCTTTTACGAAAGCTAAAACTTCCCTTAGAAACACACTTTTCTCAGCGTCGATCGAAGGCCCATAAATGTTTAAAATGCCACACTTTCGAGAATCCCAACTTAACGAACCAATTAAAGCTATGAATTTGGTTTTAATTACCACAGACTCCAATCTGAAAAATCTAGTATCCCATAAACACATTAGACCTCCTGCTGACCCAATGGCCAAAGACACTGCTACATCTACCTCTGGATTGTTCCATAACTTCTTGATGAAATTCCCCTGAATTTGTTGTAATTTTGTTTCTTGGATCAATACGATCTTCGGATGACATTTACCTATAAGTTTCCGCACTGCCCTAACTTTCTCATGCCTTCGAACCCCTCTTATATTCCAAGTAATGATTGATAAATTCATTGGAAAACAAAAATAAAACCCAAAAAGCCTGACACAGGACGATCGCGAATATCACATATGATAAAGGGGTACATTGCTTCAGAAACAATGCTCCTTGTTCGTAAACGGATCTAGGATCATAGCAAATATTTCTCTGCAATAAAACACAAGAATGGACGTTTTTAGGATCAAAATAACAAGAAAATATAAAAGAAATAAAAAGAAACAAAGAAAAAGGGTGTAGGAATTTTTGGACAGATTTGGACGACGAAAAGGACGAATGCTTCAAGTAGCGTTCATGGCTGTTTCGGTGTCCTAAAATGGCAGAAACGTTGCTGGAAAAATCAGCGGAAATTTGGCAGCGTTAAACTCGAAAGAACTCGAACAATCTGCTGAACGAACCCGAATCGAATCTGTCCAACGTCAAAGACGAAATGCTCAAAAGAACCTACACAAGCTACTGAGCAAACCCGAATCGAATATGCTTCACGTCGGAGGACTTGGACCCACTAGATAGCGATCTAGGAACCCGAAGTATCAAGTAAATTTGACAAATCAAAACAAAGTCTGAAATGTCAAAAGATAGTTCTAAAAAGAACCGAACAAGAGAAACTCTCTCAAACAAATTTTATTTCCAAAATGTCTATCCTCTACAAAGTGGTTCGATTTACATATTTATAGCATACATAGAGGTTGGCTGAAACACAATTTGTGGCCATTATTTGGTGGTTTGAAAATTAAAAATTCAAATAAAAAATGGATAACTATCACATGGCCAACAATTGATTCTTGGCCATACATTTGATTTTTTGTGCCAAAGAGGTTCCAGCCGGTTGCACCATTTGTTTAAAGCACATGCAAAATGTGCAATTTGATTGAATTTTAAAATTCAAACAAAGTTTGGCCGCTGCTTGGAGACTTGAGAGGGGTGGCAATGGGAAATGTGCACATGTTTAATGTGCAGGTGAGATTGAATTTAAAATTCAAACACAAAGTTTCTGGCCGTGCATTGTAATTGCATTTCCACGTGTTGTGCTGCATGGTTTGAAATTATCCTTGGCCGATTATTTGTAATTCACGTGCTGTGCATGGTAGATGAGTAAAATCCAATCCCACGTGCTCTTTAATTTCCACAGTTCAATGAAAAATACCGCATGTGTGGAGAATGACCCAAATACTCTCGGCTGCTGTTATTTCCATGCGATGACACATGCGGACATACTAGAAACAACGTCAATTTGGCCCACACTTGTTGTACTGGCTGCCACATACAGGTAGGACACTTGTTTAGCTGCTACGGGACTTGTCACCTGTAGTTGAGCTAGTGAAGCTGACGGAAATTGAGCTGAGCTGAAACGAACTAGTTGAAAATGTGATGAGCTGGAGATGAGCGGCAAATGCTCACTTGAGCTGGAATTGAGCTGCATATGCTCACTTGAGCTAGTTTTCTCCTACGTACCTACGTCAAAAGGAAAAAAAACTTCCATCAAAGTATTGTAATTTTAATGGAAACAATAATACAAGTCGTAAATACTTGCAACCTTATTTATTAACTCACAAACAAATATAGATACACCATAATTTATATCAAAGTAAGTTAAGACACACATAACATATTATATACATACTCGAACACACTAATAAGTAGTATAAGTATAAGAAATGTTACACATCAGTATGTAACAAGTGAAAAAGCAAACTTCCCTGAAAGTTTGAAGTTGCATCGTTGGGTGGCATAAACGTGCTCACATCATCCCCCCTTCTTTAATGCGATTTGTCCCCAAATCGACCCTCATTACAAAAGGGAACAATTTCGTCTTTCGCTTGGCAGGGAACTTCTTCGATCGTCTTGCTCGGCACATATGCCATCCTCTCGAACCAAGTTCTTTTACAAGGAACACAAATGGAAATGCCTTCTTTCTTGTACCTTTCCGAATAATGCACAACATAAAGTTAGACAATGCACGTTGCACATTCATAATCCCGCAAACAATGACATACAAAGGCAACTCCAAAGAACAACAAGAATCTCGACAATCATCCAGAATCACAACACAAGGTTGTTCACAATCCAATGTACAACCAAAGAAATCAGCATATAAAAAGGAAAAATCAATAGCACAATGGAATGGAACGTCAAACCGTGGTACAGAAGGTTGCTGCATTTCTGGAAAGGACATATATGCACTAGACATACCAACAGTAGAAACCTTGGGAACTTCACATGGCATCACCTTATTAACCTGCAAGTTAGAAGAAGAAATAGAGGAAAATGTTGAATCAGATAATCCCTGTGAATTTGCTTTCTTCTTTTAACATTCATTCTTCTCTTTGTTGGCCTTCCAAGCTGCAGTACTCGAATTCAAACGAACTTCATCTTCATATACTTCACTTGGAGTCATAGGTGCCAAAGTTACCTTTTTACCCTTATGAGTAAAAGAGTATCGATTGGTGTAACAATCGTGCAAAACTCTCTTATCATATTGCCTCGGTCGTCTTAACAACAAATGACAAGTATCCATGGAACAAACATCACAAGTTACCTCATCCTTCTATTTACCAATGAAAACTGGTATAATAACTTGTTCGGTAACTTTGATTTCAACACCATCGTTCAACCATTATAAATTGTACGGATTGGGAAGCGTGGTTGTCTTCAGCCCTAACTTGTCAACCATGAGAGTACTAGCAACATTAGCAAAACTACCACTATCAATAATCACAATACATACCTTGTCGTTCACGTTGCATCTCGTATGGAAGAGGTTGTTTCGTTGTGGTTCATCCTGTGATGGTTGATCATTCAAACTTCTCTTGTTAACAAGTGCTTCACCGGTAGCCAATGTCTGCACATTGTCATCATTTATCTCTTCATGAACAGAATGGGAACCACCCCCATCTAATCTATCCAATTGAGAATGTATAGGTTTCAATGCATTAGCAATCACTCGTTGCATCATCCGCTCTAAGGCTTGCATATGGAGATTCAGTGGTTGTTGTTCACCCGAATTATCAACAGAACCTGCCATGTTGAAAAACCAAAACAACAAACAAAAACACACAATATATATATATATATATATATATATATGTTAGTGAAATAAATAATAAAAAAATGGACCTCACTGTACACTCAACAAAATCTCACAGATCGCTCCAAGGAAAGATCGTTCAACAATTGCACTTAAACGCTCGTGTTTCACTCGGGAGAATACTTGAATGGCTCTTTTTTGTCTCCCCTTCTGTTCTCACACGCTCAATTGCCTTTTCCACTCGATCTCTCGCAATCAATTCTTTAAGGAACTAACTTGATCTTTCAGACTTGTTAACTGTGTCAAACTTACAAGATAATATAATAGGTAAACAAACAAATGGTTAAAGTACAAATAGGGACTGTTAGGTGAAACAAAAATAAAAAAGGCTGAAAAAAATAATAATAAGAAGGCTGAAAATTGGTGATGAAACAAAAAAAAAATAAAGGCTGATAAAAAAATGAAGGAAAAAGAAACAACTTACTGTAAAGAAATGCTTACAACGATCCTATCATCGAACAAACAACAACAAGTTGTTTTGGGTGATTTCGAAGCATTTCATGGCATAATTGAGCATCCTTCATAATTTTTCGAACAAAACAATACTTTAGGATGTAAAATACACTAAACATTCGAATCTGATTTTTTTTGAATTTTTTTTCTATTTTTTTACTTTGACTTTTCTGGTCAAACCTTTGACATTGATAAAGGGGTACGTTGCTTCAGAAACAACGCTCCTTGTTCGTAAACGGATCTAGGATCGTAGCAAACATTTATTCAATAAAACACAAGAATGGACGTTTTTAGGATCAAAATAACAAGAAAATATAAAAGAAATAAAAAGAAACAAAGAAAAGGGTGTAGGAATTTCTGGACAGATTTGGACGACGAAAAGGACGAATGCTTCAAGTAGCGTTCATGGTTGTTTCGGTGTCCTAAAATGCCAGAAACATTGCTGGAAAAATCAGCGGAAATTTGGCAGCGTTAAACTCGAAAGAACTCGAACAATTTGCTTAACGAACCCGAATCGAATATGTCTAACGTCAAAGATGAAAAGCTCGAAAGAACCTGCACAATCTACTAAGCAAACCCGAATCGAATATACTTCACGTCGGAGGACATGGACCCACTAGAGAGCGATCTAGGAACCCGAAGTATCAAGTAAATTTGACAAATCAAACAAAGTCTGAAATGTCAAAAGATAGTTCTAAAAAGAACCAAAAAAGAGAAACTCTCTCAAACAAATTTTATTTCCCAAATGTCTATCCTCTGCAAAGTGGATCGATTTACATATTTATAGCATACATAGAGGTTGGCTGAAACACAATTTGTGGCCATTATTTGGTGGTTTGAAAATTAAAAATTCAAACACAAAAATGGATAACTATCACATGGCCAACAATTGATTCTTGGCCATACATTGGATTTTGTGTGCCAAGGAGGTTCCAGCCGGTTGCACCATTTGTTTAAAGCGCATACAAAATGTGCAATTTGATTGAATTTTAAAATTCAAACAAAGTTTGGCCGCTGCTTGGAGACTTGAGAGGGGCAGTAATGAGAAATGTGCAAATGTTTAATGTGCAGGTGAGATTGAATTTAAAATTCAAACACAAAGTTTCTGGCCGTGCATTGTAATTGCATTTTCACGTGTTGTGCTGCGTGGTTTGAAATTAACCTTGGCCGGTTATTTGTAATTCACGTGCTGTGCATGGTAGATGAGTAAAATTCAATCCCACGCGCTCTTTAATTTCCACAGTTCAATGAAAAATGCCGCATGTGTGGAGAATGACCCAAATACTCTCGGTTGCTGTTATTTCCATGCGATGACACATGCAGACATACTAGAAACCACGTCAATTTGGCCCACACTAGTTGTACTGGCTGCCACATACTGGTAGGACACTTGTTTAGCTGCTACGGGACTTGTCAGTTGTAGTTGAGCTAGTGGAGCTGACGGAAATTGAGCTGAGCTGAAACGAAATAGCTGAAAATGTGATGAGCTGGAGATGAGCGGCAAATGCTCACTTGAGCTGGAATTGAGCTGCATATGCTCACTTGAGCTAGTTTTCTCCTACGTACCTACGTCAAAAGGCAACAAACTTCCATCAAAGTATTGTACTTTTAATGGAAACAATAATACAAGTCGTAAAAACTTGCAACCTTATTTATTAACTCACAAACAAATATAGACACACCATAATTTATATCAAACTAAGTTAAAACACACATAACATATTATATACATACTCGAACACACTAATAAGTAGTATAAGTATAAGAAATGTTACACATCAGTATGTAACAAGTGAAAAAGCAAACTTCCCTGAAAGTTTGAAGTTGCATCGTTGGGTGGCATAAACGTGCTCACATCATCCCCCCTTCTTTAATGCGATTTGTCCCCAAATTGACCCTCATTACAAAAGGGAACAAGTTCGTCTTTCGCTTGGCAGGGAATTTCTTCAATCGTCTTGCTCGGCACATATGCCATCCTCTCGAACCAAGTTCTTTTTTGTACCTTTCTGAATAATGCACAACATAAAGTCAGACAATGCACGTTGCACATTCATAATCTGGCAAACAATGACATACAAAGGAAACTCTAAAGAACAACAAGAATCTCGACGATCATCCAGAATCACAACACAAGGTTGTTCACAATCCAATGTACAACCAAAGAAATCAGCATATAAAAAGGAAAAATTAATAGCACAATGGATAGGAACGTAAAACCGTGGTACAAAAGGTTGCTGCATTTCTGGAAAGGACATAGATGCACTAGACATACCAACAGTAGCAACCTTGGGAACTTCACATGGCATCACCTTATTAACCTGCAAGTTAGAAGAAGAAATAGAGGAAAATGTCGAATCAGATAATACCTGTGAATTTGCTTTCTTCTTTTCACATTCATTCTTCTCTTTGTTGGCCTTCCAAGCTGCAGTACTCGATTTCAAACGAACTTCATCTTTATATACTTCACTTGGAGTCATAGGTGTCAAAGTTACCTTTTTGCCCTTATGAGTAAAAGAGTATCGATTGGTGTAACAATCATGCAAAACTCTCTTATCATATTACCACAGCCATCTTAACAACAAATGACAAGTATCCATAGAACAAACGTCACAAGTTACCTCATCCTTGTATTTACCAATGAAAATGGTATAATAACTTGTTCGATAACTTTGATTTCAACACCATCATTCAACCATTGTAACTTGTACGGATTGGGATGCGTGGTTGTCTTCAGTCCTAACTTGTCAACCATGAGAGTACTAGCAACGTTAGCACAACTACCACTATCAATAATCACAATACATACCTTGCCGTTCACGTTGCATCTCGTATGGAAGAGGTTGTTTCGTTGAGGTTCATCCTGTGATGGTTGATCATTCAAACTTCTCTTGTTAGCAAGTTCTTCACCGGTAGCCAATGTCTGCACATTGTCATCATTTATTTCTTCATGGACAGAATGGGAACCACCCCCATATAATCTATCCAATTGAGAATGTATAGGTTTCAATGCATTAGCAATCACTCGTTGCATCATCCGCTCTAAGGCTTGCATATGGAGATTTAGTGGTTGTTGTTCACCCGAATTATCAATAGAACCTGCCATGTTGAAAAACCAAAACAAAAAACAAAAACACACAATATATATATATATATATATATATATATATATATATATATATATATATATATGTTAGTGAAATAAATAATAATAATAAAATGGACATCACTGCACACTCAACAAAATCTCACAGATCGCTCCAAGGAAATATCACTAAACAATTGCACTCAAATGCTCGTGTTTCACTCGGGAGAATACTTGAATGGCTCTTTTTGTCTCCCCTTCTGTTCTCACACGCTCAATTGCCTTTTCCACTCGATCTCTCGCAATCAGTTCTTTAATATAATAGGTAAACAAACAAATGGTTAAAGGACAAATAGGGACTGTTAGGTGAAATAAAAATAAAAAAGGCTGAAAAAATAATAATAAGAAGGCTGGAAATTGGTGATGAAACAAAAGAAATAAAGGCTGATAAAAAATGAAGGAAAAGGAAACAACTTACTGCATAGAAATGCTTACAATGATCCTATCACCGAACAAACAAGAACAAGTTGTTTCTGGTGATTTCGAAGCATTTCATGGCATAATTGAGCATCCTTCATAATTTTTCAAACAAAACAACGCTTTAGGATGTAAAATAACTTAAACATTCAAATCTGATTTTTTTTATTTTTTTTCGATGTTTTTTACTTTGACTTTTCTGGTAAAACCTTTGACTTTGACTTTTTTTCCAGTTTTTTTTTCGAATTGTTTCTTTTTTTTACTTTTGTATTTATATATTTTTTGATGTCTGATGGTGCAGAAATTGCTAAAATCTGACCAAAGCTCTGATTACCATATGATAAAGGGGTACGTTGCTTCAGAAACAACACTCCTTTTTCGTAAACGGATCTAGGATCGTAGCAAACATTTCTCTGCAATAAAACACAAGAATGGACATTTTTAGGATCAAAATAACAAAAAAATATAAAAGAAATAAAAAGAAACAAAGAAAAGGGTGTAGGAATTTCTGGACAGATTTGGACGACGAAAAGGACGAATGCTTCAAGTAGCGTTCATGGCTGTTTCGGTGTCCTAAAATGGCAGAAACGTTGCTGGAAAAATCAGCGGAAATTTGGCAGCGTTAAACTCGAAAGAACTCGAACAATCTGCTGAACGATCCCGAATCGAATATGTCTAACGTCAAAGACGAAAAGCTCAAAAAAACCTGCACAATCTACTGAGCAAACCCGAATTCAATATGCTTCACGTCGGAGGACTTGGACCCACTAAATAGCGATCTAGGAACCCGAAGTATCAAGTAAATTTGACAAATTAAAACAAAGTCTGAAATGTCAAAAGATAGTTGTAAAAAGAACCGAACAAGAGAAACTCTCTCAAACAAATTTTATTTCCAAAATGTCTATCCTCTACAAAGTGGTTCAATTTACATATTTATAGTATACATAGAGGTTGGCTGAAACACAATTTGTGGCCATTATTTGGTGGTTTGAAAATTAAAAATTCAAATAAAAAATGGATAACTATCACATGGCCAGCAATTGATTCTTGGCCATACATTTGATTTTGTGTGCCAAGGAGGTTCCAGCCGGTTGCACCATTTGTTTAAAGCACATGCAAAATGTGCAATTTGATTGAATTTTAAAATTCAAACAAAGTTTGGCCCCTGCTTGGAGACTTGAGAGGGGCGGCAATGGAAAATGTGCACATGTTTAATGTGCAGGTGAGATTGAATTTAAAATTCAAACACAAAGTTTCTGGTTGTGCATTGTAATTGCATTTCCACGTGTTGTGCTACATGGTTTGAAATTTTCCTTGGCCGATTATTTGTAATTCATGTGTTGTGCATGGTAGATGAGTAAAATTCAATCCCACGTGCTCTTTAGTTTCCATAGTTCAATGAAAAATACCGCATGTGTGGAGAATGACCCAAATACTCTCGGCTGATGTTATTTCCATGCGATGACACATGCGGACATACTAGAAACAACGTCAATTTGGCCCACACTTGTTGTACTGGCTGCCACATACTGGTAGGACACTTGTTTAGCTGCTACGAGACTTGTCACCTGTAGTTGAGCTAGTGGAGCTGACGAAAATTGAGCTGAGCTGAAACGAACTAGCTGAAAATGTGATGAGCTAGAGATGAGCGGCAAATGCTCACTTGAGCTGGAATTGAGCTGCATATGCTCACTTGAGCTAGTTTTCTCCTACGTACCTACGTCAAAAGGCAACAAACTTCCATCAAAGTATTGTAATTTTAATGGAAACAATAATACAAGTCGTAAACACTTGCAACCTTATTTATTAACTCACAAACAAATATAGGCACACCATAATTTATATCAAACTAAGTTAAAACACACATAACATATTATATACATACTCGAACGCACTAATAAGTAGTATAAGTATAAAAAATGTTACACATCAATATGTAACAAGTGAAAAAGCAATCTTCCCTGAAAGTTTGAAGTTGCATCGTTGGGTGGCATAAACGTGCTCACATCAACATACCTTCTTTAAGGCCCCTTTCCAAAGTACAAACTTTGTCAATCACCACCTCTCTGCCTCCCTTAAAAGAGAACTCCAGGATCTTACTGACCTCCCATACAGCTTCAGCCTCAATCTTGTCTAGTGAGATTGCTTCATTGGATTCGGAAATTGTGGTTCTTTCCGGATCAAAAGAAACACCTTCCTCAATCGAATCTCTAATTTGTCTTCTTAGGTTGCGTCTGTAGCTCGCCCTAAAGAACCTTTGACTCGCCCACCTCCCCAATTAGACTTGTTTGAAGACGATACCTGATTTCCCAAATTGGTAAAACTATATGGCACAAAAGATTCGATGCTGCAATTCTTGTCGGAAACATCTACTGAGGATTCTGGAATTACAATTCCCACCTCACGATAGTCTTGATCTCCTAAAGGCCTATTCGCTGAATCAACCCTTTGAGAAGTTGGGTCAGGACCTACCCTATGAGATCCTCGAACATAATTGACGTTTTGACTGGGATCCAAAGAGGATAAAGGCCCAGCATTCACATGCCCATTAAGGATACTCGGGTCCCGCAGATCCAAACCTTTAGGAAATACTTCCATATTCCCCACATTTTCTGCGTTTACATTTTGGGAAATCCTTACGTGCAAATTAATATCTTCAGCCTCGAAAAGTTCCCCCCATTATCTCGAACATTGAACGATTCAGAAGCGTCCATCGAATTACGAGGATAGGGAGACCAATCGCCACCAATACTTGGACGTCTTGACGGTTCCAAACCGTCAAGGTTTTGGGCACCGGCGTTACCACCACATTCACTAGAAGATTTGCTCTTACGATCACTGCTACTAGACACAGGGCTCTCGGGCCAAATATCTGTATATTTGCCGCCTTCATCGTCATGTATCACACCCTCCCCGCCTACAGCAACACCCCCTACTCTGATGTTAATACGATGATGAGGCCCTAAGGAAATGACCCTGACAGAGTCCGGAATATCCATGAGACTAGCCACTCTCAACGTCACCATAGCTAGATCTAACCGAAAATTTTGAACTGTGCATTCTTCAACATGTTCGAATTTACCCCATCTATTGCAAAATTCTTTGAAAAAAATTAACACACCAACAACTTAATGGAACACCACTCAATTGAATTGATACGAATTGAAACGAGATATCTTCAATCAGTAAGGGAGCAAGGTGTTTAAACCAGAAAATCATGGCTTGTTTTTTTATCATCCCAGGTTTTCCTCATATCAGTCTCGGAATTAAAGCGAACCACGTAAGAGTCACAATCAATACCCCATTTGATAATTCTGGCTTTAATCTCCTCAAAGTCGAACGCTTGTTGCACAATACCAGCTTCATATGAGTTCTTCAAGATTCCAACCAGGGATGGACCGAGGGGTGCTGGGGGGCAACCGCACCCCCTAAAATTTTGAAAATCATATATGATTTAGAAAAATTTTAGAATTTTTCTATGTATTTTCTATTAAAAATGTATTTTCGCCCCCCCTAAACTTCTATAAGTTCGCCCCCCTAGAAATTTATAGGTTCGCCCCCTAACCTAAAGTCCTGGTCCGTCCCTGATTCCAACCATGCAGCTCTTGAGCCACACACTATCCTTAAGTCTTACATTCACACCAAACAGGCTACCATCACTACACGCAATCTGAATTACTTCCTGGTTTTCGAAAACTTTTCTGTTTGTGTTGTCTTCTTTATTAAGATTACGCATCAAAACGTCCTTAATTGATAGTTTGTCTTCCTTTACACAACCAAACCCGTCTGGATTACTCGACCTGGTCTTCTTTTTGGGCATAAGGCCTTTCCTTTCATTTTCCTGGTGGTGTATTTTTTTCTCCCTTGTAAGGCCTTTTTTCACAATCAACGAACCTTGACCCTTTTGGATACCTGGATTGGGAAACGTTTATTAATCCCCCATCTACAAAAGTGTTGTTGAGCTTTGCGATGACCCTTTCCATGTCTTCTCTGCTTGCCATGGTTACAAAAGCGAAAGTGGTCCTCTTATACTTTGCTTTCCTGTTCACATCTGGGATGTAGACCCTTTTTACTTTCCCATAAAAGCTAACTAATTCCCTGAGAGTTGATCTTGACAGCCTTTTGCTAAGATTATCAACAAAAATAATCCACTCAATCGCCTGAGTACCCACGCCGGCTGCCTCTAGACTGATCGCTTCGCCTTCTTGTCTCGCCATTATGCTACCAAACTATACTATGTCGTCTAAAGCATACTAAAGGCCAAAAAAGAAAAAAAACTTCTAGAAGTATTTTTTTTCAGCCTTGTTCTTTTGTACCCCTACATGTGTAGTACTCTTTCCCCCATTTAGGCTTAAAGGGTTTTTTTAATGAGGCTCACATGTATGGTTTTAACCTTTTCAATAAAATTAATTTTCCGAGCAAAAAAAAATAATGTCCCTTGTTTTTAATACACAAATCAGCCCCATAATACTTTCAAAACAGTCCTTGGATTTAATCCTCAAATCAGTCCAATTTATTTTTATTAGACAGTCCAAGACATTTTCTAATTTCTACATTTCAATCCCAAAAAATCAGCCAACTTATTTTACATTGCAATGGGACAGTTTTAGCCCTATTTTAATTCCTAAAACATTCTCTAGATTTCAAAACAACCTTTAATTCAAAATTACAAGGCAATCTCTTATTATTGTAGACATAGTTTTATACTAAGAAACTTATTCTACTTGACTCATTATTCAACTATGTTACCTTAATCTTATAAATATATTCATATAATCACAATCTACTATATAACAAGCAACTTCAAATGCACATGAACAATTCTATTTTCTAATATCACAAAACAGTCCACTAATTCTTTATAAAAATAGTCTTTAAACTTTTGTTTCGTCCAGCAGTTTATTAAATCAATCACATAACAACCCCTAATTGCTTGAAAATCAGCCCTTAACATTTTTGCAAGATAGTCTTCCAAATAAGCTTACAAAACAGTCCATAATTATAGCAAAAACAGTCCCTATATCTTAACAAAACAGTCCTTTGTTTTCAATTTGTAAAACAGTCCATTAAATCCATCAAAACAATCCCTATCCTTTTTATCAATCACCCCCTATTTTCCAGTTTAGCAGAACAGTCCACGATTTTATTAAATCAGCCTTTATTTCTTTGCAAACAGCCCCATTCTTTCTAACTCAGTCACCTGTTTTAATAGATAAAATTCTTCCCGTTTTCTCTTGTCAAAACAGTCCAATTTATACAAATTCAAATACAACACTCGAGACGGTCCTATATTGATTCATCTTAGAACATAACAGCCCTCAATTTATTATTAACATTCAATGAATCCAGGATTAATCTCTAAACACAACTACTTAAACAAAAATTTATCCAATCGAACATTCAATTCTGCCTCTCTAGTTTTAAAACTCAAATCAATGAACCTAGCGTTTTAAACTAAACTAAAGATTCACAAGAAGTATGGCAATTCACCAAGTGTACCATTCGAAAAGATATACCTAACAATATTTCTATTATGAGATTGTTTCTTTTCTAAAAATCTAGTAACAACATAGCATGTAAAGAATTTGAGACAGATCATACAATTTAAAACTTAAATCAAAAGAAGAAATCGAATTCTCACCTCCTATTCAAGGTGTTCAAAGCGATTGCACCAAATTAGACTAACTTAAGCTTAATTTCCACCTCAATTAAAGCAAGCTTTCAAGCTCTCTCTCACATTCTAACTATGGAGTCACAGTTATCCATGGAGAAGAAGAAAGAAAGAGAAAAGAACATGGTGATTATGGATGGTTACATGTCCAAGCCAAGACCCTTACTCCCCCACATGTATCCATATACACTTGACACCTATATAAGTCCTCTAATAATTATTTTTGTTAGCATGCAAACCCTTGACTTAACCATGATTCCGGTTAAGTCCTTTACACAATAGCCATTCATTTCTTTCTTATCTCAAATTAGTCCTAAAAATTTTCATTCGATCTAATAACTTCAAATTTTATCAGAATTTAACTTAAGGTTCATTGAAGTATTCTTCTAGGCCAATGTTTAGGATATTACAAATAGATGTTCGAATATTCTAATTTGGGGAAATTATTCTAGTGGGATATATTCTACACGTTCAGGTTATGCATGGCTCATGAGGCAATATCATGACCCAATACCACCTCCGAAACTATGGTATAAATTGTCCAAGCTCAAGGTACTTCTGAAGATTAAGGTCTTTATCTGGCGAGTTGCTCATGAAGCTCTTCCGGTAAATGCTCGAATTGGTGTACATAACTCTCTGAATGGTGTTTGTCCTTTGTGTCAAACAGAATTAGATATTGTTGTGCATGCATTGAGAGATTGTACTGCTACCAAGGAAGTCCACAGGCTCTTCAAATTACCAGGCCGTACTTTGGATGATCAATCATCATCATGTTTTGAATGGCTTGAGCATTGTGCGACAATTCTTACTGAAGATATGTTTATGGGTTTTGTGGTCTTCGTTGGAATGTATGGAATCGATGCAACACATTGGTCCATGATAAAAAGTTACAGCCAACATTATTTATTATGGAAAATGCACAACACTTGCACAAAGAATTTCATGGTGCCACAATAGCACCATTACCATATGGTTTTCAACAAGCACGAGCAACAACAATGTGGACTAAGCCTCATTTAAGTATGATCAAAATAACAGTTGATGGTATTTATCAATCTCAAATAGGTCTTGGGGCAATGGGAGTTCTAGAAAGATATCATAATGGCCTAGTCCTAGCAGGATGTGCATGCACGTTACCAAGAGCGAGCTCAGCAGAAAATGTCAAAAGCCATGCTTTCTATGCGAAAATTCTTTTTGCACTGGATCAAGGATGGCCAAGGGTTTTTATTGAGGGAGATGCTGCAAATGTGGTTAATCTTCTTCAATCTAGAACTCAAGGTAGATCGACATTGGCTCAGAGTATGACTGAGGCGAAGGATCTTCTACAACGACATCATCATCTATCAGTTGCCTATATACATCGATCAGAAAATAAGACAACCCATTCATTAGCACATTGGGCATTTAGTGAACAACAATGTAATTATTTTTATTCTGAATGTCCAAGTTGTATTGAACAATTTGTAATTGATTATGCTATTAATTGATCATATTAGTGGGTACTCTTTTCTACCTTAGGGATTAGCATTAAATCTTCTAATGTTGACTGTAGATGGGGTTTTAACGAGGCACATATTACTTAAAAAAATAATGCATCACCTTGAATCCAAGCAAAATGTGGGGCCCACCATCTGCCTCATTTTTATATTGCTCATGTCTAAGCAAGGAGAATTTATATCATAGGCCCGACTCACCACGTCATCTATGGTCACAACCAATAAAAAACATCTATTTCATTAATTTTTTCATACCATATTTTTTACCAAGTGAATCTACAATTAGTAAAAAATGTTTTTTTAATTTAATTTACAATAAATCTGAGTTAAGATTCACTCGGTAAAAAAATGACATGAAAAAAATTAATGAAATGAATGTTTTTTATTGATTGAGACCATAGATAACGTGGCGAGTCAGACCTATGATATAATTTCTCCTAAGCCAGGTGAGATATTCACCATTCTCAAGGATTAGTCTTGGTCATCATTACTTCATATTTTATATTTATTTTTAGAATGTTAATTTTAATAAATTCTTTATGTAAGAATGGTATTTTATTATTACTACTTTGTTATCAATTATTTTGTTATTGATATTATTACTATCAATATATATATATATATATATATATATATATATATGTTGTGAATAAATAAAGAAGAACAAGAATAAGAACAAGAAGAACAAAGAGATGAGAGAAAGAGGGAGATTTGTATTATTCTCAAAAATATAGAATTGTCTACAATGCCTTCAATGAATCATCTATTTATAGGCATAAGAAGTACATAATACATTAAACTCTAATTAATAGAGATAATATTCCTAATAATAAATAAATCAAACTCCTTAGATAAAGTTCTAATTATGATAGACATCCACATAGATAAATATTCATAACACTCCCCCTTGGATGTCTATGAAGATAATGCGCCTCGTTAAAACCTTACTAAGATAAAAACCCAGTGGGAAAAATTTTCATTAGTGAAGGAAAAAGAGTACACACATCTTTAATACGCATAACATGTTGCCTCATTAAAAACCTTACCAGGAAAATCCATTGGGACAAAACCTCGGTTAAGGGAAAAAGAGTGCAACGCGTATTTACTCCCCCTCATAAAAATATCACATAAGATCTTTGAATCTTCATAATTCAATCTTGAATATAATCTTCAAATGTTGAAATAGAGTATGCACTAGTGGATAAATCTTTCAAATTATTGCTTGAAATGATCCATCAAATATTATTCTTCTAAAGATCATGAGGGACGAAACTTTAAAGAGATATGTTTCGTTTTATCACATTTGATGTATCCACCTTGAGATATAAATTCTGCATTATCTCTACATAAGATAGCTTGCATCTTATCTTGTGAAAGCAATTCACATATCTTCTGCATATGTTTAGTCAAACACATATTTCGGCTTTGCCTCATGTATAGCAATTATTTAAAGGCAATGGTCTCGTAGCACTTAGATAGTATTTCTGGACCAACTAAGATATGATGCTTCCAGGTCAATTAATGTATATATGGTGCTTTTATACCAAGAATATCATCACCTTTTTCTCGATGGCAGAATGGATCTTTGTTTACATTAAGAGACCTAACAACCAAATAGTGATCAACGAATATGCATTATGCATGTAAAGTCTCTTTAAACATTTTTCTGTGTATGGCGATTGCTGCACAAGAATTTCATTGTTAAAGAGATCTCTTCATGAGTCTCAATGAATCGCCAACATACAGAATAAAAACAAAGACAAATCCAGAGCTAAACCTCTTAATAAAATGCTCCGGAAATTAAATTATTCTTATAGCCTTCTGCTAATAAGTATTCAATGGGGCGATTATACCAAATGTGCCCAAAATGTTTTAATCCATAAAAGATATATTCAATATAATTGAATAATGTTCTCGAGAACTTGAATTAACTACTTCTGACAGTCTAAATCCTTCCAGAAGCTTCATGTAAATGTTGTTATCAAGAGGCTTATACAAATAAGATGTAACAACATCCATTAGGCAGAAAACTGAGTTATTTCATTTATTGTTAGACTATCTAAAAGTAACTGCATCCACCACCGAGAAATATATTTTCATCATAATCAATTTCATGTCTTTGTGAGAATCTTTGCAACCAAACGAGCTTATATCTCGTGATTTCTCCTTTTGGTTTCTCTTTCTCACAAAGGCTCATTAATATCCCCGAGCTTTACACATTTCAATATACGGGCTATAGGCCCAAATACTTCTCTTTTCGAAAGAGATCTTAGTTTCGCCTCAATTGCCTCTTTCCATATTGGCCAATCATTTCTTTGTTTACATTGTACAATTGACAATGATTCATGATCCACTTCATCAAATAAAATCTTTAGTGCTATATTGCATGCAAATGTATTATCGACGTCGATTTGATTTCAGTTCCATTTATTACCAGACATGACATAATCTATTGAGATCTCTTTATTATCAGGTACCTGAGTCATGTTAATGCCTCTATTGGAGACCTTTTAATCTCTTCTTGATATTTTCATAATTCATTGATTCCTCGATCAGACCATCATAACTATAGCTCCCTTCCTTTTTTCGAGGATTTTTCTCTTTGGAACCTACTTGTCTACCACGCTACAGGCGTAAGTTAGACTCATTAGCAACTAGAATTTTTCCTTCCGGGACATCAAATTTAAACGGAGCATTCATAGCTGGTATATGTGACTTAGTCACTCTATTAGGGTCAGCAAAATCATCTAACAATTGATTTGCTAAATGAATTATCCTTTGAACTTATAGTTCACATTGTTGAGTACGTGGATCAAACTAAGATAATGATAATTCATTCCAATTTATTTCTTTTCCCAACTATTTTATTTTCTCCCCCTAACGTTGGGAAAACTGACACATTAAAATGATAGTCAGTAAATCGAGTTGTAAATAAATTCCCTATGAGAAGCTCAAGATATTTATTTATCAAGGGAAATTTGAATCTGACATATATTCCTAACCTCCTTTAAGAACTCATCTTTGTGCGTTGTGGTGGAGCAATCAGAACATATACCGCACACTAAAAAAAATCTAAGATGAGAAATATTTGGTTCCTGACCAAAAACCATTTATAATGGGGAGAACTTATTATAATTTGTTGGCTTGATGCGAATTAGTGATAATACATATAAAATGACATGTCATCAGCATTATCAAGACCAATTATCTTTATAAGGTAATCTGAAAATGTGCTCATAGTTTTATCAACTGAGCAAGTAGCCTCGCAAATACCAAGTTGCAGATTAGTAACAAGGATACATATGACCATCTAGTCGATGCATCAATTAAAATTGTAAAATATCTAGATGGACTTTAAGAAAGGTGTATGGGCCCACATATTTCACCTTTATATCCGTTCCAGAAAAAAATTAATAGATTCGCAATCTATCATAGCTAATGATGATTGAATAATCGGTTTGCTTTGATAGCAAGTATCACATGAAAACATTACTTTGAAGAAAATTTCAACTCTTCAATAAATTATCACATGAAAGTGTCAACAAATTTTCGCATCATAATTGAACCGGGATGGTCTAACCGATCATTGCCAAATAATAAAGTTATCAGTAAACTGCTGATTCACAATAGCATGAGCTTCAATTTGTACTAATTCTATTGTAGTACACTATGGATGACAGTGCATATAACTTTTTCAAGTTTTTATTATTGCCTTGATTTATACTCATAATATTGAGATAGTCAACATCTCATCGACTAATGGTCTCAATATGATATCCATTACCGTGAATATCTTTAAAATTAAATAAGTCTCTTTATGACTTTGACGGGTATAACACATTGTGAATATGGAATAAAGTTCCATTTGACAATAACATATTTGCTCAACCAGAGCCTTTTGTGATATTAGTACTTCCGGATATAGTACTCACATTATTCCCTTGCATTTTAATTGAGAAATGCATAATTATGCACCTTTCAAAATGTGCTTTGTTTCATTTACTTCGGGTAATGAAAATATGTACTTTGTATCATTCACTTCGAGGAATGAAAAATATAAAATATAGTACATCATATCAAGTCGATTATCTATCAGAGATAAACTTTCAAGTGCTCTTCCGAAGCATTGATATTTTAGTTCTTCGAGAAATATTACTCATATTTCCCCTTGCATTTAAATGGGAAAAATATTTCTTATGCTTAAGTACAATATGAGTACTTGCATTATCTGCTAGGCATAAATAGCCACAATTCATTGTATATTTTATTCCGGAAGTAATCATATTCTTCAAATAATAAATTAACATAAAGCGTAAATAAACAATATGTGAAATAAATAAATATAAAGCAAACTAACATAAATAAGTAATAAATAAAACGAATTAACATAAAAAATAAAATAAAAAATCAATTATTCCTTTTAGAGGTTATAAGGAAAATAAAATAAATGGTAAATTATTCCCTTCAAGGGTTATGAGAAGATTAACAATATCCAATTGAGTTGGACCAATAACGCCATAATTTTTTTCGCCATAAACAAATTTTGTTTATATTTTATTTCATTTATCATTCATGATTATCGATAAAGTCCATAATACTTTGGCGTTTGACAAGTACGAAACCAATGGTTTATAACCTCACATTGGTAAAAGGATTTTACTTCCTTAGAATGATCTTTATCACTCTTGTCATCCTTATAACTTCGCTACCAGCGGGTAGAAGTATTCTTAAAACGACTATATTTTTTCATATGTATATTCATAGCCTCGACCACGAATAACTTTTAATGTGGTTTTTTATTCCTTCCATAATATAATCTCACATTCACTTTAGGGAATGGAGTAGAGCCGGTGGGCCTTTGAAACATTTTTTCACATATCCTTATCACAGAGAACAAAGATTTAATCCTCGTACGCGGCATTGTTAAACTTGTTCACAAGGTCCTTTAAAAACCTCCTTTGAGACCAGTAGCCTCGCAGAACGGGATGTCCAGCCAATATACTTAGATTATATCGAAATTATGTCTCTAATTGAATAATGATTTACCATGTTTGCTTTCACTTCAGGGAATGAAACAGTTCCAATAATCGTATGGAATAAACATCATGCTTGCATTCACTTCAGGGAATGCCCCATCATTGATAATCGCATGGAATAAACATCATGCTTGCATTCACTTCAGGAAATGCCCCATCATTGATAATCGCATGAAATAAACATCATGCTTTGCATTCACTTTAGGGAATGCCTCCCATAAAACTTTTTGGATCAAGACGAATTTTCGTAACTTAAAATTGGGAGAAGTCTATGGTCGAGTTTTTCGACGAAGAAGAAATATTACTTTCGAGTAAATATAGACTTTATAATAATCTTCTTGTAAATTCAAAATCATCATGATTTATCGCACTTTAAAATAATAATATAAAGAATAAAAATAAAATTAAAATTTATCGATATTGATTTTTCTCTCATGAACAATGGAGACATAGCATATGACCGAGATAGCTTCTCATAGTCCCTTTATATCACATCTCTTTCCAAGTCATTTAAGCATATCATGTAAAACTCAAAACACGGTTAAAAATAGTAACTTTTACCAAATAAAATAACATAAATAATAATATGAAAAATATCAAATATAATCATATAAGTAAAAGTATGAATAAGCATACCGCTAATTAACCCTTTTAGGAACAAGAGAAAACACACGTAATTTACACAAACGCAACCTCTTCGTCTCTTTCGATCCATCTTTTGGTTTGTGAGAAGCCACAAATTTGTCTCTTTCCAATGTTCGAATAAAATCAAACATACTTCCTAACTTTTTTTAAAAAATAAGTTAAAATATAAAGAAAAAGACAATCGGTAATTTAAAAAAATGAAGAGAGAAAAAAAAACTTATCTTTGGTTTATCCTAGAATCGAATTCTTTCCAACAACTTCTTTTGGATTCAAACAATGAAGACCTCAGTTGATTAGAGTCGTGCTGATAACGTGCTGTGAATAAATAAAGAAGA
The DNA here is from genome assembly GCA_958450335.1 of Hibiscus tridactylites. Classification (NCBI taxonomy): domain Eukaryota; kingdom Viridiplantae; phylum Streptophyta; class Magnoliopsida; order Malvales; family Malvaceae; genus Hibiscus; species Hibiscus tridactylites. The sequence continues at coordinate 44,538,248 of OY288290.1, read as the reverse complement.
ACAAGAATAAGAACAAGAAGAACAAAGAGATGAGAGAAAGAGGGAGATTTGTATTATTCTCAAAAATATAGAATTGTCTACAATGCCTTCAATGAATCATGTATTTATAGGCATAAGAAGTACATAATACATTAAACTCTAATTAATAGAGATAATATTCATAATAATAAATAAATCAAACTCCTTAGATAAAGTTCTAATCATGATAGACATCCACATAGATAAATATTCATAATAATATATACATGATTTTTGTTTTGGTGAAGTATATATAAAAATCATGGTGACATATAAATCTTTATATAAAAACGGTAAACTTCTTCCACTATCTTATATATTATATGCATTTGTAAGTAAGCTCATGGTATTATCATTAATCTATCGATACTAACATTATTTTACTGAATATTTAAATAGTTGTGTAGCGACTTTTTTTTAAACATTGAGGTATCATTATTTCTCCTCCGGTGTCACTTAGAAGAATCGAGTTTTAATTCAAAATTAGCTTTTTAGGAAAATCGATTAAAATTGGAGTCGCCACCGGCCATTTTAAAAGGTAGACCAGACACCGGAAAACAAAATCAGAGATTCAAACGGATTCGGGAGTCGGTTACATGCAAGGAAGGGTGAGCACCCCCGTAATGCCCAAAACCAGTACCAAGATCCTTAGCGCTTAATTAATATCAAACTTTGCGAATTAAAGTGTCAAATTAGATAGAAATTTAGTTATACAAGTAAGTGAATTTCAAAAGCCCTAATATTCGAAAAGGAACGTCCGAACCACCACCACTACGACTCGTACTGGCCTTGTTCATTTCCAAATAAAAGGACATCGCATGACATTTTATATTCTAAATGCAACCTAACATAGCACACATCCAAAGGCATATCGGGAGCAAATAAGTGAGAGACGAAACCAAACGAGTGAGTCACAAAAACATGAGATAAAACCAAGCATAAAAAGGTAAATATATAAACACGGTATTTAAATGCATGAACAAGGACAACAAATAATAGCCATTCGAGAAATGAACAAACAAAAATGGTTCTATATTGTACGTTCGTTACATAGTGCATACATTTAACATATATCATAATAAAGAAATAACGATATACAACACGTAATAAGCAAAGGTGAAATAAAATACATATGTATAGTATTTGGTTTAATAATAAACGTGTCTAAAGGTGACATATATTATATATATCAAACATATAAAAGATAGTAAATGTATTATAAGTGAAGTATGGAAAGATATATATATATATATATATATATATATATATATATATATATATATATATATGACCTTATTAAAAAGGTTAGAAGGGGATAATAAATAGGTGATATACTACCATGTATATAATATGTAACAAAAGGAAGTAAAGACCAAAACAAGTAATGAAAGGAAACAAACAATATATGAAGCAGATATAGAATATGTTTGAACAAGGTGAAATGATAATGCTAATATATCCGTATAAATATAAACACGAGGCAATGTTGGAAATAAATTACTTAACTAACGGATGTGACTAAGCTAAACAAAAAATTGACCGTAATGGTGCATTTTCAATTGGCCAAATTAAAACAAAAACGGCAGTTAATGGTTTTTAAAAAAACAAAGTAAAAAGGTAATTTCTTTTCATTCTTCAAATCTCATAAACAAAACCCTTGTCTTGTATGGGCGAACCAGATTCCCCTCTTTCAACTCCTCACGTCGGTCATCATCAAACGCCGCCGGCCGCCTCTTACTTGCGCCGACGAACCCAAAACCTTCACAAAAAATCTCTTTTTTCTTCTTTAAACCAGATTCAAAACCTGATTTTAGAAAAATCAAACCCAAACCCCTTTCTATTGTTTAAGAACAGAAACAAGAAAGCATTCTTTTTAGAAACCCTAGTCGTGTGATTCACCACTATTAGCCTTAAAGGCCGAGAGTTTATCACCAGACGAAGACGCGTCAATCATCGGGACCCTAGGACAGCACCGACAACCCAAACGACGAAAGGTAAGAACATAAAAAAACCTCAATCTTAATATGCTTATACATCGAAATAAAGCAAGGGGAAGATACCTTTAAAGTTTCTCTTTTTTGTTTTGTATTACTTTCTCTCTAAAATCCCGAATGGGGTTACAATGATTTTGTTCTCGGTTTTTATATCCGAGTTTTTACATTCGAAGTCAAAGGAGGTACAATCAAAGCCTAATTATATTGGTTGCGTTTTGAAATTTTGTGTTTGTTCCTGAAACCTTATTTTGCTCTTGCCTTTTCCTTTTTTTTTCCTTTTTTGCCATTCTAAGCTTTATGACTTCTCTATTTTTTGGGCCGGATATCGGTTGATGAGCTTGAATGGGATGGTGATGGCGACGTGAGAGGGGCTGACCATCCGTTCACCAGGTGTGTGGGCTTGCACCGGGAACATAATGATCAGACACGTCTCCCTTATGCGCGCGTGAGGGGAGCCGAGGCATTGCATGTAGGAGTGTGTACGATATGAGCCGTTTGATGCAGTTTCGATCCGACATTTGGGATGGGCGCAGCGCTAGAGCGAAAAAGGGCTCCTAGGGTTTTCATCCGGGCTTGATCTGAACTGTTGATCTGGGGCCAGATCTAACAGTTGAATGGGTGCGACACAAGAGAAAAGTATGGGGTTTAGGGTTTCCACCCGAGATGCAATCTGGGCCATTGGATGATGCTCGATCTGACGTCTACGATGGGGTGTTGCGCGAGGTCAAACCAAGGCTCCTAGGGTTTCTCCTTACTAATGCGATCTGGATCGTTGATATGGAGGCCAGATCTAACGGTCCAGATGTGGCTGCGCTAAAACAAAACCAATTAGGGTTTTCTTGTGTAATGGGTAAGGGTCATTTGGGCTCATCGGGCCATACAATGTATATTATTTCTAGGTTTCTCATGTAATAGCTTAAGTAATTTGGGCTAGTTATATACTTGGGTCATTTTATTTATACTGTTTGGACTCTATAATAATAATAATAATAATAATAATAATAATAATAATAATAATAATAATAATAATAATAATAATAATAATAATAATAATAGTGTAAATTAATATTAATAATAGTAACAAAAAATATAATATGTATACCCTAGTAATAATAGTAATAATAATAAAATAGAAATAGTAACAATAACAAAAGATGATAATGAAGGATAATAATCAATGAATTAACACTTATGTATGTATATTTCCTTTTTTCCTTTTATGGTATTTTTGTTTTTGTTTTTGCTTTTGTTGTTGTTTTGTTTTTTTATTAAGAACAAGCCCACGTTACTTAGCCCAACATTAATATAAACTAAAGCGAGTTTAAAGCCCGGACAAAATTAGTGATTACCATTGCCCCTTTTTGCTTATACATGTGGAACAAGAATAAAGCAAAAGCCATAAGCACTAATTTGTCCTACTTCCCTTTCGGACGGTTTGTTCTCCTCCGAAGCGGCAGTGAACAAATAACTTGTTTTCTCAAAATGGCAAAAGCAAACTGGGTGGTACCGGTATGAAATCCTTTGCCTGAAATCCCCGTGTGGCAAAGGATTTCAAGCTCGCCGCACGAGGACATGTTCATCCTATCCTGAAGGACGTGTTTGGCCCATGCCAGATGAACTAAAATATGGAAAAAGTTGCCTGAAGACTTAGCACTAATATGGCGAGTTTGAAAGCCTTCGTCTGAAATCCTTGAGCGGCGAGCTTGAAATCCTTCGCCTGAAATCCTAATACGTCGAGTTTGAAATCCTTCACCTCAAATCCTTGTGTGGCGACCTTGAAAGCCTTCACCTGAAATTCTTGAGCGGCGAGCTTTAAAGCCTTCACCTGAAATCCTTGAGCGGTGAGCTTGAAAGCCTTCACCTGAAATCCTCGAGCGGCGAGCTTGAAATCTTTCGCCTGAAATCCTTTTTGGTCTTTGCTTCATCATTTACTCCTCATCCCGGGAGGTACCCAATTTGTTGTTCAAAAATCTGTGAAAAGAGATACAATGCTATGATGACATGAGTTATGTAACACCCCAATTTTGGGCTTAGAAGTTTAGGGTCTGAACCAGACCGGTCTGATTTCCGGTTCGAATATAAAAGGAGGTTTTAGGGAAAGCCTAGTTCGCGATGCTTTAAAAATATGGAAAAATATCTAAAAATCATCTTTTAATATATATAAGAGAGTGGTGAAATCAATTTTGCAAAATGAGGTTTGGAAATACTACATTTCGGTGTAGTGACTAAAATGCGTTTTTTGAAAAGTTTAGTGGTGATTGTTTTGTAAGGATTGAAACTTTGAATCTTTAAGGAGCTAATTTACCAAAAAATGATTTCTCCGGATTTTTCCTTAATTTGGGTAAATTAATTAATGTTTTAATTAATTAAAAGAGAAGAGAAACTACCTTTTGGAAATTCATAACTACCTTTTCCTAGATTTTTTCTCATTCATTTTTCTCTCAAAATTCCATCATCCAAAAACTTTTTCTCCAACAAATTTTTCATTGATTTTCACTTCAATTGATGAGATTTCTATCATCAATTAATTCCTAATCAATCTTGCATCAAATCCTTTTGATTTCCTCATTGGATTTTCAAGGAAATTGGCTCAAATCAAGGAGAAATCACCATTTAGAGGTAAGATTTTTTTCTCCTCTAAATACTCAGTTCTTTACTGAAATTCCCATGTTGTCAATCCTTAATTTGAGTTTTATAAATGGTTTTAATGTTAGAAACTTGATTTTGGCTTAAAACTCAAGATTTGGAAGAAATCTTGAATAATTTCGTTGTGATTGTTTGGGCTCTGTTTTGATATGATTCTTAAATGTATTTTAGATTTCTAATGATGTGGAAATGAGGTTTTATCAATGCAATCCCGAATAGGTTGTATTTCCTAAGTTTTTGCTTATGAAAATGGTGGTTTTTGAGATGATCTTTGTGTTCTGTTATAGTTGGAGGTATAAGGACGAGTTTAGGTTTATTTGGATGTTAATTGATGTTTAAAAATGGTTAGAAGTGATGGATCTGGGCTGGATTAAGTCTTGGAAGAGTTTGGAGGAGATTTCGGTTGTGTTTGGTAGCCGAAATGTTGGTTTTAAGTAGAGCAGCGAGTTTAAGTGTGTTGGCTGAAGATTTCAATGCATGATGATGCATTAATCCTCTGCTTTGATGTGTTTAAAACATGGAGACATCTTTGGACACTTTTGGAGTTGATCCGGAGGCTTAATCGGCGTTTCGGCAAGCTAGCGAAACGTAATTGGTGAGTGGAGTTGGGTTTCCAGCTTTGAAACAATTATTTGAAGGTTTTGGGAGCTTAGTTTAAGTCTAAACAACTTAGCTAAGCTCAAGAGTAAGTTTTCGGAAAAACTCCCTTGAATGAGCCATGAAGTGGTTTGATGCATTGGTTAGAATTTGCATGTTTAAATTCTGTTTTGGAAGCATGTTTTAGCATGGTTAATGCTGGTTTTGAAAGCCATGTATTGAAGGATGCTCAAGGTAAGAGATCCTTGGTTTGACATATTTTTAATATGGTTTTGATGCATAGTGATGCATGATGATAAATGGCTTTGATTAATGCTTTAAAACAATGAATTGTTGATGGTAATGATGTATATTGGCAAGTGATGTAATGGTTTTAGAGTACTTGAATCGGATAATAGTTAGTCGGCTATAGGATTGGGTGCACCGTGAATAAAGTCGCCTTGGATGTTGAGGGGTTGTGATTGTACCGTAAACTCCATCCAAGTACCCTAACGAGTGAGGTAAGATCACAACGGTGGTTAAAAGTCTGTGTGTGGATCTTGTGTTATGTGTCCCTTGCACTCGTTAGTGGAATTATACAACTACCGATGAGTGATGTGGAGGGGTTGTGATTGTACCGTTAAACTCCATCACGGGTGTTGAGGGGTTGTGATTGTACCGATAAACTCCACCTTATGTTGTTCGGTAGTGTGTATAAAGCGTTTGGGACAACGCTTGTAATCCGCGTATCCGATTGTGTTTTGTGTTGTAAATGGTTATGAATTGTCACTTGAAAGCCAATATGATGAGTTGAATGTAATGAAGCATGAGATGCTTGTAAAGTATGCAAGGTTGCATGAGAAGAGATGAGCATGTGTTAAAAAGGTTTGTTGAAAGTGTTTTCTAAAATACATTATTGTGTTGTTTTCTTTAGAGCATGCCTCACTAAGCAATTGTGCTTACGCTCTCTCTCTTGAACCATTGATGCAGATAATTGAAGTGTTTAAGGGAAACATGGAGGCTAGAGGGTCCAAGGGAAATCAAGCTCATGTATGGTGATGTTTCATACACTATTAGTTTTGGTATTTTGGCAATGGGAACCTAAGATGTGTTTTGGGAGATGTGTTGAACTCTCTAGGTTGTAGCATGTTGCTTTTGATGGTTTGAGATTGTAAATGGCCTTTTAATGCTTGTTTTGGAGATTGGTTGATTGATTGGTTTGGATAATAGGAAGCATGCCTATAGATTTGTGAAATTCCATGTTTGATGCTATGAATGTGTTTAGGAGTTACAAACATGCTCCTTATATGTATGATGACTTGTTGGCATGATTAGGAAGTCATTAGGATATGTTTGAGTGGAATTATGTATGAAAAACCAACAAAATCTGCAGCTTCTGGTCAAACCGTATCGGAACACCCACTGACGTTTCGAAACGGGGGTCTGTAATGGCCTTCGTGTTTCGAAACGGCTAGAGATTGTTTCGAAACGGTTTGGCCACTAGAAGGCCCTGTTTCGGAACTAGTCTCGGAACCAACCCGTGTTTCGGAACGGTCAACGCCGTTTCGAAATAGGTGACCGTTGGGCACTGATTTGAATTGTGTTGAGATTTGCAAGCTTTACGTTTTTGTCCCGAAATTTGTATTTGTAATTGTATGAGTTCAAGAAGTCCAATTAAGGTGAAATTTGACCAGGAAGCATGTAATAAGACTAATTTAATATCGGTAACTTAAAAATCAGTTAAGACCTTCTAATTTTTCAGAATTTACATTTTGGTCCCTAATATTTGTATATTGTGCAATTGAGTCCCTTATTGAATTTCGATCGCTGTGCTTTACGCGTGTAACGCCCCGGTTTTGGGCTTAGAAGTTTTGGGCGTTGACCGGTGCGGTCAAAGTGTTGTTCGAATATAAAAAGGTGAAATTAGGAAAACCTAGTTCGGGTTGCATTAAAAATATGGAGAAATGTTCTAAAATCCTCTTTTAATATATATAAGTGAACTGTGAAATCAATTTTACAAAATGAGATTTGGAAGGGTGACATTTTGGCTAGTGACCAAAATGTAATTTTTGAAAACTGCGTGACTGTTTTAGAAAGGATTGAAACTTTGAATCTTTAAGGAGCTATTTACCCAAAGGGAGTTTCTCCAGATTTTTCTAAGATATTTAGTGATTTAATTCTGGTTTTTAAATAAAAGAAAAGTGGAGGGAAGTTATTTTCCTATTTTCAACTAACTTTTCCAATTTCCCTTTCTCTCATTTTCTCTCAACCCAAACACCTTTTCTCCAGAGTTTTTATTCTGATTTTGTCACTTAAATCCCTCTTTTCAATTCTCTTTTGATTGCTAATCATCTCATCAACAAAACCTCACCATTTGCTAAGTGATTCTTCAAGCTTTTTGGTTCTAAAAGAGGAGAAACTCAAGTTTGGAGGTAAGAACGTCCTTCTCTTCTAAACTCTCAGTTCTTTACTGAAATTCCTAAGTTCTCAATCCTTAATTGATGATTTATAAATGGTTTTAAAGTTGTGTAATGGATCTTGGCTTAAAATGCAAGATTTGATGATTTTTGATGGATTTTCGTATGATCTGATTGGGTTGTGTTTTAAGGTGTTAATTTGATGTTAAATGAATGTAAATTTGATTGGAAATTGAGTTTTAATTAATGCAATCCCGGATAGGTTGAATTTCCTAAGTTTAGCTTGTGATTCTTGGTTGTTTTGGAGTGATCTTGTGGATCTGTTGTTGCTGGAGATATAAGGATGTTGTTAGGTCCTTTTTAGATGTTAAATGATGTTAAAAGATGTTTAGTTTTGATGGATTTTGGCTGGGCATTGTTGAGGAGTTGTTTGGATGCATTTTCGGTTGTGTTTGGTGGCCGAAAATGGAGTGTGGATGAGAGCAACGAGTTTAGGTGCTTTCATTGAAGCTATTAATGCATGATGATGCATTAATCCTCTGCTTTGATGTGTTTAAAACAGGGGAGTCATCTTTGGATCCAAGTGGTGGTGATCCGGAAGCTTGATTTGTGTTTCGGCAAAGAGGCGAAACGGAATCGGTGAGTGGAATTTGGTTTTCGGCTTTGAAACTAGTGTTTTGGAGGTTTGGGAGCTTAGTTTAAGTCTAAGCAACTTAGCTAAGCTCAAGAGTAAGTTTTCGGAAAAACTCTCTTGGTGATGGCCATGGTTTTTGGTTGTATGCAATGTGTTGTTTGCATGATTTTAAATCTGTTTTGAAAGCATATCTAGCATGTTTATTTGCTGAGATTTTAAGCCATGTGTTGAAGGAAGCTCAAGGTAAGAGTTCCTTGTTTTGAACATTGTTTAAATGTGGTTTAATGCTTAAAGATGCATGATGTTTATGGCTTGGTTTAATGCTTTAAAACAGTGGATATATTGATGATAATGATGCATATTGGCAAGTGATGTTAAGGTCACAAAGGTGGTTAAAAGTCCTTGTGTGAGCCTTGTATATTTAAGAACATCAAGGTGGTTAAAGGTCCTTGGATGGTTCTTGGTTAAGATCACAAAGGTGGTTAAAAGTCCTTGTGTGGATCTTGTAAAGTTTAAGAACAACATGGTGTTTAAAAGTCCATGGTTGGTTCTTGGTTAAGGCTCAAGGTGGTTAAAAGTCCTTGTGTAAGCCTTGGTTACTTAAGAACTCCAAGGTGTTTAAAAGTCCTTGGGAGTTTCTTGTTAAGGACACAAAGGTGGTTAAAAGTCCTTGTGTGGTCCTTGCCATGGTGTTTAAAAGTCCATGGGTCCATGGTGTTTAAAAGTCCATGGGGATAAGATCACAATGGTGTTTAAAAGTCCATGTGTGGATCTTATGTGAAATGTGTCACTTGATGCCAATATGACTTGTTATGAACTTGAAGCATGAGATGCTTGTTTAAAATGTTTAAGAACATGTTTAATGTTGCTTGAAGTATGGTTTATAAATGAGTTTATAAATGCATTATTGAATGGTTTTAATGAGCAATCCTCACTAAGCTTTTGCTTACGCTCTCTTTCTCTTTTCTTAAACCAATAATGCAGAGCGTTAAAGTGCATTGAGGGCAGCAAGGAAGGCAAGCAATCAAGTGGAAGTTAAGCTCAAGTATGGAAAGGTTTCTTAACACTTTTAGCTTTTGGCATTTGGCAATGGGGGACCTATGTGGATGTTTGGGAGATGTTTGAAACTCCCTAAGTTTGTTTAATGTTGTCAATAATGCTAAAACATGTAATTGGCCATTATGTGGTTGGTTTGGAGTTTTAATGCATGAATGGTTTGCTAAGTAGGAAGCATGCCTTTAGATTTGGGGCTTTTCATATTTGATGCTATAATGATGATTGGTTGATGCAAATATGTTCCTAACATGTTGAATGTCTTGCTGGTAAAGTTTGGTAGCATTTGGAGCTTGTATGGTTGACCAATTGTGTGTTTTAGCAGCCTTTTCTCTGCATTCTGTGCAGGCCGTATCGGAACGGTAGCTACCGTTTCGGAACGGGTGCCTTGTAGCAGCCCAGGCGTCCGAAACGGAAGACACCGTTCCGAAACGGAAAGTCCTCTGCTAGCCCTCGTTTCAGAACACGTTGCGGAACGGTCCCGCGTTTCGAAACAGGTTGTCCCTGTTTCGGAACACCTGACCGTTGGGGGCTGACATTGGCAGTTATATGTTTTGAAATGTTCGCATTTTGGTCCTGAAACTTGTTTATGCAATTGTATGAGTTTGGGATGTTCATTTGAGCTGAAATTTGGCAGTGAAGCATGAAACCTGACTAATTTCACATTGGTAACTTTAATTTGGATGAAGTCCTTATAATTTCCAGAATTTACAATTTGGTCCTTAAAGTTATAATTTGTGCAATTGGGTCTCTGTTTGTTCTCTGATGGTTATGATCTTTGAGAATGATGATTGTATGATCATATCTAGGGTTAATGTGCATCTAGACAAGATTAAAAGGAAAAAAAAGGGTCGTTAATCAAGGTTGACTTTCGGGTTGACTTTGGTTTTCCCCGTGTGACTTTCTTAATTCGGGTCTACCGTCTAGGCCGGGTTAAGGGGGTTACATTTGGTGGTATCAGAGCTGAGTTCTCGAGTAATTGGGAATGAATGTGTGCATGATTGAAGTATGTATGCTATGTATGCTTGTTGAGTGAAAGCATGATGAGTGGTTTGTGATTTTGATGCAATTGAGTTGTATGCTGTGGTGAAGCATGATGTGGGTACCCATTGCCAAATCAAAGCTAAGGTAGTGATGTTGATTTTAAATGAAAATGAGCTTGAGTACTTGGATTGCTTACCTTGTTGGACCTGACTTTGTTTATTTGCATTGTGATTGCATGGTTAGAATATGGCCCCTCGTAGAGAGTTGAGGAGTAATGTGCGAGTTACGGCTCCGAATGAGAATGAGAATGAGGAAAATGCGGGAAGTGCGGTGTTACCTCCTCCACCTGGTGGTGGTGGTGCTGAGGGTGAAAGAGCTGAAGCTGCAGCTGGTGCTGGGGTCGCTGGACCTGAGGCTGGTTAGGGACAAGCTATGCCTGACATGTCGATGTTGGTACAAGCTATTGATGGTGCTTTTCGAGCGGCAGTAGCTGGAGCTCAAGGAGCTGGGCATCAGGGAGATGCTGGAGTTAGATTACCCTTGGAGCGTTTACGCAGTCTTGGTGGGACTGAGTTCAGGGGTATGTCTGCTGAAGGTTCTGAATCTTGGATGGAGAGTACCAAGAGGATCTTGGGTCAGATGGGTTGCACTGATGTGCAAAAGCTGGGGTGTGTTGTATCCTTGCTACAGGATGATGCTTATACGTGGTGGACGACCACTATAGCTGGGATGGCAGAAGCTGACATAACTTGGACATTCTTTCAGAATGCGTTCAAGAGAAGGTATCTAGGTGTGAGGTACCTAGATGAAAAGAAGTGAGAGTTCATGACTCTTACCCAGGGGAGCATGACTGTGGCTGAGTATGAAGTGCAGTTTGTTCGACTCAGTCAATATGCACCTGAGCTTGTTCCAGATGAGCGGGAGAGGTGTGAGAGGTTCCGTTATGGTTTAGTGACGGAGGTGAAGATGTATGTGCTGGCTACCGAGTATGATGATTTTGATGTGCTGGTGGGCCGAGCAAAGGACATTGAGATGAACTTGGGTTTATCTGCTAAGAGTGTTGGTTCTAGTGCTGGAAAGTGAGCTGCTGAGTATAGCTCTGGGGGTGGACGGAACAAGAGGGGACGTGATCAGAGGTATCAGTCCTCAGTTAAGCGGGGTGGTGGTGCACCTGCACGGGGAGGCAATGCTAGAGCTGATCCGAGTGCTTGTTGGATATGTGGTTCACGTGGTCACATGAAACGTGATTGTCCTCGAGCTGTGAGGGAGGTGCAAGCTCCTGTTGCAGCAGCTGGTAATGGGTGCTGGAACTGTGGATCTGCGGATCACTTGAGGCGAGAGTGTCCTATGTTGGCTGGTGGCCAAGTGCGTGCTCCTGTTGTTGCTGCACCGCAGAGAGGTCGTGGGCGCGGCCGTGGTAACTTCCAGCGGAGAGAGGAAGGTGGTCGAGGAGTGGCCCATGTTGTGGCTATTCAGCCTGAAGGTGGCGGTCAAGCTAGGGTGTATGCTCAGCGGGAGGGGAGGAATGACGCGGATGTGATTGCAGGTACTTTTACTTTGCAATCCTTGTCATTGCTTTCCTTGATTGATTCTGGATCTACGCATTCATACATATTGCGTGAGCATGCTGAATTGCTTGGTTTGCCTGGTGCGTCTTTGGATGTTGGTGTTCGTGTCACTAGTTCTTTTGGTGAGACTGTTGTGACTCGAAAGCTTTATAGAAGGTGTCCTTTGGTTGTTCAAGAACATGTTTTTCATGTTGACCTTATGGAGTTGCCTTTCTATGGTTTTGATGTAATCCTTGGTATGGATTGGCTTGCTGAGCATCGGGCTGTTGTGGATTGTGAAAGTAAGCGAGTTTCGCTGAAGCTTGCGGATGACTATGAGGTTGTTGTGGTTGGTGAGAATGTGAAGTTTCTTGCCAATGTGGTGTCTACCTTGGAGGCGAGCAGGATGCTGAGGCAAGGTTGTGAAGCTTATCTAGCTTTTGTGATGAATCCTAGCTCTAAGGAGTTGCGGGTGCAAGATATCAGAGTTGTGAAGGAATTCCCTGGTGTGTTTCCTGAGGAGTTGCCTGGTTTACCTCCTAATCGCGAGGTGGAGTTTGGGATTGAGCTGTATGAGAATACAACTCCTGTGTCCATTACCCCTTATAGAATGGCACCTAAGGAGCTGAAGGAGCTGAAGACGCAATTGCAAGAATTGCTTGATCGTGGTTTCATTCGGCCGAGTGTGTCACCTTGGGGTGCACCGGTCTTGTTTGTGAAGAAGAAGGATGGCACCATGAGAATGTGCATTGATTATCGTCAGCTGAACAAGTTGACTATCAAGAATCGGTATCCTTTGCCGAGAATTGATGATCTCTTTGATCAATTTCGGGGAGCTGCTGTGTTCTCTAAGATTGACTTGAGGTCAGGGTATTACCAGTTGAAGGTGAAGGATGTGGATGTGCCTAAGACAGCTTTCAGGACAAGGTATGGGCATTATGAGTTTCTTGTGATGCCGTTTGGTTTGACAAATGCTCCTGCTGCTTTCATGGACATGATGAATCGTGTGTTTCATGAATACCTGGACAAGTTCGTTGTGGTATTCATTGATGATATTCTCGTGTACTCGCGTACTGAGGAGGAGCATGAAGAGCATTTGAGGGTTGTGCTGCAAGCTTTATTGGAGAATCAGCTTTATGCCAAGCTGAGTAAGTGTGAGTTCTGGCTTAAGGAGGTGATGTTTCTTGGGCATGTGGTTTCTGCTGAGGGGATTCGTGTTGATCCTCAAAAGATTGAGGCGGTGATGAATTGGAAGGTTCCTAAGTCTGTTCATGAGGTTCGTAGTTTCCTTGGTTTGGCGGGATACTATCGGAGGTTTGTGGATGGGTTTTCTAAGATTGCTGCACCTTTGACGAAGTTGTTGCAAAAGGATGTCAAGTATGAGTGGACGGAAGCGAGACAGCAGGCTTTTGAGAAGCTTAAGGCAGCTTTGACGCAAGCTCCTATCTTGGTTCAACCTGAATAAGGGAAAGAGTTTGTGGTCTACAGTGATGCGTCCTATGTTGGGTTGGGATGCGTGTTGATGCAAGAGGGTAAGGTTGTGGCTTATGCATCGCGGCAGTTGAAGGTGCATGAGCGCAATTATCCTACGCATGATATTGAGTTGGCTGCAGTGGTTTTTGCTCTGAAGATCTGGAGGCATTATCTGTATGGTGAGAAGTGTACTGTGTACACGGATCACAAAAATTTGAGGTATCTTATGTCTCAGAAGGAGTTGAATCTCAGGCAGCGACGTTGGTTGGAGTTTCTCAAGGATTATGATCTGACGATTGAGTACCATCCTGGAAAGGCTAATGTTGTTGCGGATGCCTTGAGTAGGAAGGTAGCTGTTGAGCTGAGGGCTATGTTTGCCAGTTTGAGTATTTCGAGTGATGGTGGTCTTGTGGCTGAGTTGCAAGTGAAACCATCTTTGGTTCAGTTGATCAAGGAAAAGCAGTTGCTGGATGATTCCTTGGTGCCTCATGTTCAGGATATCGCGGAGGGTAGGCCTTCGGATTTCTGCTTTAATGATGATGGTGTGTTGTGCTTTGGGAGTCGAATAGTAGTGCCTAATGATGCTGAGTTAAGGCGTGCTATTCTGACTGAAGGTCATAGTAGTCCTTTTGCTATGCACCCTGGTAGTACTAAGATGTATCGTGATCTTCGTGATGGGTACTATTGGGTGGGTTTGAAGAAAGATGTTGCTGAGTTTGTGAGCAAATGTATGGTGTGTCAGCGAGTTAAGGCTGAGCATCAGGTTCCTTCAGGGTTGTTGCAACCGTTGAGAATCCCTGAATGGAAGTGGGAAAGGGTTACCATGGATTTCGTATCTGGCTTACCTTTGTCACCATCGAAGAAGAATTCAGTATGGGTGATTGTGGATCGCCTGACGAAGTGTGCGCATTTCTTGCCTGTGCATACTACGTTTTCTTTGGATAAGCTTGTGGAGCTGTACATTGCTGAGATTGTGCGGCTGCATGGTGTGCCTAAGTCGATTGTGTCGGATAGGGATCCGAGGTTCGCATCGCGTTTCTGGCAGTGTTTGCATCAAGCTTTGGGTACAAGGTTGAATTTCAGTACATCTTATCATCCTCAGTCGGATGGTCAGTCAGAGCGTGTTATCCAGATTTTGGAGGATATGTTGAGGTGCTGCGTGATTGAGTTCCAAGGCTCTTGGGAGAAGCATCTGCCTTTGGTGGAGTTTGCCTATAACAATAGTTATCAAGCAAGTATTCAAATGGCACCTTATGAGGCCTTGTATGGGAGGAAGTGTAGGACTTCTCTTTGTTGGGCTGAAACGGGTCAGAAGTTGGTTTCGATGCCGGCTTTGTTGAAAGGAACCACCGAGAAGGTGAAGCTCATTTGTGAGCGTTTGAAGGCGGCTTCTGATCGGCAAAAGTCTTACGCGGATTTGAAGCGTAAGGAGATAGAATATGCAGTGGGTGACCGTGTATTTCTGAAGGTTTCGCCTTGGAAGAAGGTGATGAGGTTTGGCCGGAAGGGTAAGTGGATCCCTAGGTATATTGGACCATACGAGGTGATTGAGCGTGTGGGTCCTGTTGCGTACAAGCTGAGGTTACCTCAAGAGTTGGAGAAGATCCATGATGTGTTTCATGTTTCTATGCTCCAGAAGTATATATCTGATCCTTCGCATGTGATGCCTGTGGAAGAAGTGGAATTGAATCTGGATTTGACCTATGATGAGGAACCGGTGAAGGTTTTGGATTCGGATAGCAAGGTTCTTCGTGGCAAGACCATTGAGTTGGTGAAGGTGTTGTGGAAGCACCGTGGTGTTGAGGAAGCCACGTGGGAGCGGAAGGATGACATGCTGAAGCAGTTTCCTTATCTCTTTCCTTCAGGTAAATTTCGAGGACGAAATTTCTTAAGGGGGGGGGGGAGAGTTGTAACGCCCCGGTTTTGGGCTTAGAAGTTTTGGGCGTTGACCGGTGCGGTCAAAGTGCTGTTCGAATATAAAAAGGTGAAATTAGGAAAACCTAGTTCGGGTTGCATTAAAAATATGGAGAAATGTTCTAAAATCCTCTTTTAATATATATAAGTGAACTGTGAAATCAATTTTACAAAATGAGGTTTGGAAGGGTGACATTTTGGCTAGTGACCAAAATGTAATTTTTGAAAACTGCGTGACTGTTTTAGAAAGGATTGAAACTTTGAATCTTTAAGGAGCTATTTACCCAAAGGGAGTTTCTCCAGATTTTTCTAAGATATTTAGTGATTTAATTCTGGTTTTTAAATAAAAGAAAAGTGGAGGGAAGTTATTTTCCTATTTTCAACTAACTTTTCCAATTTTCCTTTCTCTCATTTTCTCTCAACCCAAACACCTTTTCTCCAGAGTTTTTCTTCTGATTTTGTCACTTAAATCCCTCTTTTCAATTCTCTTTTGATTGCTAATCATCTCATCAACAAAACCTCACCATTTGCTAAGTGATTCTTCAAGCTTTTTGGTTCTAAAAGAGGAGAAACTCAAGTTTGGAGGTAAGAACGTCCTTCTCCTCTAAACTCTCAGTTCTTTACTGAAATTCCTAAGTTCTCAATCCTTAATTGATGATTTATAAATGGTTTTAAAGTTGTGTAATGGATTTTGGCTTAAAATGCAAGATTTGATGATTTTTGATGGATTTTCGTATGATCTGATTGGGCTGTGTTTTAAGGTGTTAATTTGATGTTAAATGAATGTAAATTTGATTGGAAATTGAGTTTTAATTAATGCAATCCCGGATAGGTTGAATTTCCTAAGTTTAGCTTGTGATTCTTGGTTGTTTTGGAGTGATCTTGTGGATCTGTTGTTGCTGGAGATATAAGGATGTTGTTAGGTCCTTTTTAGATGTTAATTGATGTTAAAAGATGTTTAGTTTTGATGGATTTTGGCTGGGCATTGTTGAGGAGTTGTTTGGATGCATTTCCGGTTGTGTTTGGTGGCCGAAAATGGAGTGTGGATGAGAGCAGTGAGTTTAGGTGCTTTCATTGAAGCTATTAATGCATGATGATGCATTAATCCTCTACTTTGATGTGTTTAAACCAGGGGAGTCATCTTTGGATCCAAGTGGTGGTGATCCGGAAGCTTGATTTGTGTTTCGGCAAAGAGGCGAAACGGAATCGGTGAGTGGAATTTGGTTTTCGGCTTTGAAACCAGTGTTTTGGAGGTTTGGGAGCTTAGTTTAAGTCTAAGCAACTTAGCTAAGCTCAAGAGTAAGTTTTCGGAAAAACTCTCTTGGTGATGGCCATGGTTTTTGGTTGTATGCAATGTGTTGTTTGCATGATTTTAAATCTGTTTTGAAAGCATATCTAGCATGTTTATTTGCTGAGATTTTAAGCCATGTGTTGAAGGAAGCTCAAGGTAAGAGTTCCTTGTTTTGAACATTGTTTAAATGTGGTTTAATGCTTAAAGATGCATGATGTTTATGGCTTGGTTTAATGCTTTAAAACAGTGGATATATTGATGATAATGATGCATATTGGCAAGTGATGTTAAGGTCACAAAGGTGGTTAAAAGTCCTTGTGTGAGCCTTGTATATTTAAGAACATCAAGGTGGTTAAAGGTCCTTGGATGGTTCTTGGTTAAGATCACAAAGGTGGTTAAAAGTCCTTGTGTGGATCTTGTAAAGTTTAAGAACAACATGGTGTTTAAAAGTCCATGGTTGGTTCTTGGTTAAGGCTCAAGGTGGTTAAAAGTCCTTGTGTAAGCCTTGGTTACTTAAGAACTCCAAGGTGTTTAAAAGTCCTTGGGAGTTTCTTGTTAAGGACACAAAGGTGGTTAAAAGTCCTTGTGTGGTCCTTGTCATGGTGTTTAAAAGTCCATGGGTCCATGGTGTTTAAAAGTCCATGGGGATAAGATCACAATGGTGTTTAAAAGTCCATGTGTGGATCTTATGTGAAATGTGTCACTTGATGCCAATATGACTTGTTATGAACTTGAAGCATGAGATGCTTGTTTAAAATGTTTAAGAACATGTTTAATGTTGCTTGAAGTATGGTTTATAAATGAGTTTATAAATGCATTATTGAATGGTTTTAATGAGCAATCCTCACTAAGCTTTTGCTTACGCTCTCTTTCTCTTTTCTTAAACCAATAATGCAGAGCGTTAAAGTGCATTGAGGGCAGCAAGGAAGGCAAGCAATCAAGTGGAAGTTAAGCTCAAGTATGGAAAGGTTTCTTAACACTTTTAGCTTTTGGCATTTGGCAATGGGGGACCTATGTGGATGTTTGGGAGATGTTTGAAACTCCCTAAGTTTGTTTAATGTTGTCAATAATGCTGAAACATGTAATTGGCCATTATGTGGTTGGTTTGGAGTTTTAATGCATGAATGGTTTGCTAAGTAGGAAGCATGCCTTTAGATTTGGGGCTTTTCATATTTGATGCTATAATGATGATTGGTTGATGCAAATATGTTCCTAACATGTTGAATGTCTTGCTGGTAAAGTTTGGTAGCATTTGGAGCTTGTATGGTTGACCAATTGTGTGTTTTAGCAGCCTTTTCTCTGCATTCTGTGCAGGCCGTATCGGAACAGTAGCTACCGTTTCGGAACGGGTGCCTTGTAGCAGCACAGGCGTCCGAAACGGAAGACACCGTTCCGAAACGGAAAGTCCTCTGCCAGCCCTCGTTTCGGAACACGTTGCGGAACGGCCCCGCGTTTCGAAATAGGTTCTCCCTGTTTCGGAACACCTGACCGTTGGGGGCTGACATTGGCAGTTATATGTTTTGAAATGTTCGCATTTTGGTCCTGAAACTTGTTTATGCAATTGTATGAGTTTGGGATGTCCATTTGAGCTGAAATTTGGCAGTGAAGCATGAAACCTGACTAATTTCACATTGGTAACTTTAATTTGGATGAAGTCCTTATAATTTCTAGAATTTACAATTTGGTCCCTAAAGTTATAATTTGTGCAATTGGGTCCCTGTTTGTTCTCTGATGGTTATGATCTTTGAGAATGATGATTGTATGATCATATCTAGGGTTAATGTGCATCTAGACAAGATTAAAAGGAAAAAAAGGGTCGTTAATCAAGGTTGACTTTTGGGTTGACTTTGGTTTTCCCCGTGTGACTTTCTTAATTCGGGTCTACCGTCTAGGCCGGGTTAAGGGGGTTACAACGCGTATATGTTTCTCAAGTGTTCACCTAGGGTTAACATGTATCTAGACAAGATTAAAAAGAAAAAAAGGGTCGTTAATCAAGGTTGACTTTCGGGTTTACTTTGATTTTCCCCGTGTAATCTCCGTAGTTCGGATCAACCGTCTAGGCCGGGCTAAGGGGGTTACATTTGGTGGTATCAGAGCTGAGTTCTCGTTGTAATTAGGAATTGTTATGTGGGTGATGTATGTGCTTTTGCATGATGGACCTTTTAAGTGAAGAAATGTTTTGTGAATTGTGATGTATGGTTGCAATTGTGATGCTATACTATGTTGAAGCATGTTAGGGGATCCATTGCCATATCAAAACTAATGAAAGGAATTGTTTTTGGGAAATGAGCTTGAGTACTTGGATTACTTACCTTGTTGAGCCTAATTATGTTATTGCATTTGTGTCAGTGCATTGTTTTCTTGTAAATGGGGCCTCGTAGAGAGATGAGGATGAATACGAGAGCTATGGCTCAGAATGAGAATGAGGAAAATGCTGATAATGTTGTGGATATACCTCCTCCTCCTGGTGGTGGACCACCCGGCGGTGGTGGTGCTGGAGGTGATAATGCTGGTGTTGGTGCTAGTGCTGGGGTCGCTGGACCTGAAGGTGTGCAGGGGCAAGCTGCTCCTGACATGACTGTGTTAATTCAGGCTATTGCGAGAGCCTTTCAGGCAGCAGTAGTTGGAGCTCACGGAGCTGCGCATCAGGGTGATGCTAATGTGAGATTGCCTTTGGAACGTCTTCGCAGTCTGGGAGGGACTGAGTTCAGAGGTTTATCTCCTGAAGGTTCTAAATCTTGGTTGGAAAGCACCAAGAGGATTTTAGGGCAAATGAACTGCAACAATGTGCAGAAGTTGGGTTGTGTGGTATCACTGCTACATGATGATGCGTATACGTGGTGGACGACCACTGTTTCCGGAATGGAGGACAATGATGTGACTTGGACGTTCTTCTTGAACGTGTTCAAGCGAAAGTATCTCGGTGTGCAATACCTAGATGAGAAGAAAAGAGAATTTATGTCTCTTATGCAAGGAAGCATGACGGTGGCTGAGTATGAGATCCAGTTTGTCTGCCTTAGTCAGTACGCACCTGAGCTAATCTTTGATGAGCGGGAGAGGTGTGAACGTTTCCGTTATGGTTTGGTGACGGACGTGAAGACTTTCATGCTTACAGCTGAGTATATAGATTTTGATGTGCTGGTGAGTAGAGCGAAGGACATTGAGCAGAACTTGGGTCTGTTTTCCAGAGGCGTTAGTTCTAGCTCGGGCAAAAGAGCTGCTGATTATAGTTACGGTGGTGGACGAAACAAGAGAGGACGAGACAAGAGGTCTCAATCTTCTACTATGCGTGGTAATTGAGGGCATGGTGCACCTGTTCAGGGAGATAGGATGAGAGCTGATCAGAACACGTGCTGGACGTGTGGATCTCGTGGCCATTTGAGGCGAGATTGTCCTCGAGCAGCGAGGGAGGTTCAGGCTCCTGTAGGAGTGACCGGTAATTCATGCTGGAATTGTGGTTCGGCAGACCACATGAAGAGGGAGTGTCCTTTATTGGCCGGTGGTGGTCAGGGACGTGCTCCTGGGGTAGTTGCACCACAGAGAGGTCGTGGGCGCGGCCGTGGTAACTTCCAGCGCAGAGATGATGGTGGGAGGAATGTGGCGCATGTGGTGGCTGTTCAACCTGAGGGTGGTGGCTAGGCTCGAGTGTATGCTCGGCGTGAGGGGAGAAATGATACGGATGTGATCGCATGTACATTTACTTTGCAATCCTTATCATTACTTTCCTTGATTGATTCTGGATCTACACACTCATACATATTGCGTGAACATGCTCAATTGCTTGGTTTACCTGTTGAGTCTTTGGATGTTGGTATGCGTGTAACTAGTTCCTTTGGTGAGACCGTTGTGACACGGAAGTTGTATAGAAGATGTCCTTTGGTAGTGCAAAACCATGTTTTTCTTGTTGATCTCATGGAATTGCCATTCTATGGTTTTGATGTAATCCTTGGAATGGATTGGCTTGTTGAACATCGAGCTGTAGTGGATTTTGAGAACAAGCGAGTTTCGCTGAAGCTTGCGGATGATTACGAGGTAGTGGTGGTTGGTGAGAATGTGAACTTTCTTGCCAATGTGGTGTCTTCGTTGGAAGCAAGCCGTATGCTGAGGCAAGGTTGTGAGGCTTATCTGGCTATTGTGATGAATCCTAGCTCTAAGGAGTTGCGAGTTCAAGATACCAGGATTGTGCGAGAGTTTCCTTGAGTGTTTCCGGAGGAGTTACCTGGATTGCCTCCTAGTCGAGAGGTGGAGTTTGGAATTGAGTTGTATGAAATACAACTCCAGTGTCCACTACTCCTTATCGAATGGCACCTAAGGAGTTGAAGGAGCTGAAGATACAACTTCAGGAGTTGCTTGATCGTGGTTTCATTCGGCCGAGTGTGTCACCTTGGGGTGCACCAGTCTTGTTTGTGAAGAAGAAGGATGGCACTATGAGAATGTGCATCGATTATCGTCAGCTGAATAAGTTGACTATCAAGAATATGTATCCTTTGCCGAGGATTGATGATCTTTTTGATCAGTTTCGGGGAGCGGCTGTGTTCTCTAAGATTGACTTAAGATCAGGTTATTACCAGCTTAAGGTGAAAGATGTGGATGTGCCAAAAACAGCCTTTAGAACGAGGTATGGGCATTATGAGTTCCTTGTGATGCTGTTTGGCTTGACGAATGCTCCTGCAGCTTTTATGGGCATGATGAATAGAGTGTTCCATGAATACTTGGACAAGTTTGTTGTGGTGTTCATTGATGATATCCTTGTGTACTCTCATACTGAGGAGGAGCATGAAGGGCATTTGCGGAGTGTGTTGCAGGCGTTGTTGGAGAATCAGATTTATGCTAAGCTGAGCAAGTGCGAATTCTGGCTTAGGGAAGTTGTTTTCCTTGGTCATGTGGTTTCTGCTGAGGGGATTCGTGTTGATCCTCAGAAGATTGAGGCGGTGATGAATTGGAAGCCTCCTAAGTCTGTTCATGAAGTCCTTAGTTTCCTTGGGTTGGCGGGATACTATCGGAGGTTTATGGATGGATTTTCAAAGATTGTTGCACCTTTAACGAAGTTGTTGCAAAAGGATGTCAAGTATGAGTGGACAGAAGCAAGGCAACAAGCTTTTGAAAAGCTTAAGGCAGCTTTGACGCAAGCTCCTATCTTGGTTCAACCTGAATCAGGGAAAGAGTTTGTAGTGTACAGCGACGCATCCTATGTTGGTTTGGGTTGTGTGTTGATGAAAGAGGGTAAGGTGGTGGCTTATGCATCGCGCCAGTTGAAGGTGCATGCGTGCAATTATCCTACGCATGATATTGAGTTAGCTGCGGTGGTCTTTGCTTTGAAGATTTGGAGACATTACCTGTATGGTGAGAAGTGTACTGTGTACACGGATCACAAAAGTTTGAAGTATCTGATGTCTCAAAAAAGTTGAATCTTAGGCAACGATGTTGGGTGGAGTTGCTTAAAGATTACGATCTGACGATCGAGTACCATCCGGGAAAAGCTAATGTTGTAGCGGATGCATTGAGTAGAAAGATGGCAGTGGAGTTGAGGGCTATGTTTGCCAGCTTGAGCATTTCGCGTGATGGGGGTCTTGTGGCTGAATTGCAAGTGAAATCATCTTTGGTTCAGTTGATAAAGGATAATCAGTTGTTGGATGATTCATTGGTGCCACATGTTCAGGATATTGCTGAGGATAGACCGTCGGATTTCTGTTTTAATGATGATGGGGTTCTATGTTTTGGGAGTCGGATAGTAGTGCCGAATGATGCAGAGTTGAGGCGTACTATTCTGACTGAAGCTCATAGTAGTCATTTTGCTATGCACCCTGGTACTACAAAGATGTATCGTGATCTTAAGGATGAGTACTATTGGGTGGGTTTGAAGAAGGATGTTGCGGAGTACGTGGGTAAGTGCATGGTTTGTCAGCGGGTTAAGGCTGAGCATCAGTTTCCTTCTGGGTTGTTGCAACCGTTGAGGATTCCTGAGTGGAAGTGGGAAAGGATTACCATGGACTTTGTGTCTGGTTTGCCTTTGTCGCCATCGAAAAGGAATTCGGTGTGGGTGATTGTAGATCGCCTTACAAAGTGTGCGCATTTCTTACCTGTGCATACTACGTATACCTTGGACAAGCTTGCAGAGTTGTACATTGCTGAGATTGTGCGACTGCATGGTGTGCCAAAGTCTATAGTGTCGGATAGAGATCCGAGGTTTACATCGCATTTTTGGGAGTGTTTGCATCAAGCATTTGGTACGCGGCTGAATTTCAGTACTTCTTATCATCCACAGTCGGATGAACAGTCTGAGCGTGTTATCCAAGTGCTGGAAGATATGTTGAGGTGCTGTGTGATTGAGTTTCAAGGTTCTTGGGAGAAGCATTTGCCTTTGGTGGAGTTTGCTTATAACAATAGCTACCAGGCAAGTATTCAAATGGCACCTTATGAAGCCTTGTACGGGAGGAAGTGCAGAACTCCTCTTTGCTGGGCTGAAACATGTCAGAAGTTGGTTTCGATGCCGGCTTTGTTGAAAGGAACCACTGAGAAGGTGAAGCTCATTTGTGAGTGATTGAAGACAGCTTCTGATCGACAGAAGTCTTACGCGGATTTGAAGCGTAAGGAGATTGAGTTTGCGGTGGGTGACCGTGTGTTCTTGAAGGTTTCGCCTTGGAAGAAGGTGATGAGGTTTGGCTGAAAAGGTAAGTTGAGCCCTAGGTATATTGGACCATACGAGGTGATTGAACGTGTGGGTCATGTTGCTTACAATCTGAGGTTACTGCAAGAGTTGGAAAAGATTCATGATGTGTTTCATGTCTCTATGCTTCGGAGGTATAGATCGGATCCTTCGCATGTTATGCATGTGGGGGAAGTGGAGTTGAATCCAGACTTGACCTATGATGAGGAGCCGGTTGAAATTCTGGATTCGAATAGTAAAGTTCTTCGAGGCAAGACCATTGAATTGGTTAAGGTGTTGTGGAAGCATCGTGGTGTTGAGGAAGCCACGTGAGAAAGAAAGGATGATATGAAGAATCAGTTTATGTACCTTTTTCCTCCAGGTAAATTTCGAGGACTAAATTTCTTAAGGGGGGAGAGTTGTAACACCCAGATTTTGGGCTTAGAAGTTTAGGGTCTGAACCAGACCGGTCTGATTTTCGGTTCGAATATAAAAGGAGGTTTTATGGAAAGCCTAGTTCGGGATGCTTTAAAAATATGGGAAAATATCTAAAAATCCTCTTTTAATATATATATAAGAGAGTGGTGAAATCAATTTTGCAAAATGAGGTTTGGAAATACTACATTTCGGTGTAGTGACTAAAATGTGATTTTTGAAAAGTTTAGTGGTGACTGTTTTGTAAGGATTGAAACTTTGAATCTTTAAGGAGTAATTTACCCAAAAATGATTTCTCCGGATTTTTCCTTAATTTGGGTAAATTAATTAATGTTTTAATTAATTAAAAGAGAAGAGAAACTACCTTTTGGAAATTCATAACTACCTTTTCCTATATTCTTTCTCATTCTTTTTTCTCTCAAAATTCCATCATCCAAACACTTTTTCTCCAGCAACTTTTTCATTGATTTTCACTTCAATTGATGAGATTTCTATCATCAATTAATTCCTAATCAATCTTGCATCAAATCCTTTTGATTTCCTCATTGGATTTTCAAGGAAATTAGCTCAAATCAAGGAGAAATCACCATTTAGAGGTAAGATTGTTTTTCTCCTCTAAATACTCAGTTCTTTACTGAAATTCTCAAGTTGTCAATCCTTAATTTGAGTTTTATAAATGGTTTTAATGTTAGAAACTTGATTTTGGCTTAAAACTCAAGATTTGGAAGAAATCTTGAAGAATTTCGTTGTGATTGTTTGGGCTCTGTTTTGAGATGATCCTTATATGTATTTTGGATGTCTAATGATGTGGAAATGAGGTTTTATCAAAGCAATCCCGAATAGGTTGTATTTCCTAATTTTTGCTTATGAAAATGGTGGTTTTTGAGGTGATCTTGGTGTTCTGTTATAGTTGGAGGTATAAGGACGAGTTTAGGTTTATTTTGGATGTTAATTGATGTTTAGAGATGGTGAGAAGTGATGGATCTTGGCTGGGTTAAGTCTTGGAAGAGTTTGGAGGTGATCTTGGTGTTCTGTTATAGTTGGAGGTATAAGGACGAGTTTAGGTTTATTTTGGATGTTAATTGATGTTTAGAAATGGTTAGAAGTGATGGATTTTGGCTGGGTTAAGTCTTGGAAGAGTTTGGAGGTGATTTCGGTTGTGTTTGGTAGCCGAAATTTTGGTTTCAAGTAGAGCAGCGAGTTTAAGTGTGTTGGCTGAAGATTTCAATGCATGATGATGCATTAATCCTCCGCTTTGATGTGTTTAAAACAGGGGAGACATCTTCGGAAAATTTTGGAGTTGATCGAGAGGCTTAATCGGCGTTTTGGCAAGCTAGCGAAACGTAATTGGTGAGTGGAGTTGGGTTTCCAGCTTTGAAACAATTATTTGAAGGTTTTGGGAGCTTATTTTAAGTCTAAACAACTTAGCTAAGCTCAAAAGTAAGTTTTCGGAAAAACTCCCTTGAATGAGCCATGAAGTGGTTTGATGCATTGGTTATAATTTGCATGTTTAAATTCTGTTTTGGAAGCATGTTTTAGCATGGTTAATGCTGGTTTTGAAAGCCATGTATTGAAGGATGCTCAAGGTAAGAGATCCTTGGTTTGACATATTGTTAATATGGTTTTGATGCGTAGTGATGCGTGATGATAAATGGCTTTGATTAATGCTTTAAAACAGTGAATTGTTGATGGTAATGATGTATATTGGCAAGTGATGTAATGGTTTTAGAGTACTTGAATCAGATATAGTTAGTCGGCTATAGGATTGGGTGCACCGTGAATAAAATCGCCTTGGATGTTGAGAGGTTGTGATTGTACCGTAAACTCCATCCAAGTACCCTAACGAGTGAGGTAAGATCACAACGGTGGTTAAAAGTCTGTGTGTGGATCTTGTGTTATGTGTCCCTTGCACTCGTTAGTGGAATTATACAACTACCGATGAGTGATGTGGAGGGGTTATGATTGTACCGTTAAACTCCATCACGGGTGTTGAGGGGTTGTGATTGTACTGATAAACTCCACCTTATGTTGTTCGGTAGTATGTATGAAGCGTTTGGGACAACGCTTGTAATCCAAGTATCCGATTGTGTTTTGTGTTGTAAATGGTTATGAATTGTCACTTGAAAGCCAATATGATGAGTTGAATGTAATGAAGCATGAGATGCTTGTAAAGTATGCAAGGTTGCATGAAAAGAGATGAGCATGTGTTAAAAAGCTTTTTTGAAAGTGTTTTCTAAAATGCATTATTGTGTTGTTTTCTTTAGAGCATGCCTCACTAAGAAATTGTGCTTACGCTCTCTCTCTTGAACCATTAATGCAGATAATTGAAGTGTTTAAGGGCAACAATGAGGCTAGAGTGTCCAATGGAAACCAAGCTCATGTATGGTGATGTTTCATACACTATTAGTTTTGGTATTTTGGCAATGGGAACCTAAGATGTGTTTTGGGAGATGTGTTGAACTCCCTAGGTTGTAGCATGTTGCTTTTGATGGTTTGAGATTGTAAATGGCCTTTTAATGCTTGTTTTGGAGATTGGTTGATTGATTGGTTTGGATAATAGGAAGCATGCCTATAGATTTGTGAAATTCCATGTTTGATGCTATGAATGTGTTTAGGAGTTACAAACATGATCCTTATATGTATGATGACTTGTTGGCATGATTAGGAAGTCATTAGGATGTGTTTGAGTGGATTTATGTATGAAAAACTAGGAAAATCTGCAGCTTCTGGGCAAACCGTATCGGAACACCCACTGACGTTTCGAAACGGGGGCCTGTAATGGCCTTCGTGTTTCGAAACGGCTGGAGACTGTCTCGAAACGGTTTGGCCACTAGAAGGCCCTATTTCAGAACTAGTCTCGGAACCAACCCGTGTTTCGGAACGGTCAACGCCGTTTCAAAACAGGTGACCGTTGGGCACTGATTTGAATGGTGTTGAGGTTTGCAAGCTTTACGTTTTAGTCACGAAAGTTGTATTTGCAATTGTATGAGTTCGAGAAGTCCAATTAAGGTGAAATTTGACCAGGAAGCATGTAATTTGACTAATTTAATATCGGTAACTTAAAAATCAGTTAAGACCTTCTAATTTTTTAGAATTTACATTTTGGTCCCTAATATTTGTATATTGTGCAATTGAGTCCCTTATTGAATTTCGATCGCTGTGCTTTACGCGTATATGTTTCTCAAGTGTTCACCTAGGGCTAACATGTATCTAGATAAGATTAAAAAGAAAAAAAGGGTCGTTAATCAAGGTTGACTTTCGGGTTTACTTTGATTTTCCCCGTATAATCTCCGTAGTTCGGGTCAACCGTCTAGGCCGGGCTAAGGGGGTTACAAGTTAGCATGCTCCTAACTTAGGGATGCCTAACTAAATATGATGCATGAACGGATTAATAATTTTTAGAGATATTTAGGGAAAACCCTCGCTTAAAGGTTGATCACCCTTAACTTTCGCAAGCTTTCTATCTTTGCTAAGTCTTCATTTTCATCCTATCCTAAATGACGTGTTTGGCCCATACCGGATGAACTAAAATATGTCATCTTATGAAGTTCTCTTTCTTTGCCCCATTCAACCCGGGTTTAAGCATTATCTTTTCTCATTGGCCCCTCATGATGAGCTCACTAAATCTTCTGAACCCATCTTATTTCCATAAGGTTTAATCTTCAATTTTCTTTATTGGATCTTTCTCCTTCATTTCTTCTTGAAAGAAGATACCGAATTTCACCGGTCAAAATTCCATTGCCCCTACTTAATTCGAGCTTAATTGTTGTTTCTTCACGGTTTGCACTAGCAGTGTCTCTTTGGTTGGCTTTTTCTCTCTCTCAAAGAACCCTATTTTGAATCTTATTTTAAAATTACTCATCTCAAAGCATACTTTCGGGCCTTCACCTTATACCCCTTTTCTTGAAATTGGGGGACTCATGTTCGAAGGTTGCCAGAAATTTCTTAAAAATCGAAGGACTCACGCTCAAAGGCTGCCGGAAATACCTTAAAAACCGAAAGACTCACGCTCAAAGGCTGCTGGAAATTTCTTAAAAACTGAAGGACTCATGCTCAAAGGCTGCCAGAAATCTCTTGAAAACTAAGGGACTCATGCGCAAAGGCTGCCAAAAATCTCTTGAAAACCGAAGAACTCACGCTCAAAGGTTGCCAAAAATCCCTTAAAAACTGAAGGACTCATGCTCAAAGGTTGTCGGTAATTTCTTCAAAACTGAGGGACTCATGCGCGAAGGCTGCCGAAAATCTCTTGAAAACTGAAAGACTCTCGCTCAAAGGCAACCGAAAATCTTTCAACAATTGAAGGACTCGTGCCCAAAGGCTGCTTGAAATTTTTCAACAACTGAAGGACTCATGCCCAAAGGCTGCTGGAAATTTTTCAACAACTGAAGGACTCATGCCCAAAGGCTGCAGAAAAGTTCTTAAAAACTGAACGACTCATGCTCAAAGGATGCCAGAAATCTTTTCAAAAACTAGAGGACTCATGCTCAAAGGCTGCCAGAAATCTTTTCAAAAACTAGAGGACTCATGCTCAAAGGCTGTCAGAAATCTCTTAAAAAACTGAAGGATTCGCGCTCAAAGGCTGCCAATCGACCTTTTCAACATAAAGGTGCATAACAAAAACTTCGGTAATCTTCAAATGCTTTCTCTTTCTCTTTAGGCGCCCTTTTAGGTTTTCACCTTGAAATCAAGTTCTTTCCATGTCAAATTTTCTCTCACATCTTTAGGGTGACCACATGTCCCTAAGTCTCGTGAACCTTTTATTTTCTATAAGGCCCCTTCTCTATTCATCTTTACTGAATTTTCCTTCACTGTTTCTCTTTGAAAGGAGATGTTGGATTACACCGGTCAAATTTCCATTACCCCCACTTAATTCGGGCTTAACTGTTGCTTCTTTATAGATTCTTCCTAATGAGTTGTCGCCTTGTACCTTCTGGTTGTCTTCCGTTTGATGTCAGGTGGTTCAAATGGTGGTATTGAACATCAAACGTTAATGCTTAAACTGTCGAGGATGTCCCTCGGGGTACTACTTACTTTCTCTCGGGTCACAGGTACACAGTCAGTTCGCTTGTTCATTTCAACGTAAGAGACTTATGAAGATGATAGGGTGAAAATAATTTTATTATAAATATAAACATATACATTTTAAAGAAACACGACAAGCAATATTTATGGAAAACAAGCTCAGGTTTTGGAAAAAGATCAACCCAAACTAATTTCTTGTTCAAAAGGTCATGAATGTTGTGGGAAGATTCATGTGAAAACCTCACTGGGCTATTAAGCTTCCGGGAGGAACAACTCTCAAACCTAATTTCTACCAAATTTTAAGGTGGCTCTCTTTACCTCACAAACTCACCGTGCCCCATCTTTCCCTCTTTTCTAATCTCAATCAGGCATTAGAAGTGTGGCAATCTTTGAAGAAAGGTTAACCCCGATAGACGGAATGTGATTCGAAAACAAATCCATCCATCCGTGCATGATCCAAATGGTCTTTTGAGGCTTGTAATGTAGGTTAAGGCTCACGGCTACGAAACAAAGGGTAAATAGGCCCAAACAAGTGTTTAAGGGTGGTGAAACCAAGGATTAATTCTTGCAACTAAAAATCTTCATTACATACCATCTGATCTGAATATGCTCGGATGAAAAACATTTCCCTTTTATTTTTTGGATCGCTCTAGACTGCCTATTTTCGGGTTTTCACCAGTTCATTTCTTTTCATCAAGTGTAGTTTCGGATCAGGTTGCGCCTTTGCATTGTATTGGTGCATGCTTTTGATCAAAGGTGAACAATCTTTCAAGGCTCATCTAAGCAGCGATTCATTTGGATAGGGAACTCGTGTAGCCTTTTTCTTTATTTACAAATCCGCACCTTTTCAATTTAGTGCCGTCACTTTCGATTTCTTCAACTTTCATGTTGGTAACTTTCAACTTGGTTTGGGTTGGCTCTTTGAGCACAAACTTTACTTTCGTTGTTTCCTTTGTATGTCTTTCTTGGTAAAACTAGATCAAGTATTCCATGTATCCACTCTTCTTTATTGCACTCTAATTCACAAGGCATCATCTTCATCGCATAATCAGAATCCAATGTCATTTACTTGCCCACAAACTTCTACCTCCTTTGCCCCCGGTGTAGGGGTGATCCTTTGTAACCCCTTAAACACGGTCTAGAAGAAAAGATCGAATTTAGGAAGTTACTATTGTAAACTTTTCCCTCAAGAAATCCAATTTTAAAAATTATACTTTAATTAAAATAAACATAAATTTAATAATAAATAAAAATATAAATACCATAATAAGTGTTCGAATGGTTGTATAAAATCGCTGAATTAAAATAACAGTAAATGAATGCTAAAAATAATCCCAAAACATAAATAGTTTAAAATTACATTCATGTCCCAAAATAATAAATAGAAATCTGATTAAACTTAAAATAGTTTCGTACTGAATAATAAAATAACCGAGTAAAATGTGAGATCCTCCAAGTACCACGTCGCCTAAAGTCCAAAGATATCTGTAAGAGGAAACTATGGGTGAGTAAGCTAAAGAGCTTAGTGTGTCTCTAAAGTGCAAGAAAATCATAGTCGTAAAAATATAGTAATATTTTCTTAAGATTCTTTAAAGCATAACATATAAATCACAAGCACAATGCCATGCACCCAACTACAACCGCCAAGAGGAAAGTTCCCCAGAACTCCTCACTACAACCGCCAATCTGAAGTGGAATTCAACCCGAAGGGTGAAACCACTGAACTTCCTCGAACAAATCCCAACCCATGCTCATACAATGATATGATGATTAGAAATCAAATCTCATAAATAAAATTCCATAAATTCGATATTCCGTAAACAAACTTCATAAATCATAGTCCATAAGTCCATAAATTATAGTTCATAAATCATAGTTCCATAAATTTGATGTTTCGTAGATCAAATTTCCATAAATCATAATTAAAACACATTCTGAAATCGTATGCATATGATGTCAACCATACAAATCATAATACATTTAATTATAGCACCAGAAGAAAACACACCTTAAGCAACAATAGCTCTAACGTCGGGATGAACGCCTCTCGCGTTCGGATCTAGTTAAATCGGAACCTATGATATAAAACTCTAGATCAGAATCTAACACTATGCCACCAAATAACACTAGTACTAATCTAAAAGAATACTCACGTGTAGTCCTTGTGGTACGTGCACGGTTAGATCGAACAGGCGAAAGAGGTGGTAGTTCGTCTTCTTCAAAATCAATGTCGTCTAAAACACATATTTAAACTCCATCAGATCTTATATCCAAATCCTTCAAAAATTAAAGTTGTGCGATGCTAGACTCACCAAAGTTCGATTGAAATAAGAAGAAAGAAAAATAATATCGATAGGGAGAGAGAGGCGTGCGGCTGCGCAGGGTTTTGAAATTGTTTTCAGGTTTCACGTAATAAATAGGGTTGTAATACCTAAAATTTTGGGTAAATTGCAAAGGAAGCTATTGCAATTAATAAGGGTTTGTAAAGTAGCACCTAACTTTACTTAATTTATATAATAGCCCCTAAAATTTTAAATTAACTCCATTAAATCCTTTAACAACAATTAGGTTCCCAAATTTGAATTCCTAAAATTAATTTAGGGTTTTTAACTTAAATTCCCAAATTTCTTAATTATGGTTTCATATCAAAATTCTCAATTCCTAGGGTTTTGAATTTAGTGATTTCAAAATTAGGGTTTTTAATTGGGCTAAATTTTGGGGTGTTACATTCTTGGTTTGAGTTTAGTCGGAAGAAAAAAAAGTTTAATAGGCTCAAACAGGGACAACAATGGATATTTTTTTATTTTCTTTCTATGTGAAGTGAATTGATGAATACCAAATGTCCTCCCATACATGGATATCAAAAAATAGTCTTCAAGGGTAGATGTTTTGGGGTTATCACTTCATTCAAGGACCATGAACAACAATGCCTGAGAGAAAAATTCACTCAATGGGAGTGGCCCATTATTCCTAAACACTCATTGTCATTCCTCCCTTGACTTAAGTAGACCAGTGGGTTTTCATATTTAGTATCCTCACAACATTCGGGTTTTTTGGAACTTTTTAAATAAAAGTCAATTTTGCAAAAATATATACATGTATGTTTGGAAAAAACAAAAATAAAGTCATACCATAAAGAATAAATGAATTGTTTAAATAAAATCAAAGAATATAAAATGCTTGCCAAATGAAATGCGTGCAAAAGTCTCCTTCATTGAAATTGAACAAGCGAACATAACATAAGCCCTTACAAAGGTCTTTGCTATCTTCAGGCGCATAATAGCAAGGCGCATTAGGAGGAAATTCAACATGAAAGATACTTAAACACACAAAACTCCTAAAGATGACTGGGTATTAGCACCTCCCAAAAGTCACATCCTCGTTCTTTCTTTTCAGAATGTCAAAAGATCGTTCTCGATCAGAGCTTGCACATTGTTATTCAGTGCCCCACAATTTTCCGTGGTGTGGCCAGTGCTTTCCACATGGTAGTCACATACGAAACTGACATCATAACCTTCGGGATAGGGAGGATCCTTTGGTTTGGACTGAACCGGAGTTAGAAGCTTCTTCTCAACAATCACTGGGAGCAAATCGATTACGACATAAGAACCAGATGAGGAGCCCTTAGAGGCTTTGCAAACACAAGCGATTGACTAAGATATCGGTCATGAAGTTGGGCGCTTGGACGAGATTTCTTCACATAAACTGGGAGTCATGCCCCTTTTGAGTGGCTGAGCCCGGTTCCCCTAACTGCACTACCCCCACTTCTAACATATTCTGGACTAGCCTTTTAAATGCTACACAATTTTTAATAGAATGTCCTTGAACATTGGCATGGTATTCACAATGAGCGCTAGCATCAAACCAAGAAGGGTAAGGTGGTTTGTAAGGAACCACGTAATAGGGTCGAACCAAATCCGCTTGTTATAGCCGCGAATACATCTCCTTGTAGGAAATTGGTAGGGTGTGAACTTCTCCTTTCCTTTCTCGGTCCATTTTGTCTTCTTAAAACTTCAAGGACTCTTGGCCATAGTTCAGGGTTGCGAAGTCGTAACGCTCTTCAAAGTTTCCTTGTGGTCTTGTTTCTTTTGAACCGATTCTCCATTCGTTGGAGAAGACAAGATTCTCCTAAGATAATCTTCGATCTTATCCAACGCCAACTCAACGGGGCATTCTGAAACAGTGCGATCTACCTCATACTGGCCGATGATGGCATGGTCTTCTTCAGACAAAACTTCTTCCATCACAATGTCATGGTCCCAATGCTTGCTCTCTTCGGGCCTGGGGTCTCCCTCCATGCCGTTTCTTTTGGTCATAGCAGCTATCATACCCATCAATTCATCGATTTTCTCTCTAGTTTCTTCTTGGAACTTCTTTACATATGTAATTTTCTCTTTCTGATTCTAAACCAACTATTGGTGGACCTGTTCGAGCTTGTCCACCCTTTCTACTAGGTCACTCATGCTTCCGAAGCTGTACTAGCTAGAAATCGTTCCCTTATCCATTCTTCTCCTTCTTTCTGAGATGAGTGTTCTCCCCCAATTAGTTATGATGTAATGGATGGATTTAAACTAATTTTAATGTTCAATTAACAATGGGTATGAGGTAATGAATGCATGATTAACGATTTTAATGTGGTGAATAATTATGTTATGAAATGATGTAGGGAACGAATGATACAATAAAAGATGTGCACATATGTATTCGAATAAAAGGTGTTGGTCCTATAGGTGATTCCTCTTAGGTCAACTTTCATTTGAACGTAAAGGAGGTTTCTTGTTTCGAGATAGTCATAGCAAAGTCCTACAAATACGCCCCCGCTTGCGAACAAAAGATGTTGATCCGATAGGCGGTTCAACTCTTAAATTTTGTGACTTTGGATGTTTGGAGTAGATCCAATCTTGCTTTACTTCCTTGGGGTGGATAAAGGTCGTGTATTCTTCAATGGTGGGTATTAGATCTTCTATAAGTATAACTTGGCACTATGCGTTCACTCGGTAGACTGTCCATTTAACCTTTATGATTCAATGCTGGAGTTGCAAATTGACATCCTTTTTTTAGCAACCTCTCGTCCATAATGATAGCCCTTAAATTAGGTAAAAGCACCTTGACTCAACACCTTTAGGTCATAAAATGTATGCAAAAAACTAAATGCAAAATGTCACAAAAGAAATGTGTTAGTGCCGGATGAACACAGTTATTATGATAAGAGAAAAAAATCAAGCATGAAACAAGCAACCTTGTTTATCTCGTCTAATACACCTAGGTTATCTGCATGTCTCTAATGGGGTGGGTCTTCTATGTTCGCTACATGCAATTTTGGTTCTAGGAGGTACTCGAATTGTCCTTGTTGTCCCCTACTAAGGGTAGCAAAACCCCCGATCATCACCCATTATAGGCTCATTTCAACCGAGTTCCATTCGAGGGGACCCTTTAGCTATATCCGTAGGGAGAAACGATATTCCCACAAAGATATAGGTATTCGAGCCCCGAAGGTACTTACTAGGCCCATACGGAGGAACAATATCCCTACGAAAGCACTAGTGTTCCCCCCCCCCCCCCACTTAGACAAACGGGTTTATATGTCCAATTTTAAATGCGTTTAAAATAAACTCACATTTATAAACAAATATCGATTGAATTTATCACTTTAATTCGCAACTTCCGATATTAGTTAAGCGGTAAGGTTTTTTTGCTTGGCTCTTTTTTTTTTAAAACAAATATTTGGTCCCCGGTGGAGTCGCTATGCTGTAGCGATGTTTTTTTTAAACATTAAGGTATCGCTACCCCTTCTCCGGCGTCACTTAGAAGAACATGATTTTAATTCAAAATGAGCTCTTTAGGAAAATCTATTGAAATTGGAGTCGCCATCGACCATTTTAAAAGGTAGACCGGACACCGGGAAACAAAACCCAGAGATTCGAATGGATTCGGGAGTCTGATACATGAGGGGAAGGGTGAGCACCCCCGTAATGCCCAAAATTGATACCAAGATCCTTACCGCTTAATTAATATCAAACTTTGAGAATTAAAGTGTCAAATTATATCGAAATTTGGTTATACAAGTGAGTGAATTTCAACAGCCCTAATATTTGAAAAGGAACGTCCGAACCACCACCACTACGACTGGTACTGGCCTCGTTCATTACCAAATAAAAGGACATCGCATGACATTTTATATTCTAAATGCAACCTAACATAGCACACATCCAAAGGCATATCGGGAGCAAATAAGTGAGACACGAAACAAAATGAGTGAGTCACAAAAACATGAGATAAAACCAAGCATAAAAAGGTAAATATATAAACACGATATTTAAACGCATGAACAAGGAAAACAAATAGTAGCCATTTGAGAAATGAACAAACAAAAATGGTTCTATATTGTATGTTCGTTACATAGTGCATATATTTAACATATATCATAACAAATAAATAACAATATATAACGTGTAATAAGCAAAGGTGTAATAAAATACATATGTATAGTATTTTGTTAAATAGTAAACGTGTCTAAAGGTGACGTATATTATATATATATCAAACATATAAAAGATAGTAAATGTATTATAAGTGAAGTATGGCAAGATATATATATATATATATATATATATATATATATATAGACACGTATATGGCCTTATTAAAGAGGTTAGAAGGGGATAATAAATAGGTGAAATACTACCATGTATATAATATGTAACAAAAGGAAGTAAAGACCAAAACAAATAATGAAAGGAAACAAACAATATATGAAACATATAAGGAATATGTTTGAACAACGTGAAATGATAATGCTAATATATCCGTATAAATATAAACACGAGGCAATGTTGGAAATAAATTACTTAACTAACGGATGTGACTAAGCTAAACAAAAAATGATCGTAAGGGTGCATAAGCAATTGGCCAAATTAAAACAAAAACGGCAGTTAATGGTTTAAAAAAAACAAAGTAAAAAGGTAATTTCTTTTCATTCTTCAAATCTCAGAAACAAAACCCTTGTCTTGTATGGGCGAACCAGATTCCCCTCTTTCAACTCCTCACGTCAGTCATCATCAAACGCCGCTGGCCGCCTCTTATGTAACCCCCTTAGCCCGGCCTAGACGGTTGACCCGAACTACGGAGATTACACGGGGAAAATCAAAGTCAACCCGAAAGTCAACCTTGATTAACGACCCTTTTTTCTTTTTAATCTTGTCTAGATACATGTTAACCCTAGGTAAACACTTGAGAAACGTATATATGTAAAGCACAACGATCGAATTTCAATAAGGGACTCAATTGCACAATATACAAAAATTAGGGACCAAAATGTAAATTCTGAAAATTAGAAGGTCTTAACTGATTTTTAAGTTACCGATATTAAATTAGTCATATTACATGCTTCCTGGTCAAATTTCACCTTAATTGGACTTCTCGAACTCATAGAATTGCAAATACAACTTTCGGGACTAAAACGTAAAGCTTGCAAACCTCAACACCATTCAAATCAGTGCCCGACGGTCACCTGTTTCGAAACGGCGTTGACCGTTCCGAAACACGGGTTGGTTCCGAGACTAGTTCCGAAACAGGGCCTTCCAGTGGCCAAACCGTTTCGAAACAGCCTCCAGCCATTTCAGGCCCCCGTTTCGAAACGCTAGTGGGTGTTCCGATACAGTTTGCCCAAAAGCTGCAGAATTTACTGGTTTTTCATACATAAAAGCACTCAAACACATCCTAATGACTTCCTAACCATGCCAACAAGTCATCATACATATAAGGTGCATGTTTGCAACTCCTAAACACATTCATAGCATCAAACATGGAAATTCACATATCTATAGGCATGCTACCTATTATCCAAACCAATCAATCAACCAATCTCCAAAACAAGCATTAAAAGGCCATTTACAATCTTAAACCATCAAAAGCAAAATACCACAACCTAGGGAGTTCAACACATCTCCCAAAACACATCTTAGGTTCCCATTACCAAAATACCAAAACTAATAGTGTATGAAAACATCACCATACATGAGCTTGGTTTCCCTTGGACACTCTAGACTCCTTGTTGCCCTTAACCACTTCAATTATCTGCATTATTGGTACAAGAGAGAGAGCGTAAGCAAAATTGCTTAGTGAGGCATGCTCTAAAGAAAACAACACAACTATGCATTTTAGAGAACACTTTCAACAAAACTTTTTAAACTCATGCTCATCTCTTTTCATGCAACCTTGCATACTTTACAAGCATCTCATGCTTCATTATAATCAACACATCATATTGGCTTTCAAGTGATAATTCATAACATTTACAACCCAAAACACAATCCGATACGCGGATTACAAGCGTTGTCCCAAACGCTTTATACACACAACCGAACAACATAAGGTGGAGTTTATCGGTACAATCACAACCCCTCAACACCCGTGATGGAGTTTAACGGTACAATCACAACCCCTCCACATTACTCATCGGTAGTTGTATAATTCCACTAATGAGTGCAAAGGACACATAGCACAAGATCCACACACGGACTTTTAACCACCGTTGTGATCTTACCTCACTCGTTAGGGTACTTGGATGGAGTTTACGGTACAATCACAACCCCTCAACATCCAAGGTGACTTTATTCATGGTGCACCCAATCCTATAGCCGGCTAACTATATCCGATTCAAGTACTTTAAAACCATTACATCACTTGCCAATATACATCATTACCACCAACAATTCATTGTTTAAGGCATTAATCAAAGCCATTCATCATCATGCATCACTATGCATCAAAACCATATTAACAATATCTCAAACCAAGGATCTCTTACCTTGAGCATCCTTCAACACATGGCTTTCA
Organism: Hibiscus tridactylites; assembly: GCA_958450335.1. Lineage (NCBI taxonomy): Eukaryota > Viridiplantae > Streptophyta > Magnoliopsida > Malvales > Malvaceae > Hibiscus > Hibiscus tridactylites. Next base: position 44,500,760 of record OY288290.1, on the reverse strand, counting down.
AAACCAGCATTAACCATGCTAAAACATGCTTCCAAAATAGAATTTAAACATGCAAATTATAATCAATGCATCAAACCACTTCATAGCACATCCGAGGGAGTTTTTCCGAAAACTTACTCTTGAGCTTAGCTAAGTTGTTTAGACTTAAACTAAGCTCCCAAAAACCTTCAAATAATTGTTTCAAAGCTGGAAACCCAACTCCACTCACCAATTTCGTTTCGCTAGCTTACCGAAACGCCAATCAAGCCTCCGGATCAACTCCAAAAGTGTCCGAAGATGTCTCCCCTATTTTAAACACATCAAAGCAGAGGATTAATGCATCATCATGCATTGAAATCTTCAGCCAACACACTTAAACTCGCTGCTCTACTTAAAACCAACATTTCGGCTACCAAACACAACCGAAATCACCTACAAACTCTTCCAAAACTTAACCCAGCCAAGATCCATCACTTCTAACCATTTATAAACATCAATTAACATCCAAAATAAACCTAAACTCGTCCTTATACCTCCAGCTATAACAGAACACCAAGATCACCTCAAAAACCACCATTTTCATAAGCAAAAACTTAGGAAATACAACCTATTCGGGATTGCATTGATAAAACCTCATTTCCACATCATTAAACATCCAAAATACATTAAAGAATCATCTCAAAATAGAGCCCAAGCAATCACAACGAAATTCTTCAAGATTTCTTCCAAATCTTGAGTTTTATGCCAAAACCAAGTTTCTAACATTAAAACCATTTACAAAACTTAAATTAAGGATTGACAACTTGGGAATTTCAGTAAAGAACTGAGTATTTAGAGGAGGAGAACAATCTTACCTCTAAATGGTGATTTCTCCTTGATTTGAGCCAATTTCCTTGAAAATCCAATGAGGAAATCAAAAGGATATGATGCAAGATTGATTAGGAACTAATTGATGATAAAAATCTCATCAATTGAAGTGAAAATCAATGAAAAAGTTGCTGGAGAAAAAGTGTTTGGATGATGGAATTTTGAGAGAAAAAGAAATGAGAAAAATCTAGGAAAATGTAGTTATGAATTTCTAAAAGGTAGTTTATCTTCTCTTTTAATTAATTAAAACATTAATTAATTCACCCAAATTAAGGGAAAATCTGGAGAAATCATTTTTGGGTAAATTAGCTCCTTAAAGATTCAAAGTTTTAATCCTTACAAAACAGTCACCACTAAACTTTTCAAAAATCGCATTTTAGTCACTACACCGAAATGTAGTATTTCCAAACCTTATTTTATAAAATTGATTTCACCACTCTCTTATATATATTAAAAGATGATTTTTAGATATCTTCCATATTTTAAAGCATCCTGAACTAGGCTTTCCCTAAAACCTCCTTTTATATTCGAACTGAAAATCAGACCGGTCCGGTTCAGACCCTAAACTTCTAAGCCCAAAATTAGGGTGTTACATCTTACTTGCGCCAACGAACCCAAAACCACCACAAAAATCTCCTTTTTCTTCTTTAAATCATATTCAAAACTTGATTTTAGAAAAATAAAACCCAAACCCCTTCCTTTTGTTTAAAAACAGAAACTAGAAAGCATTCTTTTTAGAAACCCTAGCCATCTGATTCACCACTATTAGCCTTAAAGGCCGAGAGTTTATCACTGGACGAAGACACATCCATCTTCGGGACCCTAGGACAGCTCCGACAACCCAAACGACGAAAGGTAAAAAAAAAACCTCAATCTTAATATGCTTATACTTCGAAATAAAACAAGGGAGAAGATACCTCTAAAGTTTCTCTTTTTTATTTTGTATTGCTTTCTCTCTAAAATCCCGAATGGGGTTACAATGATTTTGTTCTTGGTTTTTATATTCGAGTTCTTATATTCGAAGTCAAAGGAGGTACAATCAAAGCCTAATTCTATTGGTTGCGTTTTGAAATTTTGCGTTTCTTCCTGAAACCTGATTTTGCTCCTGCCTTTTCCTTTTTGCTTTTTGCCATTCTAAGGTTTCTGACTTCTCTGTTTTTTTGGCCCGAATATCGGTTGATAAGCTTGAACGAGAAGGTGATGGAGACATGAGAGGGGCTGACCATCCGTTCACCAAGCACGTGGGCTTGTACTGGGAACAGAACGCTCAGACACGTCTCCCTTACGCGCGCGTGAGGGGAGCCGAGGCGTTGCGTGTAGGAGCGTGTGCGATTTAAGCCGTTTGATGCAGTTTCGATCTGACGATTGCGATGGGTGCAACGCTATGACGAAAAAGGACTCCTAGGGTTTTCATCCGGGCTTGACCTGGACTGTTGATCTGGGGCCAGGTCTAACGGTTGAACGAGTGCGGTAGAAGAGAAAAGTAAGGGGTTTAGGGTTTTCGCCCGAGATGCATTCTGGCTATAGGACGATGCTCGATCTGACGGCTACGATAGGGTGCGGCGCGAGGTCAAACCAAGGCTCCTAGGGTTTCTCCTTACTGATGTGATATGGAGCGTTGATCTGGGGGCCAAATCTAACGGTCCAGATGTGGTTGTGCCAAAACAAAACCAATTAGGGTTTTTTTGTGTGTAATGGGTTAAGGATCATTTGGGCTCATCGGGCCATATAATATATATTATTTCTGGGTTTCTCATGTAATAGCTTAAGTAATTTGGGCTTGTTATATACTTAGGTCATTTTATTTATACTGTTTGGACTCTATAATAATAATAATAATAATAATAATAATAATAATAATAATAATAAAACACAATAATAATAATAATAATAATAATAATAATAATAATAATAATAATAATAATAATAGTGTAAAATAATATTAATAATAGTAACAAAAAATATAATATGTATACCCTAGTAATAATAGTAATAATAATAATAAAATAGAAATAGTAACAATAACAAAAGACGGTAATGAAGGATAATAATCAATGAATTAACACTTATGTATGTATATTTCCTTTTTTTTCCTTTTTTGATTTTTTTTATTTTTATTTTATTTTTATTTTTTGTTCACTACAAGAAATTTCTGTTGTTGTGACAAATTTAATTTTGACAAAATTATTTTGTTACTAGTGGTAACTTTATTGTGACAAAATAAATAAGCATCACTTTAAATTAGAAAAACATATACAATTGTGTCAAAAACTAACATCGTCGTAATATTTTGTCACAAATTAGCAAACTTGTGTAACATATGGTGACAAAATATAATTTGTTATCACTTTTTTTTGTCACAAATGTTTCCCTCCAATTTTTAGCTCCAAAAAAATTCATATAGTGATAAATTTTGTAACAACAAGTTTTAATAATTATAACAAAAAAATTTGTCCCAACAAATAATGAGATTCAAGTTTTTTTTGTGACAAATTATGCTTGTTGTTATATATTTTAATTATAGTGACAAAATGAATACTCACAAATGTTTCCCTCTATTTTTTGGCACAAAAAGTTCACATAGTTTTGTAACTATAAGTTATAATTATTGTTACAGAAAAAATTGATCATAACAAATGATAAGATTCATGTTTTTTTGTGATAAATTGTGTTTGTAGTTATATATTTTAATTACAGTGACAAAATATATTGTCACAAATGTTTTCCTCTGTAATGATAATCAAAACAATCCACACATTTCCCACATACTCCGTAGTGCTCAAAATATTAGAAAACCTATTAATATGCACAATTGAACAAATCAAAAGTAATTTAATTTAGAAGCATACAAACAGTCATGATTAATTGGAATAAATAACATGTATTTTTAATAAAAACAATTACCTAAATTGAAATTACTAAGAATCAAAATAAAAAAAGGTTTAATTACTTGTTAATTTAGTTATACGGGACATGATTGTATGAAATTAATCATATGCTCAATTTATTTAAAAAAACATGCAAAATAGTGACTTAAATGCAAAAGAAATTAAATTTTAAGGCTCAATTAACAACTAATTAACGAATATTTAGGACCTAATTGAAAGAAAATTAAACCTACATGCTAAAAATCAATAAAATTAAAATTATATAAGACTAAATTGTATTAGATCTAAACCTAAAAGACTAAATAAAGACTCCTAAAAGGCCGCATGACTTAAAAATTAAATAACCCTAAAACTTAAAAATAACACGGGCTTGTCACAACCCAATTTTAGCCCAAAAATACAAACCATAATTTTAAATTTCCCAATTTATAAAACTCTAACTCTGGAAGATTTTGAAAAATTTTATCAAAATTTGTAAATCGAATTTCGAGACCAACTTGTAATATTTTAAACTTCCAGTCTAATCAGTAATTTCTAGAAACATTTGATTTTTAATTTGAAATTTCTTAATTCAAAATTAAATTATGAGAAATTCAAAATTTGAGTTTAAACATGTGATTTCTAAAAGTTCAACCACTATTATATATTTTGAAAAAAATTAAAAAAATATTGAACTAATAATTTTTTTTAATATTATTTCACTTATATATATATATATATATATATATATATATATATATATATTTCTAAAAGAAAAAAAAATCCCTAATGTTCCATCATTTTTCCCTTTTCGCAAACGTGACCTTAGAGAATCGATTGGACACAGCCAATATTGCTTATGCTTTTGTAATTGATGCTTTTCATGGAAGATGCTTACGGCTTAGAAGGACCATCCATAGATTCTTTGAAGAGGGGGAAAATCTATTCATTTACTTGGTTTAGGACAATATTTTATATGATTGGTTTTGTGGGATGCGGTGAAATCTAAAGAGCATTTAAGAAATAAGAAACAAAAAGCAAAAGATGGCCAGAGAGAAAATGAGCATTTGAAGATCCTCTGAGTCTGGGCCATCGACACTGCTACCATTTTGGTTACAAACGTATTGGGGACTGGGAGACATGGAGAAAGCAATGAACGCTCAACAAGAAGGTGTTAGTCCTGATTCACTTTTAGTTGACACCTCACTAGACTCTAATGATGGAATTGTTAGAGAAGTTAAATGATGGGTTCGATTTCCTTTCCATTCCTCTTTTTTTTCTTTTAGGCATTTCAATGTTCTGTTTATGTTGAGATATGAAGTATTGATCTTGCGGTATGGGTTCTGAATTGTGGCTGGTTTCGTGGTTTATTCTTATGTTATTGCATTGTTGAACTTTTGTGAGCGCGTTCCATGTGTTTGCTGAAATGTCTAACTAAATTAGCAGGTAGGCAGGTACATTTGAAAACTCTGTTTTCGTAGTTTCAAACTTTCAACTTTTTGAAAACTCTTAATTAGCAGGATTGGAGAAGAAGAACTGGAAATCGAGATACATATGATGGCCCTCCAAAGTTCCTTTTCGTTCGTAGAGTCCATAAAGCTAAGATTTCAAATTTCTCATGGAAAAGAAATGAGCCACAAGTGATTTTGAGTGTAGTCGAGGATAACACTCTACAGTTGTAGCAATTGGCAGAGAACTGAGAGAAAGTATATATCAAGAGGGCCATGACATTCAAACTACGAAGGAGTGAGGACTTACTATTCATATTTTATACATATTGGATTAGAAGTTTTGTCACAAAAATAATTTTTTTGATGTTAAAATCTATGCTATTCGTGACAAAATGTATTTTTTTGTAATAAAATGGTAAACTATACTAATGACCACCGGACTATAGGGTTGGTGTCGATTTGACCACTATATTTTCAATTGTGTTAAATATACCATATAACTATTTAATTGGTTCCAATGTAGCCACCTGTCATTAAATCCTAATGGAAAGATGATGTGGCAGTTAAAAACAAATTGGTATAATTATACATTTAATCCCTATTACTTACGCATTCTAACAATTTAGTCTTAAAGGAAGAAAATAAATTTTACTTTATAATAAGAATAGCAAGGTTTGAACCAAGGTCCTCTTGGTGAGAGATGCACCTGTTTACGATCAAGCCAAACACATATTTGTGATTTGTTGTACAATATTTTTTATTTATCCTTAGTTGCGGTTTGCTTCAGCTTGCTCCAGATCAGCAATATACATTGTCAAGTTCTTCCGCTAACATAAGTTCTCATCATAGTTTGTTGCATCTAACTGACGTGGGTGGAGCTGATATACCCGGGAAATGTGGTGAGCTTGTTGTTAAGAAAGCCTTTTCAATGAATTTTTTTTAGTATTATCACCTTTACTAGTTGTTGTACATCACAAACTATAGGAAAGTGCTGAAAAATCCATTTCAATTCCTTGCTTGAACTCGGCATTTAGCTTGGAGGATGGCGTAAGTTGTCAGCATGTTGTTAATTATGGAACACATAAATCTATATAAACAACCGGTTTAGCCAGGTGGGGCAACATGTTATTGGTGAATCTAAAGTAGAAGGCCCATGCCAAATCTTCTACCATTGATACACTATGACACAAGATAGACAATGTCCATAGGCGATGATTTGATAAGGGTGGTGGTTAGGGTGGTGAAGGCACATGTATGGTCACCAAGGATGGAGACTGGTCTTGATGATGGATGCCGGGGTGGTGTATCAACTCTCCGGGCGGTTCCGCACAACGGACCAGAACCACAAGCTTCAATTGGCTTGGAAATGTTAGGACCATCGACATTCGACAGGGTTCAAACTTGTTTTGCTTCTTATGTTGATTTCCCATATCTATGCACCTAATCTTTTTCGTTTCGAAATCCTCTGAACATGAAGATCACCGCTGGAAGTTTATGTCTCTTGTATGCTGTGTTTCCCGGGTATATCAGCTCACCACGTTAGTTAGATGCAACGGACTATGATGAGAACTTGTGTTAGCGGAAGAACTTGGCAATGTATATTGTTGATCTGGAGCAAGCTGAAGCAAACCGCAACTAAGGATAAATAATAAATGTTGTACGATAAATCACAAATGTGTGTTTGACTTGATGGTAAGTAGGCGTACCTCTCATCAAGAGGACCTTAGTTTGAACCATGCTACTCTCATTGTAGAGTAAAATTTATTTTCTTCCTATGGGTGGTGACCCGTGTCACCACCTCATTGGAGGGTAAAATAAAATTATCAACTCAAATATAAATAGTTAAAGTCCTCCAATGAAGTGATGACGCGTGGCATCACTTAATTAAATAATTAATTGTTTTATTAAATAAAATTAGGACTAAATTGATAGAATGCGTAAGTGATAGGGATTAAATGTGTAATTATACAAATTTATTTTTAACTGCCACATCATCTTTCCGTTAAGATTTAACGGCAGGTGGCTACATTGGAACCAATTAAATAGTTATGTGGTATATTTAACACAATTGAAAATATAGTGGTCAAATCGACACCAACCCCATAGTTTAGTGGTCATTACTATAGTTTACCCTAATAAAATAAATACATTATTCTAACAAATAATTTTTATAAGTGACATTTAGTGGTGAAATAGACGTAGTTAGAAATTATATTTTGTTGTAATATGTATTTTTGGCACAAATTTTTTTTGTTTCGATGCCAGAATTTAAGTTAATTGTGACAAAGTTTGATTTTTGTGATAAAATAAAAATTTTATTCCAACTAATATTTTGTATCTATAAGTTACATTTACTGAAGAAATAGAAGTAACGAGAAATTAATTTTTGTTACAATATGTATTTTTATCGCAAAAACTCTTTATATTTGATGTTAAAAATACAAGTTAGTTGCGACAAAGCGTACTTCTCGTGATAAAATAGTTAATTTGTTATGACAAATATTTTGTCGTGATATGTTAATTATAGTAACGAAATTTTACTGTGACGATAAATAGTAGAAAATGGTAACAAACGCAATTTCGTCACAATATACTTTACATGACGATGTTGTTCTAACAAACATGGTAACAAATAAAATTTGTCAAAATAAATATATCATGACAAATTTAATACTTAGTGATAAATAATTTTGTTACAATATTATAAATTTCTTGTAGTGGTTGTTGTTTTGTTTTTGTTTTTAATAAGAACAAGCCCACGTTACTTAGCCTAACATTAATATAAATTAAAGCGGGTTTAAAGCCCGGACAAAATTAATGATTACAAGTTGAAGCTTTCATCGACCTTTGTCGACATGCTTGAACGGTTGACTTGAGTTAACTTTGGTCTGCTCTATTTATATTTGAATTTTATCTTGTCTAAATCTTCCAAATCGAATCGAATTGTTTGATCAACCCGCGTCTGACTCTAGCCATTGACCGTCGACCTATGCTTGGTAAAAATTAGAGAATATATCAATCAACGCCAAATTGTTGTAAAACTTGGAGAACAACATTTCGAATTAGAGAACTATTCCTATAACGGTTAATCATGTAGAGTTTTATTTGGATGCATTAATTAGAAATGTCTTAATAGTCTTTGATATAAATAGTAGAAATTAATGGTTTTATATTAATTTTTCTTTCTTCTTATATGATCTCAAGGCATGTGGTTTTGGCTACAATGTGGAATGAGTTGAAAAAAAAACAATAATTTCTTTGAGGCTTACACAAGGCATAGAGACTAGAGAGCTACTGAAATCGAGATTTAGACTTGTTGAAGTAGTTTAGTCTTATTGTAAGAAAATACACCTTTTTGTCATTTTTCTGTTAAAAAATAATTTTCTCGATGTTAAAATAAAATTAAATTTTGACTAAATATACTTTTTGCGAGTGAAAAATTAAATTTTGTTGTAATAATTATTTTTGCCACGGAAATCTTTTTCGTTCATGTTAAAATTTGAGTTAAGTGTGAAAAATAACTTTTTTTGATGAAATAAATATTTTATCTCTGTAAGTTATATTTACTGACAAAATAGAAGTAGCGAGAAATTTTATTGTAATAATTTTTTTTTGCTAAAATACAAGTTAGTTGTGACAAAATGTACTTCTCGTGATGAAATGGTTAATTTATTGTGACAAATATTTTTGTCGTGAGAAGTTAATTATAGCAACTAAATTTCATTGTTACGATAAATAGTATAAAATAGTTACAAACACAATTTTGTCACAATATACTTTACATGACGGGGTTGTTCTAACAAATATGGTAACAGTCAAAATTTGTCAAAATAAATATATCGTGATAAATTTAGTACTTTTAATGATAAATAATTTTGTTGCAATATTATAAATTTCTTGTAGTGATTGTAAATCGAGTAATGATTAGGCCACATTTGAAGAAAACCCCTTATGAGCTTTTCAAAACTAAAAAGCCTAACATTAGCTATTTTCATCTTTTTGGATGTAAATGTTTTGTTCTGAACAATGTAAAAGACAATTTAGGCAAGTTTGATGCAAAAAGGGATGAAGGCATTTTTTGTTACTCTTTAAACTCTAAAGCTTATCGTGTATTTAATAAAAGAACTTTAGTGATTAAAGAGTCTATACATGTTGTTTTCGATGATAACCACCTTCCGAGGAAGGATACTTTTGATGATGATGTAGGAATTTTGGATGCCAATGATGGTGAAGGACAATCATCAAATGTAGATGAAGTTTCATTGAAAGAAGAACAACAAGATCCACCTCTACAAACCTTGAAGGACACGTCTCTAGAGGAAAGAGAGGTCACCTGCCGAAGGGAGTTCAACTATATCAAAGGTGGTGAGATTTTGGATGATCCATTCAAAGGGGTAACCAATAGACCCTCTGTTAAAAATACATGCATTTGTGTTGCATTTATCTCATGAATAAAGCCTAAGAATATCAAAGAAGCATTAAATAATGATTATTGGATTACGAATATGCAAGAAGAGTTAAATCAATTTGAGAGGAGTCAAATTTTGACAATAGTTGATATGTCTAGTAATAAATCTACTATTGACACTAAATGGGTTTTTAGAAACAAACTAGATGAGAGTGGTAACATAGTGAGAAACAAGGGCAGACTTGTTGCTCAAGGTTACACTCAAGAAGAAGGAATTGATTTTTGTTGAGATATTTGATTTTGATATAACTTAAATGAAAAATATTTTCGAACTTGAACAAATTTGAAAAAATATTTCAATAGTCCATAATCTTGAAAAATATGTTTGAGAGGTTTTCAAAGGGCTTTTGACATGCTGAAAACGATTATAAATAGCCAACGAGTCAAAAACAAGATCTTACTACCGGTACAATTAGCGTACCGATACCTAGAAGAGCATGTACCAGTACAGTTAAGTTGTGTACCGATATGCCCCTCTGTCCAACAGTCTGATTTTTCATTAGCCAAAATGAGTATCGATGCAACTTAGACCATACCGATACGGAAGGGTCTGTACTGATACACTTGTATAGTGTACCGATACCCTTTGTAATAAATTTCTAACAGCTCATTCTAATTAAAGCATGTATCGATACCAATGTATGTGTACCGATACCGACAAGCCCAGAACTGTATTTGTAACCCTATTGACCCGGTTTAACCGTTCTATCGACTCGACCGAGTTACACGGGGATTATCAAAGAAAACCCGTGAAGATTTTCCTCACTAACTGACCCTTTTTTTCTTTTTAACTTATCTAGATGCATTTAATATTACCTAAGGTGATCATACATATAGTGTAAGAAGATGCAACGAAATTCAAGTTCGATTCAATTAACGAAAGCTCGATAACTAGGATTAGGGACCATTTTGTAAATTTTCTTAAATTATAATAACAATTCTCAATTGACCTTACCAATCTGTAATTAAGTCCATTTTAAACATACATGTGAAGTTTCGTCTCAAACCAACTTCATTTGCGTCCTTAATTAAGCATTTTCAACATTTAGGGATCAAAACATAAATCTGTAAAACTACAATGACTTACTTGAAATTAGATTTACCAATACTCAGTTAGTCAGGTTCCATGCATACATGTCAAATTTAAGCTTTAAAAGATCATCCAAACTCATTCAATTGCATACATAACAACTAGGGACCAAATTATAATATTTTTAAACTTTGCAGAAAAATCCACACTGACGGTTTCGAAACCTTTGGGAAAGGTTTCGAAACTCCTTTTCCAGTAATCCAAATTTTCAAAATTTGCCTCAAGGTTTCGAAACTTTTGCCTCGGTTTCAGAACTTACCTACAGATTTGTAGAAAAGTCATATTCGAAACACTATGATACCTTGCTAAACACACTCGGATCAATCCTAAACTTCACATAAGACTCAAAGAACAATATCTCTGCAATCATACATCAACATATCAACCAACAACCACTTCAATATAAAAGCGTAAGCGTTTCAGAAACAAAGGTGAAACCTATAGGCATGATTTCTACCCAACATGCTTGTAATTCCCAACAGCCCCAAATCAAGCATAAAACAAACATCAGAGGCCATCTACAAGACTTAAAAGCCAACACATATTTGTCACAAACCGAGAAGTTCAAAAGACAAACTCTCAAATCATTATCAAACCCCCATTTCCCTTATTATGTATTAGTCTAATTGTGGAAATCATACTTGAGAAAATACACTTCTTGAAACTCTCTCTTACCTCCTCACTGCCTTTGGAAAGCTACTTCTCTGCATTGTTGAAAAAGGAGAGCGTAAGCATAAATGCCTAGTGAGGGCCGCTCGATTAAAAACAAAAAAAATGCATTTTAAAATCATTTCTCAAAAAAAAAATCATTTCTCATCATGCTCAAATAATTCTCATGCTTTAAATCTCTTCCAAAGCAAAGTCAAATGTCTTTTTAAACACATGTATTATAAATCTCATGCTTTAACCACAAAGTAAATCTCAATACAAGCTTCTCATGCTTGAACATCATAAAACACATCTCAAAATAGAATCTTATGTATAAAAATCATTATACAAAACCATTATAAATCATAATACATGTAATCTCATATATTGACATTACAAGTGACCGGGGTAGAATCTACCCCCATCATTGGATAGCACTACCCCTATCCATTTATGTTCGGATATGCGGATACCTAGATGGCACTACCCCCATCAAGTCTAATGGTGAAATCTACCCTCACCATAATCTCACATCGACCGGGATGGACTACCCACATTGCCCGTTGGTGATAGAATCTACCCCTATCACTCGCAATACAATGAAATCTACCCCTATTGTGTAACTGAAGAATTTGTTTCATGTACAAATTTTGTATATTATAGTGCACTTCTAATCTTATTGGTCAACCAATTATATCCGTGAATATAAAGTTTCATCACTTTGCCAATATACACCTTAAAAACCATGTTACCTCATTGTTTTTCATATGCATCATTCAAACCAATTTCTATCAAAGTATCTCAAATACAATAAACTATGTATTTAGGCATTTTCTCAAACATGTTGCATACCACTTTTTAAACACGTGTATTATCAAAATGTAAACATATGCAACATTTCTCACTTCCAAAACATGCATATAACGGTGGGTAAAACAAATCTATCTTCAAAACATGAGCATGAATTTAATAAAACAATTGAAACTAGAAACCGAGTGCAAAATCTTCCATACTTACTTCCGAGCTTAGATTAGCGTTTCAAGCTCAATTTAAACCCCCAAATAGTGTTCTCAAACCTTTGAAAAGCTTTTAAAAACCATTTCACTCACCAACAATGCTTCATTTGCTTTGTCGAAACGATCTCAAGCATCTGATGCTATCGAATCTTCTTCTAACGATGCCAGATCCAATTCCCCTGTTTTATCCACAATGTAACAGAGGATTAATGCACTTTTAGGCATCTAAAATCCTAGAAACACAACTCCTCCACTTCTTCTATCAATAAACCAACAATCGCCCCTTTATAACAACCGAAAATATCGCCAAAACTCATCTAAACATCTACCAGCCTTTACCCAATGAATTAAAATTCTAATCATCATCATTTTTACATCGAAAATCATCCTCCAAGCAACCTTATAGCACCAGCATTCAATTAACCACAATAAGATCAACTCCACTTTTTCCAACCTAAAAATATAGCAATTCACCGAGTTTTCGGGATTCCATTGATAAAACCCAATGATCAACATTATTTAACATCAAGATTATGATCAAAATCAATCTAAAACCTAAAATAATCAGTCCAATTCAATTCTCAATTAATCTCATAAATCAAATCACCATTAAAGCTCAATTTAATCAAGATATCAACATTTATTAACCAAATCAAGTTAGAAACCAAAACAAAAGAGTCAAGAACTTGGGAATTTCAATAAAGAACCTTTGATTAGAGGAGAATTAAGAAGATCACCTCTAAAAAGTTGCTTTTCCCTTGATTGGCTTGAAAGCTTCAAGAAATCCAATGAGATTTGTTATAGAAAATCAAAGATCACTTTAGAAAATCAAATCAATTGATTCCTCATAATTTTTATGAAAGAAATCTAGTTTGGTAAGTGCGAAAGTAGAGAAAAAAAGATGAGAGAAAAAGAGAAGTTACGTAAGAAAATGATTTGGCTTTTTAAGAAATCTTTTTTATTAAATCCTTTTTATTATAATTAATAAAGCTTTTTAAAATCATTATAAAATAATTAAAAATAAGGGGAAAGCTGATAAAACACTTTGGTGTAATAGCTCCCTAAAGATTCTAAGTTTTGACTCCTTTTTAATTTAGTCACCAAAACAAATTTATAAATTTTACAATTTAGTCACCACTTTTAAAAAGTCAATTAAACCAATTTATTTTTGCCAAACTGGGTTCATCAAAACCTTTAAATATTTTAGAATATTTTCGTATTTTATTTCGCTTGAAAACCATTTAATCCGATTAAATTCTCGAGACTAGACTAACTGTTTAATCCGGTTTGCCCGAACCGTCTAAACAAATCGTCTAACTTTTAGGCCCAAAATCGGGGCATTACAACTCTCCCCCAATTAAGAAATTTAATCCTCAAAATTTTATTCGACAGAAAAGACTAAGAAAACCATTCCTTCCGATCTTCCCACTTCCCCGTGTGACCTCCACACCTTGACGTCAGCACAACATATTTACCAACTCGATAACCTCATCACAAAAAACACCACTATAAGCATCCAAAATTTCCTCAAAGTAATTCTCTATCAAACAACTAAACTAGAAAACCACATATTTCCAAAACTAAACTTGGTTATTCCCAAATAAAAAATTTTAACTCTTAGAAACCGATCTTTAGCACCTTCCACAAACCTTGAGATCCTAAAACACCTCCTTGCAAAAATTAACTTACATAAGCCACCTTGCCTACATGCCCTCATGAATGTCTATGCATATTGATACAAACCTCTAATGTCATTCCCAAATGTATGCATGTATCGACATATTTAAAAATATATACATATAAGTGTTTTTGCTCTGTGCATGTTTAACTGTTCACAATTACTAATAACATTCCCAGAACCAATGTTCCCTACTACATACCAAAACTCGTATTCACCCAATTAAGGAACAACCTCTCGTTCCGCTACAATAGCCTATCGAACATCCCCTTGGTTGTCGATCAAGACCCTTTTTAGCACCACCACTCCCACAACTCATGATATTCATCGGATACTCACCCTATTGCAACCACGAATGCCACTAACGCATTCTCCAACATCATAACATACTATATATTCTTACCAACCCAAACGTCTTAAACACCATTACCTCAACTCACACACTTCCTTAATATTCATCAACATGGCAAAAAAAAGGTCTCTGGAGCCACACCAAGGTGTGTCTCAATACCAAGCTTAGCTTCACAACATAAGATAACTATCATTATAAGCAAACCTTACTCACAACAAACGCTTCCCTTATGTTCCTTAAAAATCAAAGATACAACACCACAACATATCCTCCAACACCTAGATAAAACGTTCAGACTGACCATACGTTTGAGGATGATACGAAGTACTGAAGTTCACCCTTGCACACACAAAGCTCTATGTAAACACTCTCAAAATCTCGTTGTAAAATGCGGATCCCTATCCGACAAAACCAACTTGAACATACCGCGCAATCACAATCTCTACAATATACAAATCCACTAGCGTACACAATGTATACCTCAGATGCTCAGCTTGAAAGTGCACACATTTCGCAAAGCGACCCACAACTACCCAAATCGAATTCTTCCTTGTTAGCACCAAAAGTAGCCACACCGTATTCCTTCTTCAAACCTCTACATATCTTAGTACCACTAGGATATAGAAAAAGAGCAACTATTTGCTTCGGTCAAAATAGTGCGCCTTAATTCAATATCTTCAGGCATCACTACTCAACCCTTAAAGCGTAAAACACCATCATCAACAAAACTAAAGTACGCTGGATTACCATCCGCTATATCTGTAACATTTAGTACCAACGAATCATCAAACAATTGATTCTCTTTAATTAATTTCACCAAAGACGATTTCACTTGCAATTCTGCTATCAAACCACCATATTACGACAAAATCAACCGCACAAACATCGCCCTTAACTCCAAAGCAACCTTCATACTCAAAGCATCAGCCACAATATTATCCTTACCATGATGATACTTAATCGTCAAATCATAATCCTTAAGAAACACCAACCATCTACGTTGCCTAAGATTCAACTCCTTCCATGATATCAAATACTTTAAACTCTTATGATCCACATATACCAAACAATTTCCACCATAAAGATAAAGCCTTCAAATCTTTAAAGCAAAAAACAACTGTAGGAAGCTCTATATCATGCGTAGAATAATTGTGCTCGTGCACCTTCAACTGCCTAGATGCATAAGCCACAATTCTCCCGTCTTGCATCGACACGCACCCTAAACCAACATAAGATGCATCCCTATAGATTACAAACTATTTCCCTAACTCAAGTTAAATCAAGATTGGAGCTTGCGTCAAAGCTTCCTTCAGCTTCTCAAAAGCTTGTTGCCTAGCTACTTGTTGCGTGTAAAAGAGTCTATCGCAATGTAGTGCAAGTGTACACATCGCAAGTAATAAAGTGATACGGAGTATCAGATATCGTCTCCATAGGGACTAGAAATATATCTATCCTTAGATTACTGCACCAGAAAGAAAATAAGTTTAATAGAATGTTTGAAGTAATCTTGAGAAACAACTAAAGTAACAGATAGAGAAATCAGATTGAGAAAACATGTTGGAATTGATTTGCTCAGTAGTGCAAGTGTTGCACTGTTCAGAAGGCTTTCTATTGTGTATGTCGCCGTGCCTGTCGCGGCAAAGGTCTGTCGATGTCGCGGCATTGATCAACAACTTTGTACTTCAAGTTTGGCAAGAATCCCTGTTTTGACTTGTTCTATCCCTAGGCCCAAGTTCTGTTGATGAACACGTCTTGGATGATACCTCCCGGCATGAGTCAAAGGATGAACACCAGTGTTTGTGAATTCTTTCTTAGCCACTTAACCTTGTACTTATCCCTAAGCCAAGATGGTTTAACCATAAACTGGAAAACACGTATTTACTCCTTTCGAATGCTTAACTCTCCCGATATTAAGCAACTATATAACCTCACAATGCTCTCCTGAAACTCTTATGAGATGTTGAAACCAGAGTAAATAAACTTGAAGCTTTAATTAATTGCACAGAAAAAACCTAAGAACAATACAATCCTTACAACTACTTTACAAGATCAACCCTTAGCCCTACGGGAAGTTTAGAACATGATGGAGAGAGAGAAACGACTATGGTTTTGAGGGAAGACGGCTAGGAGCTAGATATCCCTTGCCTAGTCGAATTACAAGCATATTTATAGGCCTTGGGTCCAAGTTTTCTAATATGGAAAGAATACAAGTTTAAATTAAAGTACAACTCTATTAAAGACTAAATCTTCTTAGTAGATGTCTTTAATTCGTCATTTTTTCTTGCTTTGACTTTCTTCCTTGAACTTTGGGCCCAACCTTTCTTCTGCTTCAGGGCTCAAAAAAAATATGGGAGTGATCCACGACATACCGGCTTAAAATTCTCTATCCATCGAGCTCCACTTTGCTTTTCCACCTCAGTGTCTTCACTGTCGTCATTGCTGCTACGGAAGATGTTGCGTGTAAAAGTGTCTATCGCAATTGTAGTGCAAGTTTACACGACGCAAGTAGTAAAGTGATACGAAGTATCGGATATCGTCTGCACAGGGATTGGGCTAATAGCTTCACCTTGAATCACTGCACGAAAGTAAAGAAAATATTTGACAGAGTTGTCACGAGAATAATAAAGTAAACGTAAATAAAAGAGTAGAGAAATCAAGATAGAGAGAATGGGCTGGTATTGAACTGCTCAGTAGTGCAAGTATTGCTAAGTCTAGGAAATCCAGTTCTGTCGTTGTTCCCGTCGCGGCAGCAGTCCGTTGCTTATCGCGGCAGCGAATACTCAACTCAGTACTTCAAGTTTGGCAAGAATCCCTGTTGTGCCTTGGCCTATCCCTAGGTCCAAGTCTGTCGATGATCACGTCTTTGATGATACCTCCCGGCGTGAATCGAAGGATGAACACCGATATTGATGAATTCTTCTTTAGCCACTTAACCTCGTCCTATCCCTAGGTCCGAGATAGTTCAACTATAAACTAGAGAACTCGCACTTATTCCTTTCGTATACTTAACTCTCCCGATGCTAAGTAAATAGATAACCTCACAATGCTCTCCCAATGCTCTTGCAAGATATTAATAACCAGAATAAGAGAACTTGAAGTTTATTTTATTGAACTGAAAATTCCTAAAACAAAAGCAACCCTTGCAACTACTTTACAAAACAACCCGTGGCCCTAGGGGGAATTTAGAACATGATGAGAGGATGAAAACGGCTAGGGTTTTGGGAAGAAGGCTAGAGAATAGGTGATATCCTCCGTAGGTCGAAATATATGCCCTTATATAGGCTTTGGGTCCAAGTTATCTAAAATAGCAAGAATACAACTTTAAATTAAAGTACAACTCTAATAAAGACTAAATCTTCAAAGAATCTAACTTTAAGCCGTCATCTTTCTTGCTTGGGATTTTCTCTCCTTGAACTTTGGGCTTTGACATTCCTTTTGATCTGGGGCTTGGAAAAATATGGTGGTTTAACACGACAGACGGGCTGAATTTTCTCTATCTGTCGAGGTCCACTTTGCTTCTTCTCCTCAAAACTAATGTCGTCCTCTGTTGTCACGGCGGCAACCATGGCAGCATCGTCCTCTATGTCTGCTCGTCCAGTTCCAGCTCTTCTGCTTTACTGCCCAGCGTCTGCCTCTCCTATCTGCTACAGCAGCAACCTGTAAAAGCAGCCAATTTCAGTAGAAACTGTGCCTTTTAATATATTTGTGATGTTTAACTGTAAACTGACCTAAATACAATGAATAATGCTTGAATGCAGCAGAAATATGGGTTAAATAGGGGGTAAATAATAGAACTTTTACACACTCAACACACCCCCAAACTCAAGTTTTTGCTTGCCCTCAAGCAACTAAGACTTAAAAGAAAAATGAAATATTTTTGTTTCGGCTTAAAACAGTGAACTTTCCCTTACCCGTCGTTCGTTCCCTGTGACGATAGTAACCTGTCGGATAATCTAGGGTCTGTCCGGAATCTCACTATAGTCCTCGTGCAGTGTGTGCATGCTTGTGAACAGTTATACGCCAAGACTCTCTTAGTTTCACTAGAATATTTCAGCCCTTAACTCGAATTTTTATGCCAAAGTTTATCTTTTGAAGGCAGTTTTCATGCTCCTTTGATTTTTTTGTTTTGACTCGATTCCACTATTTTTTAAGCTAAAGTTTCACTAGAGCCAGTTTTAGGCACCTCTAGCTAACTTCCTAGAGCCAGTTTCGGTCACCTCTAGGGCTGTTGAGTCTCTTTTGCTAAACTTCTTTTCCTAGAACTAGTATTAGGCACCTCTAGGGGCTATTCAAGTGCTAAGCTTCCTATTCTAGTTGGCTAACAGAGTTCTAAGCAGTATAACAGTCACAATGGTGTTTAAGTTTTCAGAACTATAGAAAGGCTCTAAACTTCTCCTAAAGACTATCCTAAAGGCACTTCCACGACAGAGTTGTCACGACAGGTAAGTTCAGGTCACAGACTTAAGCCAAAATTTTCATATTTTCATTTTTTTCTTCAAAAATAAGCTAAGTAAAAGACACAAATTTTAAACTAAGATGGACTCCATTAATGGAGGGTTGCCACCCCCAAACTCGAGGGTTGCATTGCTATCAATGCAAATGACAAATAAAAACAAAGGTAAGGTAGTACATCACAAAACATATAGCAGGCAGCAAAATATAAGATAAGAAACTTAAATTTTAATCGTTGTCTTCGCTGCTGCTGCTGAGTCTGATCTGGCGGCGGGCTCTAGCTTTCGGAGCTGGCTGGGGCACGGGGGAGGCAGATGTGTTCTTTGCTTTGGCCTCCCGTGGTGGCTGGATCCTGGTCGAGGAGATGTGAGGAGGTTGCTCCACAACCTGGACTTCAGAGCTACTACTGCTGCTCTCACCGCTGCTACTGCTGTCACCACCGTTGCTGCCGTCAGCACCGCTGCTGCTGGCTTTTGGCATGTTATTTTTGTCTGCCATCCACTTCTGCCTCTTCACCGGTGAGAACTCCTTTGACAGATTCCTCTTGATCGAGGGTTCATTGTCACTGGCGGCCCAAACAGAAGAGGATGAGAATCCAGCAACAAAGGCATCAAGCTCCTCGGATGCCATTCTTCGTTTCGTGCCACGGGCAGATGGCTCAGCATGGGTGCTGTCGGTGGCTATCGGGGCAGGTGATGGTGTTGTGGTGGTGGAGGGTGTCCGTGGGGTGGCAGCAGGTGTAGGTGTGTGGGCAGGTGTAGGGACAATAAAGAAATGTGCAGGAAAGGTGGGAAGACAGCATCAGGGAAATTTAAAGAATTTTGTATAAAAGTTACCGTAGAGGCAGCAAAATCCCTGATGAAGGTCATTAGCCCGAGCTGCCATTCCTCCATTTTCTGAATGGCAGCTAAGATCTGAGAGGAGGAGTCTGTCGGGGCGGCTGCTGCGGCGGCTGGTTCTGTTTTGGGCTGCTCTGTCATGTCGGCTGTTGTGGTAGCTGGGTCGAATGATGACAGAGGAGTGGCAGCGGTCAGCTCCATGAGGCTGAGGATGTTCTTTTCAGTCCAGCCCTTTCCTTGGACACGGAAGTCAGTGATCACTTCTGGTACGCCATGGTCGCGGCAGAGCGAGGTGATGAGATACGGAAGGTAGAGGGGACCCGTCGGTCTGTGCGCACACTCCAAAATGCTCTCTCGAATATAGCTGCCCACATTAATGGGTCGTTCATGTAAAATGGAGTGTATCAACGCTAACCTTGGCTGGTCGACCGTGGTGTTGTGGGACGACGGCATGATCTGTTTTTTATGAAGGCATTCCATAACTTCGCCTCCGGCAGCAGCTGGGTCCTCTTTACTGTCCGTGGATTCTTCCGGCTGGTGTTCCATTGAGTCCCGTCATTTGTCAATTCTGCCATGACAGCGTCAAAGGCAGCAGGGTCTAATGTGTTGAGGAACTGCTGGTGAGCATCGTCATTGTTGCCGATGTAGAATCCATATAAGGTGTTAATGTACTCTGCTTCAAACGACACTTCTTTCCCTCGAACAACCATCGCTGTCGCCGTCCTGCTGCTGATGGCAGCATAAAATTCTCGCACCAGCGTGACGTTCATTTCTTCAGGCTATTCCGCAAAAGTCTGCCACTGTAAAGCTCGAACCTTCCGGGCTATGAATGGTTTGAGGCCCAGATTTTTCTCCGTCGATGTATAGATGAAGCCTCTCTCTTCCCACATATCTCTGAAAGCAAAGCATTCTGACGAGTTTTCCTAGAAGACATTTTTTTGCAAGGGTTGTGGAAATAAAACTGAAAGCAAATAAAAATCTAAAGAGAGAGTAAGTAAGAAAAGTAGAAGTGAGTGAAAATGAAAAATGAAACAGGGTTATATAGAGAATGTTTTGCTGCCCGTTGAAGCTGTAACGGCAGGCGCGAATAACAGGGCCAGCTGTTACGTTGTAGCGTGTCTGACACGTCTGTCACGCGTTTCTGTGTCTGTTGCGCGTCTGTGACGTGTTTCCGCGTCTGTCGTGACAGAGTGTTGACAGCATGTATTTTCTGCGTCTGTCGCGGCAGCTGTAACGACAGGCTACAAAATTTGGGCTTTGTTGGGCTGTTGGATGGATGGTGGGCTGGGTTCACTTCTCCTTTTCTTCTTGTCTCCTTTATTTCCTAAAAACAATAGAAATAAAAACATTATTCAAATAAAATAAATCTTATTCCTAATAACTAATGATTAATAATAAAACTAAAAATAAAGAAAATAAAAAATTAGGTTAAATTAGGAATGCCAGGTGAGGCATCTCCTAAGGTAACCACTTCCTGTAATCCTGGGGCTTCAGTCCCCTGATAATGCTTCAAGCACTATCCGTTGACTTTGAATTGGTGCCCGTCTTTTAATGATCGGATTGTGATGGCACCATGGGGAAAAACTTGTACGACTTGGAACGGGCCAGACCATCTAGATTTTAGCTTCCCTGGAAAGAGTTTTAGTCTAGAATTGAATAACAATACAAGCTGCCCTGGGCAGAACTGTTGTGGCAGCAGCTTCTTATCATGCCACTGCTTAGTTTTATCCTTGTAGATTCTTGCATTGTCATAGGCCATTGTCCGGATTTCTTCAATTTCGTTCAGATCCAATAGCCTTTTCTGCCCTGCCTTGTCCAAGTCCATATTCACTGCCTTGATTGCCCAGTATGCTCTGTGCTCTATCTCTACAGGTAGATGATATGTTTTCCCGTAAATCAATCGGTATGGAGACATTCCCAATGGAGTTTTAAAAGTTGTCCTATAGGCCCATAATGCATCATTAAGGAGTAAAGACCAATCTTTCCTAGATGGCTTGACCATCTTCTCAAGAATGTTCTTAACTTCCCTGTTGGATATTTCAGCTTGTCCATTGGTTTGAGGGTGATATGTTGTTGCGATCCGATTTTTGACACCATACTTCTTCAGGGCAGCAACAATAACCCTGTTGTCAAAATGTCTCCCCTCATCACTGATAATCGCCTTAGGGATGCCAAACCTAGAAAAGATATTTTTGTGCAAAAACCTTTGGACTATCTTGGCATCATTCTTTTGAGTTACGATAGCTTCAACCCACATAGATACATAATCTACTGCCAGGAGGATGTATAGATTCCCACATGAAGATGGAAAAGGTCCCAGAAAACCGATCCCCCAAACGTTGAAGATTTCGACTTCAAGAATGTTCTGCAGCGGCATCTCGTTTCTCCTTGAGATGTTTCCTGTCCTTTGGCACCTGTCACAGTTCTTGTAGAAGAATTGAGCATCTTTATACAGTGATGGCCAATAAAACCCTGACTGTAGCACCTTTGCAGCAGTTTTGTTGCCTCCTAAGTGACCTCCATACTGTGAAGCATGGCTGTGATGAAGTATGTCTTCTTGCTCTTCTTGTGGTACACATCTCCTTATAACCTGATCTGCACAGATTTTGAAAAGAAGAGGTTCGTCTCAATAATAATGCTTAACATCATTTTGGAACCTCTTCCTGGCTTGATAATTAAGGTCAGAAGGAATTATTCCGCTAACTAAAAAATTAGCGATATCAGCATACCAGGGGAGTTCAGAAGACTTACCTGCCGCCATGGCTGTCGCGGCAGTGACTGCGGCAGCAAAGAGCTGCTCATCTGGGAAGGTCTCCAGTATGTTTGTCTCATCTGTTGGTAGACTCTGTCCCTTCTCCAACCTCGACAAGTGATCTGCCACTTGATTTTTTGTCCCCTTTTTGTCCTTGATTTCAAGGTCGAATTCTGGCAATAGCAGGATCCACCGTATCAATCGAGGTTTTGCATCTTTTTTTGCGAACAGATACTTCAAGGCAGAGTGGTCTGTGTGCACTATGACCTTCGTTCCAAGTATGTAAGAACGAAACTTGTCAATGGAGAATACCACAGCTAATAACTCCTTTTCTGTGGTGGTGTAGTTCACTTGGGCGTCGTTCAATGTCTTGCTGGCATAATATATGACATGAAATAATTTATCTCTCCGCTGCCCAAGTGTTGCCCTGACAACATAGTCACTAGCATCACACATAATCTCAAATGGCTGTGTCCAGTCTGGTGGCTTTACTATTGGGGTTGTTACCAGTTTTTCCTTCAGAACCTTGAATGCTTCAGTACATTCATCATTAAAGTCAAAGGGTCGGTTCTGCTCCAGAAGATGGCATAGGGGCTTGGTGATTTTTGAGAAATTTGCAATGAACCTCCTATAAAAACCAGCATGTCCTAAGAAGCTTCTAATACCCTTGATTGTGGTGGGCGGCGGCAGCTTTTCGATCACTTCTATCTTAGCCATGTCGACTTCTATCCCACGGCAGCTAATCTTATGGCCAAGGACTATCCCTTCGTCCACCATAAAGTGGCATTTTTCCCAATTTAAGACTAGGTTTGCTTTTTCACATCTTTCAAGTACCTTTTGTAAATTGCCTAGGCAGCTTTCAAAATTGTCCCCAAAGACTGAAAAGTCATCCATAAAAATTTCGAGGAAGTCCTCCACCATATCGGGGAATATAGCCATCATGCACCTTTGGAAGGTGGCAGGTGCGTTGCATAATCCAAATGGCATTCTCCTAAAAGCATACGTTCCGTAGGGGCATGTGAAGGTTGTCTTTACTTGATCTTCCGGTGTGATAGCTATTTGATTGTACCCTGAATAACCATCAAGAAAACAATAGTAAGGTTTACCCGCTAGTCGATCAAGCATTTGATCAACAAAGGGTAAAGGGAAGTGGTCCTTTCGGGTAGCTTTGTTAAGCTTTCGATAGTCCATACAAACCCTCCAACCGGTCACAGTCCTGCTTGGAATTAACTCATTGTTTTCATTGGTCACCACGGTCATTCCTTCTTTCTTGGGGACGTATTGCACCGGGCTCACCCATTTGCTGTCGGAGATGGCGTAAATTATAGCAGCATCTAACCATTTGATTATCTCTTTACGCACCACCTCTTTCATCGCATGGTTTAGCCGCCTTTGAGCATCTATAGTCGGCTTATGATTATCTTCTAAAAGGATTTTATGCATACATAACACCGGACTAATGCCTTGAATATCAGCTATCGTCTATCCAATTGCCTTTTTGTGCTGCTGCAGCATCCCTATTAACTGTTGTTCCTGTTCCTGTATCAACTTGGAAGAGATGATTACGGGCAACGTATCATTTGAACCAAGAAAAGCATATTTTAACTGCCCTGGCAGGGGCTTCAGTTCTAAAACAGGGGGCTCAACAGTTGACGGCTTTTGGATCGCATGGTTATCCGAAGTATAATTTAAAGGTTCGAATAACTTACCTAGACGATCGCCTATCCAGTTTACCTGCTCCTGATCTTCAGTATCTGATGTATCAGCTTCTGAGGAGTTGCTGTCATCGGTGATGTCGTGACAGTCCTGTAAGTGGCTGCCGAGGCAGTGACCAAATTTGATATCGTGACAGCCCGACCTGATGCAGGGTTGGTCAAGGGTAACTTCAGTGATAACCTTGCATTCCTCTTCTGCATCAGCATGCTTCATAGCTTGGAGAACATTCAACTTTATTTCTTGATCATTCACTCTCATGGTGAGTTCTCCTTTCTCCACATTAATCAGTGATCTTCCCGTGGCTAAGAAGGGTCGCCCCAGGATGATTGGTGCGTTTTCATCTACTTCACAATCTAAACCAAGAAAGTCAGCAGGAAATATAAATTTATCCACTCTTACAAGAATATCTTCGATTTTTCCTTCCGGATGAACATAAGAGCGGTCTGCCAGCTGCAGTATTACTGTCGTGGGCCGAGCTTTTCCAATACCTAATTTCTAAAAAACAGATTTTGGCATTAAATTAATACTAGCACCAAGATCACAAAGTGCTTTACCCACATATTTATCTCCGATTACACACGGTATGATGAAGCTCCCCGGATCCTTCTTTTTCTGGGGTGGCTGCCTACGAAGAATACTCAAGCATCCTTCTGTCATCTTAACCGTTTCAAATTCCCCAAGTTTAGATTTCTTTGACATGACATCCTTGAGAAATTTGGCGTAACCGGGCATCTCCCTCACGGCATCTAATAGCGGAATGTTAATATGAACCTGCTTAAAAATATCATAAATCTTTTTGAGCTGAGATTCTTGCTTCACTTGATGTAACCGTTGAGGAAAAGGAGGTGGGGGACGATAATCAGCAATACGTCCTTCCCACTACATACGAATCTGAGGAGGTTTGGGTTCATCATTTTTCTCCTCTGTCGCTTCTGCTGTCGTAACATGTTTATCGGCAGCAGTCTGTTTGTTACCTGTCGGGGCAGCTTCCTCGGCAGGTATGTCCAAGGCTGGTTTCTTCACTATTTCAGCTTCCTTCTCAGGCCCTGGTAGTTTCTTCCCACTCCTAGTCGTAATGGCTTTACACTGCTCATGTGTGGGCTGTTTAGCATTTTCAGTATTGCTAGGAAATCCGCCAGTCTGCCTTGGGTTGATATGCTGGGAAACCTGACCCATCTGTGTCTCCAACGATTTCAGAGTAGCTTCATGATTTGTCATCCGCATCTCTGTTTTACCCATGAATGTCTCTGTTTTCTTGACAAACTGATTCATATTCTCAATATAAGTACCTGTCTGAGACATAAAAGTAGCTAGAGTCTGTTCCAGTATACTGTTCGTGGCAGCTGGTGGCTATTGCTGCTGCTGCTACTGCGGTTGCTGTCGAGTCAGCAATCTAGGTCCTCCCTGATTCTGATTATTGTGTGCTTGAGGATTCAGGGCATTATTAGGATTACTCCAGGAAAACTTGGGATCCTTTCTCCAATTGGGATTGTAGTTGTTGGAGTTGTAATTCTGCTTATTGTAGTTTCCAACATACTTTCCCTCTTCTATCTGTATAGGACACTCATCCGAACTATGATTTCCCTCACAAATTTCACATACCTCTTCGACAGCGAATCCATGTTGTGCGTCATCATTCAAGAGCTTTTTCATTGCCTTAGTAAGGTATGCCACCTGTGATCATCGTGCTGCCAGCCTCATAATCCTTAACAGCTAGGACTCGTTTACCCCCTCTTCTTGCTGTCGGAAACTGCTCCTCATTCTTAGCCAGATTTTTCAATACTTGCATTGCCTCGTCTAGGTCTTTGTCCAATAGTAATCCGTTTGCTGCTGAATCAATTCGAATACGAGTTTGTAAGTTGGCAGCATTATAAAACTTAGTTACCTGGTTCCAGACGGGGAATCCATGTGTTGCGTGTAAAAGAGTCTATCGCAATTGTAGTGCAAGTGTACACGACGCAAGTAGTAAAGTGATACGAAGTATCGGATATCGTCTCCACAGGGATTGGGCTAATGACTTCACCTTAGTTTACTGCACGAAAGTAAAGGAAATAGTTTAGAAAGTTGTCACGAGAATAATAAAGAAAAACATAAATAAAAGAGTTGGAATATCAAGATAGAGAGAATGGGCTGGTATTGAATTGCTCAGTAGTGCAGGTATTGCAATGCTTAGGAAATCTAGTTCTGTCGTCGCGCCCGTCGCCGACAGCACCTGTCGCGACGGCTGTCCGTTAGCTGTCGCGGTAGCGAACACACCAACTCCGTACTCCAAGTTTGGCAAGAATCCCAGATCTGCCTTGGCCTATCCCTAGGTCCAAGTCTGTCGATGATCACGTCTTTAATGATACCTCCCGGCGTGAATCGAAGGATGAACACCGATGTGTATGAATTCTTCTTTAGCCACTTAACCTTGCCCTATCCCTAGGCACAAGATAGTTCAACTATAAACTAGAGAACTTGCTCTTATCTCTTTCGTATACTTAACTCTCCCGATGCTAAGTAAATGGATAACCTCACAATGCTCTCCCGATGCTCTTGCAAGATATTAATAACCAAAATAAGAGAACTTGAAGCTTGTTTTATTGAACTTGGAAAATCCTAAAACAAAACAACCCTTGCAACTACTTTACAAATCAACCCGTGGCCCTAGGGGTTTTTTTAGAACATAACAATGGCGGGTAAACGGCAGGGGGATTTAGGTTATCGGTTATGGGGCATATCTCCTAGGTTAAAATCTATGCCCTTATATAAGTTTTGGGCTCAAGTATTCTAAGTTAACAAGGATTACAACTTTAATTAAAAGTAAGATTCTAATAAAGACTTAATCTCCAAGTATCCTACTTTTCAGCCGCCATCCTTGTTTCTTGGGATTTCCTCTCCTTGAGCTTTGGCTTGACATATCTTTTGATCCGGGGCTTGGAAAATTATTTGGTTTTCACACGACAGACGAGCGGATTTTTCTCTATCTATCGAGGTCCACTTTGCTTTTCCTCTTCATAAGGTTGCTGTCACCTTGCTGTCACGGCAGATCCATGGCAGCATCATCCTCGTCATCTGCTTGTCCAGTTCAGCTCTTCTGCTTCTCTGCCCTGCGCCCGCCTTCTCTGTCAACTATGGCAGCAACCTACAAAATCAGCCATCTTTTAGTAGAATCCGTGCCTTTAATATATTTGTGATGTTTTGCTGTAAACTAACCTAAATGCAATGCAATGATGCTTGAATGCAGCAGAAATATGGGTTAAAAAGGGTGTAAATAATAGAACTTTTACACACTCAACACACCCCCAAACTCAAGTTTTTGCTTGCCCTCAAGCAATTAAGACCTAAACGAAAAATATTTTTGTGTTGGCTTTCAAACAGTGAACTGTCCCTTACCTGTCGCTCATTCTCTGTGGCGGCAGCAACCTGTCGGAAAGATTAGGATCTGTCCGGAATCTCCCTATAGTCCTCGTGCAGTGTGTGCATGCTTGTGAACAGTTATATGCTAAGACTCTCTTAGTTTCACTAGAATATTATACTTTAGCTTGTTTAGAGTTTTTCTTACGAGACTGATTTCTTTCTCTTCCTTACTAGAGCCAGAATAAGGCACCTCTAGTTAATTTTTTTTTAATTTCTTCTCATTTCTACTAGAGCCAGTATTTCAGGCACCTCTAGTTAACTGTCTAGAGCCGGTGATAGGCACCTCTAGAAGTTTTTTCTCTGGTTATCTGCCTAGAGCCAGTGTTGGGCACCTCTAGGTTTCCTGAGAGTCTAGTCTCTTTTCTACTCTAAGTGCTAAGTTTTCTATTCTAGTTTGGCTAAGAGAAGTCTAAGTAGTATAACAGTCACAATGGTGTTTAAGTTTTCAGAACTATAGAAAGGCTCTAAACTTCTCCTTAAACTGTCCTAAAGATGCTGCCACGACAGAGCTGTCATGACAGGTAAGTTTACTTCACAGTTTTAAGCCAACAGTTTTAGTCTCTTTTTTTTGTTTTTTTTTCTTTTTTTTAAAGATTAAATAAAAGACACAACAATAATTTAAAGATGTACTAAGACTCCATTAAAATGGAGGGTTGCCACCTCCAAACTCGAGGGTTGCATTGCCCTCAATGCAAATGACAGATAAAATGAAGGCAGATACATCACAAAATATATATATAAAGCAGGCAGCAATAAAAAGAAAATAAAAGACTTAAATTTTCAATCGTTGTCTTCACTGCTGCTGCTGACACGGATTTGGCGGCGGCGTCTGGTCTGTGGGGGAGGCTGGGCAGGTTGCTCCACGACTTGGATGTCTGAGCTGCTGCCGCTATCTCAAGTGCTGCTGGTGGTGGTGCTGGCTTTGGGCATTAGCTTTCTGTCGGCCACATGTTTCTGCCTCTTGACAGGCGTGAATTCCTTTTCCAAATTCCTCCTAATAGGAAGTTCTGCCTCGCCGTCATCTGAGGCCGGTCGCTTCGTTCCTCGGGCTGAGGTGTCGGCCGGAGGGCTGCCAGCTGCCGTCGGGACAGGTGATGGGGTGGAGGCAGCAGAATGTGTGTGTGGGGAGGCAGGTGGTGTAGGTGTGTGGACAGGGGTGGGGATGTGGAAATAGTGGGCAGGAAAAGTGGGGAAAATAACATCGGGATAATTTAAAGTATTGGTAATGAAATTTACCGCTGAGTTGGCGAAATCCCGGATGAATGTCATCAGCCCCATTTGTCTGTCTTCCACCCTCTGTATGGCGGCAAGGATCTGAGCAGTTGGGTCTGTCAGAGCGGCTGCTGCGGCAGGTTCAGGAGCAGGTTCCTCGGATGATTCTGCTGGGGAGGCAGCCGGGTTGAAGGAGTTGATAGGTGTTGCGACTATCAGCTCCATTAGGCTGGTAATGTTGTTATCGGTCCAGCCTCGTCCTTGGACCAGTTTATCGGTGGATTCCTCCGGGACAGCAGCGCAGCGGCAGAGAGAGGTGATCATGAACGGTAGGCAGAGGCGGGAGGTTGACCGATATGTGCAGTCCAAGATGCTTTCCCTCATATAGCGGCCCACGTTGATAGGCCGGTCATGCATGATCGAATGAATGAGGGCGAGCCGCTGCTGGTTCACCGTCGTGTGATGGGAGGACGGTAGGATACGCTTTTTGATGAAAGCGTTCCATAGCTTTGCTTCTGGGAGCAGCTGCCCCCTTTTTACAGAGTTGGGGTTCTTCTTGCTCGTAGTCCACTTCGTCCCTTCTTATGTTACCTCTGCCATGACAGCACCATAGGCGGTAGAGTCGAGGGTGTCCAAAAAGTGCTGGTGGGCATCTTCGTTGGGACCAAAATAGAGGCCATACATATGGTTGATACTATCGGCTGTGAATGGTACCTCTACCCCTCGGACAATTACGGATGTCGCCGTCCTGCTGTCGATGGCAGCATAGAACTCCCTCACCAACGTGTCATTTAATTCTGTCGGTTGTTCGGCGAACTGCTCCCATAGTTGAGCCCTTATTGCCCTCGCGATGAATGGCCAGAGCCCCATGTTCGGTGCCTTTCGGATGTAGATGAAACCCCTTTCTTCCCATAGGTCCTTGGTTGCGAAGGGTGACTGTGCTGCTGATGAAGAGGCTGAGGCAGCACTGCGGCGGGTCTGTCTGGAAGACATGTTAGTTGCAAGGGTTGTGAAAGTAAAGAAAACAAAGAAAAACGAGAGGAGAAAGCAAGTAAGAATAAGTAGAAGTGAGGAAAATGAAAATGAAAACGGGGTTTTATAGCGGTCGAGTTGCTGCACGTTTAATGTTGTAACGGCAGGCGTGAATAACGGGGCGACTGTTGAGATTTGCCGTGTCTGACGCGTCTGATACGCGTTTATGCGTCTGTTACGCGTCTGCCACACGCTTCTGCGTCTACCGTGTCAGTCTGTTGACAGCCTTTCTTATCCGTGTCTGCGCGGCAGCTGGAACGACAGGCTGCAATAAATGGGCTCTGTTGGGCTAATGGATGGATGGTGGGCTTGGGTCACTTCTCCTTTTCTTCTTGACTCCTTTATTTCCTAAAAACAGAAAATAGAAAAAAACATTATTCAAATAAAAATAAACCTTATTACCTAATAAATAATAAATAATAAAAATAAATAAAAATAAAACTTAGGTTAAATTAGGGATGCCTTGTGGGGCATCTCCTAAGGTAACCACTTCCTGTATTCCTGGGGCTTCAGTCCCCTGATAATGCTTGAGGCGCTGTCCATTAACTTTAAATTGGTGCCCGTCTTTTAATGATCGGATAGTGATGGCACCATGGGGAAAAACTTGTACCACTTGGAACGGGCCAGACCATCTAGATTTTAGCTTCCCTGGGAAGAGTTTCAACCTAGAATTGAACAACAACACAAGCTGCCCTGGGCAGAACTGTCGTGGCAGCAACTTCTTGTCATGCCACTTCTTTGTTTTCTCCTTGTATATTCTTGCATTGTCGTAGGCCATTGTCCGTATTTCTTCGATCTCGTTCAAATCTAATAGCCTTTTCTGTCCTGCCTTGTCCAAGTCCATATTTACTGCCTTGACTACCCAGTATGCTTTGTGCTCTATCTCGACAGGCAGATGACAGGTTTTCCCATAAATCAATCGGTATGGAGACATGCCCAACGGAGTCTTAAAAGCTGTCTGATATGCCCATAATGCATCATTAAGGAGTAAAGACCAATCTTTCCTAGTTGGCTTAACCATCTTCTCAAGAATGTTCTTAACTTCCCTATTAGATATCTCAGCTTGTCCATTGGTCTGTGGGTGGTATGCTGTCGCGATCCTGTGCTTGACACCATATTTCTTCAAGGTGGCAGCAATTACCCTATTATCAAAATGTCTCCCTTCATCACTGATGATCGCCTTAGGAATGCCAAATCTAGAAAAAATGTTTTTATGTAAGAACTTTTGGACCGTCTTGGCATCATTCTTTTGAGTGGCGATAGCTTCAACCCACTTGGAGACATAATCCACTGCTAGGAGGATGTATAAATTTCCACATGAAGATGGAAAGGGTCCCATAAAATCAATCCCCCAAACGTCGAAGATCTCGACTTCTAGAATGTTCTGCAGTGGCATCTCGTTTCTCCTCGAGATGTTACCTGTCTGCTGGCACCTGTCACAGTTCTTGTAGAAGTCTTGTGCATCATTATACAGTGTTGGCCAGTAGAACCCTGACTGCAGCACCTTGGCAGCAGTTTTATTGCCTCCTAAGTGACCTCCATATTGTGAAGCGTGGCAGTGATGGAGAATGTCTTCTTGCTCTTCTTGTGGTACACACCTCCTTATAACCTGATCTGCACACATTTTGAAAAGAAGAGGTTCGTCCCAATAATAATGCTTAACATCATTTGGAACATCTTCCTGGCTTGATAATTAAGATCAGAAGGAAGTACTCTGCTAACTATAAAATTAACGAAATCAGCATACCAGGGAAGTTCAGAAGACTTACCTGCTGCCATGGCTGTCGCGGCAGCGATTGCGGCAGCAAAGTGCTGCTCATCTGGGAAGGTCTCCAGTATGTGTGTTTCATCTATTGGTAGACTCTGTCCCTTCTCCAACCTTGACAAGTGGTCTGCCACTTGATTTTCTGTCCCATTCTTGTCCTTGATCTCAAGGTCGAACCCTTGCAATAGCAGGATCCACCGTATCAATCTAGGCTTTGCATCCTTCTTTGCGAACAAATACTTAATGGCAGAATGGTCTGTGTGCACTATTACTTTCGTCCCAAGTATGTAAGAACGAAACTTGTCAATGGAGAACACCACAGCTAACAGCTCCTTTTCTGTGGTGGTATAGTTCACTTGGGCGTCATTCAATGTCTTGCTGGCATAATATATGACGTGAAACAGCTTGTCTCTGCGCTGCCCAAGTGCTGCCCCGACAGCATAATCACTAGCATCACACATAATCTCAAATGGCTGTGTCCAGTCTGGTGGCTGTACTATGGGGGCTGTTACTAGTTTTTCCTTCAGAACCTTGAATGCTTCAGTACATTCATCATTAAAGTCAAAGGGTCGGTTCTGCTCCAAAAGATGGCATAGGGGCTTGGTGATTTTTGAGAAATTTGCAATAAATCTTCTATAAAAACCAGCATGCCCTAAAAAACTCCTAATGCCCTTGATTGTGGTCGGCGGCGGCAGCTTCTCAATTACTTCTATTTTGGCCCTGTCGACTTCTATCCCACGGCAGCTAATCTTATGGCCAAGGACTATCCCTTCATCCACCATAAAGTGGCATTTTTCCCAATTCAAAACAAGATTAGCTTTTTCACATCTTTCAAGCACCTTTTGTAGATTGCCAAGGCAGCTCTCAAAATCGTCTCCAAAGACGGAAAAATCATCCATGAAAATCTCAAGGAAGTCCTCTACCATGTCGGAGAATATGGCCATCATGCACCTTTGGAAGGTGGCGGGTGCATTACATAATCCAAACGGCATACTCCTAAAAGCGTATGTTCCGTAGGGGCATATGAAAGTCGTCTTTTCTTGATCCTCCGGTGCGATCGCAATTTGATTATAACCTGAATAACCATCAAGAAAACAATAGTAAGGTTTACCCGCTAATCTATCAAGCATTTGATCAATAAAGGGTAAAGGAAAGTGGTCCTTTCGGGTAGCTTTGTTAAGCTTCCGATAGTCCATACAAACCCTCCAACCGGTCATAGTCCTGGTTGGGATTAATTCATTGTTTTCATTGGTCACCACGGTCATTCCTCCTTTCTTGGGAACACATTGCATCGGGCTCACCCATTTGCTATCAGAGATGACGTAAATAATACCAGCATCTAACCATTTGATTATCTCTTTACACACCACCTCTTTCATCGCATGGTTTAACCACCTTTGGGCATCAATAGTCGGCTTATGTGTAACACCCAGGTTTAGGGGTTAGGTGAAAATAATATTTTAATATTATTTAGGCTCGGTTCTATAATTAAAATAATGTCGGGTTTTGCTTTCAAAATAAATTGTGTTGGGCCTATTTTGATTTAAACCCAATAGTCATGGATTTCCACCCTTGTAAATGTTTCCCTTCATTAAGGGCAAGATGGCCTTTTGACTTTTAAGATGAAACAAAACAATTAAAAGAAAGAAAACCCAACTCCCCCTATTCATCTTCTTCTCCACCAACGTGATATAGAACTCCTCTCACCCTATCTACTATTCCATCACCATACACATTCATCCTTGGTGATTTTTGAAAGGTAAAAACGTTTCTAACTTGTCCTCACTTTCCTCTACATGTCTATACCTTTAGTTTTCATTAAAACCCTTGATTTTGTATTTTGAGGTTTTTGAGTTTTGAATTAAAAATGTTAACTTTGTTAACTTTAAGTCGAGCT
The DNA here is from genome assembly GCA_958450335.1 of Hibiscus tridactylites. Taxonomy (NCBI): domain Eukaryota; kingdom Viridiplantae; phylum Streptophyta; class Magnoliopsida; order Malvales; family Malvaceae; genus Hibiscus; species Hibiscus tridactylites. The sequence goes on along the minus strand of OY288290.1, from coordinate 44,467,280 downwards.
TTTGATTTAGTGATGTTAGATGAGTCATTGGTTTTCCTAAAGGTCCAACATACCTAATTTTTACAAGGTTTTACAATAATTTTCGGATTTGTATTTCAAGGGGGTTTTAGGAGGGTTTTAAAGTGGTTTTTGGGGTTGCTTGATGTTGGATTTTGGGGGCTGTTGGTGGTATGATATATGAGGGTTACTTTGGGTGTGTTTGATGGTTGTTTGGATGTTTGAAATGGAAGTTTTCGGTGGGTGTTAGGGGCTGCTCGAAAATTCTGTTTTGGGGTTGATTTTGAGTGTTGGATGCTTGATAATGTTAATCCGGGTTAGTTCCGATGATAAGTTATTGATTGCGAATGTTTTGTTTGTGTTTGAGATTAATTAGAATCGAGTTTGGGCATCAGTGAAGCATCGAAAGTGAATCCGGGAAATTGAAGATGGTTGCTTGCTTGGTCTTTGAGCTCGGAAGCTTAGGTGAGTGGTTAAATGTTTTGAATGGATTTAAAAATGGTTGGTTCGAGTATATGGACTAGGTTGGGCTTGGTAGACCCACCTAGAGTTAGGATTAGGGTGGTAGCCTAATCCTAAGCTTGATCTAGAGCCTTTGGATGAACTCAATTATACGGTTGTGTATGTCTCGTATGAAATGTGGTATGGATGCTTGTGTATATTGTATTATACATGTGAGATGAGATATGACTTGTGATGCTTGAGACATGCATGATGATGGTTGTTGGTGAGTACGTGCTAAGCACGGAATTGATTGAAATGAGTAATGTGAAATGAGTAAATGTTGGCACTAGTATACTTGAATACAAATGATCGATCATTATGATGTTAGTGTGTACACATGAGTCAAAAGTCGCGCGTGGCCTTGGTGGCGTTGAGTCACCAAGGAGGAGTACGGGTTCGCCCGGAAATTGTATTTACATATAGTCGGTGATGAGTGGAATCCCATCGACGGGGCGTGAGGATGAGTGGAATCCCCCCCGCGAGACCGGTGATGAGTGTAATCCCACCGTGAGGTAATGTGGTTGTTGGATGTGAGTTCCAACGAGTTTATCCGCGTATTCGGGTCATAGCTAGGTGCCAATGTTGGTTGATAAATGTATCAATGTGTTGAGATTAATGATCTTTATTTGGATGTTTAATGTGACCACTTGTGTTGAGGATTTAGAGCTTGTTGATCATGACATTTACTTGTATATTGCTCTTGCATCTTATCTTGTGGCTCTTGTGGATCCTTGGTTTATATGTGATTTGCCTTGGCTAGATCGTGCTCGGACCCTGCAATGTTGAGGTTTGTTTTTAGAGCTTACCCTCACTAAGCATCATTGCTTACGCTCTCTTTGTTAAACATTGCAGATCCTTAGTTCGTGGGTTGCTTGAGTAAGTGGAGGGCCTCCAAGTGTGGTTGTTGGCTTGAGCACATCAAGTATGACTTTTAAATGTTAAACATGTAATAGTTTAAGCAATGGGACATGTGTCTTTTGATGGATGATTGTTGGTTGTTTAGGAGCTTGTTTAGACTCCATACTATGTTGCTTTTGTATGGCTTGTGATGCCATGTTTGAGTTGTAATCCATGCCTAAATTGCTTATCTTGAATGTTGGTTATGTGCCTTTGAGTTTGCCCTTATGTTGAATGTTGAAGTATGAGCTTTTGGATGCTTAAGTGTCATCTTTGATTCAATTGCATGTTCCCTTGATGTATGTTCATGTTAGGTGTTTGTATGGCTAAGCAATGACCTTTAAATGTTGTATGAATGCTTGTTTGGGTCTAGGAAAGTCCTAAATTGCATCTAGGTCCGAGTCTTGTTCATTTTAGCTGAGTTTGGAAGTTTTTGCTGTGCAGGGGTATCGATACCACCTTCTTGTTCAGGCCTCGTGTATCGATACACTTGAAAGGTGTATCGATACTATTTTGGTCACTGGAGCTACTGTCCAGTTCGGTATCGATACCGGCCTCTGGTGTATCGATACCGTCATCTTAGCGTTGACCGTGGAAAGTCAACCGTTGGGGATGGTATCGATACACTCCATAGGTGTATCGATACGGTCTCTACGGGTTGACTCTGACCAGTTGACCTAGTCAATGGGGTATCGATACACCCCTTAAGGGTATCGATACCGCCTGCAGTTTAAGTTTAAAACTGGGCTGTAACATGAATGTTTGAGTTTGATTGATTGTTTTGTATATGTTGTTCCGATGTATGACCACTTAGGGTTTAATATCCATCTAGACAAGATTTAAAATGAAAAATAAATATTAGGGTTGCTAACCGAGGGGGAATTCCTTAGGGGGTTTTCACTCGGTTTTCCCCGTGTGGCCCACTCGGACCGGTCATTCGGCCAGACCGGGACGAGGGGGTTACACTTGTTGGTATCAGAGCCTAAGGTTTCCGAGACCTTGGGCAGGTAAGTGAGGTAAGTTTAAGTTTTTGAATTGAATTGCACGGTGTTTGCTTGTTTTGCAAGAATGATTGCTTGTGTTGTTTTATTTTAAAGCATGTGTGTAAGAGTCCCATTGCTACTATTACATTGGAAAAATGATTTTAAGTGAGGGAACGTACTTGAACACTTGGAAGCCTTGCCTTGCTAACCCAGCTTGTATGTTTTGTTGTTGTGGTTGTAGTTGATATCTGTGAGAGCGATGTCTAGACCGAGAGGTAGGCCGAGGATGGTTCGTCAGGAACCACGGGTTGCGGCTCCTGTTGAGCCGGTAGTTGGTGTGGAGGCTCACCTAGAAGGGCCGGTGGCCGCGGGAGTTGGCGCTCCTCCACCACCTCCACAACCACCACCTCCTCCACCTGGAGTTGGGGGCGAGGATGGAGCCGGAGGAGATGGACCTCAAGGTGGCCAAGGTGGCCAAGGTCCAGCTGGAATTGATATGACTCCGCTAGTGCAAGCGATAGCGGGAGCATTTCAGGCCGCAGTTGCGGGAGCTCAGGCTGCAGCTCAGCCTAGGTGTGACGATGCTAGTCTACCTTTGGAGAGGCTCCGTAGCTTGGGGGCCGAGGAGTTTAGAGGATCTACTCCGGAGAGGTCAGAGTTGTGGTTGGAGAAGACAGTTCGTATCTTGGCTCAGATGGGTTGTGCGGGCGCACGTAGATTGGGTTGTGTGATCTCGTTGCTTCAGGGTGATGCCTACACCTGGTGGGTCATCATTACTATCGGGGTTCCAGAGACAGAGATTGACTGGGAATTCTTTGAGACCGCTTTCCGGAAGAGGTACTTGGGACCGAGGTACTTAGATGAGAAGAAGCGAGAGTTCATGGCTCTTACTCAGGGAGAGGCTTCTGTGACTGATTATGAGATCCGCTTTGTTCGCTTAAGTCAGTATGCCCCAGAGTTGGTTCCTACTGAAGTGGAACGCTGTAACCGATTCTGCTACGGATTGAATGAAGAGGTTAAGAGGTATACGCTAGCTTCTGACTACTCAGACTTTGATGTATTGGTCGCGAGGGCCAAGGATTTGGAGCATAGCTTGGGTTCGGCCAAACGATCTGGTGGTTCCAGTTCTGGCAAGAGGCATAACCACTTTGATGGTAGGGATGCCAAGAGGCACAGAGGTGGCGGACATCAGTTTGACCATAGACGTTGCGGTGGCCACCATGGTAGGGGCCATCAGGGCCATAGAGGAGGAGGGCGTTTGCTCGAGTGTACCCGATGTAGGAGACAGCACGCTGGTGAGTGTTGGGGTAATTTCCATGCTTGTTGGAACTGTGGTTCGAGGGACCACTTTAGGAGGGATTGTCCGCATCAGGCGGCTCAGGCACCGAACATTGCTCAGGCTCCTGCGAGAGCGAATGATTTTCAGAGAGGCCGTGGGCGCGGTCGTGGCTACTTCCAGCCTAGGGCTGATGCACCTAGGGTAGATGCTCAGAGGAATCTTGCACATGTTGTGGCTGTGCAGCCAGAGGCGGGAGGACCAGCGAGAGTTTATGCTCAGAGAGAGGCCGGGAACGACACCGATGTGATAGCAGGTAATTTCGAGTTACAGTCTATGTCTTTGCTTTCTTTGGTTGATTCGGGTTCTATGCATTCCTACATTTTGAGTGAGCATGCACAGAAGTTAGATATCCCTGTTGAGATCTTAGATGTAGGTATGCATGTTACTAGTTCTTTTGGTGAGACAGTTGTGGTTAGACGTATGTATAGGAGATGTCCACTGAAGATTCAGGGTCATGTGTTCTCAGTTGATATGATGGAATTTCCTTTCTATGGTTTTGATATTATTCTGGGTATGGACTGGTTGGTTGAGCATCGGGCTAGTGTGGATTTTGAGACAAAGAGAATTTCCTTGAAGCTTTCTGATGACTACGAGGTAGTAGTAGTGGGCGAGAACATTAAGTTCTTGTCTAATGTGGTGTCAGCTTTAGAGGCTCATAGGTTGATGGACTCTGGATGTGGGGCTTATTTAGCTTATGTTATGAATCCGGATATGAGTGAGGCTAGACCGAAAGATATCAGAACAGTGTGTGACTTTCCAGATGTGTTTCCTGAAGAGTTGTCGGGTTTGCCTCCTGACAGAGATGTTGAGTTTGTGATTGAGACAGTTTCAGGGTCTAATCCAATTTCGATAGCTCCGTATCGCATGGCTCCGAAAGAGTTGAAAGAATTGAAGAGTCAGTTGCAAGAATTATTAGACCGTGGTTTCATTAGGCCTAGTAGTTCTCTGTGGGGTGCTCCCGTGTTGTTTGTGAAAAAGAAAGATGGTAGCATGCGCATGTGTATTGACTATAGACAGTTGAATCAGTTGACTGTGAAGAACAAGTATCCGTTGCCTCGTATAGGTGATTTGTTTGATCAGTTGAGAGGTGCTTCAGTGTTCTCGAAGATAGATTTGAGATTCGGGTACTATCAGTTAAAGGTGAAAGAGTGTGATGTTCCGAAGACAGCTTTTAGGACTAGATATGGTCACTATGAGTTTCTTGTGATGCCATTTGGGCTCACGAATGCACCTGCAGCATTCATGGACATGATGAACATAATTTTTAGAGACTATCTAGACCGGTTCGTAGTTGTCTTCATTGATGACATACTTGTATACTCGAAGACAGAAGAAGAGCATGATGAGCACTTGAGATTTGTTTTACAGAGGTTGTTCAGCAATCAGTTGTATGCGAAGCTTAGTAAATGTGAGCTCTGGATTCGAGAGGTTGTATTTCTTGGCCATGTTGTTTCGGCCGAAGGCATCCGAGTTGATCCATCGAAGATTGAGGCTATTGTTGAGTGGAAACAACCTAAGTCCGTGACCGAGATTAGGAGTTTCCTAGGATTAGCCGGTTACTATAGGAGATTTGTTGATGGTTACTCTAGGGTAGCTGCTCCTTTGACTAAATTGTTGCAAAAAGGAGTTAAGTTTGAATGGTCAGATACAAGACAGAAGGCCTTTGAGAAATTGAAAGAAGCTTTGACAAATGCTCCAGTGTTAGTGCAACCTGTTTCAGGTAAGGAGTTTGTGATTTACAGTGATGCTTCCTACGTAGGCTTAGGATGTGTTTTGATGCAAGATAGGAGAGTTGTTGCTTTTGCTTCTAGACAGTTGAAGATTCATGAGAAGAACTATCCTACTCATGATATAGAACTAGTCGCAGTTGTGTTTGCATTGAAGATTTGGCGTCATTACTTGTATGGTGAGAAGTGTATTGTTTACACCGATCACAAGAGCTTGAAGTATCTGATGACACAGAAAGAGTTGAACTTGAGACAGAGAAGATGGCTAGAGTTGCTAAAAGATTACGATTTGACCATTGAGTATCATCCGGGTAAAGCAAATGTAGTAGCCGATGCTTTGAGTAGAAAAGTGGTCGTTGAGTTGAGAGCTATGTTTGCTAGATTGAGTGTGTCCGATGATGGTGGTTTGATCACCGAGTTGCAAGTGAAGCCTTCTTTGATTCAGTTGATTAGAGAGAAGCAGTTGCAAGATGTGAGTTTAGTTCCTCATGTTCAGGACATAGCCGAAGGAAGACCGACTGAGTATGGTTTCAGTGGTGAGAGCTTGTTACGCTATAGAGATAGAATTGTTGTACCGGAAGATGTTGAGTTGAGACGTCAGATTCTGAGTGAAGCACATTCGAGTCCCTTTTCTATGCATCCGGGTAGTACCAAAATGTACCAAGATTTGAATAATGATTACTTCTGGGTTGGGTTGAAGAGAGATGTAGCCGAGTATGTGAGTCGTTGCATGGTTTGTCAGAGAGTGAAGGCAGAACATCAGGTTCCTTCAGGTTTGCTACAGACTTTGAAGATTCCGGAATGGAAATGGGAGAGGATCACCATGGATTTTGTGTCGGGGTTGCCCTTGTCTCCTTCGAAGAAGAACTCTGTTTGGGTGATCGTTGATAGGTTCACTAAGTGTGCTCACTTCTTAGCAGTGAACACTACGGATTCCTTAGACAAGTTGGCGAACTTGTATATCTGTGAGATTGTGAGACTTCATGGAGTTCTGAAGTCCATTGTTTCAGATAGGGATCCTAGATTCACTTCGAGGTTCTGGGGTTGCTTGCATAGTGCTTTAGGTAGCCGTTTGCATTTCAGCACATCTTATCATCCGCAGCCTGATGGGCAGTGAGAGCGAGTGATACAGATTCTAGAGGATATGCTTCGTTGTTGTGTAACCGCCTCTTTCATCGCATGGTTTAACCGCCTTTGGGCATCAATAGTCGGCTTATGTGTAACACCCAGGTTTAGGGGTTAGGTGAAAATAATATTTTTAATATTATTTGGGCTCGGTTCTATAATTAAAATAATGTCGGGTTTTGCTTTCAAAATAAATTGTGTTGGGCCTATTTTGATTTAAACCCAATAGTCATGGATTTCCACCCTTGTAAATGTCTCCCTTCATTAAGGGCAAGATGGCCTTTTGACTTTTAAGATGAAACAAAACAATTAAAAGAAAGAAAACCCAACTCCCCCTATTCATCTTCTTCTCCACCAACGTGATATAGAACTCCTCTCACCCTATCTACTATTCCATCACCATACACATTCATCCTTGGTGATTTTTGAAAGGTAAAAACGTTTCTAACTTGTCCTCACTTTTCTCTACATGTCTATACCTTTAGTTTTCATTAAAACCCTTGATTTTGTATTTTGAGGTTTTTGAGTTTTGAATTAAAATGTTAACTTTGTTAACTTTAAGTCGAGCTTTTGATTTAGTGATGTTAGATGAGTCATTGATTGTCCTAAAGGTCCAACATACCTAATTTTTACAAGGTTTTACAATGATTTTCGGATTTGTATTTCAAGGGGGTTTTAGGAGGGTTTTAAAGTGGTTTTTGGGGTTGCTTGATGTTGGATTTTGGGGGCTGTTGGTGGTATGATATATGAGGGTTACTTTGGGTGTGTTTGATGGTTGTTTGGATGTTTGAAATGGAAGTTTTCGGTGGGTGTTAGGGGCTGCTCGAAAATTCTGTTTTGGGGTTGATTTTGAGTGTTGGGTGTTAAGGCCTTGCATTCCTCGTCCACATCAGCATGTTTCATCGCTTGGAGAACATTCAACTTAATCTCTTGATCGTTCACTCGCATGGTGAGTTCTCCTTTTTCCACATCAATCAGTGATCTTCCCGTGGCTAAGAAGGGTCGCCCAAGGATGATTGGTGCATTTTCGTCTGCCTCACAATCTAAAAAAAGAAAGTCAGCAGGAAAAATAAACTTATCCACTCTTACCAAAATATCTTCAATTTTTCCTTCTGGAAGAACGTAAGAGCGGTCTGCCAGCTGCAGAATTACTGTCGTGGGCCGTGCCTTTCTGATACCTAATTTCTGAAAAACAGATTTGGGCATTAGATTAACACTAGCACCAAGATCACAAAGTGCCTTACCCACAAATTTATTTCCGATTACGCAAGGTATGATGAAGCTCCCCGGATCCTTCTTTTTCTGGGGTGGCTGCCGGTGAAGAATGCTCATGCAACCTTCTGTCATCTTTACCGTTTCAAATTCCCCAAGTTTAGATTTCTTTGACATGACATCCTTGAGAAATTTAGCATAACCGGGCATCTCCCTAACGGCATCTAACAGCGGAATATTAATATGAACCTGCTTAAAAATATCATAAATCTTTTTAAGTTGAGATTCTTGCTTAGCTTGCTGTATCCGTTGAGGAAAAGGTGGTGGTGGACGGTAATCAGCAATACGTCCTTCCCACTGCATACGAATCTGAGGACGATAATCATCATTTTTCTCCTCTGTCGCTTCTGCTGTCGTGATAGGCTCATCGGCAGCAGTCTGTTTGTCACATGTCGGGGCAGCTTCCTCGGCAGGTTTGTCTAAGGCTGGATCCTTTACTGTTTCAGCTTCCTTTTCCGGCCCTTGTAGTTTCTTCCCACTCCTAGTAGTAATAGCTTTACACTGCTCATGCGTGGGCTGCCTAGCATTTTCAGTATTGCTAGGAAATCCTCCATTCTGCCTCGGCTTAATATGTTGCGACACCTGACCCATTTGTGTCTCCAGAGATTTCAAAGTAGCTTCATGATTTGTCATCCTCATCTCTGTTTTGTCTATGAAATTATCTGTCTTCTTGACAAACTGATTCATATTCTCAATATAAGTACCGGTCTGAGACATAAAGGTGGCTAGAGTCTGTTCCAATATACTGCTCGTGGCAGCTGGTGGCGGCTGTTGCTGCGGCGGCGGCATATTCTGCGGCTGTTGCTGTCGCGTCAGCAATCTAGGACCTCCCTGATTCTGATTATGTGCTTGTGGATTCTGGGCATTATTGGGGTTACTCCAGGAAAATTTGGGATCCTTCCTCCAATTGGGATTATAGTTGTTGGAATTATAATTCGGCTTGTAGTTTCCAACATATTTTCCCTCTTCTACTTGTATTGGGCACTCATCCCGACTATGATTTCCCTCACAGATATCACATACTTCCTCAACAGCAAATCCTTGTAAACCATCATCATTTAATAACCTTTTCATTTCTTTAGTAAGGAAGGCTACCTGTGATTTCATCGTGCTGTCGGCTTCATAATCCTTGACAGCAAGTACCCGTTTACCCCCTCTTCTTGCAGTCGGAAACTGCTCCTCATTCTTGGCCAGATTTTTCAAAACTTGCAATGCTTCATCTGGATCTTTATCCAATAATAATCCATTTGCTGCAGAATCAATTCGAATACGAGTTTGTAGGTTGGCAGCATTATAGAACTTTGTAACCTGATTCCAGACGGGGAATCCATGCATTGAACAGTTCCGCAGAAGAGTAGTAAATCTGTCCCAGGCTTCGTGCATTGGCTCGTCATCTTCCTGTTAAAAAGTAGCAATTTCGTTATGTAATCGCTCAGATAAATGTGAAGGATTAAAACAAGATAAAAATTCACGAGATAAATCTGCCCAAGTCTTAATTGAACCCGGCGTAAGTTTATTCCACCAAGTTTTAGCTTTGTCCCTCAAGGAATGGGGAAATAATCGAAGCCTCAGTATCTCCGGATTAACGCCTGGTAGTTTAAACGAACCACAGATCTCTTGGAACGTCTTGAGATGCTCTCTAGCATCCTCTGTCACAGCACCACTAAACTGTCCGGCATTGTTGATCATACTAAACATGACAGGTTTAAGCTCGAAGTTATCAACATCAATATCTGGCAGCGTGGTTTCCAGCTCTACATGATCGTTCAGCATGTAGTCACGACATGACCGTCGTCCGGCTGCTGCGGGCGGGTTGCCGACAGGCGGTATACCATCACCAGCGGACGGATTACGGGCCATCTTCTCTAGCTGTTCCTCAAGGTACTCGTTCCTGTCTAAAAGGTGACGAAGTTGTTTCTTGAGATTGAAGGAACGTTCAACTTCCGGATCTAATGGATATTCAGGATCTTCACCTCTTTTAGATCTGCGCATAAACAAGAAAACCTCGTGAAAAGCAAGAGTTGAAAGTACTAACGAAAAATAGAAAAAGAAAAATAAAAACAAAAACAAAAACAAAAACGAAAAGTGCAATAAAGGAAAGGTGTAGTTATGTTGCCAATCCCCGGCAACGGCGCCAAAAACTTGTTGCGTGTAAAAGAGTCTATCGCAATTGTAGTGCAAGTGTGCACGACGCAAGTAGTAAAGTGATACGAAGTATCGGATATCGTCTCCACAGGGATTGGGCTAATGACTTCACCTTAGTTTACTGCACGAAAGTAAAGGAAATAGTTTAGAAAGTTGTCACGAGAATAATAAAGAAAAACATAAATAAAAGAGTTGGAATATCAAGGTAGAGAGAATGGGCTGGTATTGAATTGCTCAGTAGTGCAGGTATTGCAATGCTTAGGAAATCCAGTTCTGTCGTCGTGCCCGTCGCCGACAGCACCTGTCGCGGCGGCTGTCCGTTAGCTGTCGCGGCAGCGAACACACCAACTCCGTACTCCAAGTTTGGCAAGAATCCCAGATCTGCCTTGGCCTATCCCTAGGTCCAAGTCTGTCGATGATCACGTCTTTGATGATACCTCCCGGCGTGAATCGAAGGATGAACACCGATGTGTATGAATTCTTCTTTAGCCACTTAACCTTGCCCTATCCCTAGGCACAAGATAGTTCAACTATAAACTAGAGAACTTGCTCTTATCTCTTTCGTATACTTAACTCTCCCGATGCTAAGTAAATGGATAACCTAACAATGCTCTCCCGATGCTCTTGCAAGATATTAATAACCAAAATAAGAGAACTTGAAGCTTATTTTATTGAACTTGGAAAATCCTAAAACAAAACAACCCTTGCAACTACTTTACAAATCAACTCGTGGCCCTAGGGGGTTTTTTAGAACATAACGATGGCGGGTAAACGGCAGGGGGATTTAGGTTATCGGTTATGGGGCATATCTCCTAGGTTAAAATCTATGCCCTTATATAAGCTTTGAGCTCAAGTATTCTAAGTTAACAAGGATTACAACTTTAATTAAAAGTAAGATTCTAATAAAGACTTAATCTCCAAGTATCCTACTTTTCAGCCGCCATCCTTGTTTCTTGGGATTTCCTCTCCTTGAGCTTTGGCTTGACATATCTTTTGATCCGGGGCTTGGAAAATTATTTGGTTTTCACACGACAGACGAGCAGATTTTTCTCTATCTATCGAGGTCCACTTTGCTTTTCCTCTTCATAAGGCTGTTGTCACCTTGCTGTCACGGCAGATCCATGGCAGCATCATCCTCGTCATCTGCTTGTCCAGTTCAGCTCTTCTGCTTCTCTGCCCTGCGCCCGCCTTCTCCGTCAACTATGGCAGCAACCTACAAAATCAGCCATCTTTTAGTAGAATCCGTGCCTTTAATATATTTGTGATGTTTTGCTGTAAACTAACCTAAATGCAATGTAATGATGCTTGAATGCAGCAGAAATATGGGTTAAAAAGGGTGTAAATAATAGAACTTTTACACACTCAACACCATGCATTGGGCAGTTCCGTAGAAGAGTGGTAAATCTGTCCCAAGCCTCGTGCATCGGCTCGTCATCTTCCGGTTGAAAAGTAGCAATTTCATTACGTAATCGCTCAGATAAATGCGAAGGATTAAAACGAGATAAAAATTCACGAGATAAATCTGCCCAAGTTCTAATTGAACCCGGCGTAAGTTTATTCCACCAAGTTTTTGCTCTGTCCCTCAATGAGTGAGGAAATAACCGAAGCCTCAGTATCTCCGGATTAACTCCTGGTAGTCTAAACGAACCACAGATTTCCTGGAACGTCTTTAGATGCTCCCTAGCATCCTCAGTAGCAGCACCACTGAATTGACCGACATTGTTGATCATGCTAAACATAACAGGTTTCAGCTCGAAGTTGTCAACATCTATATCCGGCAGCGTGGTTTCCAGTTCTACATGATCGTTCAACATGTAGTCACGACAAGACCGTCGTCCGGCAGCGACAGCAGGGTTGCCGACAGGCGGTATAACCTCTCTATCTCCAACAGGAGGGTCGTTTCCTTGGTGAGCCATTGTCTCTAACTATTCCTCAAGGTACTCGTTCCTGGCTAGTATGTGACGAAGTCGGTTCTTGAGATTAAATGATCGTTCGATTTCCGGATCTAATGGATACTCAGGATCTTTTCCTCGTCTCGATCTGTGCATAAACAGGGAACCTTGTGAAAAGCAAGAGTTGAACAAACCAAAGAAAAAAACAAAAAATAAAAATAAAAACAAAAAACGAAAAGTGCAGTAAAAGAAAAGGTAGAGTTATGTTTCCAATCCCTGGCAACGGCAAAAAAAACTTGTTGCGTGTAAAAGTGTCTATCGCAATTGTAGTGCAAGTGTACACGACGCAAGTAGTAAAGTGATACGAAGTATCGGATATCGTCTCCACAGGGATTGGGCTAATAGCTTCACCTTGAATCATTGCACGAAAGTAAAGAAAATATTTGAGAGAGTTGTCACGAGAATAATAAAGTAAACGTAAATAAAAGAGTAGAGAAATCAAGATAGAGAGAATGGGGTGGTATTGAATTGCTCAGTAGTGCAGGTATTGCTAAGTCTAGGAAATCAAGTTCTGTCGTCGTTCCCGTCGCGGCAGCACCTGTCGCGGCAGCAGTCCGTTGCTTATCGCGGCAGCGAATACTCAACTCAGTACTTCAAGTTTGGCAAGAATCCCTGCTGTGCCTTGGCCTATCCCTAGGTCCAAGTCTGTCGATGATCACGTCTTTGATGATACCTCCCGGCGTGAATCGAAGGATGAACACCGATATTGATGAATTCTTCTTTAGCCACTTAACCTCATCCTATCCCTAGGTTCGAGATAGTTCAACTATAAACTAGAGAACTCGCACTTATTCCTTTCGTATACTTAACTCTCCCGATGCTAAGTAAATAGATAACCTCACAATGCTCTCCCGATGCTCTTGCAAGATATTAATAACCAGAATAAGAGAACTTGAAGTTTATTTTATTGAACTGAAAATTCCTAAAACAAAAGAAACCCTTGCAACTACTTTACAAAACAACCCGTGGCCCTAGGGGGAATTTAGAACATGATGAGAGGATGAAAACGGCTAGGGTTTTGGGAAGAAGGCTAGAGAATAGGTGATATCCTCCCAAGGTCGAAATATATGCCCTTATATAGGCTTTGGGTCCAAGTTATCTAAAATAGCAAGAATACAACTTTAAATTAAAGTACAACTCTAATAAAGACTAAATCTTCAAAGAATCTAACTTTAAGCCGTCATCTTTCTTGCTTGGGATTTTCTCTCCTTGAACTTTGGGCTTTGACATTCCTTTCGATCTGGGGCTTGGAAAAATATGGTGGTTTAACACGACAGACGAGCTGAATTTTCTCTATCTGTCGAGGTCCACTTTGCTTCTTCTCCTCAAAACTGTTGTCGTCATCTGCTGTCACGGTGGCAACCATGGCAGCATCGTCCTTTTTGTCTGCTCGTCCAGTTCCAGCTCTTCCGCTTTACTGCCCAGCGCCTGCCTCTCCTATCTGCTACAGCAGCAACCTGCAAAAGCAGCCAATTTCAATAGAAACTGTGCCTTTTAATATATTTGTGATGTTTAACTGTAAACTGACCTAAATGCAATGAATAATGCTTGAATGCAGCAGAAATATGGGTTAAATAGGGGGTAAATAATAGAACTTTTACACACTTAACAGAAGATGTCACGACAGCCAGTGTTCTTCGTCCGTTAGCTCCAGCTCCGCAACTCGCCTCTGCTTCTTTGCTGCCCTGGGTGCTGCTGCAACAGGTACCTGCAAAAAGCGACCGAAATCAGCAGCATCTGTGCAGTTTTATCTAATTGTTATGTGTATGCAGAAATCTATCCTAAAATGAGATTAAACATGCTTGAGTGCAGCAAAAATGTGAATACATGAGGGTTAAAATATAGAACTTTTATGCACTCAACATACCCCCAAACTCGAATCTTTGCTTGTCCTCAAGCAAATGCAACCTAACTAACATGATTATTATTTTGGCTTTGGCTTAGCTCAGTTAACAGTCCTTACCCACAACATTTTTTCCATCAAGATCAGCATCTATTCAAATGTTAAAGAATCTATCCAAAGCAGAAATATAGTTCTCGTGCAAGTGTGTGCAAGTTTTGTGAACAAACATGACTCAGACTCTTTAGTAACTAGAGTATTTACTTAGCCTACTTAGAGTTTTATTTTCAAACAATTCTTTACTAGAGCCAGTTTAGGCACCTCTAGTTCTGATTTATTTATTAAATTTTTCTACTAGAGCCGGTATTTTAGGCACATCTAATTAACTCTCTAGAGCCGGTGATAGGTACCTCTAGAAGTTTCTCTGGTTATTTTCCTAGAGCCAGTGGTAGACACCTCTAGGAGTATCCTGAGCTTAAGTCTTTTTTCTAACTCAAGTGGCTAAGTTTTCTACTCTAAGTCTGCTAAAAGAGGTCTTTCATCATGTAAGTCACAAAGTGTTTAAGGTTTCAGAACTATACTAAGGCTTTAAATATTTCCTAGAACATTCTAAAGATGCTCTCACGACAGTGAAGGAGGCGACAGTTAAGAACAGTTCAACAGAATTAAGCCAAATATTATTTTATTTTATTTTATTTTAATTTTTTTACACAAAAAATAACTAGAGTGAAACACAACTTAAAATTTTCATTTAAATATCAGAGGGCTGCCTACCAAAAAGTCAAGGGTTGCATTGCCCTCAATGTATGACAACAAAAGAAAAATGAAAAACAAGAAAAAGAAAAACATCACAAATAGATAAGATAAACAACAGGAACATCTAGTATAAAAGAAAAGAACTTAAGTTGATGAGCTGTCGTCGCTGCTGCTGCTGATGCGGAGCTACCGGCGGGCAGTCACCTTTGTGGCAGAGGCTGGCTTCGGAGTGGGGGATGGTGAAGCTACCTTCTTTTTGACCTCTCGAGGTGGCTGGACTCGGGTAGGTGAGATTTTTGGAGCTTTGTCCAGAACCTCTAGTTCGTTGTCACTGCTGTTGCTGTTGATGCTCTCGTCCGCTTTGTCGTGGCAGAGTCCCTCAACAGTTTCATTGAGCTTCTTCTTCTTCATTGGAGGGAAATCTTTGGCTAACTCCCGGACGGCAGATGGCTCTGCGTTAGAGTCATCCTGCCATACTGAGGATGAGGAGAAACCTTCAAAGTACTTTGGATCAATCTCTGGAAGTGGTTCCTTCTGTTTTGCTCCTCGGGGAGTGGCAGATCACTTGTCACCGTCACCGACCATAGAAGAGGGTGTAGTGGAGGCAGCAATTGGCGTGGGCGTTTTAGGGCTGGCAGCAGGTGTAGGGGTGGCAAGAAGATTTTCTAGAAAAGAGGGAAATTGTACGTTTGGATAATTTAAATCAACCTTAATGAAGTTTACTGTGGCAGTGGTGAAGTCCCTCATGAATCCCATGAAGCCCAGCTATCGTTCCTCCATCTTCTTCAGCGTGTGAATGATTTGGCTGGAGGTGTTTGTTGGTTGTGCGGCCTCGGTCTGCTCAGGCTCTACCACGACAGGCTCTGTGGAATCAGGCTCTGTTGTTGGTTCTGTCGCGGTAGAGGGATCCACATATGCTAAGGGGGTGGCTGACTTCAACTCCATTAGGCTGTATATGTTCTACTGCGTTCATCCCTTGTCTTGGATCTTTACGTCTTCATCAATTGCAGGCACTTTATGGGCTCGATAGAGGGAGGTGATGAGGTAGGGGAAGAAAAGGGGGCCCATTATCCTTGTTTCACACCCATGGATTCCATCGAGTATGTATTTACCAACATTGATATGCCGCTCGTTGATGATGGAATAGACGAGGGCAAGTCTTTCCCGGTTCACTGTCGTGTTGTGTGATGTTGGCATCAGACGCTTCTTCACGAAGTGGTTTCAGAGTTTGGCTATCGGTAAGAGATGGGTCCTTCGCATTGTCCATCTATGCTTGGGATCATCGTTCCAAATGGTGCCTTCTTTCGTCAATTTTGTCATGATGTTATCATAGTCTGCCGGCGACAAACTATTGACAAATCTTCTGTGCGCATCCTCATTTCTTCCCACATAAAGTCCATACAGTGTATTGACAAATCTTCTGTGCGCATCCTCATTTCTTCCCACATAAAGTCCATACAGTGTATTGATGTAGGCTGGTTCAAGGGAGATTTCCTTAACCCTAACTGTTACTGTCATGGCATCCTTGGAGGAGATGGCAGCGTAGAATTCACGGACCAATGTGACGTTCATCTCCTCCGGTTGGACAGCAAACATCTGCCACTTCAGTGCAATAATCTTCTTGGAGTTGAAGTCTTCGAGACCTAGATCTTCTGTCTTTTTGGTGTAGGTCAAACCTCGTTCTTCCCACATCTCTCGTTTCTGGAAGGAGTCGTAGTATCTCTTCTCCGAGTCTGCCGATGCGAACCTTCTGAGGATTCTGTTGTGGCTTGGTGTAGAGACTGTCATGGCAGAGGTGGAGGCAGCACTCCTTCGGGTTGATCGAGTAGTCATTGTAAGGAAACTATGGAAAATAAAGAAAATTTCTTAAAAGCTAAAATTCTTGAGAGCAAAGTAGAGAGAATAGAATGAGATGAAAATGAAATGGGAAGGGAGGTTTATATAGAACGAGATTTTTCTGCCGGTTGGAACTGTAACGGGTGGCGTGAATAACGGAACCAGTTGTCACGCAGTTTCTTGGCGCGTCTATCACGCATTTTCGTGTCTGCTGCGCATCTGTTACGTGTTTCTGTGTCTATCGCGACAGCTCCGTGACAGGCTGTATTTTCCGCGTCTTTCGCGACAGCTGGTAACAGGTTGTCACGACAAGTTTGTTCCTTTGGGCTTCATGGGCTGTTGTGAATGTGGTGGGCTGGTTCATTCCTCCTCTTTGCTTTGCTTCCTTTATTTACCTGAAAACTAAAATAAACAATATATTAAAATCTTATTTCCTAAAACAATAAAAATAAATAAACTAAGATAAAGAAAATAAAACTAAGTTAAATTAGGGATGCCTTGAGGGGCATCTCCTAAAGTAACTACTTCCTGCACCCTTGGGGCTTTAGTCCCCTGATAGTGCTTTAGCCTTTGTCCATTGACTTTGAATTGGTGCCCGTCCTTGATTGATCTTATTGCAATGGCACCATGGGGAAAAACTTGGACTACTTGGAAAGGGCTAGACCATCTAGATTTAAGCTTTCCTGGAAAGAGCTTCAACCTAGAGTTGAACAACAACACCTTCTGCCCTGGGCAGAACTATCGTGGCAGCAGTTTTCTGTCGTGCCACTTCTTTGTTTTGTCCTTGTAGATTTTGGTGTTTTCGTAGGTCATGGCTCGAATTTCTTCAATTTTATTTAAATCCAGTAGCCTTTTCTGTCCTGCCTTGTCCCAGTCCATGTTAACTGTCTTGATAGCCCAATATGCCTTATGTTCTATCTCGACAAAAAGGTGGCAAGCTTTTCCGTAGATGAGTTGATAGGGTGACATTCCCAATGGTGTTTTAAACGCAGTTCTGTAGGCCAAGAGTGCATCATTTAGGTGAAGAGACCAGTCCTTTCGAGTTGGTTTGACAATATTTTCTAGGATGTTCTTCACTTCTCTATTTGAGATTTCGGCCTGCCCATTGGTTTGAGGGTGATATGTTGTTGCGATTTTATGCTTTACTCCATACTTCTTTAACGCACTAGCAATTACCCTGTTGTCAAAGTGCCTACCCTCATCATTGATAATCGCCCTTGGGATGCCAAACCTTGTGAAGATATTTTTGTGGAGGAATCTTTGCACGGTCTTGGCATCATTCTTTTGTGTGGCGATAGCCTCTACCCACTTGGACACGTAGTCTACCGCCAACAATATGTATAGATTCCCACAGGAAGTTGGGAATGGTCCCATGAAGTCGATTCCCCAAACATCAAAAATTTCGACTTCGAGAATGTTTTGCAGGGGCATCTCATGTCTTCTCGAGATGTTTCTAGTCCTCTGGCACTTATCACAACTCTTATAAAAGGCTTGTGCATCTTTACACAGTGTAGGCCAATAAAAACCAGATTGCAGAACTTTGGCAGCAGTTTTATTTCCTCCAAAGTGTCCTCCATAAGGAGCGGCATGGCAGTGGTGAAGCACTTCTTCCTGTTCTTCCTGTGGTATGAATCTCCTGATGATCTAATATGCACAGTGCTTAAAGAGAAGAGGTTCATCCCAATAATAATGTTTTGCATCATTTTGAAACCTCTTCCTTGCCTGGTAGTTAAGTTCAAGGGGTAATAAACCACTAACAATGTAATTTAATATGTCTGCATACCAAGGGATTTTAGCAAGCTTATCTGCCTTCATGGCTGTCGCGGCAGTATTGGTGGCAGCGAACAATTGCTCGTTTGGGAAAGTCTCTAGTATGTTAGTCTTGTCTTTCTCTTGGTCCTTTCCCATCTCCAGTCTTGACAAATGATCCGCTACTTGGTTTTATGTTCCTTTTTTGTCCTTGATGTCAATATCGAATTCTTGCAACAGTAGAATCCAACGTATCAATCTTGTCTTAGCATTCTTCTTGGTGAACAGATATTTGAGTGCTGAGTGATCTGTATGAACCACCACTTTTGTTCCAAGTATATATGGTTGGAACTTGTCAATTGCAAACACCACTGCGAGTAACTCCTTCTCTGTTGTGGTGTAGTTTATCTGGGCATCATTTAGAGTTTTGATGGCATAATAGATCACATGGAAGAGTTTCTCCTTCCTCTGCCCTAGTGCTGCCCCGACAGCATAATCACTGGCGTCACACATTATCTCGAATGGTAAGCTCCAATCTAGTGGCTCAACTATAGGGGCTGTTACCAGCTTTTCCTTCAGTATCCTGAATGCCTCAGTACATTAAGTGTTAAAGTCAAAAGCCCTATTCTTTTCCAACAAGAGACGCATGGGTTTGGTAATTTTCGAGAAATTGGAAATAAATATGTGATAAAACCCTGCGTGTCCTAAGAAACTTTGTATGCCCTTGACTATTGTGGGTGGCGGCAGTTTTTCAATACTTTGATTTTGGCTCTGTCGACCTCTATGCCACGGCAGCTGACCTTGTGTCCCAACACTATGCCATCATCCACCATGAAGTGGCATTTTTCCCAGTTTAATACGAGGTTTGCCTCTTCACATCTTTCAAGCACCTTCTTCAAATTGCCTAGGCAATTATCAAAACTGTCCTCGAAGACGGAAAAATCGTCTATGAATATTTCCAGGAAATCTTCGACCATGTCCGAAAATATTGCCATCAAACATCGCTGGAATGTTGCTGGAGCATTGCATAGTCCAAATGGCATTCTTCGAAAGGTGTATGTTCCGTATGGGCATGTGAAGGTTGTTTTCTCATGATCCTCCGGTGTAATTTCAATCTGTTTATAGCCTGTGTAGCCATCAAGGAAACAATAGTAAGGCTTCTCTGCTAATCTATCTAACATTTGATCAATAAAGGGTAAGGGGAAGTGGTCCTTCCGGGTAGCCTTATTAAGCTTCAGGTAGTCCATACAAACCCTCCAACCGGTCACATTCATGGTTGGGATTAGCTCGTTGTCCTTGTTTGTTACCACGATTATGCCTCCCTTTTTGGGTACACATTGCACCGGGCTCACCCACTTGCTATCCGAGATGACATAAATTATCCCAGCATCAAGCCACTTGATGATTTATTTTCATACCACCTCTCGCATAGCTTCATTCAGTCGTCTTTGGGCATCAATTGTGGGCTTATGGTCATCCTCCAAGAGGATCTTATGCATGCAAATGCCGGACTGATGCCTTGGATATCGACAATGGTCCATCCAATCGCCTTTTTATGCTACTGTAGCATTCTGATCAGTTGTTGTTCCTGTTCTTGCATCAACTTAGAGGAGATGATTACGGGCAACGTATCATTAAGACCAAGGAAAACATATTTAAGTTGTCCTGGCAGGGGTTTAAGATCCAAAACATGTGGCTGCTCAATGGAAGGCTTTTGGATCACATGTTCATTCGAGGTATAATTCAAAGGCTCGAAGAACTTACCTGGACGTATGCCTATCCAATTTACCTCCTCGGGACCTTCAGTGTCAGATGTTTCATTATCTGAGGAGTCACTGTCGCCAATGCTGTCGTGGAAGTCCTTAAGGTGACTGCGGTGGTAGTGGCCAAATTTTCTGTTATGACAGCTAGATCTGATGCAGGGTTGATCTAGGGTGACTTCTGATATAGCCTTGCATTCTTCCTCTGCATCAGCTTGCTTAATAGCTTGGAGAACGTTGAGCTTTATCTGCTGGTCATTGACTCTCATGGTCAGTTCTCCTTTCTCTACATCGATCACTGTTCTACATGTGGTTAGGAAGGGTCGCCCTAGGATGATCGGTGCATTCTCATCTGCTTCACAGTCTAAAACAAGAAAGTCAGCAGGAAAAATAAACTTATCCACTCTTACCAAAATGTCTTCAATCTTTCTGATTGTACGTAAGAGCGGCCTGCCAGTTGCAGCATGACTGTCGTGGGTCTTTCTTGTCCAATACCTAGCTTCTGAAATACAGATTTGGGAATTAGATTAATGCTAGCACCAAGATCACAAAGTGCCTTACCCACAAACTTGTCACCAATTATGCATGGTATGATGAAGCTTCTAGGATCCTTCTTCTTAGGGGGTGGACGTTTATGTAGGATTCCCATGCATCCTTCTGTCATCATCACAGTTTCGAATTCCCCAAGTTTGGACCTTCTGGACATTGCATCCTTTATGAATTTTGCATAACCAGACATCTGCTTAATGGCTTCTAGCAGCGGGATGTTGATGTGCACTTGCTTAAAAACATCATAGATTTTCTTAAGCTAGTACTCATGTTTCTGCGAGCTTGAGCTTCGAGACGGTTGAACCTGTTCTGAAACTGGGTGTTCCGATATAGAGCAATATGTACCGAAATGCCTAGTTTTTAAGTTGATTATTGGAAACTTTTGAAGTTCTGTTTCTTTATGTTTTAGTCCCTAGATGTTGTGGATGCAATTAAATGAGCTTGGATGATTGCTTTGAGCTGAGATTTGACAAAAAGGCATGTAATGTGACTAATTAAAGGTTGGTAACTTAAAAATGGAATAAATCTCTGTAATTTGTTAAAATTACAAAATATTCCCTAAAATGTGTTTTTATACAATTGAGTCTCTAACAATTCCTAATTGGGTTGTAAATTGTTCTACTACGAAGTTTATCACTTAGGATATTGATGAGCATCTAGACAAGATAAAATGAAAAAATATGGTCGTTTATTGGGGTAAACTTCCCGGTTTATCTCAATATTGCCCGTGTGACCCGTTCAATTTGATCTTTCGTTCAGGATGCACGGTGTTTGATAACATGATTTATGGTTGTTATGTGTTGATTGGGGGAGAGATTAAGGGTACCCATTGCCATATTATTACTAATATAAAGAGGATTTTGGTTTTAAAAGTAAAATTTGAGCACCTTGGATTCTTGCTTCGGCTAGCCTGATTGTTTTAATGTTGCATTTTTAGCTCAGATATTCATACCGTTTTGATAATGGGACCGAGACGAGAGCTTAGAGCCAATGTGTGTAATGTGGTTGAGAATGAGTTTAATGATGTTGAGAATTTTTCGCCTCCTCCACCTCCTCCTGGTGGTGACGGAGCTGGTGCGAGAGCTGGCGCTGGAGGTGTTGGACCTTAGGCAACGCAAGGACAAGCTGATGCTGATATGATGTTGTTGATTTAAGCTATAGTTGGGGCTTTTCAGACAGCGATAGTGGGTATGTATGTGGCTGCACCACAGCCTGGTGCTAATGCCGGTTTACCTTTGGAGCGTTTACGCAGTTTGGGTGGAACTAAATTTCGAGGTCTGTCTCCTGAGGTTTCTGAGGCTTGGTATGAGAGCACCCAAAGGGGACTTGGTCAGATGGGTTGTAATGATGCGCATAAGTTGGGTTGCATTATATCTTTGTTGCATGGAGATGCTTATACGTGGTGGATGACCATCATTGTGGGTATGGAACCTGCCAATGTGACTTGGGAATTCTTTTGTGTAACACCCCAAAATCCAGTCTACTCGGAATTGGGTTTCGGTGATCAGAAATCTTACATCGATAAATTCTAAATATAATATCGGCTTGTTAATTGGACTCTAATTGAGTTAAATCGTTGTTATTAGACCCTATCGAATAATATTGAAATCTAATTCGTGACTAAATTGAGAAAATTACAAGTTTGAGGGCAAAATCATAGTATACTGGGAGTTGAGGGACTAATCTTGCAATTAGCCCCTTCTTAATTAAAATCCACTGACGTGGGATGATCTGAGAGCTTTCCTTCATATGAAGGAAAGCTAAATTGGCTAAATATTTATATAGCAAAGAAATAAGCAAAATAAACTTACTTGAATCATCAAGAAGCAAGCACCTCTCCTTGTCATCTTCATCATCTTTCTCTAAGTTAGCACCTCCATTGGAGAGCAAGCTTTAGCTTAGCTTTTCTCCTATTTATTGATATCGAATTCTTGCTATTGTTCGGGTAAGCAATATTCCTCAATCAATCATCGAAATCCATGGATGTATCAAGCTTAATCTTAAGTTAGGGTTTTGCTTATCCATGGCTATATTGATAACTAATGATTATTGTTGGTTTAGATATCGATTTTGATATCATTATTGCAAATACGATATCGTAATCTTACTTTTAACAAGTTCTTATTGATTTTCTAGCTCAAAAAGTGGAGAGAGAGGTTTCGCCATCTCCATCGAAAGCTAGAAACAAGGACGTGGTCATCCGAGAGCTGTAAGAGCATCGAATATCAAGGTGAGTGTAGTCGTAGTCTCGGGATTAGGCGATGAGCCTTCCCGAATCTATTATTGTTGATTTCGATTAAATAGCTAACATTCCTTTCAAGGAAGTTTCATCATATTGTTTAACGGGTCCATTGGTAAGCATCAGTAAGTTTGGTAATTAATATCGGACATAGTTATTGACATCATCATTGTGCATTGTTATCGATATTGTTATTGTTATTGAAACATTGTAAATGAATCATCGTACATTGACATTGACATTATAATCGTGAAATCTTGACATTGAAAACATGGTTACTAATAATAATAACATTGAAGTCATTGTTCATTGGATCATCATTGAATATTGAATATAGACATTGTCATTGAAACCTTGGATTTGGACGGACATTGGATACAATTGGCATGCCATAGAATTCATGAGCTCAGTGTACGGGTGGACTACGGTCCTAAGGCTACGGCCTATATTGATTTGGCGAGGCAGAAGGATGTGTTTTGGTATTGTTCATATTGGCGAGGCAGAGGGACTAGACCATTTATTGATTTGGCGAGGCGTAGGAATTCGCGTATCCACTATCTTGATTCAATCCAAGGATTAATAATGAATATGATATGTTAAACATTGTATATTGAAACATAACATTGATATTAATAAGCATGAGAATATGTATGTGCATCAGTCATTGATATTTACATTGTATATGACTACCTCACTAGGCAATGTATGCCTAACGTGTCTCATCTCATGCATTTCAGGTTAAGGAATCGGCCCCTTTTGAAGATCGGAAAATTCGAGGCAAGACAAGTCGCTACAAGCCAAAGTAATGTGTTTTGACTTTATGAACTCCTAGGAAGGTGGAAAAGTAGTTGAACTAGTCTTTTGTGCCTATTTTGTTATGTCTACTATGTGTATAAGTTGAAAAGATGTTAAAGGCCTTAATATGACTTTTGGTTTGGCTAAAAGTTGGTAAAATGGCATATATGGCTCACATAAGTGAAAATCTAGTAAACGTATTCGAATGATCATGAAATTTGGCATGCTAGTAGTTTATAGCATTGAAATATTATGTGTAAAGTTTCATTACATTTGAACATCGTTTGGTAGGTCAATTCGATTAAAAACTAGCAAAAATCTGTCATTACAGTTCAGACCGTATCGATACGGGGTAATGGCATATCGATATGGTTAAGCATAATTGAACTTAAGAAACAGGGCATATCGATACGGTTTGGAGCTATACCGAAACGATTTGCCACTGGAATTCTTTGTTTCGATACGGGCCTAAGTAGTATCGAAACGAGTCAAACGTTAAAGTTAATGAAAGTCAACCCGTACTAAAACAGGGATTACCTGTATCGATACGAGTAATGGGCAAAGTCAACCAAGGTTGACTATCGTGCACCCATATCGAAATAGCCTAGAGGTGTTTCGATACATGGTTAGTTAAGTTGGTTAAAAAGGCAGAAATTGATAGTTTACAATGTTCACAGTTTGATCACTAAAGTTAGGACGAGTCAATTGGATGAGTAAATGAATTCCAAATTGAATGAAATTTATAGACTTGTTAATATTGTATTGAATTTCACTACGGTATAATCAATTGCATCGAAGGACCTCTAAAATATCAAATTTATAGTTTAGTCCCTAAAACTTGTAATAGTTATAAATTGGTCCTAAATGATTAATTATCGCATCATAATGAATGCATTGGACTAAGATGTATGTTCGGTAGAGTTTTATTAGTTTAACATTGATCATATGTCGATTATGAAATGAATTTTTATCGCACCGATCACCATATTGTTCATCGGTAACACATTCCAACTCGGTTCTCGACCGGGCCGAGAAGGGAGTGTTACACTTTGGAACTGCATTTAAGAGGAAGTATTTGGGTGTTCGCTATCTTGATGAAAAGAAGCGAGAATTCATGTCGTTGGTGCAAGGAAACTTGATTGTTTCATAATATGAGGTCTAGTTTGTTCATTTGAGCCATTATGCTCCTAAATTGGTTCTTGATGAACAAAAGAGATGTGAACGTTTCTGTTACGGGCTTGTGAAGGAGGTCAAGACTTATATGTTGGCTTTGGATTACACCGATTTTGATGCCTTAGCCACTCGGGCTAAGGACATCGAGCAAAATTTGGGTTTAGATGCTCGATCGGGTGGTTCTAGTTCTAAAAAAGGTCGGCTGAGTATGATGCTGGTAGAGATCGTTACAAGAAGCACAAGAATAGGAGGTACCAACCGGATCTAAGGCGTGGTGGTGGTAACCCTGGTCGTGGTCAACAAGCCCGGGATGTTTTTATTCGTACACTAGAGTGTAACTGGTGCGGTAGAAGGCACACAGGAGAGTGTTAGGGTAATCTAGGTACGTGTGGTAATTGTGGGTCATGAGGACATATGAAGCGTGATTGTCCACAACCTCGTAGAGATTGACAAGATCCGATGCAAATTGCTGAGCCACAAAGAGGTCGTGGGCGCGGTCGTGGTAACTTTCAGCATAGAGATGATGAACAGAGGAATGTTGCTCATGTTTTTGTTGTTTAGCCTGGGGGAGGTGGACAGGCTAGGGTGTATGCGCACCGAGAGGGAAGGAATGACGCGGATGTGATCGCAGGTACCTTTATTTGCAATCCTTGTCATTACTTTCCTTGAATGATTTCGGTTTTACTCATTCATATATTTTGTGTGAGCATGCTCAAGAGCTTGATTTACATGTTGAGTTGTTAGATGTTGGTATGCGTGTAACCAGTTTTTTTGGTAAGACGATTGTTACAAGGAAGATGTATAGGAAGTGTCATTTATTTGTTCAAGGTCATGTGTTTGAGGTTGATTTTATGGAGTTACCTTTCTATGGATTTGATGTAATTCTTGGTATGGATTGGTTATTTGAGCATAGGGTTATGGTTGATTTTTGAGACTAAGTGAGTTTCATTGAAACTTTCCGATTATTATGAAGTGGTAATTGTAGGCGAGAATGTAAAGTTCTTGTCTAGTATGGTTTCGGCTCTTGAAGCGAGTCGGTTGATGCGTTTGGGATGTGAAGCTTTCCTGGCTTATGTGATGAATCTGGGTACAAAGGAGGTGCGAGTACATGACATACGTACGGTATGTGAGTTTCCATGTGTATTTCCGGAAGAGTTGTCTGGTTTTCCACCGAACATAGAGGTTGAGTTTGGCATTGAGATGTATGAAAATACGACTCCAGTGTCTATTGCTCCCTATCGAATGGCACCGAAGGAGTTGAAGATACATGTTTAGGAGTTACTTGATCGAGGATTCATTGGGCCTAGTGTTTCACCTTGGGGTGTACCAGTCTTGCTTGTGAAGAAAAAAGATGGCACGATGTGAATGTGTATAGATTATCGGCAATGGAATAAATTGACGATTAAGAACAACTATCCCTTGCCAAGGATTGATGATCTTTTTGATTAGTTTCGAGGTGCTTCGGTGTTTTCCAAGATTGATCTAAGATTCAGATATTACCAGTTGAAGGTAAAGGATGTGGATGTGCATAAGACTGCTTTTCGTACGAGGTACGGGAATTATGAGTTTTTGGTGATGCCTTTTGGTTTGACAAATGCCCCTGTTGTGTTTATGGACATGATCAATTGTATGTTTCATGAGCTTTTGGATAGGTTTGTGGTTGTGTTTATCGATGATATTCTTATATAATCTCGTACCGATGAGGATCATGATAAGCATTTTCGGATCATGTTGCAAGTTTTGTTGGAAAATCAGTTTTATGCCAAGTTGAGTAAGTGCGAGTTTTGGCTTAAGAAAGTTGTTTTCCTTGGACATGTGGTGTCGGCCGAAGGGATTCGGGTCGATCCCAAAAATGTTGAGGCGGTGATGAGTTCGAAGTCGCCTAAGTTGGTCCATGAGGTGCGTAGTTTCCTTGGTTTGGCAGGATACTGTCATAGGTTCGTGGAAGGTTTTTCAAGGATTGTTGCTCCTTTTACAAATTTATTGCAAAAAGATGTTAAGTTTGAATGGATGAAGGTTAGACAACAAGCTTTCGAGAAGTTAAAGGAAGCGTTGACGTAAGCTCCTATCCTGATTCAACCTGAATCGGGTAAAGAGTTTGTGTTTTATAGTGATGTGTCCTATTGGGTTGGTTTTAAGAAAGATGTGGCTGATTTTGTTAGTAAGTGCATGATTTGTCAGCGTGTTAAAGCTGAGAGTCAATTTCCTTCTGGATTGTTGCAATCGTTGAAGATTCTGGAATGGAAATGGGAGAGAATCACCATGGATTTCGTGACGGGTTTGCCTTTAACACCGTTCAAGAAGAATTCCATTTGGGTGATTATTGATTGTTTTACGAAGTGTACACATTTCCTGGTTGTGCATACTACGTATACGTTAGGCAAGTTGGTGAATTTGTACATCTCGAAGATTGTGAGGTTTCATGGAGTTCCTAAGTCCATTGTTTCGGATCGAGATCCGCGTTTCACAGTGAGGTTTTGGGAGTGTCTACATCAAGCATTGGGTACGCGTTTGAGTTTCAGTACTTCGTATCATCCACAAACGGATGGTCAGTTTGAACGGGTTATCCAAGTGTTGGAGGATATGTTGAGGTGTTGCATCATTGATTTCCAAGGTTCTTGGGAGAAACAGTTACCTTTGGTGGAATTTGCCTACAATAATAGTTATCAAGCGAGCATTCAAATGGCTCCTTATGAGGCTTTGTATGGAAGAAAGTGTAGAACGCCTCTTTGTTGGGTGGAAGAGGGGCAGAAGTTTGTCTCTTTGCCTAATGTGTTAAAGGGCACTACGGAAAAAGTGAAGCTCGTTAGTGAGCGATTGAAAGCGGCTTTGGATCAGAAAATGTCTTACACGGATTTGAAGCGTAAGGAAGTTAAGTATGCAGTAGCTGATAAGGTGTTTTTGAAGGTTTCTCCTTGGAAAAAGGTGATGAGATTTTGCCGAAAAGGCAAGTTGAGTCCGAGGTTTATTGGACCGTATGAGATGCTTGAGCGGGTTGTACATGTTGCTTATAGGTTGAGGTTGCCTCCCGAGTTGGAGAAGATACATGATATTTTCCATGTATCCATGCTTCGGAGGTATAGATCAGATTCGTGTCATGTTATGCCTGTTGAGGAGATAAAGTTAAATCCAGATTTGTCCTATGATGAAGAACCGATCGAGATCTTGGATTCGGACAACGAGGTTCTTTGTGGTAAGACCATTGAGTTGGTCAAGGTCTTGTGGCGGCATCGCGGAATAGAGGAAGCCACGTGAGAAAGGTAGGATGACATGAAGAAGCAGTTTCCTTATCTCTTTCCATCAGGTAAATTTCAAGGACGAAATTTCCTAAGTGGAGGAGAGTTGTAACGCCCTGGTTTTGTGTATAGGAGTTTTTAAGGTTGGTTCGGGGTTCGTAGGACCTAGACTAGAGATTCGGGTTAGTTTGGGAGTGGTTCAGGGAAAACATGGTTTAGGAGGTGGTAAAATTTTGGGGAAAATTCCTAAAATCCTATATATATATATATATATATAAAGGTTTGGTGAAGTCAATTTTGGAAAATGACTTTTGGAAGATTGATATTTCGGTTTAGTGACTAATTTGTAAAAAAGGTAAAAATTGTTTTAAAGAACTGTTTTGAAAGAGGGCCAAAACTTAGAATCTTTAGGGAGCTATTACACCAAGGTGTTATCAGCCTTTTTCCTTGTTTTAGTATTTTTTAAAAGATTTAATAAATTGATTTATTAAATGGGTCTTAATAAAAAGGATTTTAAAAGGCTAAAATATTTTCTTATGTAACTACTTTTCTCCTAACTTTTTCTCTCATCTTTCCCATCATCCAAACTATTTTCACATCACTAAAATCTAAGAGAATTATTTACTTTCACCCACTCTTGATTTCTAAATGGTTCTCATGGATTTCTACATCAACTAGCTATGGATTTCTTGAAGGTTTTCATCTAAATCATTGCCAATCAAGGGGAAAAGCTTGTGTTAGATGTGATCTTTTGTAACACCCCATAAATCTCCTAAAATTAAAATCCCTAATTTATGAAATCCCTATTTCTAAAACTTAAATTTAATTGGGAATTTTTTTGTTTAAAACCTAATTGAGTTAGGGGTTAGATTGAATTAAAATAGAAGTTTGATGGCCCTTTTGTGATGCGGGTAGAAGTAGAGACCCTTAATGGGTAATTTACCCAAAAACTTAGGGTAAAAACCCTTTTGACTCTCCAAATTCTAAAAAGATAGGTTCAGCCGCATAGTTTCCCTCTCTCCTCAGTTTCGTTCGTGAACAACAAACCCCCCACCCTTCATTTTCCGTCCACGCTCCAACGTGGGTGTTGCCGCCGTTCGTTCGTCAATCGGTGGCCACCGGCGTGTTCCCCTTCCCCGTCCGATCAAAACCCGCCCCTCAGTGTCCTTCGTCACCATCGTCTTCGCTGGAACAGGAGAGGCCGAAACCTTCGAACCCTCTCGCGCCGCCGTTCGTGAGACAACGGTAAGAAACCGTTTTGGTTCTCGCTTCACACCGTCGTAGTCGTTCCTTGTCAGATCTGTTAGGGTAAGCTTCGACCGCCACTGTCGCGTTGAACGGTCGTCGCTGCCGGTTGGGGTTGTGTTGATATTAGGGTTAGGTTATTTTGATTTGGGGAAATTAATCTTAAATCAGGGTTAGAGATTTGTTAATTGAAAATTGGGGATTTTGAGAACCGAACCGGAAATTATGAAACTGAACCGGACCTGAAACTAAACCGGGCTGGACCCTCAGAATCGAACTGGAAGGGGTGACGTCAGCAGTGATGTCATTCACTGATGACATTGCCGATGCAAGCAGGCTAACGTCAGCGTTGACTTTTTTGGCCAAAAGTCAATTTTATGTTTTTCGACGTCCCGATTCCAGATTCGCAGCCCGTTTTTCCAAATTCGATCTCGAACAGTTTTTTTTTTTTGCCTTTTTATTCAATTTTATGCTTAGTTAAAAAGAAAATGTTAATTAGTTTCTGAAATTGGATTTTGTTGCGTTCAGGTGACATAGATTTGGAAACTGAGATTCTTCCACCTCCTCCGCCTGGTCGACCTCCTGCGTTTCAACCTTCGAGTTCTACACGTATGAGAATTTAAATAAATTTCTGTTAGTAGATTGTGACATAGTAGTAGAAAATTTTGACTTAGCGAACCTTTGTAGGTGTCGATCTTGTTCTGCCTACTTCTAGATCTGAGCGTGGGAGACGTCACTCTCGACGTTGAGCTGTTAGTTGTCTGAGGTGTGTTCTCTGCTTGTGCTATACTATATGTGTTGATGTTGTGTGATGTTTGACTGTGAAATATGTTGTTGCTATGTGATGGTTGACTGTAAAATATGTTGTGAACTGGGCTATGTGATATGCTGTGATCTGGACTATATGATATGTTGTGATCTGGACTATGTGATATGATGTGATCTGGGCTATGTGATATGTTGTGATCTGGACTATGTGATATGTTGTATGTCATTCTGTTAAACATCATACATCGGATTCTGAATAGTTAATTATCGGACTAAATGCTCATGCATTTTCGGACTAAATGCTCATGCATTTTCGGACTAATGATGTTGCATTCGGATTGAAATCAAAACATTCATGTCATATCATTCAGGTGGGATATGTACGGCGGAAGTTCAGTGGTTTCACCCTTCGGGCTGAATTCCACTTCGGATTAGTGGTTCCACCCTTCGGGCTGAGTTCCACTTCGGATGGTGACGATGTAAAGAGTGGTTCAGGGGAACCTTACTCTTTGGACGGTGATGTAGATGGGTACATGACATAGAGTTAGGTGCATCATGCCATGCATATCTGCGTATTTGATTGTCTGCTGATTTGTTTTGTGATTGTATGATACATGAGATACTCTGATTTTCGCACCTTAGAGACACATTGAGCTTAATAGCTGACTCCCCCTTAGCTTCTATTTCAGATTCTCAGACATAGGAGTTCGGTACTTGGAGGACCACAATTATCAGATTTACTACTGTTTTAGTATGGATATTCTTAGTTTCCATTTTTATTTCGGTTTTATTGCAATTATTTTATTATTTGGGGCTTTATGTAAACTCGATTATTTTTATTTCTAATTGGGATTTTAAAATTGTTTAGGATGCATGGGGATTTTAATGTGATATTTTTCCTACTCTATTTTGGATTATCTTATATATACGACTGCGTTTTCGAGATAAAAATTTCAATGATAAACGACACTGTTTTAAATTAATATTTTGAGTATTAATTTTTGGAAACCTAATAAATAAATTACTTGAGGGTTACGTTTTCAATCTAACTTCCTAGATTCGGCCCATAACCTTTGGGTCGGGTTTAGGGGGTTACATCTTTCTTTTCTCTCCTCTAATCAAAGGTTCTTTAATGAAGTTCTCAAGTCTTTGGTTCTCTAATTGTGTTTATTAATAAAGTTTTATAATCTATTTGATGGAAATGGTTAGATCAAGCCTTGAAAGATGATTTCTTAAGATTTTCGTAATGGTATTGTTTTGGTTAATTTGAGATTGATTTTAATCATGTTTTGGATGTTAAATGATGTTGAAATAAAGGTTTTATCATAGTAATCCCGAAATGAGTTGGGTCTCTAGTTGTTTAGGTTGCTAGATTTGGGTTTTTGTGATGATAATGTGGTTTTGGTGTTGCTGGAGATATAAAGATGCAATTAGGTTAATTATTAATGTTAATTGATGATTAAAAATGGATTGAAGTGTTAGGTTTTGGCTGGGTTGAGTTTGTAGAGTAATCGAAGGTGTTTTCGGTTGTTTTGGATAAGCATTTTGGTGTTTTTGGGTAGAGCAGCGTGGTGGTTTTGGTTGCTGGTGATTTTAATGTATTGAGATGCATTAATCCTCTATTCTTGTGTGGTATAAACTAGGGGTGGGCAAGACCGGGTACCCGGCCAATTTGTCTAGAATTGGTCCCGGTCCTGGTAACCACCGGTTCCTGAAAATTAGAACTAGTCCCGGTTAAAACGGGTCTAAGATTTCAGGAACTGGTCCCGGTACTAGTGGGAACCGGTACCAATACTGGGAACCCTGTCAATTAGTCTATTATTAATAAAATTTGAGCAGCAGGGGAAAAAATTCCAACCATCAATAATAATATTAAATAACAAAGTCAGAATATTGTAGGCTTGAAGGTTGAAGTCTTAAAACGAGTCATACTCATAATATTCATACACAAGGAGAAATAAATGAGCGCCTTCAGTTGCTTTCAACCTCTTCAACGCCATTCGATACAAGACCAGTACCGGGTACCTGGTACAGGTCCATGTCCCATTGAGTACCCACCGGGTATTGGGTCTAAAAAAGTAGGATCCAGTCCCGGTTGCAATCGGGACCTAAATTTTGGATCTAGTCTCGGTCCCACCGGAACCAATACCGGGTAAAAATCCACCAGGTCCGACCGGATCCGGGACCAGGACCGAGTAATCGGATTTTTTGCCCACCTCTAGTATAAACATGGGAGAACGTATCGGAAGCAATTGTTGAAGTTCCGGGAGCTTTAGAAGCTTGATTACACTTTGGTAAAGCAAGCGAGGTGTTGTCGGTGAGTGGAATTGGTTTAAAAACTTTTCAAAGGTTTGAAAGTAAGGTTTGGGGGTTTAGATTAAGCTTGAAATGCTAATCTAAGCTTGGAAGTATGTTTGAGATGTTTTGCTCTCGTTTCTCAGTTTTTATCCCATTGATTTATATGATAATACTCATGTTTTGAAGATAGAGTTAAACCTACTATTTTATGCATGGTTTGAGAAATAATTTGATGATTTATATGATCCCATGAGATAGATTTATGATTTCAAAGAGATAGAACTTGTTGATAAAATGCTATGCATTGTTTATATTTTTGAAATGGGGTGAGAAATGGTTTGTGTGTATGCATTGAAAAACAGTAGGTAAATGATGTTTAAAAGTGTATATTGGCATGAGATGAGATTACTTTTACCGGATATAATTGGTTGACCAATAGGATGAGAAGTGCACTATAATATACAAAATTCGTACATGCTCTTTGGTTCGGGCAATGGGGGTAGTGCCATCTCGTTCCAAAGTGAGAGTGTGGTTATGAGAGATTACACCACGGTAGGTATTGATGATGTGAGATTCCATCAAGCTTTGTGGTGATGAGAGATATCGCCATGAGAGTTCGGTGATGTGAGATTCCACCGAGGTAGGACTTGACGATGTGAGATTTCGTCAAGCTATCCGCATATTCGAGTAATGTTGCTAAAATGCCAATATATGAGATTCACATGTACCTTGTTTATAAATGATTTAATGAATTGGGCTTTCTACATGAGATTATGCTTTGAGAAATGCTTTTGAGAAACAAGCATGTGTGGTTTTGCTTTGAGATTATGCATTTGGGTTAATGCATGAGATAGATGGTACATGTGGTTTTAATGATGTGGTTTTTGGTTTGAAAAATGATTTCAAGCATGAGATAGATTGAGCATGATGAGATAGAGTTTTCTAATAGAGAAATGGTTTTAAAATACATTGTTGTTGTTGGTTTTTTTAGCATCCCTCACTAGGCATTATTTCTTACGCTCTCTTTTCCCAACAATGCAGAGAAATAGCATCTTTTGGGCAGCAAAGAATCAAGAAGGAACCTAAGGAGTGAGACTTAGCTCAAGTATGGTTTTATGCTTACTTACTAGTAATAATTGGCAATGGGGAAGATGTCTTTATGTTTTGGGAGAGTGTGTTTTGAAACTCCTTGTTTTGTGGCAAGTTTGTGATGCCCTTGATGACTTGTAAATGGCCATTACTTGTTGGTTTTTGCTTTATCTTGTATTTTGGCTCTTGAATGGTCTTTTTGCATAGGTAGCATGCCTATAGATTTCCTTAATGCATATTGCCATGCTATGATGTTGAGATTACCTTGTATGGTTGAGGTTTGATGTTTGGTTAAGTTGTATGCATG
Source organism: Hibiscus tridactylites (assembly GCA_958450335.1). NCBI lineage: Eukaryota > Viridiplantae > Streptophyta > Magnoliopsida > Malvales > Malvaceae > Hibiscus > Hibiscus tridactylites. The sequence goes on along the minus strand of OY288290.1, from coordinate 44,433,699 downwards.
TAAGAAGCATGTTGGAATGACTATGAGTGCATTAAAGTGTGAAAAATCAGTAAAAAGTGTCATTATAGGCCCATGTGTTTTGGTACGCCTAAGGTTGTACCGAAATTGTGAGCCTGAATTGGCCATGGGGTTTCGAAATAGAGGTAAGGGTTCCGATACGGGCTCCTTCAGGTTGGCTACTGAATCTCGTGTTCTGAAACACCATTGAAGGTGTTCTGATACGAGCCCGAGCTTCGAGACGTTTGAACATGTTCCGAAACTGGGTGTTCCGATACAGAGCAACTTGTACCGAAACACTCAGCTGTTAAGTTGGTTATTGGAATCTTTTGGAGTTCTGTTTCTTTATGTTTTAGTCCATTGATGTTGTTGATGCAATTAAATGAGCTTGGATGATTGTTTTGAGCTGAGATTTGAAAAAGAGGCAGGTAATGTGACTAATTAAATGTTGGTAACTTAAAAATGGAATAAATCTATGTTATTTGTTAAAGTTACAAAATGGTCCCTAAAATGTGTTTGTATGCAATTGAGTCCCTAACATTGCCTGATTGAGTTGCAAATTGTTCCGTTGCAAAGTTTATCACTTAGCATAATGATGAGCATCTAGACAAGATAAAATGAAAAAATAGGATCGTTTATTGGGGTAAACTTCCCAGTTTACCTCAATATTCCCTGTGTGACCTGTTCAATTCAGTCTTTTGTCCAGACCGGGTCGAGGGGGTTACACTATCCGTTCAGGCTCATGGTTAATGGAAACCCTTATAGCCTATTTGTTCAGGCTCATGGTGAATGGAAACCTTTATAGCCTATCCGTTCAGGCTTATGGTGAATGGAAACCCTGAAAGCCTATCCATTCAGGCTCATGGAAAATGGAAATCTTTTTTCAACATATGGCTTATTCGTTCAGGCCCATAAATAATGAAAACCTTTTTTAGCATATGGCCTATCCGTTCAGGCCCATGAAGAATGGAAACCTTTTTTCAGTATATGGGCCCATGGAGAATGGAACTTTATCGATTCAGTGCTCGCAGGGCGAGAGCCACCCTTACCGATTCAGTGCCCACAGGGACGAGAGTTACTTTATCGTTTGTTGAAGAAGCAGATCAATTCACCGACTCGGTATCCACAAAGATGAGAGTCGTATCGCCATTTAAAGTCATTTGATTTGTTCACTACCGCTTAGGAGGAATATGTCATTTAAATAATCGTTCAATCCATTGTCGCTTCGGAATGGAACACCAGTTTTATCTGATTTGTTTCTGCAACTCCGAAGAAACAGGTCTTTTCACTGACTAAAGTCATTTGATTTGTTACTGCCTCTTTGGAGGAATAGGTCATTTGAAGAATCGTTCTGTCCATTGTCATTTCAGAATGGCACGCCAGTTTTTTCCGATTTGTTTCTGCCGCTCCGGAGAAACAAGTCTTTTCACCGACTAAAGTCATTTGATTTGTTCACTGTTGCTTCGGAGGAATAAGTCATTTGAGGAATCACTTTTCCCATTGCTGCTTCAGAAGGACAATTCAGTTTGTTTTTTCCGCTCCAGAGAAATGAGTTGCATCATTAGAAGAAATGTCATTTGATTCATTCAACGCCGCTTCGAAAGAATGAGTCATTTGAAGAAATGTTCGTTGCCGCTTTGGAGGAACACATTGTTCAACCACCTTGGCCGGATAAAATCAGTACCTTTTTGTTCTTTGACATATTTTTGTTTCACCGGAGTGAGCAAAGAGAGGCAGTTGTAGCCATCCAATTTTATCTAGCCCTTTAAATTTTATGTCTGTAAATATATTAGAGTCCATAAACGAGTCTATTTAAAAAATAATGAGTCCATGAATAAAGGCCCAATTGGCCCTTTTTTACTATCTCATTTTTTAATGTATTTTAGCTTTTACCTTGCAGACCACACAAAATCCTAACCATGTCAGATATGAAAAGATTACAAGAGTTCCTGCTCGACAAGTATGACAAGTCAAGCTATGTGCAAGGATTCCTCACTATAAACTTATGGCAAATTTCTGATAGAATCCAAGTGTTTTTGGGGCAGGGTTTCTTCTTACGTATTGACCTTCTTTCAATTACCTTTCCAACGCATCTTGAAACGCCTCAATCGGGCGTCGAAAGCTCAACATATGCTCGTTTTACTGAAGACAACGCGTGTAGAAAACTATATACGGGTTCAATAGGGGAATTTGATTTTATCACAAATTTTCAATTAATTTATTAATTATTCATAATTAAAATTAATCTTAGACATTTCCATATTTTTTTAACTCATTTTGGATTTTACTGAATGTAAGGAAAGAGTTTGATGCCCAAGTATTGACATTATTCCCTTTCCAAGAATGTTGAGCAAAAGAATGGAATATGCTTTTAGGGCTTTAGAGTTTTTAGATTTTTAGAGTTTCTTGAATTCTATTAATAAGCTTCATTCCATTGTAATTAGACACGGTGAAAGAGAGAAAACACACACACACATAGAGAGAAGCAATTGTAATACATAAATTGAAAAGAAATACAAGCAGTTTCTTTGAGGTATTTTTACCCAAATTTTGTCTCCATATATTTTTATTTTTACTCTTTTATTTTCTTGGATACTTGGTCTTGGGTAAGAAAGAAAAGGGGTACGGGTCCTCACTAAATCAAAGCTCGTGGAGAATTCCTCGTCACCCAAAGGGAGAGCCGACATCACCACCGGAGCAGCAGCACCCATGACGGCATGTTGCCGTCATACACTGGTCGGCAGCATGCAGCAGTGATAGTGGCAGCAACATCCGACGTCCAGCAGCGGCGGCATTAGCCCGTACCCCTCGTCGGCAAGTCCAAGCATGATCCCACTGTTTGCAATTTCTTAACCTTAATCTTTACTTCATTTTTTATTATTTTTTTATTTGAGTTCATTTGATTCATGCACATTTATCATGTCTTATGCTTTGTTCATCCTCATGTATTTAAACCCGGTAAGATATTAAATAATAATTAATGTTTTTTAAAGGGAAAAGTTATTACATATTTAACATGAATACTTTTTAGGTTAGTTTCTTTAATAAATGACTTAGATTTTTAGTTACCCATAATATGATTTTAATTAAAATATTTAGGTTTAGATTCTTAAAGTAATGCAAATAGTTAAATAAAACGCTTAGGTTTAGATTCCTAACTTGGTAATTCATTTTAAAAAGAGTAAATAATTCTTTCTCATTAATTGTAAATAAAACTCTTTTAGGTAATTATTAGAAAAGTAATATATTTTTCTTTAAATGTAAATAATTAAATAAGACCTTTTAGGATTAGTTTCTTTAAACACATACTTCTAAAAAATAATAATTAACTTTGAAAAACTAAACCACCCATAAAAACTAAAAAGAGTATAAAACCTCATTTAAAAAAAGAGATTTTCTTGTATCATGAAAAGCGAGATATTTTCTCAATTCGGGTTAATTCGGTCTTCTCTAGCAGTTGTGGGAACGGTTAAAACTCCTATGTGAGATGGTATTCTCGGATTTAGGGATTAATACCTTAATCTCCTTGCGTCTAAATTGATTCGAGTTTTCTCAGTCGTGAGCAAATTCGGGCCAATTTTAGAACTTCGTGGATTTTTGCATTAATCCTTGCATGCACGCATCCGGATTATAAGGAAAATATTAGTGATCAAGTAAGCGCCGGTCTCTATACGTGATGGAAGTGCTAATCCTTCCCCACACGTAACTGTGCCCCCAAACCCTCGTCTGGTTAGTTTTTAGGTTTATGGTCCGCCTAATATAATAAAAGGGATCAGTAGCGACTCGGTTGTTACAGTTCCCTCGTATGTAGCTTCAATCTTGTCATATACTTCCTTGGTACTTTCATAAGAATATGTCTTTGCATAAACATTCGGGCCAAAAGCACAAAAGAGAATGTGCAACGCCTTGTAATTAAGCTTCATCATCTTCTTGAGGCACGAACAGTCTATCTTCAACAAGATCTCATAGACGGTAGTTCTTGGCCTTGATGAAGCACATCATCTTATCCTTCCAATAGGCATAATGTTCATCGTTGAAGAATGGTGTCTTGTCGATTGATTGTGTCATTTATCTGGTTGACTTGTTTGTTGGTCGAGCTTTTGGATCATCTCAATTGGTGGTAAAACCTTCTTAATTGAGCCTTGATCTGATACCAATTGTTATGATCGATATCATTCAATCGAATTGCTTGCCAAGTGTGAAGAATATTAATTTTTGGGTGTTTTTGGTGGAAGCAGAAGATAGACAAATAGACAGAGGATTTATAGTGGTTCAAGCTTCGAACAAGCTCTACATCCACTACCTTAGCTCCCACTAAGGATTTTTAAACCAATTTCATTAGAAATTCTTCCTTTTTCAAGGCTTAGGAGGAAACCTTTACAACTTAGACTCACTCACTAAGTCTACAACTAAAGCTAACAAACCGAGCTTTGGGAACACTCTTAAACAAGAGAAAATCTAGCAAACTGAAAATCCCTCTAAAAGGTATGTGTTTGCACTAATAAGCCCTCACCTAATCCTAAAATACTTGAGCAATTATAACAATGTAAGCTTACAAGTGTTGTCTATACAAAGGATGGAAAATTAAGCACTAAGACATGGTTTGATCATAATGTTGTTGACTTGTGGATCATTAGTCTTCTATAGATGTTTGGAGGTCCCTTTTATACTCTCAATTGAGTTCCTAGCCGTTGAGATCATTAGGGTTGAACTAGATCCATTTGAGCCTATATTTCCTGCAATAAACTCGGGTAGTTGTATCAGTACGCCCTGCAATTCAAATAGTCGTTGGGAAAATGACCGTTGGGAGCAGTTAGACGTATTGGTACATGATACAACTGTATCGGTACGAATAATAGCCATTGGGGGGTTGTAAAACAACCGTATTGAAACGACACGTAGCGTATCGATACAGGTCCTCTCTGTATCGGCACAGCCAAGCCGTATCGATACAAGTTTTGGCTACTGAAATTTTCCTGTAACTGAAACCTAAAGCATATCGATACGGGGTATGCCATATAGGTAGGATTAATCTTGCACTCTTCAATCTCAACCATGTCCTCATCTCTTTTTTCCCTTGAATTTTGCTCCAAACTCTAGCTTGGAAGGCTTCGGTCTTTCCATTATTTGCATCCTCAACCTTGAAAGTAAGGTAGAACATGAAACCACTTACAACTCGAGTGTTTCCCTTGAGAAGCATGGGATGGGCGGAACATTGGGGTGGGTTTTGGGGCGTGGGCCCTTGTTAACTTTTTTTCTTAATAGTAATAAAATAGTTCTTTTTTAAGGTAAAATTAGTTTCATAATCCCTTTAATTTTTTTAAAAAAATATTATGCCCCTAAAAAATTTTAATTTCATTACGGTCCCTCTCTTTATAAATTTCTAAAGATGAAACCGAGAAAGCTAGTACATAGTAGTAGTCTACGACCATCGTTGCATTTGAGGGTAATTCCTCCCAAGGGTTAACATCTAAAGGAGATATCAATCCGCATGAAAGACAATTGTATTCTCCAACATCATAGCCCTGGAACAATATATATAATCAAGCACAATAAAAACAAAATATTGAATTTAATTGATACAGAAAACAAACATCTTCATCATATTTCACCCGCTCCTCATTGCTCATGCTATGGAGACATGGGCTGTAAATCGAATGGGAAAGATTATATCATACTAAAATATAAAAACCTGAACAGGAAAGCATTATACTTGCCCTGAGCAGAGTAACAAAAACCTAATCGTTATTTGCCTTCTGTAAGGCTAATTGATCTGAGCAGAGTAACAAATACTTCTTCAAACCCAATTTCAAATGGGCCTCTATCTATATTTATTAGGATAAAATACATCGCTACTCTAAAATTATGATCCGTGTAGTCTTGTTTTACTATATTTTTAAAAACTACAAAATAATTACTACAATTATCAAACTTAAATGTTATTTTTGATCTGAGATTGTTATTTCTCAAAAAATTTTATAACTTAAATATTGCATTTAACTTTTCAATTGTAACTAATTTTATTTTTATGATTTTTCAACATTTTTAAAAATAATTTCAAAAAATCTAAAATTTTATTAGTCATATTATTAGGCTTTGCTTGGTATGAATGATGAAAATGAAGAATGGTAGAAAATTTGTTAATCAAATAGTGGATATTCAAAACCACCTTCTAACTTTAAATTTTAACCATTTAATTGACTAATTTTTCATTTTTCACATTTCCACCATTCATACCAAGCAAAGCCTAAGAGAGAACATAAGCTCCATTTAGATTGTGACAACATTTTCAATTCATTGCCAACTTTGGGATGATGTCACCATGGATTTTATTGAAGGTAGCCTTCAAATGGTAAGCATTCAATTCTTTTGTTACGGTTGAAAGGTTAAACAAGTTAGTACATTTTATGGCTCTTATTTCGGATTTAAATAGTGGTTGTTATATAGTAGTAATAATACCGTCTAAAATCTTTATTGTAAAAAAATAACAATTCATAATAACAATAATAGCATCCGTTATGTTTATAGTTATGATGAAATATTACAATTGAAAATATGGTCGTAACTGTAATTTAAATATCTAGCTCTCTTACCCACCTTATAAGGAGAAATTGGTGGGGTGAAAAATTCATCAAGACATTCTCAAGTCCAGTATTAGTGATTGGGGCGCCATATTCATCAGCCGTTTTTATGGGGTGCATCAAATTGAGGGGGAAATTGGAAAGGATCCAAATTAGTCGAACAAAACCTCACAAAATGGAAAAACTTGCCCCTGGAAGATGCTACAGGGGATTGGAAGACTCTCAACAACTCAAAAACCCTCGACTCTGCCGGTCTCTTTGATCAGCCCACTAGTCTTTATTAGTGGTGGGATTTTCGGCCTTGAACAAATCACTGTCCACCAATTTTTCCCATCAATGTAGGGATGTCAGTTAGTGAGTTTTACGAAGATATACTCCGTTTTGCATCCGATTAAATAAGGATAGATATAAATTGCGCCGGTAGTGGGACGAAAATAAAGATAAAAATCAAATTTGTTGTGAGTGGTGAAATAGGCATAAATATAATCTTGTACCTGTCTCATCTCTTTCATCATCTCATTTATGCCCGTCTCTCTTCATCTAAACCCACCCAAAATACAAAATAAGTATATTTAAAAAATAAACACTTAAATAATTAATCATCAGTTCACCCAATTTTTAATAGACTTTCAGACCTAACTCTTTAGTTTCTCTCTTTATCTTTTTTACCGACCTTAAAATTACTCATCATTAGCCCACGTTGTAACTCGTAAGCTCCTACTTCATCCTCTACCGTCATATTTTCTTTCATTTCTCTTCTTCTTTACGAGATTCATTTATAGCAGATCTATTTGGTATGCTTTCTATAATAATTGAATGTTAATTTGAGTTTTTTATTTTTATTTTATCAAATTACAATCTTGTTTTGTACTTATTTTATCTTGTTCAATTGCATGTCAGTTGGAATAATATCTCATATGTGGTGAGAGTCTAGGGGATAAGGATGGTAGATATGAAAATTCATTGCTCTATTTTAGTCTACGGGCTAAGGATGATTTTTAGTTTTGTACCCGCAACGAGTCACTGGATAAAGATAAGTATAAAAATTCTTAGTGGGATGAGTGTGTAGAGAGTGTCCTTCGCAACCGCCTCGTTTAATTGACATTCCTATATCGAAGATATCTTACTTTGAGCCTACTAGTACAACCCATTAATTATGAAATATGCCTTAAGTAGAATAGTTAACGGAACTAGAGGAAACATATGGAATTGGTACTTGAAGTTAGGGATGGACCGAGACGAGCTAAAAAATTCAGTTGTTCCCTGAAAATTTAAAATTCGTATATGATATAGAAATTTTTAATCTATTTTTTATAGAAAATTATTTTTCGTCCCACTTAAAATTTATAAGTTCACTTATACAACATAAAGTTCTGCGTTCGTGTCCACATCAACAAATACAATCAGCTTTTTCTACGTTTTATGTCGTGATTTGTGTGCTGTGATTTGTTGTTTCGATGAAATAGCGGTATAGGCCAAGCCTTTTAATCCTTAAAAAATGCAATATAAGTCTCCTAGGATTCCTCATTCCTGTATCCGTGTTTTAAAATCCTACACACAACTCAACAACAACGGATGTAGATCTGTGCTAGGGTTAGAGAAGCAAAAAACAAAAGGATTAATAATCCAAATCCCTGTCTCTTCTTCTTGTGGATAAAATAATGTTATTATAAGTAGTATAATTTCACAGGCAAAACAAAAGATGGATAAATTATGAAAACAGTGAACACCAATTATTTCTCCCTTTCCCACAATTATTTATGACCGGTAGAAAACAAACAAAATAACTAGGGCAAGTCACATGGGCAATAATAAAGAAGGGTTACTGCAATTATCTGTACAAGTCAACTAATGGGGTCGAAAGGTCTCAAGAAATTTAATGTTAGCGATGAGGAACGGTACGGCAGCTCAAGGCCGTCCCACGTAACCCGATACGTTTCTTTGAACGAGTACGATTTTGAGTATGGTTTGGGTACATATCGGATATGTCTATATTTAAAGGTACAGCTCAAATTAATTGAGTTTGTTTGGGAGATTATATGGGACGTATCAGTGACGGTTTTTGAGCTTAGTGTGCGTACCTAAAATTATTTATGAGTTAATGCGCTTTGAATCTTCATCAATGAATTGGGATTACTCAATCACTAGATTTTTAAATGCGCTTTGAATTTTCCTTTTAACCCTTTTGTTTTTTTTTAAATTATTTTAATTATTATTTAAAGTTTCTAGTTAATACATTTTTATTTCTTTAAGTTGAGTTCTAAACTCATTAGGAGCAAATTTCTCCTTCTTCTCTTCTAGGTAGGAATTGTCCAAAACAGAGATGGAGCCACAGCTCCAATGGGATGGGCTGTGGCCCCCTGGGTAGGGGGAAATTTTTTTTTACCCTTTGATTTTTTATATTTTTTTTTAAAAAAATTGAAATAATTGTGAATTTGTCCCCCACCTTTTAAAATTTATGTTTTGCCCCCAACTTCAAATCTTAGCTCCGTCCCTGGTCCAAAAAATTATGCTCTCAAAGGAAATAATTCAACCATGTCAGTTCATTCAAAGTTATGCTCTCAAAATCTCTCCGTTTCTTTTTTATTGAAATCCCAACCGTAAACACACTACATAATATTATATTACGGTCACAATATAATGGTTTTTAAGGTCATCGAATTGTAATATTAGCACAACGTAATGAGGACGGTGAAGCCACATAAGTTTTTAGCTATGGTTGATGGCCGATATGTTGTTCACAGGTGGTGTATTATTCTATTTTGAGGTTGTGAAGAGTCTTGCAGTAAAAATTTATAATGTTGTTTAATGTTTGGTGTCATGAGTTTTAACTTTTATAAAATTAGATTTTTTTTAATAGTCTATATTTGTTTTCAATAAATTTTTATTTTTATAAATTAAATAAAGCACATAGAACAAAATTATTTTTTTGTTGTCCTTCCAGTTCTTCAGGGCTTTGTCCTGATTAATCTAGACCCATCCGTGTTACACACTTAGTTTTGGTGGGTGAGCCTCTCAGTACGGATTTTCTGCATACGCAAGGTCTCGAACTCGAGACATGCTTAAGCGGTGTCAAACTGCTTACCACTTGGACCAATTCTATTAGTAAAGAGTTTATTAATATTAGAATATCAAAATATATAAATGTATAATCTTTCAAAAATATTATGATTTTTGATAAACAAATCATGTTCGTAACAACCGTTATGTATTATCTAACGTTTCGTAACATTTACTAGCACAACCGCAATTTAATTATATGACATACCGAGGAGAATACTTTTTTTAAGTAATTGTGTGAAGTGGTTGGACTAAATTTCAAACTCAAACACTCAAGTTAGGATTATTTGCAGGGAATTGCAAAGCCGAGATTTATGGGATATGTTGCAGTCGCAATTTCACCAACTAGACAGATGTGAAAGAACATGATAAGCCATGTCTAAGTTAATTTAGCAAACCAGTTAATTAGTACAACTAACAACCTTATCCACTAAACTAAATCGTGATTAGTCTGCTCGATTAGGTTAACCTTTCTCTTCTTACACTAGTCAGTATTCCTTCTTCTTTTTTCATTACATCCATAAACAAGTAATTGGTGTCATACATGACATAATCCACCATTAACAAGACATGAAGCTCCTGCTGTAACAGTTCACTAAAGACCAAAAGCAGTTGACAGAAGTAACTCAGTTCCAACACACTTCAAGTGGTCCTATGAACTTAAAATAAAGTAGCAAATTATCGGATTGGTCCCTTTAACTTATCAGCCAAGAATTAAATTAAGGGAAGTGATTGTGTTTTGTTTCTAGTCACTGGATTTCTTGCCCCGGTCACAGTCTGATTGGAGAGATGAATGTTGCGGCTAATGCCATGGCTGACGCTGTACATGTAATCATGTATATTAAATCATTTTTACAGACATTGTTAATTTAGGTTATTGAAACCGGTAGGTGGTCGTTATCAGGTTGATAAAGAGAGAAAGGTTTGGGTTATTTATCAGATCGCTGTCTTTGGCTCCACTTGTTTATCGACAACAACTTATCGGGGCTAGTACACAATAAGATTTTGTTACTCAACTTTGCTTCTTCTTTTTTAATTATGGGACCAAAACAAAATAATTGCCGAGGCGACCCAAAGAACCAAGCTCTTTGTTCGGTTAAAACTGAATTAATTGATTGAATCGAAATTTGATTCGGTTAATTAATATAGGTTATCAAAGTGTTTGGTCAGTGATTGGTTCAATTTTTTTTAAAATTTAATCATCGGTTAAATCGGTTCGAAACCAGTTAATTAACCAAAATTTTAATATATAACTAATATACTTCATATTTTAAACTAAAATATTATCAATGACTCATAATACTTAAAATTCAATATTTATATTTTTAATACTAATATTAAGCTCAACCCAAAAGAAAAAATAAGGCTTAAAGGCTACTTTTGTCCCTATAGTAGTCTCTATTTATCGATTTCACCCTTATGGTGTTTTTGCATCAATTTGGCCTCTAAAGTAATCGAATTGCATCACCGTTTAGGGTTTAAGAATACTTTTATGTTTCATAATTGCTTTAGATTGATAAAATTTTCTATTATGGTTTAGGATTTAGGGTTTGGGATTTAAAATTTAGGGTTAGAGTGCTAGTCAAGGGGTAAACGGTGATGCAATTCGACTACTTTATGGGTCAATTTGATGCGAAAATGTCATAGAGGCGAAATTGATAAATTAGGACTACTACAAGGGCAAAAGTAGCCCTTAGGCCAGAAAAATAAATACATTTTTAATTTTTTACCACTTGAATAGTTATTTTGAGTCAAAACTAAAAACTTCCGGTTAATTCAAAAATCGACCAAATTAACCAAATTTAGTTCAATTTTATTAATGATTTATGAAAAACTTTGATTCAACAAACAAATAAAAAATTTAAAAGTAATTAATTCTTTTTTAAAAATTTGATCCCATTATTAACTAAACCGACAATTTGATTAACCCTAATCAAGCTTAGATACTTCCCATAATGCATAAGATGATGGCGCCCACACATATATATATCTTAGTATGTATCATTTCTCTTCCAAGTTTTATCAATCTGGACGATTAGAAAAAGGGCAAAACGTTGTAATCGGGATGATATTAGGGTTTTTTTTTCCTCTAATAATAGGAATGATTCGGAGACAGTAATAATAAAGTGGGTGTGTTTTGTTTATTCCAAAATGTTGAGGAAGATGGTGGTTCATTTTTTTAGGTTGGAAGCAGTCAAGAGGAATGAGTAGGATTGATGTGATGCAGGTGCAGGCTGAGCTATCTGTCCCGTGTTTAATATAGCCGTAAGAAACAAAAGGAAGAAAATGAAGCATTTCCATTTAACTATGCTTATGTTGTAATGCCACTCACTAATCAACACATTAGAAACCCCCCGTAGCTACCAACTCCCCCCAGAAAAAGGAAGAAATTTTGTTGATTTTATCTCTTTTCTATCATCTCATTTCTCCCATTTTAACTAAAAACGACAGCTTTAAATAATTGTTGTAATCCGTAGATCGTATTGTTTTAAGTGCACTCAACTTCTTATAGAAGCATTGAGAATTAAATAAAATAAAATTCATTTCGACCCCAATAATCATAGTTTTAAATTTATATTTTATAAACTGTTTTTCAACCCTAAATACTATCGCGGTCTAATCTTGTGTGAAAATAGAGTTAGAATTCACTTACACAGTGTAAAATTTAATTATTTTTATATTTTTTGAATTGTTAAATGAGGGTAATAAATGGTTAAAATTATTTATTTATCTCTTTTTTTCTGTGATAATCTTCACATTTTCTACTGTTAATCTCAATCATTCATTTACTCTCATTCAATGGTTCAAAAAAGGCATAGTGTAAGAGGATCATATCTCATATATATACTATGAGAGATCCACTAATAGGCCTAGTGGCTACGATGCTCATATTACCCCCATCTTATATAAGTTCGAATCTTGATATGAAAATGTAATACCTCTCTAATTAATAAAAATAAAAAAAATCCTACAACACTCAATGTGTACTGATGATGCTCACTAACGATGAGCACCGTCGAGCACCATTAAATTAATTTATATATATTAAAAATCTAAACGACTCAACGTATAATTATAAATTATTTAAACATATAATTATAAATTATTTAAAATAAAATATTAATTAAATTATATTTCATGTATATATATATATAATATTTTTAATTTTTAAAGTAGTTGGATCAAATATCAACCTTAGTCATTTTAAAAAATAAAAACCCTAAACCGTAAATCATAAACCCTAAACTCGAAACCTAGACCTCAAAACTATAAACCATGAACATGAAACCCTAAACCCTGAATCATAAACTTGAAACCTGAAACCCTTAATCATAAACCATAAACACTAAACCTTAAACCTAAAACACTAAACCTTAAAACCTAAACTCAATGTTTGAATTTAAGGTTTATGGTTTATTGTTTCATGTTTAAGGTTTATGGTTTTGGTTTTTTGGATTTATGATTTAGGGTTTTGGGTTTTTTATTTTTAAAACTTACTAAGGTTAGTATTTGATCTAATTATTTTATAAAGAAATAAAAATATTATATATATATATATATATCGAAAATAATGTAATTAATATTTTATTTTAAATAATTTATAATTATACGTTGAATCTTTTAAATTTTTAATCTTTATAAATTAATTTAATGATGCTCAACGATACTCATCGTTAGTGATACTCAGCGGTGCTCGTCGAAATTAGTAGACTCATCCATAAAAAAATATATTATGAGTAGTATATATTTAAATGATGCATCAATCACATGTTGTAATTTTCTTTATATTTTCAACTAGAAAGAGAATTTTAATCCGGCCTATATGTTCTGTCATATCGAAAAGTTAATTGGTGACGTACCCGTCTGACTCGCCCCGCCAGGCGCCAGGATTGATTACAAGGGTAAATTACTCTTTTGTTGCTCAAATTTACTCATGTTTTTGTTCTGATCACTTAATTTTAAAAAAATTCTTTTGTATCATTAAACTTTTGAATTTCACTTGTTTTATTCATTCGACCGTTAAATATATTAATATTTGAATTTTTTAGTAAGTTTATGCAAAAATTTCTTGAAACTTCCCTTTCAGACTCCCTTTAACACTAGAGTATTAAAACAATATATCGTTATTACATAACAATCAAACAGTTGAGATTGTAGATTTGTCCAAAATAAAGTTAAAGTTGTAATTTGAGTTTTGTTGATTCAAGGGGATTTTGAGAAAACCCAAATTGAGAAAAGAGTGGGTGAAAGAAAAACGTTTTGATGTCAGTTACATCGCAAATAATGGTTGGTGACGGTTGAATGGAGTAGAGAAGGATTTCAACAACATGAAAGAATGGGGGTTTAAATTGTAGAAAATTTTTAGAAACAAATAGTCACAATACATAGTTTTTTGGTGCTAACGTTGGACACTTAACGATCAAGTGACCAAAATAAACGATTCAAAAGTTTAATGATGAAATTGGAGATTTTTAAAATTGAGTGACCAAAACAATCAAAATTTGAAAACTTAATGATGAAATAGAAAAAAATTAAGGTTGAGCGAAAAAAACAGTAGTTCTTCCTTCATATAGAATAATAAAGGTTAAATGATGAAGAATAACAAAAATATATATTTGAAATTACAACGATAAGTAAAATTTTAAGTGAAAAATAATACATATTCAAAATAAATAAATATTGGTTCTCTTTATTCGATTTAAGTCGTGTTTGTATCTAAAGTAAAATTAGTTCATTGATAATTCATGTGTCAAATTTAAAAAATAAATAACATGTATACCAAACGTAACATAATACGAACAAAAATTTGTTGTATCTTTTCGGTGTCTTCTTTTATGTTTCAACACTAAAAAATTAAAGATAAACTACATAAATAGTCCTTTAACTATAAAAAGTTACAAATAGATCCCCCGACTAATAACGACTAACAAATCGGTCCAATTCTATTAAAAAATAAATGGCTAATGACGTGAGAATTAATAACATATGTATAATAACAAATTTAACCCTTAACATTTACATTTTATGTAACCCCCTCGTCCCGGTCCGGACGCTTGACCGGTCCGAGTGGGCCACACAGGGAAAACCGAAGCGAAACCCGTTAAGGTTCCTCCTCGGCTAACGACCCAGAAAATTCCTTTTTAATTTAATCTTTTCTAAAGGCTCATTCGAATCCTATGTGATCATAACAGCGGAAAGACAAGCATTCATAAAACAATAACTCGAATGACCTATGCAAAACAGTCCATTTTTAAATGATTAAGCAGGCTGTTTCGAAACATCCTCAAGGTGTATCGAAACGCCTTGATCTGGTCAACGGTTCTAAGCCTACACGAAGAAGCCGTATCGGAACGGAGGTCAACCGTTCCGAAACACCCTCAACGGTCAACTTCTCGTGGTCAACGAGATTTTGACCGTTTCGAAACCCCATAGACTCGTTTCGGAACACTTTTATCTCGTCATTTTCTCAGAATTTCAGTAGCGAAAATGTATCGAAACGGCCCCTACGTGTTTCGAAACGCCCGGCCAAAAACAAAGGGACCGTATCGAAACAGGGTAGCCCATTTCGAAACGCCCTCTGTCTGCAGACTGGTTTTAGCTGGTTTATGGCACAAGAATGTCCCTAAACCCCTCTAAAACTTCAAACATCACACTAACATCAATCCTAAGGCAAACCAACATAACAAGCATGCTTAAACATCAATACAACAAAGCTAAACGCTAAAGGCAACAACATTACAAAACCACGCATCCATACATAGCATTAAAGGTATTAAGCTTCAACATGGCCAACACTTAGGCAAAGTAAGATAGGTAAAGGCCAATATGGTTTACAAGCAACATAGCATTTAAATCCCAACCAACAAAGCATATAAAAAGAGTCTAGCATGCTCCTAGCAACAACAACAACAACATAATCCAAAAGCATCATAATACGGTTACATGTCCCATTGCTTGACCATTACATCTTAATTAAAAAGTCCATACTTGGTAGCTAAACTAGCACCACGAAGCACACTTGGAGGCCCCCTTCTTGCACTTAGCAACCCACGAACTAAGGATCTGCATTGTCGAACAAAGAGAGAGCGTAAGCAATAAAGCTTAGTGAGGGTAAGCTCTTTAAAAACAAACCTCGACAATGCAGGGTCCAAGCACGATCTCAACCAAGGTAAATGCATGATTACCAAAGATCCTCAAGAGCCAAATGTTAAAGATGCATGAACAATATTCAATTATATGTCATGCTCAACAAGCTCTATTTCACAACATATGTAAACACATATACACATCCAAGTAGAAATCACATTCCACAATACATTGATACACATATCAGTCAATATTGGCACCTAGCTATGACCCGAATACGCGGATAAACACGTTGGAACTCACATCCAACAACCACTTTACCTCACGGTGGGATTACACTCATCACCGGTCTCGCGGAGGGGATTCCACTCATCCTCACGCCCCGTCGATGGGATTCCACTCATCATCGACTATATAAATACAATTTCCGGGCGAACCCGTACTCCTTCTTGGTGACTCAACGCCACCAAGGCCACGCGCGAATTTAGAATCATGTGTACACACTAACATCCTAATGATCGATCATTTGTACTCAAGCATACTAGTGCCAACATTTAACTTGAATCCACATTATTCAATACAACCAAATCCCGTGGTTAGCACGTACTCACCATGATCACCATCATGAACCATTCACATGCATATCATAATGCATCACAAATCATGCCTCATCTCACATGTATAACACATTATACATAAATCATCACATCACAAATATTACGAGGCACATACATCAAATACAAGTTCAACCAATGGCTCTAGTTTAAGTTTAGGATTAGGCTACCACCCCCAATCCTAACTCTAGATGGGTCTACCAAGCCCGACCTAGTCCGTATGCTCAAACCAACCATTTAAAACCACTTTAAAACATTAACCACTCACCTAAACTTCCAAGCTCAACGCCAAGCAAGCAACCACCCTCAAATTTCCGGATTTCCTCCCGATGCTTCACCGGCACAAGTTCTCGCTTCTAAACAACCTCAATACAATTCAAACAACTTCAAATCAACCCAAACATCAAAGTACTAACCCGGAACACAAATCACAATGTTTCAAGTCATGAACAAACCCCACATTTGACAATTTCGTGCAGCCCAAGAACCCCATCCAAAACTCATGTTTCTAACACCTTTTATACCTACAAATGATCCCAAATCGACCCCCAACCATAGCACTATCAATAGCCCATCAATTCCAACCTAAAACAACCCCCAAAACCCTTCAAAAACCCCATTTAAACCCAATTTCGGGAATTTGTTCAAAACCAAGAAAAATTCATATATGTGGTACCATTTAGCTCCTAAACTTCATAACTAACAACATTAAATCAAAATATTAGGCTTAGCAACATAAAGTTACCATTTTTAATCAAAATCTCCAAAAACTCCATTTTCAAAACTTTGAGGAAAATGAAAACTAATCGTACTTTTGAAGAGAGGATGATGAGGACAAGTTGAAAATGAAATTACCTTTCGAAAACGGGTTGAAACGGAGGAGAAATGAAATGGAATAGTGGAAGGAGTGTTGAAGCTCTCTTTCATGTTGGTTGTGTTGGAGAGGAGAGTGAATAGTGGCTATTTGATAAAAAGGGGGGTTTAAAATCAAAAGTTGGACTAATTACTAAATGGCCATTAATGAATAGATATTCTCCAATTTCTTTAAAAACTCTTCCATTTGTAATTCATTCAATTTGGTCCAATGTAAAATATTTATTTTTGAAACCCGAAACTTAAAAGATTATTTTAATTATAAAACCGAGCCCAAAATAATATTAAAATATTATTTTCACCCGACCCCTAAACCCGGGTGTTACATTTTATTTTAATTTGGTCCTAAATTTAAAATTTTAGCTCTCAACATTTAAATATTACAACATTTTAGTCTATTAAGTCTTAAACTCCATTTTCTTCCCTTCTAAAATAAAAAAGTATGCATCTTCTGCTGTGGGTAGCTCATCGTAGATGGCTACGTAAACATCAGTGGAGATTTTGATTCTCCAACGATTTTTCACTACTCATATAAATGGGGTTATAGATGGCTGCCGTTAACATCAATGGAGGTTTGCTTTTTTATAAGGAAAGAAGATGAGCTTTAGGATTTAGTGGGCTAAAATGGTGTAATATTTAAATATTTAGAGATGAAATTTTAAATTTAAGACCAAATTAAAATAAAATTTAAAAGTTGAGGGTTAAATCTGTTATTATACGGATTTTATTAACTACCACGCCATCAACCATTTATTTTTTAACGAAATTGGACCAGTTTGTTAGTCGCGATTAGTCGAGGACCTATTTGTAACTTCTCATAGTAAATGTACTCAACAAAGAATTGAGTCATAGTCGGGGAACCATTTATGTAGTTTACCCACAAATTAAATTCTAAGTCTTAACATAAATTATAAACTTTAAAAAAGAATCATACAACTAATATCCTAAACCATAATCTTAAATCATAAATTTATTTTTTAATATTAGGACATAAATAAAAACACCATAAATTACTAAGGATTTATATTTCATAAATAGACCATTAGTTTTCGTCTTTTAAAAAATAATGACCCAATTAATTTCCGCCACGTTGATCTAATTAAAACCATATTATTATCTTCCTTTTGTCTTTTACTACCCTTAAACAAAACAGAAAAAAGTTATGAATGTTGGCTTACTGTATGGATTTAATCCAATCAAATATACATTTAACCCAATAGTAAATAATTTCAAAAGGAAGTAAATTGTGGATGAAATTTATTCATGTATTAACTTAAGAGTATGAAGAATTTTCAGGAATTAATCATATAGTAAGTTGATTTTATAATTGGAGGGACGACAAAGTATAAACATTGATATCTTTGTAGACAGTCATCTGATGTTGGTCGATTTCGATGTTCATCTCCTTTCCTAAAAAGTTGGAACATGATATTTAATGTTTTGGATTCTTACCAGAGGAGCTGGGCCCTTGGCAAGTGTTCACAAAAACGTGTTGGTTTTATTCCACTTCTCTCCCGAGCGTTCATCATCATGGCCGATGATCATCCACGGCCACCACAACTTGTCTGTTGGGATTTAATCCCAGATATAGCCAAACTCAACCATCATTCCATATCGTTAGACTGGTATTTTTAGATATCTGAGGCTTGACCTGCTTTCCTTGCAGGACAGGTCATGCTAACTATTTTTTTTATTTATTTATGTAGCATGAACTAATACTACACAGAAACATGTGATGGAAGAATTTCTGAAAGCGAGAAAGTAGAGTATGCAGATCTGTAGAAAAAGTAGGAACAAAAATGGTATATTTGGGTACCCTACGCATATGCATCCGGTGTTGGATTTGTTCTCAATAATGTCATAAATTCTTCTTCTGGTATTACTTTTTCCATGAAAACGGCCCTAGCTAGACATGACACACCCACACTTGCAGGTTTCCTTTTCAGTTTTCAGTGTTGTCCGAATTCAGCTTCTTTGCAAATAAAAACAAGTTTCATAAAGAATGTTATGTTGACTTGTTCCATTGACATTGACTCCACAACTCCTACTTGACGTTCTTTCAAACTTGCACGCTGTGCTCATCCGTTATGGCAGTAAAATTGTAAGAAAATGAAAGAGTGTTACAATACTTAGGAACTTATATTACTCTCTTCTTCACCCATATTTACAACGGTTAAAATAAAACAAATTAAATTAAAAAGACGACACACAAAAGAGACACCACCACCGAGACAACATTAACACGGGTTTAGGATTTGCATATAATAACTATTACTAGTAATCATTCTGTCTTAGCTTAATTTCCATTTTTGATCTCATTCTTCATGTGACCACTTAATCTACGCCTGGGCCGAACTTTAACGCTCAATGGATTGGCCATTTCACAAGACAGCCTAAGAACCTCGGATAAGTCGACGGCGTTTTGATCAGACGGTAGCCATTCCAGCTCATGCAGCAGGGTGGCAACCCAGAAGCTGACGGTGGTCAAACCCAAGTTCTTTCCCGGACATGTCCGCCTGCCCGACCCGAACGGAGCCAACCTAAGGTCCGAACCAAGCACCGAAAACTCCACCTCCCCCTCTTTGGTAACAAATCTGTCTGGCATAAATTCAAGTGGGTCCGACCACTCCTGAGGGTCCCTCGTGATGGCCCACATGTTAACCATTGCCATTGTCCCTTTCGGCACATCATACCCATCAACAGTTGCATCGGAGATAGCTAAGCGGGCCCATGAGAGCAGTGGGCCCGGTGGATGAAGCCTCAGAACCTCCTTGATCACGGCCGGAAGATAAACCATCTTGGTTACATCAGACTCGTCAACGGCTCTTGATCTCCCAACAACTTTGTCAAGCTCGTCGTGGACCCTTCGTTGAACATCAGGATGAAGCACAATCCTAGCCAGTATCCACTCGATCAAGACCGCAACGGTATCAGTTCCTCTGAATATCATTTCCTACACACAATAAACAAAGGACCTTATTTAGTACCCGAAATAATATTATTTGACGTGGACCAAAAAATAATTGATAAAATAGTGATTATTTTAACAACTCAAGTACTATTGGATATTTGGATATATAGCTCACCCAGAGAACGGCGATCATGTCGGAGTCCGATAATTTATCGGCACCTTGGAGAGAGAGTAGAACATCAACGAAATCTTGTGTTTCGCCGTTTGTTTTAGCTCTGTGTTGGGATATGATTCGGGCGACAAAGCGGTTAACTTTAGGTACGACGTTTGAGCATCGAAATCTGATTTTTTGAGGGTCCAAATCTGCTAGCCAAGGAAGATGGTCGGACCAGTTTAATGTGCCAAGTAAATCGTAGCCTTCATCAACCAGCGCTTGAAGTTGTTCAACTTCATTATTGGTCGAATTTAACTTGTATTTTCGTCCGAATATTGAAGCCATCATGTTGTTCAAAGAAGCTCGTTTGAGCACTTGGCGAACGGGGAAGCTTTGGTCATGTTGAGCAAATAAAGTGACCATTTCGGAGGCAATCTCGCGTCTCTGGTCCTCGGCGCCTTTTATTTGCTTAGGACAGAAAAGGTGCGTGGCCGCGATTCTCCTCAGGGTTCGCCAGTAAACACCGTAAGGAGCGAAGCCGATAGCTCGGTTGAACATCAAGCTATAAGCCGACTCTTTCACCGGCCGATCGGCAAACACAGAGCTGTTGAGAATCTCTTTGGCTACATCAGGATTACACGTGACGATAACACGGGTGTGACCGAGGCTAAAGGCCATTAGCCTCTTGGCTTTGCATGCTTCAGCAGCGGCTGCAATCCGGTGGTGAGCCAAGGAGGTGGCCATGAGGTTCATGCTGCCAATCAGAGGGAAACCTCTAGGCCCTGGAATCCTCTTGTTAGAAGAAGGGTTCAAGAAGCTGAACTTGCCCCAAGCAGGACCACCGGGGTGAGCCCAGTAGACAAGGGTCATGACAAGGCAGGCAAGAAGGATGATGAGAAGGGAGCATGCAAAGCTTTCTTCAGAAAAAGCGAGGCCAAACACCCACACACTCTCAATGTCACTCGTCATGCCTCAGAATTAAGACAAGGCTGCTGTGTAATTTGTAAAACTAACGAGTGTGGCTGCTACTTATATAGGGGACGAAGCTGGTGAGCATAAACGGAGAGAAAAATTAATAACAACCGTTATACTGAGTAGTGAGGAATACGAACTTACAACTGAATTTCTTTTATTTATCATATATTTTAGGAATGCCGTGGCACGTTATTTCTTATTATTAAAGTACAAGCGCCGTAACATTGCACGACAAACTAGAGTGAAAAAGAGAGCTCCCACATTGGAGCGCGTGGAACCACGCCCTTCTTTTCCTGGGATCCTGTGCTTTGTCGCTGATGTTTGTTCGGGAACTGCACAAAGGGAAAAGAATAGTGATAAAAACAACATCGGCTTGACCTATTCTCCCTAGCTTATTCAGGCCCAAGTTGGAATGTGAAACGGATAAAATTTCTCCATAATGTTATTTACAAGTGATGTATAAAATTAACAAATTCATAGAGCTGCTAAAGTGATATATAATCGAGTACGTTTTTATATCTAAAGTCGGTTTACAATGCTGTCGACCTCAATTGGTACTGTACTAATTCAACAAATATTTTTTTAACACACCTTATTTTATTAATTATTTTTTAAATATTATTATTTACCGAAGTAAAATTTATATACAAATTGTTAGTGTAAAGAAAGAGAAGAATTTACACTTGCTGGACCTATTTGATAAAATGAACAAATAAACGTTGCAGTTCTTTTATCATTACCAAAATATTTTATTACGTCTATTTATAATGTCATTTTCATTCCCAACCGAACCGAGAAATGTTCCTAGAAGCATCCTTTCATGTGTTTATCTCATTTTAGGCTACATTTGAGGTTGTTAGAAAATAAATAAATAAATAAATGTTCAATAATTAAAATGCCCCACAGCTCCGAGGACATGGAAATTAAAGTCTATTTTAAAATCAGTATTCAAATTCAAAAGTCAAATTAAGTTTAATTTGTTAAATAAATCTGACAATTTGTATGTTCAAATTATAATATATATTTTACTAACACCCGGTTAGTTTAACATATGAGATGAGGAGTATAAATTTTAACGTTGTTAAATAAATCGATTAAATTAAATTTTTGACTGTCGTGGGTCGTTACAGTGCTGGCGTAGTAGTTAACGTGGCGGTCTACGGTACTGACGTAGCAATATATGTAGGATGATGACGTGGCAGAAGGGGCTAAATTAATTATTTTAACTGAATTCAAGGGCATAATTGATTTTTGCTGAGTTTAGGGGCATAATTAATTTTAATTAAAAGTTTGATAACTTATTTAATATTTGAGTTGAAATATAAGAATTTATGAAAAATTTAAAATTTTAAAATATTAAAATATTAAAACTAGATAAATACTTTTATTAAGTATAGATTATTTTGAAAAAAAGCAAGGTGAAGACTTTCACAAAAAATCAAAATATTCTTCCATTGTTTTATAAAAATCCATAAAGTTAATAAAAATAAATAAAATATTTTCAAAATTACTGAAAATAAAAACTATATAAAATTTAAAATGTATTAGAAATTATAAAATGATAAAATTTAATGTAAAAACTTAATAAATCAAAAAGAATTGATAAAGTATTAAAAAATTAAACATTTTCATCGAAAAAATTCTTCGACTTCGTCAGTCTGAGTATTAATATTCGTTAAAAAAATTCAGTGGAATCAACATTGTATTATAGCAACAATAAAACTCAAATATACTTTCGCTTTTCTACATCAATTTGATGTTCATTAATATTTGATGTACAAAAATAAAAGAAAATTTTGGTTTTATTACTACTCTAATAAAATAATGTTTCAATTGAAAATATGTTCAAGGAACATTAGTACGTTTAGCATAACGAGAAAAAGTCGAAGGCTTTTCCAATAGTTTATAAATATTTTTAAAATTTTTTATTTTTAATATTGATAACTTTTTATATTTATAATTGTAATATTTTTACTTATATATTTTTTAAATTCATTAGGGTGTTTTTATTTTTTAATATTTTATGAATATTTAAATATTAATATTTTTAGCTTAACTATTAAGTAAGTAATCGAACTTTCAATTAAAATTAATCATGCACCCGAATTCAGTAAAAAATCAATTATGCCCTTGAATTCAGTTAAAATAATCAACTCAACCCCTTCTACCACGTCATCATCCCACGTGTACTACCACGTCAACATCGTCGACCACTACGTCAGCATCGTGGACCGCTACGTCATCATTGTTAACTGCCACGTCAACATCGTAGCGATCAACGTTGGTCAAATGGTCAATTTGATCAATTCTGTGAACTGAGGGCGAAGGGTGAAATTAATTTTTTAGGTCGAAGTCATGGACAAAAGTAGACCTTAAGTCAAATATATAATATATTTGTTAAAAGTTTTTTATATTTAAAATGGTACAAATTAGTCTAAATTTGGGTTGGAAGAGGATGTAAGAAGACGGCGGGAGTGGAGGTAAAGGGTGGCGCGTGGAGAAGACAAGTTAAGATGGGCTTCAAGTTCCAAGGGAATGACACGAGGTGGTCGTGTGGACGGATGTTGTCGGGTGGCGTAGCAACGGTAGCACATGACACCCATGCAGCTATGCCTGCATACACTGCTTTTTGGGCGTGAAAACACGACAGCCAGCATGGCTTAAATACGCCATATCCAAATCTCTTCTTCTCCTCGGAAAACACCAAAAATCCGTATTCCGAACCATCGCCTGCCCCCTCGACACGCGTACGTTTCATGCAATGTCTATGTACATGATGGTGACAACTCCTGCTCCTCTTTTCCATACTCATCCCTCACACGTGGCCTTTCAAATCAATGATCTCGCATTCCCTTTACTGCCCATGCTTTGTGTGCATTTACCACCCTGTATACATGGGTACAACTGTCAACTAAAATTTTCGACTCAAAACATGGTGTCCACGTATTAGTATTTCTGGGCAGTGCTTCAACCAGTATCAGCAATCCCTGACCGTTGATGTTACTAGCCAGGTAGTCACAAGTCAGAACTCTAAACTTTGGACTTTTCAAAATTATTCAGTTTCCTAGGAACGCCGAGTGCAAAAACAAAGGTCAATTTGCTCTAATCTTATTTTATAATTTACCTACTATTTATATGCATCCAATATTTTATTATTATTTTCGATCAAAGAAAACTATATTTTATAATTATTTTCGACCAAAGGCTAAAACAAAACTCAAATTATTTTGGTCACTAAAGTTTCGATACTACTCCTCGAAGTTTAGACATTAAATGCCTTTAATTATTTCTCGGTAATTTTTTGACGATGTCAATTTTATCAGCGAACGAATGAATTTCTCCAAGATCTAAATCGTGGAAAATTTTATCGACACGAGAGAAGTAAAATACTGAAAAATGAGCTCTTTCTCGACGGTGAAGGAGGGAGATCGAGAAGAGAGAAATCATACTTTTTTTTTCCGATTGAATAATCATCCAATTTAAAAACCACTATTTTTGTGGAAAATTGAAGGCTCTTACTCATAGGAAATCAAAAGACGAAAGATGCATCGTTAAAAAACATCCCTAACTTAAAACGAAAAAAAAAGAGTGTACCATATCGACTATTGTTTGGGAACCTTACAAACTGTTCATCAATACAATTTTTGAAACATCTTTGTCTATCAAGAGCAACATCACAATATGTTTGCCTTTACACACACCCTGATCAGGGATCTTTAAAAGCCAAAGGTTCGGACCGGCTCACCTCTGTGCTGCATTATCTTCTTTGTAGCCTGTACTATCATGGTCCATTTCCTAACGGAAGTCAACCGCCCTGGTTACACCTTGTTTAGCTAATTGATGAGCATCACCATTTG
Organism: Hibiscus tridactylites; assembly: GCA_958450335.1. Lineage (NCBI taxonomy): Eukaryota > Viridiplantae > Streptophyta > Magnoliopsida > Malvales > Malvaceae > Hibiscus > Hibiscus tridactylites. Next base: position 44,408,590 of record OY288290.1, on the reverse strand, counting down.
CTTCTCTTCTTTCGAACACAAAGTCCCAGTTACACCTTATTTTGAATTCACTAAATTCTTTGACTTATTCTGTAAACACATTTGGAGCATTAAGAGGGGAATGAATCCATTTTATTGCCAACAAACTATCAGAAGCTATCACCAAATGATGAGACTTGTTCCACTTAGAAACATAAAATATTTTGCAGGCTTCCAAAATTTCACTCAGTTTTGCAAACGTGGGATCTGCCAAGCCAATATTCAAAGAGAACACAGCAAATTTTCGACCCTCGTGGTTTCTAAGAATTCCACCAATACTTGTTGTACCAAATTCCCCTTGACTGTCGCATTCACATTAAATTACAAAGATCCGGGCTTCGATTGAATCCAAATGACTTCCTTCTTTTTTTGAGCTTGCACAGTACTAAGTGAGAAACTGTAAGGGCAGCGAATAAACTCTGATAAAGATGGGATAACAGCTGTCCATTTGCTTTTAGACCAGAACCCGATTCGCGGCAATGCTAAATCATAAATTTAGTTTTCTAAATAACATTTATTGTTAAATAAAACCTCATTCATGCATAACCACAGAGTCCAGACAATACCAAAGAAAGCCATATTCCATAGTGGCTTGGTAGCAGAATGAATATGTAAATTATCACATGCCATTAGAAAAGATCAGATATTACCTGAGAAAACAAAGGAGATGTTCCAGTTCACACACCAGCGTTGCCATATTCTCCAGCTCAACTCGCAATGACATAAAATGTGGTTGGTTGTCTCCTCCTCGTTATTGTAAAAAACGCAAATAGTTGAACTTAAGTTCGAAACCCCGCGTTTTTGCAGTTCAAAACTAGTGGGTATCCTGTTGAGAATTGCCTTCCAAACAAACGCTTCAACCTTTGGTGGAGCCAATCCAACCCAAACTAGCTTTCAAATTTTATCCTCAACGTTTCCATTAGTGCCGACTAGAGCACAATAGCTCTTTGGGGAGTACAAACCATTGGAGGCCCTTAACCATCTCACATTGTCAACTGTAAAATAACTGTTGGAAGCATTGTTGATTGTAATCATAAAATCCTCCCAGATTCTTTTTTCGTACTCAAATAAAGGTCTTCGCAGTTTTATTTTCCAATCCCATTTGCCATTAATCTTGACACCAAACTCTGAAATTTCCCATGCTTTTTTACAACAACATTAAAAATTTGAGGGAGCGCAATTTTTAAAGAAAGAAAAACAGTCCAGTTGTCTTCCCAGAATTCAATTAACCTGCCATCTTCTAAACATAACCTGTGATTAATTGTGAAGCTATCCATGTCTTTATTTAGAGGATTTGTTATGTTCCTCCAAATTCAGGAGCATGTTCGGGTCTGCAGTGATTTTGGAACCAGGGCAAATTGATTGTATCCGTATATCGCAACAACTACCTTTTTCCACAGGCAATCAGATTCGTTTCTGAATCTCCATAGCCATTTGTTAAAGAGAGATTGATTACGAGCCTTCAAATCGACCACACCTAAGCTACATTGCTTTAGAGGTCTGCAGACTCGCTCTCAACTCACCCAATGTATTGGTCTATCGGAATTGGAGCCCCATAAGAACTTTGCAATCGTTTTGTTCAGTTTAGAGGCAATAGAAACTGACATCTGAAAAAGTGATAAATAGTAGACAGGCAAATTAACTAACACATATTTTACTAGTGTAATTCTTCCACCGAACGATAGAAGTTTACCCTTTCAACCCTCAAGCCTCGAGCCAACTTTGTCAAGGATATGTTTCCACAGGTTCGATGAGTTCCTAGAGTGCCCAAGAGGAAGTCCCAAATACTGCATAGGTAGTTTGTCCCACAAGCAGTTGACTCTGTTTACCCAGCCCTGCAACATTCGCTCCTCAATATTGATACCATACAATTTTGTCTTTTTCAGATTAAGATTTAAACCAGCTGCAATCTCAAATATCTTGAGTAGTCTCTTCATATTTCGCACAATCCTTTCATTTGCGCCACCAAATACAATCATATGATCAGCGTATTGAATGTGGTTTAGTTTCAACGCACCCTGACCAACGGTGGTATCTTCAATTAAACCAATGTTCGCGACTTTATTTAACAGTCCACTCAAAGCTTCACCAATTAGATTAAATAGCAATGGTGAGAGGGGACAACCTTGCCTTAAACCTTTTTTGATAGGAAAGGTTTTGTTGGCAGACTGTTCACTAAAATAGAGATAGACGGAGTGAAGATGCATTCTTTGACTCAACTTCTCCATTTCGATCCAAAACCCATTTTTTCCATGGTGAAATTTAGAAATCTCCAATCTACAGAGTCATATGCTTTCTTGAAGTCCGCCTTTATAATAATAGCCTCTTTTTTCCTTCGCCTCAGATCATCGATAATCTCATTCGCTTTCAAAAAGCAGTCAGCGTTTTGTTTACCAGGGACGAAAGCAAACTGGTTGTCTCCTACAACTTCATTTATGACACTCACCAGTCTTCTAGCGAGAACCCGAGCCACTATTTTGTACATGCTTCCTACTAACGAGATTGGTCTAAAGTCATTGATGTTCTCGGGGGAGTTCTTCTTAGGAATCAATGCAATAAAAGTCTGGTTTATTGATCTGACATCTGTCGTACCATTGAATAAATCAGCAATCAACTTCAACACACTATTTTTTATGTAGGACCAAAACTTCTTGTAAAAATTGATGTTGAAACCGTCTGGTCCCGGGGCCTTGGATCCGTCCGCTGAGTTAATTGACGCCCAAATTTCATCCTCACTGAAAGGCTTCTCAATCTCTTTGGTCGACTCTGTGCTTAATGATTGATGTTCACATTGAATGCCTTAACATGGATTGTTTTGCTACAATTAAAACTGTTCCGGAAATGCTTCACAAATACCCTATATATCTTTTCTTGCTCGGTGTAAACTGTGTTTTCCTCCCTATTGTAACAATGTTAAAATATGCTCTTATACCTCTTGGTCGCCAAGCAATTATTGTGTGTGTACATTGTACCCAGGGGTGGAGCTACTTTGTTCATGGAGGGGTGCTGCCCCGATTTTGGTTCTGTTACCTTTTAAAGTGAAATATATTTTCGTATTTTTTTAAATAATTTAAATGCGATTACAAGGTAGTATATGTTCATGTATATTCTTTCAGTATTCTTTTAAATATTTCACAATGAAATCTCTTTTATTTTTTCTATTTTATTTTGTTCGAGAATATTATAAATATTTATAACTGCTAACATTAACTACATTTCAAATCAATTTTTCCAAAAGACCTGTGAAAATAAAAACGAACGTATAAAATTAGATTCTAATGTAAATAATAAAAATGAAAATGGACCGGACGAATTAAGTTAAAGTGAAGTTTAAACATGATATAAACATCATATATGTACTTATTTAAGTTTAATACTTTTGTACATACATGCAATAATAAAAAAAATGAATGGACCTTCAAACTTTAACATATGATTAATCATTGATTGATTTAAATAAAAAAATAGGGCATAACGTCATGAAGCAAATCATATCTACCTAGTTTTCTTGCTGGTATCATAGGTTAGGGGAAAAAATAAACCAAGAAGCTTCCCCATGGCCATTGCCAATTTGCCATAGTATAGTCATTGTAACAGTGTCCTGTTTATTATTAGTACAATTATAGAGTGTAAAAACCTCACCAAAATGACATATATGCTTCTTTTTTATATGTATATTTCGTGTTCTGTCAGCAACCCGAATCTATAGAAAGATGCCATTGTCTCTGTCGGCAATCCAAAGCCACTGTTTGTAGGGGAGACACAATTTTACCTGAAATGCTACGATATTTTGGGTCGCACCCTGTAATAAGCATCTGCTTATTATATTAACTTCATAGGAAAATTATTAGGAAATAATTTCTCTCTGCATTTGTTACTTCGACGCTGCTTTTTTTAAAATTAAAAATCTACCGACAAACAGTTGCTATGGAAAGAGATTTCCAACAGAATTGAGTCACTGGACTCCACAACAAAGTTCAAAATAATAATAATAAAAAGAGATGTGTCGGTTTTTATTATATTTATGAAATTATTAATTTCATCGTGGGGCGTGAAAAATAAATAAAATAAATACAATTTTATATGATATAAACATGTAATTTTTAATGGTGGAGACCTCGTATATGGTACAATTTTTTTATTTACTCTTTAAGATTTCAGTGTTTAAAGTTAAAAGAAAATGATAGATTTTTAATTTAGTCATATTTTGAAAAGGTATATAAAATAAATTCTAAAATAATGATGAAATTATATTTTGATGTTCTAAAATTTATAATTTAACTTAGTCTTAATTTTTTTTTGGCTTCACCCTTGATGTAGTTGTATATATAAATACTGATTGTTGTTTAAATATAGACATAAAATTTTAGCACACAAGGATTCGAACCTGCATCCCCTGCATCCCAAGCAAACAAGTTAACCATTGAGCTAAACTCTAATTATTAATATGTTTTAGCACAAATTTAATTTAAAACAATAAAATGAGATACTAACTCAGGTTTCCTGTCAAAAGGTAGAATAGAACCATGAATCCTGCTTGCTTCGGCATTTGTATTAGTGTTTCTGCCAATGGGGGGTTTCTCAAATTTGACAGCTTCGGTTGTGCTATGCAGTGGGAACAATTTTTGCACAACTGGAGATGAAAAAGGAGATCTTTCCTCCATTGGATTGCTACTGTTAGAAGAGAAATACTTACTAGATGATGCTAGTTTTGGTGGGCTGTCATTTTAGGAGAGGAGCTAAATAGCTGCAATGATAACTTAACTCTAGTTTCTTGAATATGAAATTCAGAATCTTCAACAGGAGATTGATAACTGGTGTTACTTCTTTCTCCTCCAACTGAAGTAAACTCCATAGGAGCTCTGTTTTGTGAACTGCGAGAAATTACATTATCAGGACAGATCGACTTGGTCTTTTGGCTATCACTGTTCGGGCTGCTTCTTTGAGATAAATTTGCAAGGGCATCAGAAGAAGAGGATGACAATGTAGCTGAAAAGGCAGCAAGCATATCAACTGTAGACGGAGAAGATGTGTTTTTCCCATTCAATTGGTGTTGATCACCTATCAAAGGCTGCTCTTGGCTCTTTTCGTTCAAAGCTCCAACATTGGCCAACTTTGCAGCCAGGTCCATTGGCAAAGGTAATGAGTTTATCTTACTAAGAATCTGAACAAGTTGATCTCTATTTGGTATATGTGAGGAGTTAATGTTTTTGTCGTCGTTTTTACCTATATTTTAAGCACACAAACATCAGCTTCAACTTAAAACAACAATTTGAAAATTTTCTCTCATTTTTAGAATAAATTTCTTACCTTGTGTCCGAGCCAAAAGTGTGAGCAAATTGACAATATCTAAATTTCCATTCCCAGCATTATTCCTGTTTACAGGGAGTAAAAGCTGTGAGGTCACATCTTCAGGTTGTGTCTTCCTTCTACGGCAATTATGCCCAACGAGTCTACGCCTACAGTTTCTTTTCCCCTCATCAAACTCGGAAAAAGGGTGAAACCTGCAAAAAAATATAAAGATGATGTGGTTCAATCAATAGCTAAAACTTGATGCCAAGGGTGAAAGCATTAAGAACAAGAGCATAAAAGTAGCAACCTGCTACTCTACTGGCAGAACCTCTGCATCTGCTTCTCAACATATCAATAATTAAACCTCTCTTTGGTTTTGGTGTTCATTTTATTGTTTTAAATGTAAGTTGTGCTAAAACATATCAATAATTGGAGTTTAGCTCAATGGTTAACTCGTTGGCTTGGGAGGTAGGGGACGCAGGTTCAAATCCTAGCTCCCCTTTTCACTTTCAATTTATTTTCTTTGTTATTGTGGTGACACGTGTCACCACCACATTAGTCTGAATAAAAAATATTTAAAAATATAAGAGAGAGAAAATAATAAAAAATATTTAAAAAATAAAAAAAATTCCACGTCAGCAATTCCGTTAGTTTTTAACGATGGGGGACCAAAACAGGAGAACTATGTAACAGAAGGGACGGTTTTGCCAAAAAAATAGTTTTGGGACCAAAATAGGAAGACGGTAATAGTTTGGGGACCACCGGTGTAGTTTTCCCTATATATATATATATTAAAACAATTATAATGGTAAATGTAAAATAGTGCTATCAAAATTTCATACATAAAGATTAGTGTTTACGAGAATCAACTATGCGTACCATCGTTCTGTAGAGAGTTAATATTTTGTTAGTCAGTTGCTAATTAGTTATCACTGTATAGCTGGTTAGTATGTTAGTTTAGTGTTTGTACAGACTATAAATAGGACCTTGTAATCTTATTATTTGTATTATAAAATAAAACCATAGAAAATTTTTAATTATCATTTCTCAACATGGTATCAGATGCTTAGGATTAGGCCTTCTCTTCTTGGACCGCCGTTTGCCTTTCTCTCCTAAACCCAATCTGTTACAACAGTTTTCTCAAAATTTCCCTACATTTCCCCCCATTTTCTCTTCGAGTTTTTCCTCTGAATCTCGATAATGGATGCTATTGATTACAATCTTCCACTCTATCTTCATGCCTCTGATACTCATGGCGCTCTTTTGATTTCTCATCGCTTGACTGGTTTTGAAAATTATTGCGTTTGTAGTCATTTTTTTGCGAATTTCTTCACTCGCGAAGAACAAATTAGGGTTCATCGACGGTGATTGCAAGTGTGAATCCTATGAGGAATCCTTGCGTTCTTAGTGGGGTCGGTGCAATATCATCGTCCTTTCTTGAATTTTGAACACTGTTAGTCTGGAGCTCTCTGCCGAAATTGTCTTCGCCTCTAATGCTTCCTTGGTCTGGCTTGACTTGAAGGAACACTTCGATAAAGTCAACAGCTCCATAATCTTCTTTCTTCATCGTCAGATTGCTACCCTAACTCAAGGTGACGCTTCCATTTTTGCCTATTTCACGAAGCTGAAACTTCTTTGGGACGAGTACAATGTCTTAGCTCCTTTTTCATGTGAATGTGCTCACTCTCAGGACAATCAAAAGCTCATTGTGCAGCAACGACTTTTCCAATTCTTGATGGGTCTCAACAAGATGTATTCTGCCCGTTTGTAGTTAACTTCTGATGCAACCTTTGCCTACTGTCAATCAGATGTATTCAATACTCATTCAGGAGGAATCTCAACGGGTTCACCTCTCTGATGCCTTCTCTGCCCTCGAATCTACAATATTGTATTCTAGCTCTTTCAATACTTGTAGACGTTTTTACTGGAATTTGTGATTACTATAAAGTTCACGGTCACAAAAAGGAAAATTGTTATCGATTGTTTGATTATCCTTTTGATTTCAAATTCACTAAAAAGAAGGATGCTTCCTCGGCTTTGACTGTTAATTCTAAGATTGTTGAGTTACTTTCTGTGGATATTTTTGTTTCTGGGCAATCAAATCTAGTTGTTGCTCCAATCTTCACTCAAGCCCAATACAGATTTTGAAGCTCCTAATAAAGACCTCTTCTATTGGGTCTACTATGAATCTTGTAGGTAATGGTGATTGCGTTTTCCTGCAAATTCTACATTATCTTAGATTTTGGATACTGGTGCTCCTGGCCACATTTCATGTGATTTTAATAGCTTGATTAATCCTATTGCATGTGCACTCGCCTCTCGTTTTGTTCACTTGCCTAATGGTAAAAAGGTCTATATTACTCACATTGGATTTTTCTCTTTTCATTCTGACTTTGTTATTCATGGAGTTCTCTTTGTTCTTGGTTTTACACACAATTTGCTATATGTTTCCAAATTAGCTCAGGATCTTCATTTACGTGTCCTTTTTATTCTAATTTCTTCCTTTCCAGGATCTCTCCACTGGAAATATGAAGGAGATTAGTAGGGAACGAGGGGGCTTATACTATCTTGAGTCTTCAGCCACTGGTTTGGATTTTCATTTTACTTCTGTTTCTAATTCTGTTTCTCAATTTTAATTTATCATGTATGTCTTCAATGACTGAATTGACTAGTCTATGACATGCTTATATTGGCCATGCCACTATGAATAAAACTCACAAATTGCCTTACTTTGATAATATGAATTTCGATTCTACTTGCATACATCAGTGTCTCATATGCCTGCTTGCTAAGCAAACCCGTTTGCCATTTCCTCTAAGTACTTCTAGAGCCATTGACCCATTTCATCTTATCCATATTGATTTGTGGGGTCCTTATAAGGTCTCCACTCATGCTGGTCATAGATATTTCCTTACCATTGTTGATGATTTCAGTAGGATGAGTTTGGGTGTACCCGTTAAAACTCAAATATTATGCGATCTTGCATCTCAAGAATTTCTTCACCGTGGTTCAAACCCAATTAAATGCCACTGTCAAAATCTTGCGTAGTGACAATGGCTCAATTTTTTTTTAATTCTGCTTGCTCCACTTTATTTCAATCTCTTAGCCTGATTCATTAGAGTAGTTGTACTCATACTCCTTAGCAAAATGGCATTGTTGAGAGAAAACATAGGCACCTTCTCGAGGTTGCACGAGCTCTTCGTTTTCATTCCCAAATTCCCCTTAAATTCTGGGGTGAGTGTATTCTCACAACTTGTTATTTGATCAATAGACTTCCTTTTTCTGTCCTTCATTGGAAAACACCATATGAAATACTCTTTAAAAAACCTCCATCCCTAACTCACTTAAGGATATTTGGATGCTTATGTTTTGCCACAACCCTTAAATATATCGACAAGTTTTCTCCTAAAGCCATCCCCTCTGTAATTCTTGGTTACTCTCCAACATAGAAGGGTTACTTATTATTCAATTTACAAACCCAGTCTCTGTTCATAAACAGAGATGTTTCCTTTCATGAGACAATTTTCCCTTTACATTTCTCAAAGACAAGCCTTCTCAATTTTTTCCTGTTAATCCTTTTGTTCTTGATGAGGAATTTCTTCTTTTATTTCCTCCCACATCAGATTCTTCATCACCTACACTAGATTTGCCTTTATCTTCTAATCTTTAACCAGAATTACCTTCATCTTCCACTCTTCAACCAGATTTGCCTTCATCTTCTACCCTTCAACCAGAATTGCCTTAATCTTCTACCCTTCTACCAGAATTTCCCTCTTCTATTCCTTCATCCCCAATTATTTTACCTTCTGTTACAGGTACACCTAAAATCTCTACTAAAAATTGTTGGGATGTGTGGGGCTCGATTCAATCAACCAATTATGCTCACCAAGTGGTGGAGAGGTGGATATTTGGGTGGAAGGGTTTAGGAAGCTAGAAAGAAAAAAGACACAAAGATTTATAGTGGTTCGACCTTCTAACAAGCACCTACATCCACTACCTTAGCTTCCCACTAAGGATTTCACAATCAATCCACTAATTGATTCGTCCCCTTTTCTAGGATTAGGAGGAAACCCTTACAACCGATCAAGCTTCTACCCAAGCCTTGATCAAAACCATCTTTTACAAAGAGACAAATAAAAGCAAACTTAAACCCTCTAATAGGTGTTTGTTTGCACAATTAAGCACTCACCTAAAACCTAAAACACTTGAGCAAATTTGACAATTTTGGCTCACTAGTGTTTGTCTATACAAGAAATGACACTTTAAGCACTAAGACAATTTCTTGATCATTTGTTGATTGACAATTGAAGCATTAGTCTTCTCTTGATGCTTGGAGGTCCCTTTTATATTCCCAATTGAGTTTATAGCCGTTTAGGACCGTTGGGGTTGAAATAGAGTCGTTGGAGCCTTTAATTCCCTCCATAAATGCGGTTCTGCAGCTCCCCGTTTCGAAACGCTCGAAGCCATTTCGGAACACCCTCAATATAGAAAGAGCCGTTGCAGTCTGTCAGGGTACCCGTTTCGGAACACCCCCTTGCCGTTTCGGAACGCGTATCGGAACGCCCTTAGTCCGTATCGAAATGACCTGTATTTAAAAGTTAGTTGGGAAAGAGCCGTTGGGGTTTATGACCGTTGTGGTCAGTTCCACGTGGGCGTATCGAAACGGCCTAGCCTGTTTCGAAACGCTGGCCCCGTTTCGATACGTGTATCGAAACGTTTTGGCCACTGGAGGCACCTGTTTCGAAACGCCCTAGGGTGTTTCGAAACACTTGGTCAGATTTGTGAAAGTTGGCCTTTAAAAACATGAAAAACCTTTATGAAAAATTCCTTAATCATTATTTCAAGTTGTTTGGACTTTGGAAATGTTTTAAATACTTTTTAAATCAGTCCAAAACATTTTTCAATTATTATATCAAAATATTAGTTCTACAATCTCCCCCTTTTTGATATAATAAAACCACTTGAAAAATTGTTTGGAATTCTCCCCCTTTAACTTTAAAAAGTGAATAAGAGATTAAAATTTTAATTCACATAAGGCTCCCCCTTATTCATTTGAAATCATTTGAAAATTCAATTTTTCAAACCATTTCTCCCCCTTTTTGTTATATCAAAAAGATTTAAAACATTAAGTTAAAAAAAATAACAATAGAGGTAAAAAATTGACAAAAGTAAGAATTTGATTTTAAAATGGCTCCCCCTTACTCAAAGCATCATTGAAATGTTAGTCACAACATATATGATCATCTAGTTGACATAAATAGAAGATAAAACAAATAAACACTAAAGCAACTAGATTTTTACCACACTTGAACTCAAGGGAGGATGTAAAGCCTTCCTTCTTCAAGTGTTCTTCCTTGTGTGCATGGAGCCCCCCCTCAATGTTTGACTTGTTGAACATCTCCATCACACCTACAATAGACAATCAAGTAATTTTTGATATCCAAATTGCTTTGGATCCATAAACGTTAGTTGCACAAAATTTAGTCCCCTTAGGAATCCATTTTTCAATTTCATCCTTTTTAGTTGAAGTGTTTAGTCCTTTTGGGACCCAAACACTTCTAAAACATTTTCCATTCACAAATCTAGGGGCACTAGATTGTCTAACATAAAAATTTGATTTTCCAAAATTGTTTTTCTTTTCAAGCTCTTTGGAAATCAAATATTTTTCTACTTGAACATTTTGAAGCAATTTTTGTAAATCAAGACATTTCAATTCAAACTCTTCAAGTTTTGCTTCAAGTTCAAGTTTGGTTTTAGAAAGCAAATCATTTTGAATTTTCAACTTTGAAATCAATTTATTGTTTTTCAAAATGTGGCTTTTAAAATCTAAAACCAAATCATCATAGGCATCTTGTAATTCATCAAAAGTGTAAGAACATGAAGTAGATGAATTAGAAGTTACCCTTGAATCTTCTTCGATGGCCATAAGGCAAAGGTTGGCTTGTTCATCGTCGGTGGAGTCCCCATCACTCCAAGTAGCCAATTGTGCCTTCTTCTTATGGCTTGAAGTGCTTGCCCTCTCCTTTCTTTTAGGTTCTCGTTCAAGCTCTCTCAAGGCTTTCTTCATGAAAGGGGCACACTTCTTGAAGAGATGAACTATCTCTTCATCTTCATCCTCCTCTTCACTTGTGTAGACATGATGGCAAGTGGAGGATTTGAGAGCCATGGCACTTGCATTGATGCCAAGCCCTTTGATTTTCTTCTCTCCCATAGCTCTTATTTCTTCCCTCTTCTTCTCATCCTCCTTGTTCTTTTTCATGATTTGATGAGTGAGAAGTGACCCTATTAGTTCATCAAGCTTCAAAGTCTTCAAATTTTTGGCTTCGATGATGGCGGTCCTCTTTGAGTCCCAAGACTCGGGAAGTGAGTAGATGAGCTTTCGAACAAGCTTCTCCTCCGGGATGGCTTCTCCATAACCTTTAAGACCATTGGTGATGGTGGAGAATCTATCAAACATCTTCTCGATGTTCTCTTCCGGATCCATTTTGAAGTTTTCATACTCCAAGGTTAGGAGCCCAATCTTGGTCTCCTTGACTTCGTTTGTCCCCTCGTATGTGACTTCAAGCTTGTCCCATACCTCCTTGGCACTTTCACAAGAAGACATCTTCTCATATATGGATGAACCAAATGCACAAAACAAGATGTGCAAGGCTTTGCAATTAAGCTCCATCTTCTTGCGATCGTCGGCACTCCACTCCGCTTTGCTTCTTTTAGGTACGAACGGACCATCTTCAACTACATCCCATAGCTTGTAATCTCTTGATTTGATGAAAAACTTCATCTTTGTCTTCCAATGGGCATAGTGAGCTCCGTCGAAGAAGGGCGGTTTGTCTATGGATTGCGCCATTTGAGCCGATTGATGAAAAAGTGATCGAGCTTGCCGGATCTTCTCAATAGGATGTTAATCCTCTTCGATTGAGCCAAGCTCTGATACCAATTGTTGGGATGTGTGGGGCTCGATTTGATCAACCAATTATGCTCACCAAGTGGTGGAGAGGTGGATATTTGGGTGGAAGGGTTTAGGAAGCTAGAAAGAAAAAAGACACAAAGATTTATAGTGGTTCGGCCTTCTAACAAGCACCTACATCCACTACCTTAGCTTCCCGCTAAGGATTTATAGTGGATTGATTGTGAAATCCTTAGTGGGAAGCTAAGGTAGTGGATGTAGGTGCTTGTTAGAAGGCCGAACCACTATAAATCTTTGTGTCTTTTTTCTTTCTAGCTTCCTAAACCCTTCCACCCAAATATCCACCTCTCCACCACTTGGTGAGCATAATTGGTTGATCGAATCGAGCCCCACACATCCCAACAAAAATCATTCTCATTCTCATGTTCTCCCTAGGAGATCTACCTGTGTCATTAGACCCCCTAATTGGATTCATGATTACAATTGTTTCTATGAATCTGCTTCTTTTTCTCCAGGTTTGTTTCCCATTTCTTCATCCCTTTTTTCTTATTCATATTTGCCTTTACACACTCAAACATTTTTTACATCTACTACCTTATTTGAACCTCATACCTATTCTTAAGTGTTGAGATTGTAGGGGCTCGATTCGATCAACCGTTCTTGCTCGCCAAATGTGGAGAAGTTGGATAATTGGGTGTTTTGTGGGAGGTGAAAAATAGGCAATTTGACACAAGGATTTATAGTGGTTCAACCTTCTAACCAAGGTCTACATCCACTACCTTAGCTCCCCACTAAGGATTTCCAACAAATTCACTAAGAATTTCGTCCCCTTTTCTAAGATTAGGAGGAGACCGTTACAACCCTCAAAGCTTTCTACCCAAAGCTTGAAGGAACACTCTCTTTACAAAGAAAGACTTAGCAAACTAGAAATCCCTCTAAAAGGTGTTTATTTGCAATTCTAAGCACTCACCCAAAACTTAAACACTTGAGCAAATTTAACAATGTAAGCTCACAAGTGTTGTCTAAGCAAGAAATAAACAATTTAAGCTCTAGACAAATTTTGACATCATAATGTTGTAACAATTGAAGCATTAACCATTACAAGATGCTTGGAGGTCCCTTTTATACTCCCAAATGAGTTTGTAGCCGTTACTAGCCGTTGGGGGTGATTTGGAGCCGTTGAGGACTTTATTTCCCTTCATAAATGCTATTCTGCAGCCATCCGTATCGATACACTTGGATCCGTATCGGTACGGCCGTCATCAGAAACTAGCCGTTGGGCTCTTGCTAGCCTGGGCGTATCGATACGCTTGAGGGCGTATCGGTACGGGTTCATTTTTAAATGACCGTTGGGAAATAGCCGTTGGGGTTTGTTGAAAGAGGATCGGTACGCTTACCAGGCGTATCGAAACGATCCCGATCCGTATCGAAACGGCCAAGCCTGTTTCGATACGGGTTTTGACAGTGACCAAACTGAGGCAAAAAGGTATCGATACGGGTTGGACCGTATCGGTACGGGTACTTTGAAAACACAAGTTTGGCTATTAAAAACATGAAAAATCTTGCCAAAAACCTCTTAACATACCTCAAACATAATTTCAAGTTGTTTGGACTTAAAACCAAGTTTTAGATTCTTTTCAAATTAGTCCAAAACATTTTTCAATTATTATATCAAAACACTAGTTCTACATTAAGCCATCAAAAATCCAGTGTGGATTAAATCCACGCAAGAGGAGGTTCAAGCATTAGAATCTAATAAAACTTGGTCTGTTGTACCTTTTCCAAAGGACAAGACCCCCATTGGCTGCAAATGGGTATATCGTATTAAGTACAAGGCCTCTGGTGAAGCTGAGTGCTACAAGGCACGTCTTGTAGCAAAAGGCTACAATCAACGTGAAGGGGTTGATTTTTCTATTACATTCTTACCAATAGAAAAACTTGTCACAGTTCACATAGTTTTGTCTCTTGCAGCCTTGTATAATTGGCCTTTATTCCAAATGGATGTTCATAATGTCTTACTCCAAGGAGACTTGTTTGAGGAGGTCTACATGTGTTTTCCTGAAGGATTCAGCAGCCAGGGGGAGAATATGGTTTGTCGGCTGCAAAAATCCATTTATGGCCTTAAACAAGCATCAATGCAATGAAACATGAAATTAACAGAAGCTTTGGTTTCAGCTGGATACAACCAAAGCAAGTATGACTACTCATTGTTTACTAAGAAATTGAGTGAGAAAATAATACTCATACTTATTTATCTGGATGATCTGGTATTAACTGGCAATGATATTGGACTGATTAGTGAGCTGAAAGAAATTCTGAATAAGAACTTTAAGATGAAAGATCTAGGTGAGCTGAAATACTTTCTTGGATTAGAAATTTTAAGATCCAAAAAGGTATATTGTTAAACTAAAGAAAATATGCTTTAGAACTCATTGAAAATACTGGTTTAGGGGGATCCAGGCCTGCTCTAACTCTTTTGGAGTAGAATCAGAAGCTTACTACAACAGTTTTTGATGAATCAATGCAGGAAGAAAATGATGATCCAGTTCTCGAAGAGAAATCAATCTTTCAAAGATTGATTGAAAGGCTGATTTATCTTACACACGCATGTCCAAATATCTCTTATGCTTTTTAGCACCTTAGTCAATTCATACAGATGCCTAAAAAAAATCTCATTTTGAAGTTGCACTCAGGGTTGTAAGGTACATTAAGGGCAGTCCATGTCAAGGAATATTATTGAAAAGTGTAGAGCGTAAAAGAGTTCTCTAAATCGAGTACAAGTGTACACTGCTGCCAAGTTATAGTATAAAAGATATCGCCTCCACATGGATTAGATGACACTTCAAGAGTTTAAGTTCCTGCACAAGTAAAATTAAAAACACAAGTAAGGGGGTTTGTTTTGAAAGTTCAATTAAACTAAAGAAAACAATTAAAATAAAGAGTTGAGAAAATATATTGAGAGAATAGGCCATGTTAAGCTGTGTCGTAGTGTCGAAACTGCATTGAACTCATCTCAGATTTGCATGCAATGCCGACTTAGCTGCATTGGTAGGTGAATGAAAATGTGGTTGCTGCGGTGGGGCCAATGCCTCGGCGGGTGAATGAATAAGTGGTTGCTGTGACGAGTAGACCGACAACCTTAAAGTTTCGGTAGAACGCCCTTCAATGATTCCCCTCTTATGTCTAAGTTGGAATACTATTGATGAACATTTCTCGATAATACCTTTTGGCGTAAACCGATAATGGACAACAACCAATTTTACGTTCTTCTTAGTCGTTGAAACTCTAACCTATGTCTAAGCTGATTTAGTTCTTACCGATTGGACGAAAACCATGCTTATCCTCTTCGTATGCCTAACTCTCTCGATATTAAGCAAATAGATGCATTCACAATGAGATCTCTCGATTCTATTGTAAGTAAGAATTAAAACCAAGAATAAGCAAACGTTGAATTAAAATTGCACAACAAATCTTCAACTAATTACAACCATTTCTCACAACTACTAAACATTAAAAACCCAAACCTAAACTTTCGACTAGGCTCTCTACTCTCTTCTATCTTCCTCTCTTCTAAGTCGTTTGGCCTTGATGCCTATTTATAGGAGAGGATTAGGTCAAGTACTCCTTGGAGAAAAAGTCACAAAAGCCCCTCTTGTGGAAGAAGTTAAGTAGGAATTAAATTGCATTGAATGAACTGAATATTTTATTCCAAAATAACTCATCTTTTGAGCTTTCTTGGGCTACAAGCTTCTTCCTTTTTTGGATCTCCTCATGTCATCTTTGGATGCTCCTGGACTCTATTCTTCATGTGACTTGGTTATGCTGATTCAGTAAATTCTCCTATTCAGATCGCACTCCCTTTTGGTCATTCTCCAATGTGCGTTGCTGCATCAGTGCTGGCGACAGTCTGTCTCGGTGGACTATTCTTTGAACTACATCAATACAATTCTTCTCTACAATGATGGTTGGTCCGTTGTGAGTGGATGTGATCATTCTGCTTTCTCCTCCTTTTCGATCATTTTTCTACCCTACTGCTGCGGCGGGTTCCGGCGGCAGTCTCTTGTAACCTGTAATGCAAATGCAACCGAAAACAATATATTTCTCCACAAATAATCATAAACACTGTAATAAGCTGAGTGAAGCAAAGATATTGTAAAACATGTATGAAAACCTAAATATGAACTAGAATTAGCTTAAGAACAACGAAAATATGAGCTAAAATGGGCATAAAATATAGGACTTTTAAGCACTTTACACACCCCCAAACTCGAACTATTGTTTGTCCTCAAGTGAGGCAAACCTAATAAGTACTTACTCCTACTCCAACAAAAAGGAACATGTCTTTAACTTGATTTCATGCCTCAAGGCTGTAGCACCTATATCATTTTAGTGTGTAGGATAACATGAACTTTCTCAGAAACAAACTATAATGCTTGTGATCAAGTGTGTGCTGAATTGTGTACAAGTTGATTTTCAAGAACTTTTTAAGTGAACAAAAGACTTAGCCAATTTCTGGCACTTCTAAGCAAACGAGCAGTGATTTTTTATCCGACGAGAGCCACTTTCTGGCACCTCCAACGATTTTTTGTCCACTAGAGCCTGTTTCGAACACCTCTAGGTGTATAATTTTATGTCTTCTTACCTGCCGCGGCAGCCTTCTTTGCAGTTTTAACAATTTCTGTTGCCGAGGCGGCGACCTGTTAAGCATGTGAATTAAATGTACCAGATAATTAAAAAATCTATGTTAACTACTTCATTCTATCAATCAACCTGCCACAATTGTGTTAAGGATAAATAGCACTATAGTAAATTTCAAAGTCATCTTCATGCTACCCAAAAATTAAAGGTACTTTTTGATGGTGCGAGATGTCGTCTATTCTATCATAGGCACAAATTGTTTAACAAGTTCTTTTCATTTAAGATGAGATAAGTACAATGCAACTAAGATGGTGAATTAATATGCTACTAAATATGAACTATACTAAGGTGGACTCTCCCTCCTCCAAACTCGAGGCGGGCATTGCACTCAATGCAACACAAAGAAAAAAATAAATAACATGAAATAAAAAAGTAAAAACAAAAAATAAAAGGAAAAAGAAATAAAAAAATATTACCTCAGAAGGGTAGGAGAGGTAGAATTTTTGGCTACTGGTTCTTCTTCATCGGACAGTACCAACCCCCGCCTGCGCAAAGGTGAGGGCGGGGTAGGTTTTTGCAGCAGATTTGGAGGCCCTTGAAGGATGGATTCTGAAGTGTGGTGCTTGTTTTGGCACAATAAGAACACCATAATTAGAGTCTTCCTCTTCTGGATCATCGGTGATGACGTGATACTTATGTTTCCTCGATGTTCCTGCCGTGGTGGTTGCTGCTGAGGAGGAGGGTGCCGCCGAGGCGGGTGAATGGGATGCATCATTGTCAGAATCATCCTCCGAATCAGAGTTGCTGGAGAATTTCTCTGTTGGAGTGGTATCATCAGTTGGCGCCTTTCCCTTACTTGTTGGGGGACATAGGAGGAGTGTTTGCGGCCCAGGAAGAGTCTTATTGTGTTGTCGAGGCAGCTTCGGGTGTTGCTGCGGCGGGTGAGTCTGGAATGGGCTCATTTGCAAGGGCGGCCTCAGTGTTCTCCGCAGGTAAGATAAGGAAAATGAAGCTCATCATCTAGAAATTTCTCCTCGAGGAAAAGCTCAACATCGGTGTGATAGTTGTGCACATACTCCATGAATTTTAAGTCCCTATGCTCCATATGTTTCATTTTCGGTAGATACCCTGGAGCATGAGTATTGGATCGATGTCTGGATGAGTTTCAGGCCCGCCTTAGGCTGATGTGCCTACCGCCGCGGCAGAAGGATCATGCTGGTTTTGTCGCTAGTCTCATCTTTCTGGGCTTGGGTTTTGTGAGATTGTGGTTGGAATAAAAAACAACTAAAAGAAACAAAGATAAATGTAAAAAAGAGTTCTTATCCTAAAATAATATGAAAATATAAAGACTAAAGTTAAAAACGAAGATAACAAAACAAAGATGTAGAAAATAAAAATAAGTCTGAAAAAATAAAAACTCTTAGAAAGAGCATTTTCATGCATCATCTAAGGTGACTGCATAACCGGGAAAACTTGAAGAGGGTCGTTTCCGATACTTATTATAGTCCATCTGCACCCTCCATCGAGTGACAATATTAACCAAAAAAAGTTGGGCCAATGTGCTCACAACTTCTCCCCTTTGTATTACCATGTTGGAGGTGTCTTTCTTTCGTGTTCCCTTACAGTCCATGTATACCTTCCACCTTGCTACTATTCCTGAGGGCATGAATATATTAATTGGAAAAAATATATCAACACCCAACCATTTACTTACCTCATTCTCGGTGAAATCCGTCATGGTTGGATATAGCCTTTGCTGTCGTGGCAACTGCTGCGACAACCAATTGCTATGGCAATCTTCTGCCATAATTCGGTGCTAGTCAAGGGGAAAACCAATTGTCTAAAAAGCTTTATCAATCCAACCGTTGTTTCCTTTAGGCCTTTCAGAAATCTCCATCAATAGAGATTTTGATTGCTTCAACTCTATTGGTGTTGGTTCCTCAAGAAATACCTGCAATGGAGAAGGTGAGTTATTAAAGAATTCACAAGGTTTGGCTATTACCTGCTCATTTTCCATTAGCGAAGTATTGTCATCTTGTTTCTTTTGCATGTGGTCGTGCGAAGGCCATGAAAGTAAGCAATCTTTAGCGAGCTATGCCGAGGTAGTGGCTTCAGGTCTTGCCAAGGCAGTGTTCGCCGCCTCGTCAGAGGTTGTCGCAGCATTGCTCTATTCAGGCTCCTCAACCATTGTCAGGGCAACAAGTTTATCATGTGTTGGGCAGTCTCTCTCATTGGCATTCTCTTGACTTGGAGGTTCTAGTCGGCCCTCACATATCGGGGAGTTTTCTTTGTATTGCTCTTTGTCCTTTTGCCTTGGGACGTCAGTATCCCTGGGTAAACCATTTTCTAGAGAATTGGAAGGTGTCAATTGATGTTGCGGCAATTGTTGCGGCGGCATCTTTTACGGCGGTATCTGTTGTTGCGGCATCTGTGCTGTCACAGAAAAACTGTCATGGAAAAAATTTGAGGTGTTTGATCATACCATGAGAAGTTTTGTTGTTGGTCCCTTCTTTGGTTCTCCATGTAGCCATCTGAACCGATGAGATGAGGGCAATCCTAAAAAACATGATGTTCTCCATAAAAAGACAAGATATTTCCACAGTTTTGGTTCCTTAGGCTTTTCCTAGTGGGAATAGGTAAAAAAGGTCTTCATTGAATTAATTCCTATATTCCAACATCCACTCTCGAGTAGTTTTTCTCGACAAGTTGATGTCCTTTTGTCTTTTAGCGCACCTATTTTTTTAGATAAACAAAAATAAAAAGACAGTGTAAGAAAATAAAAAGGAAGTCGCTATTGCCAATCCCAAGCAACGACGCCAAAAACTTGTAGAGCGTAAAGGATTTCTCTAAATCGAGTGCAAGTGTACACTGTTGCCAAGTTATAGTATAAAAGATATCGTCTCCACATGGATTGGATGCGACTTCAAGAGTTTAAGTTCCTGCACAAGTAAAATTAAAAACACAAGTAAGGGGGTTTGTTTTGAAAGTTCAATTAAACTAAATAAAGCAATTAAAATAAAGAGTTGAGAAAATAGATTGAGAGAATGAGCCATGTTAAGTTGTGTCGTAGTGTTGAAACTGCGTTGAACTCGTCTCAAATTTGCATGCAATGCCGACTTAGCTGCCTCGGCGGGTAAATGAACAGGTGGCTGCCGTGGCGGGGCCAATGCCTCGAAAGGTGAAAGAATAAGTGGTTGCCGGGGCGGGTAGACCGAAAACTTTCAAGGTTCGGCAGAACGCCCTTCAATGATTCCCTCTTATGTCTAAATTGGAATATCGTTGATGCAAACTTCTCGATAATACCTCTCGGTGTAAACCGATAATGGACAACAACCAATTTTACGTTCTTCTTAGTAACTGAAACTCTAACCTATGTCTAATCTGATTTAGTCCTCACCAATTAGACGAAAACCATGCTTATCCTCTTCGTATGCCTAACTCTCTCGATATTAAGCAAATAGATGCATTCACAATGAGATCTCTCGTTTCTATTGTAAGTAAGAATTGAAACCAAGAATAAGCAAACCTTGAATTAAAATTGCATAACAAATCTTCAACTAATTACAACCATTTCTCACAACTACTAAACATTAAAAACCCAAACCTAAACTTTCGACTAGGCTCTCCACTCTCTTCTAAGTCGTTTGGCCTTGATGCCTATTTATAGGAGAGGATTAGGTCAAGTACTCCTTGGAGAAAAAGTCACAAAAGCCCCTCTTGTGGAAGAAGTTAAGTAGGAATTAAATTGCATTGAATGAACTTAATATTTTATTCCAAAATAACTCATCTTTTGGGCTTTCTTGGGCTGCAAGCTTCTTCCTTTTTTGGATCTCCTCATGTCATCTTTGGATGTGATCATTATGCTTTCTCATCCTCTCCGATCATTCTTCTACCCTGTTGTCGCGACGAGTTCTGGCGACAGTCTCCTGTAACCTATAATGCAAATGCAACTGAAAACAATATCTTTTCTCCACAAATAATCATAAACACTGTAATAAGCTGAGTGAAGCAAGGATACTGTAAAACATGCATAAAAACCTATATATGAACTAGAATGAGCTTAAGAACAACGACAATATGAACTAAAATGGGCATAAAATATATGACTTTTAAGCACTTTACAAAAAGCTCAAGTAAATGTGAGTTAATAGCATACTGTGATTCTGATTGGGCCTCATGTCCAATGACAAGATAATCAGTGTCTGGTTTTTGCATTAAGCTAGAAGAATCTCTGATTTCTTACAAGTCAAAGAAACAGAACACCATAGCTAGATTATTTGCAGAGGCAGAATACAGAAGTATGGCAGCAACAACTTCTGAAATGGTTTGGCTAAATGGATTATTGAAAGAGCTTAAAGTTGACACTGTTAAACCAAATTTACTCTACCGTGATAGCAAGGTTGCATTACAAATAGCTGCAAATACAGTGTTTCATGAAAGAACGAAGCATATTTAAATAGATTGTCATTTTATTCGAGATAAAATTCAAGAAGGACTCATTCGAACTGAATATTTGTTTCAATAGAGCAGCTAGAAGACACATCCTGACCAAGGCCTTGAATATCAAGCAACACAATTATCTTCTTTCCAAATTGGGTGCTGAAAGCATGTTTCAATCACCAACTTGAGGGGGGGTGTAGAGAGTTAATATTATGTTAGTTAGTTGCTAATTAATTATTAATGTATAGTTAGTTAATATGCTAGCTTAGTGTTTGTACAAACTATATATAGGACCTTGTAATCTTATTATTTGTATTATGAAATAAAATTGTAGAAAATTTTCAATTATCATTTCTCAACAAGTTCATATCAAATCAATATTACATATCAATTAAGTTTTAATGATATTCTTGGTCTTTAAATTTTTTTAGCAAATGTTATTTTAACCCTCATATATATGTGTATATAGTTTTTATATATTTTATATTTTTAATAATCGAAGTATATTTTTAAATGATGTCATCATTGAAAAAATAAAATAAAATAATTTCAAGGCAAAAATATCATAAAACAATCAATTAATAGAAACTCGAGAATCATAAACCGAAAAAATCAAATCAAATGAATTTAAAAAATAATCGAGGACCAAAAATCATTAAACCATTAATTATACAGGTCATTGGAGAATCAAAGCATAGATATACATATCTAATGTTATGTCATGTCATGTCTTTGTAATGTAAAGATACGTTTTTAGACAAGGGCAATTACAATATTCCTTTCTTCCCTTTTTTCAATATAGTATTATATATATATATATATAATTAAATATGAGTTTGGTTTTTATACATAGCGGTACTAGAAATTTATAAAGGGGCTATAATGAAATTAAAAATATTGAAGTGGTCATAATAAAATTTTAAAAAGATTAAAGGGATTATAGAACTAAATTTTCTCTTTTTAAAAAAATTATTTTATTACTATTGGAAATAGAAAAGTTGATAGGGACCTACACCCCCAAAACCCACCCTTATGTTCCGCCCATGTTTTTATAGAGCAGTACTAATATAATTTTATCTTAACTTCTTAATAATACACACACTTTGCAGACATAACGATTAAACCCGAATCCCTTAAAATAAATACCATCTATTTTTTACTGAAACTACTTAGTTCAAATTTATAATAATACTTTGAACACAAAGACCGTCGAACGTATAAATTTTCTCTAAATTTAATTACTTTATTAAAAGTACTCAAAATGTGTCATAAATTGAAGAAAAAAAATAAACAATTCACGAACCTTCTCTACCACATAAGTTATGATTTTTTTAACCACTAAAAGTCACTTACATCAATCCTTTTTGACATCATTTTTCTATGTGAAGCTACACCTATATTTTCTTATTTTTTATAAATTATTATTTGAAAGTATTAATTTGAATGGAATGATAACACGAGGAAAATGATAATATGAGTGTTTTTTTTCTTACAATTTTTTAGAAATTGAAAACATGTTTGATAAATAAAAATATATTTTATTCTTAATAATAAAAATATAAAAATATGTTTAGTCACTTATTCTCTTATAAACAAGATAAATCAAATAAAATTTTAAATTTGCATGGATTTAAATCAGGGTCAAATATTAACCATTGATAATTTTTTGTGTTTACATGAATTTGAATCTTAAATAAAAAATCATTGTTTTCAATCTTTTCAATTTTATAAAGTAATTTTAGGGAAGATAATGGAAACATTTATTTTTGGATAATTTACCACAATATTGTGGTTGCTTTTTTATTTTCAAAATTATAGTTTCTCTTAAATTATTTTAACAAATATTGTGAATTATTGTGAAAATCAAAAAACGGATGGATTGCATCCCGTTTTTAAAAAGTGATTTACAAGAAATTATTAAAAAATGCAGGGTATTATTTAAACTCAGATGGCCCTCTAACCGATTTCAAATAGTGACCGAATAACCCCTTGCTTCCACGTGTCTATCACCCAGAAAACCTTGCCATGTTCAAAGACAGAGAGCCCCCATCCGACTTTCAACAATGTTTGAATGGAGGGGTGGCAATGGTGCAAACGTGCAACATTGGTGCAGTGGCAGGATGCATGCCTCGGGAAGGGGGGTTTGATTTTTTTTTGTAATCTGATTGGATGTTGGTAGGTGGATTGAATGGCTGGGATTTATAGTAGTTGGGGTTAAATATGGTGTTAAAGATATGTATTTTTTGTAATGAAAATTTTGAGAAGAAGATATAGTTAAGAAGAATAAGAAGGTTTTGAGGAAATTTGGTAAGTAGATATAAGATATGTATTTTTTTAATATTATTTAAATTTAATAATTTTAATGTATGTATGCAATTACGAATTTTAATTTTTTTGTAGTTAATTTTTTTGAATTTTATATCGTTATATTTTGTTAAATTTTGAAGTTGTTTAAATTGTTGATATTTCATATTTTTTTGTTCAATAGGTGGTTGAAGAGAAGAAAATTTGTGAAGAGGTTGAGTAAAAAAAGAAAGATTTGAAGAAAATATAGTAAGTATGCCTTGTTTTTGATTTTTTATATATTTTTTAAGTTGATGTTAGAATATTTGTATTGTTTAATTTTTAGTTCATTAGATTTATTTATAATGATTTTCGAAAGAAAAAAAATGAGTATATAGGGGCTAAAATGAGTATATTGGAAAATTTGATTATTAATGAGTGAAATGTTAATTTTTAGAGGATTTTATAGAATATTGGCCGAATGTGATTGAATTTGTTAGTTATTGAATGAAATGAATTTTGTTAAGGGAAAATAGGACTTGAATGATCAAAATAGTAAATTAGTGACTAGTTTGTAAAAATCTTAAAATTGAAGTTTTTTAAAGGCAAATTGCCGAATAATATAGGGACAAAAATGAGTATATTGAAAAATTTGAGTATTAACGAGTGAAATATTATTTTTATAGGATTTTATAGAATATTGGCTGAATGCGATTGAATTTGTTAGTTATTGAATGTAATAAATTTTGTTGCGGGAAAATAGGATTTGAATGATCAAATTAGTAAATTAATGACTAGTTTGTAAAAATCTTAAAATTGAAGTGTTTTACGGGCAAATTGCCAAACAATATAGGGACTAAAATGATTATATTGGAAAATTTGAGTATTAATGAGTTAAATATTAATTTTTAGAGAAATTTATAGAATATTGTCCGAATGTGATTGAATTTGTTAGTTATTAAATGAAATGAATTTTGTTAAGGGAAAATAGGACTTGAATGATCAAATTAGTATATTGATGACTAGTTTGTAAAAATCTTAAAATTGAAGTGTTTTAAATAGCAAATTGTTGAGTAATATAAGGACTAAAATTAACATTTATATCATTATTATTAGTAGTAAAAACGTTTTTAATTTTTATTTTTAAAATTTTAAGAAAAAACCATTTTTAAATTAGGAGTTGACAATTAGTAAAAAAAATATGGATGTTTGAGTATTTTATTTTAGTAGTAAGTTGCATTATTTAAGGTAAAATGACACAAAATTTAGAATGTCAGTAAAATTTTAATTTTTTTAATGAAGGGGAATGTAACCATGAGCCTCATTAAAAAACTCCCTAAGAAACATTTACATAGCCAATCATGAAGAACAAAGTAACACTATACCATCATAGCCAAACAAAATAGCGAAAAGGACAAGAAAAACAAAGCAAGATTAACCATGATCAGTCAATGCAACATCACTACTCACGTCATTTGTTGCATCCACATCATCACGAAGGATATCAGCTAGGCAAGATGGGGATCAAGAAACCTGTAGTAATTTATTGAAAGTTCCTTAGCCAGGCGAGCTAGCCTGTCGGCCACAAGATTACACTCGCGACTCACCCACCGAAACCTCACACCCAATCATTGCAAATGAGGTTAGCAATGTGCATCCGAAGCGAAGAAGCAATACGTCTTGGATCATTGGAAATTAAACACTCATATACTTCCTTGCTATTTGTTTCATAAAGATGCGAGAATAACCAAGGGACCAAGCTATCAACAACACCTCATAGACGGCTCATAGTTCTATTCCAAAGGCTGAATAGATACCAATCTTCTTAGAGAAACTAAAACACCAACGCATATGTTCGTCTCTCCCAACTCCACCACAAGTTGCAAAGCCTGTAGAAGGGTTCCTAGCGCCATCAACATTTACCTTAATCTAATTCGGAGGCGTCTTACAACAATGCATCGAAATAGAACCCCGAACCCTAGGCAACAAACAATCTGGTAGAGTAGTGATGGCGCGAGTAGCTTCCTCACACATTCGTCTACCTTGTTGCAGCAAACTTTCTGAGTCACTAACATCGGGAGAGAAAATCTTTTGGTTCCGGCGCAACCATGCAGACCATAGCAAAGAGCCAAAAACCAAATCTTAATTCTTAGGCGACCTCGGGAAATAGCTTGGATCTTGCATATTTTTAGAAATTCAATCGCCCATCTCCAAATCATAAAATTCGGCAAGCCTATCAGCTCTTATAAGCTAATTCCAAACAACCTTAATCTTAAAACATTGCCGCAAAATATGTGAGTCATCCTCCACTGCAGCACCACACAACAAGCAACAAGTATCATCGGTCAAATGTCACCTGGCACACTCGGTATTTGACAAAATTCGACCATGTAAAACCTTCCATAAGAACATCTTGATCCATGGTAGGCCGTAATACTTAGAAATAGTAATCCATCTATTGTCATCAGTCGAATCAACAAAACCAACATGCAACTTATAAGCAGAGTGAACATAGAATTTGCGCGATGTTTCCAAGTTCCAGCCCAACATGTCTATAGATGGCGTTGAACTCGGGGGCTTAATCGCAACAATATGCTGAAGAATGTCCAGAGGCAGCAATTGTTCAAAATCATTTCACAACCAATCCCCCTCCTCATGAACCATGTCATTCACCGGAACATGTAGGGTGCTAACATTAGAATCATTCAAAATGTATTGCCTCAATGGACCAACGTTGCCGACCCAAGCATCCTTATAAAAGTCGAACAAGGTTCCATCACCAAAACTCCACACAATCGAGCGTTGGACATCCTACCAAACAAACCTAATACCTCGCCAAATCCAAGAACATTGGCCGAGC
This sequence comes from Hibiscus tridactylites, assembly GCA_958450335.1. Taxonomy (NCBI): domain Eukaryota; kingdom Viridiplantae; phylum Streptophyta; class Magnoliopsida; order Malvales; family Malvaceae; genus Hibiscus; species Hibiscus tridactylites. Next base: position 44,382,152 of record OY288290.1, on the reverse strand, counting down.
GGAAGAGAAACTGGAACGAGCTCATGAGTTTTGTATTTAGCACGCAACAGTTTCACCCAAAGCTTGTCCATGCATGAGATGAAATTAAAGGCAAATTTCATGATAAACGTTTCATTTTCTTGTACAAGATTACGGAAACCTAATCCCCCCTTGCCAATAGGCGTGCATAAAGTCTCCCAATTAACAAGGTGCAAACCTCTCGACTCCCCTGAGTGGCCCCATACAAAATTTCGGATAGTATCGATACGCCCAGGCTAGCAAGAGCCCATCAGCTAGTTTCTGATGAAGGCCGTACCGATACGGTTCCACGCGTATCGATACGGATAGCTGTAGAACAGCATTAATGAAGGGAAATAAAGTCCTCAACGGCTCCATTTCATCCCCAACGGCTAGTAACGGCTACAAACTCAATTGGGAGTATAAAAGGGACCTCCAAGCATCTTGTAATGGTTAATGCTTCAATTGTTACAACATTATGATGTCAAAATTTTTCTAGAGCTTTAATTGTTTATTTCTTGCTTAGACAACACTTGTGAGCTTACATTGTTAAATTTGCTCAAGTGTTTAGGTTTTGGGTGAGAGCTTAGAATTGCAAACAAACACCTTTTAGAGGGATTTCTAGTTTGCTAAGTCTTTCTTTGTATAGAGAGTGTTCCTTCAAGCTTTGGGTAGAAAGCTTTGAGGGATGTAATGGTTTCCTCCTAATCCTAGAAAAGGGGACGAAATTCTTAGTGAATTTATTGGAAATCCTTAGTGGGGAGCTAAGGTAGTGGATGTAGACCCTGGTTAGAAGGTTGAACCACTATAAATCCTTATGTCAAATTGCCATATTTTCACCTCCCACTAAAACACCCAATTATCCAACTTCTCCACACTTGGCAAGCAAGAACGGTTGATCGAATCGAGCCCCTAAAATCTCAACAATTGGTATCAGAGCTTGGCTCAATTGAGGAGGATTCACATCCTATTGAGAAGATCCGGCAAGCTCGATCAACATTTCACCAACCGGCTCAATGGCACAATCAATCGACAAACCGCCTTTCTTCGACGGAAATCACTATGCCCATTGGAAGACAAAGATGAAATTCTTCTTGAAGTCAAGAGATTACAAGCTATGGGACATAGTTGAAGATGGTCCGTTCGTGCTTCAAGAAAGCAAAGCAGAATGGAGTGCCGACGATCACAAGAAGATGGAACTTAATTGCAAAGCCTTGCACATGCTCTTTTGTGCATTTGGCCCAACCATCTATGAGAAGATGTCTTCTTGTGAGAGTGCCAAGGAGGTATGGGACAAGCTTGAAGTCACATACGAGGGAACCGATGAAGTCAAGGAGACCAAGATTGGACTCCTAACCTTAGAGTATGAGAACTTCAAGATGGATCCGGAAGAGAACATCGAGAAGATGTTTGATAGGTTCTCCACTATCACCAATGGTCTTAAAGGTTATGGAGAAGCCATCCCGGAAGAGAAGCTTGTCCGAAAGCTCATCTACTCCCTTCCCGAGTCATGGGACTCAAAGAGGACCGCCATCATCGAAACCAAGAATCTCAAAACCTTGAAGCTTGATGAACTCATGGGGTCACTGCTCACTCACCAAATAGTGAAGAAAAATAAAGAAGAGGAGAAGAAGAAGGAAGAGATTAGAGCGATGGGGAAGAAGAAGATCATGGAGCTAGGCATCAATGCAAGTGCCATAGCTCTCAAATCCTCCACATGCCATCATGTAGATTCAAGTGAGGAGGAAAGTGAAGATGAAGAGATGGCCTATCTCTTCAACAAATTTGCCCGGTTCATGAAGAGCAAAATGGAAAAATCCAAGCATGAATCGATGAAGAAGATGAAGGATTCCCACAAATCCAAAAAGAAGGGATCATCTTCAAAACAAGCATATGTGGCCACATGGAGTGATGAAGACTCCACCGGTAATGAAGTAGCCCACCTATGCTTGATGGCCCTCAATGAGGGGGAGGTAACTTCTAACTCATCTATTTCAAATTCTTATACATTTGATGAGTTACAAGATGCCTATGATGATTTGCTTTTGGAATTCAAGGCATCATTTTCCAAGAACAGAAAGTTGATTTCAAAAATAAATTTGAAAATGATTTGCTTTCCAAAACAAATCTTGAACTTGATGCAAAATTGAAAGACTTTGAACAAAAATGTTTTGATTTACAAAATTTGCTTCTCAAGGTTCAAAAAGAAAAAGATTTGATTTCCAATGAACTTGAAAAGAAAAATAGTTTTGGAAAATCAAATTTTTATGTAAGACAATCTAGTGCCCCTAGATTTGTGAATGGAAAATGTTTTAGAAGTGTTTGAGTCCCAAAAGGACTAACCACTTCAACTAAAAAGGATGAAATTGAAAAATGGATTCCTAAGGGGACTAAATTTTGTGCTACTAATGTCTATGGATCCAAAGCAATTTGGATACCAAAAATTACTTGATTGCCTTTTGTTAGGTGTGATGGAGAGTGATCAACAAGTCAAACTTTGAGGTGGAGCTCCATGCACACATAGGAAGAACACTTGAAGAAGGAAGGCTTCACATCCTCCCTTGAGTCCAAGTGTGGTAAAATCTAGTTGTTTTTGTTTTCATTTGATTATTTTTTAATTAAGTCAACTAGATAATCATATATGTTGAACTAACATTCTTATGATGCTTTGAGTAAGGGGGAGCCAATTCTAAACCAAAACTTTAAGTGTGTCATCTTTTTACCTCTATTGTTATTTTGAAACTTGATATTTTAAATTCTTTTTGATATAACAAAAAGGGGGAGAAATGGTTTTTGAAAAATTGAATTTTCAAAATGAATAAGGGGGAGCTTTATTTGATTTCACATCTTCAATCTTTTATTCACATTTTTAAAGTTAAAGGGGGAGAATCCCAAACAATTTTTCAAGTTAGTTTTATTATATCAAAAGGGGGGAGATTGTAGAACTAATGTTTTGATATAATAATTGAAAAATGTTTTGGACTAATTTGAAAAGAATTTAAAACTTTATCTTAAGTCCAAACAACTTGAATCTATGTTTTGGGAATTTTAAAAGGTTTTTGGCAAAGCTTTTCATGATTTAAAACAACCAAACTTGACTTTTCAAGCTACCCGTATCGATACGGTTGTACCCGTACCGATACCCTTTTGCCCCAGTTTGGCCACTATCAAAACCCGTATCGATACAGGCCTTTGCCGTTTCGATACGGATCGGGATCGTTTCGATACGCCAGGTAAGCGTACTGATCCCTTTTCAACCACCCCAAAGGCTATTTCCCAACGGCCATTTAAAAATGAACCCGTACCGATACGCCCTTAAGCGTATCGATACGCCCAGGCTAGCAAGAGCCCAACGGCTAGTTTCTGATGAAGGTCGTACTGATACGGTTCCACGCGTATCGATACGGATAGCTGCAGAACAGCATTAATGAAGGGAAATAAAGTCCTCAACGGCTCCATTTCATCCCCAACGGCTAGTAACGGCTACAAACTCAATTGGGAGTATAAAAGGGACCTCCAAGCATCTTGTAATGGTTAATGCTTCAATTGTTACAACATTATGATGTCAAAATTTGTCTAGAGCTTTAATTGTTTATTTCTTGCTTAGACAACACTTGTGAGCTTACATTGTTAAATTTGCTCAAGTGTTTAGGTTTTGGGTGAGAGCTTAGAATTGCAAACAAACACCTTTTAGAGGGATTTCTAGTTTGCTAAGTCTTTCTTTGTATAGTGAGTGTTCCTTCAAGCTTTGGGTAGAAAGCTTTGAGGGATGTAATGGTTTCCTCCTAATCCTAGAAAAGGGGACGAAATTCTTAGTGAATTTGTTGGAAATCCTTAGTGGGGAGCTAAGGTAGTGGATGTAGACCCTGGTTAGAAGGTTGAACCACTATAAATCCTTGTGTCAAATTGCCATATTTTCACCTCCCACTAAAACACCCAATTATCCAACTTCTCCACACTTGGCGAGCAAGAACGGTTGATCGAATCGAGCCCCTAAAATCTCAACAGTGATCCTCCCTATGTCTAGGCAAGGATGCTCGAATGCTCACGTGATGTAGGCAATACCTAGCAATCTCAGCGTAAACCTATCACAGGCTAGTCAGTTCGGTTAGTTATCCCTTTTAGTCGTTGAAACTTGTGAACTTTTGGAACCAAGTTAGTCACGCCTCTACACGTTGTGACCATGCTTAACCCTTTCTTGAAGTTGACACTTTCGTGCCCCCTAAATGGATTCTCTCAACTGAACGATTAGAATTAATCGAAAGAATGAAGTGCATAGATTAAGTAAACTTGGAATATTTATTGAAAACAACTCAAAAACCTAAAGCACACGTTTCACAACTAATTTACAACATAACCCTTAACCCAGAGGGAGTTTAGACCATGGTGGTGGTAGAGAACACTAGCTAATGTCTATAGAAAACCTAAGATGATTTGAACTAGGAGTACAATGAATATTTATATACAAATAACTAGGTTAAGTCCTCCTTAAAGTAGAAGTCCTCAAAAGTAGCTTTCCACGTTTAATGTGACTTTAAACTCTAATTTTTTTGCGTTGAATGTGGACTTTATCTTATTTGCCTTAGCCCGTAAGTAACATTGAGATCTCACTTCGGTAGCTCTGCCTGCTGCTACAAACGTCGGAAAATTGAGTGGACGGTGGCGATAGACTCAAGATTTTTAGCTCTACAAATTGCACTCCGGTTCTTCAACTCCATAGTATGCTGCCGTGAGCGGCAAAGCCGGCGGCAACCTTACTCGACAGCTACGTGGCAACAACTGTCTTCAGCATGGAACTGTATCAGTGCAACCCCTTGGCTTGTTGCCTCAGTATTGTATCCTTAGCTCCTCTTTCCCTCTTTCAGCCTTTATTACCTAAAAAAATACGCTAAAACAATATCTCTTCTTTACCAAACGAAAGATAATCTATAAAACAAGGTAAAGCGAAGGAATACTGTAAAATGTGATGCATGAACCTAATTATGCCTAAAATGAGCTCAGAAACAACAATAATAAGAGGTGGAATGTATATGAAATATAGGACTTGTGGACACTTTACACACCCCCAAACTCGAACTATTGGTTGTCCTCAAGCAATGCAACTTAACATACTTGCTCTATTAATAATCAGAAAGAAGAACTTGTATTCAACTTGATTTTATTGCCTCAAGTCCGTGACACCTATATTAATTAGAGAAGGGAAATAAAGCAAGAAAATAACTCAGAATTTAATTTCTTACGCCAGTGCAGTGTGTGCACGTCTATGTAGAGGCTGAATATGCCGAATAAATAATTAAACAAAGATGCTGTTGCGATTAGAAGGTTGCTGCCGAGGCAGCACAGTTAAGTACAATATTTGTAATCTTGGCAATGAGGGCTTCAGATTATCACAACTACTCTTCTAGGTCTTTAGTTAAGATAGGAGCAAACTACAAAACCCGAACCCTTGGAGTAGAGTAATCCCGTGAAGACTTTCATTCACACATACTAATTTGTCTGTCACCTCAAGACTTTTAGTTTCATGGACTTTGATAGCAGCAGAGTGTCCTCGCACATGATTCTTCCTAGAGCCTGTTGTGGGCACCTCTAGGGTAAAATAACATATTTTCCTTGTTTTTACCTCTGCTACCGTGGCAGTGCTGTATTGTTCTATTTCTTTTGCCTGCCTCGGCGGCTACCTGCAATCGTTGTTAGAACTTGGCAAAGAATTCTAAAAATATGCAAGCAATGTTCATCAGCTATTCTAACACATTCAACAAATAACAAAGGTGTTTGACATTTTTAGGCAAAAAAAAATCTAAGTCATATTTCATGCTTTCCCCAAGATTAAGTTTAATTTCCATTAGGTGCAAAAATAAATTAGTCAATTATCCTATCATAGGCACAAGTCATAACAAATTTTTCTTTTCCGATTATTACTAAGGCAAGTACAATGCAACCTAAATGCAACTAAGTATGTCTAAACAAAAGATGCGAGAGCTATCCCCCCTGAACTCGACATGGGCATTGCCCTCAATGCACAAAATGAAAGAAAATAAGAACAAAAGAAAAATTAAGGCAAGAAAAAGGGAAGAAAACTTAGGTTGCCGTTATTAGCGGGTTTCAGCAGCGGGCTTGGCATTGCTGCCTTGTGCTATGCGGTCTTAGACCTGCAAAACTAATTGTGAGACAATAATGAAGAAAAATTAAAACAAATAAAACCTAGTCCTAAAAACTATTCTTACTAAAGCGATAAAGAGATAAAAAGATAAGGTTATGTCACAGTGGGGTGGGCATCCCCCAAAGTGAATAATTCCTGTTCTTTTGGGGCAGAGTCCCCTGTATAGTGCTTTAGTCGCTGCTCGTTGACTTTGAACTCTGTCCCTTCATGTACTGGTCTTATTATTACGACACCACGTGGGAAGGCTTGGACTACTTCGAACGGTCCTGACCATTTGGATTTTAGCTTCCCAGGATATAGTCTGAGGCGAGAATTGAATAGCAGCACTTGCTGCCCATGCAGTAATTTCCGCTATTGAATCTTGCTGTCGTGCCATTTTTTGATTTTTCCTTGTACAGATTGGTGTTCTCGTTTGCCTCCCGTCGGAATTCTTCCATTTCTGTCAGATTTAGTAGTCTCCTTTCCCCAGCTTGTTTCCAGTCCATGTTAACTGCCTTGACTGCCCAAGACGCCTTTTGTTCTATTTCGACAGGGAGGTGGTAAGCTTTTCCGTATACTAGACGATATGGAGACATTTCTAATGGTGTTTTATATGCTGTCCGATATGCCCAAAGAGCGTCATCTAGTTTCAATGACCAGCCCTTTCTATTAGGGTTTACAACTTTCTCCTAGATGGTCTTTACTTCCATGTTCGAAATTTTTGCCTGCCCATTTGTTTGTGGATGATAGGCCGCGGCAATCTTGTGCTTGACCCCCACTTTTTGGAGTACTTTTGCAATTAGTCTGTTGTTGAAATGAGTCCCCTCGTCACTGATGATTGCTATTGGAACTCCAAACCTTATGAACATGTTCTTTCGTAAGAATTTATGAACTGTCTTTGCATCATTGTGAGGGGTGGAAATGGCTTTTATCCACTTGGAAACATAGTCAACTGCTAGAAGGATATACATATTTCCACACAAATATGGGAACGGTCCCATAAAATCTATCCCCCAAACATCGAATAGTTCGACCTCTAGGATTGTTTGTAGGGGCATTTCGTTCCTTCTTGTTATGTTTCATGTTCTTTGGCAGCTGTCACACTGTTTGTAGAATGCTTCAGCGTCTTTATGCAGTGTTGGCCAAAAAAACCCTGATTGTAGCACTTTCGCCGCTGTGCGCTGCCCTCCAAAATGGCCTCCATATGGTGTTGCGTGGCATTGTGAGAGTATGGCCTACTATTCATCCTCCGGGACACACCGTCTAATAACTTGGTCTGCACAGTTTTTAAAAAACAAAGGCTCGTCCCAAAAATAATGCTTAGCATCATGTTGGAATCGTTTCTTTCCTTGGAAGTTAAGTTCATAAGGCAAAACACCATATACTAAATAATTTACAATATCTGCGTACCATGGTGTGTCTATTGATGTTGCTGCCGTGACGTCTGCGTGGGCAGCAAGTGAGATGCCTTCAGCTTCTAGGGCGGCTACCAGAGCAGAGGCTAGTAGCAGTTGTTCATCAGGGAATGCATCCTGAATTTCGCTGTGGGAGGTGTTCTCTTGCCTATGCTCAAGCCGAGAAAGTTGACCAGCCACTTGATTTTTTGTGCCCTTCCTGTCTCGAATTTCTACGTCAAATTCTTGCAGCAACAGGATCCACCGGATGAGGCGGGGCTTTACGTCCTTCTTGGCGAACAAATACCTTAAGGGAGAATGGTCTGTGTGAACTATCACCTTTGTGCCAATTAGGTAGGGTGCAGTTCTTTCTCTTCAGTGGTGTAGTTGGTCTGGGCATGATTTAGTGTTTTGCTAGCGTAGTATATTACGTGAAAGATCTTATCTCTGCGCTGTCCTAGGGCGGCGCCGACGGCAGTGTCACTAGCATCACACATGAGCTCAAAAGGTTGACTCCAGTCAGGGGGACCACCACATGTGTTGTGACTAGTTTTTCCTTTAAGGTTTTGAATGCCTCATGGCAAGCTTCATCGAAGATGAACAATTTGTCATGTTCCAGCAAAGTACACAATGGTATAGAGATTCTAGAAAAATTTTCATTGAATATGCGATAAAAACCTGTGTGTCCCAAGAAACTCTGAATGCCCTTGACAGCGGTTGGCGGTGTCAAGTTGGCTATTACTTCAATCTTGGTTTTGTCTATTTCTATTCCGTGTGCGGAAATTTTATGCCCCAAAACTATGCCTTCGTCAACCATAAAATGGCAATTTTCCCAGTTAAGCGCCAAGTCTGTTTCCTCACATTTGATCATGACTTTTTCCAGGTTGCCGAGGAAGCTGTCGAAACTGCTGCCGAAGACTGAGAAGTCATCCATGAAGATTTCCATGAAATCTTCTATCATGTCGGAGAAGATATCCATCATGCATTGCTGAAATGTGGTCGGGGCGTTGCACAAACCGAATGACATTCTTCAAAAGGCATAGATGACATATGGGCAGGTGAAGGTTGTTTTAGCCTGGTCCTCTGGTGCAATGGCGATTTAGTTATAACCTGAATATCCATCCAAAAAGCAATAGTAGGGTTTTCCTGCAAGGCAGTCAAGCATTTGATCAATAAAGGTAATGGAAAATGATCTTTTTTTGTTCTTTGTTTAACTTGCGGTAATCCATGCATATTCGCCAACCGGTTACTGTTCTAGTTGGTATTAACTCATTGTTGTCATTTCTTACCACAGTTATACCACCTTTTTTGGTACACATTGTACCGGGCTTATCCATTCGCTGTCCGAGATTGGATATATGATGCCCGCATTTAACCACTTGATGATCTCCTTTTTGACAACTTCTCTCATGGCTGCATTTAATCTTCTCTGGGCATCCACAGTTGGTTTCTGGTCATGTTCAAGCTGGATTTTATGTATGCAAATGACATGGCTTATTTCTTTAATATCCGCAATGGTCCAGCCTATTGCCTTCTTATGCTGCTGCAGCAACGCTGTCAATTGTTGTTCATGTTTGGGCTGCAACATGGAAGAAATTATTACTGGCAGTGTATCATTTGGTCCTAAGAAAACATGTATAAGCTGTGCAAGTAAGGCTTTTAACTCAAGAATGGGGGTTTGTTCGGTGGATGCTTTGAACATCTTCCCCATTTTTCTGTGTAATTCAATGGTTCAAAGTACTTACCTGGCTTGTTTGCTATCCAGAATGCCTCTTCCTGCTCTATCCACTCATCGCATTGTTCATCTTCCGGGTAGGTTTCTAAATGGCTTCTGAGGATGCTGCCTGGGCAGTCTTGCTGTAGGCAGGGCTTACTGGCTTCAAGGTTGAACTCTGAGATGACATCCATTAGCTGGCATTCTTCCTAATCATCAGATTGTCTAATGGATTGAAAGACGTTTAGTTTCACTTGTTGCTCGTCTACCCTCATCGTAAGTTCACCTTTTTCCATATCGATTAGTGTTCTGCTCGTAGCAAAGAATGGCCACCCCAGGATTATTGGTGCCTTTTCATATGCTTCACAGTCTAGTACCAAAAAATCGACAAGAAAAATAAATTTGTCCACCTTTTACCAGGATGTCCTCAATTTTTCCTTCCGATTGTACATATGTTCTGTCAGCCAGCTGGAGCATCACTGTTGTTGGGCGGGCGTCTCCTATCCCTAGTTTCTGGAAGACAAATTTCGGCATTAAGTTTATGCTCGCCCTAAGTCACATAGTGCTCGTACGGAGTGATTGCTGCCTATTTTGCAGGGGATTCTGAAGCTCCACAGATCTTTTTGCTTGGGCGGCGCCTTATTGTGCAGCATAGCCATGCATCCTTCTGTTACTACCACTGTTTCAAACTCCCTGATCCTTGTTCTCTTGGACACCATATCTTTTAAGAACTTGGCATAGCTGGGCATTTGTTCAATCAATTCTATCAGTGGAAGATTGATTTTGACTTGTTTTAGAACATCCAGGAACTTTCTATACTGCATCTCTTGTTTCTGTTTCTTCAATATTTGTGGAAATGGTGGTGGAGGTACAAGGTTGGCAGATTTCGCTTTGCTGGGCATCCTTTCTTGGGAAGAGGTGATTGGTTCAAGATCTGACCGTTCATTCCTGATGTTATCTGCCGGTTCCTGTTCTGGTTACTTGTTGCTTTCACCAGGTGCTGCCGCAGCAGGTTGTTCGACGGCTTGAACTGGTTCGACAGGTGCTATTTCTCTTACAGCAGGCGTAGATGGGTCCTTTAGTGTTATCCCGCTTCTGGTTGTTACAGCTTTGCACTGTTCATGGGATTTCCCGTTCGATATTTCCGCATCACTCGGTAACCCACTCCTTTGTGTCTATTATGTGTGACTAACTCATCAACCTCTTCCACATTAAGAACATCAAACCGAGAGGAGCTGGAGCCACCAACAGTCGATTTCAATGGTTGCATATTACTACCTTGCTTGCGAGGGCGGCGTTTCCGATTATCCACAACCATCCAAGGACCATAAAGCTCGGTCGTGGTATCGGACCGATTCGAGGGCACACATGTTACACCCTTTGATGGTTCGGCCGTATCAGCAAGCTTAGGTTTATCCGCACATGTCTCTTAAGAGTTCTCATAGGCTTCGCAATGAAATCAAATTTGATGGAGACCTTCGTATTCCAACATCTGTACAAAATGATCAATTCCAATACACGGCAGTAGGGGTTTGTCTAGGTCCACCATCACGGCCAAACGAGCAAACTTGCCCCTATTTGCCTCCATCAGTGTTATAATCCACTTTTATTACACGACCAACAACCGCAACAATTCACCGGAACAAGTTCTTCATATAATAACGGATAGGAAGACCAGGGAGACGAACCCAAACCATGACTTGTGGGGGTTGCGATTGTGACGTAGAAAAGTCAAGACTCCACGGCTGCACTACAAGGTAGCTTCCAAAGATATTCCATTGCCCCTCAGTTAAGACCTTATTATAATCATGCTCATTTTCAAACTTCAATAGAAAGTAATCGTTGTCCAGATCAACAAGATGGAATCAACCTTGCGGCTGCCAAAGCGAATGGATCTGATGGATCTTCTTAGGAGGCGAACAATAAGGGCTTTACACGTACTCCTATCTATCTAGTCATGAACCCGATTAGAGAAGTGAATAATGGGAAACGACCCAGCATTATCAACCAGAACATCTTCATCACGCATGACAATTTCCTCGTCTGATACGCCCTGAAACTTACCAGAGGGAGCAGTAACAAAATTCACAACCATATCAGCATATGAGCGAGGCAGAGGAGCAGACTGATTCAGAGCTATGTCCTCAGCATGATTCTCAGCATCTGAAATCACGTTCACCCCTACATCCATATGAGTAGATGGATAAGCAGACTGGATCAGAGTCTCTTGGGTAGGAACAAGTGCGGGAGAAACATTCTTAGCCTTGTTGTTATCAGGTTGGTCCGACACCGCCAAAAGAGAGCTTGGTTGTTCAAGGATTGGGGTAGAAGCGATCACGGGGATGATAGGCGTGTTATCCCATTGGGGAGTCGATTCGCCATTCTTGTTGATCTCAATCGGGGCCAGGGGACCTGGGCACCCAGGAAACTGATGGTTCTTCCCTTCGGTGGCCTACCACTGGTGCTATTGAAACCCACAGTTCTATTGTTAACACCGATGCCGACATTGGGGTTTGCGTTCTCCGAGTTTTTCGGAGGAAAGGTGAAGATCATAGTTGACTTTTTATATCTGAGTTAATAGATTGTTGGAAAGTGAAATTTTAATTAATTAATGATGATTGATTGATTTAAATTTAATTGTAATGTAGTAAGTTGATTTAGTTATGTAATTTAAACGTATTAGAGTTAAAATTTAAATTTCGTAGAATTTGAGCAAATTAGAAACTAAAGTAAAAATATTATTGTAACTTTTGTTTGTTTAATTTAGTATGTTTATAATTTTTTAATGTAGTATATTTACTCTCAGGTCCTAATATATTCTTACTTGTTTTGTAGGATGGCTGGGCAAGCTTCGCTTTTGCGATTACATAATCGACACATTTCTAGTCTCATAGTTGATGAGAAGGTAATTTTTTTAATAAATTATTTATTAGAAATTTAATCACTTTTTTGTTTGTTAATAATATTTATTTATTAATATGTTAATTGCAGGATGTGAGAATACATTTAAGCACAATCTGACCATGGCCAAAAATCCTCCGGATGAGCGAATCAATGAGTGGTTGCAAGTTTCCATATTTTATTATGCGACCTTCATTCGAGGGTACAAGTTGGTGCTTAGGTTGATTGCCGCTCTGATTGAGCGTTGGAGGCTGGAAACCTATATGTTCCATATGCCGTGTGAGAAATTCACGAACACACTTGAAGACGTGGTCATGCTTCTCGGGGTCCCGGTAAACGGGGCACCATTGATCGGGGAACCATTGACCGCGGATCCATTAGTCGACCTGATGAAAGCTACACCTGAAGCAATTTACTCATTTTACCTTGGGAAGGTGCCGGATAAATCAAATTTGAGTGGAGCTCGTTTAAAAATGAGTTGGTTGCAAAGTTAATTTAAACTCGGTGAATATAATTCGAGTATCTTCTCTTTCATTACTCGAAGCGTGATTTTTTCTCCTTCATTACTCGAAGCGTGATTTCTTTTTCAAATCTCATCTTCGTAGGACTATTATATTCAAATACAACATCGACATCAGTTTTCATCGTTTGTCCATTGTAATGGACAATCGCCAAAAATCCGTTATTGCTCATTTTCTCTGCATGGTCCGAAAAAATATTTTCAATAATAAAACACAAATCAAATGAACAACTACAATGTCACTAATTTTTCAAAAATACTAACTCAATAATAAAAAAATAAACACACACACACACGAATACACTTTAAAAATCCAAAAATACTATACTAATTTCTCAAAAATACTAATTATGATTTTTCTCCACTACTATAATCATAAACAAAAATAAAACATTCATCGTTCTAACACAAAAATTAAATTTTAAATCGACTTATAATATTTTGGAATCCTAACACTTCCTTCTTCTTCCTCTTCTTCTTCTCCTTCTTTACGTAATTTTTTCTCTAAAAATTACCTCAAACAATACCTATCTAAAAAATACATATAATTTTTCTCTTACATAACCCTACACAAAATTTATCTACATTAATAAGTTTCAAATCAAAAAATTTACACTACCTCTACATAATTAAAAATTATTATATCAATTAAAAAATAAAAAAATATCTTTCTTACCTTCTCGAGGCCTGCATGACATGCATGCAGGCCACCCTCTCCCTGAATCACGCTGAACCAACTTGTACCATTGCCCGATACTGTTTGAAGTCGGATGGAAGACACTTCAATTTTGAACAGGGTAAGGTGCCTTGGGTGATTGACATGTGGCAATAAGGGGATATCCGACCACTATTTGATGTCGGATAAAGGACCACCTGAGTTTAAATAGTACCTTACATTTTTTAATAATTTCTCGTAAATCACTATTTAAAAACGGGAATAGTACCTTACATTTTTTAATAATTCACAATATTTGTGGAAATAATATAATATGAAACATATTTTTGAAAAAAAAAACCACAATATTGTGGTAAATCCTCCTTTTTTTTTTTATCGTTTTTTAGTTTCTACATTTTTTATTTTCAAAATTTTTAACTGCACATTTTTTAATACTTTTCATTTTCTACGAAAAATGAAAACAAAAATGACATTTGTTTCGTTAGACCAAATATAATTTAATTTTTTATAATCTTTAAATAATACTTTTAACTAGTATATATATATATATATATTGAATATATATATATATATTGAATATGCTGATGTGATAATAAGGTATTATCTGTTCAATTTTCTTAGCCCTTTAATAACGCACACACACCGTGCACACACAATGCTCGAACCCGGGTCATCTGGATGAAATACATCATCATTTACTACTGAGATCACTCTACGGATTCTTAGCTCGTAAATATTTAACTAATTTAACCAGCTCATTTTTAATTTAAAATAACTATTTAAGCATAAACTATATTATTAAAAATATCAACTTTTACAAAAAAAAAATCATTATCATTTAATTTTAAGATATTTTTATATATAAAAAAGTATTATACCCTCTTTCGTACGTGTACCATTAGTTATAACAGTTTAATTAAAGAGGTTAAAACTTTTTTTTTACTTATTATTTGATTAAAAGAGGCTAAAACTTTGTTCAAATAAAAGAGGTTAAAAACTTAAATCTGATCCCAAATGATAAACAATTTATTTAAATTTATTAAAAAAATTAAAAATCCTTTTAAAAAACTTAAATTAGTTTCCATTAAAATATGGAAAATACTTTGATAGACAAGCTTGCATAAACTTTAGTTTATGCAAGCTTTTTAATTTTAGGATTTAAGATTTTAGGTTATGATTTATGGTTTAGGGGTTTGAGATGCATGGTGTAGAATTTAAAGTTTATGGTTAGAATTTAGGGTTTAGGGTTTAAGGTTTATGTTTTAGGGTATTAGAGTTAGGGATTTAAGTTTTATATTTTATAGCTTAAATATGAAGTTGTGTAATTTTTTACACAGTTTGTGTATCCAGTAAAATAATAATAAGTTTCTTAATTCTCAATTTTGCTATTATATGGCTTAGACCGTTTAGGTTTTGTTTGGTATCGAATAATGAAATAAAAGGAACGATAAAAAATTAGTTAATTAATTGTTAAAATTTAAAATACGAAAATAGTTATGAATTAAGCATACGATTAATTTATTTTTCATCATATATATATATATCAAATAATACTTTAATATTACAAATACTTGTTTTCTTAAAAATTTAGAAAGTAAACAATTTACAACTTGTTTAATGAACGTTTATTGCCTACCAAATATTTTATTTTTCAATGAAAATAATCTAAATAGACAAAACCCTAGATGGCCGAAAACACTGGTTCTTTGTTTGTGCTACCGCCGTTGGTGGTTCCGACTGGTCGTCCACCGGAAGGCTGGCCGAATGTGGTTGTTCCACTGATTTTGGAGCGAACATGTTTGGATATGGAGAAGGAGGATAGGATGGAAGTGAAGAAAGGTCGAAATCCTAGCATATGGGTGGAGGACATGCATGCGATGGGAGATATGCGTACTGCTGATTCCAGGTCTGTGATTGTTGACGAGGATATGAGTGAGTTAGGCACCGGGAACGAGGCTACTGTTGGTGAGGTATCCGGTTCCAATCCATTGGCGGGGAAAAGTTATGAGAAGGGCTCCTATGCGAGCATGGCCGGAAAAAGCCCGACGGGGTCGGGCAAGTCTCCGGTGGGTTCAGAATTTTTACATGATAATGTCGTAGTACTTGAGGAGGATTAAATTATCGATAAGAATGGTTCATTCCCCTCAATTAAGTTTTCAGATCGTGTTCATGACCAAATCGACAGAAATATGTGCAACACAGTGATTGTCTGTTTGTTGGGAAGGTCTATAGGTTTTAAGACATTATAGACGTGTATCCTTCCCTTGTGGAAGCCGTTGGGAAACATTCAATTGATTAACCTAGATAATAGTTACTTTTTTGTTGGTTTTGAGAAGGAGAGTGATTTTACTAAGGCGTTGACTGAGGGGTCTTGGACAATATATGGGAGTTATTTGACGATTCAACCGTGGAATCGCTCATTCTCCACTTTTGAGAAGCATCCATCGTATGTTGTGGTTTGGGTTCGTTTTTCGAGTCTTCCCTATCGTTATTATTCCAAACCTTTGTTCCACCTCATTGCAACGGTGAGAGCCTGAGTTGTTCGAATTGACTATAATACGCAAGAGGGTGAGAAGGGAAAGTTCGCTCGTTTGGCGGTTATGGTTGACCTGGATAAACCTTTGCTTCTGTGTATTGGGATTGATGGCAGAATCCAAAAGTTAGAATATGAGGGGCTACAACAAATTTGTTATGGGTGCGGGGTGTATGGTCACTCAAAAGATAATTGCTTATTGAATAAGGATGGTTTGTCTGGGTTATGGAGGACTCGATTGGGTCGGTTGTGGAAGTAGTGTCGGCCATTCCTACTGGGCCGAGTGTGAAGGATCCATATGGCCCCTGGATGGTGGTGGATACGCGTAGGCGTTGATCGGTGAATTCAAGGATTAGGTCTCGGGTAACGAGGGTGTTAACTGGCACATGAACTAGCTTGGTTGGGTCGCGTTTTGTGACTTTTTTCGATGGGGAACAAGGAAGTAAGGATGTGGTGGAACCTGACCATGTGGTGGCTAAGGATGATGTGAAGAATGTGGGAGAGATTACTAACCATGTGGCTAGGAGTAAGGGGTCGAAGGATTCGGTTCGGGCTGTGGATAAGGTTGTAAGCTCGACTCAACAAAAAGTGGTAAAAAACGTCGCTTATATGGCTTTAATACAGTAAAGAAGTTGAACGGGAATAACCAATCTATTGTGAGGTTAAAGGTTGTTCCAATTGTCACCGGTAGTGAAATGGATGCTATTCAACGTGATATGATCGGGGATCAAATAAGAATACGACCATCATGATCACGGAGTCGCAGCCTACTAAGGGTGCATCGGTTGTGAAACAACACGGTAATGCTGGTCGTTCTCTGAATGAGGGGGATAGTCGTGGGATTTCGGTGAAGAAACCAATTGAGGTTCAATCCACATCGCAGGCGTCACTCTTGAGTTGGATGAATGTGTTCTCGTCGAAACTGGACTCGGTGGATATGAGGGAGCGTACTAGCACTGACATAATTGTGATCAAACCTAGCTAGGATATTGGTATGAAGCTGTCGGAGATAGAGGTTACGTCTGCAGAAAATGGATCTGGAGGTCGGAGTGATGTTATTGATCCGGATGGTTCGCAAGAAGTTATGGAACATTAAGTTCTGTTCTCCATTTATTCATTTTAAAGATGACTAGTTTATCGTTTTGGAACTGCCAAGGAGTAGCTAGTTCGATGTTTCGAGAAATATTCCGTACTATTATGCGCGAGCATCAGCCGCGAATGGTATTTGTAGAAATAAATGTTTTGATATAATAATTGAAAAATGCTTTGGACTAAATTGAAAAGAATTTAAAACATGCTTTTAGTCAAAACAACTTGAAAATATATTTAAGAGTTTTTATAAGGCTTTGGAACAATTTAAAGTGCATTTAAAACAGTCAAAACCAAGCTTTTAATGTAACCGTACCGATACGATAAGTTTCCGTATCGATACCCTTTAGGATTTTAACTATAGTAATTTCCAGTATCCAAAACCCGTATCGATACACTTTGTCCGTATCGATACGGTTTGCTTTAGATACCCAACGGCTAGTTCGCGTACCGATATAGTTGTATCGCGTACCGATACGATCAACTAACCCCAACGGTCATTTTCTCAACGGTCATTTAAATTGCAGGACCGTACCGATACGCTTGCCACGCGTATCGATACACACCATCTGGAAGTACTCAACGGCTATTTCCTTATCGATATTGTATCGATACATATTTGAGGGTATCAATACGCTAAGCTACAGAACTGCATTTATGGTGGGAAATAAAGGCTCTAACGGCTCTAATTCAACCCCAACGGCTACAAACTCAATTAGGAGTATAAAAGGGAGCTCCAAGCATCAAAAGATGGTTAATACTTCAATTGTAACAACATTATGATGTCATGTTGTCTTTAGAGCTTAAATTGTACATTTCTAGTATAGACAACACTTGTGAGCCAAAATTGTCAAATTTGCTCAAGTGCTTAGGATTGGGTGAGTGAGCTTAAGAGTGCAAACTATCTACCTAGTTAGGGATTTCAAGTTTGCCCAAATTTCTCTTGTAAAGAGGGTTTACTCAAGCTTTGGGTTAGAAAGCTTTGAGTGTGTGAAGGTTGCCTCCTTAGCCTAGAAAAGGGGAAGAAATTCAAGAGTGAATTTGGTGAAATCCTTAGTGGGAAGCTAAGGTAGTAGATGTAAGTTCTAGTTAGAAGGTCGAACCAGTATAAATCCTTGTGTCCATTGTCCAATTTTTCACCTCCCACAAAATCACCCAAAATCGAACTTCTCCACCACTTGGCAATCCATAACGGTTGAAGTAAATTGAGCCCAACAAGCCTATCAATTGATATCAGAGCGATGCTCAATCGAAGGGGATTAACATCCTATTAAGGTGATCCGGGAAGCTCGATACATCAATTTTATAAACCGATCAAATGTCGCAATCTATCGATAGACCACCATTCTTCGACGAGACCAACTACGCTCATTGGAAGATTAGAATGAAGTTCTTCATCAAACCCAAAGACTACAAGCTTTGGGATGTTGTTGAAGAAGGTCTTTATGTGCCACAAAGAGTAAAGGTGAAATGGAGTGCGGATGACCGCAAGAAGATGGAGCTTAATTGCAAGGCCTTGCACATCCTCTTTTGTGCATTTAGCCTCAACATCTATGAGAACATGTCCTCTTGCGAAGATGCCAAGAAAGTATGAGACAAGCTTAAAGTTACATACGAGGGAACAAACGAAGTAAAGGAGACCAAGTTCAGCCTTCTCAACTACGAGTATGAGAACTTCAAGATGGAACCAGATGAAGACGTCACAAAGATGTTCGATAGATTCTCCACCACCACAAATGGGCTCAAAGGCTATGGAGAAATCATTCCGGAAGACAAGCTTGTCCGAAATCTTCTCTATTCTCTTCCCGAGTCATGATACTCAAAGAAGACCGCCATCATCGAAGCCAAAAATCTCAAGACCTTAAAGCTAGATGAACTCATAGGGTCTCTTCACACTCATGAAATAATGAAGAAATAAAAAGAAGAGGAGAAGAAGAAGGAAGGGATAAAGAAAATGGGGAAGAAGAAAATAATGGAGCTAGGCATCAATGAGAGTGTCGTTGCTCTTAAATCCTCTTCAAGCCAACACGTTTATTTGAGCGAGGAGGAAAGTGAAGATGAAGAGATGGTTCATCTTTCCAAGAAATTCACCCGATTCATGAAGAGTGAAATGGCTAAATCCAAGCATTAATCGAAGAAGAAGATGAAGGATTCCCACAAATCCAACAAAAAGGAATCATCTTCAAAGAAAGCATATGTGACGACATGGAGTGATGAAGAATCCACCGACGATGAGGTAGCCCACCTATGCTTCATGGCCCTCAATGAGGGGGAGGTAATCTCTAACTCAACTATTTCAAATTCATATACATTTGATGAGTTAGAAGATGCCTATGATGATTTGCTTTTGGAATTTAAAGCATCATTTTCTAAAAACAAAAAATTGCTTTCTAATTTGAAAAAGGAAAATGATTTGCTTTCCAAAACAAATCTAGAGTTTGAAGAAAAAATTAAAGATTTTGAACTTAAAGATTCAAGTTTACAAGAACCGCTTCAAATGATTGAAAAAGATCATCAAAAGAAAATTGATGATCTTAAGAAGGAAAACGATTTGATTTTCAATGAACTTCAAAAGAAAAACAATTTGGGAAAATCAAATTTTTATATAAGATAATCTAGTGCCCCTAGATTTTTGAATGGTAAAGTTTTTAGAAGTATTTGGTCCCAAATGGACTAAGTACTCCAACTAAAAGGGATGAAATTGAAAAATGGATTTCTAAAGGGACAAAATTATGTGCTACTAACGTTTATGGATCCAAAGCAATTTGGACACTAGAAATTACTTGATTGTCTTGTTTAGGTGTGATGAAGAGTGATCAACAAGTCCAAATTTGAGGGGGAGCTCCATGCACACAAAGAGAGCACTTGAAGAAGGAAGGCTTCACATCCTCCCTTGGATTCAAGTGTGGTGAAATTAGTTGAATTTTTGTTTTGTTTTATTTATTTTAATTCAACTAGTTTAATCATATAAGTTGAAATAACATTGTTTGATGCTTAGAGTAAGGGGGAGCCAATTTTAAAACCAAATTTTTTAATTGTGTCAAATTTTTTAACCTCCTATGTTATTTTGAGCTTAAAGTTATTTAAATTCTTTTTGATAAGAAAAAGTGGGAGAAATGGTTTGAAAAGTTGATTTTTCAAGAGAATAAGGGGAGCTTTAATTTCAAAATTTTAAAATCTCTTATTCAAAATTTTAAAATACTAAGGGAAGAACCCCAAACAAATTTTCAAGTTGGTTTTATTATATCAAAAAGAGGAAGATTGTAGAACTAAATGTTTTGATATAATAATTGAAAAATGTTTTAGACTAAATTGAAAACAATTTAAAACATGCTTTTAGTCAAAAGAACTTGAAAATATATTTAAGGGCTTTTATAAGGCTTTGGAATAATTTAAAGTGTATTTAAAATAGTCAAAACCAAGCTTTTAATGTAACCGTACCGATATGGTATATTACCGTATCGATACCCTTTAGGGTTTTAACTATAGTGATTTTTTAGTAGCCAAAACCCGTATCGATACGCTTTGTCCGTATCAGTATGGTTTGCTTTAAATACCCAATGGCTAGTTCACGTACCGATACAGTTGTATTGCGTACCGATACGCTCAACTACCCCCAACGGTCTTTTAAATTGCAGGACCATACCGATACGCTTGCCACACATATCGATATGCACCAGTTGGAAGTGCTCAATGGCTATTTCCTTATCGAGACCATATCGGTACGAATTTGAGGGTATCAATACGCTAACATGTAGAACTTTATTTATGGTGGGAAATAAAGGCTCCAACGACTCTAATTCAACCCCAACGGTCCTCAACAGCTACAAACTCAATTAGGAGTATAAAAGGGACGTCCAAGCATCAAGATATGATTAATGCTTCAATTGTAAAAACATTATGATGTCAAATTGTCTTTAGAGCTTAAATTGTACATTTCTAGTATAGACAACACTTGTGAGCCAAAATTGTCAAATTTGCTCAAGTGCTTAGGATTGGGTGAGTGAGCTTAAGAGTGCAAACTATCTACCTAGTGAGGGATTTCAAGTTTGCTAAAATTTCTCTTGTAAAGAGGGTTTACTCAAGCTTTGGGCTAGAAAGCTTTGAGTGTGTAAAGGTTGCCTCCTTAGCCTAGAAAAGGGGAAGAAATTCAAGAGTGAATTTGGTGAAATCCTTAGTGGGAAGCTAAGGTAGTAGATGTAGGTGCTTGTTAGAAGGCCGAACCACTATAAATCCTTGTGCCCATTGTCCAATTTTTTACCTCCCACAAAATCACCCAAAATCGAACTTCTCCACCACTTGGCAATCCATAACGGTTGAAGTAAATAGAGCCCAACAAGCCAACAATATCTTTATTTGAGCCACGGATAAGTGGTCGTAAGGCAAACAAAGTAATTTCTTTGTTTGGTTTTGCTAATACTTATCGGGTTGAAGCGCATGGTTACAGTGGGGGTTTATGGGTTTTGTGGGATGATCCATTCGAGGTGGAGGTTACACACGTCTCAAATCAGTTTGTGCATGGTTGTTTCCGAAATTTGAGAGAGCTACTCCGTGTTTATTTTACTTCGGTTTATGCACGTCCAGAAGCTACTAAACGTAAATATCCTATGGATAAGCTACTGGAAATATATCCAGGACCTAATGTACCATGGGTATTGGTGGGAGATTTTAATGTCATTCTCTCTTCGGATGAAAGGCATGGTGGTTTTGGGGGTGCTATTGTGGGCAACCGTTTGTTTGTCGATTTACTTCATAATACGAGACTCATGGATATTGGCTTCCGAGGTTAACCTTTTACATAGAGTAGTGGGATCTTTATGAATGCCTAGATTGGTGTGTGTCTAATAAAGCTTGGAGTTGCATTTTCCTTGATTCTTATGTTCAGCATTTGGATCAGTTAGGATCCAATCATCGACCACTACTTTTACAGTTGTCAGATATTCCACGTACTTGTTCTTCTCGGCCTTTTTGTTATCTCGCGGCTTGGCAGGAACACCCGCAGTTTAAGAAATTTTTACTCTCCGCATGAAAGCTTGATGGTTCTTTGGAGGCTAATGTGGACAATTTTCAGACTATGGTTAGTACTTGGAGTAAGGACGTCTTCGGTCATATTAGGCAAAGGAAACGAAGATTACTAGCACGACTTCGTGGTATTGATTGAATTTTACAGGTGCAGCACTCTGATTTCCTGGTTGATTTGGAGAGAAAATTGAAAGATGAATTGGAATTTATGCTTGATCAGGAGGAAAGTCTCTGGCGTCAGAAGGCCTGTATCAATTGTGTTGAGAATTTTTTTTATATAACAATTATGTGAAAAATATTTTGGACTTGTTTAAAGATTTCAAAAATAATTCGAAAGTCCTCAAAATGTGAAAAATACGGTTAAAATGTTTTGACTTTGCACCTATATCGAATATACATTTAAAAGTCAACAATTAGCCAAAATTAGGTTTTTAAGTGAAAGTTTCGAAACTATCCCTATAAGGTTTCGAAACCATGGCTCTATAATGGCTATATTTTTCAAATCATCCTTAAGGTTTTGAAACCTCTGGTAAAGGTTTCGAAACCTTTGTGCAGGTGGGAATTTAAAGCTCGACTTTATGACTTCTCAACGACTTTAAAACATCCCCAACGTTCATAAACGGCTAGAATATCATTTCACACTATTAAAGCAAGCTTGGGACACTTCAATATGGTTAGAGAACATATCCAAGCAAGATTATCAAGAGAATTTGAGTCTAAATCTTATTTCTTCATTTCTCTTGTACATAGTTTAGAGAGTGCTTAAATTGTAAATCTTTCACTCTTTATTGTGAGCTTAATTTGTGTAAACACCCACCTTGTGAGGTATTTAGTTTACCAAACAAACCTTGTAAAAGGGAGAGGTTCTAGTTTAGCCTTAGAAAAACTAGAGTGGTTCTATCTTAGCCATATAAAAGATAAAGTTGTAAAGGTTGTCTCCTTAGCCTTGAAAAGGGGAAGAATGCATAGTGAATTGGGAAATCCTTAGTGGTGTGCTAAGGTAGTGTATGTAGACTCGGTTGGGTAGTCGAACCACTATAAAATCCTTGTGCAGATTGCCTACCTTTGTTTTGGTTTTTAGCCAATACATCCTTTTGGATGTAAAGTTGTAAAGGTTGCCTCCTTAGCCAATTTCTTAGTGGTGTGCCAAGGACCAAATACAACCCACTTGATGGTTTTCGGAGATCGATTCGAGCGTGCAACAAGCCTAACAAATTGGGTACTATATGTGGATCGTAATACTAAGTTCTTTCATGCCTCAACTATCGCGAGACGTCACATGAATGCAATTTCGCCGCTCTAACGGGAGGATGGAACATGGTGTTATGACACGGATGAACTTGTAGGTATGTCTTTGGAGTTTTATCAATTTCTTTTTACTAGTTCTTTGGGTCCGGCCGAATCATATGAGGTACGAGGATGTTTCTTTCCAGTGGATCAAGTCTTGTTGAATGGTTTGGTTCGCCTAGTGACGAATACAGAGATTAGGGAAGAAGTATTTAATATGGGTCCACTTAAAGCCCCAAGAGTGGATGGATCACATGCTATCTTCTATCAACGTAATTGGGCTATTGTTGGACCTTCTGTCTGTCAATTTGTTCGTCAGGTATTTGAGGGTGGTGTTCTGCCTGCTAATATAAATAAAACCTTGCTATTTCTTTTACCTAAGGTGTCACAGCATGAGAAGATGAGTCAATTCAGGCCCATTATTTTATGCAATATTCTGTACAAAGTAATTACTAAAATCATTGTGAACAGACTAAAATAAATATTGCCTATATGGGTTTCTGAGAACCAGACGAGTTTTATTTATGGGATGGCCATCACTAATAACATTATCGTTACACAAGACGTGATTCATACCATGAGGTGCAAGACTGGTGGTAAGGGATTGATGGCGATAAATATAGATGTTGAGAAGGCTTATGATAGATTAGAATGGCAATTTATCGATGATACGTTGTTGGATATTGGGATTCCAGATACGTTATGACATTTGATATTGCATTGTGTTTCGTCGGTATCCACTCAAGTTCTATGGAATGGGGCTGCGACTGAATCCTTTCATCCTTCTCGGGGTATTAGACAAGGTGATATGTTGTCCCCATATCTTTTGTGTTATGTATGGAACGCATGGTGCAGGCTATACATCTGGAGGTTGGTGCGAAATGTTGGAACCCTTCTTGCACGTCAAAACGTGGCCCATGTATTTCCCATTTATTTTTTGCTGATGACATGCTCCTTTTCACGGAGGTGTCATTGGATCGGTTGCGTGTTATCTGATTAATGTTGGATAGGTTTTGCACGGTTTTTGGGCTTAAAGTAAGTAGTGCTAAAACTACCATTTTCTTTTCGAAGAATGTGTTACGGTCTGTCAAGGCTTGGATAAGTGAAGGATTTATGTTCAAAGAGGTTTCTAACCTTGGGCGATACGTAGGAGTGCTTATTCTTCATAGACGAGTGACGTTGGCTTCGTATAAGTATTTGATTGATTTGGTTCAGAATAAATTATCTAAATGGAAGGAGAAAACACTATCACTAGCAAGCAGAATTACTTTGGCTAAAGCTATTCTTTCTGCCACCCCTTCGTATAAAATGCAGACGGCAGTGATACCTTAGAAGACATGTTTGGAGTTAGAGAGAATTTTTCGCTGTTTTATATGGGGCAGTAATACACTTGGTGGCGGTATTCCGTTAGTACGTTGGGAAGACGTTTGTAGACCGTTATCACGTGCTCGGCTTGGTCTTCGGCATATGAGGTCGTAGAATGATGCTTTTTTGATGAAGATTACGTTCCAATTAATCACTAAAATGAATGCTCTTTGGGTGCGTTTTCTCTGACATAAGTATAAATATCACGATCTGGTCGTCGAGCATCTTAGGAGTCGGAATTGTTCATCTTTCTAGAAGGTTTTGAGTGTTGTTTATGGTGATGTACGTTCTAATATTATTTGGAGTATCGGTTGTGGCCGTGATGTAGATTTTTGGTTCGATCCATGGATCCCGGAAGTTGGCCCACTGTTTGAGCATATTATATCCCCCGACGATAGCATTGTTCGAGGCATTAGTGTTGCCGATATGTTCATGGAGGATGGTGAATTGTTCTGGGGCTTATTTCAACATTTATTGCCTTCGTATGCTTTACTACGGCTGGTAGCTATAAAGGGCCCTTGTGATGTGGTGCAGCGAGACTGAGTGGGATGGTTGAGAACATCTGATCGTTTCTTTGCAGTCAAGTCAACGTATGGAATCCGTGCAGGGCTGACGTTTGGTCCTCATGAGGCGGTATGGTGGGGTGTTCATCGGTTTAAAGGGCTCCAAAAAATCAAAATCTTTATATGGCTCTCTTGTAGTGACAAGTTGATGACAAATAGTGAGCGTGTTCGCCGTCACTTCTCGTCGAATAGTAGATGTCGATTTGTATGGGCGCGGTGGAGGATGTGCACCATGTTTTTGCGGCAATGACCTATGGCTTGTGTAATTTGGTCGACGTTTGTTAATCGATAACGCTTAATTGAATTTTTTGCTATGGATTTTCGATAGTGGATCTGTGTTAATTTGACTTATCTCGGCCATTTTGCGAAGGAAAACACTTATTGGGACTTGTTTTTTGGTTCTATTCTTTGGAACATTTGGATTGATCGAAATGCTATTGTTTTTAATAGTCCTTTGGAGGACCAAGGGTCGTTAGTGGAGCGTTGTAGGCGGCTCTAAGGAGCAATGCTGAAGGCATTGTCGAGCATGGTTTTATCAGTAACTAGAGCTGCTTGCGGGTCACGACAACAACAAGTTTAGTGGGTGAAGGCGCGTTGTGGTTGGCACTAGTGTTACGATGGGGGCCAACGATTATATGATGGGTTTGCGGCGTGTGGTGGTGTAATCAGGAATGATGCAAGTCAGTGGATATGTGGTTTTGCCAAGTTTGTGGGGGTATGTTCCTTGGTGAAAGCGGAGTTGTGGGAAATATTCCAGGGCCTGCTTTGCGCTTGGAACCAAAATTAGAACTTTGTAATAGTTGAATATGATAGCCTTGAGGCTTTGCGCTTGGTTCAATCGGATTCCACTGGCACTTATGGTATAGTTCTACATATTCAGAAGTTTTGTACGAGAAGTTGAGTTGTTTGTTTTGATCATATTCGACGAAAGGGTAATTGCCTTTCGGATTGTATGGTTCGTTTAGCCGGGATGGATGATTTTGAGGTTCGGGTCTTTTTTGAATCACCTAGTGTGGTGGCCGACTTGGCTTTGTTGGAGATGGATGATCCCCCATAGATATGTGCTTGCATTATGTTTTGTTCGTTTATGATTTCTCGGTTTGAGCTTGACTTTATAGGTTTTCTGTAATGGTTGCCATGTGTACTCATTTCTGCCATTTATGTGTAGTGAGGTTTTTAATGAGGCACATGTTACACCTTCCCCTTTTCATGAAAAAAGTAAGTAAACAATTCGATTTCTCTAAAAATAAAAATATTTTTTTTCGCATTTTAATTATTTTTCAAAGTTTTATAAAAATCAAAATAAAAAATTATATCCAAATAAAAATGAGATCAAGGATTGGCGCTTTTAAAAATGAGAAATGACTAATTTTGTTTTTTTTACTATTTCTTGCAATTTTCCTTTTATGATTTTTAGTTATTTTATATAATAAATATTTGTGCCATGTGACATTTTATTATCATGTCGTGCGGCACTTTTTTTTTCTGTGCCACATCATCTTGACTATCAATGGTAGCCTATGGACGGTGATAAAATAAGTTCAAATACCAAAGTAAAAAATAAAATTTAGGCACCGAGACAACTTTGGTGGCTAAACTAGCATTTAACCATTTTTCTAATAATGACTAGGATAAATTATATGAAATACCATTAAAATTTAATATATGTATCGAAAATACCATTAAAGTATATAACAATAATATTATACAACTGAACTTTATTATTTTTTGCTTCTATTTAAGTTCTTTGTCGTTAACATGAAACGGAACGTTAAATACAAAACGACGTCCAAATTAATAGTATCGTTTTGAATTTAATGATACTATACCAAACAACACCGTTTTGCATTTAACGTGCCGTTACAAGTTAACGCTCAAGTACTTGAATTGAAGAAAAACAAAATTCAGTAGTATAATAATATCGTTTTATAATTTAATAGGATTTTTTATATAAATATTAAAATTTAATGATATTCTACGTAGTTTACCCTAACGAGTATAAAACTTGAGTATACCATCTCTTAACTAACACTAATTCAAATGAAAAATTAATGCATATTGCCATATTGCGTGTTTAGAAAATATAAAGATTTGTTATCGTTATATAAAGATTTCAGCTTTCCAGTCGTAAAATCCATGAAATAAATTGCAAGTTGAAGGAAGAACAAGGACCATTAGACATCGAATTGGATATTCTGAAATCCCAATCTTATTAATTTATTTGATATGTTGAGTCAAAGCATCAAGCAGGTGAGGCCTCTTCAACCACACCAAAAGTGTTTCGACTTTCCATGGTGTATGATGGTCAAATCTTTAAGCATAAAACTTTCATCAGGTCGATTTAAATATTTAAATATGTCTGTACAATTTATTAAAATCGATCCCTTAATTTTTTTTAAAAATAAATGTTAATGTGCTATATATGTAGTGGATTAATTTTTGAATAAAAATAAGTTTAACATAATTCAAAATTCATAAAATACTCTATTATTTTTCTTTGTCTATGTGTTTTATCATTGTATTTTCCCTTATAAATATTTAATTTAAGTTATTTTGTACCTTTTTTTTCTTGAGATCATCGAAAATCACCCGTTACACCAAACTTCACCAACTTGGGTTTTAAGATAAAACCAACCTTTTTTTAGGCTGAATAAGATCATGGGAGAACCTAACTTAACGCAAGCAACGAATGAATAAAGAAGAACCCATTGTCCACATTTTAATATTAACAAATTGCACATATTCTATAAGTTAGTGGACCGACCAGTTAAGGACCAACCCAAATGTGACTTAGAACCCATAACGATGATTGTATTTGATGCCCTTTAATATTCTGCCAAGTTCCACTCTGACTAGCTTTGGTCTAAAGATTCCCTTTCTTTTCACACCACACTGAATCTCTGAATAAATGGAAGAAGTAATATGTTCCAGCTTCCATTTGTTGATGACCATCGCCTTTTCCATTCCCATTTCATCTTGCTTTTGACCGAAAAGAGCGCGGGCAGAGGCATTGCTTTTTTTTTTTGGGTTGCTATTCTAATTTTCAAGGCTTTACACTGACTAATTTGGATTGGTTCATGTGGTACACTTAACTTTATTGTGTGAGTCTTTTAGAGAAATTTTTTTATATACTCAAGACCATGAGTTCGAAACCTACTTGAACAATACCAAACTATTTACCACTTAGACTAATTTTGTTGGTAGATACTCCCTCTGTCCCACTAAAACTGTCACATGTTGACTTTTTTTAGTCAAACTTTTTTAACTTTGACCTTTTATAATTTAAAATTTATTATTGATAAAAATATGAAAAAATATATTTTAAAAACTTTGAATCAAATAGTTTTTAAATATATTTTTTATAATTTTTAATTAATTAAAATATTTAAATAAATTATAGTCAAAGTTGAAAAATTTTGACCAAAAAAAGTCAACATGTGACAGTTTTAGTGGGACGGAGGGAGTACATTGCTTTTTTATTTAACCTTTTTTTTTTTAAGTTTCTTAGATATGACAATTGGACATGAGAGTTAAAGATTTACCAGATCTTTACTTGTCCGGGGATTGTACTAGATTTGTTGATAGTTCTATTTAAAGAAAATTAGAGAATCTTTTTATATGTTCATCTTTTTTTATAAGTTTTCCAATATAGTGTAAGAAAAGTTGCGTTTACGGCCGGACGAATGCCGATAAATAGAGAAATTATATAATGGGTTATTTATTTCATATTATTCATGGACCAACTAATAAAAATTATTATTTTATTATTATTTTCATGTCATTTTTTACCAAGTGAATTTTTACCTGGTAAAAACTGTTTTTAACATTATATAATGACCCATGCTATAATTTCTCTGATAAATGGCTGTGGTGCTGAGTTGAGATAAATAATAAGGGTTTGTTAAAAGAAAATAGAATTTAATGAAACTGAAATTGGCGAAGTAATCTAGAATTTATTAACAAAGAATTAATCAAAATGGTTGAAAGGCTCAATAGCCCAATACAAATATTTATACTCAAATGCTAAAGGTCCAACTAAGACCCAACTAACTAACAATCTGACAAAATTGTTTAACAACTTTAACGATTCAATTGACCAACAATTAACAATTCATTCAACTCTTTAACAGATGGGGTGTTGATATTTACTTCGGTTAGAAAAGGACGTTAATATTCGAGGAAATAATAATAATAATAAGTAAAAAATAAATACAATCAAATTATTATTATAACGAACAGAACAAAATAATTATAAAATAATATTTGAAATATAAATCAAATATTAAAGTAGTAAATCAGAATCGTTTATATGTATTTGGGAAACATTCCAGATTAATAGATTTTTTGAGACTTGTGTAACACATAATTTCCTTAAGACAAATTCGTCCGCTCCTATGATGCTTGAGAAACGTTGGACGTCTATCTCCCATGATACAACAACAGAATGATCAACTACATTAGCACATATGCAGAGTTCACGAACTCCTGCTTGCCTTCGTCTGCATGATGGTTTTTAGAGATAATAAGGAGAGTTGAGAGGAAATGTTCTTCGCTTGCAATGCTTGTTGTGAGTTGTGAATTGTGATGAGTTGTGATTTCTCTATTTGCTGAAGCCTCCTTTTATAGGCGAGCAATGATAGAGTTCTAATCACAATTGAACTCAAATTCATAATTTAAAATTTAAAAAAAGATATTATCTGATAAAATCTATCTAAATATAGATTAGTCAGATTCACAAAATCTATTTTGAATTTTAAATTATTTGACTAATTCTTGGATGAGGATTTTGAATTTGGGCTAAAATTTTGATAGGTTCATGCTAGGCTCAACCGGTTCAAACTTCACGTTCGCCCACATCGTGCCTGCACACAAGGCATAATCTTTGGTAAGCTTATTCAACAACCCCTTGGTTGTTTCCATTATATATACACCTCCCACACTTGGTCTCTAACCAATATGGAATTCAAGCTTACTATTTCCTCACTAATCTTTGCAAGTTGCCTACTTTGAGAATCAATTTCTCATTCACCACTCAATCAATTTGAGCATATGAGATATCATTGTAAAGATCTCATGAAGTAGAATATGATAACGTAAATTCATGATTCGATTCTCCATCTTTACCCATTGAATTTATGCGTCAAAGTTTCCATATGATCACAATTTTCCAACAATCCCCCACATGAATGAAATTGATGCTTTAAAATCATTTTGACTCGATGTGGTGATAGATTCTACGATCGATAGCTGCATAGGATAAGTAGGTGTCCACCATTGAACCTTCCCTTGTGAAAGTATATTTACTTTACTGACTGACTAGTAGACGTGATATCCTTGAAATGTTTCTGCCGTTTGTGTAAACGATGATACACTTCACACAACTATCTCACTAACAAAAATCTTAGTTCTCATAGGTATGTCCATATAGCCGTTAAAATATTTTGGTTGTGCAAGAGTTTTGAGAGAACTATGCCCCAATTGTCCCCACTTTATTCTCACATAGATGACTTATGTTGTTCGACTCACCGATACACACAATGATCATTAAATGATTTGCTTAGCCTATTCCACTTTTGACCACTGTTTACATCATAGGAATGGACTTGGGAGAATAACCCCTAGAGTGATCACAAAAGGTCTATGCAATTAGGTTGTCCTTTTGAACCTAGGTCTTGGGATCTTCAGTCAACTAGGTAGGATTTTCCATCACATTGTTGGAGTATGCCCAAAGACCAATCATAAGATATTTGTAAAAGACATACTTATTTTGTCTTGTTTATTAATATAAAGCCATTATTATTATTTCATTCTTATTCTGTGCATTTATAAATAAACTGAATTATAATAAAGTCCTTGTGAAGAAAAAGGACGGTAGTATGAGGATGTGTATAGACTATAGGTAGTTGAACAAGGTAACCGTGAAGAACAAGTATCCTTTGCCAAGGATAGATGACTTGCTTGATCAGTTGAGAGGTGCTTCAGTATTTTCGAAGATTGATTTGAGATCCGGTTACTCTTAGTTGAAGGTAAAGGATGTGGACGTACCGAAGACAGCCTTCCGTACAAATTATGGGCACTATGAGTTCTTGGTAACGCCTTTCGGTTTGACTAATGCTCCAGCTGCATTTATGGACATGATAAACCGAGTGTTTCACGAGTTTTTGGATAAGTTTGTAGTAGTGTTCATAGATGGCATCTTAGGGTACTCCAGAACCGAGGAAGAACACGATGAGCATTTGAGGTTAGTGCTTCAGACTTTGCTTGAAAATCAGTTGTATGCCAAGTTGAATAAATGCAAGTTTTGGATTGGGGAGGTAGTCTTTTTAGGTCATGTGATCTCAGCCGATGGGATTTGTGTGGATCCCAAGAAGATCGAAGCCATAGTGAATTGGAAACATCCGAAGTCAGTGACCGAAATCCGTAGTTTCCTTGGCTTGGCGGGGTATTACCGAAGATTTGTCGAGGTATTTTCGAAGATTGCGGCACCTTTGACTAAATTGCTCCAGAAGAATGTTCTGTATGAGTGGACAGATGCAAGGCAGCAAGCGTTCGAGAAGTTGAAGAAAGCTTTGACCGAAGCTCCTATTTTGATTCAGCCTGAACCAGGGAAAGAGTTTGTGATCTGCAGTGATGCATCGTTTGTAGGTTTAGGTTGTGTGCTTATGCAAGATGGTAAGGTTGTAGCTTATGCTTCGAGACAGTTGAAGGTTCACGAGAAGAATTACACCACTCATGACATAGAGTTAGATGCTGTAGTGTTTGCTTTGAAGATTTGGAGACACCACCTTTATGGTGAGAAATGCACAGTTTACACCGACCATAAGAGTTTGAAATACTTGATGACTCAGAGAGAGTTAAACCTTAGATATCGTAGGTGGTTAGAGATTCTTAAGGACTATGACATTACGATAGAGTACCATCCGGGTAAGGAAACGTAGTG
The DNA here is from genome assembly GCA_958450335.1 of Hibiscus tridactylites. Lineage (NCBI taxonomy): Eukaryota > Viridiplantae > Streptophyta > Magnoliopsida > Malvales > Malvaceae > Hibiscus > Hibiscus tridactylites. The sequence goes on along the minus strand of OY288290.1, from coordinate 44,350,012 downwards.
GTCGATGCTTTGAGTAGAAAAGTGGCAGTTGAGTTGCGAGTTATGTTTGAGATATTGAGTGTGTCACGGGATGGCAGTTTGATAGTCGAGCTACAGGTTAGGCCCTCGTTAGTTCAGTTGATTCGAGAGAAACAATTGCAAGATGAATCTTTGTCACCTCACGTGCAAGATATAGCTGAGGGTAAACCCACATACTTCTGTTTTGGTGAGAATGTAATCTTATGCTTCAAGGATAGAGTAGTTGTTCCAGAATATGCTGAGTTGAGATGCACTATCTTGAATGAAGCTCATAACAATCCTTTTGCTATGCATCCGGGTAGCACGAAGATGTATCGTGGGTTGAATGAGGAGTACTACTGGATTGGGTTAAAGAAAGATGCGACCGAGTTTGTGAGTAGGTGTATGGTTTGTCAGCGAGTTACGACCGAGAATCGATTTCCTTCAGGTTTGTTATAGCCGTTGAAGATTCCGGAATGGAAGTGGGAACATATTACTATGGATTTTGTGTCAGGTTTACCGTTGACTCCTTCGAAGAAGAATTCAATTTGGGTGATAATTGGTAGATTAACTAATTGTGCTTATTTCATACCTGTTCATACTACCTACACCTTAGATAAGTTGGCTGATCTATACATCAGTGAGATAGTGAGGTTGCATGGGGTACCGAAATCGATTGTGTCAGACCGAGATCCGAGGTTTACAGCTAGATTTTGGGAGTGTTTGCATCGTGTCTTGGGTACTTGGATAAACTTCAGTACTTCGTATCACCCACAATCAAATGGTCAGTCAGAGAGCGATTCAGGTGTTAGAGGACATGTTGAGGTGTTACATCATCGACTTTCAGGGTTCTTGGGAGAAACACCTACCGTTAGTAGAGTTTGCGTACAATAACAGTTATCAGGATAGTATTCAAATGGCACCGTATGAGGCTCTGTATGGTAGGAAGTGTAGAACACCTATTTGTTGGGCTGAGGCCGGTCAGAAACTTGTACATATGCCCGACTTGCTTAAGGGCACTACTGAGAAGGTAAAACTGATTTGTGATCGCTTGAAGGCATCTTCAAACAGATAGAAATCGTATGCCGATTTGAAGAGAAAAGAGATAGAGTATGTTGTTGGCGACAAAGTATTTTTGAAAGTCCCACCTTGGAAAAAGGTGATGAGGTTTGGTAAGAAGGGTAAGTTAAGCCCGAGATTTATTGGTCTATACGAGGTAGTTGAGAGGATTGGTCATGTTGCTTATAGATTGAGATTGCTGACGAAGTTAGAGAAGATTCATGATGTGTTCCACGTTTTGATGCTCCAAAAGTATAGGTCAGATTCGTCTCATGTAATGCCAGTGGAAGAGATCGAGTTGAACCCAGATCTGTCGTATGATGAAGAGCCGGTTGAAATTCTTTCTACGGATAGTAAAGTGTTTCATGGGAGGTCTATCGAGTTAGTTAAGGTTCTATGGAGACACCGAGGTGTGGAAGAGGCCACTTGGGAGAAGAAGGAAGACATGGAGAAACAATTTCTGTACCTCTTTCTGCTAGGTAATTTTGAGTACGAAATTCCTTAAGTGGGGGAGAGTTGTAACGCCCGGGTTTGGGCCCCGGAAGATACTCGGGTTGGTTAAGCCGATTCAGGTTAAGTTAAATTTTGGAAAGACGATTTAAAATATACCACTTTAGGGCTTTTAGAGAAAAAGGGAATTTAAAATGGGTCTTTTGGTAAAATGTGGACAAATGGGTTTTGGAGATAGGGTTTGTATTAAAATAAAATACATTATTTCAAATTGCAATCTATTCTTCTTCCCCAAAAAGCTTTTCACGTTAAACTCCCCAAAGCCATAGCCACAACCTATTTTCACCAATCTGCACCTTTTGGAAGTTTCAAAGAGGCAATTAACTTGATTTTTATTCATCTTTTCATTTCAAACTTACTTGTAGCACTTCCTTTTCAAAAGAATGAAGATTTCTCAAGTTCCTCTATTTGGGAGAAAACGAGTTTTCAAGGGTTTAAGAGAACGATGATAAAACAATATTTTAGGGTGAGTTGTAAAATATATTTGGGTGTAAAATGGTGTTAAGATATTGGGTTTAACATGAAATCCCGGATTTTGGGAAAATGGGTGATTTTAATCAATGGGTATTTAGGTTTTTGGCCTAGAAATGGTGGAGAAGGGTTCCTAATGTTTTGGTGTTGTTGGGTGAATGTTTTTGGAGTGTTTGAACATGGTTTGATTGATAAATTGATAGGGATATGGCTGATTTGAGGTTAGAGTAGGATTGAGGATGGTTTTGGTTAATTTCGGATAGAAATCAGATGCTTGTTGTTGTCGGATTTTGATGGAACTGATTTCAGTGAGTTTGAATGTTGAAAGATGTATTAATTCCTTGTTTTGATTTGGGTAGAAGCAGTGGATATCGATTTGGGTTCTTCGGACGCTACTCCGGGAGTTGCAGAAGCTTGAAGGAGGATCGTAGGCTTGTTTTGGGTCTAATCTGGTGAGTGGAAATTGTTTTGAAGCTTTAAATTTTTCAACGAAGGTTTCTTGGGGTTTGGGTGGAGCCTTAGAGGCCAACCTAAACCCAAGCGTAAGTTGTCTATGCTCGTCTTGTTTCGTTAATTGTTGGCGTATGTGTTTATTGTGTTGTGGTGTGAATTATGGAATGGTTTTGCCTCCTTTCTTAATCTTGTTGTGTTGTCGTAGTTGTTTTCAAGCCTCTCGTGATGGTTAGTTGTTGTTGTTGAATACGGTGATGTGTAGTCCCACCGGAAGTGACTAGTAGATGAGTACGCTGATGTGTAGTCCCACCAGAAACATGCTAGTTGTTGTGAACGGTGATGTGTAGTCATACTGAAAATGGTTATGCATGTGCATACCATGTTTTATCTATGCCTTCGGTTTATTGTATTTCCTATCTAAATGATTTTGTCTTTAGACTAAAACATATGTTTTGAAATGCATTGTTGTTGCCGTGATTTTGAGCTCCGCTCACTAAGCTTTTAAGCTTACGCTCTCTTTTTCCAACAATGCAGATCGTTAGTGGATTCGGAAAGCAAGCGGGCAAGGGAGGAGTCTTGGAGTTCTTTGCTAGCTCAAAGTATGGTTTTATGGTATTAATAATACTTAGGCAATGAGAATGCTAGACTTACATGTTGTGGAGTTGGAGTCCAAACTCATATATTTTTGTTATTGTTGTTACCATGTTAAAAATGTTGAAGTATGCTTTGGTTGGCTTTTGACCTCCTTGTGGATGTTGAGCATGCTTGATTGAACTTGTTAAACCTTGTTTGTTGCATTGAGCCTTGAAGTATGCTTGACTTGCTTTAAATGAGTATTTCATGGTTGCTTTAAGTTGTATGCATGATTAGAAGTTGGTCATATGCTTGTTTAAGATGTTCAAGTTAGTCCCTTTGTGCTAAAAGTCGAAATCTGTTGTCTCTTTGTGCAGGGCGTATCGATACGCTCAAGGGCAGTATCGATATGGTCCCCTGTTTTAAGCCTAGCGTACCGATACGCGGGGGCGTATCAGTACCCACTTTGCTGTATGGAAATCTAAGATTTTGACGAGAAATTGGGGTATCGGTACGGGCCTTAGGCGTACCGATACGATCCTGGGGTTGACTTTGAGAATATAACCGTTAGGAGCGTACCGATACCAACTTTGGAGGGTATCGATACAGATTCTAAAAGTTGACTTTGGGGGAGTTTGACCGTTGAAGGTGTATTGATACGGGCCCTTGGCGTATCGATACGACCTGAAGTAAAATGGCTAAAATCTGTCTTTAATTGTCTGATCTGCTTTGTTTCCGCGTTTGCTCTTCCACTGTTTGCTTTTCTCACATAGGTTCAAATAAAGCATTTAGACAAGATTAATTAAAAGAAAAAATAGGGTTTCTAATCGGAGTGAGGCCTTAACAAGTTTCGCTTCGGTTTTCCCCGTGTAACCCGTTCGGTTCGGTCTGTTGGCTAGACTGGGACGAGGGGGTTATATTTATTCTAATGCCACTGCCTCTTCTTTAAAACTCCTGGATGACACCATCATTCGAACAATCAAATCTTATGTTTTAGGTAAACATATCACTCTTACCATTGATTTTCTTGCTAATGCTTTTGATCTTCCCGATTATGGTATTGAAATTGAAAAAAGGGCCTTATCCTGAAAATTCTCGTGTCATGAACAACCAAGCTACTTTCTTTCCTCTTCATGATCATCTATTGCACCTTATTCTTTCACATGTGATTCGTCCCCATGGGACGAAGTATTCATCGGTTTGAGAGTTCGATTATTGGTGGCTTCATTTCATCCGTAGTGGAACTCAACTCCATCTTGCCGCCTTCATCTTCGAGGATATGGTAAAGATCATCAAGGCTAAGAAGGTGCAAACCTTAACCTATGGTATGTATCTCAGCCATATTTTCTCCTTGCTTGACATTGATACATCCTTCGAGCTTGGCATCGATCCTCCCTCCGATAACATCATTGGCCGTTATTCGATGGGTCGCTTGGGATACAAGGAAGAAACCGAATTCTCTATGAATTGGGTGAAGAAGAGAGGCAAAGTTCAAGAACTGGAACACCATGAAGAAGAGATGAAGAACATGAGGATGAACATATGGATGACGCTCCCAAAGCCTTCACTCGTGTTAGTCCTCATGTCATGTCGTTGAGGGAGCTTCATGAGTCTCTCATTCGTCACGTAGACTCCTCCATTGGATCTCTTCGGTCTCACATAGATTCTAGACTTGATTCTCTTGAGGCACACTAGACTTCTTTGGGTGATTCTTTTAGCGCTCTTCATTTCAAGTTTGATAGTTACCCATTCCCACCGCCACCATCTTCATCTTAGATGCATACATACATGAACATCATATTATATTATGCTTATCGTTGCTTTTAGACATTGCTACATGCTTTTTATGACTCTTTGTTGGATGTTGTTTTAAACCTTTGATGCTATGTTGCTTTGGATTATTTTGGTACTTATGGATTCTTTATGTTTTAAAACTAGATATTGAAACCATTTATCAACTCAAAAATTATTTTCTTAAGGAGGGGCATTTGTCAAAAACAAATTTTCAAAGAGTTTTGTTATATCAAAAAGGGGGAGATTGATGAACTAATATTTTGATATAATAAGTTAAAATAAAAATGTTTTTGGACTTAATCGAATATATTAATTCTTGCAAAAACAATTCAAAGTCCAAACAAACTTGAAAAATTCGTTTCGAATGTTTTTCAACTTTACCGATCTTTTTCAAAACAAGCATGATCCGTTTTTGCACTATTGTTTTCCAGTTTTCAAGGCAAAAATGATTGATCCCCTAATACAAGGGATCGATCCATTGATTGACAGTTTCACTCAAATTTTGTCTCAGTGCAAAAGGATCGATCCCCTGGTGTATGAGATCGATCCCTTTTTGCAACGGTCATATTTTTCATAAGAAAGGATCGATCCCTTTGTAAAAGGATCGATCCCTTGTGCTATAAATGCTGTATTTTTAGGTTGGTAACGGCTTTATGACATCCCCAACGACTAGTAATGATTGAGAGGATACAAAAACAAAGAAAAATCATCTTAACAACAACAAGAAAGTCTATACAAACATTCAAGCTTTGAAGAGTCCATTTTGTGCTTAATTTTCGATCTTTCTTGTAAACACTAGAGTGTTCTTCATTGTAATTCTTTTGCTAGTGTTTTTTGGGTGTGTGAGAGAGCTTAAACTTTGTAAACACATTCCTAGTGAGGATTTCCTAGTTTGCTTATTTGTATTTGTTTTGGGGAAAGGATTAAATAGACTTTGGGGTATAAGTCTATTGAATTGTGTAAGGTTACTCCTTATCCTTAAAGGAAAGACAAATTAGTGGATTTGTGGAAAATCCTTAGTTTGGTCACTAAGGTAGTGGATGTAGACTCCAATTAAGAGAGTTGAACCACTCTAAATCTCCTTGCAATTTCTACCTTTGCATTTAGTGTCCACCGTTCTTTTAAAAATCCAATTCACCCCATCTTGGTTTTAATCGATTGATTGCCACTCTCAACACTTGGGGCATGAAAGTGCATGAAGTGTAGGCAATATGCATCAAGTTTCCACTAACTCCCTTAGTCAAATCTACTACCTAAACTCAGAATTAATATATTTTTTCTCTTTTCTTGCCTAGGTTTTTTTTCTTTGGCAATAACTTAAGCTAACCTCGTGATACTATTTAGCGTGAGTAATAAGAGGGAGCATACCACTAATCCCCACCTTAATCCAGACATCATTATGTTTTCTCTTCAACTCGTACCTAAAGTTTTGGACTTGAGAACTAAGAGGGAGCATACCACGAAGCCCCAAGCAACTTATTATCTCTAGGTAAAGGAGAGTTTCAATTTTTAGTGCCTTGGCAGAACATTGTTGCCTTATTTTTTTCTTTTTACCCTGGCATCAATTTTTTTTCAATTATGAGCATAATTTCAAAAATTCTAAGTTTACTAGGGAACTAGATGCATACTACGTGTTTAAGTGTAATTCAATTCCCAAAACTAGAGATCAATTGGCTAGCAATCCTGACATTACTATTCTGCTGGCATAGGCATCTAAAGATTTAAATTTTCCTCATCGGACAGACACCTAGGTCAAACTAAACTTGCCTAACAAATGTTAACATGCTTCAAAAATTAGCTGAGAAAAAATTTATTTTTTCTTCTTTTTTTAGTGGTTTGGTATGCAAACTATCCTAACTTACATGGCATGGCATTAAAATAGAATTTAAACATGAACGCATGGCATGGCATAACTATGAGGAAATGCACACCCCCAAACCCAAGATGTGCATTGTCCTCAATGCATGAAACAACTCATATATACAAGAAAAACAGAAAACAGAAAATGCATGAACATATAAAAATGCATGAAAATGCAATGAGTTAGGAAGAAGGAGACTCCCTTTAGAATAGGCTCCTCCTTGGGTGGCATGGGCTTCACCTGCTAATTTGGCTCAAGTCTTTTGTTGGGCGTAGCTTCAACGGTCAAGAGCTATCATTTTCTTTCTGCTCTCTCCTTGAACAGTAGTGGACGTAGGGGTTTCTTTCACAACCTTCACCGGCTCAGATGAGGTTGGCGAGGCAGCGGACTCGACAGGGGCGATAGGTTTCTTCTCACTTTGCTCCTCATATACTTGTGGTGTAGCAGACTTGACATTTTCATCCTTGAGAGGGAGATTGGTTATGTGGTATTGGATAGTACTGGACTAGGCACTGAGTGCGGACTGGACTTGGCACTGGGCTGGTTGGCATTGTATCATCATTGGCAAAAATACCGACGAGAAAGGCAGGGAATGCTAGCATGACTCCTGGGAAAAGACTCAACAAGGTCTCTTTGATGGTAGCGTCTCTGGCACGCTCATATTTCCAGAGCCTCTTCCTCTGCTTCTTAGCCTCCTCTAATTTTCTAAGGATTTTCTCCTGTCGTAGATATATCTAGGCAAGCCTTTCTGTTGTCTCCGCTGGTGATCAGTGCATAAAAGTTCTATATTTTACCCATCATTTATCCTTATTTTTGCTGCACTCAAGCATGTTTAACTGTATTTTAGGTTAAGTTTTGCATCAACATCACATTTAGATAAAACTGCGCAGATACTGCTAAATTTGATTACTTTTGCAGGTATTTGCTGTGGCAGCATCCAGGGCAGCAGTCGTGGCAGCATCCAGGGCAGCAGAGGAACAGAAGAGCTGGACTGAAGAAAACTGCCTCATACATCACTATCGTGTCAGATGTCGTGGCAGATGCCGTGACAGATGCCATGGCAGATGCCGTGACAGATGCCGTGACAGATGCCATGACAGATGCCGTGACAGATGCCGTGGCAGATGCCGTGACAGATGTCGTGACAGTTGCCGTGACAGATGCCGTGACAGATGTCGTGATAGATGTCGTGACAGCTGCCGTGACAGAAGTGGCGACAGTGAAGAAGAAGAGATGGAAAATGAGAAGTGGAGTTCGACTGATAGAGGATTTCAAGCCTAATATTTAGAGACCACTCGCATAATTTTTGGAGCCCAGAAGCACAAGAAAGGCCTTGCCCAAAGTTTGAGGAGAAAGTCAAAGCAAGAAGATAGGGCGGACTAAAGGACGTTTATTCAGGGATTTAGTTTTTAATGAATTGTACTTTAATTCGAACTAGTATTCTTGGCCATTAAGAAAACTTGTACCCAAGGCCTATATATATGCTTGTAATTCGACCTAGAGAAACATAATCACATTCCATACCTCTCATCTCAAAACCCTAGTCGTTTCTCTTCCTTCACCATGTTCTAAACCTCCCATAGGGCAAAGGGTTGATATTGTAAAGTAGTTGTAAGGGTTGTTCTGTTCTTAGGAATTTTCTGTTCAATGAAATAAAACTTCAAGTTTGCTTATTCTGGTTTTCAACATCTTACAAGAGTATCGGGAGAGCATTGTGAGATTATCTATTTACTTAATATCGGGAGAGTTAAATATATGAAAGGAATAAGTACGAGTTCTCCAGCTTATGGTTGAACTATCTCGGACCTAGGGATAGGACGAGGTTAAGCGGCTAAGGAAGAATTCACAAACATCAGTGTTCATACTTCGATTCACGCCGGGAGGTATCATCCAAGATATGTTCATCGACAGAACTTGGACCTAGGGATAAGACGAGTCACAACAGGGATTCTTGCCAAGCTTGAAGTACAGAGTTGTGTGATCGCTGCCGCGACAAACAACAGACCGCTGCCGCGACAGGAGCCAGACACATAACAGAAGTCCTTGAATAGTGCAATACCTGCACTACTGAGCAATTCAATACCGGCCTACTCTTTACCCTGAATATTTTCATCTTTTATTTTCAGTCTTCTTTATTATTTCGTGACAACTTAATCAATCTATTAAATCTCCTCTTTTCCCCTTGTGCAGATAGCGAAGGAAAGGGTTAGCCCAGTCCCTGTGGAGACGATATCCGATACTCTAGTATCACTTTATTACTTGTGACGTGTACACTTGCACTCAATTGCGATAGACTATTTCACACGCAACAGTTGGAACTGAGTGTAACACCCTAAAAATCGCCCTAGTACGAATTATGATATTCGACAGGAATAATGTAAACATTTACGATCTAACTAAGATTGAAATGAAACTAAATAAACTATGTCCTATTAAGTTACTATTGGATTAAAAAAAACAAGAGTGACTATATGTATATAAGTTTAATGGAATCAAATATGAAAGATATATATAATTATAAGTCACATTTCGGTGGCTATTTAAATGTATGTATATAAGTATATATATATATGTATGTATAATAAGATTAATGTATTAAAATGTAAAATTATAGGTACAAGAAATAAGTAAACTAAGAAATATATGTTATAAAGTAATGTAACTAATATATATATATATATATATATATAAGTTATATAAAATAAAAATGTAAGTTAGTATATATATACATATCATGCTCGGTGGTAGTAGGTAAACTAAACTATATATATATGTATAATATATGATAAAAGGATAAATAATAATAATAATAATAATAATAATAATAATAATAATAATAATAATAATAATAATAATAATAATAATAATAATAATAATAATAATAATAATAAATTAAAAGCATAAATGTGTTAATAATATAACCATAGTGGGATTACATGGAAAAGAAGTGATCTATGTGTCCATTTCTAAAGAATCAACCGGCCAGCTTGTGAAAATGAGACCACATGTTATCTCATTTTGCTTAATCATCTCCATCAAACAAAGAAATCACCGAGAGTCAAAGAAAGAAGAGATAGAAATATGAAATTCTTAGACTTAAGAACATCTTTATTTTGCTGGAAATTAAAGAGAAAATACATGCATGTTGATTCCATAGCTCAAGTAAGTGTTTGTTAGTCATTTGATGTTGTTCTTGAGATTTAAGGTTTATTTTGATGATTTTAATTATGAATGGTAGCTGGAAATAGGCTTAAAATTAAGTTAAGATGTTGTTAAAATGCGGGGTGTATGAATTTGTGGTTGAATTTCTGGAAATTAAAGCATGAACATGAACTTAAGTTTGAATCTGCGCAGATTAGGTTCAGTGCACTGCTCTGTTTTAATTTGAAATTTTGAATGAGTTATGGTTAGAATTAGGAAACGTTTTGTAGAACAAAGTTGTAGAGAATGAAAAATAGTATAATATAGAGGCCTTGGAAGCATAAAAATGATATCTTTAGTGGCTGAAAATTGAGTTGCATTATGACTGCCCAGAAATAAATGAAATTGGACTTAGGTGAATTGTGTTGAGTAAAAATAAAATTTAAGGGGTTTAAGTGATCAACTAAAATTATGAAAATTTAATCTTAAAACAAGGGATATCTTAAATGAATAAAAACATATAGATTTATAAGGAAAATTTGTTTAAATGAATGGTTAAAGTGAGCTAGAACACTTAGAAGCAAATCTGGACAAGTCTGAAAAATGTGTTATTTAGAGTATTTAAATGTTTTGTTTTTGAGGTTTTTGGATTATCAAAATAATTTTATAGGATTAATTTAAATGTGGTTGAAAACTTAGAATTAAATAGGTAGTGAATTGTAGGTTAAATGTACACTAAAGTGGCAAGTTGAAAACAGTGGGCAAAATAGGTTTCTGAAAATGCTATGTTTTCAAACAATAAACTGTACTGATAGGTAAATGGTAAAAATATGTGCTATACATGGTTGTAAATGTGTGTGAATAAGCTTTTTAGAATGGTAAAGAACTCCTAAGTTAGAGTTATGAGTAAAACGTTATGGACATTTTAGCAAGTGTTACTCAAACTGCCAGTTTAGGGGGCAGATTCATATGTCTAAGTAATTGTGATTAAGTAAATGAGTATATATGCTTGAATTAAATTTTAGGGTAAAGTACACAGACGGTAACTGAACTTCAGTAAAAAAACAAAATGGTAACTAAACTTTCAAAAATCACAAAGTGGCAATTAAACTTTATGTTTTATAACAAAATGGTAACTAGACGTTAAATCCCGTTAGGTGGCTGTTATAAAATTTGGTATAATAACACATTTAATCCTTCATATTTATACACTCAATCAATTTAGTCCTAATTTGAAATAATTTACTAAATTTAACCCTCGTTAACTACGCATTCTTTCAATTTGGTCCTTAAAGCAAAATTCCAAAGTATGGTAACATGAAATAATTACAATTAAATTTTTTAATAGGAACTCAAAATGAAAAAATTTCAAATAAAGTTTGAGTTGTAAAATATGACGCACCAACTCGAATAACTTGAAATTTTTTGACTCGACTCGATCGAACGGTCATCTCTATCTTAAAATATGACGCGTCAACTCGAATAACTCAAAATATTTGAATATTTTAAATTATTTTTTCTTTTCAATCGAATATTTTTAAAATAGAAACATAGTTTACTGCACAAAGTAATTTGTCTCCATGGACAAAATTCTATTATGGTGCCAGCTTCTATTAGATTGGTGCAACGATTTCATTAATAGAGGATACATTTCTTCATAGTGTGCTCGGCTTACATGGCACTTTGGTTAGGTATTTGAAAGAACATATGGAATCGACAAGTATACAACTGTGCAATTTACAGGAGAGGTATGTAACCTCCACTTTTTTTCCTATTTCTAAGCTTAATTTTTATTTTGCACCAGTCAATTTGGTACGCAAAATAGCTTGAACATTACAACACATGCTGATACATTTTAATTGTTGACTTGTTTTTTACATCTTCAGGTACCTGGTTCTGTAATAAATCAGAGGGGAAATAAGTCTTGGTCATACTAGTCCATGGAGACAAATTACTTTGTGCAGTAAGCTATGTTTCTAGTTTGGCATGATACCGGCTCTTATTATTGTAGAATTTTTCTTCCTCAATTCTAATAACTCGAAATATTTAAATATTTTAAATTATTTTTTTCTTTTAAATCGAATATTTAATAACTACTTTACATATTATTATTATTATTTTAAATATTCAAATATTTAATAATTACTTTAAATAATCGAATATTTTAAATCAATTTTTCTTGTAAATCGAATATTTAAAGTAGTTATTAAATATTCGATGTGATTTAAAAGAAAAAATAATTTAAAATATTCGAATATTTTGAGTTATTCGAGTTGATGCGCCATATTTTAAGATAGAGGTGAGCGTTCGATCGAGTCGAGTCAAAAAATTTCGAGTTATTCGAGTTGACACATCATATTTTACAACTCAAACTTTATTTTATATTTTTTCGATTCGAGTCGAGTTTTGAGTTCCTATAAAAATTTAATTATAATTATTTATCATGTTATCATACTTTGGAATTTTGCTTTAAGGACCAAATTGAAAGAATGCGTAAATAACGAGGGTTAAATTTAGTAAATTGTTTCAAATTAGGACTAAATTGATTGAGTGTATAAATATGAAGGACTAAATGTATTATTATACCAAATTTTATAACAGCCACCTAACGGGATTTAACGTCTAGTTACCATTTTGTTATAAAACATAAAGTTTAATTGCCATTTTGTGATTTTTGAAAGTTTGGTTACTATTTTATTTTTTTACCAAAGTTCAGTGACCGTCTATGTACTTTACCCTATATTTTAATATGTGTTTTATATGTTATATGATAATTCAAGATCAAATTTGTGAAGAAACATTAGAAGAATCAAGGGTTGAGCAAGCCAAAAGAAGGGGCAAAGGCATCACAAGGACACAAACTAGCTTGGGAGTATTTGTGAGTGTAGCTTACTTAGGGTTGGGATTAGTATCCTAACCAATGTGTTTTTGATTCCTTGATGATTTAAAATGAAGCATGCAATGAATTTAATAATGGTTTGGTAATTTTAAACATAAGGAAGAAGGATTAAAGGAAAACAAATGACAAATATTGTTATGTTAGTACTAGTGTCTTGATATTGATCTATATGACTTGATATGTTTGAATGGCTATTGATACTACTTGATAGGAATTTATATGAGATGTTTAGCTACTGTTTATTGATGATTGTTTGATTGAAATGATCAAGTATGCATGCTGGAAATTCTTGTGAATATGAGCTTGAATAATGACTTGCAAAATTGATATGAAATAGTTACATAATTTTGTAATGTATTTGATAAACAAGTAATTGAACTTGTTGGAATTAAAGGATATAAGTTAAAGTCCTTGGTTGATTAGTGTCTATAGGTAGAAGGGCATGCCTTAGAGTCATTGAGCTCCTCTGATTTTTGATTCAGGATGGTGGTTAGTCACCTATGAACCTGAAAAGGTGGTTTGTCACCTTGTTAAATGAATGGTGGTAAGTCACCATTGATGCTTGAGCATCCTCTGTTATATGTTAAAATGAAAAAATTGATACTTTGAGTATCTAAAGTTAAATGTTATATGAAGACTTGATTACCTATTTCATTAGTCATCCAAGGCAAAAACATGTTTGAATCTATGATATGGTTTAAATGAATAAATTGAGTAATTGCCTTAATGAAAAGACATGATCTATATGTGTACTTGCTGCCTAATATGACCATGATTTATGTATGTTATTTGCTGCCAAAATGACATAAATTATATGTATTGTTTGCTGCCCAAATGACTTGAATTATGTGTATTGTTTGCTGCCCAAAATGACTTGAACCATGTGAATTGTTTGCTGCCTAAAATTACTTAACTCATGAGAATACTTGCTTCCAAATAACATGATTATGAAACTATTTAAGTTAACTTGAGTTTGATGGACTAGCTAGGTGAATTTATATATCATAAGCCTAGCTAAGTAACCTTGAAGATAAGAATAAGACTTTAAAAGATTGAAACTAGTAATGTTTAGGGCTGCCTCACTAAGTACATTATGTGTACTTATCACTCTCTTTGTTTCCTTCTTCCAAAATAACATGTCCGTTGATATCCGAAAGCTAGTCGTTTGATCCGAGAGCCTTGCAAGCAAAGCACAAGTATGATATAGTTTTGTTTGGTCTCTTAGATGGTGGCATAGTATATGTTATTGTGTCACATGCATTTTGGAACATGTATTTGATAGTTGGTTTATATAAGTTTAAGACAAAGTTATGTTATGTAATGTAAGTTTGATGTTTGGTGTATATATATATATATATATATATATGGCTTTGATAGCATGAATGTGTTTATGTTTAATATGTTTAAGTCTTGATATGGGTCATGGAAATGTCATAGGTTGCTTATTTTGGTGGCTGTCCAAATGATAATTTATGTTGAGAATAATATGTATGTTTTTTCTAGGCGATATGCATCTAGTGTTTCTTTGTTTAATTGATATGTTCGAATGGCCTATAGTGTAGTAGGAAGTTATAAATGTTTTAGTGATTTGAACATAGGGTATGAATGCATCTAGTTGAATGTTTTGAATGAAATTAACATGAATGATATTGAGACAAATCGAATACTAAGGTTGTACAGTATAATTCGAATAGGATACTTATATAATTAGGTTGATTGGTCATGAATGGTACATGTTTAAATTGATTGATAATAAAGGTTATGAAATGTATACATTGGATTGTACCATGCTAGGTTGCTATGTTAGATGATATATGAAATATAAGCATGAGTATATGTTGTAAAGTATGTTAACCAAATGTATACAAACATGTTTATGTATTATCTAAATGTGACTCAAGTATGATTGGTTGGGTTTGATTGCTATTTGAATGTTAAAAGTGTATACATGTTTAAATTGGTTAGTATGATAGCTTAAGGTTGATAAATGTTATATGATATGGAAGTTTTTGTTGGCTCACCAATGTATATCTATATCCTTTGATTACATGTTTGTATGTATGAGATATGACTCTTGTTGTTCGAATGTGACATCTCTCATTCTTAACCGGGCGAGGGGTGTTACATAAATTGGTATTAGAGCTTTAGGTTATAGGTTCTAAAATTGTCTGAAACATGTCATGCACCATATAGGTTAAACTATGCCACCTAGGAGTCTTATATCGAACTGCTTGTGATTCCACTCTCTAATTATGATCTTGTTTGAATTCTTAATAGAATGTCCGCAACTAATCTAGCTCGGGACGATGAAAGTCCGAATGCATCATTTTGCCCCTCGAACTTTCTCGGCCCTTGAATGTCCCAAAATTCTTAATAGAATGTCCGCTGCTGCTGCAACTGGTTAAGAGTCAGAAAAGACAGATTTGCATTCCTAGATGGAATAAAAGTGTGGATGCACAAAAATTCTCCGCTTGTTCATAGTTGGTTGGTTCAAATTTTCTCGCATTCTAAGTTTTCTTCTAGAAACGATACATGGAAATAATTCTTCTACTTTTTTCCCAAAGTAGTAGGGATCATTTTCGAGGGGCATATGTCATGTTTGATGGTTTTCATTTCAATGAAGGGATGTTTTAATCAATGAATGTATGTATATTCTCTTCTTTCCCTCGTAGGCCCCTGGATGTCAATTGCAAGGTGTGATAATGATTCTGGTGTGAAGAACGATTAGATGTTGTGAAGACACTAAAGTGAGATTTATTTCCTGGTCTACTCAGGTCAGCAAAGTAAGAAAAGGCTAGATTACAACACTTTTGATGATGTTCGATGACGAATCCTTGAAGTTCATAAATAGTGAAGCAGACTAGGCGATTTTAACCAAGTAGAGTTGCTTGAAATTGAAGTTCTAAGTGTAGTCTTCTATACCTTAAAAGACACAATAAGAGCGAGAAAGAAAATGAGAAGAAAATGACAGGATAAAGTAAAAAAAATGGAAAAAGAAAAAAAAAGGAAAAAAAAGAAAAGGGGAAAAAAGAAAAAGGGAAAAAAGAAAAAAGTGAAAGAAAAAAGAAAAAAGAAAAAGAAGGAAAAAAGAAAATAGAGAAAATGAAAGAAAAATGGGAGGAGTGAGGCAATGAACTATTGAATAAGTAAGTCTCGGAACATCCTGATGGAGCTGTGAGGGATGTCAACAAATCTAATAAGGAGCTGCGTTCCACCTGTCCAATACCCAAACGTCAGAGATGTATCTTTGAAGGCATGTGTATAATAATATAATAATAAGTACTAATAACAGTCAGAAGCACACACATGCACTTATAGAACTCTATTCTTAGAATGATATTTCTGCACTCTACTGGTTAAACAATCCCGGAAGGCTTGAACACATTTACGAATGGAAAAGGATGAAGAGAATAAAAAAGAGTTGTTTTCTTGTCGGATTGAGCACCGTGGTAATCATAGGGTGTGAACCGAGTGATTTGGAAGAAACCTCATAATCTCAGACGTTGCCACAACATTCATGAGTTATGCTACCCATGGGGGGTTGAATCTAAAAAGCTCTTGCACTTGATATCCAGGGCATCCTATTCTCTTTTTGTTTTATTAAGATCCTGATTTTCTAGGCCTAATAAGGCACCCTTTATTGAAATGACGATCATCAAGCTGACATTTTTTAAAAAAAAAGAGAGATTTCCTTGTATTGCTTCGGAGATAAACTTCAGTATGCAAGATCATGAGTACAAATGGTCATCTGGATATGGTAAAGATATGGATGAGTACGAGACGTTCATTTGTTCGATAGTTTTTTGCTCAAAGAGAAGAATCATTCATCAAGGGTAATGGTGAGAACAATGACAAGAATGCAGATATCAGGAAGATAAGGGATATAAACTGTTTTCCCACCTTGAATTTTTGAATAAGTCTACAGAAAGAATTTGAATAAAGTTCAGGGATTGAAAGCTGGAAAGTTAGGGACCTGAAGAAAGTCCAGGGACCGGAAAATTTCAAGGGCCGAGAAAGTTCGAGGACCTAAGTAAAGTTCAGTGACCAAAAATTTGGGGGCTTGAAGCATTTGTTTTCCCTAAATGATGAAAGAGGGGCAAAATCTACACGATGAGGCAAGGAATAAAGAGATCATGGGCATTATTGACTGTGAAGATGACATTCTTGGGGCATGAGAATCCA
Source organism: Hibiscus tridactylites (assembly GCA_958450335.1). Taxonomy (NCBI): domain Eukaryota; kingdom Viridiplantae; phylum Streptophyta; class Magnoliopsida; order Malvales; family Malvaceae; genus Hibiscus; species Hibiscus tridactylites. The sequence continues at coordinate 44,333,072 of OY288290.1, read as the reverse complement.
AGTTGGAATAGACCAGAAATGATGCAGAGCTTGAAAGAATTCGATCACCAAAGAAGTTAGAATTTGCTTAAGAAGAAAATGAGCCAAATAATAAAGTTCTGGGGCAAGTGTTGTCAGAACCTGAAGGCAATGAGAGCTCTAGAAGGCCAGTTGATCAAGATATGATAAGAAGAAGAAGAAAGAGAGCCTAACAGTGAAATTCGGGGGCAAAGTTTGCCGAATTAAGAAGATAATAAGAGCGACAGATGAAACTTAAGAAAATCAAGCTAATTCAGATTTGAAAAGAGCAGATGAAGTACCGTTGCAGTAGAAGCAAAAAGCTCAACGAGGAAGCAAAGAAGATCAGAGACCATCCAAGTGGTTTTCAGTTGACACAACCCATGCATCATATAGCTAGGCCTCTATAAGATATGAGCATTCAAATGCATGCAAAGCATTTTTGTCCATTTTGCATGAATTTACAAGAATCAACAAAAAGCAAACCAAATTTCAATCTACAGTTTTAAGATTTAAGAAGAAGATTTAACGAGGAATTGAAAAGATCACAACAAAGATTTCAACTCGTTTGAAGATATGAATTTCAACAAAGATTTCCACCCGTTTGAAGAGACGGATTTCAACAAAGATTTCAGCCCGTTTGAAGAGGTGGATTTTAACAAAATTTACCAGTTCGTTTGAAGAGGCAAACATCAACAAGATTTTCTGGTTGTTTGCACAAGAAAGAAAGTGCATTACAAATATAAATCCCCCGGGTCGTCATAAGACAATTGGACAACTGCACGGTTGGGGCATGGTATTGACAAAGATATTAATCTTCTAGGGTCTCAGTTTAAAACAAAGGAAAAGAAGAAGAGAAAAAAAAGAAAAACGATTCATGCTACCAAGAGAGAAGCACGAGAAAGATCGACTTTAAGATCAAATAGGTCACGTGCAGTAGAAAGAGACAGACTTGTACAGAAGGAAATAAGATATTTGATACGAGTTTCTGATTGAAAGATGGAGATACCTTTGACAGAAAGTAGTGACTCTAAAGATCTCAATGCTTCAAAATGGAAATGGAATATGTTTTATTCTACTCCAATTTGAATTAATTGATGATGTTTGTTTTGTAGGTTTCGGTTTCGTTTATAGAAGCGGATTTTAAGACGTTCCGTTTACAGAGATAGACCTTAAAGACGTACCGTTTACAGAGACGAATCTCAAGAAACTCTGTTTATAGAGGCAGAGACATTTCATTTATAGAGACAGATCTCGGAAGAGATTTCAACATGCTGGAAGAAGTGGTGGATCCCGACAAAGATACTATACTCTTGGGTTACCAGTTAAAAAGAGAGAGAATGGAAGACAAGATGGATCAATATTGAACTCAAATGAAGAAGATTCATAGTTTAACTGGTCATGCAATTTCTGAGTGTAGAAAGAGATAAACCAAAGCAACGAGAGACCTTACACAGTTTTCCGATTGAAAGATCAAGACGCCATAGGTAGAGAATTAGTGATTTTAGAAATTCCAATGCTTCAAACGGAAAATTGAAGATATCTTATATTACACCAAGAAGAATCCTTATTAATTGATGATATTTCTTTTTGCAGGAATGGTGAGCTCATAATGAGAAGAGTTCACCCAACAAAGACAGAAATCCTAATGAGAAGAGTTCGTTGTTTGAAGAATGAGAAAGTTCCTAATGAGAAGAGCTTGCTTATTCAACGCCTTTGCAGAGAGGCAAATCCATGATTTCCAGCAAAGAAGAGCTCCTAATGAGAAGAGTTCATCCAGCGAAGAAGGATTCATAATGAGAAGAACCCGCCAAGTAAAGATAGAATTCTTAATGAGAAGAATTCGTCCAGCAAAGAAGAAGAATTCGATCAGTGAAGGAAGAATTCCTAATAAGAAGAGTTCATCCTCAGCTAAAGAAGAAGATAAAGGAAGATTGAAGAATTTCATAATGAGAAGAACATCTTTAAGATTCCATGAGTGGATGGTTCGGATAAAGTTCGTGCCTTTTCGGTCTTTGCCCTATTCCTGTTCCACAACAATGAGCAAAGAGGGGCAACTTTAAGACCTGAAATTTGTCCGGGTATACTTATAAATAAAACCAAAAATAAATAAATAATAAACAAATAATAAAAGTCCCAAAAAATACAATAAAGGGTTCATAATAGCCCAAAATTCATTTGTAATGTTCATTTACAAAAATAGTCTCCACAATACAAAAGGCCCATTTCAAGGCCCAAAATCAGTTTCCAATATATTTTCCCGCCCAAATGTATACTTTTTGGGGTGGAAGTCAGCCAAACAAACACAAAATTGGATTTGTGTTTGTTTTTCCCGCCTAAAATGCCACATGGCAGTTTCCCATTAGTCTAAAAGCCTCTCACTTGGATTAAGCTCCCCTAATGACATCATCTCTGACCACCTATAAATCGGGAGAGAGAAAAGTAAGAAAACAATTAATGACAGTCATAATTACATATATTAAAATAATAATAAGTATTCAATAAATAATGAAAGAGGAGAGAGAGTGCTCACCTTAGTAATCGAACGGTCATCGGAAGCCATGTTGCCGGGAGAGTGAAAGGACGCCGAAAATTTGGCCGCCATCGAACGATCAAGAAGTACGAGCCGATATCGCCACGAAGTCGAACCGTGCGGAAGGAGGAGACGCCAGGAAGTCGAAAGGTTGTCGCCATGAAGCCAAAACGCTTAGTCACTGCCGGCAGAAGCTGATTCGACGCCAAAAACGGTCCTGAAAGTTAAATCGGACACCATCACGTTTCCAGAACCGTCGTTAATGCCGCTGAGAAAGGTAATATTTCTCCGATTTCCTACATTTCAATATAAAAAAAGATTATATAGGAGTTAATAATAAAAATAGTAGCAAAACAATAGAGAAACAAGTTTACCGGAGTTTTTAGACGGCGATCAAAGTTTGTTTTAGGCGCAGCGGGGTTGAAAAGTGGGTTTTTGGGTAGCATAGATCTAGTTTGGGAGGATTCTTTCGAATCCGGGTAGTATTAGGCTTAGATCAAGGAAGTTTGGGTGGTTTCGATGAACCGGGGTTAGGCTTAAGGTTAGATCTAAGGTTTGAAATTAATTTTCCGGTGATTTTGGATCAAAATGACGGTGGCCGGAAAGGTTTGGACGGCGACTGAAAAAGTTTAGACGGTGGACGAAAATTCAATCCGGTCACCGGAATAATGAAGGGGGTGATCGGAGTTGAGTGTTTGGTGGCCCGATAACATACTTGGTGATCGGTGAGGGCTAGGTTTGGATCAAACGTAAAAAATTGAAGAATATGAGAAGAACACGGTAAAAGTTTGTGTTTTGGTCCATTTTCTTTGTGAGTTTCGGGGTTAAAGGTGTTTGTGGTGAAATGATTTCAAAGAGAAAAATGAGAGGAGAAAGGGTGTGACTGTATAAAGTGAATGAGTCAACTCAGATTTGGGGCTTTTATAGTTAGTCAAAACTACGTTGTTTTGGACCTTGAGTTGAAGGGATCCGTGCGCTCTCTAGGTTGGGTAGGTTAACCCGCGCCATTGCTGGGTTGGGTCAATCGGCCCACGCGCCTGGTTTGGGTGGAATGGAGTTGACCCATTCATTTGTTGGATCATCAATTGGGCCATTAGTCTTAAGGCTATGTATAATTGGGTCAACACTTAAATTGAATTAGATTTTGGGCTTATTTCTTTCATATTAATTTAATTTGATCTAATTTTAGTTATTTAATTTAATTGTTTAAATTATATGTTTGCATATTTTTAAAGTACCATATAATATTTAGTTTGAAGAATTAAATCACATGTTCAAAATAAAATTAGAGCCAATAGTATAGTCTACTTGATCATAATTAAATAGAAAAGATCATTGTAGAAAATAAATGAATATTTGAAATAATATTAGGACATTCAATATTGGCTAGTGTCACAATGTAGAGTGATGTTAACCAATGAGTGTTCCAATAAAGGTTTCAATTTTTCATTTCAACTTAGAAAATGGAAATAATTCAATAATTAGGAAAATTAAAATTCAAAATAAGATTAAAGATTAGAGACATCTTAATTAGGAATGCTATTACTTTTGGACTCGGTAAAGAAAGTGTCCAATATTATTTTGGGTGTTTTCTTTTATGACCAAAATTAATACTAACATTCATAGAATCTTAATTAAATTAATTAATGGAGCCTAATTAGGGTTTACTTAAAAATTGCAAGACAATAATTAATCATGCATTAAACATTTTGTGTTGAGATACATTTTTGAATATAAGTTGAAGTGTCCTAATGGAACTGGATGTCTCATAATTATATTCGTTCGAAATGTATTTTCTTACAAAAGGTATTCTCATTCGGAATAGAATTCATTTTACAGTTAAGAGATTTAATTAAATCCAGATTAATGTTCGAAATGCCAAAATGCCACGTGTAATTAATAAGGTACCGATAATGGGCGTTCGTAGGGGTGCTAACCCTTCCCTACACGTAACCGACTCCCGAACCCGAACTTTTTAAAAAGAATCTCTAGTGCATTTTTATGGTGTTCGTCCTACCAAAGTGGCCGGTGGTGACTCCTAAATGATTTTCAAGCAAATAAAGGGGGTTTTGACTAAAAATGGAAAATTAATTAATTATAAGATAAAATTGGTCAAAAACTCTGATTTTCCGGATTTCAATCGTCAGGCTGTTTTTTATTCCAAACCTTAAAAAAGCGGGTTTTCAAAAAAAAAACGGTCGCGACAATTTGCAATAAACATAACCAAGCAGTAACCACATCTATATAAATATCAAAGAGTGTTACATACATCAAAACATGATTGGTTTACTACTTCATGCCAACTATATAAATCTTATATAAAAACCAAAATGATCATATATCCTTAGGGCACCTATTTACATACCAATCCATACTTAGACTTATACACATCAATATGCATATGCAAAATCAACCTTATGCATGCAACTTGGATGACTGAACACGATACTAAGCCACCTACTAGGAATACCAATAAGATGAAACAAGGCACACTTTGATTTATTTGCTTGTGGATGCTACTGGAATAGGATCAGGTCAGCTTTTGATCAAATTATCCTATTGGTTTGGGAAGAAGGAAATAATAGAGTTATAATTACAATGACTACTTAGTGAGGTAGCTCCTAAAACTATTAGATTTCCTTTGTTTTATTAAGTGTATTATCTCATTAATCAAGGATCACCTAACTAGATCTTCAATCATTTAAGTACAACCTAGCTAGTCTCATGCATAATCAAGTAGCATACTTAACTCATTTTGTTATCATCTACAACATTAGTAAAACGTGTACATAATATCATACCAAAGATCAATCACAGAAATGTAATCATGTAACACATTCACATAGACAATTTGATATTCGCCAATCACATTGATCAAACAAGATCCAAGCATTCAAGCATAGCTCATGTTCAAAACATTCCATTCGATTATGATTATTATCCCTATGTATATATAAATCATACTCATTTCAAACAACTAGATTGGTTCATAAACCTTTATTAACTTGTGAATACATTTCTACATGACTCATTTATATAACATTTTACACATTTCATTTAACATATGACAAGTCTTATTCAGGGGCTTTTAAATGTTTTGCCTTGGTAGATTAGTGGGATTAGGTAACCGAGTCTCAAAAATAAAACATATTGAATAGGAGATGCACAATGCATCAAGTGTCTCATATATCCACTCAAGGTGGTCATAATATTAACAGAGGATGCTTAAAGCATTAGAACCATTGGGTGCCAATAACACCAATATAGAGAGTACATACATTACTAGGTCAGAGGAGCTCTAGACTCTAAGGCATGCCATTCTACCTAAGACCAACTAATCAACCAAGGACTTTCAATGTATTTTAAGTTAAGAAACACATTACAAGTGATTAACAATCACAAACAGTAAGCTGATAGATAACATTTCTTGTTACTAATAGGTAGAACCAATCTCATATTCATCATTTCATAATTTTCAGCACATGGCAACCAAATAAGCATTTTCCTAGAATCATGTATCACATATATTGGCCGCAACATATCAATTATTTTATACTCATTTAATCAATCACATATTCATTCCAAGGTAAGTAACTAAACCATGCTTCTACAAGACAAACATCTATCAACATAGAACATGCTTTCATGTTTCCAATTATTCCATCTTCCCTTTAATTTAATTACCAAACCAGAATCAAATTCATTTCATGCTTCAATTTAAAAGATTATAAATCAACATATATAATAGTGGTTAGGACACTAGTCCTAACCCTAAGGTTAACTACACTCACAATACTCCAAGCTTTCCTCTAATCTTGTTCATTGATAAATATGCCTTTGCTCTTCCTATTTGGTTGATCAACCCTTGCCCCTTTCAAGTTTCTTTCAATTTCTTGATCTAGATATCCTCATATACATATAAACAAAATATTTCAGCATCTAAATCAACCATATAAATTCATTCAAGCAATTACAAACACATACATTCAAAATTGTTTTTAGTGCTGGCAGTTTGTACACATGTTACTATTCTTGCCATAACTTTTAATCTACGCATTGGATTTTCAATTAATTTACCTTGTTAGAAATATTATTCAACTAGTTTTTTATCCATATATAGCTCATATTTTCCCCATTTCTATATTAATACAAATTTTCATTTAAAGAAAGGGCATTTGTTTAGGGACCAATTTGCCAGATTCATTATAAGGCACTTTATTGCATTTTTTAAGCCTAGGTCCTTTATTATTATAATTTATCCTTTATAAGCAGAGTGTAAACTGTTTTTACTTTGTTATTTAAAATCCATTATGGCCCTCCAACAGATCACAACAGTCCAAAAATTTATAAAATTTCCATATTGGCCCAATTTCACTTATTTTGCCAACTAGTCAGTTTAAACATCCAATTAAGCTAATTATTAGAAACATTCAAGTTATATTCCATTCCTTTCACAAGTACCATGTTTCCAACCATCATTTCCAGAGCTCATTTAACATTATTTCAGTCCCTAAAGCTTTCAATTTACTCAAAACAGTCTCTAAGACAGTTTTACATTCGTAGGTGACTAGTCTTGATTCTAATAGATTTTCCAGCAATTCCAACAGAATTTTTAATTATCTAAGACTTCAACTAACAGAAAACATCATTTTAAACAATTTCTTCTTACATAATTTTTTCCAGAAACGATTTACAGCCCCTTCAATTTACAGATTTTAACAAAATAGTCATCTAGGGTATTCCGACAGCATATATCATCAACTAGTGATCTATTTTCGATTCTTTCCATATATCCAAAGCTAGATACATGAATTTCATCATCATATAACACAATTCCAGAACTAAAATAAACATATGCAGCAACCAAATGAATTAAAACAGATTATATAAACAATTTAACATAACAATCAGTTCCTAGTTGAATAATAACACTTACATGGCTTCTAGCTTAAATTCCTAGAATTAAATCAACTATATGCAAGACAAATTCTCTAGATTTTCTTGTGTTTTATATAGTGATTCCCTCTACCCAAACTCTCTCTCTATTCGGCTAAGAAGAAGGAAGGAGAAAGATGACTATGCTCAGGTTTGTAGTGGAATTTGGAAATCACCATTTCACCCTTGAGTTAATATTTTAGTAACTTTTCAGCTAGGGGCAATAAAGGGAATTCATTTTATTTACCATGAAACCATTGGTGTTTAACATTAGTTTTAATTTAACCATCTTGATTTAATCATTCGATTTGTGCATTCCTTCTAATTAGGTCCCTATTAGCCGAATTAAAGGTTAATTCGGTTCAATTAAATTTTTTGTTTAGCTAATGAATTTAAATAAATACTAGGGTATGATTGAGGGTGTTACAACTCTCCCCTCCATAAAAGAAAAAATTCATCCTCGAATTCTTACCTAAACTGAACTAGTGAGGATATTGCTCTCCCATTGTATCCTTGGGTTCCCAGGTTTCTTCTTCGACCTTATGATTCCTCCACAGAACTTTCACAAGAGATATGTTCTTGTTTCGGAGTCATTTGATTTCTATACCAAGGATTCAGATTATTTCTTCCTCATAAGATAGGTCAAGATTCAGTTCAATTTCTTCTGGCTCAAGAACGTGGGATGGATCGGATTTGTATCGTCGGAGCATTGAAACATGGAATACATTATGTATCTTATCGAACTCGCTTGGAAGTGCAAGTCGAAAAGCTACCGAATCGATTCTCTCAATCACTTCAAAAGGTCCTACGAAACGAGGACTGAGCTTCCCTCTTTTACCGAACCAGAACACTTTCTTCCACGGGGAGACTTTAGAAAAACCTTATCACCGATCTCGTACTGTATGTCTCTATGTTTCTGATCATCGTAGGACTTTTGTCTATCGAAATCTTGCTTTAACCGAGAATGGATAACTTGGACTTGTTCTTCAGTTTCTCAAAGCAATTGAGGTCCTAACACCTTATTATCACGGAGTTCGGACCAACAGAGGGGTGTTCGGCATCTTCTACCATACAACGCTTCGAAAGGGGCCATTTGAATCGAAGATTGGAAGCTATTGTTGTATGTGAATTCTATCAATGGTAGTGACTTTTTCCAGTTCTTTCTGAAGTCAATAATACAAGCTCGAAGCATGTCTTCAAGAACTTGAATCACTCGCTCGAATTGGCCGTCACTTTGCAGATGGGATGTTGTGCTCAGATTTAGCTTAGTGTTGAGGGCTCATTGTAGAGTTTTCCAGAATTGAGCTATAAACTGGGGGTCTCGATCGGTGACAATTAAAGTATTAACTATGTGTAAATATATGATTTCCCAAATATATAGATTAGCCAAGGTTTCTAAACTTTAGTTCATACGAACCGGGATGAAATGAGCAGATTTGGTGAATCGATCGACAATTACCCAAATAGCATCGCATTTTCTCGGAGAACAAGGAAGACCGGATATGAAATCTATTGCAATTCAATCCCACTTCCATTTAGGAAATTCAAGAGGTTGGAGCAATCTAGTAGGGACTCGGTGCTCGGCTTTCACTCGCTGATAGTTTAGACATTTCAACACAAAATCGTTGATAGTCGATTTCATTCCGGGCCACCAATACAAGGGTTTGAGATCCTTGTACATCTTAACCGATCCGAGGTGGATCGAGAAAGAACTCTGATGTGCTTCTTGTAGTATCTCTTCTTGTAATTCCTTGTTGTCAGGAACACATACTCTATCCTTGAAATAGAGGAGACCGTTAGATTTAACGGAGAAGTCAGAATTGGATTCAAGCTTAGAAGTGATCTTCTGAAGTTCTAGATCTACTTGTTGAAGCTATTTGATCCTTGTGATGAGACTAGATTGAACTTGGAGGTCACACAGATATTTTCGAGCTTTAGTGGGTCAGAAATGAGCGTTGATAGCCAAGGAAGCTACAGGAAAATGATTCGAATATATTACTTATTTTACAAGAAAATTTTCGAATAGACACTTATTACACAAGATAACATTCGAGCACTTGCTTATCTTGCATGTTATAGCTCGAATGGTTTCTTAGGGAACAAGAAAGAATACATTTGAATATTTAAGGATTTGGAATGGCTTACCGACAATCGGTTTTCGACTTAGAGCATCCGCAACCACGTAGGCTTTTCTGGGATGATAGTCGATGACTAAAGCGTAATCTTTCAACAACTCTATCCACCTCTTTTGTCTCAAATTGAGATCCTTCTGAGTAAGGAGATACTTCATACTTTTGTGATCGGTAAACAAGTGACATTTTTCACCATACAGATAGTGTCTCCAGATTTTGAGTGCAAAAACGATGGCAGCTAACTCGAGGTCATGTGTTGGGTAATTGAGCTTGTGTGGCATTAATTGTTGGGATACGTATGCTACAACATTTTCACCTTTCATCAAAACACAACCCAATCTCGAATGGGAGGCGTCACTATAGACTATGAATTCTTTGCCCGGCTCAGGTTGGATCAAAACCGGGGCATGAGTTAATGCTTGCTTCAATTGGTTGAACGGTTGACTCTTTTAGACCAATCGAACGGTTGACTCTTTTGGAGGAGTTTGGTTAGATGTAAAGCGATCGTAGAGAAACCTTTAACGAACCTTCGGTAATAGCCGGCTAATCCTACAAAACTGCGAACCTCACCAACATTCTTCGAAGGTCGCCAATCCAGGATAGCTTGAATCTTTTTAGGGTCGACTTTGATTCCTTGAGCGGAGATCACGTAACCAAGGAAAGAAACTTCCAATAACCAAAACACACACTTGGAGAATTTGGCAAAAAATTGGCATTCTCGGAGAGTTTGTAGCACAATTCGGAGGTGTTCATCATGTTTCTCCTTATTCCGGGAATAGACAAGAATGTCATTGATAAAGACAACGACGAACTTTTTGAGATAGGGCTTGAACACTCGGTTCACCAGGTCCATAAATGCGACAGGATCATTCGTTAACCCAAAAGGCATAACGAGGAATTCATAGTGACCGCATCGAGTACGAAAAGCAACTTTAGGAACATCTCCATCCTTCACTGTCATCTTATAGTAGCCCGATCGGAGATAAATCTTAGAGAAAACTGATGCTTCCCGGAGTTGATCAAAAATATCTTGAATTCTCAGCAGGGGATATTTGTTCTTGATAATTACCCGATTCAACTGACGATATTCGATGTAGAGCCGCATCGAGCCATCTTTCTTTTTCACAAATAGAACCGAAGCACCCCAGTGAGATGTGCTCGGTCGTATGAAGCCCTTGTCTTGCAACTCTTGGAGCTGCTTCTTCAACTCTTTTAATTCAACTGTGCCATCCGATAAGGTGTGATAGAAATCAGGCTAGTTCCGAGCTGAATGTCGATCCCAAACTCTACTTCATGAGTCGAAGGAAGACCAGTGAGATACTCAAGAAGGACATCGACGAATTCGGAAACAAAGGAAATAGAGGGTAAGCCGAAATCATATTTATCTTGTAACACCATGGAAGCAAAAATAGAGGTCGGTTTTTGATCGATCAACAGAATAGATTCCTTCCCTAAACCCTGGAGGTACAATCTTCAGTTTTGGCAATCGTTCCAGGCTTGGTGTTTACTTAACCAATCTAAGCATAGTACTAAGTCAAATTCACATTAAGGTAATACAAAGAGATCACAGGGAAAGGGTATATTTCGAATAGTTATTGTGCAATCCTTACAGATTAGATTGATGGGCAAAATTCCCCCTATAGGGTTTGACACTACAAGGCTTGTTTTGACTATTTCAGGTTTCAAATTTAGTTTAGTTAACAAGTAAGAACAAATAAATGAATGGGTAGATCTCAAGTCAATTAAAGCATAAACAGGTTCAAGGTTTAGTTCAACCGTACCCGCAATGACATCGGGAGATTCTTCTTCTTCTTTTCCAAATATGTGATAAACACGAGCTAGGGCTCGGGATTCTAGGCATGTTGTGGCTTTTGAATGGGAGCCTCTTCCCCTCCCTTAATTTCTCGATTGAGTTTGCCTTAGATTCTTGTTTCTGTTGGAAGGTAAAGGGCTCAGATTAGCAGAATTTCTAGTAGAAGCCTTGTCAGACTTTCTCGGAAAATCTTTGATGTGGTGATTATCACCACCACACGCAAAGTAGAGATTGGATTGAAATTGACATTGGCCAAAATGTTGTTTCTGGCAGTGTTTGCAAGTTGGAGCTTTCACAAAATTTCCCGTGCTGTTAACAGATACAACTGGGACAACCAGTTTATTCACCAATTGGGATCTCGGTGTGAAGTTACTTCTGGGGGCATGAGTGCAAGTAGAAGACAATTCCTTCTGATTTTTAGCCTTCTTTGATTTCCAACTAGACGTATCATCACTTTTTTGTTTCTTCTCACTTCGGTAGCTGACTTTTTTTTTCTCTACGGCTTTCAGCTTGCTTCAGCGGCAATGAATCGATTCACCAGAGTTTGGAAGTCTGTGATGTTTGAGGCGGAAAATATCAGACTCAATTCATTGTTTAATTCTTCTATGAACATCCGACACTTATCAACATCAGTCTTGATATATTCGGAGCCGTACTTGCAATATTTGCAAAAATCTACAACATATTGTTCTATGGGACGATTGGCCTGCTTTAGGTACAAAAATGGCTTCCTTCTATCAGCTAGATATTGTTCAATGATGTATTTCTTGTTGAATTCCTCCACAAAAAATTTCCACGTCACTGACTTAGCCGGGACAGTCAATGTTGTGGTTTCCCACCAACCAAGTGCTTCGTCCGCCAATAGAGCGACCACACACTCAAGCTTATGCTCATCTGAGCACTGCAGTTGCTTTGTCAAGATTTGAGTGGTTTGCTCGAGCCAATATTCAACCTCCTCGGGATTCTCCTCGTTTACGCCCATGAACGTGTAAGCTTGGTGTTTAGCGAGTTTGTCAATCGCGGCTCTGCTTGTTGCAGCAGCAGGGACAGGACGGTCTTGTCTAATGTTCGTCAGAAGTTGATCAAACATCTCCCTCATACTCATGAGACATTCTCTCTGAACCGATTGAATAGCATGAGTTTCTTGCTGAGGCTGGACATGTTTAGAGGGTTGAGCCGGTCCTTGGGGCTCGATTTTCCTGGGAAGGTTCTAATCGAACCTTACACTTCCTCCCTTATTCGATGAACCTCGAGGACTTTCATCGTCTCGAGCTATTCTTGTTTCAGACATACTACCAAGATTTAAACAAGATCAAGATTAGGAAAACATAATCACAAGCAATTCAGTATAAGACTCCCAAGTGGCTTAATTTAAACCTATATGATACATGACATTTTCGTATAAGCTTTAAGACCTATAACCTAAAGCTTTGATACCACTTCATGTAACACCTTTCGCCCGAGTTAGAAGCGAAGAGCGTTACGACGCGCAGCGGACAATGTAACAAAAACACTTAACATATGACATCCAATAAATTATCACCACATACTTTACTTAGCTAAATCTTTTCTAACAAATAGTGGCCCAACAAAATCTTTCACTTTCATATCGTAGAAACATACTTATACAACAAACAACTTCCAATTACCATAAACATGCTTATCCAACCAATTCTATCTTATACCAAATGCATACATATCAATCGAATCATCTTAGTATACCAAACTTACGATCAATTGAACACATTAAGGATTAACTCAATTTCCTTTCACTCGAATAGGCTAGATACAATTCCTATCTCAACTATTCGAACTAAGCATATATTAACTCAATCATATATTAATAACCATTTTGAATTATCCTAGTATAAGCTTACACATGAATCCATGAATTCTTATCAAAATACTTTAAACTCATCCGAGTATCATAATCGATCCACATCTCACAATAATATCTAACAACATATACACTTTCTAAGGTCTCTATACCATACGAACATGACCTTCTCTAAGCTAAACATGCATATCCATTCATTTACCAATTCCAATTGATTATACATGTTACCTTATTCACTCTAAGCATTCGATTAGCTTGGAAAAATCAGCCTCCATACATAACATTTGCAATAAACATAACCAAGCATTAACCACGCACACACACACACACACACACACACACACACACACACACACACACACACACACACACACACATATATATATATATCAAACAGTGTTACATACATCAAAACATGATTGGTTTACTACTTCATACCAACTATATAAATCTTATAAACAAACGAAAATGATCATATATCCATAGGACACCTATTTACATGCCAATCAATACTTAGATTTATACACATCTATATACATATGCAAAATCAACCTTATACATGCAACTTGGATGACTAAACACGATACTAAGCCACCTACTAGGTGTACCAATAAGATGAAACGATGCATACTTTGATTCCTTTTCTTGTGGATGCTACTGGAACAGGATCAGGATAACTTTCAATCAAATTATCCTATTGGTATGGGAAGAAGGAAATAATAGAGTTATAAGTACAATGAGTACTTAGTGAGGTAGCTCCTAGAACTATTAGTTTTCCTATGTTTCATTAAGTGCTTACTTAACTCATTTTGTTGTCATCTCAAACATTAGTAAAACGTGTACATAATATCATAACAAAGATCAATCACAAAAATGTAATCGTGTAACACATTCACATAGACAATTTGATATTCGTCAGTCACATTGATCAAACAAGATCCAAGCATTCAAACATAGCTCATGTTCAAAGCATTCCATTCGATTAGGATTATTATCCCTATGTATATATAAATCATACTCATTTCAAACAACTAGATTGGTTCATAAATCTTTATTAACTTGTGAACACATTTCCATATGACTCATTTGTATAACATTTTACACATTTTATTTAACATATGACAAGTCTTATTAAGGGCTTTTAAATGTTTTGCCTTGGTAGATTAGTGGGACTAGGTAATCGAGACTAAAAAATATAACATATTGAATAGGGGATGCATAATGCATCAAGTGTCTCGTATACCCACTCTAGGTGGTCATAATATTAACAGAGGATGCTCAAAGCATCAGAACCATTGGGTGTCAATAACACCAATACATAGAGTACATAGGTCAGAGAAGCTCTAAACTCTAAGGCATGTCGTTCTACCTAAGACCAACTAGTCAGCCAAGGACTTTCAATGTATTTTAAGTTAAGCAAACACATTACAAGTGATTAACACTCACAAACAGCAAGGTCATATATCACATTTCTTGTTACTAATAGGTAGAACCAATCTCATATTCATCATTTCAAAATTTTCAGCATATGGCAACCATATAAGCATTTTCTCATAATCATGTATCACATATATTAGCGGTAACATATGACTTATTTTATACTCATTTAGTCAATCACATAGTCATTCCAAGGTAAGTAACTAAACCATGGTTCTACAAGACAAACATCTATCAACATAGAACATGCTTTCAGGTATCCAATTATTCAATCTTCCCTTTAATTTAATTACCAAACTAGAATTAAATTCATTTCATGCTTCAATTTAAAACAATATAAATCAACATATATAATAGTGGTTAGGACACTAGTCCTAACCCTAAGGTTAACTACACTCACAATACTCCAAGCTTTCCTCTAATCTTGTTCCTTGATAAATATGCCTTTGCCCTTCCTATTTGGTTGATCAACCCTTGCCCCTTCCAATTTTCCTTCAAATTCTTGATCTAGATATCCTCATATACATATAAAAAAATTCAGCATCTAAATCTACCATATAAATTCATTCAAGCAATTACAAACACATACATTCAAAACTATTTTTCAGTGCTGGTAGTTTGTACACCTCTTACTATTCCTGCCATAACTTTTAATCTACACATTGGATTTTCAATTAATTTACCTTGTTAGAAAGCTTATTCAACTAGCTTTGTATTCATGTATGGCTCATATTTTACCTATTTCTAGATTAATACAGATTTGCATTTAAAAACAGGGCATTTGTTTAGAGACTAATTTGCCAGATTCATTATAAGGCACTTTATTGCATTTTTAAGCCTAGGTCCTTTATTATTACTCCCTCCGCCCCATAAAAACGTTCCTTATTGACTTTTAGAAAGTCAATTTTTTAAACTTTGACTATTATTATATTGAATATTTTAAATAATTAATCTTTATAAAATATATATTTGAAAACTACTCGATTAGAGGTTTTTAAAATATATTTTTTCATATTTTTTCAATGATACATTTTAAATAATTATGAGTCAAAGTTGAAAAAAATTGACCAAAAAGTCAATAATGGACAAAAATTATGGGACAGAGAAAGTATAACTTATCTTTTATAACTAGAGTTTACACTCCTTTTTACTTTGTTATTTTAAATCCAGTATGGTCCTCCAACAGATCACAACAGTCCACAAATTTATAAAATTTCCATATTGGCCCAGTTTAACTTATCTTGCCAACTAGTCAGTTTAAACATCCAATTAAGCTAATTATTAGAAACATTCAAGTTATATTTCATTCCTTTCACAAGTCCCATGTTTCCAACCATCATTTCCAGAGCTCATTTAACCTTATTCCAGTCCCTAAAGCTTTCAATTTACTCAAAATAGTCTCCAAGGTAGTTTTACATTCCTAGGTGACTAGTCTTGATTCTAACAGATTTTCCAGCAATTCCAACAACACTTTTAATCATCTAAGACCTCAACTAACAGTAAACATCATTTTAAACAATTTTTTCTTACATAAATTTTCCAGAAATGATTTCCAACCCCTTCAATTTATAGATTTTAACAATATGGTCACCTAAGGTATTCAGGCAGCATATATCATCAACTAGTGATCTATTTTCGATTATTTCCATATATCCAAAGCTAGATACATGTATTTCATTTTCATATAACACAATTCCAGAACTAAAATCAACTTATACAACAAACAAATGAATTAAAACAGATTATGTAATGCCCAGGTTTGGGGCTCGGGAGATAATCGGGTTTGGTTAAACCGGTTCGGGTTAGTTTAATCGAAAGAAAACATTTTTAATAGACAAAAATCGGTCTTTTAATTAAAGGGGTTTTAAAAAGGGCCTTTTGGTAAAAAGTGGTCAAATGGATTTTTGAGATAGGTTTTGAGTTAAAATAAAATACATTATTTCAAAATTTGTTATCTCTTCTTCTTCCCCAAGAGTTTTTCACGTTAGAAACTCCCCAACCATAGCCACAACCTATTTCTCATCAATCTTCATCATTTGGAAGTTGAAGGAAGTAAGCAACTTGATTTCTTAATCATCTTTTCATTTCAAACTTGCTAGTAACACCTTTTCAAAAGAAAGAAGATTTTTCAAGTTCTCCATTTTGGGTAAAAATGGGCGGTTTTAAGGGGTTTAGGCTATATGGTGAAAACAATGGTTTGTGTGAGTTTTAAAGGATGTTTTGAGTGTAAAATGGTACTAAGATGTTGGGTTTAACATGAAATCCCAGATTTTGTGAAAATGGGTGATTTTGATAAATGGGTATTTGGGTTTTTGGCTTAGAAATGGTGGAAAAGGGTTCCTAATGCTTGGGAGTAGTTGGGTTGATGTTTTTGGAGCATTTGAACATTGTTCGGATGTTAAATTGATGGGGATATGATTGACTTGAGGCTAGTGTATGTTTGAGGATAGTTTGGGTTAGTTTGGAGTAGAAATGAGATGCTTGTTATTGTCGGATTTTGATGGTAATGATTTCAGCAAGTTAGAATGTTGAAAGATGCATTAATTCCTTGTTTTGAATTGGGTAGAAGCAGCGGATAACGATTCAGGTCCTTCGGATGTCACACCGGGAGTTACGGAATCTTGAAGGAGAACTGTTAGCTTGTATCAGGTTTTGAGCTGGTGAGTGGTAATGGTTTGAAGCTTTAAATGTTTCAAGAGGTTTTCTTAGGGTTTGGGTGGAGCCTTAAGGGCTAACCTAAATCCAAGTGTATGTTTCCTAATTTGCCTTGTTTCGTTAAGTGTTGGTGTGTGTAATTAATTGTGTTGTTGTGTGAAACATGGATTTCCTTTACTCTTCGGTTTAATGTTGTTATATAGTCGTTGTTGATGTCGAGCCTCACCTGATCGCTAGTTGTTGTATACGATGATGTGTAGTCCCACCGGTACTAACTAGTAGAAGAGTATGGTGATGTGTAGTCCCATCGGAAAACTGCTAGTTGTTGTGAACGGTGATGTGTAGTCCCACCGGGAATGGTTGTGCATGTGCAAACCATGTTTGGTCTATGCTTGTGTTTATTTCATTTCTTACTTAAATGGTTTTGTTTCCAAACTAAGATTTATGTTTTGAACTGCATTGTTGTCGTGTTTAGAGCTCCGCTCACTAAGCTCTTAAGCTTATGCTGTTTTTTCCAACAATGCGGATCATTAGAGGTTTCATGAGGCAAGCGGGCAGGGGAGGAATTCTTGGAGCTCTTGCTAAGTTCAAAGTACGATTTTTAAGTTAGTAATAACGCTTCGACAATGGGAATTCCAGGCTTGTTGTTATGGAGTTGGTGTTCAAACTTCTAAGCCTTGGTATTGTTAATGTTGTTAACATGTTTAAATGTTGAAACATGTCCTATTTTGGCCTTTGACTCCTTTGGTGGATGTTAAGCATGTTTTTATTGCTTTTTATATCTTGTTTGATGACTTGAGCCTTGTCATGTGTTTGATGGCCTTAAATGAATGTTTCTTGTTTGTCTAAAGTTGTATGCATATTTATATGATGATCTAATGTCTGCTTAAGTTGTTTAGGCTAGTCCCTTGTGCTTAAAAATCAAAATTTGCAGACTTTTTATGCAAGGCGTATCAATACGCCCAAGGGCGGTATCGATACGTTCCCTTTTTTTAGGCCTAGCGTACCGATACGTGGCGGCGTATCGATACCCAATATGCTCTCTGAAAAAATGAGAAATTGACGAGAAATTGAGCTATCGGTACGGGCCTTAGGCGTACCGATACGATCTTAGGGTTGACTTTGAGATTTTAACCGCTGAGAGCGTATTGATACTAGCCTTGGAGGGTATCAATACGAACTCTCAGAGTTGACTCTAAGGAAGGTTGACTATTGAAGGCGTATCGATATGGTCCCATGGAGTATCGATACACCCTTAGCTAAGTGGATAAAATTGGTCTTAAAATTGTTAGTTTGTTTGGTTCGAATTAGTGGTTGCTTTTCCGTTGTTTGCTTATCTCATGTAGGGTCAAATAAAGCATTTAGACAAGATAATTAAAGAAAAATAGGGTTGCTAATCGGGGTGAGATCTTAACGGGTCTCGCTTCGGTTTTCCCCATGTAACCCGATCAATTCGGTCTGTCGGCTAGACCGGGTGAGGGGTTACATTTGGTGGTATCAGAGCCTCGGTTACGAGGTCTCCCAGGAAGGTAAGTCGGGTAAGTTGGCTTGTTTGGATTAGTTGCTATTGCATGATGTATGAAAGCATGTTTTATTGTTATTGTGGTTGGTTGAAGTTTAGTCGAATGTTCCCATTGCTAGGTGTTGTTATTGGAAAATGGTTTTTGTTTAAAGAGCTTGAGAACTTGGATCATTGTCCTTGCTAACCTCATGTTTTTATTGTGTGTGATGTGTTTGTTGTTTTAGATTTTATCTTTGTTATGGTAAGACCGAGAGGACGGCCTAGCGCGAGTGACCAGGCACCCGGGAATGTGCCTCTTGTTCCTCCTGCTCTCGATGGTAATGGGGTGGGTGGCGAAAGTAATGTGCCTCAGGCCGGTGCGATTTCCGGAGGTGTTGGTAATGAACCTTAGGGCGGTGCAAATGTTGGGGGTATTGAAGCTTAGGCAGGTCAGGGTCCGGCAGGTGCGGACATGACTCATTTGATTCAGACTATAGCCGGGGCTTTTTCAGGCAGCTTTGGTTGGTATACATGCTGTAGCACTACCTCAAGGTGCGGGGATAGGTTTACCCCTTGGGAGGCTCCATAGCTTGGGTGGAGTCGAGTTCCGTGGTTTGACTCCCGAGGGTTTAGAGGCTTGGCTCGAGAGTACTACACGCATCTTAGATCAGATGGAGTGCTCAGACACTCGTAAGTTAGGTTGTGTTGTCTCCTTGTTTCATGGAGATGTGTATGCTTGGTGGACTACCGTTACTTCGGGTATGGCAGAAGCGGATGCCACTTGTGAATTCTCCAGAACAACTTTTAAGAAGAAGTATCTTGGAGTCCGATATCAGGATGAGAAGAAGAGAGAGTTTATGACCTTGGTCTAGGGTAGTAAGACGGTGTCCGAGTATGAGGTTCAGTTTGTGAGGTTGAGCCAGTATGCTCCCAAGTTGGTTCCCAGTGAGAGGGAACGGTGTGAGCGCTTTCGTTATGGTTTGACTAGAGATGTGAAGACTTATATGCTTGCCTCTAACTACACCAAGTTTGATGTTTTGGTCTCTAGGGTCAAGGATATTGAGCAGAACTTGGGCTCGAGTAAACGTGCTAGTGAGTCTGATTCCAAGAAGAGACATGCGAATTGGGACAGAGATCATGCCAAGAGGTATCGGTCCGATTCGAGACATAGGGGCGGTAAACATGGACTGGGCCACTAGGGCCAAGGAGCTATTGTTCACACTCCTGAGTCCACTAGATGCGGGGGACGCCATCAGGGCGAGTGTATGGGTACCTTTAGGGTATGTTGGAACTGTGGTTCCTGAGACCATTTGAGGCGTAACTGCCCACACCCGGCTAGGAGTGGACCGGCTCCAGCTAGGAGGTTTGAGACTCAGACATGTCATGGGCGCGGTCGAGGTAATTTTCAGCCGTGGAACGATGGTCAGAGGAACTTAGCTCATGTGGTGGCAGTTCAGCCTGGGGGTGGGGGACTAGCTAAGGTGTATGTACAACGAAAGGCTGGAAATGACACGGATGTCATCGCATGTAATTTTCGTTACAGCCTTTAACTTTACTTTCTTTGATAGATTTGGGTTCGACACATTCGTACATTTTGGGTGAACATGCAAGGTCCCTAGGTCTACCTTATGAGTGGTTAGAGGTAGGTATAAATGTTACTAGTTCTTTCGGTGATATCGTGGTAGTTAAGAAGATGTATAGGAGGTGTCCCTTGATGATTCATGGCCATGTGTTTCCGGTTGACATGATGGAATTGTCGTTCTATGGTTTTGATGTTATTTTGGGCATGAATTGGCTCGTAGAGCATAGAGCTAGGGTAGACTTTGAGACCAAGAGAGTCTCCTTGAGGCTTACAGATGATTTTAAAGTTGTAGTGGTGGGCGAGAACATTATGTTCTTGTCCAATGTTGTTTCTACTTTAGAAGCTCAGAGATTGATGGATTCGGGTTGTCAGTCATACTTGGCTTATGTGATGAACCCGAATATGAGTGAGGTTAGACCGCAAGACATCAGAACAATTTGTGATTTTTCGAGTGTTTTTCCGGAAGAGTTACCAGGTTTGCTTCTATATAGGGAAGTTGAATTTGCTATTGAGACGTATTTTGATTCTGCACCTGTGTCTATTGCTTCGTATAGAATGGCACTGAAAGAGTTGAAGACACAACTTCAGAAATTGTTAGATAGAGGTTTCATTAGGCCTAGTATTTCTTCGTGGGGTGCTCTGGTCTTGTTTGTGAAGAAAAATGACGACAATATGAGGATGTGTATAGACTATAGGCGGTTGAACAAGGTAATAATGATGAACAAGTACCCTTTGCCTCGGATAGATGACTTGCTTGATCAGTTGAAAGGTGCTTTAGTGTTTTCAAAGATTGATTTGAGATCCGGTTACTATCAGTTGAAGGTAAAAGATGTGGACATACCGAAGACAGTTTTCCGTACACGTTATGGGCACTATGAGTTCTTGGTAATTCCTTTCGGGTTGACTAATGCTCCAGTCGCATTTATGGATACGATAAACCGAGTGTTCCACGAGTTTTTGGATAAGTTTGTGGTAGTGTTCATAGATGACATTTTAGTGTACTCTAGGTACGAGGAAGAGCATGATCAGCATTTGCGGCTAGTGCTTCAGACCTTGCTTGAGAATCAGTTATATGCCAAGTTGAGTAAATGCGAGTTTTGGATTAAGGAGGTAGTCTTCTTAGGTCATGTGAACTCGGCCCATGGAATTAGTGTGGATCCTAAGAAGATAGAAGCCATAGTGAGTTGGAAACAATCGAAGTCAGTGATAAAAATCCGTAGTTTCTTAGGCTTGGCGGGGTATTATCGAAGATTTGTCGAGGGGTTTTCGAAGATTGCGACACCTTTGACTAAATTGCTTCAAAAGAATGTTCTATATGAGTGGTCAGATGCAAGACAATAAGTGTTTGAGAAGTTGAAGAAAGCTTTGACCGAAGCTCCTATTTTGATTCAGCCTGAACCAGGGAAAGAGTTTGTGATTTACAGCGATGCCTCGTATGTAGGTTTAGATTGTGTGCTTATGCAAGAGGGTAAGGTTGCAGCTTACACTTCGAGGTAGTTGAAGGCCCAGGAGAAGAACTACCCCACGCATGATATTGAGTTAGCCGCAGTAGTGTTTGCTTTGAAGATTTGGAGACATCACCTTTATGGTGAGAAGTGCACCATTTATACCAACCACAAGAGTTTGAAGTACTTGATGAATCAGAGGGAGTTGAACCTTAGACATCGTAGGTGGTTAGAGCTTCTTAAAGACTATGACCTAACGATAGAATACCATCCGGGTAAGGTAAATGTAGTGGCTGATGCTTTGAGTAGAAAAGTGGCAGTTAAGTTGTGAGTCATGTTTGCAAGATTGAGTGTGTCAAATGATGGTGGTTTGATAGACGAGCTACAGGTTAAACCTTCGTTGGCTCAATTGATTTGAGAGAAACAGTTGCAAGATGAGTCTTTGGAACCTTACGTACAAGATATAGCCAAGAGTAGACCCACAAATTTCTGCTTTGGTGAGAATAGGATCCTATGTTTCAAGGATAAGATAGTAGTCCCAGAAGATGCCTAGTTAAGGCGTACTATTTTTGAATGAAGCACATAAAACTCCTTTTGCTATGCATTTGGGTAGTACGAAGATGTATTGTGGGTTAAAAGAAGAGTACTACTGGATTGGGTTGAAGAGAGATGTGGCCGAATTTGTGAGTAAGTGTATGGTATGTCAGCGAGTTAAAGCTGAGCATCAGTTTCCTTCAGGTTTGTTACAGCCGTTGAAGATTCCATAATGGAAGTGGGAATGTATCACCATGGACTTTGTGTCAGCTTTACCGTTGACTCCTTCGAAGAAGAATTCAGTGTGGGTGATAGTCGACAGATTCACTAAGTGTGCCCATTTTATATCTGTTCATACTACCTACACCTTAGATAAGTCGGTCGATCTGTACATCAGTGAGATAGTGAGATTGGATGGGGTACCGAAATTGATTGTATCAGACCGAGATCCGAGGTTTACAACTAGATTTTGGGAGTGTTTGCATCGTGCCTTGGGTACTTGGTTGAACTTCAGCACTTCGTATCACCCGCAGTCAGATGGTCAGCCGGAGAAAGTTATTCAGGTGTTGGAGGACATGTTGAGGTGTTGTATCATCGACTTTCAGGGTTCTTAAGAGAAACACCTACCATTAGTAGAGTTTGCATACAATAACAGTTATCATGCTAGTATTCAGATGGCACCGTATGAGGCTTTGTATGGTAGGAAGTGTAGAACACCTATTTGTTGGGCTGAGGCCGGACAGAAGCTTGTACCGATGCCAGACTTGCTTAAAGTCACTATCGAGAAGGTAAAACTGATCTGTGATCGCTTGAAGGCAGCTTCAGACCGACAAAAATCTTATGCCGATTTGAAGAGAAAGGAGATAGAGTATGTCGTGGGAGAAAGAGTGTTTTTGAAAGTCTCACCTTGGAAGAAGGTGATGAGGTTTGGTAGGAAGGGTAAATTGAGTCCGAGATTCATTGGACCTTACGAGGTAGTTGAGAGGATCGGTCTTATTGCGTATAGATTGAGACTGCCGATAGAGTTAGAGAAGATTCATGATGTGTTCCATGTTTCGATGCTCCGAAAGTATATATCGGATTCGTCTCATGTAATGCCAGTGGAAGAGATTAAGTTAAACCCCGACCTGTCATATGATGAAGAGCCAATTTAGATTCTTGCTACGGACAAGAAAGTGTTGCGTTAGAGGTCTATCGAGTTAGTCAAAGTTTTGTAGAGACACCGAGGTGTAGAAGAGGCTACTTGGGAGAGCAAGGAGGACATGGAAAGGCAGTTTCCGTATCTTTTTCCGTTAGGTAATTTTGGGCACGAAATTCCTTAAGTGGGGGAGGGGGGAGTTGTAACACCCGAGTTTGGGGCCCGAGAGATAACCGGGTTTGGTTAAACCGGTTCGGGTTAATTTAATCGAATGAAAACATTTTTAATAGACAAAAAAGGGGTCTTTTAATTAAAGGGGTTTTAAAAAAGGCCTTTTGGTAAAAAGTGGTCAAATGGATTTTTGAGATAAGTTTTGAGTTAAAATAAATTACATTATTTCAAAATTTGCTATCTCTTCTTCTTACCCAAGAGTTTTTCACGTTAGAAACTCCCCAACCATAGGCACAACCTATTTCTCATCAATATTCACCATTTGGAAGTTGAAGAAGGTAAGAAACTTGATTTCTTAATCATCTTTTATTTCAAGCTTGCTGGTAACACCTTCTTTTCAAAAGAAGGAAGATTTTTCAAGTTCTCCATTTTGGGTAAAATGGGGTTTTTGAGGGGTTTAGGCTATATGGTGAAAACAATGGTTTGAGTGAGTTTTAAAGGATGTTTTGAGTGTAAAATGGTACTAAGATGTTGGGTTTAACATGAAATCCCGGATTTTGTGAAAATCGGTATTTGGGTTTTTGGCTTAGAAATGGTGGAGAAGGGTTCCTAATGCTTAGGAGTTGTTGGGTTGATGTTTTTGGAGCATTTGAACATGATTTGGATGTTAAATTGATGGGGATATGGCTGACTTGAGGTTAGTGTATGTTTGAGGATAGTTTGGGTTAGTTTGGAGTAGAAATGAGATGCTTGTTATTGCCAGATTTTGATGGTAATGATTTCAGCAAGTTAGAATGTTGAAAAATGTATTAATTCCTTGTTTTGATTTGGGTAGAAGCAACAGATAACAATTCGGATCCTTCGGACGTCACACCGAGAGTTGTAGAAGCTTGAAGGAGAATCGTTAGCTTGTATCGGGTTTTGAGCTGGTGAGTGGTAATGGTTTAAAGCTTTAAATGTTTCAAGAGGTTTTCTTGGGGGTTTGGGTGGAGCCTTAAGGGATAACCTAAACCCACGTGTAAGTTTGCTAATTTGTCTTGTTTCGTTAAGTGTTGGTGTGTGCGATTAATTGTGTTGTTGTGTGAAACTTGGATTTCCTTTACTCTCCGTTTTAATGTTTTTGTGTAGTCATTGTTGATGTCCAGTCTCACGTGATGGTTAATTGTTGTATACGGTGATGTGTTGTCCCACCGGTACTAACTAGTAGAAGAGTACGGTGATGTGTTGTCCCACCGGTACTAACTAGTAGAAGAGTACGGTGATGTGTAGTCCCATCGGAAAACTGCTAGTTGTTGTAAACGGTGATGTGTAGTCCCACCGGGAATGGTTGTGCATGTGCAAACCATGTTTGGTCTATGCTTGTGTTTATTTCATTTCTTACTTAAAAGGTTTTGTTTCCAAAACTAAGATTTATGTTTTGAACTGCATTGTTGTCGTGTTTTAGAGCTTCGCTCACTAAGCTTTTAAGCTTATGCTCTCTTTTTCCAACAATGCAGATCGTTAGAGGTTCCAGGAGGCAAGTGGGCAAGGGTGGAATTCTTGGAGATCTTGCTAAGTTCAAAGTACAATTTTTATGTTAGTAATAACGCTTAGACAATGGGAATGTTAGGCTTGTTGTTATGGAGGTTGTGTTCAAACTCCTAAGTCTTGGTATTGTTAATGTTGTTAACATGTTTAAATGTTGAAGCGTGTCTTATTTTGGCCTTTGACTCCTTTGCTGGATGTTAAGCATGTTTTATTGCTTTTTATATCTTGTTTGATGACTTGAGTCTTATCATGTGTTTGATTGCCTTAAATGAATGTTTCTTGTTTGCCTAAAGTTGTATGCATGTTTATATGACGATCTAATGCTTGCAGAAGTTGTTTAGGCTAGTCCCTTGTGCTTAAAAATCAAAATTTGCAGACTTTTTGTGCAGGGTGTATCGACACGCCTAAAGGCGGTATCGATACGGTCCCTTGTTTTTAGGCCTAGCGTACCGATACGCGGGGGCGTATCGATACTCAATTTACTCTCAAGAAATCTGAGAAATTGACGAGAAATTAGGGTATCATTATGGGCCTTAGGCGTACCGATACGGTCTTAGGGTTGACTTTGAGATTTTGACCGATGAGAGCGTATCGATACCAGCCTTGAAGGGTATCGATACGGACTCTCAGAGTTGACTCTGGGGAAGGTTGACCATTGAAAGCGTATCGATACGGTCCCTTGGAGCATTGATACACCCTTAGCTAAGTGGATAAAATTGGTCTTAAAATTGCTAGTTTGTTTGGTTCGAATTAGTGGTTGTTTTTCCTCTATTTGCTTATCTCAAGTAGGGTCAGATAATTAAAGGAAAAAAAATAGGGTTGCTAATCGGGGTGAGATCTTAATGGGTCTTGCTTCGGTTTTTTTCGTGTAACCTGTTTGGTTCGGTCTGTCGGCTAGACCGGGACGAGGGGGTTACAGATTATATAAACAATTCAACGTAACAATCGGTTCCTAGTTGAATAAGAACACTTACATGGCTTCTAGCTTACATTCCTAGAATAAAATCAGCTAGATGCAAGACAAATTCTCTAGATTTTCTTGTGTTTTCTCCAGCGATTCCCTCTCCCCAAACTCTCTCTCTATTCAGCTAAGAAGAAGGAAGGAAAAAGATGAATATTTCTAAGGTTTGTAGTGGAATTGGGAAATCACCATTTCTCCCTTGAGTTAATCTTTTAGTAACTTTTCAGCTAAGAGCAATAAAGAAAATTCATTTTATTTACCATGCAACCATTGGTATTTAATATTAGTTTTAATTTAATCATCTTGATTTAATCCTTCGATTTGTGCATTCCTTCTAATTAGGTCCCTATTAGCCGAATTAAAGGTTAATTTGGTTCAGTTAAATTTGTTGTTTAGCTAATGAAATACTAAGTATGATTGAGGGTGTTACATTTACACTTATAAAGCTTCAACTTTTCTTCCTCTTGAGCACAATGAAAAATAAGCCCAATTAGAGTTTATTTCTCATTTTTGACAGTTGTAACTAATTTTAAATTAGTTAAACTGTATAGGAAGCGGTACCAAAATTATAAGAACAAACAATTGTTAAAAAGTTTGATCTTATGTGCCTTAAATTTTGACAAAATATTAAACATTTTCATAATGTACTCCCTCACATTTCCTTGACCCTTATATTTCATAGACATTAAAGAAGGCATAAATGATGTCATCTTAACCTTATTGTTTTGGGTAAAATATTTCTTAATTTCGTCAAGGAAACTCTTAGTTTGAGTAATCTATTTAGATTTGTGCCCCTAAATACATCTAGAATGGTGTACTTTATGATCATTAGACTCATGCGATTCGAACGATCTCACATCTGAAAATACTTTTATGGGTGCTTACCGTAGTGAGAGGTGCAAGATGTTCTTTCCTTAGTGCAAAGTCTATGTTCATACAACCAAATCGCATATGTAAATGTCTTTTCTATTCTTAAAATTTCATTTCGTTAAACATGAGTGTAAGAATGTATATTAAAAGATATTGTGATAGAAAAAAGATAAATTACTTAAATATAGAAAAAAAAATCAAGCTCACATAAATATTCATAAGTAAACAAATAAATTCAAAATAATGGCTAGTTCCCCTCAAGATACCAAGCACAATATTAATATCAAGTCTTTGGACAATAATATTAATTGTAAGTGGTGCCCTTGTTATAGCAATCAAACATTGACAATAAACTATGTCAAAAAATAGATTAATCTTTGGACTAACGTACTACTCACGTAAAATACCTTATAATTGTCACACATTTATCGCCACAGTTGTCGTTGTAAATCTGCCAAATATTAATTTTCCTTTGGGCCAATTAATAAACACATGAGTTACAAAACCCCATAAATACCTTGGTATTTTAAATAAACTAATCTACACAAAAGCGGTCTCTTTGGTGACATTATGTTTCAATTAATTCATTAAAATACTAGACATCCGAAGCCATAATATGAATTTAATTGTTTCAAAATATTTGTCTTAATTTTATCTTTCAATAAACTTAAAAGATAACAAAAATAATAATAAATTTGAATAAAAGTAAACCTCATATCAAGATACCGATCACTCCATTAATGTTTCATCTTTGGACAAAACATTAACTTGCAAGTGATAACTTGGTACAATAGTCAAACATTGATAAAAAGAACATGTCAAACAGAAATCTTCCTTTGGGCCGATTTATTGCTCACATATAAAACTGAATAGTTATCACATGTTTATTACTACTGTTGCACATGTAATAATGTTAATTATTAATCTTCCTTTGGGCCGATTAATACTAACATAATCCTACTTACATGCACAAAACCTTTTATATTTTAAAATAAAATAATTTACACAATAGAGGCTACTTTGGTGACTTAATGTTTCAATTAATTTATCTTAAAATATATAATATAAATATATCGATATCCAAATTTAAAATTTTGTAACAGTCAAAATTGAAATTTCTGATAACACTAAAGTTTCCAAAATAACTCAAAATAAAGTTGTCTGAATGGAGCTATCAAAAATCGAAAAACCTAAATCTTTGATCGTTTCTTAAAAAAAATCTTGAACCTTAAACATGCATTTACCAAAATCAAAATCGAATTAAAAACATTCAATCTTTAACCAAAAATCAAAATCAAAAGTATCATGTGAATGAATAATTCATATATTGATTGCATGAAACTTAATATACATAATAACCTAACGATGAAAAGAAATGAAATTCTTAATTAAAGGAATTAAAAATATATCAATTCCAAATCTATGTTATGTAATTCACAACATTAACTGATATAAAAACAAGTAATACGTAATGTGAAATTGAAGAATAATATGCAACTAATAATTCTGAATCCTTAGTCCAGTAATAAGAAATAATCCCCACGTTATAATCAAGATTGATTATAAAATTTGCAAGCAATATGCCATATTTAAAGGGGGAAAACATCATTCCATAAAATATATATAGCCTAACAATAGAGTAATTCAAAGCGAAACAAAAAACATTATTCCATAAAATCGTGAATCATGGGCACTTTTATTCTGATACAACTAGTTATGTATACCTAAGTTTACTAGTGTACATTTTTATTTTATCATAGAAGTATGCCGGCCAGCTATTATTAATAAAGAAAAAACAAATAAAGAGGGGGGCCCACTCTGCAGAAAAGCAGAACCCAACCCCAAATAAAAATAAAAAGACAATCCATTAAATCGACAAAACAAAATTGAACCGGCAAAAACCACACCTCTGGCCATTGAAGAAAGCTTCAAGATGATAAACCATATAGAGAAGAGGCGTAGAGAGAAAGGTCTGTTTGAGAACGGCGCTGACGAAAACAAAACCTTTTAGGGACGAAGCTCGGAGGAATCGACTACGGCGGGTCCAACCACCTTCTGTCAGTGGCTGCTAAAGCTTCAAATCGGGGGGGACATCATCAACCCAGAAAAAATCGGAGTCCGACAATCGACGATATTTTGCTAGTGCATGTGCTACTGAGTTCCCAGCTCGATGGGTGAAGGTAAATTTGCACTCTATGAAGTTACGAAAAAGGCCCTTCGCCTCCGAAATTAGGGCACCAATTTCAAAAAAATCCTGGGACATAGAACCAAGCTTAGTGATGATGGAGCGTGAGTCCCCCTCAACCTCGAGTCGACTAAAGCCCAAGTCCAAAGCTAAACTGAGACCCTGAATAACCGCTTGAGCCTCCGCTGCAAAGGATGAAATAACCCGGTAAGATATAGTGCTACAAGCACCAAAAATAAACCCTTCTATATCTCGAATTACTACTCCTGTAGTTGCTGACTTTGTGCTTTTGTTGAAACTGGCGTCAACATTCACTTTGACAAATGGGTCTTTTGGGGCAGTCCACCGGATGCAAGCAATTGGATCGGAGGAGGTGGTCCTCGATGAAACCAGACGGATATCCATGGTGTAGCCTTTAATGGAGGTAACCGTATCCATAGGTCTTGTAACAACTCCTTCAAAAATATATTTGTTTCGAGCTGTCCATATCGCCCAAAGGGCAACTAGAACTTCAGTAAATTTATTACTGCCTACTTGCTGAAACATATCAATAACCATAAAGAAAACGAGTCACTCGAATCCACTCTAGGACACTGGATACCCAAAAGGGACCATACTTGTTCCGCAAAAGGACAGTTTCGTAAAACATGAGCCACATCTTCAAGATCCTGTAAACAACGGGAGCAAGTGGGGTATGATATCACTCTTTTGACACACAAATTACACTTTGTAGGCACAAAGTTCTTAAGAAACTTCCAGCATTGTATATTCATCTTAGTGGGGCAATTTACTTGCCAAATCTGCTTATAAATCTCTTGTTATGTGGAAGAGATTGGAGTGGTAGGTAATAAAAATCTGTAACCACTTCGTACCGTATACGCCCCCGTATGTTCCCCACTCCAAACTAAATGATCCTGTGTAGAATGTGATGAAAGAGGATTGCATAGGATTTCCTCTGCCTCTTCTGGGTAAAATTCTCACGGACCAGATTAATATTCCAAGAGAAATTCGAGCCATCAATTAAATCGGACACCAACATTAAAGAGTCTATAGGTGTAGAATGTACCTTCTTAGGAACAGGCCCATGGAGCCAGAAGTCATTCCAGATGGAAATGGACCTCCCATCACCGACTCTATAGCAAAGGCCCATTTCCAGTAACCCTCTCGCGCTCCAAATGCTCCTCCAAGTAAAAGAGGGAGAAGAGCCCAGCCTCGAGTGTAGGAAGTCAGTGGATGGGTAATACTTAGCACGGAAAAGCCTTCCTACTAAAGATGTCGGGTTTTGCACCAATCTCCACCCCTGTTTTGCTAACAAAGCAATGTTGAACTTTGACATATCTCTATAGCCCAAGCCTCCAGCCTCTTTTAACTGACATAAATCGGACCATAGGCACCAATGAATCCTCGTTTTTCCTTTGCGTTCTGCCACCAAAACCGTTCCATAATATTTTCCAACTCTTTGCAAAACGTCTTAGGGAGTAAAAAAACAACTCATCGTATAGGTTGGAATCGCCTGCAAAATAGATTTTATGTAAACTGCTTTTCCCCTTGTGACAATGATCTTGCGCTCCAAGACGAGATGCAGGCAATAAAACGATCACGAACTGACATAAATGCCTTCTTTCTATTTCTCCCCACCGTCATAGGCAAACCTATATACTTTTCTGGACACAGTCTACTAGTAATACCCAGGATCCTTCGAACATCGTTCTGGTTATCTTCAAGACAGTTGGCACTGAAGAAGATTCCTGACTTATCAAAGTTAACAACTTGGCCAGAGCAGCTCTCGTATAATCTTAACAATCGCCAAAATTTTTGGTAAAATAAAGCGCCCAAACCATCTTCACCGGCAGCTTTCAGGGGATTCATAGACTTAACAGCTTCCCAAATTTCACTAGCAGAGAAATTTCGGGAAATATTTTGGTTCATCTCATCAGTTATACAACACTGGACCCCATCAAGGATGCTGCTACAATCGGCCACCCCTTTAGATTCAAATAAATGCATAAAATAGTCCCTTGCCACCTTACACATTTCTTGTTCATTAACACACAAGATCCTACTATCATTCTCCAAAGACCTGATCGTATTCTTCCTTTTGCACTGAGTGGCACATCTATGGAAGTAAGTTGTATTCCTATCCCATGTTAAGCCAGTTTGATCGAGCCCGTTGTTCCCAATACAACTCTTCTTTGCCCAGCTCAAGGTTTATAGCCAACTTCACATCCAAGATCTCACCAAGAACGTCATCCGAGAATGTAAAGATTTACATTTACTACCAAATAACATATTTAATTAAATCTTGATTCCCAAATCAATTTACCACAATTAAGAATAGCAAGCCTATCAAACAATTTAATTCACATGCAATTCAATAATTGTTTAAAAAACTGTAACCATAACTAAAACAAAACCCAAAATTTCAATATGAATATAAATTCATAGAGCCTTAAGAACGAATTAATAAAAGATAATTAATTTATTCTCAATGATTCAACATGACGAGTCTCCGATGTCACTTGGTAGAACCAAATCATAAATCAATATGAAACATAATACTCAAGATCTATCATGTTAAATCATTGAGAATAATAGACCGAATAAAGCGAATGCGGAAGCGTACCTTAATTCATTGATAGACTAAAAAATTTGGATCGCTTAGAAGGTGGTTGTGATCTTCCAAGAAGATAGGTTAGCCCTTGCCGTAAAAACTCTCTGACGGGATAAGAGTAGTACTAGGTTATCTTATGGTATCTACACTTTTATTTTGATGACACTTTAATACCTATGACCAGGGGTGGAGCTAGAAATATATTTACTGGGTGTCATTTTTTCAACGATACTTAAAGAGTATTAATTATTTATAAAGGATGTCATTTTATTCATAAAAGGGGTGTCATTTGTCCATATTTTTAATTTTTTATATACAAATTATATAGGAAAATAAGTTTCTCAAGAATTTTGGGGTGTCATGAGACACCCCCATTCAAATGGTGGCTCCGCCCTTGCCTATGACACGCCTAACATAATTGTTTATCTTATGTTATCTACACTTTTATTTTGATGATACTTTAATACCTATGACACGCCAAACATAATTGATCACTTGATTTTTTGTCATACAATATAATAGCATCACACACACACGCACGCGAGCACACACACTTCTTCATATTTTTTTCATATGTACAATACACATATATGCACAAAATTGAGAGACTCGACTCGAACTTAAAAATGTTTCATTAATTAATAAAAAAATTGAGTTATTATAATTTTCATTTTATAACTCAAACTTTATTTTAAATTTTTTCGAGTGGAGTCGAGTTGATAAAATTATAAGTCGAGTCGAGATAGATTGATTATTTTTCGCATCGATTTGAGTCGAATAATTTATTTTTTTTAAGTCAAATCTAATTTTTCTCGGCCTAAATGTAAAATGATTATACAACTAAGACATCTCTCCGCCCATAGAAAAAAATTCAATATGTTAATCAACAATAATAAATAAGAAATTTCCAAAATAAGGCCGTTGGGAAATTAATTTCCCAATATATTATTTTATCAAAAAAAAAATTCCCAATATATTATTTGTTTTGGAGTTTTTATCTTTTTTATATAAAAATATGCTGATAATAATAAATTTAATATCATATAATATTATTTACACTGTATATTATGTATAATTAAGATAATTTTAAAGGAAACTGAAATATAAATTTATAAATATATATAGGGCTAGAGGGCCCAGTATCCCCAAAATTTTGGAGAATTAGTACTTCATGTTTTAATTTTTCTTTTGGAAAATTTAATTTGACCTTTTCTAAATTTTTATTAATTTTTAACAATTTTTAAATCTATTAAAAATTATTTTTAAAATGACCTGACGGAATGAAGCTTCAAATCTTTAAGAGCCACTTCTAAAAAACAAGTTTGAGGTGATCCACTAATAGGTCTAATGGCTAAGGATGTTCATCTTATCCCATATTGTATGGACTATTTAGTAAAAAAAAACTTTGAGAGCTGAAACGAAAATTAATGTATAAGATAATTATTCCATATACTTACGGTGGAAACTAAAAGTTTCCACAAAGGTCTTGGTTTTAGAATTTAGAGGTTCAGTTTAGGGCGTAGAGTTTATGAGTTTAGAATTTAGGATTTATAGGTCGAAACATGAATCTCTCACCATATTACCTTAAAACCTAAACCCTAACATCTAAGGCCTAAATTATAACCAATATCCCTAAACCTAAACTCTTAAACTCTAAGCCTTAAATTGAATCATTAAACCCTAAAACTAAGACACCGGTAAAAACTTTAGGTGTCCACTGCCATTGAATTGAACAATCTTAATTTAAAAGGAAAATATTTTGATAAACAAACCTTTCAATTTTAAGGATTAGGGTTAATGTTGGGGTTTAAGAT
This sequence comes from Hibiscus tridactylites, assembly GCA_958450335.1. Taxonomy (NCBI): domain Eukaryota; kingdom Viridiplantae; phylum Streptophyta; class Magnoliopsida; order Malvales; family Malvaceae; genus Hibiscus; species Hibiscus tridactylites. The sequence continues at coordinate 44,299,394 of OY288290.1, read as the reverse complement.
TTAGAGGTTTAGGTTGTATAGTTTAGATTTTAAGGTTATAAATTAAAGTTTAGGATTTAAAGTTTAAAGTTTAAGATTTAGGATGTTTAGATTAGGGATTTAGATTTAGATTTTAGATTTCATAATTTAATTATGAAGTGTTGTGTACCTTTTTTAGATTTAGGATGTCGGCGTATCAATACGCCCCTCTTTTCTTTGAGACACATACCAATACGGTGATTCGAGTATCCATACTGTCGCACTCTGATTTTATGGTAAAAAAATAATAATGAAATAAATTTTGAGAATGGGGTTAGTGAGGTTTAAACCTACAACCACACCCCACCCATCTCTATTGTGTGTTGAACCAATGAGCCAGATGCTCATTTTTGTTAAATGTTGCCTGGAATAACATTAGAATGAGTTTGGGAGGCCTGTTAGCTAAGCTTTAATAACTCATTTGACTCCCCACCTACCCGAGTTGACCATTCATTTTGAATCTGGGAATTTCAAGGGTAACCAATGTTTTTTTCCCACGGTTCCGGCTCCGATCTGCCACACTGCCTCGTCATGTCCGTCACCGCCACTTTCACCGTGTTCGCCGCTGCACCCCGACTTCAGCCCTGCGCTCCACTCGCGGTGAGCGGTTGTTGTTCATCATGGAGAAGGAGTTGAAGCTTCGTCGAGACCCCTTTGAACTCGCCTCTATTTTCCTCCGTTTCGGCCGCCTCCGTCATCGACAAGGCGCGTCGACCGTGCAGGCGTGTTCAGCGTATGGAGGAGAGCGAAACCCATATGTCTGATCTTTCATCCGACTTCGTTAAGGGCTTCGTCGGAGCTTTGTCTTTTTCGATGAGGTTTTGACCTTTTGGGTCTTTTTCGGTAAGTTTTCGGCTAATTTCCGATTTGTTTTCGTTGTGGAAATGTTGTGGACTAATTTTCCGTTATGTTTACGGCCAGATTGTACCCCTCGACGTCTTCGGCGACCTCTTTGACGTTTTTCCGGCGAATAAAATGTTTTAGGGTAAGTGGATCGGTTTTATTGCGGTCTAAGGATTCGAACTGGTCTGAACCGGTCCAACCTAGTTTGAGTCCAACCCAAGTATGACCAAACCTGTACCCTTACCCGACCCGTGTCCGACCCGAACCCGACGCCCAACTCGTCTATCGAGTCAACTCAGTCCGAGTCAGCCACTGAGTCAACTCAGCTCGAGTCAGCACAAGTCGAGTCAACTCAGTTGACCTCAGCCCGTTGACCCTCTGACGTCAGCGTTGACTTTGATTGTTAACCAAAAAGTCAACTTTTCCGAAAACTCCTATTTATGTTTTTCGACGTTCTGAGTCCATTTTTAAAGCTCGTTTCACAAAATTCTAACCCGAAAGCCTTTGAATCTAACCTTGAACTCGAACTTCTATATGTATTAATATTGCAATTAGGAGTACTATAAGGACTAAAATATGAATTTGTGTAATTGAAAGTACTCATAGCTCCTTGAATACGAATTGTTGATGGACGTCGAATTCGAGTTCGAATGCAATCGAATGGGGTTTCACGAATTGATCGTTATAGCTCGGAGTTAAAGTAATACATCACTACCTCTTTTATGCTTTATGAACATGTTGGTATTTGTTAATGCATGCATAAAAATGATGATGAATGCTGTCAATACTGCTCAAGTCAAACCAAATATGGAAATGAGTATGATAATCTAGATAAGATTGCAATGCTCGAATGAGAAGATCAATAAATCAGAAGGATCTAGAGTTCAATAAATAATTAATAAGGCAGCTAATCTCCAAATTCGATTATTAGTGTCAAATGATAAAATGTGAGAAATATTTGGTTATAAAATTACGAAAATGCCCTCAAGGTATGAGAATGACTAAAATACCCTTGGAATTGGAAGCGATCTAGAAATCTACGCTAGATATGGTAAAACAACCTGATTCATCTAAAAACCTCGAACTACTTGAAAAGCTATGGTAACAAGATTTAAACCTTCGAGATTGTAAGGTGTTAGGTCTTTGTGGATTTGGAATGAACCTCCGACTATAGATTCAGGAGAATCTATTCATGCCCCTAAATTAAGCAAGTGGATCAAAATTCTGAATTGATTGAAATGACTAAAAGTACTAGAAACACTGATATGGTTAAACTAATCGGAATAATCGTATTGACCAAAAAGGGATGAAGTATCCTTGGACACTGGGGTTTGCAAATTAACCAGAACAATGGATAAACCTTTGAGTTCTGAAATTGAATGAAGTGGTTGGAGGTACCAAAATTTCGTGAATGGCTGAATCACCCACGGGTACTTAAATGATTGAAATAATATAAATGGTTCAATTGACATGAATGATGAATATCTCGAGCTTCAAAATGACTGAAAATACCCCCCCCCTCGAGTGGAATAAGTAAATTGTCTTTGATAAAATTCTGGAAATGCCAATAAAGCTGAAAATGACTAAAATGCCCCTAAGGGTTGAAGCATGAATCACGTATGTCAATCACTCCTGATGTTAGTATAAGGTTGGAAGTTTTTCCGCCCAGAATATAAGTTCGACTATTCCATGGCAAGTCATGTGGTGAAATATGAAAGCAACCGTTCAGATATATGATACAGATGGATGCATTAGAAGGGTTGGTTAGTACTACAAGGTTGTGACTTGTTAGTTTGAATGGTTTGGAGGCTCAAAAAACTTTTAGAAATCTTAAATATTGTAAATCGTCATTCTATCATTATTGGGCTAAATTACAAAATCACCCCTGATAGTTAAATGACCAAAACACCTTCGTTAGCCAAAGTAATCAAAATAGCCCTAAATGTATCTAATATCGCGAAAGATCTTATCATAGAAATCTCTGAATGCCTGGCTGGAAAACTGATGAGCAAATAGAATTTCCTGAGCGACTATTTATGTCTCGTTGGTATAAATTACCAAAATGCCCATGTATGATAAAATGAACATAATGCCCTTATAGACTTAAATGACTAAATCACTCATGATGCGTCTAAACTCTCAAAGATCTTGATGTATCACCTCCTGAATATATGGGTTAAACCGTTAGTGTGAACCCTCTTTTAATAAGGGCCTCATTTCATAAATTCGTTCAAATTGTCAAAAGTTTAATGTGTCCCCTTCCGTAAATGCTAAGTATCTCCAAGAAATGATCTGTCCCACCTAGTGTGTTCCATGTGTTCTACACCCAGTTGAATGTGTTATATGACTAATACATGTTAGTAAACAATCTAATGACTTAATTATGAACGATGATATGCTTGATGAAATGATGAACTGGACATGATAACATTTTTTGTCTACTCGTCTACTCGTAAGTTCGCTTGATCTGTATACTTAGTATATTATTGTGCTATGTGGTTACTTGATCTGCGATAACATTGTATGTCTACCTGATGTAAGTAATAGTATAGTTTGTTAGCTTGACCTATGATGGCACACTCTGTTTGTATGATGAATGATGATATTGTCTGCTCAATGGTATGCCCATATATGTGTCTAAACAGCATGAACTTCTGTTTCTGATACTCTGAATAGAATATGTCTGTCACATGTATTATGTTACTCATATTTGGAATCTGAACACCGATTACTATCTGGGGTATATTGTTGGGTTATGTTATGAAGTTTCTGCAGGTGCAACCCTAATCTAGTTGGTAAATCCTCATGGACTCAAGGTCTCCCCTTGGGTAGGTGTCGATGCTTTAGCACGGGTAAATCCTTATGGACCTAAGGCAACCCCTTAGGTGGCACTTATGCCCATCAGGCCTAGGGTAAGTCCTTATGGATGCAGTTTTGGGGACTGCATATTGGTGTAAGGTTGGAGGGTAGTTACTAGTAAACCCTTGTACGTACTTGAACATTTGCATTGAATTGTTATGTGTTCTCATGATATGATTGGTATGCATTTATGCCCGTTTGATATGCACCTATTGGAACACACTAGACATTAAACTCGTTGTTACTCGATGATTGAATAAAGAACAAGTACCGTTATTCTCAAGTATAACGTTACCTTGAAATAACGGAAAGGAAAAGAGAACTGTTACTGCTTGGAGCATCATGAAAATGTTATGCCTACCATATATTTGCATGAGCTTATAACATCTTTTGGTAGTTCTGTATTACTGAGCTTTTCCAAGCTCACGTTGTTTTTACCATCATAGGTAAAAAGAATATATCACGATATAATATTTAACATCAGTGTTCGGAGTTTCCTCGGCGTTACCTCTGGAGTACGATATTGTATAGTTAGTGGGCATGTATGTTATGTATTGTTTTATGATAGTGTCTGTAAACCATTTTCTGAAATTTTTGTTATGTGTTTAAACGACTTCCTAAAGTGGTATTTTAAACAAAAATTGATTTTTACGGTATAATAAGTGTTCAAAAATGTTTTTATGTGTATTTTCACTGTGGGTCGCTCTTGTAACCCTAATGTGACTTCTTAGGATCCGTTGTAACGCATAGGCGGGTCTAGGGGGTTACACATACGGTAAGCAGCTGAAGTGCATTTATTGCGCCAAAAATGCAGCCCAACGGCTATATTAATGATCTCAACAACCCAAACGGCTAGAAATCAATCCAAGGGTATAAAAGCAAGCCTCCAAAGCCACAACAACAACTATTGAACCTATTTGCAATATCCAAGCACACATCCAAACACTTGAGCTTAAAGAGTCAAATTTTTGTAACCCTCACTTGGGTAACTTCCATTGTATCATTTTCTTTCAAGTTTGGGGAGTGATTACTTGTAATTGGGTAATATATCAACCTTGTGAGAGCTATTTTTCAGATTGTCATTCCTCTTTTGTATTGAGAGAGAGTCTTGGTTAATCTTTGGGTAGAAAGATTAACCGGTTTGTAAATGTTACCTCTTAAGCCTAGAAAATGAGAAGAATATCTAGTGGTAATTGTTCAAAATCCTTAGTTGGAGCTAAGATAGTGGATGTAGAGCTTGTTCGAAGGTTGAACCATTATAAATTGCCTTGTCTTCAATTCTTATATTTTCAATTTGCTCCCTTTCACTTTAAAAAACCAATTCACCCCCTCTTGGCCAATTTTTATTCGATTGATCCACTCATCAATTGGTATCAAAGACAAAATCTTTGAGGGACTCAAGTCCACAAGAAGAGATCCTAGAAGAAGATCAATCGACCACAAACCAAAGTCATGATATTTACCTCCGGGCCAAACTTGTACAAGTCGCAATGCATCACCAAATCGTCGTTCTTCAATGGGGATAGCTACCTATTTTGGAAGAATCGAATGAAGCTCTTCAACAAGTCCAATGACTACACCCTTTGGGATGTAGTAGAAGATGGTCTAAACATTCTGATGAAAAGAGATGGAAAAGGAAGACTTATTCCAAAGACCAAGGTAGAGAAGACGGATGAAGATAAAAGACAACTACAAGTGAATGACAAGGCTTTACACATCATCTTTTGTGCACTTGGACCCGACATGTACGCAAAGATGTCATCTTGCACAAGTGCGAAGGAGGTGTGAGAAAAGTTAGAGACCACCTACGAAGGCACTAACGATGTAAAGGAGACCAAGATTGGGATCCTTAATTTGAGTTACAAGAACTTCAAGATGGAGCTGGATGAGAGTGTCTCCAAAATGTTTGATCGGTTCTCCGTCATAGTAAATGGTCTCAAGGGCTTCGGTGAGATCATTCTTGAAGACAAGCTAGTCCAGAAGCTTCTTTACTCTCTTCTCGAATCATGAGATGAGAAGAGAACCACAATCATCGAGGCCAAGAATTTGAAGACATTGAAGCTCGATAAGTTGGTGAGATCTCTCCTTACTAATGAGATCATAAAACAAGGAAGAGAAGAAGAAAAGAAAAGAGTAGAGAAAAGAGTAGAGAAACAAGAAGTAGAGAAGAAGAAGCAAGAAATTGCTCTCAAGGCTTCTCAAGAGGAAAGCAACTCAAGTGAGGATGAATTTGAGGAAATGGCTATGATAGCCAATAGATTCTCTCGGTTCATGAAATCCAATCGAGAAAGAAAGTTTCAAAGAAGAAGAGACTTCAAGAACAAGAACAAAGAAGATAAGGATCAACTCATTTGTTATGAGTGCAAGAAGCCGGGACACATAAGAACAAATTTCCCTCAATTCAAGAAGAAGAGATTTGAGAAGAAGAAGAAGCTCAAAGCCCACATTTCCACTTGGAGCAATGAAGAATCATCATCCGATGAAGAGGAGCACGAAGTGGCTAATCTTTGCCTCATGACTATTGATGATGATCTTAAGGTAAACCCTAACTCATATACTTTTGATTTCACCTTTGATGAGCTTCAGCCTCATATAGTATTATTAAATTTTACTTTTAGTTAAAAATAAGGTAATTTTTTAGTGAGCTTAACGGGCAACGAGTAACGAGCTAAACGAGCAATGAGTCGAGTTGAGCAACAAATTTTTTTAACAAGAACGAGTTGAGCACAATTTTAACAAGCTTAATGAGCAACGAGTTGAGTCGAGCAACAAATTTTTTTAACGAGCATGAGTCGAGCATTGCCCAACTCGCGATCGACTCGCTCGATAAGCACCCCTACATGACCTAAGGGAAATAAGGAAACAAAGATAGCAACTTGGCCAACCAACCAAATAACATAGGAAATATAAAGAGTTTTATATTTTTCATGAAGAAAATAATTGTCACATTAAGTGGAAAAGTAATGTACATACCAATTAATTACATAGAATTCTTGAAATAATCATAAGGAAATAAATCCAAAAAAATTAACAATCAATCTCTTGTAGTAATATTGAAGTGAAAATGTTAGATTTTTCTATTAAAGCAAATACTTACTAATAATTGAACAATAATACATTAAGTCAATTAATTACAAGTTGAGTTAATAAGGTCTATTGCATGTCGATTCATTTAACAAATTGAGTAGGACCAAGTAGGGTCAATTAACATGTCAAGTCATTCACAAGTTGGATAATTACAGGAAATGGGTGTTCCTAGCGGGTCTAGAACTTATGACTTAAAGAAAATAAGTTTTTAGCAGCGTTTTTTAGCCCTATAGTGGCGTGTTTAACGCAGCTAAAAACCCTCGCGGCGCTTATAAAAACGCCGCTAAAAGTGTCGCTGAAACCAACACCACAAATATTAGCAGCGTTTGTGTACGAGAAATGTCGCAATAGATTGTGTTCTATAGCGACATTTGATATACAAAATGCCACTAATAACCTTTCTTTAGTAGCGTTTTGACGTACAAACGCCACAATATGCCATAATTTTTAGTGGCATTTTTTGTAATGTGACGCCTTAGTGGCGTTTTTATCCCAAAATGCCGCAAAAGAGCACAACAATGATATTTTCATTACTTTTTTTAATTGTTTTGATTAATGAATAAACTAACATCTAATTTCAAATGTGATCATCAAGGCAAACACAGATAACTAATTATCAACTAAATCATCGCATTGCAAAGACAATTAATAAATTTAACAATAATTTAGGTTTCATCATCAGAAAATAAAGGATATCATCCCAAAATAGGTGAGAGGCAAGGTTTGAAGGTCTAATTTATGTTCCTACTGTCCTACATGAACTATTCTGAGTTTTACTAACAACTAAAAGTAAAGCAGCCTCAACATGGAGAAAAAGCTTTTCGTGGAAGCCAGTGAAGGTTAGTCTGGAGCTTGCTTTAGCTTAAACGTAACGACAACTGCCTCAACTTATAGAAGCATAAAAATGAAGCCTTAGTATCCATCCTTTCGTTAAACTCATAGATGGTTCACGTGGACCTTGATAGAGAAAGAAGGAACTACCCCATGTGAAAAACAATCTTTACCAGGGATACATCAACAAAATTATTTCCCATTAAAGCTCAAAAAAACCCAACAAATTAACACCAAACAAAAAGCTTCAGGGAATTAAAAGCACATGATGCAATTTAAAAGCATAGAACGAGTAAATAATGTATTCTATATCCCCTAAATATAGTAGAAATACCTCACTGTATACAACCGGTAACTTCGTAACACAATCATTCAACAACCAACTCGGCATAATCTATAATTTAGCAAAGGTTACTTCGATTAATTTACAATATGCATAAAGCTAATTACTGTCTATTTCTAAATTCTCATGTTATTTTATATACTTAATGGTTACACAAATGGCGTTTCAATATGTATAAATCATTACCTAATACTTCTCCACATCCAACAGTCAATAATCAAAACACTTGGTGTAGGGACAACATACCAGGGATAGGGACAACATCATCTACTTGGTGTAGAAGCCATCCCAAAGCAAGTTGAGGAGATGTGCAACCATGCTTCATAGCGAGGTCCGAAACTCAGGTATATAATAGTTTGTTCTTCTCAAGATTCTCTCCATTGAATCTTGGATTGTTTGCATGTTCCAAGAAATAACCAGTTTGTAATATGACATTCTATATATATAGTTCTGCTTCGACCCAACTCGTCAGACTGTATCATGAATGCATAATATGAAGTTGTGGTCTTTGGTTACACAGTCATTCAAGGTTTTATCACCTTTAAGTGTGTGTGTATAGATTTGAATCTAAAACATAACAATATGTGTGTCTAAAGAGTGCAATTTCATAATATGTTATCACGGCACGGTCTGGCGAGTTGGGATTCACTGCAAAAAGGCTGAGAAATTGTTGTTTGTCTCATTACCAATTGGCTGCCATTGGGTATACATTCCACAACCACCTTGCCTCCAAAAAATCCTCTAGCGAGAGGACTATATGCCACTATCCCAATTCCGATCTCTCTGTAAGAATTCATGAAAGAAATGATTCAAACCAATAAATCATGAACTTGATTTTGTAAACTTCAAAGGCAAAAATATCAGCTTTACCGGCAAAGTGGGAGTATTCCGTCTTCAATTTCACGAGTCCAGAGCGAATACTCCATTTGTAAGGCAGTGATGAATCAAAGAAAGATCAATTATAAAATGATGAAGCAAACCTTCTTTGAAGAGTTTGAAGAAAACCGTTGAGAATGTTTCCATTGAAGAACTACTTGCACTGCCTTCAACTAATAAAATTAATTTAGGACAGAAATCAGAGTAAAATATCATCAAATGTTACAATGATAAAGTCATACCATTGCTTTCAAGGGTACTCAACTTTGAAGATTGTTTCTTTCTCTGAATAAATCGAGCAAAAGAGTAAGAATTCCATGATGCTAAGCATAAGGAACATAGATTTTAATAATGCAAAAGCAAGGAGACGATGTACCATGAATCTTTGAGAAATCAAGCCAAGGTTAAAGTGAGAGTTAGCGTCGCAGTGATTGATTGAGCAACAAGAGGTGGTGTCGTGGCGAGTGGGTGAATGAGTGAGGATTGAAAGGCGGGAACAAGGGTGGTCGAAGGCAGACCCGTTTTTGAGATTTTGATGGCCCATGGGCAAACTTAAAAAATAGGCCCCTAATTAACGGTGAGAGTTTGATCGAGTTAAATTGAGTAAAAAAATTTAAAGTTATGCGAGTCCTTACGACTCGAACTTAAAAATTTATCTACTAAATACTAAAATTTTGAGTTATTAGAATTTTTAATTTACAACTCAAATTTTATTTGAAATTTTTTTCGAGTCAAGACGAGTCGAGTCAAAAAAATCAATTTTTTCGAGTCGAGTGGAGTTTTGCTCACCCTTTCCCCTAATAACGAGTATTGGAAAAAAATAAAATTTAAAATTAGACCCTGAGTAACAAGTGATATATAAAAAATGGGTCCCTATTAACAAATTTTGAAAAAAAATAAATTTTAAGAGTATTCTTGTAATAACAAATATAGAAAAAAAAGAACCCTAATAACAAGTATTGAAAAAATAAAATTTAAGAGTATGCATGTAATAAAAAATAGACAATAAACAACAAGTATTGAAAAAATTTGGACTCGTAATAACAAGTATAAAAAAAATAAAATTTAAGAGTAGGGCCCTAATAACAAATATTAAAAAAGACAGGCCCCTAGTAACAAGTATTGAAAAATTGGTCTCATAATAACAAGTATTAAAAAATTATACCCTAATAACAAGTATTGAAATAACAATAAATAATAAAAAATGGGCCCCTAATTACAAGTATACAAAAAATAGCCTATAATAACAAGTATTGAAAAAATATTATACCCCTAATAAAAAATATCGAAAAAAATAAATTTTAAAAATAAAACTCTAATAACAATTATTAAAAAACTAAATTTTAAATAATAATTATTAAAAAAAATATTAAACTTTAACTATAAATATTCGAAAAAAATGACCCTGGACAGGGTAAGGGCCCTGGGCGGGCGCCCCTGTTGCCCATGCCCCAGAAACGGCTCTGGTCGAAGGAGGGAGCGTCACTGGTGGGAGAAGGGAATAAGCTATATAAACTCTATTGCCGCGTTTACTATTAAAAACGCCACTAACGTTCGCGTTTTAGAAAAAAACGCCACCTTATATTGTCTATTGCGGCGATTTATAAAAATGTCACTAAAGATACAAAATTAGCAGAGTTTACTCTAAAAACACCGTTAAAAATGTCGATAAAAATCTGTTTTGTTGTAGTGGAACATAGGAAATATAAAGAGTTTTATATTTTTCATAAAAAAATAATTGTCACATTAAGTGAAAAAATAATGCACATAACAATTAATTACATAGGATTTTTGAGATAATCATAAGGAAATAAATCCAAAAAATTTTAACAATCAATCTCTTGCAGTAATATTGAAGTGGAAATGTTAGGTTTTTCTATTAAAACGAATACTTACTAATAATTGAACAAAAATACATTAAGTCAATTAATTACAAGTCGAGTCAATATCAATTCATGTCTATTGCATGTCGAGTCAATTAACAATTTTTGTAGGACCAAGTAGGATCAATTAACATGTCAAGTCATTAACAAGTCGGATTAATTACAGGTCAGGTCAACAACAAGTCCACTATCTAATTCAATTCAGGTTCAAATCGTTCTTATCTTGTGATCATATCGAAAATAACCGGGTCCAACTTGAGTTCAAATCAACATTAGGTTAAATTCGGGTAATCTTGAATCACAGCCAATTCAAACTTGAATTAATTTCAATTGGATTTCCAGATCGAGTGATATTTTTACTCCCACCCACTATATACAAGTTTATCTTGGATTGTTTACTCTTGAATTATGATGAACAAGCGCAATGATTAACTATGTTAATCATATAGAAAGAGTAAACAAACATACACATTTTATATTATCTATAGATAGAGATACTTTTACATGTGTAGATACATTATGCATACACATTTTGTTTGATGAAAATCATTAGAAAAGATTTCAAAGGAGTTTCTTTTTTCTTTTGTTATGTTGAAGTTATACGAGTTGTAAGATTTCAGTACACAAATATTCCACAGATAGCGGAACTGTGCCACTACCCTTTTAATGGACGGTTATGCTTTCAATTTATTATCTCATGTTTATTCATTCATATCTTATATTTCTTATTCCAAACCAACACCAGAAAATAAATTATACACCACTCCCCCCTTCACATGGATCACCAAACTTCTTTGATCATTGTTAAGATCTGTTTGTTGATAAATAATTTGAGTCAAAATCAGCCTTTTTATCGTCTTATTAAAGTTATCTGTTGAGTGGATCGAATTAACTGATATGACCAAGAGAGGGTGAATTGACACTTTAAAAAATAAGGGAGCAAAAGGAACAATTAAAAATGATAGACAATGCAATTATAGTGGTTCAAGCTTCTAAACAAGCTCTACATCCACTACCTTACCTCCCACTAAGGATTTTTAACAAACTCTCCACTTATTTGTTCTTCCCATTTTCTAGGCTAATGAGACAACCTTTACAAATGTTCAATCTTTCTACCCAAAGATTGAACCACAAGACTCTCACATTACAAAGAAGATGTTGGCTATTACAAATGATCTCGCACAAGATAAATATAGCCCAAATGGATTACAAACACTCCCCAAACTCACAAATTTGATTTCCATTAAGAACTCTAAGAGTTGGGTACAAGAATTTGACAACAAGTGCTAAGGGTTTGGATTGGATTGCTTGGATGTTGCTTTGAGGTTCAATAGTTGTTGTTGTTGCTTTTGAGGCTTGCTTTTATACCTTCTCATTGATTTCTAGCCGTTTGGGTGGTTGAGATCATCAATAGAGCCGTTGGGCTCTATCTTCCCTCCATAAATGTTGTTCTACAACAACCTATATAGGAACACGTGGCCTTGTATCAAAACGGACACTAAAAAAAGAAAGAGACGTTGTGTGTAAAAGGGGACTGTATCGAAACGGCTATAGGCCGTATCGAAATAGTTTGAAACAGTAAAAGACACATATCGAAACACAAAAAGGGTGTATCGAAACGTTTTGAAATTGTAAAATGATGTTTCGAAATAGGTAACCAATTTTCAAAAATTTAGTTTTGACAAGTAACGGCTAGTTCATTTAATGCTCTATTTTGAAAATACTTAACCCTGTATCGAAACGGGTATAAGCCATTTCGAAACGACACTTAAAAAATAAAAGCCCAGATGAAGGTTGTATCGAAAAGGGCAAGCCCGTTTCGAATCCTTTGTCTCGAAACAGATTAGTCCGTATCAAAACGAACGTTTCCAGTGGCAAAACGTATCGAACACTTTGAGGGTGTTTCCAAACGTGGGGCAAGTTTGAGTATTTTGGCTTTGAAATACTTAGAAAATTTTATGGGGTTTAAGTTTTGACTTCAAAACATTTAAGTTTTAAATTTACTTGTCAAATGTGAGTCTTTTGGATACTTAAAAAATTATTTACTTTGCAGTTTGGTCCTTAGTTTATTTGTTATATCAAAATCAAACATTGGTTTTACAATCTCCCATTTTTTATATAACAAAACCAAAGTAAATTTTTAAGTAAACTCCCCTTAAATTGAAGCTAGGTTTTGTAAAAGATTTGTAAAAATCGAGCTTAACCCTCTTCTCCCCTTTTTGTTAGATCAAAACAATGAAGGAATAAAGAATATAATCAAGATAAAAAGCAATATATCACAAGAGAAAGCATAATTAAAGCAACATAATTTCATTAAGCATAATAAACCAAAGCAAAAGTTTCAAAATAGACAAACATAATATCCAAAATTAATACTTAAATACAATATATCAAAGTATAGGTCTTAAAACAAAACATAGATAGGTGCATAAATAAGAAAAATCCTAAACTAGATGATATACAATAAGATGCAAAGATCTAAGGTTCATCATCATCTTCATCATTTGTGGTGCTCCTTAGAAATTGTCTCCACTCGCCACAGAAGCTGGTAAAAAACATGTCCATTGACGTTTGTTGAGTTTCGACCGAAGTAAGTCGATTCTCAACACTTTGGACACGTCCCTCCAAGGAAGTGAAGCGAGTGTCAATAGCGGCAAAACCGGAGTCCATGTGGGTTCGCAATCCATTGAATTGCTCAGTGAGAAAAGTCATGTGAGCTTCATTGTTTGGTGGAGCAACTAGAGGTTGAGGTTTGAGGGCTGCAACTTCAGAAAGATGCTCAACACGAATCCACTCTCCATCAATGAAATGAAACTTGCAATGTAGAAGAATGCGTTCATCGATGGGATCCTTGAGAGATTTCGGAAAGTCAAGAGAGTAAGATTTTAAGAACAAGTAACTCAAGGCGGTGCCATAAGTGAAGGAAGTGACAAGATCTGGGTTGCGATTTTGAACAAGATGCACCATCTCGGCAAACATGATTTGGAAAAGATTTGGTCAACATTCCTCACGAAAGCAACGAATCCAAAAATCGTCAACTTGCCGAATGTAGGAGAATTTTCCTCCGAAAGGACAAAACCACCACGAGACCATGAGATGAAGGATGTGATCATGAGCATCAAGGAGCGTGACGGAGCCACCGAGAGTATGTCCCAACGAATTTTCATCCGAAATACCCGCATCTTCAAACCCAAAAACATTGACCAAGGTTTGTGGATTAACTTGAAACTTCTTCCCCATGAAGTAAGATTAAATGGATGTCACTTGAGAATGATCGGCATTGGAGATACATCAGGCATTTGCATAGAAGAGAAGAACCATGTTACTGTACAAAGTACCGGGTAAGCTAAAAAGGATAAGAAATTATAACGCCTCACTAAATGGAGATAGCGAAATTGAAATCATTCAGAATCCAAAAAGGATATACAGACAATACGCTCACGAAGGATTTCATGATCTTGAAGAGCTTGAAGTTGGTATGGGTGTCTTTGTTTCGAAGACTCTTTTGTTAGAGTAGAGTGAGGTTGGGACGAGAGGAATCGTCATCGATGTTAGAACTTCCACCAACCTCATCGATTCGTACTCTATTCCTAGAACCCATATTTGAAATCTGGAAATAAATCAAGGCACAAAAATACATTTATGCGTAAATCAACCAAATTCAATCCAATCGGCAATCCAATAGTTAAGGTGTTGATAAAAAAAACTATACAATATAGGTTAAAAACATATATAAATATAAAATAAACTTCAGGTAAAAAGAATTTCGAAAAACAGAAAAGAAAAATAAACGATATAGTTTTTATATTCGAACCAAATTTTTTTCGAGTTTTAAAGAAATTTTGCAAAAACTTCAAAACACATACTATAAGTATATAATTTAAACAAAAATTGAGTAAAAACATTAAAGAAAATCAAACGAAAATTTAAAAAGAAAAGAAAAGGGTTTATACATTGATATAGGGAATTGAAAGAATGAAGAATGATTAATGCACCAAATTGCTTGCAAAGCTTTAGCTTTGATGTGTAGATTGAAAACCCTAAAAATGTAGGTTTTGATGTGAAAAATCAAGAGATTTGAGGAGTTTATATAGGGGTTTTCGGCTAGGGTTTGCGAGAAAAAGAGAATTGGTGTTTTAATTAAAGTTGGATACTCATTTAAGGCTATTTAAAACAATCTGCGTGGATGTGTATCGATACGCCACTTGGTGTATCGGAAAGGGGGGATCGAAACGCAACCAAGCCGTTTCGGTATGAGACTTGTTTCGATACAGAAAATAGCCATTTCGGAACAACATCACGAACCCGTATCGAAATGCGAAGAGCCTGTTTCGATACGACCTATTATAGTAACCAACTTAGATCAAGCCCGTATCGAAACAGATGCACTTGTTTCGATACACCTTTGTCGTAAGATTCATTTTGGGCAGTTTTAAGTCTGAAAAGCCAATTTAGATCGAGCCTAATTGCATGTAAATGATATATGAGCATGTTATATGAACTAAAAACAGCTGCATACTTCCCCTAACAACAAGCATAGATGCAAAAGGAGGCAAATTAATACAAGCATGATCATCAAATAATTTCAAGCACATTTTTTGTCATTTGGGACCTAAAAGGGTCAAGGAAGGCTGGTTAAACCTAACTCTCTCATAAGGGTCCAAAAACATTCTTTATCTAAAGGTTTGGTAAATATGTCCGCTAATTGGTTCAAGGTATCAATATATTCTAGAACTACATCATTTTTCAAGACATGATCTCTAATGAAATGATGTCTAATCTCTATATGTTTGGTTCTAGAGTGTTGGATGGGATTCTTAGTGAGACAAATGACACTGGTGTTGTCACACTTAAGGGGTATGGTATCTACTTGAACACCATAATCTAAGAGTTGTTGCTTCATCCAAAGAACTTGAGCACAACAACTCCCTAAGGATATGTACTCCGTTTCGGTGGTTGATAAGGCTATGCTATTTTGTTTCTTAGAGAACCAAGATATGAGCATACTATCTAAGAATTGACATGTTCCGGTGGTACTTTTCCTATCTATCTTGCATCCCCCATAATCCGCATCAGAGAAAGCATGAAGGTCAAAGGAGGAATCCCTAGGTTACCAAAGACCTAAACTAGGTGTTTTTCTAAGGTATCTAAAAATTCTCTTAATGGCAACTGTGTGTGATTCTCTAGGGCTAGCTTGAAACCTAGTACACAAGAAAACACTAAACATAATATCTGATCTACTTGCGGTAAGGTAAAGCAAAGAGCCAATCATAGATCTATAAAGCTTAGAATCGACACACTTACCCCCTCATCTTTGTCAAGCTTTATTGATGAGCTCATTGGAGTGACTTGAGGCTTTACGTTCTCCAAACCAAACTTCTTGAGCATGTCCTTTATGTATTTTGCTTGATTGATGAAGGTGTCATCCTTACTTTACTTGATTGGAGCCCCAAGAAAAATGAGAGCTCTCCCATCATGCTAATCACAAATTCACCTTGCATTAGCATAGAAAATTATTGGCAATAAAATTTATTAGTAGAACCAAAAATAATATCATCAACATATATTTGAACTACTAAGATGTCATTTCCATATCTTTTAATGAAAAGTGTAGTATCCACCTTGCCTTTATCAAAACCTTTTTGAATCAAAAAGTTTGAAAGCCTTTCATACCAAGCACTAGGAGCTTGTTTTAAACCATAAAGAGTTTTAGTTAGTTTGAAAACATGATTTGGAAATTGCGGATCATCAAAACTCGGTGGTTGTTCAACATACACTTCTTCATTTATAAAACCATTTAGAAAAGCAATTTTCACGTCCATTTGAAAAAGCTTGAAATCATGATAGCATGCAAATGCAAGAAGCATCCTTATAGCTTCCATTCTAGCTACGGGTGCATATGTTTCATCAAAATCAATTCCCTCTTCTTGAGTGTAACCTTGAGTAACGAGCCTAGCCTTGTTCCTCACTATGTTACCAGTCTCATTGATCAATGCATAAAAGTTCTATATTTTACCCATCATTTATCCTTATTTTTGCTGCACTCAAGCATGTTTAACTGCATTTTAGGTTAAGTTTTACATCAACATCACATTTCGATAAAACTGCACAGATACTGCTAAATTTGGTTATTTTTGCAGGTATCTGCTGTGGCAGCATCCAGGGCAGCAGTCGTGGCAACATCCAGGGCAGCAGTCGTGGCAGCATCCAGGGCAGCAGTCGTGGCAGCATCCAGGGCAGTAGAGGAACATAAGAGCTGGAGTGAAGAAAACTACCTCATACATCACTGTCGTGACATATGGCGTGGCAGATGCCGTGACAGATGCCGTGGCAGATGTCGTGACAAGGATGTCGTGACAGCTGTCGTGACAGAGGTGGCGACAGTGAAGAAGAAGAGATGGAAAATGCGAAGTGGAGTTCGACTGATAGAGGATATCAATCCTAATTTTTAGAGACCACTCGCATAATTTTTGGAGCCCAGAAGCACAAGAAAAGCCTTGCCCAAAGTTTAAGGAGAAAGTCAAAGCAAGGAGATAGGGCGAACAAAAGGACGGTTATTCATAGATTTAGTCTTTAATGAATTGTACTTTAATTCAAACTAGTATTCTTGGCCATTAAGAAAACTTGTACCCAAGGCCTATATATATGCTTGTAATTCGACCTAGAGGGAGATCATCACATTACATACCTCTCATCTCAAAACCCTAGTCGTTTCTCTTCCTTCACCATGTTCTAAACCTCCCCTAGGGCAAAGGGTTGATATTGTAAAGTAGTTGTAAGGGTTGTTATGTTCCTAGGATTTTTCCGCTCAATGAAATAAAACTTCAAGTTTGCTTATTCTGGTTTTCAACATCTTGCAAGAGTATCGGGAGAGCATTGTGAGATTATTCATTTACTTAATATCGGGAGAGTTAAGTATACGAAAGGAATAAGTGCGGGTTCTCTAGTTTATGGTTGAACTCTCTCGGACCTAGGGATAGGACGAGGTTAAGCGGCTAAGGAAGAATTCATAAACATCGGTGTTCATACTTCGATTCACGCCGGGAGGTATCATCCAAGACGTGTTCATCGATTGAACTTGGACCTAGGGATAGGACAAGTCAATCCAGAGATTCTTGCCGATCTTGAAGAAACTAAGTTGCTTATCGTTGCCGCGACAGCAACGGACCACTGCCACGACAGGTGCTGCTGTGACAAGAGCCAGACACAGAACATAAGTCCTTGAACAATGCAATACCTGCACTACGGAGTAATTCAATTCCTACCTGTTTTATAATTCTGATTTTTTCTCTTTTACTTGATTATTTTCGTGACAACCTTAATCAATTATTTAATCTCTTTTCTTTTCCCCTTGTGCAGATAGCGAAGGAAAGGGTTAGCGCAGTCCTTGTAGAGACGATATTCGATACTCTAGTATCACTTTATTACTTGCGACGTGTACACTTGCACTCATTGCGATAGACTCTTTTACACGCAACAAGTTTTTGGCGCCGTTGCCGAGGACTGGCAACACACTCTTACCCTAGCTTCTGCACTTTTCTTTTCTTTTTTATTTTTCTTTTTTATTTTTATTTTTCTATTTTTATCAAAAACTCAAGTGAAATACAAGTCTAAGGAGCATCAACATGCCAGAAAAAACCATTCGAGAGCTGATGTGGGAAAGTTCGTGCAATTACCGTAAAGGTAATCATGCATCAGAAAGTTGTCCCCATTTTTTTGGTGAATATATGGACAACCAACAATGGAACCAACAAGAACAATATATGCCACCACAACAGCAACAGGGACAACAGATGTCGATACCGCAGTAGTAAAAAATTTTATGGTACGATCAAAACCCGCAATTTTTTTACCATAACAGTTTTGCTGCAGAACCAGACATGCCCTGGCAATGTCATCATCCTCAAGAGCAGTCAAAATCCTTAGAAGACACACTGCAAGCCTTCGTGGCACTCACTCAAGAAGTGTCGGCTTCTATGGACAAAAGTATCACCAAGATGGATGCACTCTTGAGCAGACCGGTCCTCATTCATGCCACAGATGAACCTGAAATCCTGAGGCAAGATGACGAGGACGCCCATGTGAAGGAATACCCAACATATGATGAGTCTGAGCAACAACTTGCCATGGCAATGATCGAGGATCCGGAATGGAGCAACACCGCAACAAGGCTGAGTGAAATTCAACAGAATGTCACGGCAGCAACCACATCCGATGAAAACTCTCAACCCACTACCTCGGTTATGCCCGACCAAGATTGCACACATCCATCTCTGTCATGGCATTCGCACGACCACCTAGAAGAGCTACCCAATGACAATGCCTCGCCAATGGAATATGAGCAGGTAATAAACGAACATGTTGAATTCTTTAAAAGCTCACCAATTCCATTGCAGGTATTAGAGGAACCAACGCCGGTGGACTCAGAATCATCGAAGTCTCTACTGATGGAGATCTACTAGTGGCCAACAAAATTTGATATAGAGAGTGATGGAACTTACCAATAACCCATTGACCTGCAAAGTAACCTGACAACGGACTGTCAAAATAACTGGCTGCCACAGCAGCAAGCACGACAGTAAGGGCTACAATCCACCACAACAACATTCAACGAAAACAAGGTAAGTTTGTGGTCGAATATCAATTTAATTTTTACTAATCATATATTCATGCCCTCAGAAGCTTTACCAAAAATGGAGGACTTCGTGAACTACAAAGGGAAGAGAAAGAAAAGAGCCCCCACCATAAGAATAATCACTAGATGGAGGGTACGGATGGACTTCAAGAAGTACCGGAAACGACCCCTCAAACATCAATAGAACATGAAGCAGTTACTTTAGGAGATGCCCCTCAAGGCACTCCTAATTTAACTTAACTTATTTTATTGAATTTTAATTTTATCTTATTTTATCTTTATTGTTTTAGGAATTAGAAATTTGATATTAGTTTTTAGTTTGTTTGTGTTATTAGGTAAACAGAGAAAACCCTTGCAATGGCGATACAAGCAACCCGAGGAAGCTCTGCCTCCACCCCTGTCACGACATCACTCATACTCTCAAGGCAGCACCCACAGCTCCTCCGACAAAGTTCAAGGAGACTGCCCGCCGACAGCTCCTCATCCAAAGCTCCAGCAGCAGTAACGACAGCCGCACAACTTAAGTTTTCTTTTTCCTTTTCTCTTTCGCCTGCTGTATATATTATCTTTTTGTGATGTTTCACTTTTCTGTCATTTTTATTTTATGTTTTTCATTTTTATGTCTTGTGTCATGCATTGAGGACAATGCAACTCTTGAGTTTGGGGGTAGGCAGTCCTCCTAATTATTAATATAATATTGCATTTAGTTTTAATTGTGTCGCATTTATTTGCATTTATTTTTATGCAAAAAATGGCTTAATTTATTGAACTTTTATTATCTGCCGCTGCCATCTCTGTCGTGACAGTCCCTTAGAAATATTTTAGGAAGTAAGTAGAGCCTTAGTATAGTTTTGAAAAACTGAAACACTTTGTGACTTACTTGATAACAGACTTTCTCTAGCATACTTAGAATAGAAAACTTAGAACTCGGAGTAGAAAGAGACTAGAAACTCAGGAAACCTAGAGGTGCCTATCACTGGCTCTAGGAAAATAACCAGAGAAAAACTTCTAGAGGTACCTATCACCGGCTCTAGATAGTTAACTAGAGGTGCCTGAAATACTGGCTCTAGTAGAAAAGAGAAAAATTTAGAAAAAGAAGGAAAACAACTAGAGGTGCCCGATACTGGCTCTAGTAATAAATAAAAGAATTAAGTCTCGAAGGAAAACTCTAAACAAGCTAAGTATAATATTCTAGTTGCTAGGGAAGTTTATATTCATGTATGTTCACAATAAATGCACACACATGCACGAGAACTATACTTTTGCTCTAAGTAGATCCTTAAATATTTGAACAGGAGCTAAACATGATAGGGATGGTGTTGTGGGTAAGGATTGTTCACTGACTTAAGCCAAGAAAATATATATATATACATATATATATATATATATATGTATGTATGTATGCATGCATGTTAGTTAGGTTGCATTTTCTTGAGGACAAGCAAAGATTCGAGTTTGGGGGTGTGATCAGTGCATAAAAGTTCTATATTTTACCCATCATTTATCCTTATTTTTGCTGCACTCAAGCATGTTTAACTGCATTTTAGGTTAAGTTTTGCATCAACATCACATTTAGATAAAACTGCGCAGATACTGCTAAATTTGGTTACTTTTGCATGTATCTGCTGTGGCAGCATCCAGGGCAGCAGCCGTGGCAGCATCCAGGGCAACATTCGTAGCAACATCCAGGGCAGCAGTCGTGGCAACATCCAGGGCAGCAGAGGAACAGAAGAGCTAGAGTGAAGAAAACTGCCTCATACATCACTGTCGTGACAGATGCTGTGGCAGATGCCGTGACAATGATGTCGTGACAGCTGTCGTGACAGAGGTGGCGACAGTGAAGAAGAAGAGATGGAAAATGCGAAGTGGAGTTCGACTGATATAGGATTTCAAGTTTAATTTTTAGAGACCAGACGCATAATGTTTGGAGCCCAGAAGCATAAGAAAAGCCTTGCCCAAAGTTTGAGGAGAAAGTCAAAGCAAGGAGATAGGGCGAACAAAAGGACGTTTATTCAGAGATTTAGTCTTTAATGAATTGTACTTTAATTTGAACTGGTATTCCTGGCCATTAAGAAAACTTGTACCCAAGGCCTATATATATGCTTGTAATTCGACCTAGAGAGAGATCATCACATTCCATACCTCTCATCTCAAAACCCTAGTCGTTTCTCTTCCTTCACCATGTTCTAAACCTCCCCTAGGGCAAATGGTTGATATTGTAAAGTAGTTGTAAGGGTTGTTCTGTTCCTAGGATTTTTCTGTTCAATGAAATAAAACTTCAAGTTTGCTTATTCTGCTTTTCAACATCTTGCAAGAGTATCGAGAGAGCATTGTGAGATTATTCATTTACTTAATATCGGGAGAGTTAAGTATACGAAAGGAATAAGTGCGGGTTCTCCAGTTTATGGTTGAACTATCTCGGACCCAGGGATAGGACGAGGTTAAGCGGATAAGGAAGAATTCATAAACATCGGTGTTCATACTTCGATTCACGCTGGGAGGTATCATTCAAGAAATGTTCATCGACAGAACTTGGACCTAGGGATAGGACAAGTCAATCCAGAGATTCTTGCCGAACTTGAAGAAACTAAGTTGCTTATCGCTACCGCGACAACAACGGACCGCTGCCACGATAGGTGCTGCTGTGACAAGAGCCAGACACAGAACATAAGTCCTTGAACAGTACAATACCTGCACTACGGAGCAATTCAATACCTGCCTATTTTATAATTCTAATTTTTTCTCTTTTACTTGATTACTTTCGTGACAACCTTAATCAATTATTTAATCTCTTTTCTTTTCCCCTTGTGCAGATAGCGAAGGAAAGGGTTAGCCCAGTCCCTGTGGAGACGATATCCGATACTCTAGTATAACTTTATTACTTGCGACGTTTACACTTGCACTCATTTCGATAGACTCTTTTACACGCAACATTCATCTAGTTTATTTCTAAAAACCCACTTAGTTCCTATAGTAGACTGATTACTATGCCTATAAACTAATGTCTATACTCTACTTCTCTCAAATTGATTAAGTTCCTCTTGCATAGCCAATATCCAAAAATCATCTTTTAATGCTTCTTTGATATTTTTAGGTTCTATGCATTAGATGAATGCAACATGATTCATAAGTTTGAGAGATGATCTAGTAGTTACCCCCTTGGATGGATCTTCCAAGATTTCATCTCATTTTCCTCAAGTGCCAAGTCCTTCAAGGCTTCAAGAGGTGGATCTTGCGCTTCCTCTTCTTTAGTTGGAATCTCATCCACCTTTGATGTTTTTCCTCCATCAATGGCTTCAATGATCCCTACATCATCATCATCACAAGATTCTTTCCTCGGAAAGAGGTTATCATAAAAAACAACATGTATAGATTCTTCAACAACCAAAGTTCTTTTATTAAATACCCGATAGGCTTTATAATTTAGGAAATAACCCAAAAATATTGCTTCATCACTTTTAGCATAAAATTTACCTAAGTTGTCTTTTCCATTGTTTAAAACAAAATATTTACAAACAAAAGGGTGGAAATAGCTAATGTTAGGCTTTTTGGATTTCAAAATCTCATAAGGTTTTTTCTTTAAAACAGGCCTAATCATTACTCTATTAATAATATAACAAGCCGTATTAGTGGCTTCCGCCCAAAAATATTTAGGTAAATTGTTTTCACAAAGTATGGTCTTGGCCATCTTGTCTAAAGTTCTAGTATGTGATATTTTAATAGAGTAATTTTAAGATGTGATATTTTAAGATCAAGATCATTTTGGGTAATTTTTGTAAATGTGATAAAATTTTATAAAGCCTTATCCTTAGTACTTAAGAATAGAACCCAAGTGCATCTAGAAAAGTCATCTACCAATACAAATGCATATGAATTACCACCCAAGCTCATAGTTTAATAGGCCCAAATAAATTCATGTGGATTAATTGTAACACCCTACTAGTTGAAACATCATTAATGAGTTTAAATGAGGTTCTCTTTTATTTACCCTTAGCACAAGCATCACATATTTTATTTAACTAAAATTTTAGTTTGGGTAAACATCTAACTAGATTTTGGGAAATCAACTTTTTTAAAACACTTATGCTAGCATGCCCTAGTATCCTATGCCACAACCATGCATCATTCTCATCATGTGCAACTAAACATTCATGGGATGAATGTATGTCATATGAATGCACCATATAAATGTTTCCTATGCGATGACCAATGAGCATTATTTTATTTGTTTTAATATTCAAAATTTTACACCCATTTTTATCAAAATAAACATCAAAACCTTTGTCCACTATCAAGATATATGTTCGCTTGCGTGTAGTGTACTATAATTTATACGCAAATATGGTGCAAGTATACACGTCGAACGAGTAATAAAGTGATGAGTGAGTATCATCTCCACAGGGATTGGAGGTATTCACGGGTTGATGTAACAATAAAGATTAAACCTTTTGAAGATGACAATGCTATAGTAAAATAGATGACGTAATATAATGTTGAAGCAAAACAGTGTAGAGAAATATGAGATAACAATAAGATAAACAGGTCCCTTTTCGTATGCGAAACTCACTACGGAATGGTTGGCTGGGAATGATGGACAACCTAACTCAATCTTCTTAACAATACTAAGGCTCTTTAGCTTTCTTTTATGCTAGGCGGGATTTGCTAAAAGTGTTCCTAAACTATCTCTAGGCAGGAAACAGAGAGTCAGAAATGCTACAGCCATACCTCTCGGCGTAAACTCTTAACACTCCACTACCCTTCACGAACTATCCTTTTTAGCCCTTGAAACCTATCAATTATCTCTAAGGTAGGTTAGAGTCTGCCTCTTGACATCCACTTTATTGCTTATGAGGGTTCTAAGTCTAGCTCTCTCGATTACTAACCCCAACAAACACTTAAAGAACGACCAACTCTCGAGGGTTCTTACAACTTTAAGGAAATGAGAAATGCATAAGCAAAGCATATAACATGATAAACACTGAAAAAGCCATAGCATGCATTAAAAAGTACTCAAAATAAAATAATCCATCAAACCCAGACCACCTAAAACAGTTCGTGGCTGGGAAATATCATCTAACGTATCATTGCGATAACATCACCAAATATAAAGATATGAAAAGATATTGCTATAGCGACAAAAAGAAAGGTGAACTCCCTCTCTGCCATGGACTACCCGACTGTCTTAGGCCCGCCACCTCTCTCAAGGTCGGCGAGGCCACTCCTTGGAGCTTCAACGATGGAGGACACCAAGCTGGAGAAGATAAAGATGAAAACTTCTCTCTCCTTGTGACTTTCTCTCTCTTTCACAATACTTCCTCTTTTCTCCAAGCTTCTCTCCCCTTTATATAGTGGAGGCTTCTAGGGTTTGTGCCCTAAAGATGCCTTGATAATCCTAAGGAATATCCACCGATAAGGTTTGCCACGAGGGGACAAGGAGGACAGTCTGCAGGTGGGTACTGGCTGCTGCACATGTCAGATCGTCCTTTTCTGCATGTTCACGTGCTTTTGTAGCTCACGTGTATCTCACGTGTTGGCCAATATCCACTTCCATCATGCTATAGCAATTATCGGCACTAACTTTCTCTCTCGACTCCTTTCCTGTGCACCAATAAAACCAAAACCAACCTTCCGAGCAGTACCCTTTAATATGGACCAATAACCAGCAAAGATAAAGATGCACCCAGAAGAAGAAAATACAACCTAAATGTAGTCTAAATGCTATGGTATGAACTCAAGAACAGGAAAATGCTATAACAAAAAGTTCTGAAAACAAGGATATTTATGATGTTATCACACCCCCAAACTTAAGCTATTGCTTGTCCTCAAGCAATGAATAGAACAGAACAAAAGAATTACTATGGAAATATTTCAGTCCTCAGAAATAATTTAGGCAATTAAATATAAACAACCAGAAGTGAGATCCTTAAGAACATTCCTTAGGACTAAGCTGCGTGTGTGTGTGTGTGTGGCTGTCTTCCTCCTATACTTAAGCTAGTGAGATAAATTTTCAAGGAAGCTCCCTAGTTATACCCTAACTATGTTCTCTAGTTCCTTTCCAATTTTTAGACTCCCAAAGATATAGGTTTTCTGCTACGAATGGTGTCAGCTCATCACACCTATCGTCCTTAACTCTAGATGAGTAGGGAGCAAACCTCTCACCCCCGAGATAATAGGCAGAGTCATCTCGTGACAACTTTCATTCACTCATATGCTATAGCAAAGCTTTATTTCTTCTTCTTTTTTTACATGCTATAGCAAAGCGGAGTGTCCTTCTACAGATATGTTGTAGCATTTATTCGTTTGTTTAAGCACAAGGTCGTCTAGTTTTTCTTTTAAGTTCTCTAGAGTTTACATATCAGAGTTCACTAGGGTTCTTCCTAAAAAAATTTCTAACAGACTTACTTATAGAAAGAGAGCAGCTGTGTAACAATTTTTTTAACAACTAGATCCTAAGGTTAGTTCTATAGATCTCAACTAGTTGTTTTTTTCTAACTTAGTTCAGGCCTTTAAGATTTCTTGGTCGGACATCATAAATATATTCATAGACTGTCTCTAGACTAAACAGAATGTCATAGTAAAAATTTTGTTCTATCCTATAATGCATATGCTAAAGCAAAATCTTAACTATGAACACTAACACCCCCAAACTTGAGAGATGCAGTGTCCTCAATGCATAAACTAATCTACACTATATGCCATGAAAAAAGATAAAAAAAATGAAATAAAGGAAAAGAAAGAAAATGTTAGTTACCTCCTGGATGCGGAGGCTATGTCGTGCGGCTGGTATTGTCCATTGATGTTTCAGAGGAGTAGTGGTGGGGCTCTGCTACATTGTCCACACTCTCTGAGGATACTGATTGAGCACTGTATGAGGGCCTGACGCGTCCAGTAGTATGTTTGATGCGTGTTTTTGGTCTGGATGTTGTAGCATCCGCAGGTTGCGCTGGTGTCGGCTCAGGTGTTTGTGCTGTAGTGTCCTCCTTCTGAGGGGTTTCCTCAGGATCACTTGGGATATGCTCTGGCTCAGGAAGTGGGTTTTCTGGTTGTGACAGTGTTGGGTTAGTTGCCTTCCTGGTACGTTTCCTTTTCTTGGTCGGGGTTGCCACTGGGTCGGTCTCTTCTACAGTGGGTGGAACAAAAGTTTCTTTCTCTGGCTGGGCAGTAGGAGTCGTAGACGTCTTCTTTCTCAGAGTCTTCTTCTTGGCAGCAGGTTGGACGGAGCTAGGGTCACTGGGAGACACTATGCTCGCTGTAGCGGTGGTGGGGGCTTGCAACAACTCCATGGGGAATAGTGGAAAGGACACGTTCTACTCTGGTAGGAGTTTGCTTAAGCAGGATGTTATGGCACAATCACGATGATGGGCATACTTGAAGTACACCCGCTGGTGTGCCTTCAATAGGCTAAGCTCAGTGCTCAGTTTTTTCGTTGTTGCCACCAATGCTGCTACTCATGCTGCAGCAAAACTTTTAGCTCCTTCTTCCACTATTTGCTGAGGCACATCTTCATTAAATCCTCAGAGTTCTGTAATGAGGGCTAGAGTTAAACATGTCTTTCTTGAAATAGTTGCATCCACTAGATCGTCTATGAAGGCATCTTTTCTTTCACACAAAGCAGTTATCAGGTTAGGGAAAACAAGAGGACTACGAGGTTGTTTTAGACAAGCATACACTTGATCCACTATGATTTTTCCTATGTCAATGCGTCTACCATGTAATGTTCAGTGGAGAAGAAAAAGTCTAGAGATGTGGATTGTGGCAGTGTGTAGTGTATGCATAAGCTTATGTCTCACAAAATGGTTCCATACCTTTGCCTCAGGTTTGAGGCATCCTCTCTCGACTGACCTGTTGTTGTCCAGCACCGTTCCCTCAAAACAGATATCCTCTAGCACCTCGCGCTGTGTCTGGGTGTCCATTGTTGTCACAAAAGATGTGTGGTGGTCTACAGTGTGCTTTAGCCCATAAAACTTGTTAATAGCTGCAACAGTAAACTTTATCTGCTCGCCTTGCACATGAACCGTAGACTGTATTGGACTTGTGAGGTGTGCGTAGAACTCCTTTACTAGTGAGGTACAGATCTCCTCAGGGTGAGCAGCGAAGGTTTTCCACTCATGCTTTCCAATGACATCCATGACTACCTGATCGAACTGGTCATCTTTCTTTTTAGGGTATTTAAACCCTAGTTTCGGAAGAACATTCCTATCTTTGAGTTTTGTCCATTGCTCCCTTGTTGCCTCATCAAAAAACTTAGAGAAATCTAGGACTAGTGGTTTCTTGGGGCGATCGGAAGTTTCAGGGGCATTCTTACAATGAGCCATGGAGGGTTTTTGTTGAAAAGTAGGGGAGGAGTGAATATGTGAGGGGGAAAAATGGTGAATGGTGTTTTGTGTGTTTGGGAGAAAATCGAAGAGATGGAGTGAAGAAGAAAAAGTTTGAGTGTTGAAGAAGATGAAGAAGGTGAATGGACGGGTGATGATGATGATGAAGAAAATATGGGAAGTTGAAAATGGTGGGGAAAATCTGATGATTTAATGGAAGAGAGGGGTGATAGGACGTGTGCAGGCTTTAAGGGAGAGAGAAAAAGTGGGAGTTAATGTGATAGTTGACGGTTGGAGAGAGAATATATGGATTTTATTGGCTAGGGTTTCACCTCATTAATTAGGTGAATATTCTCTCTCTTACTTTTTGTTTTTCTCTCTTTTTTAATTCATCCTCCCCACTTTTTCGGATAAAACCCCTCCTTATCTTTTTCTTTTCCCCTTTTCTTTCGTACTTCCAAAAGTGGATAAAAACAAACTTCATGTCCTTCTCCCTTTTTCTACCAACCCTGTAGACGGCACACTTTCCTGCTCTGTACTTGACATTGTACTAGGAAAGAGAAAACCTTGTACGAGGGTCACGTGAAAAGATATGAAAATTAAAACAAAGATAACATAAAAAAAACTATACTAAAAAGAAAAGCATTATTTATAAACATGCTATAGCATAAAAGATAGGGTTTAGAGTGGCAAACTTTCAAGGATCGTGAAGATCCAAGTGTGACTTGTCTCTAAGGATAGGGGCTCCACTGTACACCTTCAGGCATTGGCCATTGACTTTGAAGACTTCACCATTGTCCAGCTTTTTTATATCAATCACGCCATGAGGGTACACCTTGTGTATGATGAATGGTCCTGACCACCTTGATTTCAGCTTTCCAGGAAAAAGCTTTAGCCTGGAATTGTAGAGAAGCACTTGTTGACCTTCTAAGAAATGCCTTGGAAAAATGTGTTTGTCATGCCACTTCTTGATTTTCTCCTTGTAAATGTGAGCATTCTCATATGCTTGGGCTCTAAATTCTTCCAGCTCATTAAGCTCTAGCAACATTCTTTCACCAGCTAGTTGGGCATCCATGTTGAGTTTCTTGATTGCCCAATAATCTTTGTGCTCAAGCTCCACGGGTAAATGGCACTCCTTGCCAAATACGAGCTTGAAGGGTGACATGCCCAAAGGTGTCTTGAAGGTTGTCCTATATGCCCAAAGTGCTTCATCCAATTTGGGGGACCAATCTTTTCTCTTAGGATTAACCACCTTCTCCAAGATTTGCTTGATTTCTCGGTTGGAAACTTCAGCATGTTCGTTCGTCTGCGGATGATATGCTATAGCAATCTTGTGCCTGACTCCATATCGATGCAATGCTTTAGCAATAAGCTTGTTGTCAAAGTGAGTTCCTTCATCACTGATGATAGCTCGGGGTGCTCAAAACCTCATGAAGATGTTTTTGTGAAGAAACTTCATGACCGTCCTGGAGTCATTCCTTGGGGTGGCAACAGCCTCCACCCATTTTGACATGTAGTCGACTGCTAGAAAAATATATAGATCTCCATATGATGCAGGAAACGGACCCATGAAGTCAATTCCCCATACGTCAAAGATTTCAACCTCCAAAATATTTTGCAATGACATTTCATTTCGCCTGGAGATGTTCCCCGTTCTTTGGCATCTGTCACAAGTCTTGTAGAACTCGTGTGCATTCTTAAAAAGTGTAGGCCAAAAGAATCCTGTTTGAAGAACTTTTGCAGCAGTTCTAGCACCGCCAAAATGCCCTCTACACGGTGATGAATGACAGTGGTACAGAATTCTATGGTATTCTTCTGCTGGAACACATCTCCTTATGATCTGATCAGGACATTGCTTGAACAAGTATGGTTCATCCCAATAGTAGAATCTTGCATCATGTCTGAAATTCTTGAGTCCCTAACTAGATAAATCAGGAGGCAAAATACCATTAACAAGATAATTAACAATATCAGCATACCACAGAATTGCTGTAGCAGCTAACAGTTTCTCATAAGGGAATTCCTCCTTAATTTCAGTTTCACTACCTTGTGTGATAGCATTTTCTAGCCTAGATAAATGATCAGCTACCCGGTTCTCACATCCTTTCCTATCTATAACTTCTAAGTCAAATTCATGTAGCAAGAGTATCCACCTAATAAGTCTAGGTTTAACATCCTTTTTAGTCACTAAGTACTTAATGGCTGAGTGATCGGTATGAACTATGACCTTAGTGCCTATCAAGTATGACCTAAACATATCAAAGGCAAATACTACATTAAGCAATTCTTTTTCAGTAGTGGTGTAATTGATTTGTGCATCATTCAAAGTGTGACTAGCATAATAAATAACATGAAAGAGTTTACCTCGGCGTTGTCCAAGTGATGCACCGACGACGTAGTCACTTGCATCACACATCAGCTCAAATGGCTCATTCCAATCAGGTGGAATGACAATTTGTGCTGAGATAAGCCTCTCCTTCAGTTCTTGAAATGCGCTATAACAATCTTTGTCGAACACAAATGGTTGATTTTGTTGTAGCAAATTGCATAGAGGCTTTGAGATCTTCGAAAAATCCTTGATGAATCTCCGATAGAAGCTAGCATGCCCTAGGAAGCTTCTTACTCCCTTGACAGTAGTGGGGGGAGGTAGTTTTTCAATGACCTCGACCTTTGCTTTGTCAACTTATATCCCTTGGTTCGAGATCTTGTGGCCTAAGATCGTTCCTTCCGTTACAATGAAATGGTTTTTCCCAATTGAGCACCAAGTCAGCTTCCTCACACCTCTTCAGGACCTTGGCAAGATTACCCAAGCATGTGTCGAAGTCATCTCCGGAGATTGAGAAGTCATCCATGAAAATTTCTAAGAAATCCTCGACCATGTCTGAAAAGATAGCCATCATACATCTTTGAAAAGTTGCTGGAGCATTGCAGAAACAAAAGGGCATTCTCCTAAAAGCATAAGTTCCATAAGAGCATGTGAAAGTCGTCTTCTCTTGGTAAAGGTCTATATCCACTATCTTAGCTCCCACTAAGGATTTTCAACAAACTCTCCACTAATTTGTTCTTCCCCTTTTCTAGGCCAAGGAGGCAACCTTTAGAAATGTTTAATCTTTCTATCCAAAGATTGAACCACAAGACTCTCACTTTACAAAGAAGATGTTGGTTATTACAATTGATCTCTCACAAGATAAATATAGCCCAAATGGATTACAAACACTCCCCAAACTCCCAAATTTGATTTACACTAAGAACTCTAAGAGTTGGGTACAAGAATTTGACAATAAGTGCTTAGGGTTTGGATTGGATTGCTTGGATGTTGCTTTGAGGTTCAATAGTTGTTGGTGCTTTTGAGGCTTGCTTTTATACCTTCTCATTGATTTTTAGCCGTTTGGGTGGTTGAGATCATCAATAGAGCCGTTGGGGCTCTCTCTTCCCTCCATAAATACTGTTATGCAACAACTCGTATCAGAACATGTGACCTTGTATCGAAACGGACACTAAGAAAAGAAAGAGTCAATTTGTGTAAAAGGGGACCGTATCGGAATAGCTATAGGTCGTACCGAAACAGTTTGAAACTATAAAAGACTCATATCGAAACACCAAAAGGGTGTATTGAAACGTTTTGAAACTGTAAAATGGTGTTTTGAAACACTAAAGGGGTGTATCGAAACAGGTAACCAATTTTCAAAATTTCAGTTTTGACAAGTAACGACTAGTTCATTTAATGCTCTATTATGAAAATACTTAACCCATGCATCAAACGGGTATAAGCCGTTTCGAAACGACACTTAAAAAAAGCCGAGATGAAGGTTGTATCGAAACGGGCTTGCCCGTTTCGAAACCTTTGTCTCGAAACAGATTAGTCCGTATTGAAACGGACGTTTCAGTGGCAAAACGTATTGAAACACTTTGAGGGTGTTTCGAAACGCCTGGGTAATTTTGAGTATTTTGACTTTGAAACACTTAGAAAATTTTATGGGATTTAATTTTTAACTTCAAAACATTTTAAGTCTAAAATTTACTTGTCAAATGTGAATTTTTTGAGTACTTAAAATTTTATTTACTTTGCAATTTGGTCCTTAGATTATTTGTTATATCAAAATCAAACATTGGTTTTACATGATCATTTATTAATTTTTGGTGATACTTTTTTAAATCATACTTTTTTTGGTGATATTGAACTTAACGAGTGTGCCTTATCAAAGGGTTAAGAAATATATGATCAAATACTACCATGTAATCACTTAAGACTATTGAAAATTTTATTATTAATAAAAATTTAAGATAATATATTTTAATTTTTTAATAAAATAATTTTTATACATATATTTTTATAAAACAACAATGCATAGCGGATGCACACGGTCGACCCCCTACTTCTCCGCACAAAAAGAAAATGAATTATTTTATTAAGACGGAGAAAAAGTATCGGGTTACATAGAAACTCACCCACACCATCAACCTGTGGCGGTAGGGGCTGCCTCGATGGTGTGTAGGATACGTACCTTTACCAACGGATCAGTCCAAACTTTGCTGACTGTCCATCCCCTACATATACGCGAAAATAAATTTATGAAAATGCCCCGAGTAAACGTTAAAATGCTTGAATTTAGGACAATTTTCCCCAACCTAGGAAAATACTTAAAATAAAAACACTTTTCCGTAAAACATTAGAATGGCTGAAAAGAGGACATCTTCCCGGCTACTCGGTTGTGGCCTTAAGCCTGGGATGGCCACAACATCCTCCCCCACCTAATTTGTCGACATCCTCATCGACTTCATCGCCCGGAACTCCTCGATCTTCTGCCTGAAAGCCTTCAAATCATGTTCTCTCTCCCAGCTTGTCTCTTCGGGTTCAAGGCCTTCCCATCTAACAAAGTACTCGCGAATCGGCTTCTTCTTAGACACGATAATGATTCGATCAGCAAGGATCTCCTTCACCCTTCTCTGTGATGGGGGGTTTGGTACAAATAGGCTCTCTGTTGGCTCGCCCCCAACTTGCATCGACGGGATCCGCATAGAACGACTTTGAATTGCTTACGTGGAACATAGGGTGCACTTTCATCCATGCATGAGGGTTAATCTTGTAAGATTTGTTCCCCACCTTCGCTACGATCGGTAACGGACCTTCATACTTCTGCACCAATCTACGATCCCTATTCCATAGAAATCTAAGTTTCTCTGCCATCAGCTTCACTAATACCAAGTCACCCACTTTGAATTGTTGATCCCTCCGACCATGATCTACCCATTTCTTCATGTGTTTTGTTTCTTTCTCTAGGTAAGCCCGTGCAATATCAGTATTTCGATGTCATTCCTGTGTGAAATCGAAGGCCTTGGGAACTTCCCTCAATATGACTCAAGAGCAGTGTGGGGAAGTCACGATTGTTGTCCCCTTACAATTTCAAACGGACTTTTATTAGTAGCCGAACTCTTTTGAGCATTAAAACAAAGTTGTGTAATATCCAGCAACGGCGGCCAATTCTTCTGATTAAACTGAATAAGTTGCCACAAATACTCTTCCAACAACCCATTAAATCGCTCTGTCTGACCGTCTATCTGAGGATGGTAACTCGAAGATAAATTTAGTTGAGAACCCAACAACTTGAACAACTCTCTCCAAAAGTTACATGTGAACCGTCCATCTCTATCACTGACTATATTATGCGGAACACCCCAATTTGATCATCACTTTCTTGGAGCTCCCATAAATAGACGAAGCTGCCGAATTGACTGCATTCATCTGTCCAACACTTTTGTCCACTATCAACCCACATCTTTTTGCCTACATAGGTAAAATGAAGGTATTTGTGGCTCCAGTGTCAACAAGAGCCCACGACCCCTTCGCATTTATTACTATGTTTACACACATCAAGCCCCGCTCTGGTTCTTTATTCAAGCTACTCAACTGCGATTGCAACACCGTCAAGAAATGGATAGATCCCACTTGATAAGGTTCGGTAGTATTATTTTCTGTATTGGGATTTGACTAAGATCCCCCTGGAGGTGAAACTTCCACAGCATTTATCGCACCCTTGTGGGGACACTCGACCACCCGTTGAGGGCCCTTACAAAGGAAACAGTCCGGGGGAAGCGACTCTGCCCGTTACCTTGCCCAGAGCCCCCATTCCCTCTACTCTGAGATTGTTCTCTGTTGAAGGCCCTTTTTTCAGCCCCCAATTGGCTGGCTTGTCTGTCTTAGCCTTTTTATTCCCATTACCCATTGAGTTGTTACTTCCATCAGGAACCACAACCTTACGCTTAGTCGAGTTGTCACTATAATCAGTGAGGCGTTCGGCAGCCGCCATAGCGGCTATTACATCTTCGGCTCTCTGTCTTTGTACCTCTACTCTATCCCAGGGTTTTAGTCCTTCGAGGAAAGAGAACATCTTGTCTTTCTCAGACATATCCTTGATATCCAACCTCAAAGTAGCAAATTCCCTCACATAATCACGAATAGTCCATGTATGCACCAGGTCCCTTAGCTTTTTCCGAGCATAATACTCTACATTTACTGGGAAGAAAGAACTCATTAACTCTTTCTTTAGCTCTTCCCATGTCTTGACAGAACAAACACCGTCAAAAAACTTGGACCGCCACCACAACTTGGCGTTCCCTGTTAGATACATCGAAGCCACCGAGAGCTTGTCCTCGTCTGATTATAGTTTTTCTCGTCTCCACTAGCTGAAGTTTTTGACCTCTTGCAGGAGGATGGTAGCTGACTAGTTGTTAGCTAATTTCAGTTTCGTAGGAGCCTTGTGCTCAGTTATCTACCATTTTCACCCAAAAAAACTGTACAAGCGGCTTAAAAGAATAAAATTTCAATCAAATTATAAAAATATTGTCCAATGACAAAAATAGAAATACACTAAAAGTTGGGTGACTACAAAGTGAATTTTACCTTTTCAAATAGTTATAGTATAGAAATTGATACTTTCCCGTTAGGTTTTTTTGTATAATTTAATTTTAGTTTTACAAAAATTGAAACTTGGCCATCAGTTTTTTTATTCCCTGAGGAATACAATGGAGTTTTGCCCAACTTGTGGTAACATGTTACAGTATGAGTTGCCGCATATGGGTAGGTCTTCCAGATTCTATTGCCGAACTTGTCCCTACGTTTGTCATCTTGAAACCAAGGTGTGTTTTTGCTTTGAATTGATCTGAAATTTCTTTTTTTTTTCCTGTTCATTATTGATTGATTTTGTTTTCTGGGTTTTTTTTTATATAGGTTAAAATAAAGAGAAGACAGCACCTTGTTAAGAAGGAAATAGAACCCGTTTTCAACAAAGAAGATATGAAAATAGGCGGGTCTGAAACTGATGGTACGTTAATTTTTTTCCCCTGAAAGTGGATTATAATTATTTCTTCAAGATACTTGTCATTTGGCTCTCCGTTTCAAAATTTTATTAGATTATTTAGCATTCTGTTGTCTGCCATTGTTTTTTGCCTATTGCCTTTGTGTATTCGTTATACGAGTTTTTCTGGTTATAAATTGGGAGTTTTTGGTATTTGTTTCATTCTACAGGTATCTGATACGATTATATGAATTATGATCATAAAAACATTCACCTTTAAGTTTCCTAAAGGATTAGCTCTGTAGAAGGTTAAGCATACAATTTTATGCTCTTGAGGTGTTATGAGTATCTATTCAACACTTGATTGTGATTGTGATTCTTACAATGAGAGTTCCTTACTCGACGGTTCTGGAGTTGTCGATTGAGGTAGCGGGTGGTGGTTTATGAATTGCAGTTTGTTTTTCTAAATTTATGGAAAGAATTAATGTTAGTTAGATGCTACATGATGAGT
Source organism: Hibiscus tridactylites (assembly GCA_958450335.1). Taxonomy (NCBI): domain Eukaryota; kingdom Viridiplantae; phylum Streptophyta; class Magnoliopsida; order Malvales; family Malvaceae; genus Hibiscus; species Hibiscus tridactylites. The sequence continues at coordinate 44,263,898 of OY288290.1, read as the reverse complement.
GGTAAAAAAAAGGAACCAAAATTGTAGTTGTTGGCAAGAAAAGATGGCCTAAAACTTGAAAATGTTATATCTTTCAAGAGAAAGATCTCTTAGTGAAAGTTCTGGAGGGTAGTTAATCATTACAAATTAGATTGCTAATAGGAAGTGTGTTTCACTGTTTCTTATAGTTTAGGAATGATCACTTGTAGATTTTGAAGATTTTTTCCTATTGTCATATAATTAGCTCTCTTCTTGTTTGGATAGAAAACTATGTAAAATTTGCCGGTTGAGAGTTAGGCTGAAACTTGTGAGGTTAAGCCACATTCATCTTTAGGCGTTCTTACTGTCGTCAGTTGATTAGTGTTTGAGAAAGTCAATTATGGTGCCATATACGATCTGACACTACGCTTACCGTCTCTCTTCTTGTTACTGCTGTTGCTTGATTCTATTGACATTATCTATTTAACCATCTCTCCGTTTTCTCGCAGCAACATGCCCTTCTTGTAGCCATGGAAGGGCCCTTTTCTCACAGGTGCAGATCCGGTCAGCTGATGAGCCGGCAACGACATTCTATCAGTGCTTGAAATGCGAAAAGATGTGGCGTGAGGATTGAGTACATGTTATCTCCCTTTTTCTTATAGGCCTGACTTTGTGCCACATGATTTTTATAACTCTCAGAGTTTTAAATATTCAGTTTCCTAAGTTGTAATACTTTTTGGACAAGAAATCTCAAACCGAAAATAATTAGTGAAGAGAAAACGCAAGCTTTTGTGCTTGTCACTGCTTTTGCTTCTAATTTTGTTCATGGTACTCTTGAATCCTTTTTTTTTAAATAGTTGGCTGACATTTGTACATGGAATTGATAAGAAATATGTGAATTTGTGAAAGATCAGAACTCTGCAACTTGATCAAACTGTCTTGGTAGTTAAAGTATCAAAAGCTTGAAACGCCGCAAGTTCATGCTATTGATCTGTAGTTTACCGAATTTTCTTTCCCTGCACTTTGCATGATTCAAGTCTTTTGCAACAATAAGCATGATAGAAAAGAGATTAAGCTGTACTGTTAGCAGTTCTGCAAAATCTATATACGCATTCCCATTCCAAAGAAAGATTAGAGAAAAACAGCTCCTCGGTTCTGAGAACAAATACATCAAGCAGGATAACGACTGCCCAAAAAAGAGCCGCACCCCATGCAAGAGGTTTAAATTGATAACATCGCAAGTCTTAAAAAAGGAACAACAGATAAACAATAAGGAATACAGAACAGAGGAATAAAACTGTTAATTATTTATCACAGAACAGTCAAGTTTTTCTTTGCCATCCATCTCTTTTTGGTAGCCTCTAATTCTTCATCCCTCATCCTAGAAAGCTCTTGAAACCATTGTTGATACTGTGCCTCAACTGCATCAAGCTCCAGCTTTAGTCCAATGTCTGGATCTTTGTCCGCTATAGACGGTGATGAGCAACTACTTGGCAAGCAAGTGAAATTCAATTCTCTGCCTAAATTGGAGAAAGCGAGCCCTGAGGCCTTAACGAATTCGTTAACAGGTATGCACTCTTCGGTACTGCTTTCGTTTCTTGTTGAGTTGCTGAATTCATCATAATAAGTATCCTGAAGGTCTTCAGATATGTATCCACCTAAATCTTTACAGGTTTGATTCATATTCGAGTTGCCATCCTCAGATGGTTTAGCATTCTTAATGGAAGTATCGTCGACCAATATCTCTGAAACAACCGATGCTTGTGACTCTTGATCTTCCAAAAATGAAAGATACTCATTATTGGAACCATTCGGGCCTTGTATGACACATTCGCCAAGGCTTGTGTTTAGAGCAGAGACATCTCCTGTGGCAACCCCCAGTGCTGGATCACTAGTCAGAAATGAATTCCATGGACAGGGCGTTGAGGGTTTGCTGTTTCCAGAAACAGAATACTCAGCACATGGACTTGCAGTTCCACTCGAGAGAGAAACAGATGGCTTCCAACCAGGTAGAAGTTTCGTTATCAAGGAATCAATAAACTCAGCTATAAAGGCGACATCATGGTCTGTTAACTCTAGTTGTTCGATCATCTCAGCTGCAACCAAGTTTGCAGTATCGCTATCAAGGTAAAATTGGAAGTGTATGTTTCTGACTCACCTGTGAAATAGCAGGTAACTTCTGTTTTATTATACTGAGATCAAGAATCAACTCAATGTTTAAAGGTACTGCAAGCTCTTACCACAAGAATCAGCAATGCGGAAGGTCAATGAAACTGAGTTATCTTCATCCTTTTTCCCTTTCAACCTGAATATGCTGTTATTATGCATCCTTTGCAACTCCAAAACCGGGCACCGAGGACTCTCGCTATTGCTTCCAGCATTTGTGCTTATGGAAAGCTGCTTATATTCAGTATCTATGTCCATGGATGATGGCCCTGATGCAGCTGTGTTTATTGCTTTTGAAATTGGGTTCGGTAGTTGGAGGGGAAGTTGGACTGGTTCTTTTGGATTCTCTATTTTAAGAAACGGATCCTCCAAAAGCTCCTTTGCAGACAATCTCTCAGATGCTCGAACCAGACATTTCTCGATGAATTCCTTTATTTGTGGATCAGTAACCTTACTCAGGGAAGCAGGTTTAACACCCTGAATGCAATTCAACAAAATATATAACACAAATTCACTAAAACAAAATTCAAGATGAAAGCAGTTGCATGAGGTACTTACAGAGATAACTTTCTTATAGATCTGCGCTGGATTTTTGCATTCGTTATATGGATACTCGAAAGTAACCATCTCTAACATACACATTCCGAAAGAGTACACATCTATCAGTTCATTATATTCCTCTTCATAGAGCTCTGGCGCCATAAATTCAGGGGTACCTGAAGAACAAAGAAAGAAAAAAAAGGTTATCATTAACTTAGTTAAATCTAATTCAGCATTTTGACAATAACTATTCTTTACCAATAACACTCCGAGCAGTTGGCTGCTGCATGACAATTGCCAATCCAAGATCACCAATTTTGATTTCTCCATTGTTTCCATTAACAAAAATATTGTCACACTTTAAATCCCTATGAATTATAGGGGGGACATGACTATGAAGATACACTAGCCCTCGAAGAATCTGCCTCGCCCAGCTCTTTATCGCCTTCGTATCGACATGTTTGTGCTTCTTCCGATATCTGATATCAGAAAGACAAAATTCCTTCATACAGAACAGGATTTAACCAGAAAGAAAAAAATTAAAAAACGACTAACGAGCATGCATACATTCTGAGACTCCCAGATGTGAATAGCTCAGTAATCATGTTAACAGTTTTCTTCTTGTCATCCACCCATGAATTGTGCAACTTGACGATGTTTTCGTTCTTCAATGATCTCAAGATATGAACTTCAGAGTACAGTTTTTCCAAATCTTCCGGCGTCCGCAGTACATCGTCGATCCTCACTTGGTTCCAAGCAACTTCTATTCCATCAACTTCATCAAAGGCCCTATAACTACAGGCATTGCAAACAAAACCCCAAGGGTAAACACTAAACAAATATTGAAACAGCATATCCATATTGTTTCTAAGACCAGAGGAGATTAAGAACCATACACTGTCTTAAATGCACCCTTTCCCAAGACTTCATCAAACTGTAACATAAAAAGAAAGAAAAATTATTAAAAAATGAAACATTTTCTCAACATTCCATTGCCAACTTGTAAATAGATTCATACCCGAATGTAACGACCCGTAGGATCTCTTTCTACGAAACCGGGTTCTGCTTCAAAAGTATAATGCATTCCATCATTGGCTGACATTTCCAAACCTAACCCAGAATTCATTCCTGCTTAAGAACCAAATAGCTACCCAAACAGACAAGGAAAATTTTTGTTTTTTCGAAAAAAATCACCTTTTTCCCCTTAAAAAAATCGTGTGTAGACGAAGGGAAAGAGATTGGGACTAAGCAATGAAAGCGTTAGCTGTTAAAGGACCAAGATGTGAAGGTAAAGATAATGCTGTTGTTGTTGATGGTGGTGGCGGCGATGGTGCTCGGAGAAGGATTCAGAGGCGATCGAGGAAGAACCGAATGCCGACCGAGAACGGAACCGGCATTCGATCACGGCAACAACGACGTTGTTTCGAGGCAATGAACCGCGTTTACAATTCATAACCCCAAATACCTTGTCTAGCAATCCCCTCATTTCGTTACACCAAACCCATCCTCTCCAATTCCATTTCCTCCCCTAAAATTGTATCTTCTCCAAAAAGTCGGCACAAATTCTCTTACAACAATAAAACCCAAACAAATGGACTAGAATAGAATATACAAAAGGAGAATGCGATTTGGGGTTTCTTTTTCTTTCTCTTTCAGACAGATGGGAAAGGAAAAGAAATGGGGATTGTTGCTAAAAGGAGAAGAAAGGAAAGCGGTTGGAATCAAGGTTTTGAAAATTCCCGGAACTGAAGCTTTAAACAAACACTTGTACGGCTTCAATTCAATTTCAAGGGAAGCGTAAAGACCTTTTTTTTTCGCCTCTTTCTGTTCCGATTTTACTTTGAATTTTTTTTCAATTTATTATCCGTTTCAACGACCAAAGTTGACGTTTTGACGCGCCGCATCTTCTATTTTTCCGTCCGCCGCAGGGCTGTAGAGGACTGGATTTTGACTTGTTATAAAACCGCACCGCTTTTATGTTGTCTATTTTAAGCGCTCGTCGGCCGTTGACATTGGCCCGTGGAGATGAACAGCCGTCTTTATAATATTTAGATTTAGACGATGAACATCGTTGAATTTTAAGGACTTAACATATATTATAAATTATTTAAAATAAAATTTTAATTAAATTAGTTTTATATATATTGTATTTTAATTTTTTTTTAAATAATTAGATCAAATATTAATCTTAGTCTCTCGACTATGCTCCAATTATTTTTTGCGTCCTCTAACTATTAGAAGTTATAAATTGGTTCTTCGACTTAAAAAAGTAATAAATTAGTCCAACGTCGTTAAAAATTTAATAGCTGATGACGCGGCAGTTAACACAAATTGATATAATTACATAATTAACCCTCAAGTTCTACACTTATTTTAGTTTGATTTCAATTCTAAAAAATTAACTAACATAATTTTAATAATCTATCAATTTAGTCTTATTTCACCATCAAGTTTCATTTTCCCTTTTAAAAACGATATAGTTTATTAACATATCCAAGGTGCCTGTGTTGAAGCAAATGGCTACTTCATCATCATAAAGCTCATAAAACTAAGAAAACAATCAAGAATAAAGAAAACCCAAACTTGAAATTTTTTTGAACAAATAAAAATTTAGTTGAAAGTTACATCATCATCATCAAAGGATCATACATTGTGAAATAGCAGCAACAAAAATCTAAATTAGAATTATCTGAATGTAAAAAAAAACACCTAAACCTGCTCATAATCTCTTTAAAGCACAAAACAAAAGATTATCCTCAACCTGTTCTAATTGTTTTCTTGTAATCATAATGATAATAAATGGTGAAAATTGAAGTTTAAATTGCAAAACTGACCTCAATCTCTTTGCCCTCACCTTCTTTTCTTCTTTACCTTTTCTTTCAACATTCAATCACCACCGGAAGAGACCAATAAAAATACTAGCATATCTTCTTAAGAATCACATAACTTATTTTCGAAAAAGTAACTTCCTCATGCTCCGCGTCCGCAAACCCACCTTCATCATCATCACCCAAAACAGAAAAGAAAGTTCAAAATTAAACCTTTCTAATCAAGAAACAAGCAAGAAACCAGAAAATTCAATTTGCCCAGAAAGATCGAATAATAAGAAATGGAAAGAAAATTAGACTTAAAAAAATAAGCATGTTACGTATGGTTTGAGAAACCACGACAGCTTCCTTGTCGATGACAAATTCCATCCTTTCAACACTGATGAGTTTCACAGTGTCCTCTTTCTTCATCTTTCCATTGAGATAGCAAAGATTTTCGAAAAGAGAAATTGGAATTTGAGGGTAAAATGAGACTAAATTGATAGATTATTAAAATTATATGGGTTATTTTTTTAAAATTAGTGTCAAACTAAAATAAGTGAAACCTTAAGGGCTAATTATTTAATTATATTAATTTATGTTAACTGCCACATCACCGGTCATTAAATTTTCAACGACATTAGATTAATTTGTTGCTTTTTTTAGTTGAGGGACCAATTTGTAACTTCTGATAGTCGAATGACGTAAAAGATAATTGAAGCATAGTCGGGAGATCATTTATGTAGTTTACCCTTTAAAAAAATATAATCACTAAACCTTAAACCTTAAATTGTAAGTTATAAACTCAAAACTCCAAACCCTAAACGTGTTGGCTTTAGTTGTTTGTGTATTCTGCATCAACTTGCTGCTAGTACAATATGTGCTGAAGGCTGAAGCCATGGTAGCCACTAGTGTTGGAACAACGCAGGTTGTTCCCCTTCTAATGGAAGCATTCTAGTTCTAGAGACATTAAAACGTGTGGTGGGTGCTGGAAATTGAGCTAGGGATGCACTTGTTGCCAAGGACTTAACGTTGGTCATCTTGAAATATTTCTAGGACTTTTCGATTGGACAACCATCTCTAGAGCATGCTTGGTTGACATCATTCTCTCCGGTCTTCCCTAAATTGTGTGTTCAATTTTATTAAGGCACATTACACTTCTAAGGAAAGACATGAGTTTAAACCTTAGAGATAATATTGTTGGGAGGGGCCGAACATAAACCAATAAGATCGAGCTGCGCTGCTGTGTAAGCATAGAAGAAGGAAAGTGAAAAATGGGTGTGCTTACAAACAGAGTGGAGAGGAATGAAATCAAACCAGGATACCACATTTACACTAACTGAGCCCTGTTCTGCATAGTTTAGATGTAAAGCACATGGTTGAATCAAGATCACTATTTATTGTTCATGTCCTTGTTGAATGTCAAATCATGCAGTGCAGGTATCTTTGTTGGTGGAAGCAAGGTGGTTCATTTCAGGCCTGAACGTCCCAGCATATAGACATCTTCTGATATATATGATCCTATATTCTCTCGATCAGCTTGTTCGGCTTTTCCTGATTGTGGTTTCTGGAAGCCAAACAGTGGGTGGAAACTATGACATGTTCCAGAATAACTGTGAGGACTTTGCGCTGTGTTGCAAAACTGGTCTTCTGATTCAGGACAATCTAAGAATTGGAAGAAGCGGTCCATGATAGGTGTGGCAACAGTTACAGCTGGGATGTACTGTAGGAGCCGGTATGCAACTGATATAGGTGTTGGAACTGATGTGATCAAGGTGCCGGTTGAGGACTTGGCTGTGAACCTAGGTTGGACGATGAAGCCGGTGAAGAAAATGAGACTTGTAACCGACAACTAGCAAACGAAGAAGGTTATGGAGACTATGTATTTTCATGATTTATCTGGCCTAAGCCATACGACTGTTTGTATCATTTGGTAGGTACAAGTTCTTCCAATAGACAAATTGCTGTAATGTTCCTAACAACACACAAAACCAGGATGAACCAAAAGGTATGTTTTGCCTTTGCATCCAGCAAACCAGCTCGGATTTGGGACATAGGAAGAAGGTTGGAACTGTTTTTTTTTTTTTTGCTTAGTTTATATGGCAGATTGGATGGCGACCAATGGTATTAGTTAATGTAGTAGGGTGAGCAGGTGACCTTCCTTGTCAAACCAGTAAATATAAAAGGTACCAACTTCAAGTTTAATATAAGTTATTAGCATTGGAATCCCGGATAAAAAGACGATAAACAAATTAAATATTCGAATCCCAACATTTACAGGATTAGAATTCTTTCCCTTTCTATTCAAAATTTCAAAATTGAAGTAACGTTGAACCCAAGTCACCTCTCTATGGTGTTGTTATCCCAATATTTATATACGACGATGACAACATACGAGGGTGATAGAGACATCCTTATTTTGTATAATTGAGTTGCCAAAAACAGAATAAATTCTCAAACAAGAATGATGGAGTAAAGAGTAGGATTTAACTATAAAACCGAAACTACACTTTTCTCTCCATCTGAAACAAACAATGGGGCACCCCTCCGTGACATGGATTTCAACTCATATGTCATATCCACCCCTTCTCTTAAATACCAACATGCCAACATGGTGCTCTTGGCTTGGCTCCACCATTAATCTTTTAAGTTCTAGGATCACTCAAAATTCTCATCCCATATTTTTCTTTTGAAATGACTATTATTTTACAATATTTAAAAATATGTAATTTTAAATATGTTTTATGTTCAATAATTTTTAGGTGAGAATGAACGATTCATTCTTTTTGATTTGGGTGTAGAGTTGCAGTTGATAATTGATTTGGAGAAAGAAAAGAATGTAAATAGATATAAGTTGAAAAGGATGATAAACAATAGTTTTATGAATCAAAAATCTTTTTGGTATGCCTTTTGTGATTGATATTAGTTTTAGGTTTGATAGATACTAATGAGTTGTAAGAGTAGACCCAATTTTAACTTTTAAAAGTCAATACTAGACATATTGAGTGAGACAGAGGGAATGTATTTTTTAAAGAAAACTTGTACTATTATAAAATATCTATACATAGAATATGTAAAGAAAATATTAAATATTTTCACCCACCTCATTAATAAACTTAGTCCAAGTCTTGGGTAGACATGGTTGAGATAGAAAGAATTTAATGCGCAGCGCCCCAGTAGGAAGAAGCGTAGAACATGATCGGGGTAATGGGGACAAGTCACCGCAAAATCATACTCCAACTTATATACACAATTAGCTAAGCATTGAAAGTTAAAAACTTGAATTCTTTAATACTATGCAGCAGCAGGAGATCAAACAGATGCAAAATCATACTCCAACTTAGCGGAAAGGAGAGAGTCGTATCTTGTTCAATGTTCAGCCCCTGCCCCTGGTCCCTACTCCCTACTCTCCCTTCCCAACAAATACGCTAATTATCAAGCGGACGCGGTAAGTAACAAGTTACGACCAGCAACACTCATTAACCACGCTCCTTCTATTATACTTCCTCAATAATTTTACTGAAGCTTCCCCCTTTGATGTTAATCATTTGTCTCTCTGAAAATTTAGAGACGAAAAGCACAGCAGAAGTCAAATGTTTGTTTTTTCCTTTCTTCATCTTTTATCAGCCTTCTACCCAGTTCATTCTTCAGTTTAGCTAAGAAAAACTGACTCACAATTCCTCGTCCGTAGAAAAGACCAGAAAGGAATTATACCCATTGTTCACATTTGATTCTTTTCATATGGAATCGGATAGCATAGATTGTATGGCATCTTCAGATGTGATCGATGATGATGAGATCCATCATCATAACAAGTTGCCTTCATTGTCCAAACCCCGTTGCAGCAGCGTATCATCAGCGGTTCATCCAAGCACTACCAGTGTTCATGAACTCCTTGAATGTCCTGTTTGTACCAATTCTATGTACCCTCCTATCCATCAGGTCAGTCTTCAATCCTGTTTTATGGGTTTTTCTTTTTTTTTGAATAACAATCACCCTCTTTCCGTGTTTGACTAGTTTAAATTTCTTTGCTTTTTATGCTTCTTTATGTTTAATCTCTTATGTTGGATCTGTGTTTTCTCGGGTTACTACTTAGTACAGTACCATTATTTTAGAAACTTGTTGGTTTGGATGCTATTTTAGGGTGACTCTGTTTGATTAATTGCATGAGTCTAAAGTTACATCTTCTGGGAATTTGATTTTTGCAATTTCTATTAGTTCGGTTTTGATTGTTTACTTAGATGTACACTTCACAGTTTCTTTCTGTTTGGGGGATCAAGGCTAAAGGCAGATAAATGTGTGGTTTCATCAAGATGAGTTCTTTGTGTTGGTTTTCTTATCAGCCCTTTTTTCTATGAGTTGCTTACTGACTCGGTTTTTAATTGATCAAAGAAGCGAACATGAGAACCCTTTGCATATGATGATGAACTCTAACAGCTTTTCTATGATTAGTATAGGGAAGGAGCAAACACAAGACCTGATCCTATTGTAATTGTGAGAAACCAACACTGTACTTTTCTACCTATCTTGCCCTCTATTCGTAAGGATGTCTTTTCTAATCTGGCATAGCAAACTATGGATTGTAAACAGAAGCGGCCTGTATGCATGCTTGTTTTGAGAAGGATATTAGAAATGTGTGGTTTTATGTGATTTTCATTTCCTCTCTTTCTATAGAGGCTAAGAAGGTCAAATTGAAAAGGAAGCTAAATACTATCAGGTTAGGCAAACTTAAGAATCCATGTATGTTCCCATGAGAGTTCACTAGGGTGTTTTGTGAGACAAAATAAACTAGAGATGGAATCTTTCAAGCTGCATAATTTCACAGGAAAAAAGAGAATAGTAGTTTCACCTACAGGATAACAAATGTGTTTAGAGCTATAGCAATCGAAGAGTGTATTACCTTCATCATTTTCACAACAATTTATGTGTTACATTCGACGGAGCATTATATTGAAATCACGTAAGTTCTGTTCGTTCTTTTTCCTTTCTCCTTATGAGTTATGGGTGCATTGCATTGGCATGCAGAGGGTGAGGTGGCTGGTCAAGAGCTTCTGACCTAAAGCTTCGATGATGTTTAAAACACCCTTTTTACTTTCTTCCTTTCTTTTGGGGGTTCCCTTGTGGGGTGCCGAAACTTTGGCATATTTATTTTTTTGTTTAGATATGGTACATCTGCATGTTTTTATGTTTGCCCCTGTTGTATGCTGATAGAACATATTGATTTGAAAATGGTCCCAAAGTTGTACTAGTTTCTTAAATTAAATGTTAATTGCTAGATTCTATTTTCTTAATCATTAGTTTTGTGCAATACAGTTTTTCAATGCCCTTAAATGCTAGTACTATAGGATTGGCTTTCACATTGTCTTATGTGAGCAGATCTACCTGCTTGAAATAATTTGGTACCTTATCATAGGCGTTTTAACTATTTGCTGTTCCTCAGTGCCACAATGGGCATACTCTCTGTTCAGCCTGTAAAACAAGGGTACATAATCGATGTCCCACTTGTAGACAGGAGCTTGGCGATATTAGGTGTCTAGCACTAGAGAAGGTAGCTGAATCACTTGAACTACCTTGCAAATATATGTCGCTTGGATGCCCGGAGATCTTTCCATACTACAGTAAACTCAAACACGAGGCCCTATGTAACTTCAGGCCATACAATTGCCCATATGCTGGAGCAGAATGTGCTGTTGTTGGTGATATACCATTTCTTGTTGCTCATCTAAGGGATGACCACAAGGTGGACATGCATTCTGGATGCACATTTAACCATCGTTATGTTAAGTCCAATCCTCGGGAAGTAGAAAATGCCACCTGGATGCTTACGGTAAGTAACACTCGTTTTAAATCATATATCTTTTGATTAAGAACTGAACTATAATATATAGATGATGAACATGAGATATACGTCTTGCTGCTAATCTTTTTCATTCTTATACATGGAACATGGTCTTGCCAAAAATAAATCTTCACACTTGTGCTTGCTCTCTTTGCCTCAGTGTATAAGCTTGGCGCTTTAATTTCTTTAATAGAATGGATTAGAAATATATTTGACAAAGTAACTCTTACTAATCTTCTTTGATGTAGATAATGAAGAACATGCTGTTGACGCATGTTCGTTGCCAGTTATTCGAATTTCCAACCCTAAAGTTGATAAGTTAGTAGAGTCTTTTACAATTTCCCAAACTCTAAATGGTTTGCATCTTGTGTCATGTATGTTCAGGTGTTCCACTGTTTTGGCCAGTACTTTTGTCTCCATTTCGAAGCCTTCCAGCTCGGGATGGCCCCTGTTTATATGGCGTTCCTTCGTTTCATGGGCGATGAGATCGAAGCCCGCAACTACAGTTATAGCCTAGAAGTTGGGGGAAATGGCAGGAAGCTCATCTGGGAAGGCACCCCTAGGAGCATAAGAGACAGCCACTTAAAGGTTAGGGATGGCCATGATGGCCTAATCATACAGCGTAACATGGCGCTCTTCTTCTCCGGTGGGGACAGAAAAGAGCTGAAGCTGCGAGTAACGGGGCGTATATGGAAAGAACAACAAAACCCCGATGGCGGTGCCTGCATACCCAACCTTTGTAGTTAAAAAGAACTCCATTCTGGAACGCTGTAGCACAACCCGCTATACAGTTTGCTGTGTATTCTTGTGTAATATTAACAGTGGCCTACAAATTAATGTTGAGAGATGTTGAATTATGTATGGTAATTGGAGGCTTTTAGCCTTTTAGCTTCTTAGCCCCTGTTTCTATAGTCACAACGAAAATTGAAGTTCTCAAACATTATCGAACAAAATAATTATGAAAACACATGAATGGTAAGTTGCATAAGCATGGAGTAGAAGGGGGCGACTTCTATTATATTGTAATCCTGCTTTCCAAGAAATAAAGCTTTCGCCTATATGTTGCAGTTCACTCTAAGCTGATTCAATTCAGTTGATCAACCAGAATTTCTTATTTTCCCTCCCGTCATCCGAGATTATGATTTTTCCTCTGATGCTGTGACCAAAGATGTACCAACAAAGTCAGTGATTTTTTTTGACAATGTCAGCGAAGCTAGTGACCCACCCCGAAAAGAGGCATCAAGTAAAATCATCAGAGATTGTTTGTTTGATTTGAAAGTCCCTGCGAATATTGAGGCAAGACCCATTGTTTATGTATATAAAGAAGTCCTTGTTGAGGGCGTAGATGAAAACGAAGAGGATGATTTCGATGCTGAGATGACTGCCATTAAGAAAGTTGTTGAGAAGCATTCGGTTGCATTCAATAGTGTGGATGCAACCACTGAAGGAACTGAAATTGAGCTACCTGCGTCCACGACTGATGAACAAGAGGAAAACACTCTTGCAATGGTGCTCTACAAGGCACCATCCCAGTTCATCTTACTTGAGGATGCGGCCAATGATGCCAAAGTGGAAGAGGAGCCTGAAAGAGAAGAAGCAGCTGAACAAGATGAAGATAATACTCCTCGTCCAAAGAAAGAGAAGAAGAGAAAGCTCTCTAAGTCTAAAGAGAAGAGCAAGAAAAAAGATTAAAAAAAAAAAAGAGAAGCAAGAAGAAGAAGAGACGCTCCACCCCCTCCTCCCATGAGCCAAAAAAAACTGAGTTAATTTTATTTTAGTTTTTGTAGGCATGCATTTCATGTAGTGTAATATCATTATGTATTCTTGTCACTGCATTCACATTTTTCATTGTAACAACATATAGTTGTAATTGCATTACATTCATAAAAGTAACTGTATTTTGTTATTATATTCTGTCATTGCATTTCTTCATTTCATTTTATTTTCTTTTGCATTAAAGACAATACAACATTTAAGTTTGGGGTGTATGCTTAAGAGTTGAAATGCACCTCATTTCAAAAATTTCAATTTTCTTTTTACAAATGCAAGGTTGTTATGCTTTGAAAATTCTACTGCTTGCATTCAGTGTATAAATCTTGAATTGTTCTGATCTTTAATATGTATGCCGAATATACTTGATGGATAATTGCATCTCCTAGCTCTCCATTGGTATAACTATTGGTTTGATTAGAGAATATCTTGTATCATTCCTTTTGTTTTTGGATGACCTTCTCCTGTTACAACATATGTGATATATACTTATATTTGTATATATTATAAATAAAGGCATTCCAATGTGAGTGCAATGAAATAAATAAAGTAGTTTTAAGGAGGAACACTCCTCTGCATGCGTTAAAAAAAGGAATCTAGCCAAAGGTTGTCGCTGCATGAGTGTGTGTCGTTACAATGAAGTACTTCTTGGGAGTTCGTTGCACAACATCTTACTTCTCAGGGCTTGAGGGTGCATTCATTGTTAGATATCCTTCGCTGTATAAAAAAAGAAGAAAAAAAAGAGAGAAAAAAGAGAAAGAAGAAAAAGATAATATATATATATATATATAATATTATGTGTGCTGTTAAATTAATGCTGATAGAAGAAATGAATCTAAGATGTTAGGTATTCTCAAATTGCTAGCTTGTCTATTGATGTGGAGATTTGTTATGCACTTATCCATCTTGTCGATGAATCAGATTTATTGGTTTATTAGATTAATTCAAGTATTTAGAATGCTTTTGATCTTTTGATTGACCTTGCTGTTTTGAACTTTACTTGAGGATAAGTAAAAACTCAAGTTTGGGGGTGTGATAGCTCTTTGAAGAGCATGGTTTTTCACTCGATTTATAAGTCTTATTGTCCCCACATTGGCATCCATTGCATCCATTTCTGCATTTTCATGTCTAATTCTGCATATTTTCTAACTTAGTTCATGTGGCTCAATTTTTGTATATTTCTGCATATTTATGCATTTTTGTTGCTGCAATGCTAATGTCCCTTCAAAGGTTGTTATCACCACTGTAGCCAATTTGACATTGCATCTTCCAACTATCCAGTCTGCTTGAGGATAAGAACAAATATGTCTGATGTCCTTTCTGTTACAACAAATTTGTACGACGCTGAGCACGCAAATACTATGCAGGACAAGTGTCCTTCCTCATGTGGCCTATATAAGGACGATTTTGGAGGAAAGAGGAAGTCACACTATTCCTATTTTCACACCATCTTCAACCTCCAAAGCTTTTATCCTCTTTTATGGCGGTCTAAGCTATTTTCCAAAGATCCGAGGTGAAGTAAGGCAGATTTATCCAAAGAGATGAGGAGTCAAGTGCTGATTAGAGGAATTATCTTGTTCTCATCGTAAACTTCTTTTTATTTTGATGATTTTATGAATATTTACTTGTATTTGTACTCGTATTGTTTATGGTTTAATTTTCTAGAGCTTGTTGAACTTATTTGATGTTCTATATTTCAGTGTTAGCTTTTTCTTAAGCTTTAGTTGGTGAATTTGATTTATGTTTTGCATGAGAGTGTTAAAATAAGCCACTAACATCGACGGATGCAGTGACGAGTCAGATTAACGAGTTTTTGCAATGAAAGTTGGTCCGCTCGTTCAAGGGGCCTTAGACTCGACTTACAATGAAAGTTAAAGATGATCTTCGTACCTGAATCAATAGTTGAAGATTAAATGGAAGCTAATACTCAAGCGGACCACTACATCGCTGATTAAACCAATCTTTAATCCTCGAAGTGCACTTGATCTTTCTGCCGAGCTGAGTCAAGGAGATCCAGGCTTATTTTCATTATTCTCTATCTTTTATTTTTCTTTGTTATTGCTACCACATCAAATCATTTACTTTCCTTTTTACATTACTATTGCAACCACCATTATCACACTAGTGACTACTACTTTCACAGTACTGTATTGTAGTTACATAAGTATAAACGTAATACAACACCCTTGTGAGATCGACATTCAAGCAAGATTACCTTGTTTCTGTTCTTGTATCAATAGTGTAGCTTGCACTAAAAAGTGTGACATTTTCACATCGATCACTCCCCCTTGGGAACTAGTAGTTGGTGTTGGCTATCTAGTCAAGTATCTTGAAAGCCTCGTCAGGTTCTCTATCGAGCAAAGTACCATTAGCTGACGAGTCAATCATCATTCTTGTATGTGCATTGACGCCATTATAGAACATCATGAAATGTAGCCAATCATGGAATCCAAGGATCGAGCACTTACGTAGCATGTCTTCGTATCTATCACAAGCCTCATACATAGATTCATCATCATATTGCTGGAATGAGATAATGTCGTTGCGCTTTTGGTTGTGCACGTTTGGTGGATCATATCGGTGCAGAAACTTGGTGAACAAGTCATCCCAAGCTGTAATAGATCTTGCGAAACAAGTCTTCAACCATGTTCTGGCTCGATCTCGTAGAGAGAAGGGGAATAGCTTGAGCCACAAAGCGTCGGTAGGAATCTCTGGTTGGCAAATACAATAACATACTTTCAGGAATGCTTGAATATGCTCTCGAGCATACTCTCTTGCTGATCCTCCAAATTGTCCAATGGCGTTGAGCATGTTGAACATAACGGACTTTAGCTCAAAGTGGGCCGTCCCTAAATCAAGCACAACAATTGATGGATTGAAATTGTTGATATCAGACTCGATGATATCTCTAATGGGTCTTCTAAGTCTGGCAAGTGGTGGATCCTCTTGTTGTTCTTGGCCATTGTTTTACACCGCTCAAACTCTCTGTCCATCGTCTAGGTGTATGCCTTGGTTACGCACAATATCAGGGTCGTTCTCATTGTCGAAGTTCACCATATTCTTTTTCTCTCGACGTAGAGACTTCAAATGTCTTTCGATCTCCCGAATGTATAGAAGAATAAGGTGTGTGTTGGACCTTCTGGTCATGCACTAGAACGAACCTGAATAAAGAAAAACAAAAACAAAAACTAAATGCAAATAAATTAAAGTCCTAGCAATTACAATGTAATTATCAATTGCCAGTCACCAGCAACAACGCCAAAAACTTGATGCTTATCAAATAGTGATGCATTTTAGAGCAAGTATACTCATCGTATCAAGTAATAAAGTGATGAGTAGAGTGTCGAACCCATAAGGATTGGATCAATAACTATGAAGTTTTTTAACTCAGGAAAGAATTTGCAAGTAATGGTGGATGTTGATTGAACTAAAACTAAAACAATTAAAATAAATATAGCTATGATTAAGACGAATAGCTACGACAAATAACAGATGATTACGGTGGTTGAGATTATTTCCAATGATATATGCCTGATTGTTTATTACAATGCTATAGCGATCAACAATACATGTCTGCGTAAATCGTTAAGATTTTTATCTACTCGATAAGATTTTTTAATGAACTTCCGACTCTCTCGATGCCTAGAAGTTGATAATATTGAAGCTAAGGTAATACATGTCTGCGCGAACCCTAACAACTCCATCATTTGTTTAAGAATTTCCTTTTATTCATTGAAACCCTAAACTTATGTCTAAGCCAAATTAGAACTACGTTAACATCTTATCTCCACTGTCCACGCTTGTATAACCTAACTCCCTTGATATTAAGTCACAAATCAATAGTTAAAAGACCTCTCTCGATAACTCTTACAGTAACTACACATGAATTACAATGAACAAGACATATAAAGGGAAAAAATTATAGCATTATAATAAAGAAATCAAAACATGAAATCCAGAGACGCAATAATCCCAACTAAAGTATTTAGCTTATGCCTTGAGTGTAACACCCTTAATAAAAAAAAGGGAAGAAGAAAACGAGGTAAAGAAAATGAAAAAGGATAAAATAAAAATAAAGGTAGTCCATGGGGTTTGAACCCTCGACCTTAAGTTAAATAAACCCAAGCCTTAACCAGTTGAGCTAAAAATAACTTTTGTTTAAAGCTTACACCATCTTTCTTTTAAATTATGTTTTATTAGTTTGAACTAAAAATAAATAAGCTTGATGACTCCCCAACTACCCTTATTATTATTATTATTATTATTATTTTTCCCCCATGTTTGAGATTAGAAAGAACCTAGAAGGTTCTAAAACGACCTCAACCTTTCACCTTCCCCATCGGCCACCCTCTCGATCTCATTCACCGATCATTGGTGATCACCACCGCCACCACCAAAGTGATCGTCGACGTACTCCGACCCTAGTGCCATTTTTAACTCGTTGAAAGTCATCACCGTTTGCCGCGAAAGTTGGCTTAAACGTTCGACGTGAAACCTAAAGGTCGCGCCACCTATCTTCACTGATTCCGGCCATTCTGGCCGTCCTTTCCCCGCGCCGCCACCGTCAACAAACTTCTCGTGTCGAGGTGCAAAAAACCTAGATTATTGATCATCGGTCTGCCATTGTGTAATGCCTAATCGGAGCTACACCGTTTCGACCGCGCCTCTCTTGATTTGGTAAGTTTGTGTAAGATCGATGGCTAATTTCAGTTTAAAATAAAAAAGGGTGTTTGTGGTTGTTTTAGCATTTTCTAGTGTAGTTTTTGATCGTTCAGGCCGCGCGTGGCACCCACGCGCCGTCGATGGCGATTTCTGGCCACCATGGTCGGTTTGCTTGTGAACCGAACTGGTTCAGCTCTAAACCGGTCTGGTCAAACCCAATTTAGCCTTTTGGGTCGGTACATAGGCCTGTTATAAAATGATTTAGGCCGGCCTTTTTAGGCCCAATAGCCACGTTAAATCTGACCCGACCCAAACCCGTTTGACCTAAACCGAGTCAACTCATCCGAGTTAACCGAGTCAACCCCACCGAGTTGACCGAGTCAACCCGACCGAGTTAACTCGGTCAACCAGTGACATCAGCATGATGACGTCAGTGTTGACTTTTTGACAAAAAAGTCAACTTTTCCAAAAAGGCCCTATTTTATGTTTTTTGACGTCCTGAGTTCGTTTTTGAAGCCCGCTGTAATCACTAATTTTGTTCGGGCTTTAGGGCCACTTTAGTTTATATTGATTAATGGGCTTTTAATAGGCTGGTAGGTAATTTAAAACAAAAACAAGCAAAAAAAAAGATAAGGAGAAAAAAAGAAAAAAAAAAGAAAAAAAGGAAAAAAGGAAAAGAGAAAAAAGAAAAGATATATATATATATATTAATATATATCACATTTTATTACTATCACTCGTTTGTTGTTACTTTTATTATTATTACTTTGTTGTTTTTATTAGGATTAGTTATCATTATTCTTAGTTACTAGTATTATTATTTTATTTATATTGCTACTATTATTAATATTATTATGACGTTATTATTATCATTGTTGTTAGCCTAAGCAAAAATAAATGCATAACTAATGAATAATTGTTAAAAGCCCAATTTATTTACCAAGTCCACATACAAAATCCAAAAAATTAATTACATATGTTACATATGGCCCAATAGGCACAAATAAATAGAACCCTAATTTCAAATATGATGATTTTTCTTCTCTTTGGCGCAGTCGATCGGTAGCCATTAGATCGAGCTTCAATCGTGCGGCCCGGATCGTTCCATACCAAAAACCTTAGTTGCCCCTTTGATGAAATGGCGCCGCACCATCCTGAACCGTCAAATTTAACCATCAATCCAACGGCCCATATCGCATGTCGGGAGGAAACCCTAGAGGAGCCTTGTTTGTTATGCGCCGCACAGACCCATAGCCGCTAGATCAAGAAGGCATCAGCAGCCCAGATCTCACATTCTCGCGATAACCCTAATAAGTATCGAAGGGTTTTGCACCGCACTCGTCCCGGCCCTTGGATCCGAGGCAAACCAACGGCTCAGATGGATCCAAAGAAGAGTCTAGAGATCCCACGCCCTATACGCACGACCCTTCAGTGACCCGCGCGCGACGATTCTGTCACCCTACGCGCGCGTTCTGTCACACGTAATAATGTTTCTGATTCCGATGAACCATGCGCCTGCCCCTTCAGTCCTCCACGCCGACTGTCACCGTGTCCCTCCCATTTCAGGAATTCGAACATGCAACAGACGAAAAAGAGGATGGTCAGATACCCAAAATCACAATAGAAACGAAAAAAATAATAAAATCAGATGCAAAGTCAATGGAGACAAATACCAGCAAAATGTACATGCATAAGTTTTTTCAGTGTACCTTTTCTTTTTGATCTTTTCCTTGTAACTCGGTTATATAGGAAACCGAAACATGAATTGTAAAAAAGGCGAGATTTCACAGAAGGAATACAAAGAGCAAAAGACACCTTTGAGGTATCTGGTTTTTATTTTCCGCATGTAATGAACGAGTAAAAAAAGAAGCAAAGAGGGGAACCTTTTTTTACATTCAGCATTCCGACTTCTGCGCGCCATGATCCCTTCTTTCTCTGATGATAAGCCTGTTGCCTTCGAGTAGATAGAGGGTGCATCGGGAGACCAAGGAGGGGTTCTTTCTGCTTATCCTTTTTCCTCGTTTTGTTTCTGAAATCAGCAGAGGCGATTGTCTTTTGAAAAACAAAAAAAGGGAGTTGTGTTTTTAAAATCAAAGGAGGAAGAGGGGTACCGAACTCAAGTGTAACAACGGGGGTGATAACTGCATAAATATCCTTGTTTTCATACCTTTTTGCTATAGCATTTGCTTGTTCTTGAGCCCATACCATAGTATTTAGACTGCATTTAGGCTGCATTTTCTTCTTCCAGGTGCATCTTTACTTTTATTGGTTATTAGTCCATGTTGAAGGGTATTGCTCGGAAGGTTGGTTTTGGGTTTGATGATGCGCAGAAAAGGAGTCAAGAGAGAAAGCTGGCGCAGGGAATTGCTATAGCATAGTGGAAGTGGATATTGGCCAACATGTGAGCCGCAGAAGCACGTGAAAACGCAGAAAAGGACGACCTGACATGTACAACAGCCGGCACCAACCTGTAGGCTGTCCTCTTTGTCCCCTCGTGGTAGAGCTTTTCGGTGGATATTCCTTGGGATTTTCAAGGAATCTTTAGGGCACAAAACCCTAGAAGCCTCCACTATATAAAGAGGGGAAGAAGCTTGGAAAAAAAGGAAGAGGTGAAGAGAGAGAGGCAGAAGAGAGTTAGAGAGAGAAAAGGAGAGAGAAGTTTTCATCTTCATATTCTCCACTTGGTGTCCTCCATCGTTGAAGCTTCAAGGAGTGGCCTCACCAGCCTCGAAAGCGGCGATGGGCCTAAGATAGTCGGGCAGTCCATGGCGGAGAGGGAGTTCACTTTTCTTTCTGTCGCTTTAGCATTTCCTTTTCCTATCTTTATCTTTGGTGATGTTATCACAATGATACGTTGGATGATATTGCCCAGCCACAAACTATTTTAGGTGGCTTGGGTTTGATGGATGATTTTATTTTGAGTACTTTTTAATGCATGCTATAGCTTTTTCAGTATTTATCATGTTCTATGCTTTGCTTATGCGTTTTATTTCCTTAAAGTTGTAAGAGCCCTCGAGAGTTGGCCGTTCTTTAAGTGTTTGTTGAGGTTAGTAATCGAGAGAGCTATCCTTAGAACCCACATAAGCAATGAAGTTTAGGATAGTTCGTGAAGGGTAGGGGAGTGTTAAGAGTTTACGCCGAAAGGTATGGCTGTAGCATTTCTGACTCCCAGTTTCCTGGCTAGAGATAGTTTAGGAACACTTTTAGCAAATCCCGCCTAGCATAGAATATAGCTGAAGAGCCTTAGTATCGTTAGAAAGCTTAGTTTAGGTTGTCCATCATTCCCAGCCAGTCATTCCGTAGTGAGTTTCGCATACGAAAGGGGACTTGTTCATCATATTGTTATCTCATCTTTATTTGCATTGTTTCGCCACAACATTATTTTACATCATCTCTTTTACTATAGCATTGTCATCTGTAAAAAGTTCAATCAATATTGTTACAGCAAACTATGAATACCTCCAATCCCTGTGGAGACGATACTCACTCACTCACTTTATTACTCGTTCGACGTGTATACTTGCACCATATTTGCGTATCATTTATAGTACACTACACATCACAAACAGAGGGTCATTCGGTTCACGGTTCATCGGCCAGTGGCGTCTCGCTGCCATTTTCATCGAGGCGGCGAGAACCCTAAACCTTTGGGGAAAGGTGTTTTTGAAATGGAAAAAGAGATGAAAAATGTTTCTTATTCTGATTCATACCGATTCTTTCTTTTAATATAGGGATATTAGAGATTTAGGTCCTTCCATGTTTTGAAAATCACGCAAAAGGGGGTTTCGTTTTTCCTAAATCTCGCCGCTGGTCCCCGTGTATTTAAAAATGTTTTTAATTTTGTCCCTCGGTTAGAATTGATTGAGCTTTTTTGGGTTTATCACACCTCTCGTCCTTGAAGCTTCGGTTTTTGTTTAATTTTAGTCCCTTTTCCAGTATTGTTTACCCTCTTTTTAGCTTTACATTATTTTCCTTTACATCTATTTTGGGTCCCTATTTACGTTTATTTCGCCACGAAAATATTATGTTGGTAGATATTATATGTTTTTGGTTGGTGAATATGTATATGCCATGTGTTTTTTGTGTGTGTTCAATATGATATGTTGTTTATATATAAGTATAATATATAGTTTACATAAATATATTAGATAGTTTACATATTATATCATTTCTATATACTACATAGTTTTATATTATACGAACATATCACATACTTTGTAGATTTTACATTATATATAGTTTAAAACCTTATATATGAATATATGTATATGTTACCTATGTGTATATATGTATAGATATGCATAATATATATTTTAAACTATTTAATATATAGGATATATGATATGTGTTTTTATAATGTGTGCAATGTATGGTTCATGTCCTTAACTTTCTCGTGCCATGTATGTTTGTTTAATTTTGCTAAGTTGTGCATATCAGAATATCAATTGCTAATGTGTTGTCCTTTTATTCGGAAATGAGCAAGGCTAGTGCCAGCCGTAGTGGTGGTGGTTCGGACGTTCATTTTCGAATATTAGGGCTTTTGAAATTCACTCACTTTTATATCCAAACTCCGATTAAATTTGTCACTTTAATTCGCAAAATTCGATGTTAAATTTGGTAAGAATCTTGGTACTAATTTTGGGCACGACGGGGGTGCTCATCCTTCCTCGCGTGTAACCGACTCCCGAACCCTTTTTAAATCTTTGGTTTAGTTTTCGGTGTCCGGTATACCTTTTATAAAATGGCCGTTGGCGACTCCAATTTTAATCGATTTTCTTAAAAAAATCATTTTAAACTAAAACCCGGTTCTTCCAAGTGACACCGGAGTAAAAGGGGTAATGACACCTCGAGTTTTTTCGAAAGAAACGTCACTACAGCATGGCGACTCCGCTGAGGACGAAATTTTTGTTTTCAAAAAACAAAAAAGAGAGTCAAGCCAAAAAAAACCCTTACCGCTTAATTAATATCGGAAGTTGTGAATTAAAGTGATCAATTCAATCAATATTTGTTTATAAATGTGAGTTTATTTTAAACGCATTTAAAATTGGAGATATAAACTCGTTTGTCTAAGTGGGGGGAAAACACTAGTGCTTTCGTGGGGATATCGTTCCTCCGTATGGGCCTAGTAAGTATCTTCGGGGCTCGAATACCCTATATCTTCGGGGGAATATCGTTTCTCTGTACGGATATAGCTAAAGGGTTCCCTCGAATTGAACCCGGTTGAGAGGAGCCTATAATGGGTGATGATCGGGGGCCTTGCTACCCTTAGTAGGGGACAACAAGGACAATTCGAGTATCTCCTAGAACCAAAATTGCATGTAGCGAACTTAGAATAACCACCCCTTTAGAGCCATGCAGATAACCTAGGTTTGTTAGACGGGACAAATAGGGTTGCTTGTTTAATGCTTGATTTATTTCTCTTATCATATTAATCGTGTTTATCCGGCACTAACGCATTTCTTTTGTGCTCTTTTGCATTTCTTTTGCATGCATTCCATTACATAAAGGTGTTGAGTCAAGGTGGTTCACCCAGTTTAAGGGTTATCATTATGGACGTGAGGTTTCTAAAAAAGAGGATGTCAATTCGCAAGTCCGGCATTGAATCAGAAAGGTTAAAGACACAGTTTACCGAGCGGACACATAGTGTTAGGTTATAGAAGATATGATGCACGCCGTTGAAAAAAGCACAACCTTTCTCCATGCCGAGGAAGTCAAGCAAGATTGGATCTGCTCCAAACATCATAAGTCACAAAATTTAAGAGTTGAACCGTCTATCGGATCAACATCCTTTGTTTGTAAGCGAAGGGGCATCTGTAGGACTTTGCTATGACTATCTTGTAACAAGGAACCTCCTTTACGTTCAAATGAAAGTTGACCTAAGGGGAATCACCTATAGGACCAACACCTTTTATTTACATACATATGTGCACATCTTTTATTGCATCATATGTTTCATACACCATTTCATAATTATTCACATCATTTAATTATACATTCATTACATCGCATTCATTGTTAATTGGGAATTAAATTTCTGTTTAAATCCATAATACATTCATTACATCATGCCCGTTGCTAATCGGGGAAAATACTCATCTCAGAAAGAGGGAAGAATGGACAAGGGAACGGTTTCCAGCTAGTATAGCTTCAGAAGTATGAATAACCTAGTAGCAAGGGTGAACATGCTTGAACAGCTCCACGAACAGATGGTTTGGAATCAGAAGGAGACGATCGCGTATGTGAAGAGGTTCCAAGATGAAACGGTGGGGCAAATCAATGAATTGAGGGCTATGATAGCTGTGATGACCGAAGGAAGCGGCATGAAGGGAGATCCCCAACCCGACGAGAGTGAGAAAGGGGACCATGACATTGTGATAGAAGAAGTTGTGTATAAAGAAGACCAAGCCATCTTCAACCAATATGAAGTCGCATGCATCGCATCAAAATGCCCTACCGAATTGATATCGGATAAGATCGAAGACTCTCTCTTGAAGTTGCTATCACCTCCAATGAACAGAAACCCGGATGAAGTAGGGTTGGAAATCGAAGAAAATACAAAATGCAACAAGAGAATGAAGGTGTCGACTGCATCAACATCTGAAGAGTCACCTCGCCTAGTACAAGGTCAACCTCAGGCATCAGTTTTCCTACAACAATTACCAGTCGATAAAACCTCCGGGTCCCAAGAGAAAAAAGGAAGGCAAAAGACTTTCGATTTAGCCCTAGTCCATTCACCTACCAAGAACTGTTTTGCAAATTGTTGAGCGCCCGACTAATTGCACCGTGCTTCTTCAATCCTCAGTCTCCCCCGTATCCGTGTTGGTTCAAAGAGGAGGAACATTGTGAATTCCACTCTGGAATTCAAGGCCATTCCATCGAGAAATGCATAAACTTTAAGCGCAAATTTCAACACCTCATCGATGTCGGGGTATTAGAGTTTGAACCAACAGTTCCCAGTCTGAAGATTAATCATCCATCTATAAAATTAGATGAGGATCAAGGGAAAGAGGACAAGCGAGAGATGCGTTCGGCTAGGAGGGTCGTACAACAAACAATATCATTTGAGGAATCATGGATGGCTTTGAAAGATCCCATGGAAGCAACAGTGGTCGGGAACGAGGAGGTTCCCAACGCGAGTCAATCCCAATCCAAGAAAAGAGAGGTGAAGAATGAAGAAACACATGTGGAGGACACCGAGAGGAGTGACGAGGAGACCAAGATCGCAATCGATGGCATGTGGTTTCCATTACCGGGATTGTGGACACACGACGGAAGATTGTGCGTTCTTGAAACGTAGGGTTTATAGCCTTATCAGAAGGGGTGTACTTTGCTTTGACGATGGAAAGCCCAAGTTCCACCTAGGAGTGGGGCATGCCAAAAGGGTAGCAAAGGATTGGGATCAATGGCCTAGATGTCCGTTAAAGACACCTCTCAGAGTTCTCAAGACATCGATTGCGTTCTTTCTTCCCTATTTAATTCAAGGGGGATATCTCACCCCTAAGCCAAGGGAGGAGCCGTTGGGCTCATCTCTTAAACGTGGTCCGAACGTTGTTTGTGATTTTCATATGGGAGCAGTGGGGCACCCTACTAAGAGGTGTCGGGTTTTGAAAGAAGAAATAGAGAAGTTGCTCGGTAATGGGACACTGACACTTGAAATGGTTAAGCAATGGAAAGCAAAGGGGATGAGGGAGACTATTACCTCAGTTGAAAGTCAGATGAATGAGAAGTCAGTTCCGAAGTTATCTAGGGCTTCGATGCATCTTACTCATGTTTATGTTAAGAGATGGTGTTTAAGTTTCCGTGCATTGTGTTTTTCTTTTGACGTAATGCGTAGAATTAGCTTTGCTGCTATTTGCCCAAGAGTAGCAAGGTGTTTTTAGGGCATATGATTGCGGATATAAATTTCAATGAAATGTTTATCTTTTTTGTTTTAATTACTTCTTCATTTTATATACATGTTTGTCTATTGGTCCCCCTATATCAATTGCACTAGGGGCATTACTTTGGATCCAAAGGTTGGTTTCAAGCGGCCTGTGCCTAATTGAAATCTTAAGTTGTTGAGATTATGAAGGTGTCGCCCACATGAAGTAACAACAAATTGGTGCAATTTAATATTTGGAGCCTGGTAATAGGCTCTTTCAAAACAAAATAAATTGATTTAACTTTTAAAGCCTGGTAATAGGCGTTTTTTAGAAAAAGAAAAGAAAAAAAAGAAAAACACACTTTAAAGCCTAGTAATAGGCATCTTCTTTCAAGGATTAATCAAAAAGCACTCCAATGTTTGAAACCTGGTAATAGGCATTTTCGGATACGAGTGTGGAATTTTTGGGGCACTCCACTGAAGCTCGTTCTAATCGAAATTCTTCGCTTCATGAGTGATGGTAATATTTTCAAATCATGACAATGCCGAGTAACTCGGGGTTTTGATGTTTGCTCCATCATTTATTTCGGGCCAAAGGAATGTGATGAGTTGACTTCCCCAAAACAAGAAAGAAATGATACAAAGCAATAATAACAAAGGCAAAACCTACAAGGTAAATCTAGATTGGTTAAAAATAATGATAATAACAAATTGTAATAAAGGTGCTTCACACCTCCAGACATCGACCCAATTTTCAAGGTCTCCTAGATATATGATGCTTGAAACAATCCTTGGTGAGCCGTTTTTAGTGTTGCTCGTGGACTTGATACTTGGGGTATTTAATCTAGCTTGACATGTTCATAATCTGGAGAGAAAAACCTATTTTTCCTAAAAACATCCCGTTTGAAATTAGTATGCATAAATGAAAAGGTTTCTTTGCATTACTTCAGAGATAAACCCAATGCAAGGGCACAAATACAAATGATTGACCTAACAAGAAGGAATAATCCACGAATGATTATGGTGGAAATAGTGGCAAGGTTTTACATGTTAGTCAACTCAGGGACTCGGGGGCATGTGCTTCCCTCAATGTTAAAAAGAAAGAAGGTTTGTCATGATGAGTCAAGGTAAAGAGGGAAGTCGAACCCTAAAGACCTAATGGGGGCAATGTTACAAGAATGAACAACCTGAGAAGTGTGATATCCTATTATGACCAGTGTAAATTGTTATCTCTTTTCAAGAAAAAACGAAAGAGAGAGATTCAACAAAGACAAACAGAGGTGGGACCTTATGGAGATAAGAAAGGTCTAGAAGACTTGGGGGCATATGAAGAGACGATGATTAAGCCCGAATCAAGTGAGGGTAATGGGGTTTTGACTAGTATAATTCGGAATATCCTTTCAAGAAGAAACGAATAAGGAAAAGAAAATCGAAGATTAGACCTTATGGAAATAAGAGGGGTTCCAAAGATTTATGGGGCTCATCATGAAGGGTCGAGGAGAAAAGATAATGCCTAATCCCGGATTGAATGGGGCGATGAAAAAGAACTTCATGAGGTGACAAATTTTAGTTTATCCGGTATAGGCCAATCATGTCCTTCCAAGGCAAGATAGAAAACCCATAGAAGTTAAGGGTGATCAACCATGAAGCGAGGGTTTCCCCCAGCAACGCTAAAAAAGACTTCATTCATGCATCATGTTTAGTTAGGCATCCCTAAGTTAGGAGCATGCTAACTCATGCCATCATAGCATTTTATCTATTTTCATCGATATTTAAAAGACAAATCGGGTACCTCTTGGGATGAGGAGTAAACGATAAAGCAAGGAACAAAAAAGATTCCAGGCGAAGCCTTTCATGCTCGCCGCTCAAAGATTCCAGGCAAAGCCTTTCATGCTCGTCGCTCAAAGATTCTAGGTGAAGCCTTTCATGATCACCGCTCAAGGATTCCAGGTGAAGTCCTTCGTGTTCACCGCTCTTAGATTTCAAGATGAGGGATTCTACAGAGAGGGGGTCTGAGAAGGTTCTATATAGGAAGAACTTGCGACGCTAGGATCTCGAAAGTGAGAAGTCCTATGGTGAAAGGACTTGTAGATCCTCGACTTTAGATATGGGAAGAGGGGAGTTCTGTAGAGAAGGAACTACTACTCGAAGAGTACGCTAAGGAAGAGAAGTTCTGTGGAGAAAGAACTCAAAATCCTAAGGCTTCAGGATCTCGAAAGCGGAGGGTCCTATGGAGAGGGGACTTGTGGATCCTTAACTTCAAACGTGGTAAGAAGAGAGTTCCGTAGAGGAGGGACTACTGCTCAAAGGATACGCCAAGGAAGAAGAGTTCTATGGAGAAAGAACTCAAAATTCTAAGGCCTCGGGATCTCGAAAGCGGAAAGTCCTATGGAGAAAGGACTTGTGGATCCTTAACTTCAAACGTGGTAAGAAGAGAGTTCCGTAGAGGAGGGACTACTGCTCAAAAGATACGCCAAGGAAAGGAGTTCTATGGGGAAAGAACTCAGGATCTTAAGGCTTTGGGAAAGAAAGTTACTTGGACTCGCGCGTTGCAGCTCCGGGAGAGCAAACCGTCCGACAGGGAAGTAGGACAAAATTAGTTCTTATGGCATCTGCTTTATTCTTGTCCCACAAGTATAAGCAAAGGGGGTAGCTGTAATCACTAATTTTTTTCCGGGCTTTAGGGCCACTTTAGTTTATATTGATTAATGGGCTTGTAATAGGTTGGTAGGTAATTTAAAAAAACAAGCAAAAAGAAAAGGAGAAAAAGAGAAGAAAAAAAGAAAAAAAGAAAAAGAAAAGAAAAAGATATATATATATATATATCACATTTTATTATTATCACTCGTTTGTTGTTACTTTTATTATTATTACTTTGTTGTTTTTATTAGGATTAGTTGTCATTATTCTTAGTTATTAGTATTATTATTTTATCTATATTGCTACTATTATTAATATTATTATAACGTTATTATTATCATTGTTGTTAGGCTAAGCAAAAATAAATGCATAAGTAATTAATTGTTAAAAGCCCATTTTATTTACCAAGTCCACATACAAAACCTAAAAAATTAATTACATATGTTACATATGGCCCAATAGGCCCAAATAAATAGAAACCTAATTTCAAATCTGATAATTTTTCTTCTCTTTTGCGCAGTCGATCGTCAGTCGTTAGATCGAGCTTCAATCGTGCGGCCCGGATCGCTCCATACCAAAAACCCTAGTTGCCCATTTGATGAAATGGCGTCGCGCCATCTTGAACCGTCATATTTGAATGTCAATCCAACATCCCAGATCATGTGTCGGGAGGAAACCCCAGAGGAGCCTCGTTTGTTCCGAGCCGCACAGGCACGTAGCCGCTAGAACAAGAAGGCATCATCGGCCCAGATCTCCCATTCTCGCGGTAACCCTAATAAGTATCGAAGGGTTTTGCACCGCACTCGTCCCGACCCTTGGATCTGAGGCAAACCAACGGCTCGGATGGATCCAAAGAAAAGTCCAGAGATCCCACGCCTTATACGCACGACCCTTCGGTGACCCGCGTGCGACGATTCTGTCACTTCACGCGCGCGTTCTGTCGCACATACTTATTTTTCTAATTCCGACAAACCATGCGCCTGCCCCTTCAGTCCTCCACGCCAACTGTCACCGTGTCCCTCCCATTTCAAGAATTCGATCATGCAACAGACGAAAAAGAGGATGGTCAGATACCCAAAATCACAATAGAAACGAAATAATAATAAAAACAGATGCAAAGTCAATGGAGACAGATACCAGCAAAATGTACATGCATCAGTTTTTTCCAGTGTACCTTTTCTTTTTGATCTTTTCCTTGTAACTCGGTTATATAGGAAACTGAAACACGAATTGTAAAAAAGGCAGGATTTCACAGAAGGAATACAAAGAGCAAAAGACACTTTTTAAGGTATCTGGTTTTTATTTTCCGCATGTAACTAACGAGTAAAAAAAGAAGCAAAGAGGGGAACCTTTTTTACCTTCAGCGTTCTGACTTCCGCACGCCATGATCCCTTCTTTCTCTGATGATAAGCATGTTGCATTCGAGCAGATAGAGGGTGAATCGGTAGACCAAGGAGGGGTTCTTTTTGCTTATCCTTTTTCCTCGTTTTTGTGTCTGAAATCGATAGAGGCGATTGTCTTTTGAAAAACAAAAAGGGGAATCGTGTTTTTAAAATCAAAGAAGGAAGAGGGGTACCGAACTCAAGTGTAACAGCGGGGGCCGTTCGGTTCACGGTTCATCGGTAGGGTGCATCTCGCTGCCGTTTTCATAGAGGCGGTGAGAACCCTAAACCTTTATGGAAAGGTGTTTTCGAAATGGAAAAAGAGATGAAAAATGTTTCTTATTTTGATTTATACCGATTCTTTATTTTAAAATAGGGATATTAGAGATTTAGGTCCTTCTGTGTTTTGAAAATCAGGCAAAAGGGGGTTTCATTTTCCTAAATCATGCCGCTGGTCCCTATTATTTTGAAAATGTTTTTAATTTCGTCCCTCGGTTAGAATTGATTGAGCTTTTTTGGGTTTATCACGCCTCTCGTCCTTGAAGCTTCGGTTTTTATTTAATTTTAGTCCCTTTTCCAGTATTGTTTATCCTCTTTTCAGCTTTGCATTATTTTCCTTTACATCTATTTTGGGTCCCTATTTACGTTTATTTTTGCCACGAAAATATTATGTTGGTAGATATTATATGTTTTTGGTTGATGGATATGTATATGCCATGTGTTTTTTTGTGTGTTCAATATGATATGTTGTTTATGTATAAGTATAATGTATAGTTTATATAAATATATTAGATAGTTTATATATTATATCATTTCTATATACTACATAGTTTTATATTATATGAACATATCACATACTTTGTAGATTTTACATTATGTATAGTTTAAAACCTTATATATGAATATATGTATATGTTTACCTATGTGTATATATGTATAGATATACATAAAATATAGTTTAAACTATTTAATATATAGGATATATGATATGTGTTTTTATAATGTGTGCAATGTATAGTTCATGTCCTTAACTTTCTCGCACCATGTATATTTGTTAAATTTTGCTAAGTTATACATATAAGAATATCAATTGCTAATGCGTTGTCCTTTTATTCAGAAATGAGCAAGGCCAATGCCAGCCGTAGTGGTGGTGGTTCGGACGTTTATTTTCAAATATTAGGGCTTTTGAAATTCACTCACTTTTATAACCAAACTCCGATTAAATTTGTCAATTTAATTCGCAAAATTCGATATTAATTAAGCGGTAAGAATCTTGGTACCAATATTAGGCACGAAGGGGGTACTCATCTTTCTCGCGTGTAACCGACTCTCGAAACCTTTTTAAATCTCTGGTTTAGTTTTCGGTGTCCGGTCTACCTTTTAAAAAAATGGCCGGTGGCGACTGCAATTCTAATCGATTTTCTTAAAAAATCATTTTAAACTAAAACTCGGTTCTTCTAAGTGACACCAAAGTAAAAGGGGTAACGACACCTCGAGGTTTTTCGAAAGAAATGTCGCTACACCCGTTTCGTGAAATTCTGACCCGAAGACCTCTGAATCTGACCTTGAACTCAAGCATGCTTATATATTTAATGGTTTAATTAAGATCAGTGGGAAAGAGGATTGAAATTTTGAATATGTGTAAGTGAAGGTATTCACGATTGCTTATATACGAGATGTTGAGGGGCATAGAATTCGGGTTCGAGATTGATTGAATAGAGTATCTCGATTGACCGGTTTAGCAAGGATCAATGGTAATACATCACTACCCCTTGTATGATTTATGAACGTGTTGGTATTCGGTTAATGCATGCATAAATAGTACGACGAATATTGTTAATTTCTGCTTTAGTCAAACCAGACATGAAAATGAGTATGATAATTTAGATAAGATTGGAATAATCGAATGAGAAAGTTGATAAATCAGAGGGTTTTGGAGTTCAATACATAACTAATAGGGCGGTCAATCTCCAAACCCAATTAAAAATGTCAAATGATCAAACGACAATTATAATTAGGTGTGAAATTACGAAAATGTCCTCAAGGTAAAAATGACAAAAATACCCCCTGATAATGAAAGTGGTGTTGAAATCTACACTGACCTGATAAAACAATTGATTCACCTGAAAATCTCGAATTACTCAGAAAGATGCGGTAATGGGACTTAAACATTCGAGAACGATAAGTACTTGGATTTAGCATAAATCCTAAATAAATCTCTGAAGATGAATTTATAGGGGAAGCTCTTTGTATGTTCGGATCAATCAAACTATCAGAAGGTGCAAAGTTAACTTTAACAGCTGAATCGGGAGAGAGAATTAGAGATATCGATACGATCGAATTAGAAAAATCAACCAAAACGTCCTTAGGCATTGATATTTCTAAATTAACTGAAATAACGGGGTTGTCCCTGAGTTTTGAAATAAATAGATGGTTGGAAAAAGTTCGAAAGGACCGAAATAACTGAAATGATCGAAAATACTGATATGTGTGATTTGGATTAAGATGAATAAGATGACATCGGGCACCAAGACTACCAAATTAACCACATGATGAGATATAACATAGAAATTAAAATGATTAAGTGGTTCAAAAGGGCCGAAAGAACGTGAACTTCTGTAGTTTAATAATCGAAATACCCTCTAGACCCGAGATAAGCTAAAGCTTCAAAATCTTGAACTCCTGATAGAATGCAAGTGAATGTAATACCCCTTTGGTTTGAAGCTTGGTATATATGTATGTCAATCATTTCTTAATACGGTACATTAACGGATGAAAACTACATAAATATATGTTCAACCTCTTGAGGCTTGTTCCGAGATAATGTGACAGAAATCTACAGATGTACAATACAGTTAGAAGTAAATAGTGAACACAGAGAAAGTGTACCAAGTTGAATGCGTGGAAAGTAATGTATTGGTGAAATGAGTATAGTTGGATGGTCTTGGGAGTTTTGGCAAATTGTCAACAATCTTTAGTACAACATGTCTTTGACCTACTCTATTGGGGTTAGACTATGGAGTTGCCCGGAGTGTTAAAAGGATCAAAATGCCTTTGTTGGCCAAAATAATCGGAAAAATCTTGATATATGATGTCGTAAATGATCGTATCGATTTTCGAACGCCTGGTTGGAGGCATTGGTTTCAAGCCATTTTAATTGGGACATCGTTTTCTTGAAATCAGGTCAGAATTGTTAAAGGTTCAATGTTTTATCTTTCCTTGCAAATACCAAGTATCTCCGAGAAATAAATTGTTCCATCTAGTGTGTTTCAAGTGCATATGAATATCCTCTCTGCTTGAACCGTAGATTATCTCCTGATCGGAATCATGACTATTATTTAACCGAAATATACCTTTGTATCTAAACTGAAAACCAAAGTTTCCTAATATCTGTTGTTATAATCGATTAGTACCGATTGCTACTAATTATTGTTATTATCGATTAATGTTGTTATCGATTATTATTATCACTGCCTAGACCGTTACCGGTGTACTTGGGATAGAGCATGAAGTTACCGTAGGTTTAGCCCTGACTAGGCTGGTAATTCCTTACCGTTTCAGGTTCCTATGCTTCGGCTAGGGTAATTCCTTATCATACCTAAGGCATCCCCTTAGGCTGGCACCTATGCCCAATGAGCCTGGGTTAATGCCCGTTATAGTTGCAGTTTTGGGGAACTGCATGCCGGAGTTTGGTTGGAGGATAGATAGAAAATTTAAAATGGACTTTCTTATGAACTTCACCGCTACTAGTATGTGTCCGTGAAATGAAATGTTCTTTGCACCGTTACATTGTTTGTGTTAACTTTGCACTATTAGAACACACCCTAAGCCCCTGATTCAACTACCGTAATCCATATCTCGCCTAAGTCTCCGTCTTTATGTTCCTCATCTGATACTCGGTGATTGAATAAATAACAATTATATTATCTCCATGTATACCGCTTCATTGAAATATCGAATCGTATTTTGGAACCTGTTGTTGCCCGAAACATCATGACAGTGATATGCTTTCCCTATACCTGCATGTGCTTATAGCATCAGTTGGTATTTTTGTATTACTGAGCTTTTCGAAGCTCACATTGTTTTACCATCGTATGTTAAAAGAAGTCTAGCATGACTCGTTGGTCAACATCGGTGTTTAAAGTTCTCTCGGCGTTGCTTTTCGACTACGGTACCAACATAGTAGTGGGCATGCACATCATGTATTGTTTTATGATAGTGTCCGTAAAACATTTTTTTTGAAATTTCTGTTGTATGTATAAATGTATTCTTGAAAGAGTATTTTAAATCGAAATTAGCTTTATAATCTAAAAAGTATTTTAAATAAAAAGGTTCTTTATGTGGATTTTTACCGTGGGTCGCTCTTGTGACCCTAATGTGACTTCCTAGGATCCGCGGAACGCATAGGCGGGTCTAAGGGGTTACATTTAGTGGTATCATAGCTTAGAGCTGCGCTTTTCTAGGTAGATCGAACAATCGTCTGTCATAGGGTGTCTAGTTTATGCATGCCCCTATATCATAACTGTATTCCACCGAGCCGAAACTCCGATGTCGAATCTTTTTCCTGAAATAAATGAATCTAAATACTTTGTCCATTTGTAACCCCCTCGTCCCGGTCTGGCCGGATGACCGGTCCGAGTGGGCCACACGGGGAAAACCGAAGCGAAACCCGTTAAGGTTCCCCCTCGGTTAATGACCCTAAAAATTTCTTTTTATTTATCTTGTCTAAATGCATTACCATTACCTATGTGAAACACGTCAGCGGAAACAAGAGCAATACAAGGATCAACCATTCAAGGCATCATTCATAAAACAGCCCATTTTCTCTAACTAAGCAGGCCGTATCGATACACTTGTTAAGGGTATCGATACGCCTTGACCAAAGTCAACACTCAAGGGTCAACACAGGAAGACCGTATCGATACACCTGTTAAGGGTATCGATACACCCTTCCCAGTCAATATCTCATGATCAACGAGATAAACCTGTACCGATACACTAACCCACCGTATCGATACGGTAACATCACACCAAAATCTCAGAATTCCAGTGAGCAAAAACCGTATCGATACCCCCCGTGTATCGATACCCCCAGCCAAACTTGAGCCCTGGAGGCAAGGCCGTATCGATACGGCCCTCAGGCGTACCGATACGCCCTGCACTGCAAAACTCCCAAACTCAGCAAAAACGAACAAGACTCGAACCTAGATGCAATTTAGGACTTCCATAGACCCAAACGAGCATTCATACAACATTTACAGATCATTGTTTAGCCATACAAGCACCCAACATGTACATACATCAAGGAAATCATGAAGTTGATCAAAGAGGACATTTAAGCATTCAAGTCTCATACTCCAACATTCAAACACAAGGGTACCCTCAAAAGGCACATAGCCAACATTCATGGTAAGCAATTAGGACCTGGTTTTACAATTCAAACATGGCATCCACAAGCCATACTTAAGCAACATAACAAGGAGTCTAGGCATGCTCCTAACAACCAACAATATTCATCAAAATAACACGAATCCCATTGCTTAGCTATTACATGTTCAAACATTAAAAACTCATACTTGGTGTACTCAAAGCCAATAACCACACTTGGAGGCCCTCCACTTGCGCTAGCAACCCACGAACTAAGGATCTGCAATGTTGAACAAAGAGAGCGTAAGCAGTGATGCTTAGTGAGGGTAAGCTCTTAAAACAAACCTCAACATTGCAGGGTCCGAGCACGATCTTAGCCAAGGCAAGACACACAATTACCAAGGATCCACAAGAGCCACAAGATAAAAAAAATGCACGAACAACATTCAATTAAATGTCATGCTCCACAAGCTCTATTTTACAACATGTGTAAACACATATAAACATCCAAGTAAGGATCATATATCACAACACATTGATACACATATCAATCAACATTGGCACCTAGCTATGACCCGAATACGCGGATAAACACGTTGGAACTCACACCCAACAACCACTTTACCTCATGGTGGGATACACTCATCACCGGTCTCGCAGAGGGGATTCCACTCATCCTCACGCCCCGTCGATGGGATTCCACTCATCATCGACTATATATAAATACAATTTCCGGGCGAACCCGTACTCCTCCTTGGTGACTCAACGCCACCAAGGCCACGCGTGACTTTTGACTCATGTGTACACACTAACATCCTAATGATCGATCATTTGTACTCAAGCATACTAGTGCCAACATTTTACTCATTCTACATTACTCATTTCAATCAATTCCGTGCTTAGCACGTACTCACCATGAACACAATCATGAACCATTACCATGCATGCCTTAAGCATTACAAATCATGCCTCATCTCACATGTATAATACAATATACATAAGCATTCATATCACAAGACATACGAGGCATAAACATCTATACATATAAGTTCATCCAAAGGCTCTAGATCAAGTTTAGGATTAGGCTACCACCCTAATCCTAACTCTAGGTGGGTCTACCAAGCCCAACCTAGTCCACATACTCGAACCAACCATTTAAAAACCATGTAAAACGTTTAACCACTCACCTAAGCTTCAAAGCTCCAAGCCAAGCAAGCAACCACTCTCACAATCCCGGATTTCTTCCCGAAGCTTCTCCAACACCAATTCCCGCTTCTAAACAACCTCAACACATTTCAAACAATTCCAAATCAGCCCAACATCAAAAGACCAACCCAGAATACAATTCAATCACAAATTACAATGTTGCAAGCTATGAACAAATCCCATTTTTAGCAAACTCGGGCAGCCCCTAAACCATGTCCAAAAATCATGTTTCCAACATCCATAGCACCCACAAATGATCCCAATTCAACCCCTATCCATAGTACTATCAAAAGCCTATCAAAATCCACCTAAATCAACCCCCAAAACTCACCCAAAACCCTCCAAAAACCCCATGTTTACCCAAATCCGAAAATTGCTCAAAATCATTCAAAATTCACATATGTGGTACAATTTAACTTCTATACATCATAACTAACCATATTAAAACAAAACATTTAACTTAACAACATAAAGTTTCCATTTTTAATCAAAATCTTCCAAAATTCCATTTTCCAAAACTTTCATGCAAATCAAAATAAATGGTACTTTTAAAGAGAGGGAGTTGAGGGGAAGTCAAAAACGATATTACCTTTCAAAATGGAGTTGAAATGGATGAGAAATGAGATGAAATAGTAACTTGAAGAGGGGAGAGCTCTTTCACGTTGGAAATGAGATGAGGAAGAGGGTGAATAGTAAAATGGGTGTTTTATTTGTATAAAGGGGATTTAAATTGAAAAATGGGTAAATTACCAAAATGCCATTAATGAATGGCTATTTCCTTGTTCATTAAAAAGCTCTTCAACTTGCAATTAAATCAATTTGGTCCCGTTTCAATTATTTATTTTGAAACCCGAAATTTTAAAGGATCATTTTAATTATAAACCCGAGCCCAAATAATATTAAAATATTATTTTCACCTAACCCCTAAACCCGGGTGTTACAACTCTCCCCCACTTAAGTAACTTCGTCCCCGAAATTACCTGGCGGAAACAAATACGGAAACTGCTCAACCATATCCGCTTTCCTCTCCCACGTGGCCTCTTCCACACCTCTATGTCTCCACAACACCTTGACTAACTCTATGGTCTTGCCACGCAACACCTTGCTATCAGAAGCAAGTATCTCAACGGGCTCTTCATTATAGGACAAATCCGGATTTAGCTCTATCTCCTCAACGGGCATAACATGGGAAGGATCCGATCTATATCTCCTAAGCATGGACACATGAAAGACATCATGGATCTTCTCTAACTCAGAAGGTAACCTCAAACGATAAGCTACAGGCCCAATCCGCTCAACTATCTCATACGGACCAATGAACCTCGGACTCAACTTACCCTTTCGGCCAAATCTCATTACCTTCTTCCATAGAGATACTTTCAGGAACACTTTCTCACCCACGGAGTACTCAATCTCTTTCCTCTTCAAATCCGCATAAGACTTATGACGATCGGAAGCTGCTTTCAAACGGTCACAAATCAACTTCACCTTTTCGGTAGTCCCCTTAAGCAAGTCTGGCATAGGTAACAATCTCTGACCTGTTTCAGCCCAACAAATCAGAGTCCTACATCGTCTACCATACAAAGCCTCATAAGGAGCCATCTGAATACTAGACTGATAACTGTTGTTGTAAGCAAACTCAACTAACGGTAAGTGCTTCTCCCAAGAACCCTGGAAGTCAATCACACAACAACGAAGCATATCCTCTAGAATCTGTATCACTCGCTCTGACTGCCCATCGGACTACGGATGATAAGACGTACTGAAATGCAAACGGCTACCTAGAGCACTATGCAAGCAACCCCAGAACCTCGAAGTAAATCTAGGATCCCTATCTGAAACAATAGACTTCGGAACTCCATGAAGTCTCAAAATCTCACGGACGTACAAGTTTTCCAACTTGTCCAAGGAATCCGTAGTGTTCACTGCTAAGAAGTGAGCACACTTAGTGAACCTATCCACAATCACCCAAACTGAATTCTTCTTCGAAGGAGACAAAGGCAACCCCGACACAAAATCCATGGTGATCCTCTCCCATTTCCATTCCGGAATCTTCAAAGGCTGTAACAAACCTGAAGGAACCTGATGTTCTGCCTTCACTCTCTGACAAACCATACAACGGCTCACATACTCGGCTACATCTTTCTTCAAACCAACCCAGAAGTAATCATTCTTCAAATCTCGGTATATTTTGGTACTACCCGGATGCATAGAAAAGGGACTCGAATGTGCTTCACTCAGAATCTGACGTCTCAACTCAACATCTTCTGGTACAACAATTCTATCTCTAAAGCACAACAAGTTCTCACCACTGAAACTGTACTCGGTCGGTCTTCCTTCGGCTATGTCTTGAACATGAGGAACTAAACTCACATCTTGCAACTGCTTCTCTCTAATCAACTGAATCAAAGAAGGCTTCACTTGCAACTCGGTGATCAACCCACCATCATCGGACACACTCAATCTAGCAAACATAGCTCTCAACTCAACGACAACCTTTCTACTCAAAGCATCGGCTACTACATTTGCTTTACCCGGATGGTACTCAATGGTCAAATCATAATATTTTAGCAACTCTAGCCATCTCCTTTGTCTCAAGTTCAATTCTTTCTATGTCATCAAATACTTCAAGCTCTTGTGATCGGTGTAAACTATACACTTCTCACCATACAAATAATGACGCCAAATCTTCAATGCAAAAACAACTGCGGCTAATTCTATATCATGAGTAGGATAGTTCTTCTCATGAATCTTCAACTGTCTAGAAGCATAAGCAACAACTCTTCTTTCTTGCATCAAAACACATCCTACACCTACGTAGGAAGCATCACTGTAAATCACAAACTTCTTACCTGAAACAGGTTGCACTAACACTGGGCATTTGTCAAAGCTTCTTTCAATTTCTCAAAGGCCTTCTGTCTTGCATCTGACCATTCAAACTTAACTCCTTTTTGCAACAATTTAGTCAAAGGAGCAGCTACTCTAGAGAAACCATCAACAAATCTCCTATAATAACCGGCTAATCCTAGGAAGCTCCTAATCTCGGTCACGGACTTAGGTTGTTTCCACTCAACAATCGCCTCAATCTTCGATGGATCAACACGGATACCTTCGGCCGAAACAACATGGCCAAGAAATACAACCTCTCGAATCCAGAACTCACATTTACTAAGCTTCGCATACAACTGGTTGCTCAACAATCTCTGTAAAACAAATCTCAAGTGTTCATCATGCTCTTCTTCTGTCTTCGAGTACACAAGTATGTCATCAATGAAAACAACTACAAAACGGTCTAGATAGTCTCTAAAAATTCTGTCCATCATGTCCATGAATGCTGCAGGTGCATTCGTGAGCCCAAATGGCATCACAAGAAACTCATAGAGACCATATCTAGTCCTAAAAGCTGTCTTCGGAACATCACACTCTTTCACCTTCAACTGGTAGTACCCGGATCTCAAATCTATCTTCGAAAACACTGAAGCACCTCTCAACTGATCAAACAGGTCATCTATACGAGGCAACGGATACTTGTTCTTCACAGTCAACTAATTCAACTGTCTATAGTCAATACACATGCGCATACTACCATCTTTCTTTTTCACAAACAACACGGGAGCACCCCAAGGAGAACTACTAGGCCTAATGAAACCACGGTCTAATAATTCTTGCAACTGACTCTTCAATTCTTTCAACTCTTTCGGAGCCATACGATACGGAGCTATCGAAACTGGATTAGACCCTAAAACAGTCTCAATCACAAACTCAACATCTCTGTCAGGAGGTAAACCCGACAACTCTTCAAGAAACACATCTGGAAAGTCACACACTGTTCTGATATCTTTCGGTCTAGCTTCACTCATATTCGGATTCATAGCATAAGCTAAGTAGGCTCCACATCCGGAGTCCATCAACCTATGAGCCTCTAAAGCTGATACAACATTAGACAAGAACTTAATGTTCTCGCCTACCACTACTACCTCGTAGTCATTAGAAAGCTTCAAGGAAATTCTCTTCGTCTCAAAATCCACACTAGCTCGGTGCTCAACTAACCAGTCCATACCCAAAATAATATCAAAGCCAGAGAAAGGAAGTTCCATCATATCAACTGAGAACACATGACCCTAAATCTTCAGTGGACATCTCCTATACATACGTCTAACCACAACTGTCTCACCAAAAGAACTAGTAACATGCATACCTACATCTAAGATCTCAACAGGGATATCTAACTCTTGTGCATGCTTACTCAAAATGTAGGAATGTGTAGAACCCGAATCAACCAAAGAAAGCAAAGACATAGACTGTAACTCAAAATTACCTGCTATCACATCAGTGTTGTTCCCGGCCTCTCTCTGAGCATAAACTCTCGCTGGTCCTCCCGCCTCTGGCTGCACTGCCACAACATGAGCAAGGTTCCTCTGAGCATCTACCCTAGGTGCATCAGCCCTAGGCTGGAAGTAGCCACGACCGTGCCCACGGCCTCTCTGAAAATCTTTCGCTCTCGCAGGAGCCTGAGCAATGTTCGGTGCATGTGCCGCCTGATGCGGACAATCCCTCCTAAAGTGGTCCCTCGAACCACAGTTCCAACAAGCATGAAAGTTACCCCAACACTCACCAGCGTGCTGTCTCCCACAACGGGTACACTCGGGCAAACGCCCTCCTCCTCTATGGCCCTGATGGCCCCTACCATGATTGCCACCGCCACGTCTATGGTCAAACTGATGTCTGCCACCTCTATGCCTCTTGGCATCTCTACCATCAAAGTGGTTATGCCTCTTACCAGAACTAGAACCACCAGATCGTTCGGCCGAACCCAAACTGTGCTCTAAGTCTTTGGCCCTCGCGACTAATACATCAAAGTCTGAGTAGTCAGAAGCTAACGTGTACCTCTTAATCTCCTCACTCAACCCATAGCGGAAACGGTTATAGCGTTCCACTTCAGTAGGAACCAACTCTGGAGCATACTGACTCAAGCGAACAAAACGGATCTCATAGTCAGTCACAGAAGCCTCCCCCTGAGTAAGGGCCATAAACTCTCGCTTCTTCTCATCTAGGTACCTCGGTCCCAAGTACCTCTTCCTGAAAGCGGACTCAAAGAAATCCCAATCAATCTCTACCTCTGGAACCCCAGTAGTAATGGTGACCCACCAGGTGTAGGCATCACCCTGAAGCAACGAGATCACACAACCCAATCTACGTGCGCCCGCACAACCCATCTGAGCCAAGATACGGACTGTCTTCTCCAACCATAACTCTGATCTCTCTGGAGTAGATCCCCTGAACTCTTAGGCCCCCAAGCTACGGAGCCTCTCCAAAGGTAGACTAGCATCGTCACACCTAGGCTGAGCTGCAGCCTGAGCTCCCGCAACTGCGGCCTGAAATGCTCCCGCTATAGCTTGCACTAGTGGAGTCATATCAATTCCAGCTGGACCTTGGCCACCTTGAGGTCCCTCTCCTCCGGCTCCATCCTCGCCCCCAACTCCAGGCGGAGGAGGTGGTGGTGGTGGAGGTGGTGGAGGAGCGCCAACTCTCGCGGCCACCGGCCCTTCTATGTGAGCCTCCACACGAACTACCGGCTCAACAGGAGCCGCAACACGTGGTTCCTGACAAACCACTCTCGGCCTACCCCTCGGGCTAGGCATCGCTCTCACAGATATTAACTACAACCACAACAACAAAACATACAAAGTTGGGTTAGCAAGGCAAGGCTTCCAAGTGTTCAAGTACGGTCCCTCACTTAAAAATCCTTTTTCCAATGTAATAGTAGCAATGAGACTCTTACACAACATGCTTTTAAACAGACAGCCAACATACTTGTCAAACAAGCAACTATTCTTACAAAGCAAGCAAACACCGTGCATAACAATTCAAAACTTAAACTTACCTCACTTACCTGCCCAAGGTCTCGGTAACCTTAGGCTCTGATACCAACAAGTGTAACCCCCTCGTCCCGGTCTGGCCGGATGACCAGTCCGAGTGGGCCACACGGGGAAAACCGAAGCGAAACCCGTTAAGGTTCCCCCTCGGTTAACGACCCTAAAAATTTCTTTTTATTTTTCTTGTCTAAATGCATTACCATTACCTATGTGAAACACGTCAGCGGAAATAAGAGCAATACAAGGATCAACCATTCAAGGCATCATTCATAAAACAGCCCATTTTCTCTAATTAAGCAGGCCGTATCGATACACATGTTAAGGGTATCGATACGCCTTGACCAAAGTCAACACTCAAGGGTCAACACAGGAAGACCGTATCGATACACCTGTTAAGGGTATCGATACACCCTTCCCAGTCAACATCTCGTGGTCAACGAGATAAACCTGTACCGATACAC
The DNA here is from genome assembly GCA_958450335.1 of Hibiscus tridactylites. NCBI lineage: Eukaryota > Viridiplantae > Streptophyta > Magnoliopsida > Malvales > Malvaceae > Hibiscus > Hibiscus tridactylites. The sequence goes on along the minus strand of OY288290.1, from coordinate 44,221,363 downwards.
TAACCCACCGTATCGATACGGTAACATCACACCAAAATCTCAGAATTCCAGTGAGCAAAAATTGTATCGATACCCCTCGTGTATCGATACCCCCAGCCAAACTTGAGCCCTGGAGGCAAGTCCGTATCGATACGGCCCTCAGGCGTACCGATACGCCCTGCACTGCAAAACTCCCAAACTCAGCAAAAACGAACAAGACTCAAACCTAGATGCAATTTAGGACTTCCCTAGACCCAAACGAGCATTCATACAACATTTACAGATCATTGTTTAGCCATACAAGCACCCAACATGTACATACATCAAGGAAATCATGAAGTTGATCAAAGAGGACATTTAAGCATTCAAGTCTCATACTCCAACATTCAAACACAAGGGTACCCTCAAAAGGCACATAGCCAACATTCATGGTAAGCAATTAGGACCTGGTTTTACAATTCAAACATGGCATCCACAAGCCATACATAAGCAACATAACAAGGAGTCTAGGCATGCTCCTAACAACCAACAATATTCATCAAAATAACACGAATCCCATTGCTTAGCTATTACATGTTCAAACATTAAAAACTCATACTTGGTGTACTCAAAGCCAATAACCACACTTGGAGGCCCTCCACTTGCGCTAGCAACCCGCGAACTAAGGATTTGCAATGTTGAACAAAGAGAGCGTAAGTAATGATGCTTAGTGAGGGTAAGCTCTTAAAAAAAACCTCAACATTGCAGGGTCCAAGCACGATCTTAGCCAAGGCAAGACACATAATTACCAAGGATCCACAAGAGCCACAAGATAAAAAAAATGCACGAACAACATTCAATTAAATGTCATGCTCCACAAGCTCTATTTTACAACATGTGTAAACACATATAAACATCCAAGTAAGGATCATACATCACAACACATTGATACACATATCAATCAACATTGGCACCTAGCTATGACCCGAATACGCGGATAAACACGTTGGAACTCACATCCAACAACCACTTTACCTCACAGTGGGATTACACTCATCACCGGTCTCGCGGAGGGGATTCCACTCATCCTCACGCCCCGTCGATGGGATTCCACTCATCATCAACTATATATAAATACAATTTCCGGGCGAACCCGTACTCCTCCTTGGTGACTCAATGCCACCAAGGCCACGCGCGACTTTTGACTCATGTGTACACACTAACATCCTAATGATCGATCATTTGTACTCAAGTATACTAGTGCCAACATTTTACTCATTCTACATTACTCATTTCAATCAATTCCGTGCTTAGCACGTACTCACCATGAACACAATCATGAACCATTACCATGCATGCCTTAAGCATTACAAATCATGCCTCATCTCACATGTATAATACAATATACATAAGAATTCATATCACAAGACATACGAGGCATAAACATCCATACATATAAGTTCATCCAAAGGCTCTAGATCAAGTTTAGGATTAGGCTACCACCCTAATCCTAACTCTAGGTGGGTCTACCAAGCCCAACCTAGTCCACATACTCGAACCAACCATTTAAAAACCATGTAAAACGTTTAACCACTCACCTAAGCTTCCAAGCTCCAAGCCAAGCAAGCAACCACTCTCACAATCCCGGATTTCTTCCCGAAGCTTCTCCAACACCAATTCCCGCTTCTCAACAACCTCAACACATTTCAAACAATTCCAAATCAGCCCAACATCAAAAGACCAACCCGGAATACAATTCAATCACAAATTACAATGTTGCAAGCTATGAACAAATCCCATTTTTAGCAAACTCGGGCAGCCCCTAAACCATGTCCAAAAACCATGTTTCCAACATCCATAGCACCCACAAATGATCCCAATTCAACCCCTATCCATAGTACTATCAAAAGCCTATCAAAATCCACCTAAATCAACCCCCAAAACTCACCCCAAACCCTCCAAAAAACCCATGTTTACCCAAATCCGAAAATTGCTCAAAATCATTCAAAATTCACATATGTGGTACCATTTAACTTCTATACATCATAACTAACCATATTAAAACAAAACATTTAACTTAACAACATAAAGTTTCCATTTTTAATCAAAATCTTCCAAAATTCCATTTTCCAAAACTTCCATGCAAATCAAAATAAATGGTACTTTTAAAGAGAGGGAGTTGAGGGGAAGTAAAAAACGTTATTACCTTTCAAAATGGAGTTGAAATGGATGAGAAATGAGATGAAATAGTAACTTGAAGAGGGGAGAGCTCTTTCACGTTGGAAATGAGATGAGGAAGAGGGTGAATAGTAAAATGGGTGTTTTGTTTGTATAAAGGGGATTCAAATTGAAAGATGGGTAAATTACCAAAAGGCCATTAATGAATGGCTATTTCCTTGTTCTTTAAAAAGCTCTTAAACTTGCAATTAAATCAATTTGGTCCCGTTTCAATTATTTATTTTGAAACCCGAAATTTTAAAGGATCATTTTAATTATAAACTCGAGCCCAAATAATATTAAAATATTCACCTAACCCCTAAACCCGGGTGTTACACCATTATAGTTCGATCCGAACTAGAAATGAATGCATGTGACGTTCTTCTATGATTGGAATAACGTGATGAATTTGAATCGGGATAAAGAACCTGAGATGGTTAATGCATGTGAAATTGAAAATCTGAATCAAATTGAGAATAAATGTCTGATTATGTGAGGTAATCGATATAAGATTTCGTATAAGGCTTCGACGATAATGATTATATTTGAGAATATTTGATGGGAAATTTAATAGAAGTAATATCAATTTAAAAGAAAGATGCACGTGAGCGTGATGAAAGTGTAAATTTTGGGGTGACTTCATTGTATACGAAGGAAATAGTTGCCTACATGTTATGCTAGAGGTAGGTGACACTCGTTCAAAACCTTGGTTATTTTACTGGCTTGAAGAAAGATATTTTGGGGAAAAAGTTTCACAGTGTACCATCATATGTAACGTACTGATTGAAATATGATGTTTACATATTGATTTTGGAAGACCCTATTGGAAGCCTAGGATACTCATTTGAACTACAGTTACAGTTCTTCATCCGTGAATTGACGGACAACTGAGTAGAGTAATTCATATTCTAAAGGAGATACTTCAGGGTTGTATGGTTGACTTCTGTTATAGTTGAAAAGGTTCCTTATCCCTTATTAAGACTGATTATAACAAAAGATATGAAACAAGTGTTTGCTTGTCACCGTATGAAGTTCAGTGTGGATCTAAATATTATACTTTAATTAGATGGCTTGAGATGTATGTTGGATGACATTGGGTCCAAAGATAGTTCGAGTGACTAAGGATATAATCAGATTGATATGTGACCGTGAGTCCTAAGAAACAAGGGTACTCTAATGAATAAATTTTAGTACAAGAATAAGAGTAGTTTTTGCAGTTCTCTGACTCTGATAAATTTCAAGGATGAAATTTCTTTTAGGGGGAGGGGAGTTGTAACACCCCTAATAAAAAAGGGAAGAAGAAAATGATGTAAATAAAATGAAAAAGGATAAAATAAAAATAAAAGGGAATAAAGGTTACCCATGGGGTTTGAACCCCCGACATTATGTTAAGTAAACCCAAGCCTTAACCGGTTGAGCTAAGAATAACCCTTGTTTAAAGCTTACACCATCTTTCTTTTAAATCATGTTTTATTAGTTTGAACTAAAAATAAATAAGCTTGATGACTCCCCAACTACCCTTATTTTTATTATTCTTCCCCCATGTTTGAGACTAGAGAGAACCTAGAAGGTTTAAAATGACCTTAACCGTTCACCTTCCCCATTGGCCACCCTTCCGATCGCCGGTGATCGCCACCGCCACAACCAGAGTGATCGTCGACGTACCCCGACCCTAGTGCCATCTTTCACTCGCCAAAAGTCACCATCGTTTGCCGTAAAAGTTGGCTTAAACGTTCGGCGTGAAACCCAAAGGTCGCGCCACCTATCTTCAATGATTCCGGCCATTCTGACCGTCCTTTCCCCGTGCCGCCACCGTCAACAAACTCCTCATGTCGAGGTGAGATAAACCTAGATTATTGATCACCGGTCTGCCACCGTTTAATGCCTAATCGAAGCTATACTATTTCGACCGTGCCTCTCTCGATTTGGTAAGTTTGGGTAAGATCGATGGCTAATCTCGGTTTAAAATAAAAAAGGGTGTTTGTGGTTGTTTTAGCATTTTCTGGTATAGTTTTTGTCCGTTTAGGTCGCGCGTGGCACCCACGCGCCGTCGATGGTGATTTCCGGCCACCACGGTTGGTTTGCTTGTGAAACCGAACTGGTTCAGCTCTAAACCGGTCTGGTCAGACCCGATTTAACCTTTTGGGTTGGTAGATAGGCCTGTTATAAAATGATTTGGGCCGTAATTTTAGGCTCAATAGCCTTAAGCCCGTACCAGACCGACATGACCCGACCAAGTTAAATCTGACCCGACCCAAACTCGTTTGACCTAAACCGAGTCAACACGTCCGAGTCAACCTGACCAAGTCAACCCTACCGAGTCAACCGAGTCAACTTGACCGAGTCAACAAGTGACGTCAGCATGATGACGTTAGCGTAATGACGTCAGTGTTGACTTTTTGACCAAAAAGTCAACTTTTCCAAAAAGGCCCTATTTTAAGTTTTTCGACGTCTTGAGTCTGTTTTTGAAGCCCGTTTTGTGAAATTCTGACCCGAAGACCTCTGAATCTGACCTTGAACTCGAGCATGCTTATATATTTAATGATTTAATTAAGATCAGTGGGAAATAGGATTGAAATTTTGGATCTGTGTGATTGAAGGTATTCACGATTGCTTATATATGAGATGTTGAGGGGCATCGAATTCAGGTTCGAGATTGATTGAATGGAGTATCTCAGTTGGCCGGTGTAGCAAGGATCAAAGGTAATACATTACTTTATGAACGTGTTGGTATTCGGTTAATGCATGCATAAATACGACGACAAATATTGTTAATTTCCGCTTAAGTCAAACCAGACATGAAAATGAGTATGATAATTTAGATAATATTGGAATAATCGAATGGGAAAGTTGATAAATCGGAGGGTTTTGGAGTTCAATAAATAACTAATAGGGCGGTCAATCTCCAAACCAATTAAAAATGTCAAATGGTCAAATAACAATAATAATTGGGTATGAAATTACCAAAATGTCCTCAAGGTGAAAATGACAAAAATACCCCATGATAATGAAAGTGGTGTTGAAATCTTCACTAACCTAATAAAACAATTGATTCACCTGAAAATCTTGAATTACTCAGAAAGATACAGTAATGGGACTTAAACATTCGAGGACGATAAGTACTTGGATTTAGCATAAATCCTAAATAAATCTCTGAAGATTAATTTATAGGGGAAGCTCTTTGTATGTTCGGATCAATCAAACTATCAGAAGGTGCAAAGTTAACTTTAACAGCTTAATCGGGAGAGAGAATTAGAGATATCGATACGATCAAATTAGCAAAATTGACCAAAACGTCCTTGGGCATTGAGATTTCTAAATTAACTGAAATGACAGGGTTGTCCCCAAGTTTTGAAATAAATAGATGGTTGGAAAAAGGTCCAAAGGACCGACATAACTGAAATGATCGAAAATACCGATATGTGTGATATGGATTAAGATGAATGAGATGACGTCGTGGGATATAACATAGAAATTAAAATGATTAAGTGGTTCAAAAGGGCCGAAAGAACGTGAACGACTGTAGTTTAATAATCGGAATAACCTCTAGACCTGAGATAAGCTAAAGCTTCGAAATCTTGAACTCCTGATAGCATGCAAGTGAATGTAATACCCCTTTGGGTTTGAAGCTTGGTATATATGTATGTCAATCATTTCTTAATACGGTACATTAACGGATGAAAACTACATAAATATATGTTCAACCTCTTGAGGCTTGTTACTAGATAATGTGATAGAAATCTACAGATGTACAATACAGTCAGAAGTAAATAGTGAACACAGAGAAAGTGTACCGAGTTGAATGCGTGGAAAGTAATGTATTGGTGAAATAAGTATAGTTGGATGGTCTTTTGAGTTTTGGCAAATCGTCAACAATCTTTAGCACAACAAGTCTTTGACCTACTCTATCGGGGTTAGACTATGGAATTGCCCCAGAGTGTTAAAATGATCAAAATGCCCTTGTTGGCAAAAATGATCGGAAAAATCTTGATATTTGATGTCCTAAATGATCGTATCGATTTTCGAACGCATGGTTGGAGGCATTGGTTCCAAGCCATTTTAATAGGGACATCGTTTTTTTTTAAATCAGGTCAGAATTGTCAAAGGTTCAATGTTTTCTCTTTCATTGCAAATACCAAGTATCTCCGAGAAATAAATTGTTCCATCTAGTGTGTTACAAGTGCATATGAATATCCTCTCTGCTTGAACCGTAGACTGTCTCTTGATCGGAATCATGACTATTATTTAACCGAAATATACCTTTGTATCTGAACTGAAAACCAAAGTTACCTAATATCTGCTGTTATAACCGATTAATAATGATTGCTACTAATTATTGTTATTAATGATTATTGTTATCAATGCCTAGACCGTTAACGGGATACTTGGGATAGAGCATGAAGTTATCGTAGGTTCAGCCCTGATCAGGCTAATAATTCCTTATTATTTCAGGTTCCTATGCTTCGGCTAGGGTAATTCCTTACCGTACCTAAGGTATCCCCTAGACCCGCACATCATGTATTGTTTTATGATAGTGTCTGTAAAACATTTTTTGAAATTTCTGTTGTATGTTTAAATGAATTCTTGAAAAAGTATTTGAAACCGAAATTAGCTTTATAATCTAATAAGTATTTTAAAGAAAAAGTTCTTTATGTTGATTTTTATCGTGTGTTGCTCTTGTGACCCTAATGTGACTTCCTAGGATCCACGGAACGCATATGCGGGTCTAGGGGGTTACATTCAGCCTAAAACATCATAACAAAAATATTAAGTACTGATAGTTTATCAAGAAAGAAAAGGAAAAGAGTCGAGCGTCCTCAAAATATTAAGTCCTAAAACATCATAACAAAAATATTATGTACTGATAGTTTTATGATAGTAGTAGGTCTCTCACTCCGTCGGCCTCTCTCGATGGTTTCTGTCGTAAGGAGATTTCTCTAGCTTCCACTTCGGTGGTTCTCTGCAAGCTTTAGACTAGGACCGTTGTCTATAATCGCACCCCATTGGAGAAGCGTCCAGGTCTCTCTTATATAGGTGGTGAAACTAGGTTTTGAGAACCCTAAAGTATGCGCGGCTTCATTAAAGAAAGCCATTAGTTTCCCGCTATATTTAGTGTTGCGCATCTGGGAGAAAGTCCACGTGGGTAAAAGTAGATTCATCTCCAACTCTTTATCCCTCGTCAGCTCCAGCCATGAGTTTTGCTACTCTTCCGCTCCAACACTCCTCTAGCATTCACCAGCATCCTACACATGCACCAAAAAGCACCACCTTTCTTGTAAAAGTACCAATATATATGACATTTAAAGCACATGTGGTGTAACTCTCCATCTACATGCAATATATACACAAACTAACCTAAATGCAGACTATATGAGCTTGAAAACATGCAAAAGAAAAGTAAAAAGGGCATACAAAATATGTCATTTACACACTCATCACCCTTCGGAACATACAAGCTAGTCTTTCAGATGTTGTATGACACTTTCCAATTCTGTCGCTTTCTTTTTCAGCTCTTCATTTTCTTATCGGAGATCAGCTTTTCCCTTATTATAGTACCCTTTCGAGAACTTTCTTTATTTGTGAAACTTGAGATGACAAGCTTGCTCTTCCTCTAATTTTTGTTAGGTCCAGCTGTTTGAATGCATTAGTTCTAGAATCTTCTTCCTCGCTACCCTCTTAGTGTCTTCACACAACTTCTTGTAACTACTTGCATCTTAACACATGACTCCCCTGGATACTATTCCTCTTATTGTATTAGATTTCCTCCGACCAGGTCCACACCGACGTATTATCTTCGCCTTGTTTATCAGACCCTTTAGCCATTATGATCGCTGCCTACTTGACTGACCCTCAAATCTATACCTCTAAATATGCAAAATTATGACAAATATATAAAAAGAAGACAACAAAAGAATAAAAACAAAACAAAAAGTGTCAGTATGGTAAAATAATATTGTAAGTAAAAATTAAATTAATACAATAAAGAAGATTGTATTGAACAAAGAGAATAACCAGAGAAACGTATTTAAAACATCAGCACTCTAACAGTACATTGTCTAATTCTAAGGTCCATGTCTGGCTTTAGTGGGGTGGGGTCCTAGATTACAACATGTGGTTTTTGTTCTAAACTCTAGGTACCCGAATTGTCGTTACTGTCTACTACGACATCAAGACATCGATTCGAGAGTATACATTACCTTATAGCGCAAGCGTAATGTAACCCCCTAAACACAGCCTAGAAGAAAAAACCATATTTAGAAAGTTACCATTGAAAACTTTCCCCTCAAGTAATAGATTTTAGGTTTAAATAATTTAATTATAAAAACAATAAGTACTGTAAAATACCACAGTCACGACCGGTCGCTAATCTAGAACTCCTACGTGGTGGCATAGTAGTCTATCTACAAAAGGAATTAATCCTAAAGTTAAAGTTGGTACTTGGAGTCTATATTCAAAACATATCTTTAATTCTTTAAAATAATAAATTTATTAGAAAATCGCATTTTGACCTAAAACATTTAATATGCATGCAAAAAATTATTTTAGGTTTAAAATTTTATGTGAGGCTCATAGCCCGAGAGTTTGAACTTAGCTCTGATACCAATAAATGTAACCCCCTAAACTCAGCCTAGAAGAAAAGACTGGATTTAATAAGTTACCATTGAAAACTTTCCCTTCAAGTAATAGATTTTAGGTTTAAATAATTTATAAAATAATTTAATTATAAAAATAATAAGTACTGTAAAATACTACAATTGGTTATTAACCCTAGCGTTATAAAAATATTCTGATCGTTTAATAAAATATCTTAAATAAAGTGTAATTATTTGCTGATCCATAATCCCGAAAATATAGAGTTACATAGTCTGAAAAAAACGTAAATGTCCCAAAACATATAATAATAATAATAATAACAATATGATAGTCTAAAATAAGTTCATATTGAATAATAGAATAACTGGATAAAATTTGAGATCCTCCAAGTACCGATTCGCCTATGGTCTGAGTATCTGAAAGAAAGACTAAGAGGGAGTAAGCTAAAGAGCTTAGTGTGTCTCTAAAGTGCAAGAAAAACCGTAAACACAAGACAATAATTTATATAAAATCTCTAAGATCAAAACAATGATGATTCACAACACAAATGATTTAATTTTATAAACACAATGCAATGTACCCAACTACAACTCACCAAACAATAAGAGGAAAGTCCCCCAGAACTTCTCACTACATCCACCAATCGGTAAGTGGTCATCACCACAATCTTCCACCGTACAATCCCAACCCATGCATACAACGGTATAGAATCACAATTCTCTAATCTCTACACAATTTTGTACTGTAATCTGAGTTCATAGTCCACAAAACCATTATTTAAAATAAATCTTTATCTCAAGTATGAATGCATAGAAAATTCTTTATGCCACAACACATCTCATGTAAAATACTCATAAATTGTAAAACAACATTACACAGTAAACCATTTATATAGCACGGTAAGAAAACACACCTGAAGCAGCAATAGCTCTAATGTCGAGAAGAAGTCCTCTCACGTTCGGATCTAGCCGAATCGGAAACTATCATATAAAATTCTACATCAAAATCTAACAATATGCCACCAAATTAACACTAATACTAATCTAAAAGAATACTCACATGTAGTCCTTGTGGTACGTGCACGGTTAGATCGAACAGGCGAAGGAGGTGGTAGTTCGTCTTCTTCAAAATCAATGTCGTCTAAAACACATATTTAAACTGCATTAGGTCTTATATCCAAATCCTTCAAAAATTAAGGTTGTGCGATGCTAGAGACTCACCAACGTTTGATCGAAATAAAAAGTATAAAGAAAAAGTCGAGAGAGGGAGAGGAGACGTGCAGCTGCCGAAAGGTTTTATGGCTGGTAAGGGTTTAAATACTATAGTTCAAGGGTTAATCGCACACTAAGCAATCCAACTATTTAGGGGTTTGCATAATAGCACCCAAACTTTAGTTGATTTATATAATGGCTCCTAAAATTCTAAATTAACTCAATTTAATCCTTTAACAACAATTAGGTTCCTAAATTCAAATTCCTAAAATTAATTTAGGGTTTTTAACCTAAATTCCCAAAATCTAGGGTTTACAATTTGGGCACAATTTTTGGGGTGTTACAACTCTCCCACCCTTAAAAGAAATTTCATCCTCGAAATTTCAGACTTAGCGATAGATCCCAAGATGTAACTGACACAACTTAAAATTCTTCGTTATGAATTTTTCATCATTCAACATAAAGGTAAAAATTAAAAACATCAGAAATGTACCTGTTATGTCCTCTGGCTCATCATCATAACCCTCGTGAGCTTTAGTTGCATAAACTAACCTTGGTCGTCTAGCATCTGATCTATTACTTTGTGTAGGTCTGGCTCTACTAGCGTTACCTGAAGCAACAAGCATATTCTGGCCACTACCTCTAGGTGGTTCTTATGCTAACCTCTCCGTCTGACTCTGATCAAAAGAAGCAGTATATGGATGTGGACAATCATTGTAGAAATGATCCACATCTATAGCATGCTTCTATTTTTTACGGCACTCTCCTCAATGTTTTCGATTACAATAGGAGAAAATACTCATATGGTAAGGACCAGTCGAACCACCTACACTACCAGACAGAATTGTCGATAATGCAGATCTCTCACTTTAATAATTTCGGTGATCAAACTCTTCTCTAGCCCTTTTCCTAGACTGTTTCTTCTGATCGTGCGGAATATATACGGTCGACTGCTTCTTATCTTGATCAGTACCCTAAGATTCAAGTTGCTTCTTCTCTACCTCATTTCGCTCAGCAGTCCTAGCTTGTTGAGTGATCTCCTTATACTTCTTGTCCATATGCAAAGCAACACCTATCTTAATCGATGGACGTAGCCCTTTCAAAAACCAGTCACATTTCTCCTTTTCTGTGGTCACTAACCCCAGAACATATTGTATCAGCCTCATAAACTCTATCTCATAATCATTCACAGACATGTCGTTCTGCTTCAGATTCATGAAATCATCTCGACACTTTGCTAAGTACTCTGCCCCAATATAACAGTCACGGAATGCTTGTCGAAAATGGTCCCAAGAAATCTGACTGGCTGGAATAACATGTTCCTCAGCCTCCCACCAATTTTGGGCTTCACCCTGCAACAATGATACTGCAGCCCTAAGCTTCCGGTCGGTAGGATAATCCATCTCAACAAACAATCGTTGAAGCTTCTTCAACCAGTACTCTACGTCATCCGGATTCGTACCAGTCTTCCCATCAAACATAGTCATCCCGGCAGCTAAGAACTCGGTAGATATTGGCCTCCTAACAGCCTCAGACTGGCGAAGGTAACGAAGCAACTCCCTATGCACTGTAGCAATATCCAAGCTATCAGTCTCACTATCCCTAGAATCATGTGGACCATCATTCTAAATCTGCTGAACATGTGGACCCCTACCACCAGTCTGACGTACTCTAGTCTGATTCACATGTTGCTCCTCTACATCATTATCATTAATATCATACTGATTCTGTGGCAGATCCACAGGGGGTGTAACGTCACTCTCTATAGTAGTGGTATGACCTCGACCACGGTCACGACCGGTCGCTAATCCAGAACTCCTACGTGGTGGCATAATAGTCTATCTACAAAAGGAATTAATCCTAAAGTTAAAGTTGGTACTTGGAGACTATATTCAAAACATATCTTTAATTATTTAAAATAATAAATTTATTAGAAAATCACATTTTGCCCTAAAACATTTAATATGCATGCAAAAAATTATTTTAGGTTTAAAATTTTACTTGAGCCTCATAGCCCGAGAGTTTGAACTTAGCTCTGATACCAATAAATGTAACCCCCTAAACCCAGCCTAGAAGAAAAGACTGGATTTAGGAAGTTACCATTGAAAACTTTCCCCTCAAGTAATAGATTTTAGGTTTAAATAATTTATAAAATAATTTAATTATAAAAATAATAAGTACTGTAAAATACTACAATTGGTTATTAACCCTAGCATTATAAAAATATTCTGATCATTTAATAAAATATCTTAAATAAAGTGTAATTATTTGCTGATGCATAATCCCGAAAATATAGAGTTCCATAGTCTGGAATAAAAACGTAAATGTCCTAAAACATATAATAATAATGACAATATGATAGTCTAAAATAAGTTCATATTGAATAATAGAATAACTGGATAAAATTTGAGATCCTTCAAGTACCGATTTGCATATGGTCTGAGTATCTGAAAGAAAGACTAAGGGGGTAAGCTAAAGAGCTTAGTGTCTCTAAAGTGCAAGAAAAACCGTAAACACAAGACAATAATTTCTATAAAATATTTAAGTTCAAAACAATGGTGATTCAACCCACAAACGATTTAATTTTATAAACACAATGCAATGTACCCAACAACAGCTCACCAATCGATAAGAGGAAAGCTCCCTAGAACTCCTCACTACATCCACCAATCGGTAAGTGGTCGCCACCACAATCTTCCACCGTAAAATCCAAACCCATACACACAACGGTATATAATCACAATTTTCTAATCTTTACACAATTTTGAACTGTAATTTGAGTTCATAGTCCACAAAATCATTATTTAAAATAAATCTCTATCTCAAGTATGAATGCATAGAAAATTCTTTATGCAACAACACATCTCATGTAAAATACTCATAAATTGTAAAACAACATCACACAATAAACCATTTATATAGCACGATAAGAAAACACACCTCAAGCAGCAATAGCTCTAACGTCGGGAAGAAGGCCTCTCACGTTCGAATCTAGCCGAATCGGAACCTATCATATAAAATTCTACATCAAAATCTAACACTATGCCACCAAATTAACACTAATACTAATCTAAAAGAATACTCACGTGTAGTCCTTGTGGTACGTGCACATTTAGATCGAACAGGCGAAAGAGGTGGTAGTTCGTCTTCTTCAAAATCAATGTCGTCTAAAACACATATTTAAATTGCATCAGATTTTATATCCAAATCCTTTAAAAATTAAGGTTGTGTGATGCTAGAGACTCACCAACGTTCAATCAAAATAAGAAGTATAAAGAAAAAGTCGAGAGAGGGAGAGGAGACGTACGTCTGCCGAAAGGTTTTATGGCTGGAAGGGTTTAAATACTATAGTTCAAGGGTTAATCGCACACTAAGCCATCCAACTATTTAGGGGTTTGCATAATAGCACCCAAACTTTACTTGATTTATATAATGGCCCCTAAAATTCTAAATTAACTCAATTTAATCCTTTAACAACAATTATGTTCCCAAATTCAAATTCCTAAAATTAATTTAGGGTTTATAACCTAAATTCCTAAAATCTAGGGTTTTAAAAGTAGGGATTTTGCAAACCTAAGGTTTACAATTTGGGCACAATTTTTGCGGTGTTACACGTAACCCCACGGTTTATATGGTTGGTATACTGGAAGAAAGACAAAATTCCTGAATGGAGGTGGTGAACCTCACTTAGGATCATGTCTCGCTCCCACTTAAAGGAGAAGCACGGGTAAAAGGCTTATGCATGAATGCCATTTTGTATCACACAAGTAAAAAGCATATTTCCATTCTTTCCACAAACTCACCCAATAATTATCGAAGAAATTAAATTCAAATTATCATTCTTAAAATGTCAATCTGCCACACAAAATTAATTAAGGCCCGACTCGAAATTCTCCCCAGTGGAGTCGCCAAGCTTTCGAAAACATTTTTACGCAATAAAATAGTAGCTTGGACGATTAATCTTTGAAATTAAGGTTTTGTCTTTTTAATTTAATTTTGCAAAAGTTTTGGAGTCGCTACCAGTCACATTTGGTAGACCTGACACCGTAAAAATAACCAAAGATTCTTTGTTTTAAAACTAGTGTTCGAGAGTCAGTTATGTGTGGGGAAGGGTGAGCACCCCCACAAACGCCCGATGTTAGTACCTTTAATTTTGCGTGACATGTTGGCATTTTAAGAATAACAATTTAAATTTAATTTAATTTAATCATTAATTATTAGTTGGGTTCATGTTCCAAATAGAAATATATTCTTGCTTCTAATATAAATTAGAAACACCCGTATATGCTATTCATATTCTAAAAATATATTTCTCATATAAAAAGTTTTTCATGCTTGATTAATTATGGTCTTGTTTATTTTAAGTGTTAATCTAAAAAAATTCTAATTTAAATTTGTGTTATTTAATCTATAAATATTATTTAACATCAAACTTTGCATGAGATAACACTCAGTTACTTTTTAGCATCATCCATATTAAACCCCCAAATTATAGATAATATTCTCCTACTAATTAATTATTCTAATTATTTAAATTTTTAATCTTATTAAGGCTCTAATTAATTAATCTAAATTATTTATCAATTTCTAGGGTTTTAATGAATATTGAGTTTTTTACTTAAAAGCCTATCTTGAGCAACACTCATTACATTGGGACATCATTCAAATTTGAACTTCAAAGTTTCTCACTTAATATCCATGAATTTTTTATAATTATCTACTTAATTAAATTATTAAAGCCTAATAAATTACCTAAAGACTAAGGCTCTAACCCTATTAAACTAATCTAAATATTAAAGTTTCTTAAAATGAATCTAATATGTATTAATTAAATCATATTTAATAATTAAAATAGTAATTACAACCAATTAAAAAATTAAATAACAATTAAAGGAATATAGGAATGAAATTCAAAAATTAAAACTTGTAAAATTTGATTTTTATTCGAAAAATGGGACAAAATTTAATTGATTACAAACTTGAGGCCAATATTACAAGAACTGTTAAAGTTGTGATCCGAATTCTTTTAGGATTTGGTTTGAAGTTAGAATCTTACTTTTAGTAGATCTTGTTTATTTTACATTAATTAAAGGTAGGAAACCCAGTTTGAGTAGAATTTATTCCTATGCAAGTTTCTTCTATAAACAAGAGATCTATACCTATAAATAGATACTAGGGATCAGGAGTTTAGACAGAACATCATAAATTAGTTGTAATCTCTTTCTCCATCATAGTGAAAATTCTCATCATTTGTTCGTGGTTTTTGCCTTTTGGGTTTTCCACGTAAATTCTTGGTGTTATTTTTCTTTTTTGTGTTTGCGTTTATTTACTTATCTTGTCATTATCGTCCCGGTAGTATAACAAATTGGCATCAGAGCTTTTCAGGTTACTTAGGATCGCAACGTCGGGTTTTCGCTATGGCAGATGAAGGTTCGAGATGTTCTTGTTCAGATGGATTTAGATGATGCATTAGATGGGTTTGATAATATGCCGAAAGAATGGTCAGATACAGAGAAGCGCCGCAAGGATAGAAAAGTTGCTTCTCAGATTTGTTTACACTTATCAAACAATATTTTGCAAGATGTTCACGAAGAAAAGACAATTGTCGACTTATGGGCAAAATTGGAACAAATTTGCATGAAGAAAACTTTGACAAGCAAGTTGCTTCTGAAGCAACGCCTATACTCCCACAAGTTAGCAGAAGGTGCGTGTCTTGACGCCACCTAACCAATTTTAAGGAGTTCGTCTTAAATTTGGAAACGATGGAGGTAAAGTATAATGAGAAAGACTTATGTTTGATTTTACTTTACTCACTGCCCGCTTCATATTCGTTTGTTAGAAGCACCCTCATACACAGTTGTGATGCCCTTACTCTTAAAGAGGTATAGGATAATCTAAATTCGCATGAAAAGATGCAACATCTTACCGACTCCGAGTTCCAAGCAGAGGGTCTCATGGTCCATGGATCGACTAGTTTAGACCGCAGAAGAAAAAACGATCGCGATTCTGGCAGTCAAAATAGGGGCAGATCCAAGTCGTCAAATCGAGGTAAAACATATTATTTCTGCAAAAAGAAAGGTCATATTAAATCAGAGTGTTACAGATTACAGAATAAGATAAAGAGGGAATCTAAGAA
The DNA here is from genome assembly GCA_958450335.1 of Hibiscus tridactylites. NCBI lineage: Eukaryota > Viridiplantae > Streptophyta > Magnoliopsida > Malvales > Malvaceae > Hibiscus > Hibiscus tridactylites. The sequence continues at coordinate 44,205,247 of OY288290.1, read as the reverse complement.
TCAAAATTCCAGTAAAGATGAAGCTGATATTGTAGAGGAGTACGATGATGGTGAATTTTTAGTTACTTTTGGTGAAGACTCTATAGCAAGAGAGGAGTGGATTCTTGACTCTGGTAGTAGTTTTAATATGAGTCCAAATCTAGTTTGGTTTGCGACGTATAAAATTGTGTCTACATGTGCTATTTTTTTTGGGAAATAGTGTCTCTTGTAAAGTTGCAGGTATTGGCACAATCAAGATTAAGATGTTCGATGGGATTGTTCGAACACTTGGTGATGTGAGGGATGTTCCAGATATGAGAAGAAATCTAATTTCGTTAGGTACACTGGATTCAAAAGGGTATATATACTCAAATGAAGGTGAAGCTATGAAAAATTGTAATGGCTCTCTCGTTGTGATAAAAGGGTATAAAAGAGCAGGCAATTTTATGTTCTGCAATGTTCAACTATTTTAGGTGATGCATCTGTTGTTTCCTCTTGTGTGTTAAATGACAATGTTACCGGTGAAGGCGTCTTGACTGAATCAAGTAAAATAAGATTTTGTGTTGAACATGAGAATCGTGGGCATAATGGTTCTGGTAGGCAGAAAATAGTTCGATTTCATGGCCAAAAAGAATTTGAAAAAAAGAATAAAGTTGAATTTCATGGGCTAACAAATTTGATAAGCTTAAGAGTGTTCAATTTTCTACAAAGATAAATAATGAGAAAGATAGTATTGCCATTAATGATCGGGGTCATGTTATTGCTCGTGGTGATATAGTTGTGAGCAAAGTTGGCACTAATGTTGATCTTACCGATGTGAAGAGTAAATTACCTTGTACATCCAAGCTTGGGCAAGACTTGGATTCGGTCGGTGTTCATTGTTGAAGACTACCCCTTGAAGGGGTTTCATGGAAGAGGTGATATTGTTCGACAAGAATTTGTCTCAAGGTGGAGATTTGTTAGAGTTGTGATCCAAATTCCTTTAGGATTTGGTTTAAAGTTAGAATCCTACTTTTAGTAGATCTTGTTTACTTTACATTAATTAAAGGTAGGAAACTCAATTTGAGTAGAATTTTTTTCTATGCAAGTTTCCTCTGTAAACAAGAAATCTATTCCTATAAATAGATACTAGGGATTAGGGGTTTAGAAAAAACATCATAAATCAATTGTAATCTCTTTCTCCATCATAGTGAAAGTTCTCATCCTCTTCTCGTGGTTTTTCCCTTTTGGGTTTTCCACGTAAATACTTGGTGTTATTTTTATTTTTTGCGTTTGCGTTTATTTACTTATCTCATCATTAACGTCCCGGTAGTATAACAAATATCCATTGAAGCACCGCAGCCAAAGTCTTCAACAACTTCAATTCTTATGTAGTATTCGTTGAAGCACTGTTGAATCAATTGAGAATTACTCCCCCTGCAACTGAAAGCTCGTTGCAGCAATAATCTTCTTGCATGTCTCCTACACCACTCCACAAAATCCGCAGTAAAAATTCCTTCAAAAACGCGCAGCTAGAACCATAGCTCATGATACCATTTGTTACAAATTTGGTATGCGGCAAATTAACCAAAGCGTTAACAACATAGATCAACACATGCATATGAGACAAGATTTAACGTGGTTCAGCATAGCCACCTCCACAGAAAAGAGAAACGAACAATCCACTATCAACGTAGAGAACACGAAGAGTATAAATACATGATAACACATGTAATCCCAAAACCCGATGTACAAGTCCCATGACCCAGTGAAACCAAAACACTCTTCCCAACATCCTTACAATACCCATCTCTACAACGTAGACACAATAGTTGTAAAGATCCTAAAAGTGATTACAGCTCTCCAAAGAATAATTCTCTCTATCTCTCATTCTCTCATTCTCTTGTTCTCTCGTAATTCAAAAGGTTAAACCTAGTTTATATCTATAAACTCAAATACTTGGTCACCAAGATATCTTATTCAATAAGATCTTCGACCAAGACCTGCCATTCATTCTTTTTCAGTCAACTTTCGGACGACAACTACTGTTTGTCGACCACTACCTGAAACTCTGACCGTTGTGACGTGATTTCTGGCCGCAAGCCAAAACTCTAAAATCAAAATCTTTTCCTCAACCTAAAATGTAAACTCGATAAAACCGAATCGACCCCATTTTCGACTCCACCAACTCTCGGAAAACAACTCCGATCACCGCAAAGATAAGCTCTCCGACCAAAACTCCTTTTCCGAATTGGTTTTAAATTTTGTTTTCCTTTTTTTGCCTTGATCTAACTTTTGTATTTGTTTTTGCAGGTAAATAAAAAGGAAACGAGGATATACATGCTCGATGTTGGTCCGTTCCCCGTTCTCGACGCCGATTAAGCTTTTTCGGCGTCTTTTCTAATATGGCAACCCTCCAATTCTCAAGGCAATATTCTCTTTCCTCTTTATTTAATTATTATTTATTATTACTACCATTATTTTTATGATTAATCATTAATTAACTGAACTTTTTCTTTCTTTCTTATATAGAGGTTGACAACCGTTGACGTCATAGCTGATGTCATGAGCTGACATCATGCCAGTTGTACATGAGCTGGTGACAGCTAAGAGGGAAGGAAGCACAATATGTGTGCTTTGGGATTTAGCCAATGGGAGAGTGTTACGTGGCACGAAATTGAAATTTTGAACAGGAAATAAGTTAAAACAGATATGGGAATTATTTGTATTCGGGCTTGGGATTTGGTAACTGTAAATGGGCTGTAAAATGGGCATTTTTTTGTAATGGACTTTATTATTTATGGACTATTATTATTATTTTTGAGTTTATTTATTTATTTATTGGTTTTATTTATAGTGAAATATAGTATATATATATATATATACATACGGTTACACCCGAATAAAATTTGGGTATTACAGTACCTCACTGGTCAGCATCTCCCATCATCTAGTCGTCTGTCAAAAGCCCAATCGCTCTCTTTTTTCTTCGTTGTTAGATGTTTGTTGACGGAGCAATCGACGATTCATTCGTCAATTTTCGACGACGAAATAATAGAGTTTTTATTCGTGGGGTCTGACGAAGACAATGGTGGCCAATGGTAGTTGAATAGATGGTGGGACGTGAGGGATTAGGGGTTTAGAGTTTGGGGGGTTTTAGAGAAATTAAAGAATTTAAATTTTTTAAAAAAATTTAAAGATTTTCTGATTTTAAAAAATATAAATTAAAGAAAATACCAAAAATATTCCATGTGCCGTATTTTTATTAGATAACAGAAAAAAAAAATTAACGCCTTTCATGGAAAAACATTATTTGAGTTACGAAATGAAACATTAGGTACTAAAGTGACCCGAAAAAATGTTAGGCACCAAACTAAAAAAGAAAAGTATTGGTTAAGCACCTTTCTAACGGTTAAGGCTTAAAAATTTACAACTTTGTCTGATGGCTAGACATTGAGTCTCCCTTCTTAACAAACAGAATCAAATTTTCTCAAATGTAAATTTTGATCTTTTTAATTTAAACGGAGAAGATGATTACACATGTCATCATCATATTGGATGATAATAGTTTAATTTCTAAAAAAATATTTTTGTTGATTTGTCATTTTTTCACGTCAACTCTATGTACATGTGACACTACTACGTCAACATTCAACGTTGATCGTTACTTGATTAATGATTTTTATCTACAAAGAGGATATTTTGACCAAAAATAAACTGTTAAAGGCTAAAGTGGTTCAAAAAAGAATATGGACAAAGTGACTATTCAATAAAACGTTAGTGCAATTTTTTGGCATTATGCCTTTTTTAAGAATGAAAAAAGTTGGAGATATAAACGAGAATAAATGAATAATTTGTTCGACTAAAAATTATAAATTTCAAATTTTAAAAAATACTTTTCAAACTAAACAGAAAAGTAGGGGATGTGCATTTCGGATTAGATCTGATCAGAAATTTTGAATTAGCAAATTAGTCATTCGTATCATATCCAGGAAAAAATTAGATATCTTTTTTAAATTTAACGGTCTTATCCATGAAAATTTCAGATTTTCAAATATAACAAGTAACAAAATATTAATATAACATAATTTGTATCCATAGAAATATCAAATTTTCATTTGTAACAAGTAAAAATATCAAATATAATAAGCTCCATATCCATAAAGATTTTAAATTTTTAGATGTCCGATTTGAATGTCAAATAACTAATTGTATCTGATTCAAAATTTTCAGATATCCGATTCGAATTATTTAAAAAATAAAAAACAGATTAAATATTCAAATTTCCAGATCAAATCAACGAATAAATGGATAGGATGAAGGATTTTTTTGCACAAATTGTCCAACAGGACAGGAAAAAAATGTACGCGCCTCACGCGCCCCCAAAGATTTCTTCCTCCGTCCTAGTTTCCGAGAAGCCTCTTGCCGGTGCTTTTGATTCCATAACCCTGCAATTGAGTGTTGGCTCTTGTGATGCGGGTTGGTTTGTCCCATCCTACGACCTGCCGTTGCCGGTGATTAGTGAGAACGACGCCGGAAGTGATTTGCTTCAAGGAGTCCGACAAACTGTGGCGGTATTTATGTTTCTTTGGGACGGCGACTCGTTCTCAACTCTCGTGCTTTCACTGGAGTCCATAAGCTTCAGTTTTTCCGAGCAGTCCGACGGTAGCAGCGAGACTCGCCGGCACAGTCTTCGCGCCCCTTCAGCTCTTCTACCTTTCTGTGCTCGGCTGGTTGCTGTTGAAGGTTTGGGGGCCGGCTCGACGAGGGTAGGAAAAGGTTTACAGTTTCGACCTGCCCGACGGCCCGGTGCGGGACAAACCGGTGGATGGCCCTTAAGCACCAAAGTTTTCTCTGTTGGAAGGCTCCGGGGCGGCGGACGTACATGGAAAATTGGATGGAAAGGTAAATCCCCGAGCAACTTTGAATTCGCATCAGAAAACACAGTGGTTGCGTCTCGACGATCCTTGGTCGGGCAGCTCTGGTTCTTTTTTACCGCCGGCGAGGACTCTCGGTTCGCTGGTGGGGATAGTTTTCCCTTCAAGGGCATTCTGGTACTTTTATGTGGAGACAATGTCTTTCCTTTTAAGGAAATTTGACTTTTGGTACAGAGGTGATTCAGGCTTGCAGCGTGTCTCAGCCGGATTTTGTGGGATTGAGTTTCCAATGTTAGCATGTTACTGTGTTAATTTTGGAGATTTCAATTTGTGTAGGAACTGTCCATCAAAATCTTTGCTTTTTTTGAGGACTGTATGCCAAACCAAAGGCAATCTACGAAGGATTTGGAGTCTGCTCGAGAGTTTCATCTGTACAAGGTTTGCGGATAGCTCCTTTGAGGGTTATCCGCTTCAGAAATGATTCCGTGTATTTCCACTGTGTTCGATGGTGAGGGTCGATACTCGGTGGCTCTTTTAAATTCTTCTTCCGGCGTTTTTTCGTGCTCTTTGTTCGTTAGCGATTTTAGTTGTCGCTTAGCTCAGCCCTTGTTTCGTTTTGGTTTTGTTTCGGATGTTGTCGCGGAGGTTGCTACTTGGGAGCAGCTGTGGTCCTGGTCTTCTGATCAGTGCTTGGTAGATAATCATTATGTCGCTTGCCTTGATAAGGACTGTTATCGATGTAACGGAAGCCTGCCTCTGGATAGAGCTCTCAGGCGAAGGCATGATGGTGCTGTTCTATTAAGCGCTGTGGTTGATCCTTTTTGTCACCAGCTTAAGTCTCTCAAGCTTATTTTGTGTTGCCAAATTTCCCCACTGCTGTTGGAGGATGCGGCTGTTTGGTCCATCGTCATGGATGGTTATCTGATGTTAGTTCATGTGTTTTTGTGGTTGTTTCTTGTTGTTGTCTTTCGGTTTGTTCTGTTGTTGGTTTCGCGTCTCTTGGGAATGAATGTTGGATTATGGTGTTTCCCGGTTGGTTATTATCGAGTCTGTACTTTGTTTTAATTTTTAATGAAAGTTATCCTTTTGAACAAAAAAAAAGAAGGATTTTTTGCACACCCCTGCTGAAAAGCACTTTCGCATCTCAAAATTGGAGTGCAAAAATCACTTTTTTAAACATTGCTGGAGGGGCCCACAAAGCAGAAAATCCACATTATGGTCTCGCCCGGATGATGATTTCAGTATCTAACCTAAGAGGATTAGGTTGGTTAATCTTCCACTAAGGCGTCATATACACGAACAAATATTGTAATTCTTATAGGTGAATCACATCTACAAAATGCACGAACAAATATTGTAATATTGTAAAAAAAATTGAAGGAATATAGTTGTTATCAGCTCTTCAATAATAGGGAACTTGCCATCCTGAAAGATATATAAATAACCTAATTTCACCACATTCTTCTACTCATAAATACTCCACATCAATTAACCACCAAAATTTGCATAAATACTTGATACTATCAGTTAACCACCAAATATATTCATCATGCCACAAATCTCAAAATTCAGTTTAGGCAAGAAGAGACTGTCGCCATCCCTTTAGCTAAGTGCTAACAGGGTTTCAGCTTCCAGAAACCAAGTCATACAATATTAACCACAACAAAAGAAATATACACATTTCTTGGTTTGACAAAAATGAACACTCCTTTATGACGTGATATGAAGCCTCACCCTACTTCTTTGCGAGCAACTTCTTTGGAAGCTTATCTAAAGGGGTAGATTTTAGCAAGAAAAGACGCGCAGCTCGCTCTTTCAATGTACCACCACATTTTAGACCGCGTGCCTGCAGTTCAGATTTCAGCCGTTCCAGTCCAAGAACCTTCACAAATGATAAAACAGTTAATGATTTATGGACAGTAAACATTGTAAAAGCAACAGCATCACCATGATATCTTTTCTTCAATTATTCAATCTGTATGATCCAACTACTTTTTACACAAGAACATGAAGGCAAAGCCTAATTAACATTAAAAAAAAACAATGGCCGCAATTACTCGGGCTAAAGGAAAGCATTTGATAAAATTACAACAACAAACTACAAACTGCTGAATATCCTATATCATCTAGGTATGCAATCATAGAGTTCGTCACTTCGTTGAAAGTAGTACCTTTATTTTTTAAACCGACTAGATGCATCAATGGTATTGAACTCTATTAAGCCTAGAAACATGAAAAGAACTTCAAGGCTGCAGCCATACCTCCATCTCTTCAGAAGAATTGAAGTCATCAAAGTTCAATGGCTTTTCTGGTTCTGTAATGTTAGCAGCATTTGAAACTACAGTTTCTTTGCGAACTCCTGATTCCGGGTTAGAAGAGCAATTGACTTCATTGTTATGTTCACTTCCAAGTCCTCCATTTTCTGCAACTTGAACACTGAAATGTTGACTAACTCTTTCCATCGGATCTTCAGTTTTAGTTCCATTATGTTCTGGTATCTCAGTTTGAGCTGCTTCACTTCCGGCAATCACATATTCTTCAGCCATGGTATTAGCATCTTCACCACAAGATTCCGAGCTTTGCTGTAGAACAACCTCCTTCTCTTCCTCAGAATCAGTCTCACTCGAGGCTCCACCTGAAATTTCTATATCCTGATTTCCCCCCGAAACCGAACCAGAAATCCCCTCAGTTCCCTTGCTAGAATCTGAATGAATCCCATTGTTCAAAACTACAGATTTCTCATTTTCTTCTTCATCCTCGCTGCTATCATCACTATCACTCTCATCAACTTTCCTCTTTCCCATCCTATATGAGCAAACAAAACCAAACAAATGATCTAAATGTATACCAGCCTAAATTACAAGCAAATCAAATGATCTTAAAAACTTACCAAATCTTCAATTTTTTGGGGTCAGCTCCTCCCGGCACTGCCTTGCGCTTTCCGTTTTGACACGCTGCCCTGACGGACTCTTCAACCACCGCCACGCACCTCGCAGACTCCTCCCTATACTTTGCTACATACTTCTCGGCCTCTCCATCTCCAACTCCTTTTTTCCCAGTTTTTGCTTTCTTCTTTATAAAGTCCTCCGCAATCTTCTCCAACTTCCTCTGTTCCTCCCCCGCTTTCCACTCCTCCAACCTCTTCTCAGCATTCACATGCCTCAGCCTCCTTCCACTCATGTCTCGGCACGCCTCGAAATTGCTCGTCTTTTTTTGCCCGGCCTTCGTGGCTGCACCACGTAGCAGCGATCCGAAACCTCCTTTGCCACCAAGAAGCCGGAGGGAGAGGTTGAAGGTGGCGTTGGACTGAGAAATCACCGAATCGTCATTGAGTTGGTGGCCACGAATCAGGCGCTGGAAGTTAATAGGGATTTGGGTAATTTCCTGAATTCGATGCTTGACATCGCCGACTTGGACTTGAGGGGTCGGAAATTGGAGCGACAATGTTCCGCCATTGAGAAGTTTAACGAATAGCTGTAACTGCCTTGGGTTCAGGTCCTTATTTTTGATATCGTTTCCGCTAATTTGAAGATCTACCATAACTGGTACGTTTGTGATTTGAGAGGAGAATTCCTTTGTTCTGTCTGAATCGAATTTGGGGATCAAGAAGAAGGGGAAATTTTAGGGTTTGAAATTGGGATCCCGATTATAAAAAACCCCTAATTTCGCGAGTATCAAACTTCTAATATAATTGGTATCCGGGTCAACTCCACCGGGTATGAGTACTCCTCAAAGGGGTAGATGTGCTGCGTAGAGATGTAAAAAACTAACATGATCTAAAAATTCGACTGAAACTTACTCGAGTTAAAATATTAGTTTGAATCGAGAATGCGATGACCCGAAATTGATATGTAATCGACTGTTATTAACCCGAACTCGAATTGGACATGTTATTGTAGTAACCGAATTCGACCTGCATCTGACCCGAACCCGAATTGAACTTGTTACTGTGGACCCAAAACTCGACTTGCACCCGATTGAAATGAACTCGAACCGGAGATTGACCTAGCAGATAACCGATATTACCTGACTAAATCAACATGAGATCCGATTTTACTCGACTTGTTTTGAACCCGACTTATTTTGAATTCGACCTATTGTTGACCTAAACTGATGCAGAAAGTGTATGATTTGATGAATTTAAAGTGTTAATAAATATAAAGTATTAAATGTGATAAATGTAAATTTTTAAATCAATTTAAAGTGTTAAATAATTATATATATATATATATAATCAATTAAAAACATATACTATAAAAAAATTAAAGTTAGATATTCATTAGACGCTACTAAGTTTAAAATTTTATTAAATAATTCAATGCTTAGTAATAATTCAATATGAATAATACTAACTCATTCTATATGAAATATTTGTAAGTTAATAAGAATAAACATATTTAAATTCATTATTAATGACACATTATATTATGCTCCTATTTTTACACATAAAAGACATTCATTTTTAATTATCTTTTAGGTAAAACACACCATAACTTGAATGAATTTGTCTTTTTTTTTTTTTAATTTGACCAAATTTTATTGATAAACTTGACTAAAATTTATTGGAAAAGATTGAAAATTCTTTGTTGATTACTTGATTTGATAAGATTAGAATCCCATTAAATTGACCCCAATGCATGAACTATCCAACCTAGCAGAATGATAAAGTTATAACTTTCTCATGCGAAAATATCCAAAATATTAAAAACTGCAAACGGATGACAAATGAAATCTTGCCAAGCATGATGCAGAAAGATTAATAAAAAATACTTTCAAACAGACCTACTAAGATTTTCATCATCTACTTTACCAGGTGTACCAACAACACACAGTAAATCTTTTGTCAAACTCAGATGAGAAGCTTAAGGACCATGACGAGTTTTCAGCTGACAAAGAATTCCTGCTGCTGACTTTTCATGCCGAATAATCTTCAGTTATTTCATGCTCACTTTGAAGGCGGGACCGATCCTTGTTCTCATTAGGCAAACTAGAAGAACGATACTTGCCAAGCAAAACTGAGAAAAGATCAACTTGTAACTGGAGAATTGGAAAATAAATATGCAGCATATATGTTTTACAAGATTCAATGTACATGTTACATGGACTCAGTTCTTGGTACGAGCAGTATGGGTATGTGAGCATGTTTACATTTGATGATTCAACAAAGAAGCATCCAAAGATAACATATGGATACATGGATCCTTCCCAATATTGTAGGAAATATAATAATGTTACATTGCTACTCATATAAGGCAGAAAATTTGTAAAATATTTCAGTGCATGCAAAGATAGCAAAACTACCTCCAGATCAATAGAGGCTGCGTCTGAGTTGCCATTAAACTGAGTTATATGGCCATTGGATGCTTTGGTTTGCAACTTCAACAGAACTGAAAAAGGTAACATATTGAGTTCACATAACCATAAGCAAAGAAAATAGAAAGCCAAAATTGTTAAAGGTAAAAGGGAAATAAATATTTATATGTGTATAAGAATTCATGGCATAATACCTAATGAAATTATTCTCAGTTGAAAAAGTTCGCAGGAAGTCATCTTTGTTCTCCAAAAGAGTCTCACCAAAAATTTTCTGTACAGAAAGGACATAAAATCAGGATTAAGCTAAGCTAAACATGAATGTATACCTCAAGAGAGGATTTAAGATCTGTAATCCCTTTGCCCCCTGAATAAACAACAGTGAAATCACTAAAATATCATGAAAAAGACAAATGAAATGCTCCACTGGTGATTAAAACCACTAATAGTTAAGGATTGCAGATTTCTACTTACATCAGATGTGCCTTGGTCCCTTGGAAGCTAATATCAGCATGCGCACGAAAAGAAATGCAGCTATCTGGGAAAATGAAATAATACACGATAGACAAAACAAAATAATATTTAAAGACAAATATGCTGCAATTTATGAACCTTTCACCCTTGGTAACCGTATATCTTCTCATCTTCAAAAAAACTGTTCAAATCAACTGGATTGATACAGAAACCATCTAACGTTCCAACTTCCTCTTTCTTAGAAATTAAATTGCCATCAGTTAAGAAAAGTTAACACTCCTATACATAGAATCCGGTTATCGAAGAAATTTTTAAATTTTTTTTATACATCAACATATAGCAAAACCCAAAACATGGGTTATACTTATAAGTCTAGGGTTGTAAAAACAGGTAATCGGACAGGTTTCAGGTCGGGTTCTGTCAGGTCGGGTAAAATCGGATACAAGTCATTTCAGGTAAAAAAAAAAATTTTGACTCGACTCGGGTCGGGTGCGGGTCCATTGCAGTCGGGTAATTTTCAGGTCGGGTCCATTTCAGGTCAAACTCGTTGCAGATCGGGTAAAAACAGGTCGGGTAAAATCAGTTAATTGGCAGGTAAATTGCAGGTCGGGTAAATTTCAGGTCGGGTTCATTTCAGTTCGGGTTCATTTCAGGTCGGTTTCATTTCAGGTCGGGTAATTTCAGGTCATCGGGTTCATTTCAGTTCGGGTTAATTCAGGTTCATCAGAAATGAACAATTTTGAATAAAAAACAAAGTTTTATGGAGTATAGTGAAAAAAATAATAATAAATAAGAGCTAATTTGGACTAAAATAAAGTTTTATGGACTATAATAGGCTCAATTTTGAATAAAAAACAAAGTTTTATGGACTATAGTGAAAAGAATAATAAATAAGAGTTAATTTGAAGTAAAAATAAAGTTTTAAGAACTCAATTGAATTGAATTAAAACTTAAAGGACTTGAATAAAAAACTTATATAATATAAAGGACTTTATTTAAATTGAAATTCAATTTGGGAATTGGGCGGTTTCAAAATAAATTTTCCCGCCCATATATATTATAATTTAATATTATTTATTAATTATTATAATATAATATAACTTATTAATTATTATAATAACTTTACAAGTATAATATATGTGATTATGTGTATATATATGTATTTTTATGTATTCACATGTATATAAATTACAATATATAATTATATATTATACAAACATGTATGTATTAAATTATTAATACATTATACATATAACATATCATTCATAATAATTAATACATATCATACTTAAACGTGCCATACTTAGCCATGTGACTTGCAAATATCACCAAAACACATGGATGTAAACGAACTAAACTTTTATTAACTGTTCGTGAATCGTTCGGCGGGAAGTTCGTTTATGTTCGTTTATTTATTAAACGAACGAACATAAACAAGATTTTTTGTTCGTTTAATTAAATGAATGAACACGAACAAAGGGCTCGTTCGTTCATTTATGTTTGTAAACGTTCAGTAATCTATTCGTTTATGTTCGTTCGGTTATGTCCCTTTAAGTTTGTTCGTTTGTGTTCGTTTATGTTCATATAAGTTTATTCACATATGTCTAGGGGTGTTCATTGTTCGGTTAAACCGAACTAATCGACCGAACCAAAATAAAATTGGTTAATCTATTAGATAATTTTAGGTTTCAGTTAATGATTAAGAGTTTTTTCAAATTTCAATTATAGATTAATTTGGTTTAAAATATGTTAATTGACTAAATTAATCGAACTAACCCAAAATATTAAATATTTAACAGATTATATATGTTTGTTTGTGTTCGTTTGTTCGTTTATGTTCATTTGTGTTCGTTATGTTCGTTTATCATTTAAACGAACGAACATGAACGAACACGAACAAGCTACATTCTTTAATGAACGAACACGAACAAGAAATTTTGTGTTCGTTTATGTTCGTGTTCATTCATTTGTTCGGTTAAAGTTAAACGAACGAACATAAACACACCCTCGTTCGTATTCGTTCGGTTCATTTACAGTACTACCAAAACATATTTAACACGCTTATAACACATTAGAACAATTTTAAAACAACCCATTACCAATACACCGGAACAAACTGCTAGTCCCCAAAATTTTAGAGCACTTTTAATATGGTCACCGAACTTTTTAAACTTATATTATAGTCACTCAACTTTAAAGACACTTTTAGTATAGTCACTGCGTGACCTGTCGTTATAATAGAAGCTGATGTGGCATGATCACCTGTATTTTTTCTTAATAAAATAATGGTAACCTTTTTTGCATTTGCACTTTAAATATATTTTAGATAAAAATCAAAGTTTCCATTAACAAAGATGAATTAGTTCTATCCAATTTAATTAAACCTACAAAACCCATTACAACAAAAACAACAACAAAGCTAATGCCTCGATGCAATCGATCGATCATGGGGAATACCTAAGATATCTACATCTCTATACAAATGAAACTATTTATTAGAGATGTAAAAATAGGTAATCGGATGGGTTTCAGGTCGAGTTCTGTTAGGTCGGGTCAAATCGGATACATGTCATTTCATGTCGTTTTTTTGTTTTGACTTGATTCGGGTCGGGTTCGTTTCGGTTCGGGTTCATTTCAGGTCGGGTCAAAACAGTTAATTGACGGGTTAATTCGGGTTCGGGTAGATTTTAGGTTGGGTTCATTTCAGGTCGGATTAATTCGGGTTTTGATTTCGTATTAAGTTTGGGTTGGTCATTCATTTTGAGCTAATTATTCAACGCCTTTTACGAACACGAATCACATTAAAAATAAATATTATGCAATAGAATGAACAAAAATATTATCAAATGATTCATTTCTAAAATATTAGAGTAAATTACAAAAAATATAAATTAAAAAGTGTCAGTTTTTGTGAAAAATAAAATTTTAGGGACTAATATGAATAAAAATATCATCATATTAAAAACACATGACTAAATTACAAAAAAAAAGAATAGGGGTCAATTTGGAATAAAAAACGTTTCAAGGACTATAATAAACAAAAATATTAAATTAAAATTATAAACATTTAACTACCGGTCATTTTGGGTTGGGTACAACCAAAATAACTTAAGTCTTTAAAATGTTTAATTATTAAATAATTTTATGAATTAAGATCTAATTAAAAAAACTAAAATATAAAGGTCTAAAAAAACTAAACTAAAATTAGGACTAAAATGAATCAAACTAAAATTAAAGCGAAACAGCCACCGCCCTTCATCATCGGATTGGTAAACTAATGATTGTAACAACGGATTAGGGTAATCCTCTAAACCCTTAATTATAAAAATTCTTTTATCCTTAAAAATTATAAGGAATGTTGTTCAAATAACCTAAATTTGAATAACCAATAAAAGTTTTTTAAAAAATAATTTCATAATTAAAAAATTAATATATAATTTATTTATACATTTTTTTTGCTAATACAGTGAAAGAGCGCAGGCTAGGTGATCAAGTCCTCCTGCACAAGCAGGCGCATAGCATCCGGTGGTTCCTCGAAACGTCGTTCCTCAACTAATGCATCTTGGTTCATAGTCGCAAGTGCATCCGCAATGGCATTCCCTTCGCGACGAATATGACGTATCCGTGTAATCCAATTCTGGTTCAGCATCATAAAGATCTTAGCCACTAAGCCATGTCCCTGCAAAGAAAGAGAGGCTTTCGATAAGATCTGTACCGCTTCCAGACTACCCGTCTCCACCTCGATACATCGATAGCCTAATCTCCATGCATGAAGCAACACATCATGAATACCCCATAGCTCCGTCATAAGGATAGAACAAATACCAATCCTTCGAGTAAAACCAAAGATCCACCTGCCATTGCTATCACGCAGAACACCTCCAACCGCCGCGCGTCGACCATGAGAAGAGACTGCACCATCGGAGTTTGCTTTTATCCAGCCAAGAGGCGGACAACACCATCGCACCATACGACGCTCAACCACCAAATTCTCCTGCTGCCTCTGAATCGACTCGTGAAACTCCACAGCAACCCTCTTGCAATGCATAGCAAGATCATGTTTATCCGCCTGATCGACATTCAAAAGAAGGCTACATCGGCGTTTCCAGATTAACCAACAAGCGGTGGCAAATAAAGCTCCCAAGTGCCACTATAATGCGCACCATTAGCAGTAGAATGTAGGTTACCAAAGAACCAATCCTTGAAAGGTATCAACATAAACGCGACAATATCACTCCCTGGTACAAGATTTGACCAGACTTCCACTACCTTAGTGCAATGACGGAGAACATGGCCAGTGTCCTCATCACTTCTTCGGCAAATATTACAAGTCGAGGAAGTGTCAAGGTGTCTGCGCGCTCTCTCGACATTGGTAAGAAGACGCTCATGAGACGTGATCCATATGAAAGTCTGAACTCTTCTCGGAACTTTAAGGGACCAAATAAGCTTCCAATCAGAGTTGACATTATACCCTAAGTCGAGTTCTAGTGCCAAATAAGATGTCTTTGTGCTGAATCGTCGTGTTTCATCCCAACGCCAACCCGGACTATCGTCCCCAAGCCTGGTATTGGGTGGAGGCACAACCGCAATTTTCAAAAGAATTTCCTCAGAAGAAGTTGAGCGAGGAAATGCCAATTCCATTCCCCTGAGTCAGTCACCATCCCTGCCACTGTCGTTGGCACCATTGCATGCGGAGCAATACAGAAAGAAGCGAGTGGCCCTTCCTCATCAAGCCACATATCAAACCAAAAGTCTGTTGATAGGCCATTCCGGATATTCCAGCAAATTCCATTACGTACTTCATCCCATATGCTTGCTAAGCCCTTCCAGACACGAGAACATCTGGTTCTCCGTAAGCTCATAGGTACTACACCATGCCAACAATACTTCGCCTTTAAGACTTTGATCCAAAGCTTACCTCATCGCTAACCAACTGAAATCCAATTTTCATTAGAAATGCATTGTTTTGTTGCTGCACATTCTTAAACCTCAATCCACCTTTGATAACCGGTTGTGTAACAACATCCCATCGGATTAATGGGACAACATTGGCACCATTGCTTGAGCCCCAAACAAATCGCCTGATCAGTTTTTCTAACTCCTTACACAAACCCTTCGGAAGCCATGTCGATTGCATTGTGTAAACCGAAATAGCCTGTAAAACGGATTTTGCAAGGGTGATACGCCCAGCAAAAGATAAATTCAGTGCCACCCAGCCCGACAACCTTCGTTGTACCATTTCAATAAGATAGGCATAAATGGCCTTAGTGACTCTAGAGTGAAGAAGAGGGACACCAAGATACTTGCCAAAGTCATTAATAACTTCAAAACCAAACTCATAGGCAATTTCATCACGCAACTCGACATCAACATTTTTAGAGAAGCATATTTGAGTTTTCGCTACACTAACACGGTGCCCAGACAAATGACAGAAATTTGAAAGAATACCTCTTACGATTTCCGTCTGCTGGATCGACGCCTCGACAAATAACACTAAGTCATCTGCAAAAAATAGATGGGATAAACCTGGGCCAATTCGAGACAGAAAGATTTGCTTCCAATTGTCATTTCTCACAGCCCCTGAAATGCTTTGAGATAATTTCTTCATGCACAAGACAAACAGATAAGGTGAAAGGGGGTCGCCTTGCCTTATGCCACGAGATGGTTTGAAGCTCTCAGTGATTTCACCATTCCAAAGAATTTGCATTGACGATGTTCTAACACAGACCATAATAAGTGTAACAACGGGTGAGTCGCCACCAATCCTTTGTTTTACTTTAGGTGCGATTGGAACACCTGAAAAATCTGGTTATTTTAGTAAAACTTGTTTTTATTAAAACAACGAGTTTTGGTCTGCGAAACCAGAAAAACAGGTTCGGGAGTCGGTTACGTGTGGGGAAGGGTGAGCACCCCCACAACGCCCAAAATTGGTACATGTCGATTACGTAATGTCTTAATGATGGAATTATGAATTCGAATATAATTTATCAACGTGATCCATTAAAATATTTAAAGGAATATTTTTGTAGAAAAGAAAATTTACACCCCAACACCCGGGGCATAATTTTCGTATATAAAAGGAATTTACACCCCTACGTTCGGGGCATGATTTCCAGTAGATTCCCGACTGCAGGGAATTTACTTTAAAAATTATAATTTGAGATTAAAAATAATACTTTTATAATAGGGACTAAAGGAAAGCGGCACTCTTACGCTCGGGGTACGTTTTTCATGATAACCCCTAATAAAAGTTTTTAATTTAAAATTCAATTAAACAATATAAATAAATATATTTTATTCAAACATTGCATACATAATAAAATTAAAATATACAGAATAAAATTAAAATATACAAACATGGCATATAAAATAAAAACATACCAACAAATATAAAAACATCTTATATTTCATACAAAAATATTTATTACAAAAAGACCACATTAAAATAAATACAAAGATAAGGATCAAAATTTACCCTACTAGAAGCTCGAAATAAGAACTTCACCCGACCCCTAGCAGGATCTCCGCATCACCTCGCTACAACTCAAAAATTGATTCGAACGAACCTCGACAGGGCCTCCAATCGAATCAATTGTTTGAACCATTAAAAGGGCACTGCCCCTAAGGTTCGAAAGGGCACTGCCTTTTTCTTGCGCCATTTCTATGGCTTCATTTGTGTGCCAATTTAATTGGCCATTTTTGTGTCTTGGCCGTCTGTTGTCTTTTGCAAGACCTCCCCTTCCCCTTTTATAGCAATTGGGGTGGGGTGGTGAATCATGCAATTAGGGACGTGGTGGCTTGCATGTCACCCACGTAATTCCCTTTTTTTTTTACTTTTTTTTCCCTTTTTTTTTACTTTTTTTTACTTTCATTTTTTTTTTACTTTTTTTCTTTTTCTTTTTCTTTCATCATTTTTTATAAGATACATTTGAGTGAAAAATAAATAATTATGGACCGGACTTAAAATGGGTATTACAGCTGCCCCCCTTTGCTCATTGATGTGTAACAGGAATAGAGCAAAGATAAAAGGATAACCATTTTATGTCCGTTCGGGTCTGGGTTCCTTTTTCTGGCCACGTTCCTTCTTGAACTCCGCTTTATCTGTTCGACCGCTCTTGTAGGCAGAATCTTCACAATGGAACGATCTGCTGGGGAGATAATCTTTAGACTACGGAGACTCGTGGGAGAAGCAAAATAAGTCCGGCTTGCTACGGCTCTGACATTAACGAATACCTGGAGAAAACTTGACCTAACTGTGACACTGACAGAGCGGCGAGGTCTGCAAAACTTGATCCATTTAACAAGGTAGCTTGATCTGGAGGAGAAAGATTGATCCACTGCAAATCTATAGATGCGTGAAGATCTGAAGAAGGCACGATCATCTGCAACTCCATTGATGCGAGAAGATCTAAGGAAGGGTCGATCATCTGCAACTCTATCGATGCGAGAAGATCTGAAGAAGGGTCGATCATCTGCAACTCCATCGATGCGAGAAGATCTGAAGAAGGGTCGATCATCTGCAGCTCTATTGATGCGAGAAGATTTGAAGAAGGGCCGATCATTTGCAACTCCATTGATGCGAGAAGATCTGAAAAACGGTCGATCATCTGCAACTCTATTGATGCGAGAAGATTTGAAGAAGGGTCGATCTGCTGCAATTCCATTGATGCGAGAAGATCTGAAGAATTGTCGATCTACTGCAACTCCATAGATGCAAGAAGATATGAAGGCGGGGTGATCTACTGCAATTCCATTGATGCGAGAAGATCTGAAGAAGTGTCGATCTACTGCAACTCCATAGATGTGAGAAGATCTGAAGAAGGGCCGATCATTTTGCAACTCCATTGATGCGAGAAGATCTGAAAAACGGTCGATCATCTGCAACTCTATTGATGCGAGAAGATTTGAAGAAGGGTCGATCTGCTGCAATTCCATTGATGCGAGAAGATCTGAAGAATTGTCGATCTACTGCAACTCCATAGATGCAAGAAGATATGAAGGCGGGGTGATCTACTGCAATTCCATTGATGCGAGAAGATCTGAAGAAGTGTCGATCTACTGCAACTCCATAGATGTGAGAAGATCTGAAGAAGGGGTCGATCTACTGCAACTCCATTGATGCTAGAATATCTGAAGAAGGGGTCGATCTACTGCAACTCCATTGATGCTAGAAGATCTGAAAAAGGGTCGATCTACTGCAACTCCATTGATGCTAGAAGAAACTCGTGTTTTCGAGAAAAGGTGCCCTTAAGAAAGGACGGAGTTAAGAAACTCTTGTTTTTGAGAAAAAGTGCCCTTAAGAAAGGATGGAGTTAAGAAACTCCAATTTTGGGAAAAGGTGTCCTTAAGAAAGGACGGAGTTAAGAAACTCGTGTTTTCGAGAAAAGGTGCCCTTAAAAAAGGACGGAGTTAAGAAACTCTTGTTTTTGAGAAAAAGTGCCCTTAAGAAAGGACGGAGCTAAAAAACTCTAATTTTGAAAAAAAGGTGTCTTTATGAAAAGATTGGTTTCAATTTTTTTTTCACTAACCAATGCAAGGTTAGTTTCTGGTAATGTATTTTTATGCAAATGATATGCATGTGCATGTTTTTATGATGATGCAAAGATGCATGAAACTCTTGTCGGAATGCTTATCATAATGCGTGAACATGTCTGACAATGCAATTATGCACATGTTTTCATGTCGAAATGAATGTTTCCTGAAACATTAGATGTCATGATGTATGAACATTTTTGACGATGGAATGATGCGTATGTTTTCATGTATGCCTTCATGGAGTTCTTGTAGAAGTCCCTTTCTTTTGGTCTTAGTTTGATTTTCTGATTCTTCTTCGAAATTTGCCCCGACAAAAGTTTGCCTCCCAGGCTTCATTGTCCTTTTCTGGATAAGGTGATTGACTCCGACGTCGTCTTCTTCTTTCCTTTTTTGGAGGCAAGATCGAGAAAAAGTTGACTTTGGAACTTCATCGCATGAAGTTATGACCTGAAAATGAAATGGAATACTAGTTAGTAATATGTTCGGAAAAAATTTACCGTTTTTACCTGGATGTTCGAGCTTTTTGCATATTCGGCCTCCTTCAGGGCTAAAGGTTGGTCATTATGTTGTCGCCCCCATAGTGGAGGTCTTCAGTCTCTTTCCTGGACCTGTTTATATGTTCAAGACATAAATGTGTCATGGATGCACTTAACTTTGTGTTTGATGCATGTGTCTAGCATAAATGCATGATGACTTGTACAATACATGCAGTTAATGTCGAATGATGGATGTGGGAATGAGAGATTTTGATCTGCCTCTTAAAGGGGTGCCCCCGACTCTATGGTAGTTAGATATTTGATGCTGATAAATAGTGCTCGGTGCCTTGTTTATAAGGATGCCCTCAACCTTCCTTGGTTCGATCATCTTTGGGATTACTCCCTCGAGTCCCAACATTTTTGTCTGCGACTGCTCTTGAAGCGAACACAAGGCTTGAAGTATGTTTTCATCTCTTCTTGAAGAGCTGTCATTGTTCTTGTGAACACATTAGATTTCCCCCGGTCGGGTCTATAAATTTGTTGTTGGTTCATGGCAGCTCATTACTTTTGGCTCTAGCGAAATGCTATAATCGATAATTGATGTAGTCATCTAGGGTGCAAAAGTCTGACTTGGCATCGGAGGCTCACTTCCTGAACTCGTCGAGGAAATCTCTCAGCTTGGGGCCTTGAAGAGGTATGATGTCTGTATGAGTGCAAATGTTATTTGAAAATGCCCCTGGATTGGTCAACTTTGCTTTATTCGGTATTTGCTAACATGGGGTATCCCGAGATCGGTTTCAAAGTTCCGAAATGAATGCATGTAAATGCAAGGTACATGTTCTAGATGTGAAGGTACTGATTCAGAATAGAATGTATGCATGTAAATGGAAAATGCATGTCCTAGATGAGAAAGCACTGATTCAAAAATGGTTAACGTGGTTTAACTTCTGAATTTACGGGACTTATTCGCAACTTTTGAATGTTGCATTGATATCTAGGGAACTAGATTTTCTCCCGATGATAATTTTTCAAATAGGGAACCAGACGTGAATCAATACTTCATGCGGATGAAGTGCAAAAATTAAAATATTATAGTGGTGTCATGTAATTAATGTGGAATGAATGACTTAATACAACATGATCACCAAAGAGAAGAGACAAGTTAGTTCATAATAAAAGAGTCAAATGGATAAATTGAATAAGAAAAAAATTAGCAGCAAAGAAAATTGAACATGTATAGCAAATAAAGGCATCAAAACTTATACAGGGTGACTGCTAACGGGCAAAGTTTTGGTTTGACTTTAAGGGGTAAGCTCTTAAGGTTTACTATATGTGTTTTGGTTCTAAAGTAACGGTACCCGAACTGTTGCTAGGACATCGATTCGGGAGGATACATTTCCCTAGGTCTGCACGGAGACAGAGGTCTCACGAAGACAAAGGAACCTATATCCCGGAAGCGTTTCACCATCCTACACGGAGGGAGTACCTCACGAAGGTGTGGTTTCTCGCTCCCACTTAAGGGGCGGAGCTCGGGTATAGAGCTCATGATATGAAAACTCAGAAAATAAATTTATAAAAAATTGTAAAAAATTTAAAAAAATAGGGATCACAAATTAATTAAATCAAAGTCATAATTTTCACCTATAGACAAAAAGTAATCGAATTGTGGCTTGACTCTCTAAAAAAACTCCCCAGCGGAGTCGCCAAGCTGTAACAACGGGTGAGTCGCCACCAATCCTTAGTTTTACTTTAGGTGCGATTGGAACACCTGAAAAACCCGGTTATTTTAATAAAACTTGTTTTTATTAAAACAACGAGTTTTGGTCTGCGAAACTAGAAAAACAGGTTCGGGAGTCGGTTACGTGTGGGGAAGGGTGAGCACCCCCACAACGCCCAAAATTGGTACCTGTCGATTACGTAATGTCTTAATGATGGAATTATGAATTCGAATATAATTTATCAACGTGATCCCTTAAAATATTTAAAGGAATATTTTTGTAGAAAAGAAAATTTACACCCCAACACCCGGGGCATAATTTTCATATATATAAGGAATTTACACCCCTACGTTCGGGGGATGATTTCCAGTAGATTCCCGACTGAAGGGAATTTACTTTAAAAATTATAATTTGAGATTAAAAATAATACTTTTATAATAGGGACTAAAGGAAAGCGGCACCCTTACGCTCGGGGTACGTTTTTCATGATAACCCCTAATAAAAGTTTTTAATTTAAAATTCAATTAAACAATATAAATAAATATATTTTATTCAAACATTGCATACAGAATAAAATTAAAATATAGAGAATAAAATTAAAATATACAAACATGGCATATAAAATAAAAAACATACCAACAAATATAAAAACATCTTATATTTCATACAAAAATATTTATTACAAAAAGACCACATTAAAATAAATACAAAGATAAGGATCAAAATTTACCCTACTAGAAGCTCGAAATAAGAACTTCACCCGACCCCTAGCAGGATCTCCGCATCACATCGCTACAACTCAAAAATTGATTCAAACGAACCTCGACGAGGCCTCCAATCGAATCAACTGTTCGAATCATTAAAAGAGCACTGCCTCTAAGGTTCGAAAAGGCACTGCCCTTTTCTTGCGCCATTTCTATGGCTTCATTTGTGTGCCAATTTAATTGGCCATTTTTTGTGTCTTGGCCGTCTGTTGTCTTTTGCAAGACCCCCCCTCCCCATTTATAGCAATTGGGGTGGGGTGGTGAATCATGCAATTAGGGACGTGGTGGCTTGCATGTCACCCACGTAATTCCCCTTTTTTATTTTTTTCCTTTTTTTTACTTTTACTTTTTTTCCTTTTCTTTTTTTTCATCATTTTTTATAAGATACATTTGAGTGAAAAATAAATAATTATGGACCGGACTTAAAATGGGTGTTACAATAAGCGTCACCACCTTCCTCGGCAACCCTACATCAACTAAAGTTTCCTCAATAAAGTCCCACTCCAATATGTCGTATGCCTTTTCGAGGTCTACTTTGATAGTCGTCCAAGCTTTCTTGCCTGTTTTAATACTCATCGAATGTATTACTTCTTGGGCTAGGATGATGTTGTCTATTATATTCCTCCCTGGTACAAAGCTAGCCTGTGTAGGGGAAATCCATTCAGGCAAGAACGGTTTTATACGGCAAACAAGCAACTTGGTAATGATCTTATACAGTACTGTGCACAAACTGATTGGCCTAAATTGGCTAATTAACGTAGGCCTATCAACCTTCGGAATTAACACCAAAAGAGTATAATTAATAGACTGATCTAACACCCCTGTCGCAAAAAAATTCTGAACAAAATAAAACACCGACTCACCAACAACCGACCAGTTCTTTTGGAAGAAAGCCACCGACAAACCATCACACCCCGGTGCTTTTAGAGGCTGCATACTAAATACCACATCGCGGATCTCCTCCAAAGTGACCTCAGCGAGCATAGGACGGATCTCCTCCCAGCGGAACTCGTGAAACTCCCCTATAGGAATTGTAGCATTGGCCAGCCTTGGTTCACTTGTATACAACGCAGCAAAATACTCAACTGCATGAGTTTTGAGCTCGTTTGCATCGCTGCACCACCTCCCATCTTGTACTTTCAACATTCTGACTGTGTTACGCCTTCGCTTGGCCATAGTCGATGCATGAGAATAACGCGTGTTACGGTCCCCTTTCTCAATCCAACTTGCTCACGATTTTTTATTCCAGTAGCTTTCTTCTTGATCAAGAACTCGCGCCAACTCAAGTTTAAGCTCAGCCTCTAAAGATTCAAGAAACTCTGATCGCGAACTCTCAAGAGCACGCTCAATACCTCTGATACGTGCTAGGAGTAGGGTTTTCCGCCTACCAATGTGACCAAAGACATTCCAATTCCAATCGCGACTATTATCACGGAAGGCACATATATTTTCCACTACAGTCTTTGACCTATCCCAAGACCTTTCCAAGAGGTTAGGAAAGTCGGGGTGGTCACTTCAAGCATGAAAATAGCGAAATGGTCGCGTGTTACCCACCACCATACTCACATTTGTATTCAGCAAGATTGGACGATGATCAGAACCTAGTCGCTGGAGATGAAAAACTTCAGAAGTTGCAAAGTGAGTATGCCAAATGGAACTACAAAGGTAACGATCTAACCTTTGTGCCAAGTTCCCCCTACGCCACGTAAAAGTCGGCCCGTGGAAACCCATATCAAGCAAAGCAGAATCAAAGAGGAAATCGGTGAACCTCGAACATACACCAGAACAGACTTGGGAACCACCACTTCTTTTAGAGGAGCTACCAATAACATTGAAATCGCCCCCTAACACCCAAGGACTTAAGTCAGCAGGTTTTAAGGCCTTAAGATGGTCCCATACTCCCTGCCTTAAGCCTCTAGTTGGACTTGCATAAACAAAGGTGATGAAGAAATGCCTATTGTTCGAATTATCAAAACAAATGTCGTGGATATACTGATTGGAAACAGCAAGAACATCAATCTTGACAGACACCTTCCATAGGATCCATATGCCCCCGGAAAAGCCCATCGCCTCAACTCTGAAGGAGAAATCAAAGCCTGAGCGATTAATAAACTCATCCGCCTTAGACCCACTAATGTGAGTTTCCATGATCGCAACAACATCAGGTTTTTGTGTCCTAACAAACAACTTGAAATAACGATTAAATTCGGAGTCAAGGGCTCCTTGTACATTCCAAAACATAATTCTAACCATTAAAGAAAGGAGAAAAGGTGAAGTAACCAATCAGATCTGCATCGCAGACTCGTCAACCGTAGCAAAGGTGGAATTCTCCCGCCAGTGCACGCTTTTTTGGGCTGCATTCGAACCTTGACTGTTCCTTACTTGTGTACCAGCACCAGCTGCTGCTCGGTTAAGCTCTAAGGATATATCTTGGATCCAACTAGAGCTCGAAACCCGCTCATCTTTCTTCTTGGTTTTTAACCCCTTACGTGTTAAGCCCTATCTTGCCGCTAACCCTTTAGCCAAGCCCTTGGACGTGTTACCCTGACCTATGATGACTAAACCACGACCATTTTGGTCCCTCAACACTGGCCTGTCATCCTTACTCCCCACTTGGACCGCAATATGCTTATCCTTATTCAGGATGGAGCGCACTTGTAGAACTTGGTCATTTGATGCAACATGAACTCTCCCACCAGCTACACTCACCACATGTGGTACGGGGAGCACTACCAATTCTGGATCAACCACATTTTCTGTGCTTCTGGCTTGCTCCTGATGCTCACACTGCCGAGGTAAATCCTGAGCAGCAGCAGGGTTATGCTCCACCAGTGGGCTTGCTGTAGGCACGGCACCATCATCCAATACTATTGGCTCAGCAGCTTGCCCACTGTGCTCCCCCTTTTCATTATTAGCAATGTTCTCCGGAGCCTCAGCTAACACGTTATAACGTGAACCAGCATTCGACCTACTCCTATTCGAGGCACTCCCATTCTTCGAACCAGGCTTATCCGTAGAGTTCCGTTTTCTCCTATGGTCAGTGACCTGCATCCAAGGCCCATAAAGCTCACCCGAATGTTTCAGTGCATCATCCCTTACCAAAGATCCGGTCCCTTGTTGTGAGGCGTGCCCACACATTTCCTTGGAATGGCCATACTTTCCACACCCATAGCAAATAGATAGGAGGCCCACATACTCAATTGTTTGACACTGGCCATCGATTATTAAACCCGAGATTAGAGGCTTCTCAAGATCCACTACCACTACCAGCCGTGCAAACCCTCTTCTTCTACCCTCCGTGGTATTTTAATCTATTCGTACCACTTGACCCAACATCGCCGCAATGGTGCGAAATAAACTTTTGGTATAGTATCTGTAAGGTAACCCAGGTAGTCTCACTCAAACCATGATACGTGAGGGATACCCTTTCGATGTTGAGAATGTACGGCTCCAAGGTTGAACCGTTAAATAACTGCCGTATATAACCCACAGACCACCACTCAATACACTATTGTAATCATCTTCTCGGGTGAACCTGACCAAGAAGTAATCGTTATCTAAGTCAATCAAGCATATCTCCCCCTTAGGGTTCTAGAGTGCTTCAATACGGTTGAGGAGTGTCCGATAGCCAATGGTTTTCCCAAGCAACCGAACCACAATCGAGTGAGCAAGCTTCTCATCAATGGCATCATGGACTCTATCAAAGAAACGGATCTCCGGTAGGGGACCATCCAACATCACCCGAACATCCGATTCAAGCACCTCCACGTCCAAATCACCAATGGTGCTTCGATGGGAATGCTGGGAGTTCTCCCCAAGCATTATGTCGCGAATAGGGGTGATAATGAGCCAGACCGGCTCGTGAGCTACTCGGGCTCGGCTCGGTCAAAGCTCGGCTCGAGTGAGCTCGACTCGGGCTCGGCTCGAAACCTTAACAAGCCGAGCCGAGCTTACCTAGGCTCGGCTCGAAAAGCTCGTAAACAGGCTCGGAATCTACATATGCACTAAATTAAATTATGTGTTTGTATTTTCTTTCATTAGTTGATTGTTTGATTTTGTATTTTCTTTAATTATGTGTTTGTATTATAAGAATATTTATTGATTATTTGGATTAATCTAAGTTTTGACACTTTTTTCCTCTTTCTGGTCATTGAATTTCGTTTTAGTGTTGGTTATGAAAGAGATTTTTAACGAATATTTTATATAAAAAAACTATAGCAAAATTTTTCATTTCGAGCCGAGCCGAACGAGCTTCGAGCCTGAGCCGAGCCCAATAAAATTGTTTTCGAGCCGAGCTCGAGCCTAAAATTCCGAGCTTGGCGAGCCTCGAGCCCGAGCTGAGCCCAATTACACTGTTTCTGAGCCGAGCCTGGCCAGGCTCGGGCTCAGCTCGGCTTGTTATCACCCCTAGTCGCGAAAGGACGGTTTCGCTACTGGATCAGCATGTTCAGAACCATCTCCACGTGAACTCACAGTATCCACCCCTCCACGTGAGACCACATTGTTCGAAGGAGGCAAATCATGAATGAGAGCATCCCTCCACCTGTAACAGCCATCGGGCTATCATCTCGAGTCTCAGAGGGGAGTTGCCCATCGTTCCTTACTTTCTTAACATTCCGCTGGAGATCCTCATGTAGGGGGGACGCCGGGCGTTCCAAAACGCTCGGAAACACCGCGAGCTTTGGAATTTCCGGTGGGCGGCCGCTAGGGTTTTCAAAGGGGTTAAGGCTAGGGTTTCCAGAGAAATCAAACATTTTTTAATTTTGCTTCTATACTTTGACTAAATGAATTACTATTTATACATCTAAATTTAGTAATCAATAAAATCATATTAAAATATAACGTCATAAATAAGGAGATACTATATACATCTAAATTTAATAATTAATAAAATTATATTAAAAAGATAATTTTATAAATAAAAATTAATATGTGCATCCTTCAAATATAATTACTAATGTTATATTAAAAAATAATCATTTCCATAATCTAATACATATATATCAATATCAAATATTGATAACCAATAAACTATTCAAACAAGCAGAGACATATCCAGTGTAGTGCGTGGTGGGTCACGTGACTCACCATTTAAAAAATCCATATTATGCCAAGTGTACTTTTGGGAGTGTTACATTTATTTTTTGAGGTTAATTTATATATTTGTCCTTCCGGTTTTGTCTATAATTTATTTTAATATAATTTCGCATAATTACTTGCTAGTTTAACCTTTTCAAAAAAAAAATTCTTTCAATTTGATCCATCAATTTGTTTATTTTTACTTTCATTATTTATGTATTGCATTGTATATTTATTGTTACTAGATTTTTATTTATTATTATATAATGTCACTATTATTTTTCGGTAGCTGATATACTTTTACATTATTATAACTATAATTATTCAATAATATATTTCCCCTCAATTTTAATAAATTTATTATGATTATTTTTATTATTATCACTTCCATTATTTTCATTACCAAATATATATTAATTTTCTATTACTATTTATTATTATTTATTTATTTGTATTATTATTAGTTTATTATTAGCTTATTTTTTAATATTTAAGTTTATTTGTAGTCCTTATTATGTCATAATAATTTTTAATTTGAATTTTTTATGATTTTCAAATGTAGCTTTTAATAACTTATTCAATTTACTTTCGGTTTACATGCGATTATATTTATTGTTGGTAGGTGAACTACTAAGTTCAAATTTTTGGATCATCATGCAAACAAGTATTGAATATAATTAGCTCTTTATATGTCATTTTGTTTGTTCAAATAAGTAAAGAATTACTTTCAGCTATCAGTTAATTTTACCAAATACTTTTATACAATAAGTTAATCAATTAACTAGTCAAATCAACTAATGCAATCTAATATCAATTATCAACTAATGTAATCTACTATCAACTAGTTATCAAACAAGACCAATGAGAAAAGTTCCAAACCAAACACACTTACATAAAACAAGTTAAAAATTAAAATTAAAGATACAAAGATACGATTTCCCTACTCGCTTCACATCAGGGACATATCCAAAATTTTAATCTTGGTAGTTCACCGATTAATGTATAATTTAGAATCAATTTACACCAGTATAATAATGTATAATTGTTGTGCAAGCTAATATTGCTTATAGTCAAAGACATATTGACATTGAAGAACAAATCTATAATGTGTAAATATGTTTGAGATATTAGAAATATCTTACATGGGTGTATTTGTGTTTTAGAGAGTACAAAAACCTATACTCCAATGAAATTAAGTATTGATGGTGTCAATTGTTGTGCAACAATAATAAGTTTTATATTTCAAAACTGATTTGAATTTCTAAGATTTTTCAAAAAGATTACGAAATAAAAATCGTTTTAGGAATCAAATACTAAGATCGATTAGAACTAATTAGAAACGAAAAAAATCAAAAAGGAATTTAGGTTCAAAATGATTTGAACTAGAATAGCTTTTCCAAATGAATATGATTACACGACTAGAAAAAATGTTTTTGGAGGCAAACATGTTTATTTGAGAACTAAAAAATATTTTACTAGTTTTAATTTTATTTGACATGAGTTTCAATGTATTTAACCATGATTTTTTAACATAACTAACAAATATACTTAGATTAGTTATAGAATGATAGTTTGAAGCCAGAACCTCGAAATCGATCTGCTCGGATCTGGAAAGTTCTGGCTAAATTAAAGGCTCTCCCCAAGGTTAAAACCTTTGGTTGGCGCATGGGCTCTAAGGCTCTACCAGTTGGATCCCGGTTGCAAGCTTTTGCGCCGGACTCGGGTCCTTGCCCCATTTGTCGATCAAGCTCGGAATCTGTCCTTCATGCTCTTCGCGACTGTCCTGGCGCATTGGAGGCACTCCGTTTAGTGGGCATTCCAAGTTCTTTAATTAATAGTACGACCCCCACTGGTCTCCAATGGCTAGAGGAGGGTGCTTGCCAATTATCTTCTGATCTCTTTGGGCTTTTTCTTACCACTCTATGGAATCTTTGGAACCGGCACAATGACTGGGTCTATAATCGCCATCTGCAACCCCCTGGCTAATTGCCATCAATTCTCTAAGTTTCCATCGCGACTATTCCAATGCTATCTCTTCTTCCCCCTGCCCACCAGGTTACCCACCACTCTCTCCTCCTCGCTAGAGGCATCTCCCTCCTGGGTACATTAAAATTAATGTGGACGGGACTTTTGACCCAGCCACTCGTGCAACAGCGGTTGAAGTTGTGGCCCGTGATGATTCGGGTGCGGTTGTTGGGGGTTTGGCTTACCCTTTGGGTAGCCGCCTGGATGCTTTTACTTCTAAAGGTGTGGGCCTTCTTGCTGGTATCACTTTTGCTCAGTCTCAGGGATGGAGGCGCTTGCTTTTCGAGACAGACTTTGCTTCCCTTGCTAACAGGCTTAACCATATGGGGCCTGACCTCTCCACCTTGGGTCCGACACTTCTACAAGCACGGGATACGCTTTATTCTTTTTCTTTCGCTCATGTTCATTATGTAAGCCGCTAGGTTAATTAGTTGCTCATACTCTGGCTACTCACGCGCTTAGAACCATGACTTCTATGTCCTTTGGTTCCTTTTTTCCGGATTGTATTCGCAACTATGTACTTGGCGAGATTTCTTCTCGATCTATATAAATAAATCTAGGGGTACTCTTTTCCCCTTTTTAGGGATCTCCGGGACCTGTACTTGGGGATGTTAGTAGGGGTTTTTAATGAGACTCTTTTTCCTAAAAAAAACCCATGATTTTTTAACAGAACTAACAAATATACTTAGATTAGTTATAGAATGATAGTTTGAATACATGTTTTGACCAAAAATAGTTTAGGAACTCAAATAAAAAATAAAATAAAACAATTTAAGGTCTGATTTTTTTTTAAAATACTTAATATTTTTAGGGTAAACTACATTGGTAGTCACTGAACTTTAGGGCGTTTTCACTTTGGTCACTAAAGTTAGTAAACTTTTAATTCAATTTCATTACAACCACTAACGTTAAAAAATGTTGACATGGCATGTTAGTCTTTTTCCCAAAAAGAATCATAATTTTTTAAATTTACAATCATCACCAAGGCCAAAATTCTGATGAACAAAGACGTCGTCGATCAATTTCAACAGTGGGAAGGATTCATTTGGCTAAAAGGTTAACATAGTTTGGTTTCATGCTAATTTGACGGTTAACAACGACATATCGAAAAGTTAATTTTTACTTTCAATTGGGATTTTTAGTTCTGATTCACCAATATTAATTATTAGATCAACTTGAAACTAAACTATGTTAAACTTCTGGCAAAACGAATCTTTCCCACTGTTCGGATTGACAACCATTCCGTTAATCAATATTTTAGCCTTGATGATGGTTGTAAATTTGGAAAATTAGAGTTCTTTTTTTGCGAGAAGATTAACGTGCGATGTCAGTATTTCTTAATGGGTTTAACGATAATGCTTATAATCAAAAGCAAATTAAAAATTTTAGTGACTATAATGAAAATTTTTCAATTTTAGAGATCAAAGTGAAAACAACCTAACAATTTAGGCAATTACCAATATAGTTTACCCTAATTTTTAATAGTACGTCACTTGATCTCAGGGTCGTCTCCGATATTTTCAGGACCCAAAGCAAAACTAAAAATTAGAACTTTATAGGACGATAATATATTTCATCTATTTGAACTATTAATTTAAACTTTAATTAATTAATTAGAAACATGAATAACTCTTTTAACGCATTATTTTTATTATTTTGTTAAGAAATCACATTAAATACAATTAAAACAATAGAAGGCAAACACTAACTTAGAAGATTGTCACTTGAAAAAAAATTATAGGTAAAAATAAAATTTCAAGAAAAAACTAGAAATGTAATTAAAAAGGTAAGAGTAGGAGCAAGACAACGTGATTTTTTAATCAAATAATTTTAGAAATTAAAGGAGACTGATTTGGTCCTTTGGAGAACTGAGAGAGTGACGTTGGTAGGTACTCATTCGCAGCAAGTGCATAAGAGGTAACGCCAACTCAAGTTTGAAAAGAAAAATCAACCCCCTTCTTGAATAATTATAGTGTGGATATACTATTTTTAAGTTAATCGCTCTTAATATTTTTTTTTGAATATTCAATTAATAAAGATTAAATAGAAATGGAATGTCTTGGAATTTAAAATATTTTTAAGACCAATCTTCAATTATATTACCGTTTATTTACCTTTTTAAGGTAACTTGAATTAATTTTATAACGTTTTCAATATAGTAGAATTTGTTTATAATCAATTATTTCTCGTTTTCAATAAAGTATTGTTTCTTCATAATTAATTGTTTCCTGTTTTAAATAAGTTTTATAAGTTTAAATTTTTATAATGAAAAATATTTTGATACACAAAATTTTTAATTTTAGGTTTTAAAGATTTAGGTTGTGGTTTAGGGTTTATGAGTTTATTTTGTATGATGTAGAATTTAAGGTTTATGGTTAAAATTTAGAGTTTAGGTTGTTAACGCTAGGGATTTGAGTTTTAGATTTTATAGCTTAAATATAAAGAATTGTGTAAATTTTTTACATAGATTATGTATTAAAATAAATCCCTTTTATAATATCATTTCTTTTACGTATACTTGACCACCCAATGCCAATAGTAGAAGTAGTAAAAGCAATAAATGATGACAGCTAAGGTGGAGCCCATATTCTGAAAAAAAAAATTCAAACAAATATTTATTCTCCGTTTGATTTAGTTTGTCTTCAACATTTACTTTGGATCATGAAACTTCGGCGCATTAGAAGGCCCCATAACAGTGGGGCCTTGAGCAAGCGCTCAGACTGCTCCTACTGTTAGCCGTCCCTGCT
The DNA here is from genome assembly GCA_958450335.1 of Hibiscus tridactylites. NCBI lineage: Eukaryota > Viridiplantae > Streptophyta > Magnoliopsida > Malvales > Malvaceae > Hibiscus > Hibiscus tridactylites. Next base: position 44,173,284 of record OY288290.1, on the reverse strand, counting down.
TGATCTACCATGCACCTTGTGCTTCCACCCAGCTTTAAACCAAGCCAATAAAAACCCTTTTAAACCTCATGAATCCCAACTCTTTACTTTGATGAGCTTTAAGCTCCCAAAATCATAAATGAAATATCCAACACACAATTTCATACCCACACCCTACAAAAGAACCACCTTTACTTGAAGAAACCCATGGCGACTTAAATAGGGTTTGAGATCAGAAAAATTCTTTTCCATAAATTCTTCATGGATGGATGGAAAGAACTAACTTTTGTTGTTTCAAAAACACTTGGGTTTAGAAAATCTTAGAAAAAAGTGTTAGCTTTTGTAGTTTTCTTGAATGCTTAAAAATGGTGGAAAAGAGTGAAAATAAGTATTGAAGAATAGATGAGAGAAAAGGAAGGCAAGAAAGTTTCGAATGAACATAAATGAATGGTTTGGGTCATGCTATAATGCCCAATATGTAGGCCTATGTGGATTGGGCCTTGCCCCTTTTTATTACATGCATTTGAGTTTCAAGAAGGTTAGATTGGTGGTCGAAGTTGCCATTATGGGTCTGAATAGGGGTGTAAACGAGACGAGACATGTCACGAGTTACTCGAGTTTGAATCGGTCAAAGCTTGATCAACACTCGACTCGATTGGACTTGACTCGAGTTCGAACTCGGCTCGAGTTCTTAAAGAGCCGAGTCGAGCTACTTAATAATGGACTCGAAAAGCTCGTGAGCTACCAATGGTTATAAAAAATTCAAAAAATAATGATCAACTTATTAACCATTACAATAAATTTAGAACAAAATTTTAATGACAAGGGATATTAATATATACACATACAATATAATATAATTAAATTTAAGTATTATTATTTGGTATAATAAAGGTGGAGATTTACTATGAGCAACTGCCGAAAGGTAAATTCCAACATGAACATTCAACATTTATTGCAAGAACATTTTGAATTAAAAAATGACATACACATGAACTGTAACACTCCGATCTCGTCAGACCCGAGATACTATATTCGAGTTACCTCTAACTCGGCTCACAAAAATTCGTTTGATTTAAAATTCAAGTTTAGTCATAAATCATAACTTAAAACTAGTCATAAAATTTAAAAGTCTTATAAAAGTTTCAAATCCAAAATATAAATGGAGCTTAGTACGAATTAAACATTGTATATCAAAATAAGGTAGCAAAAGAGTTACAGACCAACAATAATAGGGTCCTATGGATACATAACCCTACAATTAAAATCAAGGTATTGTACTCCAATAATTTGGTGCTGAAAAATCCTCGCCAATGTGCTCCCTCCAAAAGAGTGACCTGTCAACCTACGCAAGGTATAACAACACATCCGCACGCTGAGCTAACAAGCTCAATGGTACATGTCTACTCTACAATACTTCATGATGTTCATAAATGTAAGCATGCAATAAGCAACGAGTGTATGGTATAAAAGCAAGGAGTTGACAAGTGTCATCATGGTGGTAGTCAAACTCGGGACCACCCTGACCCATCAGGTCCTTCCATTGGCTACATACTCGAAAACACCTAGCTATCGGGTAGTAGCAAGGTCCATCTACTCAGAAACACTTAGTCATCGAGTAGGGACAACGCATACTTGGAAACATATACCCATCGGGTAAAGTCAACGCATACTTGAAAACACTTAGCCATCAAGCAGTGACATCTCGCATTCAGAAACACATAGCCATCGAATGATGAATATCTTGCACTCAGAAATATTTAGCCATCGAGTGTTACTCTTGGGATTCCAGATCCCTTCAATAAAACCATTAAACCAAACTAAGGCCCATATGTAACACAAGGCAAGAAAAGACCATTCACAAAGGACATCCAAAGTCGCAGTTCAACCAAAGGCTCAATATTTTAATTTATCATATTAGATTAGTAACATTTAAGCCCTTACCATAAATCCATTATTATTGGGCAAGGGCTGCTATGGGTACCAGTACGGTCCAATGAGTATCAGTACTCAACCATGGGTATCGATACTGAACCTCATACTGATACCAAATCACGCTAGTAAAATGTTGGGAAAATTGCTCGTATCGGTACTAGATCAACCGTGCCGATACAAGAGCTCGAGTACCGATACTGAACTTTGTATCGGTACAAAATCAGGTTACTGAAATTTCTGAAAACCCTTGAGTACCAGTATGGGTCGACTCGTATCGATACCTGCTTGAATGTCGTACTGATACGGCTTGAATGTTGTACATGTATGCTACTCTCAGTTTATCTGAGTTCATCAACATTGCAAGAGGGTATTGGTAGGGATGTTCAAATCTGGGCACCCGGATCGTCGGGTAGTTCTATGGTCGGCCTGTGTCCTGGCCCTAGTGTTGCGGGTACCAGTTAGTCGGGTACCCAAAAGTTGCAGGTACCCGAAAAATCGAGAACTTGGGTACCCGTATATAAAAATATGTATTTTTTAAATATAAAAATATTTTATTAGTTTAATGTAAAAATATAAAAAATTAAGATTTTTTTATTAAAAAAAATTCCGGGTAAATACCCGATTATTTATGTTTGGATAGTCATGTAGTTTGGTCGGGTCAATCGGGTCGAGTATTTTTTGTTAAGTTGTAAGGTGCTCGATTCCTTCAACCGATGTTGCTCACCAAGTGGTGGAGAGGTGAATTTTTGGGTGGATTTGGTGTGGAAGCTAAAACAAAGATGACACAATGATTTTAGAGTGGTTCAATCTTCTAACCAAGGTCTACATTCACTACCTTAGCTTCCCACTAAAGATTTCCAATCAATCTACTATTGATTCGTCCCCTTTCCTAGGCTTAGGAGGAAATCCTTGTACACCGATCAAGCTTTCTACCCAAAGCCTTGATCATAACCCTCTTTGCAAGAGATAAGAAAATCAAACACAAATCCCTCTAATAGGTGTTTGTTTGCACAATTAAAGCACTCACCCAAAACTAAAACACTTGAGCAAATTTGACAATTTTGGCTCACTAGTGTTTCTCTATACAAGAATTGACAATTTAAGTACAAAGGCTATATTTGATCATTTGTTGATTGACAATTGAAGCATTAACCATATCTTGATGCTTGGAGGTCTCTTTTATACTCCTTGATGAGTTTGTAGCCGTTACTAGCTGTTAGGGATGATTTGGAGCCGTTGAGGACTTTATTTCCCACCATAAATGCAGTTCTGCTGCTGTCCATATCGAAACGCTCGAACCCGTTTCGATACACCCTTCAAGTAGAAAGAGTCGTTGCAGTCTGACGTAGGACTCGTATCAAAACGCTCTTGGCCGTTTCGAAACACCCGTATCGAAACGCCTATCCCCGTATCGAAACGATCTGTATTTAAAAGTTAGTTGGAAAATAGCCGTTGGGGTTTATGACCGTTGTGGTTGATGCCACGTAGGCGTATCGAAACGGCATAGCCCGTATCGAAACGCTGGGAAAAATTCTCATCCAGGGAAAACTCGTTTCGGTACCCGTATCGAAACGTTTTTGCTACTGGAATACTCCGTATCGAAACGCCTAAGGGTGTTTCGATACACCTAGACGGTTTTGTTAAGTTTGGCTTTGAAAACATTGTAAAACCTTTTAAAACATCCCCTAAACATAGTTTCAAGTTATTTGGACTTTGGAAATAGTTTGAATTCTTTTTAAATCAGTCCAAAACATTTTTCTATTATTATACCAAAACATTAGTTTTACAATCTCCCTCTTTTTGATATAATAAAACTAACTTGAAAAATTATTTGAGATTCCCCCCCTTTAACTTTAAAAATGTGAATAAGAGATTAAAGATATGAAATCAAATAAAACTCCCCCTTATTCATTTGAAAATTCAATTTTTCAAACAACATTTCTCCCGCTTTTTGTTATATAAAAAAGAATCCAAAAGACTTTTAAGTTCAAAATAACAATAGAGGTAAAAACAATTGACAAAATTAAAAATTTTGGTTTTAAAATGGCCCCCCTTACTCAAAGCATCATAAAAATGTTAGTCCAACATATATGATCATCTAGTTGACATAAATAAAAAAATCAAATTAAAGCAAAAGCAACTAGATTTTACCACACTTGAACTCAAGGGAGGATGTGAAGCCTTCCTTCTTCAAGTGTTCTTCCTTAGGGTGCATGGAGCTCCCCCTCATTAATTTGACTTGTTGAACACTCTCAATCACACCTAGCACAAGACAATCAAGTAATTTTTGGTATCCAAATTGCTTTGGATCCATAAACGTTAGTAGCACAAACTTTAGTCCCCTTAGGAATCCATTTTTCAATTTGATCCATTTTAATTGAAGTACTAAGTCCTTTTGGGACCCAAATACTTCTAAAACATTTTATTTTTACAAATCTAAGGGCGCTAGATTGTCTTACATAAAAATTTGATTTTCCAAAATCCCTTTTCTTTTCTAGCTCTTTGGAAATCAAATCTTTTTCTTCTTGAACTTTTTGAAGCAAATTTTGTAAATCAAAACATTTTGTTCAAACTCTTCGAGTTTTGCTTCAAGTTCAAGTTTGGTTTTAGAAATCAAGTCATTTTGAATTTTCAACTTTGAAATCAATTTATTGTTTTTCAAAATGTGATTTTTAAAATCTAAAACCAAATCATCATAGGCATCTTGTAATTCATCAAAAGAGTAAGAACATGAAGTAGATGAATTATAAGTTACCCTTGAATCTTCTTCGATGGCCATAAGGCAAAGGTTGGCTTGTTCATCATCGGTGGAGTCCTCATCACTCCAAGTAGCCACATGTGCCTTCTTCTTATGGCTTGAAGTGCTTGCCCTCTTTTTTTCATGGATTCTCGTTCAAGCTCTCTCAAGGCTTTCTTCATGAACGGGGCACACTTCTTGAAGAGATGAACTATCTCTTCTTCTTCATCCTCCTCTTCACTTGAATAAACATGATGGCAAGTGGAGGACTTGAGAGCCATGGCATTGGTGTTGATGCCAAGCCCCTTGAGCTTCTTCTCTCCCATAGCTCTAATTTCTTCCCTCTTCTTCTCATCTTCTTTGTTCTTCTTCATGATTTGATGAGTAAGGAGTGACCTCATGAGTTCATCAAGCTTCAAGGTCTTAAAATTCTTGGCTTCGATGATGGCGGTCCTCTTTGAGTTCCAAGACTCGAGAAGTGAGTAGATGAGCTTTCGGACAAGTTTCTCCTCCGGAATGGCTTCTCCATAGCCCTTGAGACCATTGGTGATTGTGAAGAACCTATCAAACATCTTCTCGATGTTCTCTTCCGGATCCATCTTGAAGTTCTCATTCTCTAAGGTGATGAGCCCAATCTTGGTCTCTTTAACTTCATCAATTCTCTCGTATGTGACTTCAAGCTTGTCCCATACCTCCTTAGCACTCTCACAAGAAGACATCTTCTCATAGATGGTTAGGCCAAATGCACAAAAAAGGATGTGCAATGCTTTGCAATTTAGCTCCATCATCTTGCGATCGTCAGCACTCCACTCCGCTTTGCTTCATTGAGGCACGAATGGATCATCTTCAACTCTGTCCCATAGTTTGTAGTCTCTTGACTTTATGAAAAATTTCATCTTGGTCTTCCAATGGGCATAGTAGGTTCCGTCGAAGAAAGGCGGTTTGTCGATGGATTGCGTCATTTGCTACGGTTGGTGAAATGATGATCGAGCTTGCCGGATCTACTCAATATAATGTTAATCCTCTTCGATTGATCCATGCTCTAATACCAATTGTTGAGTTGTAAGGTGCTTGATTCCTTCAACCGATGTTGCTCACCAAGTGGTGGAGAGGTGAATTTTTGGGTGGATTTGGTGTGGAAGCTAAAACAAAGATGACACAATGATTTTAGAGTGGTTCAACCTTCTAACCAAGGTCTACATCCACTACCTTAGCTTCCCACAAAGAATTTCCAATCAATCCATTATTGATTCGTCCCCTTTTCTAGGCTTAGGAGGAAACCCTTGTACACCGATCAAGCTTTCTACCCAAAACCTTGATCAAAACCCTCTTTGCAAGAGATAAGAAAAGCAAACAAAAATCCCTCTAATAGGTGTTTGTTTGCACAATTAAAGCACTCACCCAAAAACTAAAACACTTGAGCAAATTTAACAATTTTGGCTCACTAGTGTTTGTCTATACAAGAATTGACAATTTAAGTACAAAGACTATATTTGATCATTTGTTGATTGAAAATTGAAGCATTAACCATATCTTGATGCTTGGAGGTCTCTTTTATACTCCTTGATGAGTTTGTAGCCGTTACTAGCCGTTAGGGATGATTTGGAGCCGTTGAGGACTTTATTTCCCACTATAAATGCAGTTCTACTGCTGTCCGTATCGAAACACTCGAACCCGTTTCGATACACCCTTCAAGTAGAAAGAGCCCTTGCAGTCTGACGTAGGAACCGTATCGAAACGCTCTTGGCCGTTTCGAAACACCCGTATCGAAACGCATGTCCCCGTATCGAAATGATGTGCATTTAAAAGTTTGTTGGAAAATAGCTGTTGGAGTTTATGACCGTTGTGGTTGATGCCATGTAGGCGTATCGAAACGGCATAGCCCGTATCGAAATGTTGGGAAAAATTCTCGTCCAGGGAAGACCCGTTTCGATACCCATATCGAAACATTTTTGCTGCTGGAATACCCCGTATCGAAACGCCTAAGGGTGTTTCGATACACATGGACGGTTTTGTTAAGTTTGGCTTTGAAAACATTGTAAAACCTTTTAAAACATCCCCTAAACATAGTTCCAAGTTATTTGGACTTTGGAAATAGTTTTGAATTCTTTTTAAATCAGTCCAAAACATTTTTCTATTATTATATCAAAACATTAGTTCTACATTTTTGAACACCCCTAGATATCGGTACTGATTCTCGAGTACCGATACCGAAGCTCAAAGTTTGTCTTCTAAGGTCACGAGTCTCAACTCAAAACCCTCAAATCCAAATCACACCACCAATTTCATGCTTCCTATCATCAAATAGTTTCGTCAATACCGATTTATATCCCCTTTAAACATAATAATAGCTTGCTCAAAATCCCATAATTCTCTCACTAACAAGGTTCTCTTCACTTCTTCTTCTTGTCCTTGGTGTGGGATGGTTCACCAACTTCTTTCACTAATCAATGAGTGTAAAAACAAAGTTATTACAAAGGTGAGACCAAGAATTATTCAATATACTAATGATAGACAAAGGTGAGACCAAGAATTTGATATACTAATGATAGACAAATGTGAGACCAAGAATTTTGCCTCGGTATGTGAGATAAAACTACAACATTTTGAGACAAAGTTTTTTTTTACGTTAAAAAGTTTTGAATTGAATTAATAAGAGATTAATGAATTTTTTTTATTTCACTAAAAGGTTAATAAAAATCAAATTAAATAGCTTTGTTTATGACATTACCTACCTCTCCATATATATCGAGTTTTGTTTTGTTTTTAATTCTAAAGGTCTTTAAACGTAATAATAATTTTATTTATGAATAAAATGACATAGTACATTATAACCTCTATAAATTAATAACCTCTCTGAAATAATATTTTTAGTCCCGATTTAGCCCAAGGTCTAAATTAATAATTTTAATAAATTAATAAGATAATAATTTCGGAAGACCCTTATATAAAACTACGTTCATTCCATTGGGTGAAGGTGTTCTCGGAGGATGTTTGTTGTTACGAGTCTCAACGGTGGAAGTGCCCGCGGTGGTGCATTTTCGTGGTTGGTCCGATTTGTATTAGGAAGACAATAGCGTGGATGCCTCTTCCTAGTGGGGTTCTTAAAATCAATACGGATGGGGCTGTGAGGGGTAAGCCTGGCGTCGCTGGTTGTGGGGTGTTCTCTGTAATGAAGAGGGCATGATTTTAGTAGTGTTCTCCGGTCCGTTGGGGATTTTGGAATCGAATGAAGCAGAGTTGCGTGCAATAAAATGTGCGTTGTCGATGTTTGTTGAGTTGCAATGACGAGAGGTGAATATGATTATCGAATCAGATTCCATTGCCGCATTGAGTTGGATAATGTAGAAGGATCGATGCCTGTGAAATTTTGGGACATTCTAGTCCTTATTGATGCGCATTGTGCGACACTGCCATGCGTTTATTTTACACATGTTTTTCGCAAGGGCAATGGGTTAGCGGATGCGCTTGCTAAGGAGGGAGTGGATCGCCATGTTTTTTTCTTCGGGATGGCTGGTAAACGTGTTGGGGTTGTTGATACATGGGGAGTAGGTCAAAGGGTGATTAGGATGTGGGTGTTGTGTTGTTTCGAGGTGTTGGGGTTCAAGGGGTCGACTTTGCTTGGTTCGAAAATTGTTGCTGGGTAGTCTAGGAACTGGGTTGACCGAGTTTGGAAGATATTGATGATTTTGGATGGTTGCTAATGCTAGTGAGTGGGGCAGTAGCTGGTCATGGCGTGTGTGTGCTCTTTGGGTGTTTTTGTTGGGTTTTATTGGGTTGGGTGGGGTGTGTTTATGTTCTTTTTGTTTGGTTGTCGTTGTATTTTCAATTGTGGTGCTTGTACTCTTTTTCTCCGTTTTAGGTTAGGGAGTTTCTAATGAGGCACACGACAATTGTTGTATGATTTTTTCCTCAATAAATCATACAACGTTGATCAAAAAAAATTCTAAATTAATAATTCTATAAAATTACAAAAATATAACTAGGGAAACTTAGTAAAATGATTCTATTGTTGTTTGTTTATTCTTAAAATTTAAATCTAAATGTATTTCGTCTCTAACTTTCCTTACTACATCCAAAAGTGCTGGTGTTGCGTTCTAATACTGCAATAAAAATGGTGAAGAGTTTTTGCCGCTATTTTTTTGAAAGGGAATTTTATTAAGAAGGAAAAAAAGTAAAAACACCGACCTCATTAAAAAATTTCCCTAAATTCTAGATGGAAGAAAAAGAGTGCACAATGTAGATGCTACTACGGGTCTTAGCAGTTGATATTACAGAAAACCAGATAAAACACAAATGTAATTTGAGTAAGAAGGACCAATGAGATAGAAAATAAAACAATTGTTGACATCGTTTTTGTCCGGGTCGGATTAAATTGGGCCTTCAAAAGCCCATCAAACGTTTGTAGTCACCATCAGTCATTTTGAGTTGTGTAAGACCGAAAACCTGTAATATTGGTCTACATCAACACCGAGATTGTCGTCAGGTTAGGAAGTCGATTAAGAGTGGGGAAGGTTGAAGAACCCCCATTACGCCTAAAATTAGTACCTAATGGTTTAAGTTGTCTAAAATATCTCAAAAAATGGGTTAATAGCACTACTAAAAAAAGTAGTTCGATGTATAAAAAATGTGATACACTAAAAAATGTAAATGCATAAACTAAATCAAATAAATCAAATCATAAAAATGACAAACTCAAACTTAATCAAATATATTAACATTAAATTATCAATCAAGTTCAAAACATGCACCTAATTAGCCCTAATCAAATTTAATTAGAAACTAACTCACAAATCAATCAATTTATTAAAGCCAATTAATAATCATATCATTATACGATGACCAAATCAAATCAAAGCACAGAAAATGAGGCTTAATAATTAATCAATTTTATGAGGGAGTGTTGAGTTGTAAAGTGCTCGATTCCTTCAACCGATGTTGCTCACCAAGTGGTGGAGAGGTGAATTTTTGGGTGGATTTGATGTGGAAGCTAAAACAAAGATGACACAATGATTTTAGAGTGGTTCAATCCTCTAACCAAGGTCTACATCCACTACCTTAGCTACCCACTAATGATTTCCAATCAATCCACTATTGATTCGTCCCCTTTTCTAGGCTTAGGAGGAAACCCTTGTACACCGATCAAGCTTTCTACCCAAAGCCTTGATCAAAACCCTCTTTGCAAGAGATAAGAAAAGCAAACACAAATCCTTCTAATAGGTGTTTGTTTGCACAATTAAAGCACTCACCCAAAAACTAAAACACTTGAGCAAATTTGACAATTTTGGCTCACTAGTGTTTGTCTATACAAGAATTGACAATTAAGTACAAAGACTATATTTGATCATTTGTTGATTCACAATTGAAGCATTAACCATATCTTGATGCTTGGAGGTCTCTTGTATACTCCTTGATGAGTTTGTAGCCGTTACTAGCCGTTAGGGATGATTTGGAGCCGATGAGGACTTTATTTCCCACCATAAATGCAGTTCTGCTGATGTCTGTATCAAAACGCTCTTGGCCGTTTCGATACACCCTTCAAGTAGAACGAGCCGTTGTAGTCTTACGTAGGACCCGTATCGAAACGCTCTTGGCCGTTTCGAAACACCCGTATCGAAACGCCTTTACCCGTATCAAAACGATATGTATTTAAAAGTTAGTTGGAAAATAACTGTTGGGGTTTATGACCGTTGTGGTTGATGCCACGTAGGCGTATAAAAAAGGCATAGCCCGTATCGAAACGCTGCGCAAAATTCTCATCCAGGGAAGACTCGTTTCGATACTCGTATCGAAACGTTTTTGCTACTAGAATATCCCGTATTGAAACGCCTAAGGGTGTTTCGATACACCTAGACGGTTTTGTTAAGTTTGGCTTTGAAAACATTGTAAAACCTTTTAAAACATCCCCTAAACATAGTTTCAAGTTATTTAGACTTTGAAAATAGTTTTGAATTCTTTTTAAACCAGCCCAAAACATTTTTCTATTATTATATCAAAACATTAGTTCTTCAATTTCCCCCTTTTTGATATAATAAAACTAACTTGAAAATTTGTTTGGGATTCTCCGCCTTTAACTTTAAAAATGTCAATAAGAGATTAAAGGTATGAAATCAATTAAAGTTCCCCCTTATTCATTTGAAAATTCAATTTTTCAAACCACATTTCTCCCCCTTTTTGTTATATCAAAAAGAATTCAAAAGACTTTTAAGTTCAAAATAACAATAGACGTAAAAACAATTGACAAAATTAAAAATTTTGGTTTTAAAATGGCCCCCTTACTCAAAGCATCATAAAATGTTAGTCCAACATATATGATCATATAGTTGACATAAATAAAAAAATCAAATAAAAGCAAAAACAACTAGATTTTAGAGTGGTTCAACCTTCTAACCAAGGTCTACATCGACTACCTTTGTTTTTTTTAGTGGTATGTATTATATTTAATTAGTCACATTGTACATGAACATCATTCAATTAGTTAATATAATGTATATGTTTTATTCATGAAGAATAATGTAAGTTCGTTGAATCGAAAAAAATCTCTTTAAATTAATAAATTATTAATTTATCGATTAATTAATATCTCTTTAAATTAATAAATACGTAGTCTGGATATTATTAATTTATAGAGATTTTACCATGTATAAATTTTATTAGAGAAAGAGGTAATGGAAGTTTTTTAACTAAAGTATTAGGCATTAATATCGTCTACCTAATTTATTTATAATTTGCCTAACAATAGAAGTTGTCCTTCTGCCTAATTTATTTACTTGCCTAACAATGTAACCGGACGAAATTGAGAGTTAACAGACATGGTTAACTGATTCGTTTTATGACTTCTAATTCCGTTGTTGTCTTGTTGATTATGCTAAAGTCTTGTTCGTTTGTTTATTTTTTTATAATATACATGTCTGAAAGTCTTAATGGAAATGCAATGTGCATTACCATTAGACACAACACTTGAGGGCTTTTTTTAGTATAATCATCGGTATCTAATTTATTGATCGACTAAACCGGGTCGAATACTTTATTGGCCTATTATGGGAACGACTCTCCCAACTCACTTTGTTTCATTTGCAACATCAAGACTCGAATTTAAGGCCTTATTTAAGGAATCTAATGTCTTATCTCACTAGATCAACTAGTTTTTTTAACAAATCCTAATTATAATCTTAATCCTACCTAGAGGGGAAGGGAAGTAGGATTCTAGGGGAAGGAAGAAGGAGCAAAGAAGGTGGCCTAGTGAGCCTAAAACCCATGACCTAAGAGAAATAGGAGAACAAAGATTAACAATTTGGCCCGATCAAATATTAATAAAGTTATTTATTTACTTAATAAATGGATATCCTAGCCTACCATAGAACTTAGAATTATATATTATGTTTAACTAAAAGCATCTAATTTTATTTTATTTAGAACCTAACAAGTGGTCTCAGTGGAAAAGTGGATGATGTTCATCTTAAGAGACTTGGGTTCAATCACTCTGTCTATAAGGTGTGTGCTTTGTAAATAGGTTAAGAATATGTACGAATAAATAATACCTTGTAATCAGCTGTGACGGGTAAGCTTGGCGTCGCTGGTTCTGGGGTGTTCTCTGTAATGAAGAGGGCGTGATTTTAGTAGTGTTCTCCGGTCCGTTGGGGATTTTAGAATCGAATGAAGCAGAGTTGCGTGCAATAGAATGTGTGTTGTCGATGTTTGTTGAGTTGCAATGACGAGAGGTGAATTTGATTATCGAATCAGATTCCATTGCTGCATTGAGTTGGATAATGCAGAAGGATCGATGCCTGTGAAATTTTGGGACATTCTAGTCCTTATTTTACACATGTGCATTGTGCGACACTGCCATGCGTTTATTTTACACATGTTTTTTGCAAGGGCAATGGGTTGGCGTATGCGCTTGCTAAGGAGGGAGTGGATCGCCATGTTTTTTCTTCGGGATGGCTGGTAAACGTGTTGTGGTTGTTGATACATGGGGAGTAGGTCAAAGGGTGATTAGGATGTGGGTGTTGTGTTGTTTCGAGGTGTTGGGGTTCAAGGGGTTGACTTTGCTTGGTTCGAAAATTATTGCTGGGTAGTCTAGGAAGTGGGTTGACCGAGTTTGGAAGATATTGATGATTTTGGATGGTTGCTAATGCTAGTGAGTGGGGCAGTAGCTGGTCATGGCGTGTGTGTGCTCTTTGGGTGTTTTTGTTGGGTTTTATTGGTTCGGGTGGGGTGTGTTTATGTTCTTTTCGTTTGGTTGTCGTTGTATTTTCAATTGTGGTGCTTGTACTCTTTTTCTCCGTTTTAGGTTAGGGAGTTTTTAATGAGGCACACGATAATTGTTGTATGATTTTTTCCTCAATAAATCATACAACGTTGATAAAAAAATTCTAAATTAATAATTCTACAACATTACTAATATAACTAGGGAAACTTAGTAAAATGATTCTATTGTTGTTTGTTTATTCTTAAAATTTAAATCTAAATGTATTTCGTCTCTAACTTTCCTTACTACATCCAAAAGTGATGGTGTTGCGTTCTAATACTGCAATAAAAATGGTGAAGAGTTTTTGCCGCTATTTTTTGAAAGGGAATTTTATTAAGGAAAAAAAGTAAAAACACCGACCTCATTAAAAATTTTCCCAAAATTCTAGATGAAAGAAAAAGAGTGCACAATGTAGATGCTACTACAGGTCTTAGCAGCTGATATTACAGAAAACCAGATAAAACACAAATGTAATTTGAGTAAGAAGGACCAATGAGATAGAAAATAAAATAATTGTTGACGCCGTTTTCGTCCGGGTCGAATTAAATTGGGCCTTCAAAAGCCCATCAAACGTTTGTAATCACCATCAGTCATTTTGAGTTGTGTAAGACCGAAAACCTGTAATATTGGTCTACATCAACACCGAGACCGTCGTCAGGTTCGGAAGTCGATTAAGAGTGGGGAAGGTTGAAGAACCCCCATTACGCCCAAAATTAGTACCTAAGGGTTTAAGTTGTCTAAAATATCTCAAAAAATGGGTTAATAGCACTACTAAAAAAAGTAGTTCGATGTATAAAAAAATGTGATACACTAAAAAATGTAAATGCATAAACTAAATCAAATAAATCAAATCATAAAAATGACAAACTCAAACTTAATCAAATATATTAACATTAAATTATCAATCAAGTTCAAAACATGCACCTAATTAGCCCTAATCAAATTTAATTAGAAACTAACTCACAAATCAATCAATTTATTAAAGCCAATTAATAATCATATCATTATACGAGGACCAAATCAAATCAAAGCACAGAAAATAAGGCTTAATAATTAATCAATTTTATGAGGGAGTGTTGAGTTGTAAGGTGCTTGATTCCTTCAACCGATGTTGCTCACCAAGTGGTGGAGAGGTGAATTTTTGGGTGGATTTGATGTGGAAGCTAAAACAAAGATGACACAATGATTTTATAGTGGTTCAACCTTCTAACCAAGGTCTACATCCACTACCTTAGCTGCCCACTAAGGATTTCCAATCAATCCACTATTGATTCGTCCCCTTTTCTAGGCTTAGGAGGAAACCTTTGTACACCAATCAAGCTTTCTACCCAAAGCCTTGATCAAAACCCTCTTTGCAAGAGACAAGAAAAGCAAACACAAATCCTTCTAATAGGTGTTTGTTTGCACAATTAAAGCACTCGCCCAAAAACTAAAACACTTGAGCAAATTTGGCAATTTTGGCTCACTAGTGTTTGTCTATACAAAAATTGACAATTAAGTACAAAGACTATATTTGATCACTTGTTGATTGACAATTGAAGCATTAACCATATCTTGATGCTTGGAGGTCTCTTGTATACTCCTTGATGTGTTTGTAGCCGTTACTAGCCGTTAGGGATGATTTGGAGCCGTTGAGGACTTTATTTCCCACCATAAATGCAGTTCTGCTGATGTTCGTATCGAAACGCTCGAACCTGTTTCGATACACCCTTCAAGTAGAAAGAGTCGTTGCAGTCTGACGTAGGACCCGTATCGAAACGCTCTTGGCCGTTTCGAAACACCCGTATCGAAACGCCTGTCCCCGTATCGAAACGATCTGCATTTAAAAGTTAGTTGGAAAATAGCCGTTGGGGTTTATGACCGTTGTGGTTGATGCCACGTAGGCGTATCGAAACGGCATAGTCCGTATCGAAACGCTGGGCAAAATTATCATCCAGGGAAGACTCGTTTCGATACTCGTATCGAAACGTTTTTGCTACTGGAATATTCCGTATCAAAACGCCTAAGGGTGTTTCGATACACCTGGACGGTTTTGTTAAGTTTGGCTTTGAAAACATTGTAAAACCTTTTAAAACATCCTCTAAACATAGTTTCAAGTTATTTATACTTTGGAAATAGTTTTGAATTTTTTTTAAATCAGTCCAAAACATTTTTCTATTATTATATTAAAACATTAATTCTACAATCTCCCCTTTTTGATATAATAAAACTAACTTGAAAGTTTGTTTGGGATTCTCCCCCTTTAACTTTAAAAACGTGAATAAGAGATTAAAGATATGAAATCAATTAAATTTCCCCCTTATTCATTTGAAAATTCAATTTTTCAAACCACATTTCTCTCCCTTTTTGTTATATCAAAAAGAATTCAAAAGACTTTTAAGTTCAAAATAACAATAGAGGTAAAAACAATTGACAAAATTAAAAATTTTGGTTTTAAAATGGCTCCCCCTTACTCAAACCATCATAAAATGCTAGTCCAACATATATGATCATATAGTTGACATAAATAAAAAAAATCAAATAAAAGCAAAAACAACTAGATTTTAGAGTGGTTCAACCTTCTAACCAAGGTCTACATCCACTACCTTTGTTTTTTAGGGGTATGTATTATATTTAATTAGTCACATTGTACATGAATATCATTCAATTAGTTAATATAATGTATATGTTTTATTCATGAAGAATAATGTAAGTTCGTTGAATCAAAAAAAATCTCTTTAAATTAATAAATTATTAATTTATCAATTAATTAATATCTCTTTAAATTAATAAATATGTAGTCTCGATATTATTAATTTATAGAGATTTTACCATGTATAAATTTTACTAGAGAAAGAGATAATGGAAGTTTTTTTAACTAAAGTATTAGGCATTAATATCTTCTACCTAATTTATTTTTAATTTGCCTAACAATAGAAGTTGTCCTTCTGCCTAATTTATTTACTTGCCTAACAATATAACCGGACGAAATTGAGAGTTAACAGACATGGTTAACTGATTCGTTTTATGACTTCTAATTCAGTTGTTGCCTTGTTGATTATGCTAAAGTCTTGTTTGTTTTTTTATTTTTTTTTATAGTATGCACGTCTGAAAGTCTTAATGGAAATGCAACGTGCATTACCATTAGAAACAACACTTGATGACTTTTTTTAGTATAATCATCGATATCTAATATATTGATCGACTAAACCGGGTCGAATATTGTATTGGCCTATTATGGGAACGGCTCTCCCAACTCAATTTGTTTCATTTGCAACATCAAGACTTGAATTTAAGGACTTGTTTAAGGAATCTAAAGTCTTATCTCACTAGATCAACTAGTTTTTTTTTAATAAATCCTAATTATAATCTTAATCCTACCTAGAGGGGAAGGGAAGTAGGATTCTATGGGAAGGAAGAAGGAGCAAAGAAGGCGGCCTAGTGAGCTTAAAACTCATGACCTAAGAGAAATGGGAGAACAAAGATTAACAATTTAGCCCGATCAAATATTAATAAAGTTATTTATTTACTTAAAAAATGGATATCCTAGCCTACCATAGAACTTAGAATTATATATTATGTTTAACTAAAAGCATCTAATTTTATTTTATTTAGAACCTAACAAGTGGTCTCAGTGGAAAAGTGGATGATGTTCATCTTAAGAGATTCGTGTTCAATCACTCTGTCTATAAGGTGTGTGCTTTGTAAATAGGTTAAGAATATATATGAATAAATATTACCTTGTAATCAACTTTAAATTATTAAAAATATATTTTATTTTAAAAAACACTATTTGACACACTTTTCCCTGTAAATTCAATAAAAAACCATAACCTCTCGTCCTAATTGCGGTAAGTCCTCCAATAACCACATTTATGGTTTTTCCCGCTTTTCCTTTCGATTTTGATATATTGTGTCGTGTTTAACAACAATAAATAAATTCATATCTATTTTTTCATATAAAAAATGATATAATTCATGTATATTATTAAATCTAAATATAAATACTCCATGCCTAGTGTCTATAAATTTCTCTAAAAAATAAATTGTTTGTACAAATTAAGTCTTTAAATTTTTATTTATTGATCGGTTTAAATTTCGTTTGTTTCAATTTTTATTTAGTTCTTGAATTGTATAAATAATTTGACTTTTTGAGAAATTTATATATCGTACGTATGAAATATTTATATTTACATTTAACAATATACATGGAACTATGTTCTTTCAAAATATAATCATCTTTTTATAGGAAAAAAAGTTTTATTAGTAAAATAGCGTGAAAGGAACAAATTTTAATAATATATACCACTTATTTTATTATTTTAAAAGTTAAATGATTTTATTAATTAAGATAATACTATTAGAAATCAAAAGAATTTCTTTAGTAGTAATTTATGTCACACTTCCAAGAATACTTCATATAATATACGTAAATAATTAGTTTTTTATAATGTAGTATTTTAAAAAATAATTATAGTTATTGAATGGAAATTTAATTTATGAAAAGAAGTAGTTTTTAAATAAGGTGATATTTAGGAGATTATTAGGCTTAAGGAGTTTAATGGCTTAATTGAGAAATTTTGAAATTTGAGAATTAAATTGTATGCTTTTAAAGTTCATTGATACTTTTATGAAAAATATGGAAGTGCGAGGGTTAAGTGTTTGGTGCCACTTCTGAAAATTAGAAATGTGAAGGAAAAAAACAAGAGAAATCAAAATCAAATTAAAAAGTTTTAATATTTTGACGTCAAAAGTGCAAAATCTAGAAAGTTTGGTGTCACTTTTAAAAATTCTAAATAGTTAAAGATCCGTTTGATTCTAAAAAATAAAGACTATTTTCATTTTCTTAGAAAACAAATAACATTGGAAAAAACGTGTTTAGTCTAAAACAGAGAATGAATTCTAAAAAATAAAAATAAAATAAGTGAAAATATAAAAATATAAAAAATATCTTCACTACTATCATTGAAATTATTTTAGAAGTTTGGACATATGACTTAATTGACACGAAATCAAATCTTTTTAGTGCATTTCTTTGATTTTAATGACATTTAACTGTTTAGTTTTAGCATAATTTTCAAACATTGTTGCATGACCAACTTGCCTCAATGGTTAAGGGAACGGTTGTTGTTCCTAGAGTTCACGTGTTCGAGCATTAGTAGCTGCAGCAGGTGATTGATCGTTAATTGTCAAATGGTTGAGAGTATATTTAGAACAGATATTATTGTAATCACCTTACTTTTCTTCAATTTTTTTTTCAAACATTATAAAAATATTTTTTGAGTAAAATACATAAATAGTCTTCCAACTATGAGATTTTTTTTCTTAAGTCCCTCAACTATTGAAAAATTACAAAAGAATCACATAACTTTGGTGGATGAGTCTCCCAACAACATAAATTTTCTACATATACAAATGAAGTATTATTTTATTTTAATGACAGACGTTACATTTAATAAAATTGGTATAATGAAAAATTTTGTCAAATTTTATATTTTATTTTAATTTGGTCATGACTCTTAAAAATTAACCATCAATATTTTAATATTCTATTAATTTAATCTCTAATTCCCTCTTTTGTTCACCTTTGTGTTCCTATCATCATTTACTTTATCAATCCAAGAGCCACTGAATTTATCTTTGCAATTCAACTATCACAAATAACTCCTCGCAACACAACAAACTTATAAAACCCTGAAAATGTCGTAACATCACAACTAAACCAAAAACAAAATTTTTGCTTCACACAACTAATTTTTCATATTTCATGATTGAAACATAAAATCGAAGGCGTGATTTGAAATATTTTTTCCGTTAGTATAAACTCATATAACACATCAAAATGGATGGTTTGAATGTCATCTTTTATTAAGAATAAAAAGTATTTTTTTATTGATTTTAAAATTATGTTTTGTTTATTAATATTTTATTTTTATTATAATATTTTTGTAATGATTATATTTCAGTTTAATTATTTAATAATTATTTGTTTGTTTCTATTCTGAAAACTATATATCAAACACATTTCCACTTCTATAAACAAGTTTTCATTTTTATTAACCAAACGTCATTTCTGTTTTTGAAAAATTGAAAAATAAAAATTACTTTTTAAAAATGAAAAGAGAAAATAAAAATAAAAAATATTTTCTAGAACCAAAAAAATCCTAAGTATTTCAATTTGTATTTTACCCAATTTAAAATTGTACCACGCCAGCTACTGTTATCCATTTAATGGTCCAATGACTAAAGTAAAAAAATTTAAGGGCGGTGACTTTAATAAAAGAAATTAACGTGAGTAACATTAATGAAAGTTTTTCAATTTCAACGACCACTTTACAAACGCACTAAAAGTTTAATAACCACTAATATAATATACCCTAAAAATTATTTATATAATCAATATTAAATACATATTTTTCCATCGCTAACATCTCACATCTTATGTTAATTCAACCATTATTGTTTCTAAAAATAGTAATAGAAAGTTAAAGAACTAAGCACTGACCTCATATTAAATGAATAAAAAAATGATGATGACAACCTAAATTTCAGTCTCCAAAGCCACCGTAAATCGCTGAAAGAAAAATCCATAAACTTCAACTCACAAAACCCACCTAAGAATTCAGATGCATCCATTTATAGAAAAATATATAAATAGGAAGGACAGTAATGCACCCGAACATAAACCGTAAGACATACATGCATATTATAAAACAATAAATAAAGAAATAACCCATACAAGAAGTGCAAAGATCAAGGAGATGAAATGAATCGAATTTCAAATTCAAAACCAAGTGAATTCTCAGTCAAAAATTTAAGCTACCTTACTAAAAACACTGTGTTACAAAGATAAGAAATTGCTGAAATCCGTAAGAAAAGATGATCGGAGAAGCAACTGTAATAATGAAGGGCTGTAGTGGTGTTGGATGTTTAGAGATTATAATGATCGGGGAAACGACGATAATATAATCAAGGGTTTTAGTGACCAAATTATAAATAATCTATAACGTAAACTGTTGAAACATACCATTTGAAAATTAGTTAGCTAAAATTAAAAGAAAATTAAACAAAAGTGACCTTCTTTATAATTTATCCTATTTATATTATCGCAAACCAATTGATTTTAAGATGTCAACCAATCAATTTTGACGTACGTACGTATAACACAATAAATATTTTAAATTCTTGAGGGTGGCCCCTTGGCTGCCAAAATGGTCTGCCTCTCTAATATTCATATTTTTTGAATGGTCCAAAGGTGATTACAAAGTAGTATTTGTTAATATATATATATATATATATATTTAACCTTTTGACAATGCGCATATACTTTGTAGACAAAGCGATTTGAACTTATATCTCCTAAGATGAATATCATCCGCTTTTTTCACTTAGACAATTGTTGGGTTTCTCTAATATTCATATTTATATTAAACGGTCACCTAAATCTAAATAAGTAATTACAAACAACTCTATATTTGTTTCCGATTTCCCCCTATATATTTGTTATTTTCTTCCAATCCAACCCAACCTTTCCTCAAGTTATCTATCTCGGTGGAAGAAGATAAACATTCATTCCATGGAGCCTAAGCTTAAGCCGTTGGAGGTGGTGGCGATTTCGGTATTGTTAGCATTGTGGAGCTTGATAAACAGGGCAAATGCAATGCCCCAAGTGCCATGTTACTTTATTTTCGGGGACTCGTTATCGGATAATGGAAACAATAATAACCTTCCAACGTTGGCCAGAGTAAACTATGAACCCTATGGGATTGATTTCCCCCAAGGGCCAACCGGAAGGTTTTCCAATGGCCGAAACATGCAAGATTTTGTTGGTTTGTCTCCTCTCTCTATTCAAATTTTACAATTGATATCGAGCCAAGTTAGTAACAATTTTACAATTTATGCATGTGATGACAGTTCAACTTCTGGGGTTTCAACAATATATGCCTCCTTTTGCCCACTCAGTAGGGACAAACATTACCAATGGTGTGAACTATGCATCGGGTTCTGCAGGCATTCTTGACGAAACCGGGAGAAATCTGGTAAATTTAACGGAACAAATAAATGTGTTAAAATATAATCTGGGTTTAAACTTAAATATTCAAAATATAAACAATTATGTATAGTGTTTATATTATACATATACTCGATCCGACTTAACTTATAAATACCTCTAATTTAACTGAATATGTTTTTAAGATTACATAATAATATACACTTTTGATGTCTTGTTCAGGGTGCCAGAATATCTTTCAACCATCAGATAATAAATCACAAAATTATAATCTCGAGAATTAGATTGTCAATGCGAAATAAGACAGCAACAAATTCGCTTCTAAGGCGATGCATTTATTCAGTCCAAATTGGAAGCAACGACTATATCAACAATTATTTCAGGCCAGAATCCTATACCACCAGCCGACGTTTCACTCTGCCGGAATATGCTACGGCACTCATTCAACAACTTTCTCTCCAACTTAAGGTAACTAGTAGTATTTTTTTTTCTACTATCTTTTGAATTAAACTAAGAGTAATCTAAGGAATCAACTACAAGAAAAAATAGATTATCCAATTTAACATTATATTAGAATTTTCGATTTGGAATTTCAAAAATAGATTTCACTGTAATATTTCATCACTTGAGTATTTTATATTTCTTTTTCTTTTCTTAAGCTTTCACTTTTTTTCTTTTATATTTGGTCCACATACAAACTCATTAATATTTACCTAATTTATACGTTTAGAATAGTACTAGAAAATTAAACACAATAGTTGGACCATTTATTATTAACTTAAGCTTTCAAGTCGACCCATGATTAATTTAGCAATGAGTTTTCTTTATTTTTATTTTTTTACTATACACTATATGAAGTGCGCCCACTCGTTTTTCAAATGAATATATATCTTTTATTAAAATCTAATAGTTATGTTCAAACATTTTTTCATATATCGAGTTCACGATGCGAATGCAACAGTGTTGTATTAACTAATTTCTGAACCAAAATTTATATACCATACCAGAGGTTGTACGAGAACGGAGCAAGGAAGTTTGCGGTGTACGGATTGGGGCTGCTCGGTTGCACTCCAGACGCAATTTCCAGGTATGGAACCAATGGGTCACTTTGTGTAGACAGATTAAACGAGGCTGCAACGCTTTTCAATGATAGGCTCAAGCCACTCATCGCCCAACTCAACACCAATCTAACAGATGCTAAATTTACTTATCTTAATCCCACCGGAACTCAAGCTGATCTTGCTACATTCGGTAAACAACCTTAGATTTGCCTCTCGTATGAATTTTTAAGTTTTATTGAGTACATATATATGTGTGTATGTGTGTTGAACAATAAACTAATCAGAGATGTTTATGTTTTTGGGTGCATGCTGTTGGGGGCATATAGTGACGAATAGTTCATGCTGCATAACCGGCGGCGGCGGCGGAGAGCTTTGCCTTCGCAATTCACAGCCGTGTAGTATGCGAAGTCAATACTTATTTTTCGACGGTGTCCATACTTCCGAAGCTTGGAATGAGATCATCGCCAGAAGTGCTTATGCCTCTAATTCCCAACTTCAAGCTTCTCCGGTTAACATTCAACAATTAGCAATGCTTTAAGTTTAAGTTTAAGCTTAAGTTTACCAACAACAACAATAATAATAATAATAAGATCTTAGATTATCTACAAAGAAAGTAATAGTTATGTTCAATTCGAAGAAAGTTTGATAAAAAGAAATATCTTTATCTTATTTGGATGGATCAAAGAAATAAAAGTATTGAATCTTGAGTTTGGTTTAGTTATTTTTGTATAATTATGATCATTGAATTAGTTAACGTTTTTTTCTTTCAATATTCTATATTTTTTAAGTTTAAAATACAATAGTTTGGACTATCTCTCATTACTTTAAATATTTAAAATAATTGAGCATTTAATTTAACATTTAATATTGAAGCTCTCATGATAAAATCCTAGTAGTTGGTTTCCCTTTAATGGGAATAAAAGCCGTTTTTTCGGCCCCTGGATTTAACAATTGCTTATGGACCCTGCGATGTCAAGTCAAGCCGATTTGAAGTTCTGGGTATAAGGGTAAACTACATAAATGACCACCATACTATTACAAAAGTCGCGATTTGACCACCTTATTTTTTTTCGAAGCAATTAAACCATCATACTATTAAATTGGGTGCAATTTGACCACCAGCCGTTAAAGGTTAACGGCAGGGTGACGTGTCAGTTAAAAAAATAAGGGTATAATTACACATTTGATCCTTACTACTTATACATTCTTTTAATTTAGTCCTAATTTTAATTTAATAAAATAAATTAATTATTTAATTAGGTAATGACACGTGTCACCACCTAATTAAAGGAAGAAAATGGAAACAAACCACAAATGCAAGAATACAAGTGGGGAGAGTCGAACCTGCAACTCCTAGCAAGGAAGGGTGATAGCTTACCACCACACCAAAGATTACATTGTGATATAATTCCTGTAATATAGTATATGTAAATAAACATCAAAAACTAAAATCGTTTTCCATTGCCTTGAGCTTCTCCATCACCAAAAACTATAATTCCTATTTCTTTTTGAGTTTATTTTTTTGATCTGATGGAAATTGATTTCTCTTTGGTTCTTTTTTTGCCACCCCAACTTCTTTCCCCTTACAAGTTTTTGGTGATGAAATGGTGTGTGATTTTGAATGTCGTTTTCAACTAGTGTTTCCTCCCTTGCTTGTGCAGTTGCCCGGTTCTAATTTCTTGCCTTCAAGTGGATCTTCAAGGCGAGCTGCTATCCCTAGCAGTCATGATCCAGCAGCAATGACAGTTGGTGACTCTGAACCCCCTCGCCTCCGTACCATCGATGCAAGTGCAGGGTCATTCCAAAAAATCTCTAGTGGACAAAGAAACTCATCCATTTTATCGGAGAACAAGCGACAATCTTCTGGTAGGAACTCCTTAAATGTAAAGAATTTAGAGTCTGCTCTGAGGGGCATTGAAAGCCTGCATTTTAGCAACGATGAGAGGCCACACTATTAGCCTAGTACCACAGCCTGCCCGAAACTCATGCTGCCAACAAATTTTACGATGGCATACTTTCGCATTCACTTAGAGTGGGAGCTGTGTATTGTGTTTTTTTTAATAAATAAAATATGAGATGAAAAACAGAAGCTTAAGACGAGGGAGGATGAAGTTGGGAATTATATATAGTTTTAGATGTCTTTGCTACCTTCTTTTTCAGTTGAATGTTGTTTGTTTATATCATGTAACAGATTATAAAATTGAAAAGCAGGCTATCTGTAGCCTTTTTATATCAATTTTGTATCTCTTTATTTATTAATTATTTTTTGAACTAATAGGTTAATTACTGTCGATGAAGACATGATGTTAGAGGAGTTGAAGGAAAAGAAAAAGAAAATGTGATTTAATGCTGTTTCAGTAGAAGATGAAGATGATGTGAGGCAATGGAAAATGATTTTAGTTTTTGATGTTTATTTACATATACTATATTACAGGAATTATATCACAATGTAGCATTTGGTTTGGTGGTAAGCTATCACCCTTCTTTGCTAGGAGTTGCAGGTTCGACTCCCCTTACTTGCATTCTTGCATTTGTGGTTTGTTTTCATTTTCTTCTTTTAATTAGGTAGTGACACGTGTCATTACCTAATTAAATAATTAATTTATTTTATTAAATTAAAATTAGGACTAAATTAAAAGAATGTATAAGTAGTAAGGACCAAATATGTAATTATACCCTTATTTTTTTAACTGACACATCACCCTGCCGTTAACCTTTAACGGCTGGTGGTCAAATTGCACCCAATTTAATAGTATGATGGTTTAGTTGTTTCGAAAAAAAAAGGTGGTCAAATCGCGACTTTTGCAATAGTATGGTGGTCATTTATGTAGTTTACCCTACAAATAATTAAATGAGTAAACTAGTCCAATGACCACCGAACTTTACGTATCTAATTTGACCATTGAACTATCGAACTCGTCAACCAGATCACTAAACTTATTAAATTGACCTATTTTGACCATTGTCGTTAAAAAACTAACGGAAGGGTGACATGTCAGTTAACGAAAATTTGTAAAATTACACATTTAATCCTTGTTATTTACCAACCAAATGACAACACGTGTCACCATCTGATTGGCCGTAAGAATGAGAAGAAATACAATAGAAGGGAAATTGCTCCCATCGAGATTTGATCCCGCACCAATTACATGGAAAACCCATGCTCCAACCGCCGAGCCAAGTTCACTAATCTAATATAAAATACTAACATATTTTATTAGACAATTACTTTGTTGGTGAAAACTAAAGGAAATTTAAAGAAGAAAGAAAGTATAGTAACAGGGATTCAGACCTAGGACCAAGGCAAGAAATTCTCATGCCTTTACCGCTACGCCAAGCTACTCTTAGTGATATATATTGCACACTTTTATATACATATCTTATAATGTCGTTAGGAAAAATAAGTAAAACTGATTTGAAGGGGACTCGAACCTAGATCACTTGGGATGTGTCTAATCACACAAACATTCTATTTAATTTAAATCCAAAAATTATTAAATATTCTATTATATTTTCAT
Source organism: Hibiscus tridactylites (assembly GCA_958450335.1). Lineage (NCBI taxonomy): Eukaryota > Viridiplantae > Streptophyta > Magnoliopsida > Malvales > Malvaceae > Hibiscus > Hibiscus tridactylites. The sequence continues at coordinate 44,147,813 of OY288290.1, read as the reverse complement.
ATTTAAATTAAATTGAATATTTATTAAAATATTAAACATTTGATTTAAAAAATATTCGATTTAAAAAATATTTGATTTAAAAGAAAAAATTGATTTAAAATATTAAATCGAATATTTAAAGTATTTTAAGTTCAATTTAAAATATTTGAATATTTTTTTAAAATCAAATTACTTTTCTTTTAAATCAAATATTATTTAAATCGAAGATTTAATATTTTAATAAATATTTGATTTAATTTAAATATGAAAAAATATTCAAATATATTAAATATAATATTTTTTAAATCAAATATTTAATAATTTTTAGATTTAAATTAAATCGAATTTTTATGTGATTAGACACATTCCCAGTGATCTAGGTTCGAGTCTCCTTTCAACCATTTTTACTTTTTTTCCTAACTGTAATATAAGATATGTATGTAAAAGTGTGCAATATATATCACTAAGAGTAGCTTGGCGCAACGGTAAAGGCATGAGAATTACTCGTCTTGGTCCCATGTTCATATCTCTCGTTACTATTCTTTTTTTTCTTCTTTAAATTTCTTTTAGTTTTTACCTACAAAGTAATGTTTTAATAAAATATGTTAGTATCCTATATCAGATTAGTAAACTTCGCTCAGCAGCTGGAGCATGGGCTTTCCATGCAATTGGTGTGGGATCAAATCCTCATAAGAACTATTTCTCTTCCATTTTATTTCTTCTCATTCTTTACGGCCAATCAGATGGTGACACGTGTCACCATCTAGTTGGTTGATTAAATACATTAAATTAAAACTTAAAAATAGATGGGACATGTGTCGTCATTTGGATGGTTGGTTAATTTTATTTAATTAAATTAAAATTTGGACCAAATTGATATAATAGGTAACTAACAAGAAATAATGTGTAATTTTACAAATTATCGTTAACTGTCACGTCACCCCTCTGTTAGTTTTTTAAAGGTGGTGGTCAAATAGGTCAATTTAATAAGTTTAGTGGTCTGATTGACGAGTTCGGTAGTTCAATGGTCAAAATATGTATGCCCCTAAAGTTTAGTGGCCATTGGAATAGTTTACCCTAATTAAGTCTATCCAAACTGGATATTTTTTTGAATAAATGGTTGAATTGTATTTATCTAGAAGCAGGAATCCTGCTACAAAGTACAAAAAATGGAATCAATCAATCCCCCATTGTCTGCAAATATACATATTTACAATACCGCTATAATCTATACATCTACTCTGCAACGTGTAACAAACTATTTCTTGTACATTATTCAGTATAGTAGTGGAGTCTCGAAAAGAGGCTCGAAAGAGTCGTCTATTCCTTTCATCCCATAAATGATAAATAAAAGAGGTCCAAACGAATTTCAAGAGTTTAACAAGAAGGGACTTGCCTTTCCACTTCTCAACAGCCCAACGTATTTCACTCTCCCATCCATGAAAAGTGTGTTGCACATGGAAAAGGCTTAGGATCCCTTGCCAAATACTACTCGAATAAGGGCATTCCGCAAAAATATGATTCTTGGACTGAAGGTCATTTCCACAAAGCACACATAGCTCATCATTAATAATACCCATTCGAGTCAGACGATCTTTGGTTGGGAGACGGTCAATTAGAACCACAAGACTTGAAAATTTTATTAAAGAACCTTGACTAGAGGGTTGATCAGCTCTTACCTACAATTTTAACTTTTCTCATCAATTGACAAAGATTTTGCAATAAACTTCAAAACTTCATTGATTAAATTGATAGATCACTTTTAGGAAATCAAAAGAAAGAGAAAAAGGTGATAGGATATGAGATCTTTGAGAGAAAAGAAAGTGGTTGGCTGTTTAGAAAGAGAGAAAATGAAGGATACGTAAAAAAAATTTGATCTCATAAATCCCTTTTAATTAAAAGTTTTTTTCTTTTAATTCCTTTTTAATAATGCCATTTTAAAATTGGTCAAATTAAAAGAAAAATACTTTAAAACACATGTAAGCTCCTTAAAGATTCTAAGTCTTGTCTCCTTTTTAATTTAGTCCTTAAAATTCAATTTTGCACTTTTTACAAAATGATCACTTTCTGAAATTTCGAATTTACAAGACTCGTTTTCTAAAATTTAGTTTACCAACCTTTAATATATATATATATATATATATATATATATATATATATATTAAAAGATTTTAGCAATTTTCTCATAATTTTATCCCATCTCGGACTATGTTTTCCCTGAACCGCTTCTAAAGGCTCAAATATTTAATTCTAGGTTCGACTAACCCAAACCGATGCCTAAAACATATAGGCCCAAAACCGGTGCGTTACAACTCCCCCTCACTTAGGAAATTTCATCCTCGAAATTTTACCTGAAGGAAAAAGGTGCAAAAACTGCCTCAACATGTTCGCCTTATGTTTCCCACGTGGCCTCCTCAACCCCTCGATGTCACCACAACACCTTCACAAGTTCAATCCTCTTACCACGAAGAACTTTGCTACTAGAATCAATAATCCCCATTGATTCCTTATCATAAGAAAAATCCAGATTTAACTCAATCTCTTCAACATGCATAACATGAGACGAATCCGATCTATACCTTCGCAAAATCGAAACATGAAACACATTATGGATTTTCTCCAACTCGGGAGGCAAACTCAACCGATATGCAACAAGACCAACACACTCCACAACCTCATAAGGTCCAATAAACCTTGGACTAAGCTTACCCTTACGTCCAAACCTCATCACCTTCTTCCAAGGCGATATCTTCAAGAACACGCGATCTCTAACTGCAAACTTAGTCTCCTTACGATTTAAATCCGTGCTTTTGACGATCCGATGCAGCCTTCAACCGCTCACATATAAGCTTCAATTTCTCAGCCGTTCCCTTAAGCAAATCCGGTAAGGAAACCAACTTTTACCCAGCCTCCACCCAACAAAGAGGTGTTCTACACTTTCTCCCATACAAAGCTTCATACGGAGTCATTTGTATATGTTAAGTGTGCAAAAGTCCTATATTTATGCTCTAATATAGCTCAATTATTGTTGTTCTTAAGCATAGTTTAGTTGCATTTATTAGGAAAATATACACAAAACTGCATAGATTAGATATTCTACTTTATTTGATGAACTTAATTGTTTTTATATAAAAGATACTCCTCAGGTGCGTTTTCTCTCTATGCGCAGGTACCCGCCCAGGAAAAGGCCGTCGAGGCAGCAGAGAGGGCAGAATAGGAGAAGCTTGAAATTGATGGAGGAAGCTATTGGACTATCTTGAGAGCTGATCGAGAACTGAGAGGCCCATAATGAAGAACTATACCAACCCCTATATACCAACCCAAACCTCTGCCGAGGCAGACAACAGTATGCCGCCGTGGCAGCAACTCGAGGAAAGGTGGAAATATGCAAAGTGGTATGCGACTAAAAGAGCCCATCAAGCCTGATTTTTGGAGACCACTTGCACGTGCATTGGAGCCCAGCAGATAAAGAAAAATCATGGTCAAAGTTAAGGTGGAAAAAGTCAAACAAGAATCTAGGAAGATTTAATGTTAGATTTGTTCTTTTAATGAGTTGTAATTAGATTCTATCTAGGATTCTTGCCCTAAACAGACTTGGACCTAGGCTCCCCTCCTATAAATGTAAATCGACTTGAAGGAGAAAAACACAATTGAGATTAGAGAGAAACCCTCATTCTTGTCGAAAAATACCCTTGTGCCGCCATCTTCTTTATGTTCTAAACCTTCCTTCGGACTAAAGGTTGGTTGCCTAGTAGTTGTGAGAATTTTGCTTGTATTTATTTAGGTTTCAGTTTTTGCAATAAAATTCAAGGTTTGTTTACTCTTGGTTCTTTATTGTGTACAATCTTTATCGGGAGAGAAGAGAGCATCAATCTATTTGTTCAATATCAGGAGAGTTGGACTCACGAAATGAGTAAACACAATTTTATCCAACCATGGGATAAAGCTACTTCGGCTTAGGGATAAGTTAGAAGTTCATCGGCTAAGAGAGGCTTCATTATCGGTTGGTGTTCATCTTTAGATTCACGCCGGGAGGTATTATCCAAGACATGTTTGCTAATAGCACTTCAAGCTTAGGGATAAGAGGAAGTCATTGAAGAGAGCCTTGCCGAACCTTGAATCATCGCTTAACTGCCCAGGCAGTCACATTGTCTCTGCTAAGGCGGGCTTCTGCCGAGGCATACTCGTGGGCGGCTACCGAAAGTTGTTAAGTTGATCTGCAAAATTGTACCGAGACAGTTCATTCAATCTCCACACTACGAAGCATTCCAATACTGGCCCATTCGCTCACTCTGATTTCTCAATTTATTTTATTTTATTTGCTTTAGTTTTAGTTTTAATTAAATCCAAACAACTTTTAATACTCGTGTTTTTATTTTTATTTGTGCAGAAAGGTGAATTACAAAGGTTGTCTCAATCCCTTTGGAGACGATATCTTAAATACTATAACTTGGCACCGTGTATACTTGCATACAATTTGTGCATCACTTTTGCATGCAACAAGTTTTTGACGCCGTTGCCGGGGATTGGCGTACAATGTTTTGTTTTTATTTTTCTGTTTAACCCATGGTTTTCTTTGGTTTATGACCAAAGAGAACCAGAAATCACCCTTGCTAGACTACGATCCAGAGCCTGAACGTACTACACGTACATATAGACAAGAAAACAGAGAAGCCATGGGTGATCAAGAGAACATCCAGAACTAGAATCCACCACAACTAAGAATCGACAATGCCGTGGCAGGCGATGGCAGACAACCTCCTGCCGCTCGGCAGCTAGTTCGTGACTACTTGGAAGAGGATCTCAGAAGGCTGAACTCTGGCGTAATTGATCCAGAAATAGAAGCGGGCCACTTCGAACTCAAACCAGTCATGTTCAACATGCTGAATACACTTGGACAGTTTGGAGGATCCGCCACTGGAGACACATGCCAGCACATGAAATCCTTCCTCGATATCTGCAAATCCTTCAAAATCCATGGAGTCCACCTCGACGTGCTACGACTCAGATTATTTCCCTATTCACTGAGGAATAGGGCAAAACTTGGTTCAATAGTCTACCATCAGAGTCCATTGAATCCTGGACAGAACTATGCCGAGACTTCTTAGCCCGATTTAATCCTGTCAATTTAACTAATAAATTGCGGACTTACATGACTACTTTTTGACAGGCAGATGATGAACCGATGTACGAGGCATGGGAGAGATATTGCGAGTTGCTGAATAAATGCCCCTCCCATAGATTTCCAGAGTGGACACAAGTATCCATATTCTACAATGGTGTAAACACACCAACAATGATGGTGTTGGATTCATCTGCAATGGTACATTACTCGATAAGGAGCCGATCGAAGCAATTCAAATCTTAAACAGGATGGAAAAAAATGACTACCAGTTCCCTAATGCCCGTCGTGGCGGCATAAGGAGGCAGGCCACAACAAACGAGCTAGGAACAATAGAAGCAGTCGCAGCACAAATCGCTCAATTGACAAAGATGGTAGAATCTAAGCAAAGGAAAAACAATACCCAGCAGGTTAAATCCATTGATGCCTTTTGCGACCAATTTGAGGGAGACCATGACTCGTCCGAGTGCCAACAGGGAACCGAAACCAGCTGCTTTGTGGGAAACTTCAACAGAAACAACAACCCTACATCGAACACCTACAATCTAGGCTGGAAGAGGCACCCTAATTTTTCATAGAGTAACCCCAACAACACTCTGAATCCGACTAACCAGACAAACCAAACACAATAATTCCAGCAAACTATACCGCGGCAGTGGCCGCTGCAGCAGCAACATGCAGCACCCAGTTCTCTAGAGTAGACTGTAAATGCCTTCATGACTCAAATAAGTACCTATATGTCCAACATGGATTTATTTGTTAAGAAAACTGAAGCTTTCATAGACATGAGCGAGATGATAATACAAAATCACGAGGCAACTTTAAAGTCACTAGAAGCTCAAGTGGGACAATTTGCACAAGTCTTGAACACCAGACACATGGGAGGTTGCCCAGCGACACTGAAGTCATGAGGAAACCCACTTATAAGCAGTGCAAGGCCATCAATACCAAAAGCTGTAAGCAGCCAATCAAATCAGTTGCCTTGACAGAAGTAGGCAAGCTCAACTCGGTAGATCCATGACCTTCTGCCACAACAGACCCTATTAATGCTTCCGCAAGACGTGAGGCACATGCACACCCACTTGTTCTACAGTAGCTGAAACACCAGAAGTAGGACCATCAGTTCAAAAAGTATCTGGATATTTTTAAGCAAGTGTATATCAACATACCCCTGGTGGAGGCCATATAACAAATGCCGAACTATGCCAAATTTCTGAAAGACATGGTTTCCAAACGGAAAAGAATCGGGGAATTTGAAACTATCGCCATGACGGAAGAATGCATGGCCATGCTGCACAATAAAATGCCGTCCAAACTGAGAGACCCAGACAACTCCCTCATTCCTTGCGCCATTGGGAACCATTACGAAGGGAAAGCCTTATGTGACCTTAGGGCAAGCATCAATGTAATGCCCAAGTCGGTGTTCGAAAAATTGGGAATTTGGAAAGCTAGATCCACTACTGTGCTCTAGTTAGATGACCACTCTTACGTGCTTCCGGAAGAAAAAATTGAAGATATCCTAGTAAGAGTAGATAAATTTATTTTTCCAGTTGATTTCCTAATTTTGGACTGTGAGGCAGACGCCAAAGCATCCATCATCCTTGGGAGACCGTTCCTAGCCACCGGCAAAACTCTAATAGACGTGGAGAATGTGGAGCTCACTATGAGGGTGGATGACCATAAAATTAAGCTGAATGTCTTGCAACCCTCGAAAAAAGCCAAAGACAAAGAAGAATGTCAGGATATTCATGTCTCGGTAGACACCAAACCCAGCATAGTAATAGAGCACTCCAACCACAGTCGCCAGGGCGGGCGAACTGTTAATGACACTATTCCAAAGAAACACAAGGACCCGTCCGGGCAGAGGGTAAAGCGAATGTTGGAGCAAACCAAGAAGTGGTTATGTTGGGAAATGCATCCGAATTCATTCCCAACACCACTTAAACTATTTTTCTTTTATTTTTATGTTTTAGGATTTAGATTTTAGGGTAAAGTACGCAGACGGTCACTGAACTTTGATAAAAAAAAACAAAATGGTAACCAAACTTTCAAAAATCACAAAATGGCAATTAAACTTTATGTTTTATAACAAAAAGGTAACTAGACTTTAAATGTCGTTAAGTGACAGTTATAAACTTTGGTATAATAACACATTTAGTCCTTCATATTTATACATTCAATCAATTTAGTCCTAATTTGAAACAATTCACTAAATTTAGCCATCGTTATTTACGCATTCTTTCAATTTGGTCCTTAAAGCAAAATTCCAAAGTATGGTAACATGATAAATAATTACAATTAAAATTTTATAGGAACTCGAAAACTCGACTCGAATAAAAAAATTCAAATAAAGTTTGAGTAGTAAAATATGACGCGTCAACTCGAATAACTCGAAATTTTTTTACTCGACTCGATCGAACGCTCATCTCTATATTAAGATATGACGCGTCAACTCGAATAACTCGAAATATTCGAATATTTTAAATCATTTTTCCTTTTAAGTCGAATGTTTTTATAAAATAGAATATTCTATATTTTCATATTTAAATCACATCGAATATTTAATAACTACTTTAAATATTCGATTTAATTTAAAAATATTCGATTTAAAAGAAAAATGATTTCAAATATTCGAATATTTAATAACTATTTTAAATATTTTTCTTTTAAAAATTCTAATATTTAATAACTAATTTAAATATTTATTAAATATTCGAATATTTTAAATCAATTGTTTCTTGTAAAACGAATATTTTTAAATTAAATCGAATATTTAAACTAGTTATTAAATATTGATGTGATTTAAAAGAAAAAATGATTTAAAATATTCGAATATTTCGAGTTATTCGAGTTGACGCGTCATATCTTAAGATGGAGGTGAGCGTTTGATCGATTCGAGCCAAAAAATTTCGAGTTGACGCATCATATTTTAGAACTCAAACTTTAATTGAAATTTTTTCGATTCGAGTCGAGTTTTCGAGTTCCTATAAAAATTTAATTAAATATTTAAATATTTAAAATCAATTTTTTCTTTTAAATCGAATATTTTTAAATTAAATTGAATATTTAAAGTAGTTATTAAATATTCGATGGGATTTGAATATGAAAATATTAAATATTCTATTTTAAAAAAATATTCTATTTAAAAGAAAAAATTATTTAAAATATTTGAATATTTCGAGTTGACGCGTCATATCTTAAGATAGAGGTGAGTGTTCGATCGAGTCGAGTCAAAAAATTTCGAGTTATTCAAGTTTATGTGTCATATTTTACAACTCAAACTTTATTTGAATTTTTTTTCGATTCGAGTCAAGTCGAGTTTTCGAGTTCCTATAAAAATTTAATTAAATATTCGAATATTTTAAATCAATTTTTTTCTTTTAAATCGAATATTTAAAGTTGTTATTAAATAATCGATGTGATTTAAATATGAAAATATTAAATATTCTATTTTAAAAAATATTCGATTTAAAAGAAAACAATGATTTAAAATATTCGAATATTTCGAGTTATTCGAGTTGACGTGTCATATCTTAAGATAGAGATGATCGTTCGATCGAGTCGAGTCAAAATATTTTGAGTTATTCGAGTTGACGCGTTATATTTTACAACTCAAACTTTATTTGATTTTTTTTCTATTCGAGTCGAGTCAAGTTTTCGAGTTCCTATAAAAATTTAATTGTAATTATTTATCATGTTATCATACTTTGTAATTTTGCTTTAAGGACCAAATTGAAAGAATGCATAAATTACGAGGGTTAAATTTAGTGAATTGATTCAAATTAGGATTAAATTGATTGAATGTATAAATATGAATGACTAAATGTGTTATTATACCAAATTTTATACCAGTCACTTAACAGTATATAACGTCTAGTTACCCTTTTGTTATAAAACATAAAGTTTAATTGCCATTTTGTGATTTTTGAAAGTTTGGCTATCATTTTGTTTTTTTTACCAAAGTTCAGTGATCGTTTGTGTACTTTACCCTAGATTTTAATTTCTTGCATTTTTTATTCAGTTCTTAGGAAGTAGATTTAATTTCAGCATTTATTTATTCACTAATAATTTTTATTTCAGTTTTTTAGGAGAGACAATAGCCCAAGAAAAGAGAAAAGAAGCCACCCCAATTCCATCACCCATTCCAGCCCGCCCGCCAAGTCTGTTGCGGGAGACAGACGTTGCGTCCCACCTAAACTAGCTGTTCCCAGACGCCCGTTCCGTTCCAACGATTCTCTGCCCAACAACGTATGACTCGACAGATGAAATGACAACATTTTCCCTTATATTTAAACCCCCTCATTTTTTACTATTCACTCTTCTTACGCTCTCTTTTGCATATTGTTTTGTTTATTCTCTTTTGCGTTCAGTTTTCCTTTCATTTTCAGTTTCTCACAAACTCTCACAACCCTTTTCGCATCAAAACCCTAAAGCCCAAAATTAAGAATGGCGAGAACCCCACGCTGTCGTGTTGCCTGGGCAGAGTTTGAGGAATCTCTCCAACGCTTTGCTACACCAGAAGTCAAAGCTCGACATAATGAGAAATTTAAAGAGAGATCGGTGTGGGAGGAGCAATGTTTTTTCTACGATAGAGGGATGAGGAAATTTGGGCTCGAGTAGTTCATATACTCCAAGATCACACACCAAGGATGGCAGATATTTACCTAGCAACCAAAGCCAGCAAATCAGACAATGGTGAGCGAATATTATGACCATGGGCCGACAGTAGAAGAACCGACGGTGAATGTCTGCAGGTGGCCAGTGTTGATCGATGAAGACAAGATCAAACTCTTCTATGGTCTTCACATTCAAGAAGATCAACACACAGAGTTCTTCGCCTCCCTCACGATAGAAAGTTACAAGGCAATGAAAAAAGAACTTTGCATTCCGGGGACAGTCTGGAATGTGGGCAAAATTAGAGGAACTGTCAGTCGACGGAATCTGCTGCCCGAGACAAAACTGTGGAATACCTTTGTGAAGAGAAGGCTGCTGCCCACGTCCCATAATTCTACCGTCAACAAGCTGCGTTTGGCACTCATCCACTCCATCATACACAAAAGGTATATCAATATGGGTGTAATTATTACTAAAGAAATTTATGAATGTGGGCAGAAAACAAAAGGCCAGCTCTACTTCCCCGGCTTCATCACGACATTGTGCGAGAAGACACATGTTGCGGCAGTCCCAACCGACACCTTGACGCCAGACAGAGCCGAGTGGACGAGGGACATCATTCTTCGAAAAATGGAGATCACATCTACCACCCTGGAAAATTATGCTGAGGCATCAGAGATGGGCAGCCAACAACCATATCAATAACCCACCTCGGCAACTACAATAGGCGGCCTGACAGCACAACTTGACATATTGGAACGACGCTAGCTGACCTTCATGACCTACATTCGGGATTTCAACAATGCCACCGTCAATACTCTCCAGGAGAAATTCCCAATGGCCCAATTCCCAGAGTTCCTTGTCGAGATCTTTGCCCTGACCACACCAGACACGTCTGTCACGCCCTCTACCTCAGAAACACATCCAGCCACCTCTGCAACTCCAACTGCCCCGATCTCAATAGAGCCTCAAGCTTCTCCAACAGCCACAACCACCAAAGTCCTCTCCATCTCTGATGATCGTGGTGACACAGCAGCCACCCCAATCAGAGAAAAAGGGCAGAAATCATGAACATCAGCAACGCACTAGCACCATCCGATTCAGCCTACCTCAACTCCTTATCTTCAGACTCGGTATGGAAAGACACGGTCTGGTCCGTCACAAAGAAGCTCGAAAAAACATACTCCCCAACCAAAAAGAGGAAAGCTACCCACACAGAGGAGATCTGCCCAGACAGCAAAGATGGCGGCGAACAAGAAGTCATGCAAAGAGCAGAACCAACTCCACCTTCCCGCCAACAACCGTCGAGGGTGGCCAAACGCTTCAAAGTCCCATCTCAACGAAGGATGATCCTAGACGAGGACGATGAAGCATCATCCGAATCATTATCAATCTAAGCTTTCTCAACCTCTTTTTTATTTTTGTCTAATTTATGCTAAATTTTGTGTATGTAGGCATGCATTGAGGACAATGCTCCTCTCGAGTTTTTTTTTGGGGGGGGGGATTAGTTGTTGAGTGTGTAAAAGTTCTATTATTTACCCCCTATTTAACACATATTTCTGCTGCATTAAAGCATAATTCATTGCATTTAGGTTAGATTACAGTTAGACATCAAAATTATAGTAAATTGCACAGTTTCTACTGAAATTGGTTGCTTTTGCAGGTTGTTGCTGTAGCAGATGGAGAAGCAGGCACTGGGCAGTGAAGCAGAAAAGCTGGAACTGTATGATCAGTCAAGGAGGACGATGATGCCACGGTTGCCGCCGTGGCAGCCAAGGACGACGATGCTGCCACGGTTGCCGCCGTGGCAGCCAAGGACGACAGTAGTTTTGAGGAGAAGAAGCAAAGTGGGCCTCGACAGAAAGAGAAAATTAAGCCCGTCTGTCGTGGAATACCACTATATTTTTCCAAGCCCTAGATTAGAATGAAGGCCAAGCCCAAGGTTCAAGGAGAGAAATTCCAAGCAAGAAGGAAGGACGAGTTAAAGCTATATTCTCTGAAGATTTAGTCTTTATTAGAGTTGTATTTTAATTTAAACTTGTATTCTTGCCATATTAGAAAACTTGGACCCAAAGCCTATATAAAGGCATGTAATTCGACCTAGGAGAGGACATCTCCTATCTCTAGCCTTCTTCCCAAAACCCTAGCCGTTTTCATTCTCTCAACATGTTCTAAATTCCCCTTAGGGCCACAGGTTGATTTGTAAAGTAGTTGCAAGGGTTGCTTTTGTTTTAGGAATTTTTAGTTCAATAAAATAAACTTCAAGTTCTCTTATTCTAGTTATTAACATCTTGCAAGAGTATCGGGAGAGCATTGCGAGGTTATCTATTTACTTAATATCGGGAGAGTTAAGTATACGAAAGGAATAAGTGTGAGTTCTCTAGTTTATAGTTGAACTATCTCGGACCTAGGGATAGGACGAGGTTAAGTGGCTAAAGAAGAATTCAACAACATCGGTGTTCATCCTTCGATTCACGCCGGGAGGTATCATCAAAGATGTGTTCATCGACAGACTTGGACCTAGGGATAGGCCAAGGCACAACAGGGATTCTTGCCAAGCTTGAAGTACAGAGTTGTGTGTTCGCTGCCGCGACAAGCAACAGACTGCCGCCGCGACAAGTGCTGCCGCGACGAGGACGACGATAGGGCTGATATTCTTAAACCTAGCAATACCTACACTACTAAGCAATTCAATACCAACACATTCTCTCTATCTTAATTTCTTTAATCTTATTTTAAAGTATTCTTTATTATTCTCATGACAACATCTTAAACTATTCTTTTTACTCTCGTGCTGTAATTCAAGGTGAAGCTATTAGCCCAGTCCCTGTGGAGACAATATCCGATACTTCAGTATCACTTTACTACTTGCGTCGTGTACACTTGCACTACCATTGCGATAGACACTTTTACACACAACAAGTTTTTGGCGTCGTTGCCGGGGACTGGCAACATAACTCTACCCTATCTTTTACTGCACTTTTCTTTTTATTTTTCTGTTTTATTCTGGTTTGTTCAACTTGTGCTTATCACAAGGTTTCTTGTTTATGCACAGATCGAGACGAGGAGAAGAACCTGAGTATCCATTAGATCCTGAAATAGAACGTTCGTTCAATCTTAGGAACCAATTTCGTCACGTACTAGCCAGAAACGAATACCTTGAAGAACAATTAGATGCAATGAACAACCAAAGGAATCCCCAGGGTAATAACAATCTTGTCGAGGATGGAGAGATCATTCCTCCTGTCGGTGACCCTCCTGCCGCTGCCGCATGACGGTCATGCCGAGACTACATGCTGAATGATCATGTAGAACTAGAAACCACGCTGCCGGATGTAGATGTTGACAACTTTGAGCTGAAACCTGTTATGTTCAGCATGATCAACAATGCCGGTCAATTTAGTGGTGCTGCTACAGAGGATGCTAGGGAGCATCTAAAAACGTTCCAGGAAATCTGTGGTTCGTTTAGACTACCAGGAGTTAATCCGGAGATACTGAGGCTTCGGTTATTTCCCCATTCATTGAGGGACAGAGCAAAGACTTGGTGGAATAAACTTACGCCGGGTTCAATTAGAACTTGGGCAAATTTAACTCGTGAATTCTTATCTCGTTTTAATCCTTCACACTTATCTGAGCGATTACGTAACGAAATTGCTACTTTTAAACAGGAAGATGACGAGCCAATGCACGAGGCCTGGGACAGATTTACCACTCTTCTAAGAACTGCCCAATGCATGGATTCCCCGTTTGGAACCAGGTAACAAAGTTTTATAATGCTGCCAATTTACAAACTCGTATTCGAATTGATTCAGCAGCAAACAGATTACTGTTGGACAAAGACCCAGATGAGGCAATGCAAGTATTAAAAAAGCTGGCTAAGAATAAGGAGCAGTTCCCGACAGCAAGAAGAGGGGGTAAACATGTTCTAGCTGTTAAGGACTATGAGGCCGACAACACAATGAAATCACATGTGGCATATCTCACTAAGGCAATGAAAAAGCTCTTGAACGATGATTCACAACCTGTATACGCTGTCGAAGAGGTATGTGAAATTTTTGAAAGAAATCACAGTTCGGATGAATGTCCTATACAGCTAGAAGAGGGAAAGTACGTTGGAAACTACAATAAGCAGAATTATAACTCCAACAACTACAATCCCAGCTGGAGAAAGGATCCCAAGTTCTCTTGGAGTAATCCTAATAATGCCATGAATCCTCAAGCACAGAATAATCAGAATCAGGGAGGACCTAGATTGTTGACTCGGCAGCAACCGCAGCAGCAACAACAACAACCACCAGCTGCCACAAACAGTATACTGGAACAGACTCTGGCTACGTTTATGTCTCAAATAGGAACTTACATTGAGAACATGAATCACTTTGTCAAGAAGACAAAAACATTCATGGATAAAACAGAGATGCGGATGACAAATCATGAAGCTACTCTGAAATCGTTGGAGACACAGATGGGTCAGGTTTCCCAGCATATCAAACCAAGGCAGAATGACAGATTCCCTAGCGATACTGAAAACGCTAGACATCCCACACATGAACAGTGTAAAGCCATCACAAATAGGAGTGGGAAGAAACTACCAGGGCCAAAGAAGGAAGTTGAAACAGTTAAGAAATCAGCCTTGGATATACCTGCCGAGGAAGCTGCCCCGACAGGTAACAGACAGCATGCTGCCGATGAGCCTGCCACGACAGCAGAAGGGATAGAGGAGAAAAATGATGAACCCAAACCTCCTCAGATCCGTATGAAGTGGGAAGGACGTATTGCTGATTATCGTCCCCCACCTCCTTTTCCTCAACGGTTACAGAAATTGAAACAAGAATCACAACTTAAAAAGATTTATGATATTTTTAAGCAGATTCACATCAACATTCCGCTGTTAGATGCCGTTAGGGAGATGCCCGGTTATGCCAAATTTCTCAAGGATACCATGTCGAGGAAATCTAGACTTGGGGAATTTGAAACGGTTAAGATGACAGAAGGATGAATGAGTATTCTGCACAAGCATCCACCCCAAAAGAAGAAGGATCCTGGGAGCTTCATCATACCATTTGTAATTAGAGACAAATATGTGGGTAAGGCACTTTGTGATCTGGGTGCTAGTATAAATTTAATGCCGAAATCTGTTTTTCAGAAATTAGGTATTGGAAAAGCTCGACCCACAACAGTAATTTTGCAGTTGGCAGACCGCTCTTACGTTCATCCAGAAGGAAAAATTGAAGACATTCTGGTAAGAGTGGATAAGTTTATTTCTTCTACTGACTTTCTTGTCTTAGATTGTGAAGCAGATGAAAACGCACCAATCATCTTGGGGCGACCCTTCTTAGCCACGGGAAGATCACTGATTGATGTGGAAAAAGGAGAACTCACCATGAGAGTGAACGATCAAGAAATAAAGTTGAATGTTCTCCAAGCTATGAAGCATGCTGATGCAGAAGAAGAATGCAAGGTTATCACTGAAGTTACCCTTGACCAACCCTGCATCAGGTCAGGCTGTCACGACATCAAAATTGGTCACTGCTTCGGCAGCCACTTAGAAGACTGTCACGACAGCACCGACGACAGCAGCTCCTCAGAATCTGACACATCTGATACTGAAGAACAGGAGGAGGTAAACTGGATAGGCAATCGTCCAGGTAAGTTATTCGAGCCTTTAAATTATACCTCGGATAACCATGCAATTCAAAAGCCATCAACTGTTAAGCCCTCTGTTTTAGAACTTAAGCCCCTGCCAGGGCAGCTAAAATATGCTTTTCTTGGTTTAAATGATACGTTGCCCGTAATCATCTCTTCCAAGTTGATGCAGGAGCAGGAACATCGGTTAATAGGGATGCTGCAGCAGCACAAAAATGCTATTGGATGGACGATAGCTGATATTCAAGGCATTAGTCCGGCATTATGTATGTATAAAATCCTTCTAGAGGATGATCATAAGCCGAGTATTGATGCACAAAGACGGCTGAACCATGCGATGAAAGAGGTGGTGCGAAAAGAGATAATCAAATGGCTAGATGCTGGAATAATCTATGCCATCTTGGACAACAAATGGGTGAGCCCGGTGCAGTGCGTTCCTAAGAAAGGAGGAATGACCGTGGTAACCAACGAAAACAATGAGCTAATCCCAACCAGGACTGTGACCGGTTGGAGGGTTTGTATGGACTATCGGAAGCTTAACAAAGCTACCCGAAAGGACCACTTTCCTTTACCCTTTATTGATCAAATGCTTGATAGATTAGCGGGTAAACCTTACTATTGTTTTCTTGATGGTTATTCAGGTTACAACCAAATAGCTATTGCACCACAAGATCAAGAAAAGACGACATTCACATGCCCTTACGGAACTTACGCTTTTAGGAGAATGCCTTTTGGACTATGCAATGCACCAGCCACCTTTCAAAGGTGCATGATGGCAATATTCTCCGATATGGTGGAGGATTTCCTAGAGATCTTTATGGATGAATTTTCAGTCTTTGGAGACAACTTTGAAAGCTGCCTAGGAAACCTACAAAAGGTGCTCGAGAGATGTGAAAAAGAAAACTTGGTTTTGAACTGGGAAAAATGTCACTTCATGGTGGATGAAGGGATAGTCTTTGGTCATAAGATTAGTTGCCATGACATAGAAGTCGACAGAGCTAAGATAGAAGTGATCGAAAAGCTGCCGCCACCCACCACAGTCAAGGGCATCAGAAGTTTCTTAGGACATGCTGGTTTTTATTGGAGGTTCATTGCGAACTTTTCAAAAATCACCAAGCTCATATGCCATCTTCTGGAGCAGAACCGACCCTTCGACTTTAATACTGAATGTACTAAGGCATTCAAGGTTCTGAAAGAAAAGCTGGTAACAGCCCCAATAGTGCAGCCACCAGATTGGACACATCCATTTGAGATCATGTGTGATGCTAGTGACTATGTTGTCGGGGCAGCACTTGGGCAGCGGAGAGACAAACTCTTTCACATCATATACTATGCCAGCAAAACATTGAACGACGCCCAAGTGAACTACACCACCACAGAGAAGGAATTATTAGCTGTGGTATTCTACATTGACAAGTTTCATTCTTATATACTTGGAACGAAGGTTATAGTGCACACAGACCACTCTGCATTAAAATATCTATTCACGAAAAAGGATGCAAAGCCTCGACTGATACGTTGGATCCTGCTATTGCAAGAATTCGACCTTGAAATCAAGGACAAAAAGGGGACATAGAATCAAGTGGCAGATCACTTGTCAAGGTTGGAGAAGGGAAAGAGTCTACCGACAGATGAGACAAACATATTAGAGACCTTCCCTGATGAGCAGCTATTTGCTGCCACAATCACTGCCGCGACAGCCATGGCGGCAGGTAAGTCTTCTGAACTCCCCTGGTATGCTGATTTTGTTAATTTTTTAGTTAGCGGAAAAATTCCTCCTGACCTCAATCATCAAGCCAGGAAGAGGTTCCAAAATGATGTTAAGCATTATTATTGGGACGAACCTCTTCTTTTCAAAATCTGTGCAGATCAGGTTATAAGGAGATGCGTACCACATGATGAGCAGGAAGACATACTTCATCACTGTCATGCTTCACAATATGGAGGACACTTAGGAGGCAACAAAATTGCTGCCAAGGTTCTGCAGTCAGGATTTTATTGGTCGTCATTGTATAAAAACATCTTTTCCATATTTGGCATCCCTAAGGCGATCATCAGTGATGAAAGGAGGCATTTCGACAACAGGGTTATAGCTGCTGCTTTGAAAAAGTATGGTGTCAAGCATCGGATTGCAACAACATATCACCCTCAGACCAATGGACAAGCTGAAATATCCAACAGGGAAGCCAAGAACATTCTTGAAAAGATGGTTAAGCCAACTCGGAAAGATTGGTCTTTACACCTTAATGATGATGCGTTATGGGCTTATAGGACAGCTTTCAAAACTCCATTGGGAATGTCTCCTTATCGACTGATTTACGGGAAACATGCCATTTACCTGTCGAGATAGAGCACAGAGCATACTGGGCAATCAAGACAGTTAATATGGACTTGGAAAAGGCAGGGCAGAAAAGGCTACTTGACCTAAACGAAATTGAAGAAATTTGGACAATGGCCTACGACAACGCAAGAATCTACAAGGATAAAACTAAGAAGTGGCATGACAAGAAGTTTCTGCCACGACAGTTCTACCCAGGGCAGCTTGTGTTTCTTTTTAACTCTAGGTTAAAACTCTTCCCAGGGAAGCTGAAATCTAGATGGTCTGGCCCATTCCAAGTAGTGCAGGTTTTTCCCCATGGTGCTATCACGATTAAATCTTTAAAACACGGGCACCAATTCAAAGTCAATGGAAAACGCTTGAAGCATTATCAGGGGACTGAAGCCCCAAAAATGTAGGAAGTGGTTACCTTAGGAGATGCTCCACCTGGCATCCCTAATTTAACCTAAATTTTATTTTTTTAGTTTTATTATTATTTATTATTTATATATTAGGAAATTAGATTTATTTTATTTTTAAGAAATAATGTTTTTATTTTTTATTGTTTTTAGGAAATAAAAAAGACAAGAAGAAAAGGAGAAGTGAATTCAACCCACCATCCTTCCACCAACCCCAAAAGCCCAAATTTTGGAGCCTGTCGTTACAGCTGCCGCGACAGACGCGGAAAATACAGGCTGTCGACACGTTGTCGCGATAGACACGTAAACGCGTAACAGACGTGCATCAGACACAGAAACACGTGACATACGCGTTAGACACGCAAATGCGTAACAGCTGGCCCTGTTATTCGCGCCTGTCGTTACAGCTCCAACGGGCAGCAAACTCATCTCTATATAAACCCCATTTCACTATTCATTTTTCACTCACTTCTACTCTTCTTACTTGCTTCCTCTAGAATTTTTTGCATTCATTTTTATTCTCTCAACCCTTGCAACCATGTCTTCTAGAAACACCCGTAGGAGTGCTGCCTCAGGCTCCACCCCGACAGCATCAACCTCACGATCTTTCCAGATCAGAGACATGTGGGAGGAGAGGGGATTCATTTACACTTCCAAGGAGGGAAATTTGGGCCTGCAGCCGTTCATTGCCAGAAAAATCAAGGCCCTACAGTGGCAGATCTTTGCCGAACAACCAGAGGAGATGAACGTATCTCTAGTCCGAGATTTCAACGCTGCCATCAACATCAGAACGACAACAACAGTTACCGTACGAGAGAGAGAGAGGTGCCCTTCGAAGCAGAATACATCAACACATTGTATGGATTTTACATGGGCAGCAACGATGATGGTCACCAGCAATTTCTGAACACCCTAGACCCTCCTGCCTACGATGCTGTCATGGCAGAGCTAACGGATGAAGGTACACAGTGGAACACAAATCGTAAAAACCCGAGGACGGTGAAGAGAACTCAACTCCTCCCGGAAGCTAAATTGTGGAACGCTTTTATCAAAAAGCGCATCATGCCATCCTTACACAACACCACTGTCGACCAACCCAGGTTAGCCCTCATTCATTCTATTTTGCATGAGAGGCCTATTAATGTGGGCAACTTCATCCGTGAAAGCATTTTGGAGTGTGCACACCGGCCGACGGGACCGCTCTACCGTCCTTACCTCATCACAGCCCTCTGCCGCGGCCATGGTGTACCTGAAGCTGCCACCGACCTCAGAGTCCAAGGGAAGGGATGGACCGACAAAAACATACTCAGCTTGATGGAGCTGACTGCTGCCACCCCGCTGTCATCCTTTGATCCCACTGCCACGGCAGTAGACACGACAGAGTCGACGGACACTGAACCTGCTGCCACGGAAGCCAGGCAGCAAACAACAGCAGCAGCCCCAACCGACTCCTCCTCCCAGATCCTTGCTACTATACAGAAGATGGAGGAACGACAGCTTGGTTTTATGAGCTTCATCAGGGATTTCACCGCCGCTACGGTACAATTCATCCAAACCTCTTTAAATTTCCCTGATGTTGTATTTCCTACCTTCCCTGCCCATTATTTTGCTGTCCCAACCCCTGCCCACACCCCAACACCTGCTGCCACACCAAGGACACCGTCTGCAGTATCCACACCAACCCCTGCCACGACAGCCGTCGGCAGCAACCGTGCAGCTGAGACTTCTGCCCGTGGAACAAAACGAAGAATGCCCTCGAAAGAGCTTGACGCCTTCATTGCCGGTTTCTCTTCTTCCTCCATTTGGGAGGAAAGCGACAACGAACCCTCTGTTAAGAGGAATCTTTCCAAAGAGTTTACACCGGTGAAACGACAGAAGAGAATGGCAGACAAAAACAAGCCGGATAGTGGCAGCGGCAGCAACGGTGACAGCAGTAGCAGTAAAGACAGCAACAACAGTTCGGAGGTACAGGTTGTGGAGAAACCCCCTCACATCTCCCCTACCAGAATTCAACCTCCGAGGGAGGCCAAAACGAAGAACACATCTGCCTCCCCCATCCGCCAGCCAGTTCAAAAGGCCCGTGCCCGCCGCCAGCTCCGAGTCAGCAGCAGCAGTGATGACAACGCTTAAAATTTGAGTTCTTAACTTATTTTGCTGTCTGCTTTTATATATTTTGTGATGTACTTTTTTTTATCTTTTATCTTGTCATTTGCATTGAGGGCAATGCAACCCTTGAGTTTGGGGGTGGCATCCCTCCATTAATGGAGTCTAATTTAGTTTTAAAACTCTATCTTTTACTTAGTTTATTTTTGTTTAAAAAATTGAAAATTTTGGCTTAAGTCTTTGAACTGAACTTACCTGCCGTGACAGCTCTGTCATGGCAGTGCCTTTAGGATAGTTTTAGGAGCAGTTTAGAGCCTTTCTATAGTTCTGAAAAACTTAAACACCATTTGTGACTGTTATATTGCCTAGAACTCTTCTATTTAACTAGAATAGGAAGCTTAGCACTTGAATAACCCCTAGAGGTGCCTAACATTGGCTCTAGGAAAGAAGTTTAGCAAAAGAGACTCAATAGCCCTAGAGGTGCCCGAAACCGGCTCTAGGAAGTTAGCTAGAGGTGCCCGAAACCGGCTCTAGTGAAACTTTAGCTTAAAAAAATAATAAAATCCAGTCAAAACAAAAAAATCAAAGGAGCATAAGAAATGCCTTCAAAAAGATAAACTTTGGCATAAAAATTCAAGTTAGAGGCTGAAATATTCTAGTGAAACTAAGAGAGTCTTGGCATATAATTGTTCACAAGCATGCAAACACTGCACGAGGACTATAGCAAGATTCTGGACGAATCCTAAGTTATCCAACAAGGCACTGCCGTCAACAGAGAACGAATGGAGGGTAAGGGAAAGTTCACTGTTTTAAGCCAAAACAAAAATATTTATTTTTCTTTTAGATCTTAATTGCTTGAGGGCAAGCAAAAACTTGAGTTTGGAGGTGTGTTGAGTGTGTAAAAGTTCTATTATTTACCCCCTATTTAACACATATTTCTGCTGCATTCAAGCATAATTCATTGCATTTAGGTTAGATTACAGTTAGACATCACAATTATAGTAAATGGCACAGTTTCTACTGAAATTGGTTGCTTTTGCAGGTTGCTGCTGTAGCAGATGGAGAAGCAGGCACTGGGCAGTGAAGCAGAAAAGCTGGAACTGGATGACCAGTCAAGGAGGACGATGTTGCCACGGTTGCCGCCGTGGCAGCCAAGGACGACAGCAGTTTTGAGGAGAAGAAGCAAAGTGGGCCTCGACAGAAAGAGAAAATTAAGCCCGTCTGTCGTGGAATACCATTATATTTTTCCAAGCCCTAGATCAGAATGAAGGCCAAGCCCAAGGTTCAAGGAGAGAAATTCCAAGCAAGAAGGAAGGACGAGTTAAAGCTATATTCTCTGAAGATTTAGTCTTTATTAGAGTTGTACTTTAATTTAAACTTGTATTCTTGCCATATTAGAAAACTTGGACCCAAATCCTATATAAAGGCATGTAATTCGACCTAGGAGAGGACATCACCTATCTCTAGCCTTCTTCCCAAAACGCTAGCCGTTTTCATTCTCTCAACATGTTCTAAATTCCCCTTAGGGCCACGTGTTGATTTGTAAAGTAGTTGCAAGGGTTGCTTTTGTTTTAGGAATTTTCAGTTAAATAAAATAAACTTCAAGTTCTCTTATTCTGGTTATTAACATCTTGCAAGAGTATCGGGAGAGCATTGCGAGGTTATCTATTTACTTAATATCGGGAGAGTTAAGTATACGAAAGGAATAAGTGCGAGTTCTCTAGTTTATAGTTGAACTATCTCGGACCTAGGGATAGGACGAGGTTAAGTGGCTAAAGAAGAATTCAACAACATAGGTGTTCATTCTTCGATTCACGTCGGGAGGTATCATCAAAGACGTGTTCATCGACAGACTTGGACCTAGGGATAGGCCAAGGCACAGCATGGATTCTTGCCAAGCTTGAAGTACGGAGTTGTGTGTTCGCTGCCGTGACAAGCAACAGACTGCCGCCGCGTCAGGTGCTGCCGCGACGGGGACGACGACAGAGCTGATATTCTTAAACCTAGCAATACCTACACTACTGAGCAATTCAATACCAGCCCATTCTCTCTATCTTGATTTCTTTAATCTTATTTTCCAGTATTCTTTATTATTCTCGTGACAACATCTTAAACTATTCTTTTTACTCTCGTGTAGTAATTCAAGTTGAAGCTATTAGCCCAGTCCTTGTGGAGACGATATCCGATACTTCAGTATCACTTTACTACTTGCGTCGTGTACACTTGCACTACAATTGCGATAGACACTTTTACACGCAACATTAGTCCTCTAATTTTTTTCTTTTTCTTTTATTTTCTATTTTTTATGTTTTTATTTTTCTGTTTTGTTTTTTTAGTAGTTGCATATAGGTTCTAATGTAACACCCCTTTATTTAAAATGTAATGAAATATTAGTTTGAGAAAAATTCTTAAGTAGTTTTTACCTGTCGCGGTAGATTACCCGCTTGGGCGGCAACCTTAGCATGACTTTGGATTTACTTAGAATCATACTATGATATGAACTTAAAGAAACACTCTTTGTGACTAGTTTGATTTTAGGACTTCTAGGAAGCTTAGGTATTTCACCTAGTAAACTTGGGTAGAACTTGAAGTTAAAAAAGAAGAAAAAATACATGTCGTAGAGGTGCCCGAAACTGGCTCTAGGATAAGCTAGAGGTGCCTGAAACCGGCTCTAGCAAAAAAGCTGCTAAATGAAATCATTAGAGGTGTCTATCGCTGACTCTAGTGGTTTAAATACTTTATTGTTTATTATGTTATAAATTGAAAAAGAATGTAGAGGTGCCCGAAATTGGCTCTATGAAAGATAACTTTGAAGAAACCCAAGGGAATTAAGGTGCTTATCGGAGTTTACTTAGAAGCCGAAAAATCATTCTTATCACAAGGACCACACACACTCACGAGATACATAGTTCGGTTCCGGGTAAGTCCATTGTCATTCGAAAGGTTGCTATTAGGCGTAAATCTACACGGTATAAAAAGGTTGCTAAAGGTACTCTCTCGACTAAGTTTACATATGATTTTAGGTTTTGGCATGTTATTGTTAGATTGCATTGCTTGAGGACAAGCAATAGTTCGAGTTTGGAGGTGTGTTAAGTGTGCAAAAACCCTATATTTGAGCCCTAGTCTAACTCAATTATTGTTGTTCTTAAGCCTAGTTTAGTTGCATTTATTAGGAAAACATACACAAAACTGCATAGATTAGATATTCTGCATTATTTGATAAACTTAATTATTTTTATATAAAAGATACTACTCAGGTGCGTTTTCTCTCTGTGCGCAGGTACCCGCCCAGGCAGATGTCGTCGAGGCAGTAGAGAGGCCAGAAGAGGAGAAGCTGGAAATTGATAGAGGAAGCTATTGGACTGTCTTGATAGCTGATCGAGAACTGAGAGGCCCATAATGAACTGTGCCAACCCCTACATACCAACCCAGACCTCTGTCGAGGCAGCAACTCGAGGAAGGGTGGAAATATGCAAAGTGGTATGTGACTGAAAGAGCCCATCAAGCCCGGTTTTTGGAGACCACTTGCACGTGCATTGGAGCCCAGCAGAAAAAGAAAAGCCATGGTCATAGTCAAGGTGGAAAAAGTCAAATGGGAATCTAGGAAGATTTAAAGTTAGATGTGTTCTTTTAATGAGTTGTAATTAGATTCTAACTAGGATTCCTGCCCTAAACCGACTTAGACCTAGGCTCCTCCCCTATAAATGTAAACCGACTTGAAGGAGAAAAAACAATTGAGATTAGAGAGAAACCCTCCTTCTTATCGAAAAATACCCTTGTGTCACCATCTCCATTATGTTCTAAACCTTCCCTAGGGCTAAGGGTTGGTTGCCTAGTAGTTGTAAGAGTTTTTCTTGTATTTGTTTAGGTTTCAGATTTTGCAATAAAATTCAAGGTTTGTTTACTCTTGGTTCTTCATTGTGTGCAATCTTTATTGGGAGAGAAGAGAGCATCAATCTATTTTTTCAATATTGGGAGAGTTGGACTCAAGAAACGAGTAAACACGTTTTTATCCAACCATATGATAAAGCTACTTCGGCTTAAGGATAAATTAGAAGTTCAACGGCTAAAAGAGGCTTCATAATCGGTCGGTGTTCATCCTTAGATTCACGCCAGGAGGTATTATCCAAGACATGTTTGCCAATAGCACTTCAGGCTTAGGGATAAGAGGAAGTAATTGAAGGGAGCCTTGCCGAACCTTGAATCATCGCTTAACTGCCCAGGCAGTCACATTGGTCTCTGCTAAGGCGGGCTTCTATCGAGGCATACTCGTGGGCGGCTATCGAAAGTTGTTAAGTTAATCTGCAAAACTGTACCAAGACAGTGCATCCAATCTCCACACTACGAATCATTCCAATACCAGCCCATTCTCTCACTCTGATTTCTCAATTTATTTTATTTGCTTTAGTTTTAGTTTTAATTAAATCCAAACAACTTTTAATACTTGTGTTTTTATTTTTATTTGTGCAGAAATGTGAATTCCGAAGGTTGTCACAATCCCTGTGGAGACGATATCTTAAATACTATAACTTGGCACCGTGTATACTTGCACGCAATTTGAGCATCACTTTTGCACGCAACAGTATACTCGCTTGAAAACTATTATTATAAGCAAACTCCACTAAGGGCAACTATTTTTTCCAAGAACCTTGGAAATCTATAACACAACATCTCAACATATCCTCTAGCACTTGGATAAATCGCTCAAATTGTCCATCTGTCTGAGGATGAAACGAGGTACTGAAATTAAGCCTTGTACCCAAAGCTATATGCAAGAACTCCAAAAACATCGCTATAAACCTCAGATCTCTATCAGACACTATAGATTTAGGTACACCATGCAAACGTACTATCTTAGCAACGTACAACTCTGCTAGCTTATCCAACATATACGTAGTATGCACAACTAAGAAATGTGCACACTTCGTAAGGCAATCTACAATCACCCAAATGGAGTTCTTCTTTGACGGGGTTAAAGGCAAATCGGACACAAAATCCATCATAATCCTCTCCCATTTCCATTCCGGTATCCTCAAAGGTTGCAAAAAACCGAAAGGAAACTGATGCTCAACTTTCACGCGCTGACAAACCATACACTTGCTCACAAAATCAGCAACATCCTTTTTCAACCCAACCCAATAGTACTTATCTTTCAATCCACGATACATTTTCGTACTACCAGGATACATAACAAAAGGACTGCTATGAGCTTCAGTCAAAATAGTGTGCCTCAACTCAACATCCTCCGACACAACTATTCGAATTTTAAAGCACAAGACACCATCATCATTGAAACAAAATGCCGTTGCATTACCATCCGTTATATTCTGAACATGAAGCACCAAAGAATCATCAAGCAACTGCTTCTCCTTAATCAACTAAATCAAGGAAGGTTTCACTTGTAACTCGGCTATCAACTCACCATCTTGTGATATGCTAAACCGAGCAAACATCGCTCTCAATTCCACAACCACTTTCCTACTCAAAGCATTGGCAACAACACTGGCCTTTCCAAGATGATACTCTATCGTCAGATCGTAATCCTTGAGCAACTCCAACCACTTTCGTTTCCTAAGATTCAACTCTCTCTGGGACATTAGATATTTCAAACTCTTATGATCCGTATAGACCACACATTTCTCACTATAAAGGTAATGCCTCCAAATATTCAAAGCGAACACAATTGCAGCAAGCTCTAGATCATGAGTAGGATAGTTGCGCTCATGCACCTTCAATTGCCTAGATGCATACGCCACAACCTTCTCACTTTGCATCAACACACAACCTAGATCAACATACGATGCATCACTGTAAACCACAAACTCCTTACCTGATTTAGGTTGAATCAAGACAGGAGCTTGTGTCAAAGCTTCCTTCAACTTTTCGAAAGCTTGTTGTATATCATCCGACCACTCAAAGAGAATATTCTTTTGCAATAACTTAGTTAACGGTGCGGCAATCTTAGAGAAACCCTCTACAAACCTTTGACAATATCCTGCCAAACTAAGAAAACTGCGCACTTCCGTCACCGATTTAGGCATTTTCCAATTCATCATCGCCTCGATCTTGTGTGGGTCAACTCGGATACCCTTGGCCGACACCACATGTCCAAGGAAAACAACTTCCCAGAGCCAACACTCGCACTTTCTCAATTTAGCATAAAATTGGTTTTCCAACAACTCCTGTAACACAATTCGTAAATGCTTATCATGATCCTTCTCGGTATGAGAGTACACGAGTATATCATCAATAAACATTACCACGAACTGATCCAAAAACTCATGGAACACATGATTCATCATGTCTATGAATGCAGCAGATGCATTTTTCAAACCAAACGACATCACCAAGAACTCATAATGCATGTACCTTGTACGAAAAGCTGTCTTAGGCACATCTACATCCTTGACCTTCAATTGATAATACCCATACCTCAAATCAATCTTACAAACACTAAAGCACCTCGAAACTGGGCACACAAATCATCAATCCTTGGCAAATAATACTTGTTCTTAATCGTCAACTTGTTCAATTGCCGATAATCTAAGCACATACGCATCGTGCCTTCTTTCTTCTTCACAAACAAGACTGGTGCACCCTAAGGTTAAACACTTGGCCTTATGAACCCTCAGTCTAGCAACTCTTGAAGTTGCGTTTCAACTCCTTAGGTCCCATCCGATAAGGAACAATTGACAATAGAGTCGTATTTTCATACAACTCAACGCCAAACTCAACTTCTCTGTTCGGTGACAAACCTGGCAACTCTTCCGGAAAGACACCCGAAAACTCACATACCGTTCAAAAGTCTTTTACTCGCACCTCCTTTGTATCAGGGTTCATTACATAAGCTAGGAAAGCTTCACAACCCAACTCCATCAAATCAACTGAAAACACATTGCCTTGAACACATTGCCTTGAAAAGATAAAGGACATCGCCTATACAATTTCCTATGCTCGGTTAACCAATCTATCCCAAGGATTACATCAAAACCATAGAAAGGAAACTCCATCAAAATCAACTGAAAACACATTGCCTTGAACAGATAAAGGACATCGCCTATACAATTTCCTCGTAACAACAGTTTCACCAAAAGTGCTAGTTACTTGCATTCCCACATCTAACATATCAACAGGGATATCAAGCCAATGTGCATGCTCACTCAAGATGTATGAATGCGTAGATCCAGAATAAATTAAAGCTAACAATTACAAGGATAGCAAAGCTAAAGTACCTGCAATCACATTGGTGTCATTACGTCCCTCGCGATGTACATACATTCTCGCAGGATAACCACCCTCGGGTTGAACAACCACAACATGTGCCACAGTTCTCTGTCCATCCTCCTTACACTGGAAATTACCACGAACGTGCCCACAGCCTCTCTGTGGTGCAACAATAGGTGCCTGACCCTGACCACCTCCAGCTAACAAGGGACAATCATGCCTCAAATGATCAGCCGAGCCACAGTTCTAACAAGAATTAACCGCCCCAGCCACAGGAGCTTGCGCTTCTCGAGCCATACGAGGGCAATCCCGCCTCAAATTCTCTCACGATCCACATGCCCAACAATTATTTTGTTCTGATCCCACTCTGTTACCCTAAACTAGCGAACTTCGCCCAAAATTACATCGCCTCGCCTCAGGCCAGTACCTACGATCACGATTTCTCTTATACTGTCCACCTCCAGGACTAGAATCCGACGCTCTCTTACCCGAGCTATAGCCACCCACGCGAGAGGACAAGCCCAAACTATGCTCGATATCCATGGCTCACGTCACCAACACATCAAAATATGTATAATCGGAGGCTAGCATGAAAGTCTTCACCTTCTGCACTAAGCCATAACAGAAGTGATCACATCGATGCCTATCACTCGGCACCAACTCCGGAGCATACTGGCTCAAACGTACTAACTAGACCTCATACTCAGCCATTGTCATGTTACCTTGCACCAAGGACATGAACTAACGCTTCTTGTTGTCCAAGTATCTAACCCCTAGATACTTCTTCTTAAAGGTAGCTTGGAAGAACTCCCAATCCACCTCATGGGGCTCCATAGCCGCAGTCACAGTCGTCCACCAACTGTATGCATCACCATGCAACAAAGAAACAACACATCCTAGCTTGCGTGCATCATTGCACCCCATTTAATCCAAAATCCGGATCATACTAGCCATCTAAGTCTCGAATGCTTCAAGAGACAATCCACGTTACTCAATGCATCCTAAACTTCGCAAGCGTTTCAACAGCAAACCTAATTGCCCAGCAACAGGAGCTTGCACTTGCACTCCAGCAACAACAACCTAGAATGCTCAGTCATCGCCTGTACCAAAGGTGTCAAATCACCCAACACATGACCGACTTGCCCATGTTGTACTTGCTCCTCATCCCAGGTGGAGGCGGTGGAGGAGGTAAATTTCCACCAGGCAGAATTTCGTTCTCCTAATTTCCTTGCTCACCAGTAGGAGCAATCGTACCCGATCGTAGCTCTCTCATCTGTCCCATTGTGCTATAATAATTAAGGCATGATAATAAAACAAAACAATAAATTAGACTAGCTTCAAGCAAGGATCCAAGACTTCAAATTCAATTTAAAAACACTTTATTATAATAATAAGGCAATGGGCATCCCATTTTCCCCCAAACATAACATAAGGCATACAACATACATGTCACAACCATCGTGCATCACAATCAATCAAATTCAGCCCACAACATCATCATATATACAACGGCTCATATATACATCACATTCATCATGCATAACAGTGTATAGCAAACATCGTCCATCACTTGAAATTACATCACACCAACTTATTATCAACTTACCATCATCCCATTCTTTCGAAACTTGGCTTTGATACCACCAAATGTAACTCCCTCGACCTGGCCTAGGCGATAGACCGAACCGAACGGGTCACACGGGGAATATTGAAGTGATCCGGGAAGGTTTACATCAATAAACAACTCTATATTTTTTCTTTTTATCTTGTCTAGATGCTTGTTAGAAACCTAAGTGATTAACATCGCAGCGGAACATACACAACATCAAGCGAACATTAATTAAAATTCAATTGCTTTCAAATGTGATTTTAGGGACCATTTTGTAAACTTATCAAATTACAAGGGATTCCTCCAGTTTTATATCACCATCTTTAAATTAATCTTGTTACATGCATCTCTGTCAAAATTCAGCTCAAAATAATCATTCATGCTCAAAAAATTGCATGCACAACATTCAGGGACTAAAATGTAAGAAGAATAGAACATTCAAATATGCTTTCAACTACCATAACGACTACCGTACCGATACCCATGAGGAGGGTATCGATACGCCCTCGACTAGTTCAACACCCAGACTTGACAAGACAAGGATCGTACCATTACCCTTCGAACCTGTATCGGTACACCCAAAACCAGTAGCCAATTTTAGTATTGATACGCCCCCGCGTATCGGTACCCCTTACCATTTTACAAGCCTGTATCGATACTCTCCCTAGGGTATCGATACCCTGTGACTTATAAGGTCCCAAATTGCAGCTTTTACACTTCCAAAACCACACCAAAATAATCCAACATGCTTCCGACGTGCATACATCATATTTAAACATCAATCCCTAAGCATACATGGTCTCATTATCAACAAAGCATGGAAAGAATCACCAAAGAGTACTATAGGCATGCTTCCTATAAAAATTGAACCATCAAAAAGCCAAAACACAATTCAAATCGTAAACCAACATATAAAGGCCTTTTACAAGAAAAAAAATCTGCAAGTAAACATGCTCAAATATGGAGTTTCAACACATCTCCCAAATAAACCATGGAATCCCCTATTTCCCTTATTACTCTAGTCCATAAAACGAAACATACATTCAAAGCGAAGTCTCTTACGATCCCCTTGCAAGTTGCTGCCTCCAAACACCTAATTATCTGCTTTGATAGACAATAGAGAGCGTAAGCATACAAGTTTAGTGAGGAGTGCTCAAAACCAAAACACCATCAATACATAAAAACCATTTTTCATCATTAGCAAACCATCATGCCCTCTTTGAAAACCATGCACTTCCTTAACAAAATCAACATGTTAAACATCATGCAACAAGTATTAAATACTTCAACAGCAAATCTATTTGCTAACACTCAACTTAAACCTTTCCATGCATAACTACCATATGCAAAGCTTAAAGAGTAAAACATGCATTAACATACTATGCATCAATAATCATTTCATAATACTTATTCAATTATATTGGTTCACAAGTGATCATCAACATACTCATTTCTCAAAACCATATCGCATACACGAATTCCCAAGTATTGTCCCAACACTTCATACATTCTCACTGGCATCTCAAGGTTTACACACGGGAGCTACCCTTCACCGTTGTGAAACCCGTGGTGGAGTGTTCGGTACCTTACAACCCCTCAACACCACTCATCGATAGATGTATAACCCCACTAATGAGAGACGAGACATTATACACTTTCCTCAATCGTTAGGGTATTTGGATGGAGTATTCAGTACACTCACAACCCCTCAACATCCAAGGCGACTTGTTTATAGTGCAATCAATCCTATACCCGTCTAATTATATCCGATTTCATTTATAAACCACTTTTCACAATATCACTTACCAATATAATTCTCATTTAACACAAACCTCACTGTTTTTAAAGCTTTACCAATGAGCCACATTTCCAAGCATCAAACCATGCTTCATAAATCATGTATAAGCATATACATACAAGAATCACTTATCATGTGCATCATTCATTAACGTGACATCATAAACAGTAAATCTCTTACTTTAAATCATGCTTTAAACAGTAGGTAAAACAAATTTAAAATCAAGTGCAACAAAAAACTCATAATAGCACAGTTCGAGGGAGAAAATCACTTTACTTACTTTCGAACTTAGTAAAGCGTTTCAAGTTTACACTAAGTTCCCAAAACAACCTTTTAAGTGTTTCAAATCTGGAAAACTCATTTTCACTCACCGACTCGCGAAACCAAGATTCACCGACGCGAATTTCTGCGTCTGAAGCCCCTAGATCTTCACCGATTGCTTCCAAAGTATTCTCCCATGTTTATACCAAACAAGAATAGAGGATCAATGCATCATAATGCATTAAAACTACGAGCAACTTAAACAATCTCGCTGCTCTGCCTTAAAGCACCAAAATACCCATCCAAAACAATAAAAAATTCAATCGATCTTACTCGAAACTTAACCCAGCCATAATCCATCACTTCCATTCACTTTTTATGAAGCCGATAAAATGATTTTGATATAACTAAAGAATTTAAGGACTAAATTGAAAAAGAGAAAATGAATTTTTAAGTCCTCAAAACCTCTCTATATATTTAAAGAAAAATGTTTAATTCAAAACCTCAACTTGTCATATGTTTTCTAAATGTTTATCAAGCCAAAACAATGATTTTCGAGTCACCGTTACGGAACGACCTTTGGGCGTTCCGGAACAGTTTTGAAACTGTTAACCTTTGTTTCGAAACAGGTTTCGAAACGGATAAAGAACATCGAAACGGTTTGACCCGTTTCGATACGGTAGTATCGAAATGACCTCAAACGTTTCGAAACGAAATTCAAACTTGTTTTAAAAATACTTGTCGTTAAGGCGTATCGAAATGCTTTCAAGCCGTTTCGATACATGCTTTGACAGTGGCAAAGTGTTTTGAAACGAGTTTCGAAACGGGCTCTTAGCGCATCGAAACGATCGTGCCCGTTTCGGTGTAGTCTATTTATTACACCCCAACGGTTCTTTCTATTTTGGTCTGTTTCGAAACAGGATCGGGCGTTTCGTAACGGGTGGTTGTAGACTGCATTTGTGGAGGGAAGATAACATCCCAATGGCTCTATTGATGAATGCAACAATCCAAAAGGCTATAATTCAATGAGAAGGTATAAAAGAGACCTCTAAAAGCTTCATCAACAACTATTGATCTCAAAAGTATTATCCAAACATCAAAGCCAAGCATTTGTGCAAAAATCCCAATATTTCTTGTAAACCCTGTAACCCCCTCGTCCCAGTCTGGTCGACTGACCGGTCTGAGTAGGCTACACGGGGAAAACTGGTGTGAAACTCGTTAAGTTCCCACCTCGGTTAGCAAACCTAGAAAATTTCTTTTAATTATATCTTGTCTAAAGGCATATTTATTTCCTATGTGATCACGACAACGGAAATACCACGAAATAAAAGCAACCAATCCAAAACAACACTTTAAACAACCCATTTTAAACTTACACAGCAGGCCGTATCGATACACCAGACAAGGGTATCGATACGCCTTGACCAAGTCAACTGCCTCCAGTCAACTCAGGGAGTCCGTATCGATACAGCCCTTGGGCGTATCGATACACCCTCCTCGGTCAATATCTCGCGGTCAATGATACAAAACCGTACAGATACGCCTAGAGCCCGTACCGATACGGCAAAATCTCGTCTAAAACTCAGATTTCCAGTGAGGTTTTG
This sequence comes from Hibiscus tridactylites, assembly GCA_958450335.1. Taxonomy (NCBI): domain Eukaryota; kingdom Viridiplantae; phylum Streptophyta; class Magnoliopsida; order Malvales; family Malvaceae; genus Hibiscus; species Hibiscus tridactylites. Next base: position 44,115,117 of record OY288290.1, on the reverse strand, counting down.
GCGTATCGATACACCCCCGTGTATCAGTACGCTAAGCCAAATCTGAGTCCCAAGGTGTAGGACCGTACCAATACGGCCCTTAGGCGTACCGATACGCCCTGCACTACAAGACTCTGATTTGCAGCAAAATGATACGAGACTCAACTCTAAATGCAATTCTCGACTCTCCTAGCCACAAACAACCATTCATACAGCACTCAACAACCAAGAACTATTATATGGAACAATTTAGGTGAGCAACGAAGCATTTACTAAATGGCATTCATACAAAGAAGGATCTTTCATTTCAAGGCATACTTAAAAAGCTTAAAAGCCAAAAAGGCACATGTTTTCACTTACAAGGTTTACATGCTCACCAAAACAACATATAGCATCCAAAGGCATAACCTTACATCTCAAGCATTTGACCAAAACATAACACGGTTACGAATCCAAAGCATAGCATAAACAACATTCAACATTTATGAGTCATACAACGCTCATACAAACACAGAGCAACCCCATTGCTAAACTACTACTTTATTAACTAAACCATACTTGAGCAACTACAAAAGCTTGGAATGCCCCTTCCTCGCTCCTTGCTAACTCCACGCTAATGATCTGCATTGTCGAAAACGAGAGTGTAAGCTAGAAGCTTAGTGAGGATGCTTTAAAACAAAAAACAACGACAATGCAGGGTTCAAGTATATAATCATTAACATCACACTCAAGCATACTTAAACATCAATGTAGCAACCTAGCTAGCAACTCAATAATGCAATTACATGGCATCTTACTTCATGTTAAGCTCATCATGGTAAAACAATTATCTAAGCAATATAAGCCCATGAACTAGTATATTGGCAACCATTAGTTTACTCGGATATGCGGATACTTCCGTTGGGCTATCACCACCAACGTACTCAACAACAACATTACCTCGGTGGGATTTCACTCATCACCGGACCTTGCATGGACGGGATTACACTCATCATCACATGCCCTACAGATGGGATTCCACTCATCATCATGTATAATATAAACATTTCCAGTGGAATATTACATCACCGTACTCCTCCTTGTTTGCTTTACGCCACCAAGGCCACGCGCGAATTTGACTCAATCGTGTGCACACTAATCCTAATGATCGATCATTTATACCCGGTAAGTTAACTAGTGCCAATCATACTTTTTAAACCACACCATGACAACCATCATGCATATCACATACCCATCATCACACACATCAATGTATACTCATACATAAACAATTCATGCTCCACAAGATCATAATAGGCAAAGTCATTTAAAGCTTATAAACATACAAGAAGTTAAGCTACCAACTTAACCTCTACCTTGGAATGGCCTACCAAGCACATTCCAAAACCTCAACCACACACTTGAACCAATTTAAATAAGTTTGAAGGTTTCACTCATCATCCTTCCTTAAGCAAACCAAGCAAAGCCACTCAAGCCTCCACAAACTCCGAAATCGATCCCAAACCTTCTCCGGTGTTTCCCCTTGCTTCTAACCAATCAAAAGACAAGGTATTACTCAACCAAAACATCGCCAAACACAGCCACAATCTCAACCCACAATCACAAGCCAAAACCTCATAATTTTAAACTCATGCTAACCACCAAAATCACATTTTCGTACACCCTTTTATACCCAGCTGTAATCTGCCATTTCCAACACCCAAATTCCCTTTAAAGGCTTCTAAAACACTTTCCTAACAACCCTACATCATCAGCCCTTCAACCCAACACAAAACCATAACAAAATTTCAAGTTTTGACACTTTCAAATATGCCCCCATGACCCGTTTCGGGATTTTTGACAAAATCCCTCCATTTCAAGATATAATGTCTATTAAGGTAAGGTTAACTCAAAACTCAACTAGACAAACCAAAAACAAGTCAAGAACCAATTAAAGTTTCATGCTTTCTTCAAACCTTGAAAACTTGAAAAACTAAAAGATGATACTTTTTGAAATCTAAAACCATGGAAATGATTGTGATGGAAAGGAGAATTCAAAAACGAAGTTACCTTGCGAAAATCACTTGAAATGGTGAAGCACCTCGATGGAACAGTTATTTGGGAGGGTTTTGGGTTTTAGGTCATGAGATTGAAAATGGGGAAGAAGATGACTCTTTTCTTTTTGTTTCAAAAAGTTAATATTTTCCTTACTTTGACTTATTTACAAAAATGCCATTACTAGTATTTTAGTCTTATTTAAATTAAAACCAAGGTCTAATTAAATTAAACCGAATCTGGCGACTCGAACCCAACTCACACACTCAACTCTCGACCCCAAAACATGAGTGTTATAACTCTCCCCCACTTAAGGAATTTCGTCCCCGAAATTACCTGACTGAAAGAGATAAGGAAACTACCTTTCTATATCCTCCTTCCTCTCCCAAGTGGCATCGTCCACCCCTCGACGTTGCCACCGCACTTTGACTAACTCAATCGATCTACCCCGCAACACCTTGCTGTCTGAAGCTAGGATCTCAACTGGTTATTCGTCATAAGTCAAATCCGAATTCAATTCAATCTCTTCTACAGGCATAACATGTGACAGATCTGACCTATACTTACGGAGCATCGAAACATGAAACACATCGTGTATCTTCTCTAGCTCGGATGGCAAACGCAACTGATAAGCAACTAGGCCAACCCTTTTCACAATCTCATACGGTCCTATGTACCTCGGACTCAACTTCCCTTTTCTGCCAAATCTCATTACCTTCTTCCACGGAGACACTTTTAGGAATACCTTCTCACCCACTGAAAACTCAACTTCCTTCATCTTCAAGTCGGCATAGGACTTCTGTCTATCCGAAGCTGCCTTCAAGCGATCGCAAATCAATTTCACCTTATCGGTAGTCCCCTTAAGCAAATTCGACATAGGCAACAACTTTTGTCCCGCTTCAGCCCAACAAACTGGAGTTCTACACTTTCTGCCATACAAGGCCTCATACGGAGCTATCTGAATGCTCGACTGAAAACTGTTATTGTAAGCAAACTCGACTAAAGGCAAGTGCTTCTCCCATGTACCCTGAAAATCAATGATGCAACAACGTAACATATCCTCTAAAATTTGTATAACCCTCTCTGACTGACCATCTATCTGAGGATGATATGACGAGCTGAAATTCAAACGGGTACTCAAAGCTGTATGCAGACACTCCCAAAATCGAGTTGTAAACCTCGGATCCCTATCGGACACAATCGACTTCGGCACACCATGCAGTCTCACAATCTCCCCAATGTACAGATCGACCAATCTATCTAAGGGTTAAGTCGTATTGCCTGCTAAGAAGTGAGCACACTTCGTGAAACGGTCTACTATAACCCAAACTGAGTTCTTCTTCGTAGGAGTCAAAGGCAAGCTCGAAACAAAATCCATGGCGATATTCTCCCATTTCCATTCCGGAATTCTCAACGGTTGCAGCAACCCTGAGGGAACCTGATGTTCCGCCTTCACTCTCTGACACACCATACACTTACTCACGAAGTCGGCTACGTCTCTCTTCAAACCAACCCAAAAGTACTCATTCTTAAAATCTCGATACATCTTCGTACTTCTAGGATGCATAGCAAACAGACTACTATGCACTTCAGTCAAGATCGTACGTCTCAAGTCACTGTCTTCTGGCACAACTATCCTATTTCTGAAACACAAGACCCATCGATACTGAAACTGTAGTATGAAGGTCTACCCTCAGCTATGTCTTGCATGTGAGGTGCCAAAGATCTATCTAAGAGTTGTTTCTCCCTAATCAACTGACCTAGAGTAGGTCTAACCTGAAGCTCGGCCACCAAGCCACCATCCCCGGACAAGCTCAATCTAGCAAACATGGCTCTCAAATCTACAACTACCTTTCTACTCAAAGCATCGGCCACTACATTGGCCTTACTCAGATGGTACTCAATCGTAAGATCATAGTCCTTTAGCAACTCTAACCACCTACGTTGTCTGAGATTCAACTCTCGCTGAGTCATGATATACTTCAAACTCTTGTGATCTGTGTACACTGTGCACTTTTCACCGTACAAGTAATGCCTCCAAATCTTGAAAGCGAACACGACTGCAGCCAACTCTATGTCGTGGGTCGAATAGTTACGCTCGTGGGTCTTCAATTGTCTTGAGGCATAAGCCACCACTCTCTTGTCTTGCATGAGAACACAACCTAGGCCTACATAGGAAGCATCACTGTAAACCACATATTCCTTCCCTGACTCTAGCTGAATCAAGATCATTGCTTGGGTCAAAGCTTCTTTCAACTTCTCAAAGGCTCGTTGTCTTGCATCTGTCCACTCAAACTGAACACTCTTCTGAAGCAACTGTGTCAATGGAGCAGCTAACTTCAAGAAACCTTCTATGAACCTTCTATAGTATCCAGCTAAGCCTAGAAAGCTACGAACCTCTGTTATCGACTTCGGTTGCTTCCACTCAACGAAAGCTTCTATTTTCTTCGGATCAATTCTAATCCCATCGGCTGACACTACGTGCCCTAGGAAGACTACCTCTCGGATCCAAAAATCACACTTACTCAACTTTGCATACAACTGATTGTCTAGAAAAGTCTGCAAAACTAGCCTCAAGTGTCGGTCGTGGTCTTCCTCGGTACGCGAATACACCAAAATGTCATCTATGAAGACAACTACAAATTGGTCTAGATACTGATGGAAGATCCTGTTCATCATATCCATGAAGGCAGTCGGTGCGTTAGTCAGCCCAAAAGGCATGGCTAAGAACTCATAGTGACCATATATAGTTCTAAAGGTCGTCTTCCGTACATCAACCTCTCTTACCTTCAATTGGTAGTAACCGGATCTCAAGTTGATCTTCGAAAAGACTGATGCCCCTCTCAACTGGTCAAACAAGTCATCAATTCTCGGCAATGGATACTTGTTCTTCACTGTTAACTAATTCAACTGTCTGTAATCTATACACATTCTCATGCTTCCGTCTTTCTTCTTCACAAAAAAAAACTGGAGCGCCCCAAGGCGAAGAACTCGGTCGGATGAAGCCTCTATCTGTCAACTCTTGCAACTAAGTCTTCAACTCTTTTAGTTCTTTCCGTGCCATACGATACGGAGCAATCGAAACAGGAGCTGAATAAGAATAAGTTTCTATAGCGAACTCTACCTCTCTGTCTGGCGGTAAACCCGGCAATTCTCCCAAAAACACACTTGGAAAGTCACACACTGTCTGGATGTCTTGAGGTCTAACCTCACTCAAGTTCGGATTTATCACGTAGGCCAAATACGCTTCGCAGCCCATCTCGACTAGCCTCTTAGCTACTAAAACTGAAACTACATTCGATAAGAACTTCACGTTCTGACCCACCACCACTATCTCATAATCATCCGCGAGTTTCAAGGAAATCCTCTTAGTCTCGAAGTCTATCCTAGCTCTATGCTCGGTGAGCCAGTCCATACCCAAAATCACATCAAAGCCATAAAACGGTAGCTCCATCATATCCAGTAGAAACACATGCCCCTGAACCATTAGCGAACATCTTCTGTGTAACCCCCTTGGCCCGACCTAGATGGTTGACCCAAACTACGAAGGTTACACAGGGAAAACCAAAGTCAACCTTGATTCACGACCCTTTTTTTTCTTTTTAATCTTGTCTAGATACACATTAACCTTAACTGAGTAGTCATAAAATATGACTGAGAAAGACACTACATATAGGGACTCAATTGCACTTAATACGAGTTTAGGGACCAAATTGTAATTTCTGTAAATTATATGGTCTTCATTGATTTTAAGATTACCAATATGAAATTAGTCATGTTACATGCTTCCCTGCCAAATTTCATCTTAATTGGACATCTCAAGCTCAAGCAATTGCAAACTCAACAATTAGGACTAAAATGTAAAACATGCAAACATTAGAACAATTCAAATTTGTGCCCAACGGTCACCCGTTTGGAAACACCTACCTGACGTGTCGAAACGCTGGATCGAGACACCCACCCTTTTCGAGACTCATTTCGAAACATGGCCTTCCAGTAGCCAAAACGTTTCGAAACAGCCTCCACCTTTTCGAAACACGAAGGCCATTACAGGCCCCCGTTTCGAAACACTAGAGGGTGTTTCGATACGGTATACCCAGAAACTGCAGCAAGGACTGGTTTTTCACTCGAAAACTTAATCTAACACATCCCAATGACTCTCTAACCATACAAACAAGTCAACATACATATAAGGTGCCCATTTGGAACATACAAACACAATCATAACCTCAAACATGAAATCTCATTAGTCTAGAGGCATGCTTCCTAATATCAAAACACAAAAAGGAAATCCAACCTCAAAACAAGCAATCAAAACCATTTACAATCCAACAAGCCCAAAACAAACATGCCACAACCTTAGGGAGTTTAACATATCTCCTAAATACAAGATTTGGTTTCCCATTGCCAATTTATCAAAACTAAAGTGTATGAAAACTTCACCATACATGAGCTTGGATTTCCTTGGATGGACTTAGCTTCCTTGATGCCCCAAAACACCTCAATTATCTGCATTATTGGTAAAAGAGAGAGCGTAAGCACAAATGCTTAGTGAAGCATGCTCTAAAGAAAACCAACACAATAATGCACATTTGAAAACACTTTCATTAAAAGCTTTTAAACCACATGCTCATCTCTTTCTCATGCTTGGAAAACTTTCAAAGCAAAACTTATTGAAACCACATGTACCTTCATTCTATCTCATGCATTAAAACCAATGCAAGACCCATGGCAAGGCCAAAATCATGCTTGTACTCTAAAGCATTTCATAAACAACTACATATGCATTTCTCATAGCATAAATCATTATATCAAGGTACATGTGAATCAAAACCATAATATACTTTATATTGGCATTTCACATCTATTTATTACTCAGATATGTGGACATCTCACTAGACACTTCCGGTGGCATCCCTCATCACCGTACTCACTCGTCTAGCAACATAGTTTCTGGTGGAATCTCTCGTCACTGTACTCACATGGCGGAATCTCTCATCACCACCAAGCTTGGGTATTTCCCAAGTCCTACCCGATGAATGCCCATCATCGGAATATCTCCCTTTGGCTTAACCAAAGAGCACGTACGAATTTTTAGTTTATAGTGCACTCTCATCCTATTGATCGATCAATTATATCCGGTAAGTTTCTCAACATCTATGCCAATATATTATGTCAAATCAACATCTCACCTGTTGTTTTTCATGCATTAAAACTCAACATTCTCATCTCTTTTCAACACCATAACATTTGCTACACTTCAACATATAAGCTCAAATCTCAACTATGCAAAATGTTACATATTGAAATCATTTCAAGCATCATCTCATGCTATAATTCATGCATAAAAACAGTAGGAATTTATCAATCTAAAACCATGAGCATGTAAAAGCATTTAAAGGGCAATCATCACATTCTAGAGAGTAATCTAGCCAATACTTACTTCCGGACTTAAGAAGGTGTTTCAAACCTTTCCTAAATCCCCAAACCTTGGTTCTTTGTCCCTCAAGGACTTCTAAAGCCATACGCACTCACCAATTTCGTTTCGCTTGCTTGCCGAAACGCCAATTAAGCTTCCGGATCAACTCCAAAAGTGTACGAAGATGTCTCCCATGTTTTAGACACATAAAAGCAGAGGATTAATGCATCATCATGCATTGAAATCTTCAGCCAACACCCCAAAACTCGCTGCTCTTCCTAAACACAACATTTCGGCTACCAAACACAACCGAAAACACCTCCAAACTCTTCCAAAACTTAACCCAGCCAAGATCCATCACTTCTAAACATTTCTAAACATCAATTAGCATAAAAAATAACCCTAATCTCGTCCTTATACCTCCAGCTATAACAGAACACCAAAATCACCCCAAAAAACCACCATTTCCACAAGCAAAAACTTAGGAAAAACAACCTATTCGGGTTTAGATTGATAAAACCTCATTTCTAACATCATTTAACATCCAAAATACTTTAGAAAACCATATCAAAACAGAGCCCAATCAATTTCCACGAAAATATTCAAGATCCCTTCCAAAATCTTGAGTTTTAAGCCAAAATCTTGTTTCTAACATTTAAACCATTCATAAATCTTTAATAAAGGATTGGAAACTTGGGAATTTCAATAAAGAACTGGGTATTTAGAGGATAAGAACAATCTTACCTCCAAAAGATGATTTCTCCTTGATTTGGGGAAGTTTCCATGAAAATACAATGTAGAAATCAAGTGGCTTTGTTGAAAGATTGATTAGGAATCAACGAGTGATGGAAATCTCATCAATTGAAGTAAAAATCAAAGTGAATTTTCCTGGAGAAAAAGTGTTTGGTTGATAGGATTTTGAGAGAAAATGAAATGAGAGAAAATTAGAGAAAAGTGGTTGTGAAAGTCAAAGGTAGTTCATCACCTTTCTTTTATTTAATTAAATATTTAATTAAATCGCCCAAATTAAGGAAAAATCTGATGAAAAACATTTTTGGTAAATTAACTCCTTAAAGATTCAAAGTTTCAATCCTTTACAAAATAGTCACTACTAAACTTTGCAAAAATCGCGATTTGGTCACTACACCGAAATGTAGTATTTCCAAACCCTATTTTGTAAAATTGATTTCACCATTCACCTTTATATATTAAATAAGGATTTTTAGATATTTTTCTATATTTTTAAAGCATCCCGAACTAGGCTTTCCTTAAAACTCTCTTTTATATTCGAACCGTTTCTCAGACCGGTCCAGTTCAGACCCTAAACTTCTAAGCCCGAAATTAGGGTGTTACAACTCTCCCCCTCTTAAGAAATTTCGTCCTCAAAATTTACCTGGAGGAAAAAGGTAAGGAAACTACTTCTTTATGTCATCTTTTCTTTCCCACGTGGCTTCCTCAACACCACGATGCCTCCACAACACCTTAACCAACTCAATGGTCTTTCCTCGAAGAACTTTATTGTCCGAATCCAGAATCTCAACCGGCTCCTCATCATATGTCAAATCTGGATTCAACTCAATTTCCTCCACTGGCATAACATGCGAAGGATCCGATCTATACCTTCGTAGCATGGAGACATGAAACACATCAGGTATCTTCTCTAACTCTTGTGGTAGCCTCAGCTTATACACAACAGGACCCACACGTTCTATCACTTCATACGGTCCAATATACCTAGGGCTCAACTTACCCTTCCGGCCAAATCTCATCACCTTCTTCCAAGGCAAAACCTTCAAGAACACACGACCACCCACTACAAACTCAATCTCCTTACGCTTCAAATCCGCGTAAGGCTTCTGTCGATCAGAAGCTGCCTTCATCCGCTCACAAATGAGCTTCACCTTCTCGGTGGTTCCTTTCAACAAAGCCGGCATCGAGACCAACTTCTAACCTGTTTCTGCACAACACAGAGGAGTTCTGCACTTCCTCCCATACAAGGCCTCATAAGGTGCCATTTGAATACTTGCCTGATAGATATTATTATAAGCAAACTCCACCAAAGGCAAATGCTTCTCCCAAGAGCCTTGAAACTCAATCACGCAGCACCTTAACATATCCTCAAGCACTTGGATAACACGCTCAGACTGTCCATCCGACTGTGGATGATAAGAAGTACTGAAATTCAGCCGCGTACCCAAAGCTTGATGCAGACATTCCCAAAATCGCGATGTAAACCTTGGATCTCTATCCGACACTATAGATTTAGGTACACCATGCAAATGCACAATTTCAGCAATGTATAACTCTGCAAGCTTATCCATGGTATACGTAGTATGCACAGGTAAGAAATGCGCACACTTTGTAAGGCGATCCACAATCACCCACACCGAATTCTTCTTCGATGGCGACAAAGGTAAACCGGACACAAATTCTATGGTGATTCTTTCCCACTTCCATTCAGGAATTCTCAACGGTTGCAACAACCTTGAAGGAAACTGATGCTCAGCTTTAACCCACTGACAACCCATACACTTACTCACATATTCCGCAACATCTTTCTTCAAGCCCACCCAATAGTACTCATCCTTTAGATCATGATACATCTTTGTACTACCTGGGTGCATAGCAAAAGGACTACTATGAGCTTCGGTCAGAATAGTACACCTCAACTCCACATCATCCAGCACTAATATCCGTCTTTCGAAACATAAAACTCCATCATCATTAAAAGAAAAATCTGATGGTCTATCCTCAGCAATATCTTGAAGATGTGGCACCAAAGAATCATCCAATAAATGTTTATCCTTTATCAACTGAACCAGGGATGGTGTCACTTGCAACTCAGCCACAAGACCTCCATCTCATGAAATGCTTAAGTTAGCAAACATAGCCCTTAACTCTACCGCCACCTTCTTGCTCAAGGCATCCGCCACAACATTAGCTTTTCCTGGATGGTACTCAATCGTTAAATCGTAATCTTTAAGAAACTATACCCAACGTCGTTGCCTAAGATTCAACTCTTTCTGAGACATCAAGTACTTTAAACTCTTATGATCCGTGTACACAGTACACTTCTCACCATACAGATAATGTCTCCATATCTTCAAAGCAAAAACCACTGCAGCTAACTCAATATCATGCGTAGGATAATTGCGCTCATGCACCTTCAACTGTCGCGATGCATAATCCACCACCTTACCCTCTTGCATTAGCACACACCCCAAACCAACGTAGGATGTGTCATTGTACACCACAAATTCTTTCCCTGATTCAGGTTGAACCAAGATAGGAGCTTGCGTCAAAGCCGTCTTAAGCTTCTCAAAAGCTTGTTGTCTTGCTTCCGTCCACTCATACTTAACATCTTTTTGCAACAACTTTGTCAAAGGAGCAGCAATCTTCGAAAATCCATCCACAAACCTCCGATAATACCCTGCCAACCCAAGGAAACTACGGACTTAGGAGGCTTCCAATTCATCACCGCCTCAATCTTCTGAGGATCAACACGAATCCCCTCCGCCGAAACCACATGACCAAGGAACACAACTTCCTTTAGCCAAAACTCACACTTGCTCAGCTTAACATAAAGCTAATTTTCTAGAAGCGCTTGCAAGACAATCCTCAAGTGACCTTCATGCTCCTCCTCAGTACGAGAGTACACAAGGATATCGTCGATGAACACCACAACAAACTTGTCCAAGTATTCATGGAACACTCTATTCATCATGTCCATGAAAGCAGCAGGAGCATTCGTCAAGTCAAACGGCATTACAAGGAACTCATAATGCCCATACCTCGTTCTAAAGGCTGTTTTCAGCACATCTTCACCTTAAGCTGATAGTATCCTGACCTTAAGTCAATCTTGGAAAACACAGCTGCTCCCCGAAACTGATAAAAAAGATCATCAATCCTTTGCAAAGGATACCTATTCTTGATAGTCAACTTGTTCAGCTGTTGATAACCGATGCACATTCTCATAGCGCCATCCTTCTTCTTCACAAACAAGACCGGTGCACCCCACGGGGACACACTAGGCCGAATGAAGCCACAATCAAGCAACTCCTGAAGTTGTGTCTTCAACTCCTTTAGCTCCTTAGGTGACATGCGATAGGGAGCAATGGACACCGGAGTTGTGTTTTCATACAGCTCAATTCCAAACTCCACTTCTCGACTAGGTGGCAATCCAGGTAACTCCTCAGGAAACACTCCAGGGAACTCACGTATAGTTCTTATATCTTGAACACGCAATCCCTTAAAACTAGGATTCATCACAAAGGCTAGGTAAGCCTCGCAACCTTACATCAGCATCCGACTTACTTCCAATGTAGACACCACATTGGCAAGAAACTTCACATTCTCACCCACAACCACTACTTCGTAATCATCCGCGAGTTTCAACGAAACTCGGTTGCTTTCAAAATCCACTATAGCTCGATGCTCAACAAGCCAATCCATACCAAGGATTACATCAAAACCATAGAATGGCAATTCCATGAGATCAACAAGAAAGACATGATTTTGCACTTTCAAGGGACATCTCCTATACAACTTTCACGTCACAACCATTTTACCAAAGGAACTAGTCACACGCGTACCAACATCCAAAGACTCAACAGGTAAACCAAGCATTTGAGCATGTTCACGCAATATGTATGAGTGTGTAGATCCAGAATCAATCAAAAAAAGTAATGACAAGGATTGCAAAGTAAAATTACCCGCGATCACATTCGTATCATTCCTTCTCTCACGTTGAGCATACACTCGAGCCTGACAACCACCCTCAGGTTGAACGGCCACAACATGTGCTACATTCCTGCCACCATCATCTCTGCGCTGAAAATTACCACGACCGCGCCCACGGCCTCTCTGTGGCTCAACTGCTCTCACCGGAGCTTGTCCCTCCTTCAAAGGCTGAGGACAATCTTTCTTCAAATGTCCACGGTTCCCACAATTCCAGCATGTGCCAAGATTACCCCAACACTAACCACCATGCCGTCTACCACAACGGTTACACTCAGGAGTCCTCGGAACAGCATTAGGTCCTTGCTGACCTCTACCAGGGTTACCACCCCCACGCCTAGCATCATAGTGTGACCTCCTATTCTTATGCATCTTGTTGCGATCTCTACCATAATCGCGTTCAGCCGCTCGCTTCCCAGAGCTAGATCCACCCGCTCGACTAGTCAGACCAAGATTTGGAACATACAAACACAATCATAACCTCAAACATACATATAAGGTGCCCATTTGGAACATACAAACACAATCGTAACCTCAAACATGAAATCTCATTAGTCTAGAGGCATGCTTCCTAATATCAAAACACAAAAAGGCAATCCAACCTCAAAACAAGCAATCAAAACCATTTACAATCCAACAAGCCCAAAACAAACATGCCACAACCTTAGGGAGTTTAACATATCTCCCAAATACAAGATTTGGTTTCCCATTGCCAATTTATCAAAACTAAAGTGTATGAAAACTTCACCATACGTGAGCTTGGATTTCCTTGGATGGACTTAGCTTCCTTGATGCCCCAAAACACCTCAATTATCTGCATTATTGGTAAAAGAGAGAGCGTAAGCACAAATGCTTAGTGAGGCATGCTCTAAAGAAAACCAACACAATAATGCACATTTGAAAGCACTTTCATTAAAAGCTTTTAAACCACATGCTCATCTCTTTCTCATGCTTGGAAAACTTTCAAAGCAAAACTTATTAAAACTACATGTACCTTCATTCTATCTCATGCATTAAAACCAATGCAAGACCCATGGCAAGGCCAAAATCATGCTTGTACTCTAAAGCATTTCATAAACAACTACATATGCATTTCACATAGCATAAATCATTATATCAAGGTACATGTGAATCAAAACCATAACATATTTTATATTGGCATTTCACATCTATTTATTACTTGGATAAGCAGACATCTCACTAGACACTTCCGGTGGCATCTCTCATCATCGTACTCACTCGTCTAGCAACATAGTTTCTGGTGGAATCTCTCATCACCGTACTCACATGGCGGAATCTCTCATCGCCACAAAGCTTGGGTATTTCCCAAGTCCTACCCGATGGAATGCCCATCATCGTAATATCTCCCTTTGGCTTAACCAAAGAGCACGTACGAATTTTTAGTTTATAGTGCACTCTCATCCTATTGATCGATCAATTATATCCGGTAAGTTTCTCAACATCTATGTCGATATATTATGTCAAATCAACATCTCACCTATTGTTTTTCATGCATTAAAACTCAACATTCTCATCCCTTTTCAACACCATAACATTTGCTACACTTCAACATATAAGCTCAAATCTCAACTATGCAAAATGTTACTTATTGAAATCATTTCAAGCATCATCTCATGCTATAATTCATGCATAAAAACATTAGGAATTTATCAATCTAAAACCATGAGCATGTAAAAGCATTTAAAGGGCAATCATCACATTCTAGAGAGCAATCTAGCCAATACTTACTTCCGGACTTAAGAATGTGTTTCAAACCTTTCCTAAATCCCCAAACCCTGGTTCTTTGTCCCTCAAGGACTTCTAAAGCCATACGCACTCACCAATTTCATTTCGCTTGCTTGTCGAAACGCCAATTAAGCTTTCGGATCAACTCCAAAAGTGTTCGAAGATGTCTCCCCTGTTTTAGACACATAAAAGCAGAGGATTAATGCATCATCATGCATTGAAATCTTCAGCCAACACCCCAAAACTCGCTACTCTTCTTAAACACAACATTTCGTCTACCAAACACAACCGAAAACACCTCCAAACTCTTCCAAAACTTAACCCAGCCAAGATCCATCACTTCTAAACATTTCTAAACATCAATTAGCATAAAAAACAACCCTAATCTCATCCTTATACCTCCAGCTATAACAGAACACCAAAATCACCCCAAAAACCACCATTTCCACAAGCCAAAACTTAGGAAAAACAACCTATTCGGGATTGGATTGATAAAACCTCATTTCTAACATCATTTAACATCCAAAATACATTAGAAAACCATCTCAAAATAGAGCCCAACCAATTTCCACGAAAATCTTCAAGATCCCTTCCAAAATCTTGAGTTTTAAGCCAAAATCTTGTTTCTAACATTTAAACCATTCATAAATCTTTAATAAAGGATTGTCAACTTGGGAATTTCAGTAAAGAACTGAGTATTTAGAGGAGAAGAACAATCTTACCTCTAAAAGATGATTTCTCCTTGATTTGGGCAAGTTTCCATGAAAATACAATGTAGAAATCAAGTGGATTTGTTGAAAGATTGATTAGGAATCAATGAGTGATGGAAATCTCATCAATTGAAGTAAAAATCAAAGTGAATTTTGCTGGAGAAAAAGTATTTGGTTGATAGGATTTTGAGAGAAAATGAAATGAGAGAAAATTAGGGAAAAGTGGTTATGAAAGTCAAATTTTAGTTTATCACATTTCTTTTATTTAATTAAATCACCCAAATTAAGGAAAAATCTGATGAAAACATTTTTGGTAAATTAGCTCCTTAAAGATTCAAAGTTTCAATCCTTTACAAAATAGTCACTACTAAACTTTGCAAAAATCGCGATTTGGTCACTACACTGAAATGTAGTATTTCCAAACCCTATTTTGTAAAATTGATTTCACCATTCACCTTTATATATTAAATAAGGATTTTTAGATATTTTTCTATATTTTTAAAGCATCCCTAACTAGGCTTTTCTTAAAACTCCCTTTTATATTCGAACCGTTTCTCAGACCGACCTGATTCAGACCCTAAACTTCTAAGCCCAAAATTGGGGTGTTACATTCTGTACATCTTCCTAACTACTACCGTATTCCCGAAGGAACTAGTAACACTAACTCCTACCTCTAATACCTCACAAGGCAATTTCAACAACTTTGCATGCTCATTCAGTATATATGAATGTGTAGACCCGAAGTCAATCAAAGAAAGCAAATCCAAAGACTGTATCGAAAAGTTACCTGCAATCACATATGTGTCGTGCTGACCCTCACGCTGAGCGTAAACTCTGGCCTGGCCTCCGCCCTCTGGCTATACAACAACTACATGCGCTATGTTCCCCTGGCCATCATTTCTCAGTTGGAAGTTACCTCTACCGCGCCCACGACCTCTCTGGAAGTCATTGGCTCTAGCAGGAGCCTGAGCCTGAACCGGTGCATGCCCTACCTGATGTGGACAATCACGCCAAATATGATCCCTAGCTCCACAGCTCCAACACGAGTGAAAGTTCCCCCAACACTCACCGGTGTGATTCCTCCCGCAACGAGCACACTCGGGCAAACGCCCACCAGCTCTCTGGCACTGATGGCCCCTACCGTGGTTACCACCACCACGTCTATGGTCATAGTGATGCTTGTTGTCCCGATGCCTCTTGGCATCACCTCTATCAAAGTCGTTAGATCTCTTCCCGGAACTAGAACCACTAGATCATTTGGTCAAGCCCAAATTGTGCTCTATGTCCTTGGCCCTAGCGACCAAGACATCAAAATCTGTGTAGTCAGCAGCTAAAGTGTACCTCTTGATCTCTTCGCTCAACCCATAGCGGAAATGGTTACAACGTTCTTCCTCAGTAGCAACAAGCTCGGATGCATACTGACTCAGCCTGACAAATCGGATCTCATAGTCCGTCACTATCTTATTCCCCTGAAGCAAAGCCATAAATTCCCTCTTCTTGTCATTGAGATAACGGGGACCCAAATATTTCTCACGGAAAGCTGACTCGAAGAACTCCCAAGTGATCTCAGCCTCTGCCATACCCGAAGTGATGGTGATCCACCAAGTGTAGGCATCACCCTGAAGCAGAGATACAACACACCCTAGCTTGTGTTCCCCGGTACATCCCATATGTGCCAAAATACGGACGATCTTCTCAAACCAAGTCTCGGACCTCTCGGGTGCCAACCCTCTGAACTCTTCACCTCCCAAACTACAGAGCATTTCTAATGGTAAACCAGTACCCTCTCCCTGGGGTTGTGCCACTGCCTGACCCTCAGCCACTGCAGCCTGAAAAGCCTCGGCTATCGCCTGAACTAGAGGAGCTAAATATATCCCGGCTGGTCCTTGGCCAACTTGAGGTTCTACGCCCTCGGCTATCGCCTCGCCTCCCTCTTGACGAGGAGGAGGAGGTGGAGGAGCTTGCGCCTCAACAACTGGCTCAACTCCCGGAGCTGCTGACCGTGGTTCCGGTTGAACCATCCTAGGCCTCCCTCTTGGTCTCATTTCACAGCTAGCAAGATAACAACTACAACAAACAAACATATAAGGATTAAGTTAGCAAAGGCAAGGGTCAAATCGTGCTCAAGTATCTTCCTTTACAAAACTTTTTCAAATTAAGTAATAGTAGCAATGGGAACTCGACACTACACCCAGATACAACAATCATGCTTCCAAACACAATACGAACGAACAAACAACAAGCATACATGGCAAAACATTCATTGAGACATAACAATTACTTAACACTTCAAACATACCTCACTTACCTGCCCGAGGTCTCGGTAACCTCAGGCTCTGATACCAACAAATGTAACCTCCTCGTCTCGGTCTGGTCGACTGACCGGTCCGAGTAGGCTACACGGGGAAAACCGATGTGAAACCCGTTAAGGTCCCACCCCGGTTAGCAACCCTAGAAAATTTCTTTTAATTATATCTTGTCTAAAGGCATATTTATTTCCTATGTGATCACGACAGAGGAAATACCACGAAATAAAAGCAACCAATCCAAAACAACACTTTAAACAGCCCATTTTAAACTTACACAACAAGTTGTATCGATACGCCTTGACCAAGTCAACTGCCTCCAGTCAACTCAGGGAGTCCGTATCGATACGGCCCTTGGGCGTATCTATACACCCTCCTCGGTCAACATCTCGCGGTCAACGATACAAAACCGTACAGATACGCCTAGAGCCCGTACCGATACGCTAAAATCTCGCCTAAAACTCAGATTTCCAGTGAGGTTTTGGCGTATCGATACACCCCCGTGTATCGGTACGCTAAGCCAAACCTGAGTCCCAAGGTGTAGGACCGTACCGATACAGCCCTTAGGCGTACTGATACACCATGCACTGCAAGACTCTGATTTGTAGCAAAGCGATACGAGACTCAACTCTAAATGCAATTCTCGACTCTCCTAGCCACAAACAACCATTCATACAGCACTCAACAACCAAGAACTATCATATAGAACAATTTAGGTGAGCAACGAAGCATTTACAACATGGAATTCATACAAAGAAGGATCTTGCATTTCAAGGCATACTTAAAAAGCTTAAAAGCCAAAAAGGCACATGTTTTCACTCACAAGGTTTACATGCTCACCAAAACAACATATAGCATCCAAAGGCATAACCTTACATCTCAAGCATTTGACCAAAACATAACACGGTTACGAATCCAAAGCATAGCATAAACAACATTCAACATTTATGAGTCATACAACGCTCATACAAACACATAGCAGCCCCATTGCTAAACTACTACTTTATTGACTAAACCATACTTGAGCAACTACAAAAGCTTGGAATGCCCCTTCCTCGCTTCTTGCTAACTCCACGCTAATGATTTGCATTGTCAAAAACGAGAGCGTAAGCTAGAAGCTTAGTGAGGATGCTTTAAAACCAAAAACAACGACAATGCAGGGTTCAAGCATATAATCCTTAACATCACACTCAAGCATACTTAAGCATCAATGTAGCAACCTAGCTAGCAACTCAATAATGCAATTACATGGCATCTTACTTCATGTTAAGCTCATCATGGTAAAATAATTATCTAAGCAATATAAGCACATGAACTAGTATATTGGCAACCATTAGTTTACTCGGATATACGGATACTTCCGTTGGGCTATCACCACCAACGTACTCAACAATAACATTACCTCGGTGGGATTTCACTCATCACCGGACCTTGCATGGACGAGATTACACTCATCATCACATGCCCTACGGATGGGATTCCACTCATCATCACGTATAATATAAACATTTCCGGTGGAATATTACATCACTGTACTCCTCCTAGTTGGCTTTACGCCACCAAGGCCACGCGTGAATTTGACTCAACCGTGTGCACACTAATCCTAATGATCGATCATTTATACCCGGTAAGTTAACTAGTGCCAATCATACTTTTTAAACCACACCATGACAATCATCATGCATATCACATATCCATCATCACACACATCAATGTATACTCATACATAAACAATTCATGCTCCACAAGATCATAATAGGCAAAGTCATTTAAAGCTTATAAACATACAAGAAGTTAAGCTACCAACTTAATCTCTACCTTGGAATGGCCTACCAAGCACATTCCAAAACCTCAACCACACACTTGAACCAATTTAAATAAGTTTGAAGGTTTCACTCATCATCCTTCCTTAAGCAAACCAAGCAAAGCCACTCAAGCCTCCACAAAATCCGGAATTAATCTCGAACCTTCTCCGGTGTTTCCCCTTGCTTCTAACCAATCAAAAGACAATGTATTACTCAACCAAAACACCGCCAAACACATCCACAATCTCAACCCACAATCACAAGCCAAAACCTCATAATTTCAAACTCATGCTAACCATCAAAATCACATTTTCCTACACCCTTTTATACCCAGCTGTAATCTACCATTTCCAACACCCAAATTCCCTTTAAAGGCTTCTAAAACACTTTCCTAACAACCCTACATCATCAGCCCTTCAACCCAACACAAAACCACATCAAAATTTCAAGTTTTGACACTTTCAAAAATGCCCCCATGACCTATTTCGGGATTTTTGACAAAATCCCTCCATTTCAAGATATAAGGTGTATTAAGGTAAGGTTAACTCAAAACTCAACTAGACAAACCAAAAACAAGTCAAGAACCAATTAAAGTTTCATACTTTCTTCAAACCTTGAAAACTTGAAAAACTAAAAGATGGTGCTTTTTGAAATCTAAAACCATGGAAATGATTGGGATGGAAAGGAGAATTCAAAAACGAAGTTACCTTGCGAAAATCACTTGAAATGGTGAAGCACCTCGATGGAACAATGATTTGGGAGGGTTTTGGGTTTTAGGTTGTGAGATTGAAAATGGGGAAGAAGATGACTCTTTTCTTTTTGTTTCAAAAAGTTAATCTTTTCCTTACTTTGACTTATTTACAAAAATGACATTACTAGGATTTTAGTCTTATTTAAATTAAAACCAAGGTCTAATTAAATTAAACCGAATCTGGCGACTCGAACCCAACTCACACACTCAACTCCCGACCCCAAAACACGGGTGTTACAAACCTCAATTGTGAAATTTGTAATTTCCATTCTTATATTTTCAATTGAGTTGAGTGCTTGTAATAGGGAAACATTTTGTATTGAGATATACTTCTTTTAGCTTTCATCTTTTTTGTATTTCTTTGTGTGAGAATTGGGTCAAATTTTGGGTAGAAAATTTGACTGGTATTGTAACGGTTACCTCCTTAGCCTAGAAAAGGGGAAGAACAATTAGTGGATTGTTGGAAAATCCTTAATGAAGCTAAGGTAGTAGATGTAGAATTCGATTGGAACTTGAACCACTCTAAATCCTCTTGTCTATCATTTTTATTTTTCCATTCCACCACCAAAGTTCTAAAAATCCAATTCACCCCCTCTTGGGTTATATTGTGTCATTGATCCACTCAACACTTTTAACCATCAATCAACAATAAAAAACAGCCTAGTAACATCTAATAACCCCCAACAACACCATATTCACATTTCCAAGCCAAAAACCTTAACTAACAACCTAAACTATTAGAGATCCAACATAATCAAGATTATTATGATTAAGTCTTTACTTTAACATCATTTAACATCCAAATCAAGTTTAAAATCATTCTCAAATCAATCAAAACAGTGCCCAAATGAATATCTTGGAAAATCATCAACCAAGCCATTTTAACCAATTTTTCATTAATCAAATCATAAAACTTAGTTAATAACAATATTTAGGAAGCACAAGACTTGAGAATTTCATTAAAGAACCTTGATTATAGGGTTGATCAGCTCTTACCTCCAATCTTAGCTTTTTCCCTCAATTGACAAAGATTTTGCAAGAAACTTCAAAGTTCCATTGATTAAATTGATAGATCACTTTTAGGAAATCAAAAGAAAGAGAAAAGGGTGATATAAATTGAGATCTTTGAGAGAAAAGAAAGTGTTTGGCTGTTTAGAAAGGGAGGAAATGAAGGTTACGTAAAAATCTTTTTGATCTCATAAATCCCTTTTAATTAAAAGTTTTTTCTTTTAATTCCTTTTTAATAACGTCATTTTAAAATTGGTCAAATTAAGAGAAAAGGCTTTTAAACACATGTAAGCTCCCTAAAGATTCTAATTCTTGTCTCTTTTTTAATTTAGTCCTTTAAACCCAATTTTTCACTTTTTACAATGGCCACTTTCCGAAATCTAGACTTTCCAAGACTCGTTTTCTGAAATTGATTTTACCAACCTTCAATATATATTTTTAAAAGATTTTATTAATTTTTCTCATAATTGTATCCCATCCCGGACTACGTTTTCTCTGAACCGCTTCTAAAGGCTCAGATCTCTAATTCTAGGTTCGACTAACCCAACCCGATATCTAAAACACCTAGACTCAAAACCGGGGCATTACACTCTCATTGAAGGAGATTGAAAAGTGGGAGGTATTGATGCAAGCTCAGATCCATTTGATGAAGAGAGATTGGAGTGTTAAGGCTTCCAAAACAGAAATCAGAAATTCCCAATGAATAGAGTCGAAGGCTTTTTGTAGATCAATCTTTAAAGTGCATCGATATGATAAGGATTTTCGAGCATAGCCTCAAATCAGCTCCTGAGCCAACAAAGTATTATGAACAATGCTCTTACCCTTTACAAATGCGGATTGAATTTCAACAATAATCCCAGGGAAGACTATAGCTAGTCCATTTACCAGAATGCATGTGATGGTTTTGTATATGACAGTACAACATGAGATTAGCCTAAAGTCCTTCACATGGCATGCATTAGGAACTTTGGGTATTAAGGCAATAGATGTAGCATTAAAAGCAGGAAGAAACTCTGCACTGACAAAGAAGTATTGTATAGCTGCAATCACAGCATTACCGACTATGCTCCAAGCAGATTTAAAGAATCTGACTGTATAGCCGTCATGCCCAGGACTTTTCTCATTCCCTTGGCAGAACAGTGCATCTTTGATCTCGGGGGCTGTGACCTCCCTGGTTAAATCTTCCATGGCAGAAGCAGGAAGGCAATACTTCAAGATCTACCTTAGAACCTCACTCGGGCATCCCATAACTTCTGTGTTAACCTTCCCAATTAGTTGAGTGAAGAAATCGATAATTTCAGTAGACATCTCCTCAAAACTTTCAAGCCGATTTCCATCATTGTCGATGAGTAACCTGATAGTATTCTTTTTCTGTTTTAAGGCCACATTGTGATGAAAGAATTTAGTGCATTTATCTCTCTGTTGCAACCAGTGGACTCTGGCTTTGTATTTGTAAAATTGATGCTCTGCCTCTTCAAGGGTTCCTGAAAAAGACCCTGTGGAGAGGGGACAGTGAGATTGAGTAGTTGTTGCTGCTGTAACTGATTTCTTTTAAGATGTCGCCAAAATGTTTAATATTGAGTTGTCGTAAACATGACTTTAACCTCTTTAATTTGTTGAAAACCAGAAACAACACCCTCCCAAGAGGTCTGAACCACATGGAGATAAGAAGGATGAGTGGTCCAAAGAGAGAAGAATTTGAAAGGCTTTGGTCGATTGATAGGTGCCTCCTTTGAAAACCAAACAACTCCAGGGCTAAGAAACTCGACATAGAAATGGGGAAAATAATGAAATCATCGAGCATTGACTAATACACGATCAAGCTTCCTGCTTGTTACTCCAGGTATAAACAGAAAAGGGTTATGAGTAGATTAGCTAAACTTGATGTTGATGTGCTTTGTCTTGTTGAAACTCGAATTAAACACTGTAATTTTGCAGATATAATCAAGAATTATGTTGACGCTTGGCACTACTATTTTAACTATAATCATATTGAGAATGGCAAGATCTGGTTCTTATGGAAGAAGCACTTATCTTTTTCAGTCTTGGATGCCATTTCCATCCAAGGAACTGTTAATTGGAAGGCTGTTGTCATTTCTAAAGTTTATGGCAGCAATGATGGTACCATAAGGAAGGGTCTTTAGAGCTAATTAGAAGGAATCAATTCATTGCTTCAGGATCGTCGGTGGAGACTTCATTGTGGTCTAATTTTGTTTCTTTGGGTTCCTACTGCGCTTCAAACATACTTGATTTTCAACAACCTTTGTCCTCCAAACTGGATATTTTACGTACTTGAATCATTAATTTTGTAATTAAAAATATTATTTTATAGTATTTTAACTCTTTTATCAATATAAAAGTAAAACATTTATTTTAAAAATGAACCTAAATTAAATATATATATGAATCAATTCTAATACAAAATTATTTTATTCAATTTAATAAGAACAAACTGAAATCTAATCATATGCTACAATTAATATAACGAGTAAACTACATCAGATGCCATCAAACTTTAAGTGTTGTATCATTTGTATCACCATGCTTTTAATTGCATTAATTTTAACACTAAACTATTGTTTTAGCTTCAATGTTGTCACTCCACCGTTAACTTTTTAACGAAGCGATGACGTGACTGGCGATCATTGATATAAATGTCGAACTAAACGAGGTGGTTAGTTTGTTTTTGATGCCCAAAATTAACTCAAACAACATCATTTTAATGGATAGAAATTATTGAAAACAAATGCACTTATAGATGTTCAGACATGACCTTGGAAAACAAAAAGCATGAACTTAACAACCAATTTAACTTATGTTTTAGTTGAGATTTTAACACAAATAATATGAATATTACCTTCATTTGGATTTTATTTAATTTATGATAGAATTTAATAATTTAATAAATATTATTTATAATTTATGTTACGAATCTAAAATATTATTTATAAAATAATATATTTAGAACATAAAATATTTATGGCTTGGTGCTGTAATTTCATCTCATGAGTTGGTAAACACTACACGTCGATGGGCACTAGATATTTTGGCACGAAGAAATCCATGGGTTGCTGCTAGCCTTTATAAATCCATGGGGTGCTTGAATAAAAATACACTATTAAAACACAAGTTGACTTGATGGTTACAAAGTTCTTGGTTTAAGTGTATTTATTTTTATTAATTTTCATTTATCAAAACAACGTTGTTGTAACATATTTTAAGCATTAAAACAGTTGAATCAAAACGACAATGTTAAATTAAACCTAAAATAATAGTTTAATGTTAAAAATTAAACTTTGAACCTTTATAGTATACCCCTGATGGTATTGAGTTCCTATTAGATAAGGGCTCCTTTTCTTTATTATTAAAAAACAACAGTTTAATGTTAAAATTGACGAAATTGAAAGGTTGATAGTATAAATAATATATCATTTAAAATTTAGTGGTATTAAGTGTAATTTAACTTTTTATTATCTTATTAAATATTTTTAAAAAACAGGCCAGAATTTTTTTTTATTTAATTGAAAAATTAAACAAATTAATCATTTCAATAAGATGCACAACAATTGTTATTGTGGCCACAAACATAACAAGAATTTAACTACTAATATTTAATTCGTAGGTTAATTTAGATTTGATGTTGCATATATTCATATGAGATAAGCCTTTGAACCTAATTTATTTTATTTACAATATCAGGATTCTAGTTTTTAATTTTTTTTAAAAAAAATTAACATCTTTCTTAGTTAAATCAACATCTAATTACTAATGACAGAGAAATAATTATCAATATCGAAAGGCAACAAAGAGATCAACGGTAGTAGACTTCTTTGAATCAAGTTTAAATCTTAAATGTTATGAGCGTTTAACCTAAATATTATTCGACTCGAATAGAATTACTTTTAAACTGTAAAACTTATGAGAACAAAAGAGGTGTGATAGTATGTAAACAATAATTAACAAAATATGAAGGCTTCCAAGACATGAAACCTGTATATTTGTAGCTGCAGCTAAAGGCTAAAGGTGGATAAAATCATGACAACTTTTCTCCACTCTCCACCAAAGGCTTCGAACTGTAATCTTATTGAGCAGTCAGAAGCCTTTAGAAAGAGAGTGAAAAAGGGTCGCATGTCAGCTGCTGGGCACACAACGCCTGCCATACATGTTTTCAAAAAGGCTCAGCTTGAGCATGGAATGAGCTGATGAGGCCCCTTTTATAGGCCAAGTATTGCATGCATCCGCTTAATTAACTTGATTAATCAACTCATCCCAGCCGTTCGTTGCTTGAGTTTTCTTCTTTAACAAATCAATGGCGGAATTAGATCCCAAAGCACATAATGAATTGGACCCG
Source organism: Hibiscus tridactylites (assembly GCA_958450335.1). Taxonomy (NCBI): domain Eukaryota; kingdom Viridiplantae; phylum Streptophyta; class Magnoliopsida; order Malvales; family Malvaceae; genus Hibiscus; species Hibiscus tridactylites. Next base: position 44,090,271 of record OY288290.1, on the reverse strand, counting down.
AAAAGCCATATGATTCCTCCATCCATCTCAGCAAAGAATAAAGCGGTGTGGGCGTCCATTTTCCTTGTCAAATCCACGCAAGAATAATAATATTCGGGAGATCTCCGCATTGAATGGAACATAGCATTAACCCCCCAAAATGCAATCCACATCCATCATTTCCCCCACCAAACATCAGCTCACCTAAAACGAATCCATTAAAGAAATTAATTATTAAAACTAAAGAAAGCAACCTAATTGGAATGCTAAGTCTTGCGTATATATTATTTATTTAATCATACTTTGGATTTCAAAGAAGATATACCTAGCTAGCTTAAATATAAACTATTTTACTAAAGATATTTAAATTTAATTTAAGTCTTAACCATCAAATAAAACTGTCACATGTTGACTTTTTTTGGTCAAATTTTTTCAACTTTGACCTCTTATAATTTAAAATTTATTATTGATAAAAATATGAAAAAATATATTTTAAAAACTTTGAATCAACTAGTTTTTAAATATATTTTTTATAATTTTTAATTAATTAAAATATTTAAATAAATTATAGTCAAAGTTGAAAAATTTTGACCAAAAAAAGTCAACATGTGACAGTTTTAGTGGGACGGAAGGAGTACCTTTTAAGCCGAGACACGGGCCAGCCAAACAACTACCCGAATATCCGGGTACCTAGATTTGAACACCCCTAATTGTCGCAACTTTTAGGATGATGCAAGTTTATGCTCGCTTAAATGCATATTATCATCAAATTTAATGGTTTGATCTAATTTAGAAATTTAGGGGTTTGAGAGGGTTCAACGTAGTTTACGCTCTATATAAAAATTAACTAAACTTGCTTATCATGTTATTGTAACTGTATTACTAATTAAAATTCTAATTGAATTTGGTGTCATGTCTCAACTCAAGAAACAACTCGGATGGCATGAACCAACTTGCCTCAGTGGTTAAGGGAACAGTTGTTGTTCCTAAAGGAGGTCACGGGTTCGAGCACCAGCCCCTGCAGCAGGGTGATTGAGCGTTCATTGTCAAATGGTTGAGAGTATATTTAGAACAGATACTACTTGTAATCACTTTAGCTTTCATCAAAAAAAGAAAAAAAAAAGAAACAACTCGGATGGAAATTACTAAAATGTATATACTTTAAAATCTAATGAATATTTTTAAAATTTTAATTAATTTTTTATAATATAACTGTTTTAATATTTTTTTACTAATTTAAAAATTCACTCACGAAATGTGTGTGATGAAATTCTTATTTTAAAAGTGTTCAATTGATTTTGGTGTTACTTAACTTAGCAACACCAATTCAATTGAGAAAGTACATAAATATAAAAAATATACGTTTATAAAGTTCTAATAGTAATTTAATATTTCACTAATAAATAATTGTGATTGAAAATAATTTATCTAGAATAAGTTACTTTATTATATATATTTTTTAATTTATTTTTTTTTCACTCGTAGAACAAGTGCGGTAGAATATTAGTATAAAATTGAGAAAACAAAAATGAATTTAAACTCTAGCCCTAAATCATAACATCTAAACCCTAAAAACTAATCCTAGCCCTTATTTTAATAGACAAATAGGATGATACTCAAAACCAAAACTAGTATTATGTTTGTATCATAAAAAAGTTTCTTTGTACATAATTTGCATAATCTCTAATACCAATTTGGTTTGTTGTTAGGGTGGAGCCTTCGATCGAGTCAAGTCAAGTTGAGTTAAAAAAATTAAGTTGTTCGAGTTGATGGGTCATATTTTACAACTCAAACTTTATTTGAAATTTTTTCGATTCGAGTCGAGTTTTCGAGTTCCTATAAAAACTTAATTGTAATTATTTATCATGTTATAGTACGGTTTGATTCTAATTTAAACGACTTTCTATAATCATATAAGATATGCACATATATATTCCTTCATATTTTTTTATATGTGATAATATTTCATCATATTTTGATATATCAGTATATATATATATATATATATAATATTTCATCATATTTTGATATATATATATATATATCATAAAAAATTGAGGGACTTGTCTCAAACTTAAAAATAAATACACTAATTACTAAAAATTTCGAGTTATTCGAATTTTCATTTTACACTTCAAACTTTATTTGAAATTTTTTCGAGTCGAGTCGAGTTTATGAAATTTCGAGTCGAGTCAAGACAAGTCGAGTATTTTCGCCTCGAGTTGAGTTATTCAGTTTTTTCTAGTCGAATCAAATTTTGCTCACCCCTATTTGTTGTAGTGTTCCAAACAAATTATAGTTCAATTCGTCTTTGCTTAGTAACACGTGTACGAGAGAATTCATAGTCGAGTCGAGTATTTTACTTAATATTAGAATCAATAATTCAATCATACGAGCTTGCATTAATCAAGAAAGAAATTGATTAAAATATATAAATGAAATGGGAAAATAATTTGTCTCAAAGTTAATATATAAAATTGAATTAGTATTAAGTATAAAATATTCAATACGTATTTACATGATGTATAGTTAAAAGAATAAAAAGAGAAAACAAGTATTATTCGGGGTATTTAAAAAAAATAAAATTACATATTTTATTTTTAAATATATGTTTATAATAGAATATAATGTGTTTTGATTATAAAACAAATATTATTCATTTTAAAACTTGAACCAATAATTTTTATTATAAATTAAAGATTATTTAAAAAAATATAATTTTTAACTAATTAAAATTCATTATTTAGAAATTGTTAGAAAAGATAAATTACGCAAATGGTCACTAAACAATACCCGAAATTGCATCTGACTAGACCATTACTATTATGTTCTTTTATGGCCTTAGTCTAAAGCTGTGTGTTTATTATTTTGTTTAAATTAGTTTGGCTAGCTTATTAGCCTGTGCTTCGTGGGATCTTTCAAGGCTTAAGCTTACGAACATGGGAGCTGACAAATAGTTCGAATGAGCGGGATAGAATAGAATGGTTTTATTATATCAGTCATTTTTCATGTCGATTTACCAGAGAAATAAACGGAGAAAATTGAAAAGGTAAGAAAGATAATAGAAAGGATGAATATGGACTAAATTGAAGTGATTTTGAAATATCAAGGGATATTTTTTTAGAATTAGACTAAATTATAACAATGTGTAAAAATTGAGAGTTAAATTTATTGAATTTCTTCGTATTATGACTAAATTGTTTGAATATGTAACTATAGAGGACTAAATGTGCTATTATACAAAAAAATTAACAGCCATGTCACCTCTTTAACGGAGAATCACAGTTACCATTTTGTAACAAAATAGAAAAGTTTAATTGTCATTCTGTAACTTTTGAATGTTTGGTTACCGTTTTATTTTTTCGGGTAGAGTTTAATGACTATTTGGGTACATTACCAAAATAATAAATGGAATAATAAATTATTGATAAGAGTAAATGCATCATAAATAAAACAATGGTAATTATACCATGCACTGGCTGGAAATATTTTGTTTTCACAAGTGCCCTAATTTTATAGGTTAGAGATTCCGTTAGGGTCCATAGCTTAGGGGTTTAGATTTATGTGCTTAGAATTTAGGGACAGTGGTTTGAATTTAGAGTTTAGGGTTATAATTTAGGGGCTATAGGTAAAAACCTAAATCCCTAACATATTACCCTGAAAGCTAAACCCTAACCTTTAAGCTCTAAATCATAACCCTAAATTCTAAACCCCTAAACTTAAAACCCTAAATTATCAACCTTAAACTATATCCCTAACCCCTACAATTAGTACACTTGTAGAAACAAAATTGTAGAAATATATGTTTTGATATAATAATTAAAAATGTTTTGGACTTAATTGAAAAGATTTAAAATACTCTATAAGTCAAAAACAACTTGAAAATAAGTTTGAGGTGTTTTCAAAAGGTTTTGGCAATGTTTGAAACGTTTTTAAGTAGCCAAACCAATGCTTTTAATGTATCTGTTTCGATACAGGCACAATCAATATCTATACGTTTTGAAACTGCCAAAACCTGTTTTGATACAGACATGGGTTGTTTCGAAACACCCTTTGGTGTTTTGATACGCCTACGTGGCATACATCACAATGGTCAAAACCCCCCAACGGCTATTTCCCAACGGTCTTTTGAAATGCAGGATGTTTCGATACGGGCGTTCTAATACGGTCCAAAGTGTTTCGATACGGCACACTGCATCAGACTACAAAGACTAGTTTTGAAGAAGGGTATTTCGATACAGCTACCCGTGTATGGAAACAGACGTCACTAGAACTACATTTATAGTGGGAAATAATGTCTCCAACGGCTCCAATTCAATCTCAACGGTCCTCAATGACTACAAACTCCATTGGGAGTATAAAAGGAACCTTCAAGCATCAAGGGAAGACAGATGTTTCAATTATCAACAACATATGATGAGAAATTTGTCTTAGAGCTAAATTGTCCATTCTTGTATAGACAACACTTGTGAGCTAAAATTGTCAAATTTGCTCAAGTGTTTAAGTTTGAGTGAAAGCTTAAAGAGTGCAAACAAATACCAATTAGAGGGACTTTTGGTTTGCTTATTTTTATTTCTCTTGTAAAGATGGTTTACTCAAGCTTTGGTCTAGAAATCTTTGATTGTGTAAGGTTTTCCTCCTAAGCCTAGAAAATGGGACAAATCAATTAGTGAATTGGTTGTGAAATCCTTAGTGGGAAGCTAAGGTAGTGGATGTAGGTGCTTGTTAGAAGGCCGAACCACTATAAATTCATTGTGTCATTTATCTTTTAGCTTCCACACCTCAATCACCCAAAAATCCAACTTCTCCACCACTTGGCTAACTAAATCGGTTAAAGGAAATTGAGTCTATCAAGCCTAACAATTGGTATCATAGCGAGGCTCAATCGAAGTGGATTAACATCCTATTGAGGCGATCCAGGAAGCTAGATACAAGAATTCAATCAACCATTCAAATGGTGCAATCCATCGGCAATCCACCATTCTTTGACGGGACTAACTACGCTCATTGGATGATTAGAATGAAGTTCTTCATCAAATCCAAAGACTACAATCTTTAGGATGTTGTTGAAGAGGGTCATTATGTACCACAAAGAGTAAAGGCAAAATGAAGTGCGGATGATCGCAAGAAGATTGAGCTAAATTGCAAGGCTTTGCACATCCTCTTTTGTGCATTTAGCCCCAACATCTATGAGAAGATGTCCTCTTGTGAAGATACAAGGAAGTATGGGACAAGCTTAAAGTCACATAAGAAGGAACCAACGAAGTAAAGAAGACCAAGATCGTTCTTCTCTGTAACCCCCTCGTCCCGGTCTGGACGACTGACCGATCCGAGTAGGTTACACGGGGAAAACCGAAGCAAAACCCGTTAAGGCTCCACTTCGATTAGCAACCCTAGAAAATTTTCTTCAATTATCTTGTCTAGATGAATCATTTAATCCTATGTGTGAAACGACAGCGGAAGAAAAGGACAAGACGATGCAGACGGAACGTAAGTTAATTTAAATTTACCAAGTGTCAAGTTAGTCCGATTTCTTACATACGCGTCCAAACCAAAGACAAACGATACATACAAGGCTCACAGGAAAGTTTGCAACAAATAGAACCCAAGGCCAACACTTGAAAACCTTTAAAGATGCCAAAAGCCCAATTTTCAGGCCTGTGTTTTGATATAGGCTTGCTCGTTTCGATACACGACCCTAGTTTTAAAAGCCAGACCAGCCGTATCGATACGACCCACCCCGTTTCGGTACAGGGGCCCATTTCGTCGAAGCGTTCCGAAACACGTTCCGAAACAGGCCTTCACAGAAGCCAACCCATTTCGGTACGCGTATCAGAATAGGGGCTCACAGTGTCAAACCGTACTGAAACGCGTTCCGGTACGGGTATACCTGGAACCACACCCGTTTCGAAACCACCTCACGCGTTCCGAAACGCCTGCAGTCTGTGAGACTCTAAAAACAGTTTCTGCATCTCCAAAAGTTCCCAACATGCCTCAAACAACATGAAACAAGAAACAACATGCATACTCCTACTCTAGAGGCATTCACCCTACTTCAAGCATGATCCAACACTTAACATACATTCAAGACCATCCATTCAAAAGAACACACATCCAAGGCTAACCATTTTAAAAAGAACAAGCATCCACAAAATACATGCATAACAAGGTTTACATGCCTTTAAAGCAAAACACTAAAGCATCTCGTAAACACATGGCTTACAAACTTCAACACAAAAACATAGGCATCTTAAAGAAAATGGTTACAAATCCATCAATACAAGCATTAGTAACATAAAGCCAACACAAATGAGTCTAGATACAGGCTCCTAAAACACGTAACATTTCCCATTGCTAAACTACTACATTATTTACCAAACCATACTTGAGCAACTACCACACGCTTGGACGCCCTTTCTTTGCTCCTTGCTAACTCAACGCTAATGATCTACATTGTCAGAAAAAGGAGAGCGTAATCATAAATCTTAGTGAGCGGAGCTCGAAAACATAACAACGACAATGCAGGGTTCAAAGCTTTCTTTAAAACAAAAGCCAACACATACAATTCATCCAACGACATAATCCTCTTACTAACACACAAGATCAACCATAAGTCAACAACATAGACATTTATCATGGCATCACACTTCATGGTATGCATAAAGGCATAATCTTAGATTCAAAGCAAAACCATTAAGAGGGAATGATTTAGTGAGACACAAACATGAACAATACATGGTATGCACAAGCATAACCAAAACCCGGTGGGACTACACATCACAGTTAACCTAATAGTTTTCCGATGGGACTACACATCATTGTACACTCCTATTAGTCACTACCGGTGGGACTACACATCACCGTTCAACTAGTAGTTTTCTGATGGGACTACACATCACCATACTTCTCTACTACTCGCTACTGGTGGGACTACACATCACCGGTCAGCTAGTAGTTTTCCGATGGGACTACACATCACCGTACTCTTCTACTAGTCGCTACTGATGGGACTACACATCACCGTAGCAACGAAAACCATCACGTGAGGCTCGACACCAACAATGACTACACAACAATATTAAACGGAAAGTAGAAACAATCTAAAAACATCATCACATCACACATATCATGAGAACCGAATATCAACCAACAACGAGATTAGGTGAACTTACTCTTGAGTCTAGGTTAGTCTCCAAGACTTCACCCAAACCTCAAACCTTCGTTGAACATAAATAAGATTCCACCAACCATGCAATACGATATACAAATCACCCTCATGCAACATGGATACACTATATCATGCCTGACCAAAAACACCTTGTAACAAAATCCACAATTATGCACAATCTTACTTCTTACAGTCTTACCAACCGCAAATGGTCTCACTTACCATTTTCGTGCACAACCTGCACCAACTTACATATATTTTACAAGGCATATCAACAACACCATTGATTTCATCATGCATGATCAACAACATAATAACAAACAACATGCTTCCTCCCAAAGTATTGAAATTTCATGCATAACAAGTTATCACCACAAGTAATGAAAAACAAACGGTAAAAAGGGGAATTTAAAGAGGCGATACACATCAACTTACTCTTGAGTTTAGATTGACCTTTCAAGCTCAATCTAAACTCTTTCAAAACCATCTTTGAACCAAAACGTTGCTTAAAAACATTTCCACTCACCATTCGCACACCAATGCAAACCACAAGGTCGTTTCAAGCTTCCGAACTTCCCGGGACCGCTTCCGAACCACCCAAGGCCAAATCCGCTGTTTCTAACCAGCCAAAAACAATGTATTAACCTCTTAATCAAACACAAATTTGTTGTTATACATTAGCTCACAATTCCACAATATTTTCTCAACAATTAAAAGCCGAAATCCTCCAAAATATTCTCATTTTCGTACTCCAGTAAAACTCAGCCATTACCCCTCAATTTAAACACTTAAAACACTTCAAAACATGTCCAAAACATCACCCAAAGGTTGTACAACCATCAGCCATTCATTTCCCCACATAAACACCTTAAAAACTCTTATTTTCCACTTCTAAAAATCACCTACAACAGTGGTTTCGGGAATCCAATCAAACCAGCACTATCACCACTCAAAAATCATCAAATAACATCTATAAACACCTATCTAAGGTCCACATACCTCTAGCCCTCCTTTTTACCACAAAATCAAGCCAAAAACTCACTTATTTCACTTCTAAAATCCACCCCTAAGACTAGTTTCGGGTAAACTACAATTAAGCAACCTTTTTAACATGTTATGAATTCAAAATAAACTTTAAAAACACCCCAAAACACTGCCTAAAAGTCCCATACGGGATTTCACCCAAAATCCCCACTTTTTATAAATCTTGAAATTTAAAGGTTGAGAATTAATGGGTTTTGCAAATCCAACTTTAATTTAAGTTAAATTTAAGTAAAACAAGGAAAAGAAAAAGAAGATTTACTTTCAAAGGTCTTCAATGGAGGAAAGTAGAAGAAGATGAGAGAATAGGGTTTTTGAAAGAAGATGAGTTGTTTTGATTTTCAAAACCCTTTTAAAATTTTCATTAATGGCGTTATTGTAAATATTGAGAACTTTTATAAAAATCAACTCTTTAATTTAAATATAACCCAAAACTAATCCTAGATCAAAATCGATAACTCTCGGGCCTAAAACCGAGGTGTTACATTCTCAATCTCAAGTATGAGAACTTCAAGATGGAACCGGTTGAAGACATCACGAAGATGTTCGATAGATTCTCCACCATCACAAATGAACTCAAGGGCTATGGAGAAATCATTTCGGAAGACAAGCTTGTCTGAAAGCTTCTCTATTCTTTTCCCGAGTCATGTGACTCAAAGAAGACCACCATCATCGAAGCCAAGAATCTCAAGACTTTAAAGCTTGATGAACTTATGGGGTCTCTTCTCACTCATGAAATTATGAAGAAAGTAAAAGAAGAGGAGAACAAGAAGGAAGAGATAAACGAAGATGTGGAAGAAGAAAATCATGGAGCTTGGCATCAACACTAATGCCATTGCTCTCAAGTCCTCCAAGTGCAACCATGTTGAATCAAGTGAGGAGGAAAGTGAAGAAGAAGAGATGGCCTATCTCTTCGAAAAGTTTGCCCGATTCATGAAGAGCAAAATGAATGAATCCAAGCATGAATCGAGGAAGAAAAAGAAGGCAAGCTCTTCAAGCCATAAGAAGAAGGCATATGTGGCTACTTGGAGTGATGAAGATTCCACCGACAATTAACAAGCCAACCTTTGCCTTATTACCATTGAAGAATATTCAAGGGTAATCTATAACTCATCTATTTCAAATTCATATACATTTGATGAGTTACAAGATGCCTATGATGATTTGCTTTTGGAATTTAATGCATCATTTTCTAAAAACAAAAAATTGCTTTCAAATTTGAAAACGGACAATGATTTTCTTTCCAAAACAAATCTAGAGTTTGAAGAAAAAATCAAAGATTTTGAACTTAAAGTTTCAAGTTTACAAGAATTGCTTCAAACGATTAAAAAGGATCATCAAAAGGAGATTGACGATCTTAAGAAAGAAAAGGATTTGATATCCAATGAACTTCAAAAGAAAAATAATTTGGGAAAATCAAATTTTTACATTAGATAATCTAGTGCCCCTAGACTTTTTTAATGGAAAAGTGTTTAGAAATGTTTGGGTTAAAAAAGAACTAATTACTTCAACAAAAAATGATGAGATTGAAAAATGGATTCCTAAGGGGACAAAATTATGTGCCACTAACGTCTATGGATCCAAAGAAATTTGGATACCAAAAATTACTTGATTGCCTCATGTTAGGTGTGATGGAGAATGATCAACAAGTCTAATTTTGAGGGGGAGCTCCATACACACAAGGAAGAACACTTGGAGAAGGAAGGCTTCACATCCTCCCTTGAAGTCCAAGTATTGGTAAAATTTCTAGTTGTTTTTATTTTTGATTAGATTGTTTTTCTTTACAACTAGATTACCATATTGTTGGACTAACAATATTTGATGCTTTGAGTAGGGGGAGCCAATTTTAAAACAAAAAGGTTTTAATTGTGTCAAAAAAATTTAACCTCTTATGTTATTTTGAGCTTAATGTCTTTTAAATTCTTTTTGATATAACAGAAAGGGGGAGAAATGGTTTAAAAAATTGATTTTTCAAGAGAATAAGGGGGAACTTTAATTTCATTCAATTTTTAAAGCCTCTTATTCAAATTTTTAAAATACTAAAGGGGAGAATCCCAAACAATTTTTCAAGTTGGTTTTATTATATCAAAAAAGGGAGATTGTAGAAATATATGTTTTGATATAATAATTGAAAAATGTTTTGGACTTAATTGAAAAGAATTTAAAATACTCTATACGTCAAAAAGAACTTGAAAATAAGTTTGAGGTGTTTTCAAAAGATTTTGGCAATGTTTAAAACGTTTTTAAGTAGCAAAACAATGCTTTTAATGTACCCGTTTCGATATAGGCACAATTTCTATCGATACATTTTGAAACTGCCAGAACCCGTTTCGATACAGAACTTACATGTTTCGATACGGAAAGGGATTGTTTCGAAACACCCTTTGGTGTTTCGATATGCCTACATGGCATACATCACAACGATCAAAACCCCCAATGGCTATTTCCCAAAAGTCTTTTGAATTGCAGGCTGTTTCGATACGTGCGTTTCGATACGGCCCAAAATGTTTCGATACGGCACACTACATCAGACTACAACGGGTAGTTTTGAAGAAGGGCGTTTCGATACAGCTACCAGTGTATCGAAACAAACATCACCAGAACTACATTTATGGTGGGAAATAAAGTCTCCAACGGCTCCAATTCAATTTCAACGGTCCTCAATGGCTACAAACTCAATTGAGAATATAAAAGGGACCTCAAGCATCAAGGGAAGACGAATGCTTAATTGTCAACAACATTATGATGAGAAATTTGTCTTAGAGATAAATTGCCCATTCTTGTATAGACAACACTTGTGACCCAAAATTGTCAAATTTTCTCAAGTGTTTAGGTTTGGGTGAGAACTTAAAGAGTGCAAAAAAATACCTATTAAAGGGACTTTTGGTTTGCTTATTTTTATTTCTCTTGTAAAGATGATTTACTCAAGCTTTGGTCTAGAAAGTTTTGAGTGTGTAAGGTTTTCCTCCTAAGCCCAGAAAAGGGGACGAATAAATTAGTGAATTGGTTGTGAAATCCTTAGTAGGAAGCTAAGCTAGTGGATGTAGGTGCTTGTTAGAAGGCCGAACCACTATAAATTCATTGTGTCATTTATCTTTTAGCTTCCACACCTCAATCACCCAAAAATCCAACTTCTTCACCACTTGGCTAACTAAATCGGTTGAAGGAAATCGAGCCTATCAAGCCTAACAAAAATGTTTCAGTATATCGCATCAAATGTGTTCTTATTGACCTTTTTCGTGAATAATTTTTTTAAATTTTGATCATAATTATTTTAAATTATTAAATTTTATAAACATATTTTTTTCGTAATATGCATGTCCGTTTTATGGTCCATGTTCTGGGGTGCGAGGCTGCCACTCACAACAATATCATCTCTAAGGTTTGAACTAGCGTCCTCCCCATAGGAGTGCAATGTGTCTTACCAATACACCCAACACTTGTTGGTTGTAGTAACTAAAAAATCCGAGCTCATTTAGAAAACTAGTTTTTAATTAAAAAATTTGCAATTGAGGGAGTCTCGGGCTCGAAATCCTTCAACTGAATTGCTTGCCAAGTTGTGGAGAAGATTGATTTTTGGGTGTTTGTGGTGGAAGCAAAAGATAGACAAAGTTGACACACGATTTAGAGCGGTTCCGCTTTCTAATCAAAGCCTACATCCGCTACCTTAGCTACCCACCAAGGGTTTCACCAATTCACTAAGAATTATTCCATTTTTCTAGGCTAAAGAGGCAACCATTTACAACCTAGACTCACTCACCAAGTCTAGCAACCAAAGCTCACAACCCGAGCTTTGGGCACACTCTTTAAACAAGAGAATTCAATGCAAACCAAATCCCTCTACAACGCTGATGTTTGCACACTTAAGCTCTCACCCAAATCCTAGAACACTTGAGCATACATTGAAAATTTGAGCTCACAAGTGTTTGTCTATGCACGGAATGGAAATTAAGATCTAAGACAAATTATCATCATAATGTTGTTGACAAATAAAGTATTAGTCTTCCATATATGCTTGGAGGTCCCTTTTATAGTCCCAATTGATCTTCTAGCCGTTGTATACCGTTGGGATTGAATTGGAGCCGTTGGAGCTTTTATTTTTCGCAATAAATGCAGTTCTGGTGATGTCCGTTTCGATACGCTCAAAGCCGTATCGGAACACCCTTCTTTAGAACTAGTCGTTGTGTTTGTTGCAACAATGTCGTATCGAAATGTGTCTGTTTGTTTTGGTACGCCCGTATCGGTACGCTTTGTACCGTATCAGTATGGATGTTTGTTAAGCTGCAGGGAACTAGCCGTTGGGGTTTTTTTCAAATAGCCGTTAGGCTTGACACGTAGGCGTATCGAAACACTGGACCTCTGTATCGATATGGCCTATGCCTGTATTAATACGGGTTTTGGCAAAATCAAAACATGTAGCTTAAACCCTTAAGGTGCATCGAAACGGGTATGCTCGTATCAGTACGGTCGAGCTGAAATCTTTGGTTTGGCTACTTTAAAACATTTCAAACACTACCAAAACCTTTTGAAAACTCCTCAAACATAATTTCAAGTTGTTTGAACTTAAAAACATTTAAAATCTTTTTAATTTAGTCAAAATTATTTTGCAATTATTATATCATAACAAACATCTCAACAAGGAGAATTCTTGAAAAAGCTCGTATTTTAAAATAAGACTTGGGAGTCGCCACCGGTCACTTTGGTAAGGTAGATCGAACACCAATAAATAAAACCAGAGATCAATTAGAATCAGGAGTCGATTACGTGTGAGAAGGGTTCACACCCCACCACACCCAAAAAATAGTACCTAAAGATTCGTATCGTATTTGCAAAATAAAAAGATTTGATTTAGTTTAATTGTTAATCTCTAAAAATGAGAACGCTTTCATATTTATGAAAATCGAGAAAGATAACACTCAAATAACTAAGGAGGGTTGGTGATAGCCACTGTTGATGATGGCCATAGCTTGGTTGGGTTGTTGATGCACGACATAGGGGCAATGCGTGCGACAATGAGTTAGGGGAGATGGGCAGTAGATAGTGCATTCAATGCCTTGTTATTGTAATAATAATAATAATAATAATAATAATAATAATAATAATAATAATAATAATAATAATAATAATAATAATAATAATAATAATAATAATAATAATAATAATAATAATAATAATAATAATAATAATAATAAATAAAGTGATAACTGTAGAACTAATGTTTTGATATAATAATTGAAAAATGTTTTGGACTAATTTGAAAAGAATTTAAAACTTGGTTTTAAGTCCAAACAACTTGAATTTATGTTTGAGGTATTTTAAGAGGATTTTGGCAAAGATTTTTCATGTTTTAAATAGCCAAACTTGTGTTTTCACGTTACCCGTATCGATACGGTTGTACCCGTACCGATACCTTTTTGCCCCAGTTTGGCCACTGTCAAAACCCGTACCGATACATGCCCTTGCTGTATCGATACGGATCGGGATTGTTTCGATACACCAGGTAAGCGTACCGATCCCGTTTCAACCAACCCCAACGGCTATTTCCCAACGGCCATTTAAATGAGAACCCGTACCGATACGCCCTCAAGCGTATCGATACGCCTTGGCTGGCAAGAGCTCAACGGCTAGTTCCTATGAAGGCTGTACTGATACGGTTCCACGTGTATCGATACGGATAGCTGCAGAACAACATTAATGAAGGGAAATAAAGTCCTCAACGGCTCCAATTCATCCCCAACGGCTAGTAACGGCTACAAACTCATTTGGGAGTATAAAAGAGACCTCCAAGCATCAAGAGAAGGTTAATGCTCATATTGTCAAACATCAAATGATCAAAGATTGTCTTAGAGCTTAAATTGTCATTTATTGTATAGACAAACACTAGTGAGCCAAAATTGTCAAATTTGCTCAAGTGTTTTAGGTTTTGGGTGAGTGCTTAATTATGCAAACAAACACCTATTAGAGGGTTTTAAGTTTGCTTTCATTATCTCTTTGTAAAGAGGGTTTTGATTAAGGCTTTGGGTAGAAGCTTGATCGGTTGTAAGGGTTTCCTTCTAATCCTAGAAAAGGGGACGAATCAATAGTTGATTGATTGAGAAATCCATAGTGGGGAGCTAAGGTAGTGGATGTAGACCTTGGTTAGAAGGTTGAACCACTATAAATCATTGTGTCTTTTTACATTCTAGCTTCCACAACCCTTCCACCCAAAAATCCATCTCTCCACCACTTGGTGAGCTAAATTGGTTGATCGAATCGAGCCCCTAAAATCTCAACAATTGGTATCAGAGCTTGGCTCAATCGAAGGGGATTCACATCCTATTGAGAAGATCCGGCAAGCTCGATCACCTTTTCATCAACCGACTCAATGGCACATTCAATCGACAAACCGCCTTTCTTTGACGGAACTCACTATGCCCATTGGAAGACAAAGATGAAGTTCTTCAACAAATCAAGAGATTACAAGCTATGGGATGTAGTTGAAGATGGTCCGTTCGTGCCTCAAAGAAGTAAAACGGAGTGGAGTGCCGACGATCGCAAGAAGATGGAGCTAAATTGCAAAGCCTTGCACATTCTATTTTGTGCATTTGGTCCATCCATCTATGAGAAGATGTCTTCTTGTGAGAGTGCCAAGGAGGTATGGGACAAGCTTGAAGTCACATACGAGGGGACAAATGAAGTAAAGGAGACCAAGATTGGGCTCCTAACCTTGGAGTATGAGAACTTCAAAATGGATCCGGAAGAGAACATTGAGAAGATGTTCGATAGGTTTTCCACCATCACCAATGGTCTCAAAGGGTATGGAGAAGCCATTCCGGAAGAAAAGCTTGTTCGGAAGCTCATCTACTCACTTCCTGAGTCTTGGGACTCAAAGAGGACCACCATCATCGAAGCCAAAAATTTGAAGACTTTGAAGCTTGATGAACTCATGGGGTCTCTCCTTACTCATCAAATCATGAAGAAGAACAAAGAGGATGAGAAGAAGAGGGAAGAAATTAGAGCTATGGGAGAGAAGAAAATCAAATGGCTTGGCATCAATGCTAGTGCCATGGCTCTCAAATCCTCCACTTGCCATCACGTCTACTCAAGTGAAGAGGAGGATGAAGATGAAGAGATAGTTCATCTCTTTAAGAAGTGTGCCCCGTTCATGAAGAAAGCCTTGAGAGAGCTTGAACGAGAACCTAAAAGAAAGGAGATGACAAACACTTCAAGCAATAAGAAGAAGGCACATGTGGCTACTTGGAGTGATGAGGACTCCACCGACGATGAACAAGCCAGCCTTTGCCTTATGGCCATCGAAGAAGATTCAAGGGTAACTTCTAATTCATCTATTTCATGTTCTTATTCTTTTGATGAATTACAAGATGCCTATGATGATTTGGTTTTAGATTTTAAAAGCCACATTTTGAAAAACAATAAATTGATTTCAAAGTTAAAAATTCAAAATGATTTGCTTTCTAAAACCAAACTTGAACTTGAAGCAAAACTTGTAGAGTTTGAATTAAAATGTTTTGTTTTACAAAAATTGCTTCAAAATGTTCAAGTAGAAAAAGATTTGATTTCCAAAGAGTTGAAAAGAAAAACAATTTTGGAAAATCAAACTTTTATGTTAGACAATCTAGTGCCCCTAGATTTATTAAAGGAAAATGTTTTAGAAGTATTTGGGTCCCAAAAGGACTTAGTACTTCAATTAAAAAGGATGAAATTGAAAAATGGATTTCTAAGGGGACTAAAATTTGTGCTACTAACGTTCATGGATCCAAAGCAATTTGGATACCAAAAATTACTTGATTGTCTATTGCTAGGTGTGATGGAGATGTTCAACAAGTCAAACATTGAGGGGGAGCTCCATGCACACAAGGAAGAACACTTGAAGAAGGAAGGCTTCACATCCTCCCTTGGGTTCAAGTGTTGGTAAAATTTCTAGTTGTTCTTGAATTAATTTGTCTTATTTTCTTTTTATTCAACTAGATGATCATATATGTTGGAGTAACATTTTTGATGATTCTTTGAGTAAGGGGGAGCTATTTTTAAATTCTTTTTATTCAATTAGATGATCAAAGTTTTTACCTCTATTGTTATTTTAAACTTAATGTTTTAAATTCTTTTTGATATAACAAAAAGGGGGAGAAATGGTTTGAAAAATTGAATTTTCAATTGAATAAGGGGGAGATTTATTTGAATTAAAATTTCTAATCTCTTATTCACATTTTTAAAATCTAAGGGGGAGAATCTCAAACAAATTTTCAAGTTAGTTTTATTATATCAAAAAGGGGGAGATTGTAGAACTAATGTTTTGATATAATAATTGAAAAATGTTTTGTACTAATTTGAAAAGAATTTAAAACTTGGTTTTAAGTCCAAACAACTTGAATTTATGTTTGAGGTATTTTAAGAGGTTTTTGGCAAAGATTTTTCATGTTTTAAATAGCCAAACTTGTGTTTTCACGTTACCCGTATCGATACGGTTGTACCCGTACTAATACTTTTTGCCCCAGTTTGGCCACTGTCAAAACCCGTACCGATACAGGCCCTTGCCGTATCGATACGGATCGGGATCGTTTCGATACACCAGGTAAGCGTACCGATCCCCTTTCAACCAACCCCAACGGCTATTTCCCAACGGCCATTTAAATGAGAACACGTACCGATACGCCCTCAAGCGTATCGATACGCCTTAGCTGGCAAGAGCTCAACGGCTAGTTTCTATGAAGGCCGTACCGATACGGTTCCATGTGTATCGATACGGATAGCTGCAGAACAGCATTAATGAAGGGAAATAAAGTCCTCAACGGCTCCAATTTATCCCCAACGGCTAGTAACGACTACAAACTCATTTGGGTGTATAAAAGGGACCTCCAAGCATCAAGAGAAGGTTAATGCTCATATTGTCAAACATCAAATGATCAAAGATTGTCTTACAGCTTAAATTGTCATTTATTGTATAGACAAACACTAGTGAGCCAAAATTGTCAAATTTGCTCAAGTGTTTTAGGTTTTGGGTGAGTGCTTAATTATGCAAACAAACACCTATTAGAGGGTTTTAAGTTTGCTTTCATTATCTCTTAGTAAAGAGGGTTTTGATCAAGGCTTTCGGTAGAAGCTTAATTATCCAAAGGAAGTCACATTCGAACCACGGCCATACACAAACAGTCCATTTTTTAAACTTACAGGGCAGACCGTATCGGTACCCTAACTAGGGGTATCAATACGCCTTGACTAGGTCAACCCAAAGAGCCAACTCCGGGAAGACCGTATCGATACAACCCTTGAGCGTATCGATACGCCCTTCTCGGTCAACCCTTCTTGGTCAACGGAGTAGACTCGTATCGATACGCGTGAACCCCGTATCGGTACGCCCTACTCTTTCCCACTTCTCTAAATTCTAGTAACTTTGGAAGGTATCGATACCCCCAGGGTAGCGATACGCCAGGAAAAAATCGTGGCATTTGGGCAAGGCCGTATCGATACGTCCCTTAGGCGTATCGATACGGCCCTTAGGCGTATCGATACGCCTTGCTCTGCAATCCCACAATTTCCAACTTAACGACCCCAAACACGACTCTAGATGCACTTTTAGACTCTCCTATGCACATACAAACATTTAAGTAATCATACTTGAGCCAAAGGTAGTAATCAAACATGAGACAAGGCATCCATACATGGCATTCCAACAAAAGGGCAAATTTAGCATTTAAGGTCATACATGAAAGCTCAAAAGGCCAAAAAGGCACAAGTTAGCACATAAGAGGTTTGCACCCACTAAGAAGGCAACCTAAACATCTAGAGGCATGTCACCACACACAAGCATTCATCATCGCATAACATGCTTTACAACCCAAAGTTAATCCAAAACATCAACATATAAGTGAGTCATTCATAGCTCATACAAATACCCTTGCCACATTGCTAACTAATACATAATTAACAACCGTACTTGAGCCACAAACTTGGAAAGCCCTTCTTGCCTTGCTCCGAGCTAACACCACACTAATGATCTGCATTGTTGAAAATTGAGAGCGTAAGCCATAAGCTTAGTGAGGGTGCTCTAAAATGAAAACATCAAAAATGCAGGGTTCAAGCATGTAAATCCTAATCTCACATACAACATACATTGGTAGAGGAATCGAGTAGACCTAGCTAGTCTTTCAAGAGGCATAATATGACATCTTACATCATACTAAGCTTTATCATTATATATACATCATGTATCAACATCGTATATCGCAATCATATAAACAAGTTTAATTGGCCACTATTAGTTACCCGGATGTGCGGAATAAATCTCAACAATCACTTTACCTCGGTGGGATTACACTCATCACCGGACCTTGCATGGGCGGGATTCCACTCATTGCCACATGCCCTACGGATGGGATTCCACTCATCATCCCGTAGAAATATATAAAAGCTTCCGGTGGAATATTACATCACCGTACTCCTCCTTGATGACTTAACGCCATCAAGGCCACGTACGTTTTGACTCAATTTGTGTGCACACTCCTCCTAATGATCAATCATTTACACCCGTTGATTTATTTAATGCCAATTTTCATTACCACATCACATATCATCAACCACATCTCATGCTCATCACATATACATATCATGATATACATGCACACATTAACCACATATCACAAGAGCATAGATAGGCAAACACAATGACATTTAATGGAGAACAATGGCTAAATTAACAACTTGAAAGAAATGGCCTACCAAGCACATTTCACTCACACACTACACACACTCGAACCAAACTTTAAAACAAGATTGAAACCACTCACCGCCCTTCCTTAGCAACCAAAGCAAAAACTCCTACGAGCCCGGATTTGGTCCCAATGCTCCTTCGACGTCTCCTCTTACTTCTAGCCAACCAAAAACACAACCAACAACCTCAATCAATGCTAACATTCGATCAACACTCGACCTTTGAGCTTAAACTAACTTTACCCAAATTTTTCAACCAAATTAATCCCCAAATATATCAAATTTCGTGCTCCCTCAAACCCTAGCTGAAATCTCCATTTTCAATCACCCAAATGACCCCCAAAAGGTCCCAAAACATCCTCCTAACCTATATAACCCATCAGCCCTTTAATTTTCACTTAAAACCCACCCAAAAATCAAGTTTTGGCATCCCAAAATTTGCTCCAAGAACTCACTTCGGGTTTTCAATAAAACTCAACCAAATTGACATATATAATACCTCTTAATGTGATTAAGATAAAACCTAACTTTACATTTCAAAAAAAAAATGGAAATCACCATAAAAACCCAAACTTTAAACCAAACCCTAATTTTCAAAAGCTCATAGTTTTAAAATCTAAAGTCATGGTTAGATAAAGGATGAAGATGAGAGTAAGAAAACATCCTTACCTTTGAAAAAGACTTTGGGAAGATGAAGAAACCCAATGGAATAGTAACTTGATCTTGTGAGAGTTTGAAAGAGGGGTATGGTGGTTTCTAACGTTGGATGGGGAGATGGGGGAAAGAGAAGACAACTTTTCTTTAAAAGTTGTCTTGCTTTTAAATTCTTTAGGGTTAATTTACTTCTTTAGTCCCTCCCATTTTTATTTAATTTCAACTAACTCAAGTCATGACCAAAATGTTTTAATTAAATTTTTACCGACTCGAACCGCAAACCCAACTAACTTCTAACCCCAAAACACGAGTGTTACAACTCTCTCCCACTTAAAGAATTTCATCCCCGAAATTACCTAACTGAAAGAGATATGGAAACTGCTTTTCCATATCCTCCTTCATCTCCCAAGTGGCCTCGTCCACACCTCGACGTTGCCACCGCACCTTCACCAACTCAATCGATCTACCCCGCAACACCTTACTGTCAGAAGCTAAGATCTCATCCGGTTCTTCCTCATAAGTCAAATCCGGATTCAATTCAATCTCTTCTACGGGCATAACATGTGATGGATCGGACCTATACTTATAGAGCATCGAAACATGGAATACATCGTGTATCTTCTCTAACTCGGATGGCAAACGCAACTGATAAGCAACCGGACCAACCCTCTTCACAATCTCATATGGTCCTATGTACCTCGAACTCAACTTCCCCTTTCGGCCAAATCTCATCACTTTCTTCCACGGAGACACTTTCAAGAACACCTTCTCACCCACTGAGAACTCAACTTCCTTCCTCTTCAAATCAGCATAGGACTTCTGCCTATCCGAAGCAGCTTTCAAACGATCACAAATCAATTTTACCTTGTCAGTTGTCCCCTTGAGCAAATCCGGCATTGGTAACAACTTCTGTCCCACTTCGGCCCAACAAACTGGAGTCCTACACTTTCGGCCATACAAGGCCTCATACGGAGCCATCTGAATGCTCGACTGAAAGCTATTATTGTACGCAAACTCTACTAGAGGCAGATGCTTCTCCCAAGTACCCTGAAAGTCAATGATACAACAACGCAACATATCCTCTAAGATCTGAATAACCCTCTCTGACTGACCATCTGACTGAGGATGATAAGACGTGCTGAAATTCAAACGGGTACCCAAAGCTGTATGCAGACACTCCCAAAATCGAGAAGTAAACCACGGATCTCTATCTGACACAATGGACTTCGGCACACCAAGCAGTCTAACAATCTCACCAATGTACAAATCGGCCAATCTATCTAGGGTGTAAGTAGTATTGACTGCCAAGAAGTGAGCACACTTCGTAAAACGATCCACGATAAGCCACACTGAGTTCTTCTTCGTAGGAGTCAAAGGCAAACCCGAAACAAAATCCATGGTGATGTTCTCCCACTTCCATTCCGGAATTCTCAACGGCTGTAACAAACCTGAGGGAACCTGATGTTCCGCCTTCACTCTTTGACACACTAAGCACTTACTCACAAAGTCGGCCACATCTCTCTTCAAGCCAACCCAAAAGTACCCATTCTTCAAATCACGGTACATCTTCGTACTTCCAGGATGCATAGCAAACGGACTACTGTGGGCTTCAGTCAAAATCGTACGTCTCAAGTCACTGTCCTCCGGCACAACTATTCTATCCTTGAAACACAAAACCCCATCAGTACTGAAACTGTAGTATGAAGATCTACCCTCGGCTATATCTTACACGTGAGGTGCCAAAGATCTATCTAAGAGCTGTTTCTCTCGAATCAACTGACCTAGAGTAGGTCTAACCTGAAGCTCGGCTACCAAGCCACCATCTCCGGACAAACTCAATCTAGCAAACATGGCTCTCAAGTCCACGGCCATCTTCCTACTCAATGCATCGGCCACTACATTGGCCTTACCCGGATGGTACTCAATGGTAAGATCATAGTCCTTTAGCAACTCTAACCACCTACGCTGTCTGAGATTCAAATCTCGTTGAGTCATAATGTATTTCAAACTCTTGTGATCGGTGTACACCGTGCATTTCTCACCGTACAAATAGTGCCTCCAAATCTTCAGAGCAAACACAACTGCAGCTAACTCTATGTCATGAGTCGGATAGTTGCGCTCATGGGTCTTCAACTGTCTTGAGGCATAAGCCACTACTCTCTTGTCTTGCATGAGAACACATCCTAGCCCTACATAAGAAGCATCACTGTAGACTACATAGTCCTTCCCGGACTCTGGCTGAATCAAGATCGACGCTTGGGTCAAGGCTTCTTTCAATTTCTCAAAGGCTTTCTGTCTTGCATCTGTCCACTCAAACTGAACACTCTTCTGAAGTAACTGTGTCAATGGAGCGGCTAACTTAGAGAAACCCTCTACAAATCTCCTATAGTATCCGGCTAAGCCTAGGAAGCTACGTACCTCAGTTACAGACTTCGGTTGCTTCCACTCAACAATGGCCTCAATCTTCTTCGGATCAACTCTAATCCCATCGGCTGACACTACATGTCCTAAGAATACTACCTCTCGGATCCAGAATTCACACTTGCTTAGCTTCGCATACAACTGGTGATCTAGCAAAGTCTTCAAAACTAGTCTCAAGTGTCGGTCATGGTCTTCTTCAGTTCGCGAATACAGTAAGATGTCATCTATAAACGCAACTACAAACTGATCTAGGTACTAATGAAAAATCCTATTCATCATATCCATGAAAGCAGCCGTTGCATTAGTCAACCCAAAAGGCATGACTAAAAACTCATAGTGTCCATACCTAGTCCTAAAGGCCGTCTTCGGTACATCAACCTCTCTTACCTTTAGCTGATAGTAACCCGATCTCAAATCAATCTTCGAAAAGACCGATGCTCCTCTCAACTGATCAAACAAGTCATCAATTCTAGGCAACAGATATTTATTATTCACTGTCAACTGATTTAACTTTCTGTAATCTATACACATTCTCATGTATCCATCTTTCTTATTCACAAACAAAACTGGTGCACCCCAAGGTGAACAACTAGGCCTAATAAAACCTCTATCTGTCAATTCTTGCAACTGAGTCTTCAACTCTTTCAATTCTTTCGGTGCCATGCGATACGGAGCAATCGAAACAGGAGCTGAATCAGAATAAGTCTCAATGGTGAACTCTACCTCTCAGTCCGGTGGTAACCCTGGCAACTCTTTCGGGAACACACTAGGAAAGTCACATACTGTCCGAATGTCCTGAGGTCTAACCTCACTCATGTTAGGGTTCATCACATACGCCAAGTATGCTTCACACCCCAACTCAACTAACCTCTTAGCTTCTAAAACTGAAACCACATTGGACAAAAACTTCACGTTCTCACCCACCACTACAATCTCATAGTCATCTGTGAGCCTTAAAGAAATCCGCTTAGTTTCAAAATCTATCCTAGCTCTATGCTCCGTGAGCCAGTCCATACCCAGAATCACATCAAAACCATAGAAAGGAAGCTCCATCATATCCACTGGAAACGCATGCCCCTGAAACGGACACCTTCGGTACATCTTCCTAACTACTACCGTGTCCCCAAAGGAACTAGTAACACTAACTCCTACCTCTAACATTTCACAAGGCAAGTTCAAAGACTGTGCATGCTCACTCAATATGTAGGAATGTGTAGACCCAGAGTCAATCAAAGAAAGCAAACCCAAAGACTGTATCGAGAAGTTACCTACGATCACATTGGTGTCATGCTGATCCCCACGCTGAGCGTAAACTCTGGCTTGACCTCCGCCCTCCGGCTGAACTGCAACTACGTGTGCTATGTTCCTCTGACCATCGTTCCTCGGCTGGAAATTACCTTTACCGCGCCCGCGGCCTCTCTGAAAGTCATTGGCTCTAGCAGGAGCCTGAGCTGGTGCCTGTCCCACCTGATGTGGACAGTCACGCCTAATGTGGTCTCTAGCCCCACAACTCCAACAAGAATGAAAATTTCCCCAACACTCACCGGTGTGGTTCCTCCCGCAAGTAGCACATATGGGCAACTTCCCACCAGCTCCCTGGCCCTGATGGCCCCTACCGTGGTTACTGCCACCACGTCTATGATCATAATGGTGTCTTTTGTCCTGATGCCTCTTGGCATCACATCTATCAAAGTTACTAGACCTCTTACCCAAACTAGATCCGCCAGACCGCCTGGTCAAAATCAAGCTGTGCTATAAGTCCTTGGCCCTCGCGACCAAGACATCAAAATCAGTGTAGTCTGAAGCTAGAGTATACGTCTTGATCTCTTCGCTCAGCCCATAACGAAAACGGTTACAACGTTCTACCTCAGTAGGAACAAGCTCAGGTGCATACTGACTCAGTCTGACAAATCTAATCTCATAATCGGTCACGGACATACTCCCCTGAAGCAATGCCATAAACTCCCTCTTCCTCTCATTGAGGTATCGCGGACCCAAATACTTCTTACGGAATGCTGTCTCAAAGAACTCCCAAGTGATCTCGGCCTCATCCATACCCGTAGTAATTGTGACCCACCAAGTGTAGGCATCACCCTGAAGCAAGGACTCAACACATCCCATCTTGCGCTCACCAGTACACCCCTTCTGAGCAAGGATACATACAGTCTTCTCAAACCACAACTCCGATCTCTCTGGAGTAGACCCTCTAAACTCTTCGGCCCCAAGGCCCCGAAGTCTCTCTAAAGGCAATCCGTGCCCTCACCCTGATGGTGTGCTGCCTGACCCCCAGCTACTGCAGCCTAAAATGCCCCGGCTATCGCCTGAACCAACGGAGCTAAGTCTATCCTGGCCGGTCCTTGGCCTCCTTGAGGCCCTTCTCCTTCGGCCCCGGCCTCGCCTCCCACTCCAGGTGGAGGAAGTGGTGGTGGTGGAGGAGCTCCAACACCAACCACAGGCTCTCCCACTTGAGCCTAAACCCTAACTACTGGCTCAACTCCTGGAGCCGCTGCCCGTGGTTCCGGTCGAACAATCCTAGGCCTCCCACGTGGTCTCATGATACTGCTAGCAAGGTGTAAACTACAACAACAAACAGATAAGGATTACGTTAGCCAAAGCAAGGGTCCAATAGTGCTCAAGTACTCCCTTTTACAAAAATCCTTTTAAATTAAGTAATAGTAGCAATGGGCACACACTCTACACCAGAAACAACAACACATGCTTTAAAACATCATACGAACAGTCAAATATCAAGAATTCATGGCAAGACGTGCATCGAACAACACAATCATTTAACACATCAAGCTTACCTCACTTACCTGCTCGAGGTCTCGGTAACCTCAGGCTCTGATACCAACAAATGTAACCCCATCGTCCCGGTCTGGCCGGATGACCGGTCCGAGTGGGCCACACGGGGAAAACCGAAGCGAAACCCGTTAAGGTTCCCCCTCGGTTAGCGACCCTATTTTTTTTCATTTTAATCTTGTCTAGAGGATTGTTAAGTCCTAAGTGATCACGACAGCGGAAAACATCCAAAGGAAGTCACATTTGAATCACGACCATACACAAACAGTCCATTTTTTAAACTTATAGGGCAGACCGTATCGGTACCCTAACTAGGGGTATCGATACGCCCTGACCAGGTCAACCCAAAGAGTCAACTCCAGGAAGACCGTATCGATACAGCTCTTGAGCGTATCGATACGCCCTTCTTGGTCAACCCTTCTTGGTCAACGGAGTAGACCCGTATCGATACGCGTGAACCCCGTATCGGTACGCACTACTCTATCCCACTTCTCCAAATTCTAGTAACTTTGGAGGGTATTGATACCCCCAGGGTAGTGATACGCCAGGCAAAAATCGTGGCATTTGGGCAAGGCCGTATCGATACGGCCCTTAGGCATATTGATACGCCCTGCTCTGCAATCCCACAATTTCCAACTTATCGACCCCAAACACGACTCTAGATGCACTTTTAGACTCTCCTATGCACATACAAACATTTAAGCAATCATACTTGAGCCAAAGGTAGCAATCAAACATGGGACAAGGCATCCATACATGTCATTCCAACAAAAGGGCAAATTTAGCATTTGAGGTCATACATGAAAGCTCAAAAGGCCAAAAAGGCACAAGTTAGCACATAAGAGGTTTGCACCCACTAACAAGGCAACCTAAACATCTAGAGGCATGTCACCACACACAAGCATTCATCATCGCATAACATGCTTTACAACCCAAAGTCAATCCAAAACATCAACATATAAGTGAATCAATCATAGCTCATACAAATACCCTTGCCACATTGCTAACTAATACATAATTAACAATCGTACTTGAGCCACAAACTTGGAAAGCCCTTCTTGCCTCGCTCCGAGCTAACACCACGCTAATGATCTGCATTGTTGAAAATTGAGAGCGTAAGCTATAAGCTTAGTGAGGGTGCTCTAAAACGAAAACATCAACAATGCAGGGTTCAAGCATGTAAATCCTAATCTCACATACAACATACATTGGTAGAGGAATCGAGTAGACCTAGCTAGTCTTTCAAGAGGCATAATATGGCATCTTACATCATACTAAGCTTTATCATTATATATCTACATCATATATCAACATCGTATATTGCAATCATATAAACAAGTTTAATTGGCCACTATTAGTTACCCGGATGTGCGAATTAAATCTCAACAATCACTTTTCCTCGGTGGGATTACACTCATCACCGGACCTTGCATGGGCGGGATTCCACTCATCGCCACATGCCCTACGGATGGGATTCCACTCATCATCCCGTATAAATATATAAAAGCTTCCGGTGGATTATTACATCACCGTACTCCTCCTTGATGACTTAACGCCATCAAGGCCACATACATTTTGACTCAATTTGTGTGCACACTAATCCTAATGATCGATCATTTACACCCGGTAATTTATTTAGTGCCAATTTTCATTACCACATCACATATCATCAACCACATCTCATGCTCATCACATATACATATCATGATATACATGCACACATTAACCACATATCACAAGAGCATAGATAGGCAAACACAATGGCATTTAATGGAGAACAATGGCTAAATTAACAACTTGAATTGTAGAAATGGCCTACCAAGCACATTTCACTCACACACTACACACACTCGAACCAAACTTTAAAACAAGATTGAAACCACTCACCGCCCTTCCTTAGCAACCAAAGCAAAAACTCCTACGAGCCCGGATTCGGTCCCAATGCTCCTTCGACGTCTCCTCTTGCTTCTAGCCAACCAAAAACACAACCAACAACCTCAATCAATGCTAACATTCGATCAACACTTGACCTTTGAGCTTAAAGTAACTTCACCCAAAATTTTCAACCAAATTAATCCCCAAATATATCAAATTTCGTGCTCCCTCAAACCCTAACTGAAACCTCCATTTTCAATCACCCAAATGACCCCCAAAAGGTCCCAAAACATCATCCTAACCTATATAACCCATCAGCCCTTTAATTTTCACTTAAAACCCACCCAAAAATCAAGTTTTGGCATCCCAAAATTTGCTCCAAGAACTCACTTCGGGTTTTCAATAAAACTCAACCAAATTGACATATATAATACCTCTTAATGTGATTAAGATAAAACCTAACTTTACATTGCAAAACAAAATGAAAATCACCATAAAATCCCAAACTTTAAACCAAACCCTAATTTTCTAAAGCTCATAGTTTTAAAATCTAAAGCCATGGTTAGATAAAGGATGAAGAGGAGAGTAAGAAAAAACATCCTTAACTTTGAAAAAGACTTTGGGAAGATGAAGAAACCCAATGGAATAATAACTTAAGCTTGTGAGAGTTTGAAAGAGGGGTATGGTGGTTTCTAACGTTGGATGGGGAGATGGGGGAAAGAGAAGACAACTTTTCTTTAAAAGTTGTCTTGCTTTTAAATTGTTTAGGGTAAATTTACTTCGTTAGTCCCTCCCCTTTTTATTTAATTTCAACTAACTCAAGTCATGACCAAAATGTTTTAATTAAATTTTTACCGACTCGAACCGCAAACCCAACTAACTTCTAACCCTAAAACACGGGCGTTACACTCCTAATCCTAGAAAAGGGGACGAATCAATAGTTGATTGATTGAGAAATCCTTAGTGGGGAGCTAAGGTAGTGGATGTAGACCTTGGTTAGAAGGTTGAACCACTATAAATCATTGTTTGTTTTTACATTCTAGCTTCCACAACCCTTCCACCCAAAAATCCATCTCTCCACCACTTTGGAGCTAAATTGGTTGATCGAATCGAGCCCATGCGTAAAACCTATATTTGGTTTTGATATAACAAATTGTTTAAAGACCAAATTGTAAAATTTAGTGCTTATATTGGTCTATAAAATATATATTTAAAAGTTATTTGATTTAAGGTTTATAAAATTTAATTTATCAAATTTTTAGCTGTAAAACCTATATTTGATTTTGATATAACAAATTGTTTAAAGACCAAATTGTAAAATTAGATAAATTTTTAAGCACTCAAAAATCTCACAAAATGACAAGGTTTTGAACCTAAATTTGTTTCTAAGTCAAAAACTTAAAACCTAAAACTTTTCTAAGTGTTTTATACCAAATAACCAAAAAACGCCCATGCGTATCGATACACCATTGAGTGTTTTGATATGACTTTTGGCTACTGAAATTTTATTTGCAAAATCGTACCGATACGGTTAAGCCGTTTTGATACGGTCTTCATCTGGGTTTATAATTTTGGTTACGAGTATCGGAATTGCTCTCAAGGCTTCACAAGAAGAGAACGATTCAAGTGAGGAGGAAGATGAAGAAATGAATATTCTAGCCAAACGATTCACTCGGTTCATGAAATCCAACTAGGGAAGAAAGTTCAACTGAAGAGTGGATTTCAAGAACAAGAACAAGGAGGAAGATAATGATCCACTCATTTGTTTTGAGTGCAAGAAGTCAGGGCACATTAGAGTCGATTTCCCTCAACTCAAAAGAAAGAGCTTCAGGAAGAAAAAGAAGCTTAATGCTCACATTACTACTTGGAGCAATGATGAATCATCCAATGAAGAGGAGCAATAAGTAGCCAACCTTTGCTTCATGGCTTTTGAGGAGGATCTTAAAGTAACCTCTAACTCATCTACTTTTGATGAGCTTTAAGAAGCATACAATGACTTACAAAAGGTTTACGATGAGTTGGTTGAGTAGTACAAGGAATCGATTTTGAAAAATAAGAAAACGATTTCCGATTTGAAAAACCAAAACGATTCCCTTTCCAAAACCAACTCGAAACTTGACAAAGAAGGTTTTTGACTTACAAAAAATCAAAATGATTTTGAGAAGAAAAATCATGATTTATACAACATTCTTTCTAAACTCCATGATGATAACCACAAGGAGGTGAGTGATCTTAAAGCTTCTCTAAGCAAGGTTGGGAAACAAAGTTTTGAAAAAGCATGTTCTTCAAAACCCAACTATGTGAAGAGAAACTTTAATGGCTGCAAACAAAGAGGATTTCCAAGGCCCTCATATGGTAAGAAGATTAGGAGTGTATGAGTTTCTAAGGAATTAATTACTTCTAATAATATTAGCGCTATTGCTTCTTGGATTCTCAAGGGAACCAAAATTTTGGGAGCTAATACTCATGGACCCAAAATTGTTTGGGTACCAAAAACCAATGCTTAATTCTTTGTTTGTAAGGGGAGAATTGCTACAAGGCTAAAGCTACATGTGCAAACTCATGGTACCTTGATAGTGGATGCTCGAGACAAATGAACAGTGACAAGAGTCGGTTCTTGGAGCTAAAACCAAAGAGTGGAGGAGTAGTGAATTTCGGTGACAACTCCAAAGGCCACATTGAAAGAATTGGTTACATTGGTAATCACTCTTTTATTCTCAATGATAATGTCTTGCATGTCAACGTTCTAAAACCTAACCTTTTAAGCATAAGTCAACTTTGTGATAAAGGTTTCAATATGCTTTTTGATTTAAATGACTCAAAATGTTGTTGGTCAATCTATTTCTCATATTAGAAGTGATCATGGTACCGAATTTCAAAATTTAAATTTTGAGGATTTTTGTAACTCAAATTATATAAGCTATAATTTTTCCGCTCCTCGCACTCCTCAACAAAATGAGGTTGTTGAGAGGAAAAATCGCACTTTAAAAGAAATGGATAAAACCATGCTTTGTGAAAAATAATTTGCCTAAGTCTTTTTGGGCGAAAACCACAAATACCACATGTTATATTGTCAATCCTGTAATGGTTAGGCCAATTTTAAAGAAATCACCTTATGAGATTTTAAAATCCAAAAAGCATAACATTAGCTATTTTCATCAATTTGGTTGCAAATGTTTTGTTTTAAACAATGGAAAAGACAATTTGTGCCAATTTGATGCTAAAAGCGATGAAGCTATTTTCTTAGGTTATTCTTTAAATTCTAAAGCCTATCATGTATTTAATAAAAGAACTTTGGTTGTTCAAGAGTCCATACATGTGGTTTTCGATGATAACCTCCTTTCGAGGAATGATTCTTGTGATGATGATGATGTAGGAATTTTTAAGCCAATGATGGTGGGCAATCATCAAAGGTAGATGAAGTTCAATCTAAAGAAGAAGAAGCATAATATCCATCTTTAGAAGCATTAAAGGACATGACCCTAGAGGAAAAGGAAGTGAGCAACCCAAGATAGTTCAACTATGTCAAAGGTGGTGAGATTTTGAGCGATTCATCCAAATGGGTAACCACTAGTCTCTCTCTTAAAAATGCTTGTAATGTTGCATTTATCTCATGCATAGAACCTAAAAATATCAAAGAAGCATTAAAAGATGATTATTGGATATTGGCAATGCTAGAGGAATTAAATCAATTTGAGAGAAGTCAAGTTTGGACATTAGTTGATAGGTGTAAAGTGTCCACAAGTCCTATATTTCATACACATTCCACCTCGTATTATTTGTAACACTCCTCGCCTGGGTTAGGAGCGAGGGATGTCACAACTTATAACGCATGATTTAGAACAAATAAACAATCGAAACAAAACATGTAACAATGTCAATCAAAGTCATGCAGCTTGTATATTATCAAACTTAACATATTAACTTATGAACTAGAAACATGTTACCAAAGCGTATACAAATATGTGGGTTATTTTAAAACTTTCATAACATATACACATGTATAATTCTCTAATGTCACAATTTATTCAAACTTAATCATGTAACCAATAGAAACTCTAGATACAATTTCCCTAGTTCAATTAACATATCAATCAAGCAAGATCATACATGTTCACATCCATCCATTCGAATACATGCACTTAAATAACACATAGTATTTGCAATTTCATATCAACACTTTAATCAAACACAAACCATATATATATTGATATATATTGATATATATATATATATATATATATATATATATATATATATATATATATATATATATATATATAAATACAATCTCAAGACATAGCCACTTTACATCAAACATATATATAATTCAACCATTACATGTTAGTATAAAGTTATTACAAAACACGCTTATGCTTACATATATACATAACCAAAACAAGTCTTAAACATAAAAAATACATGTCAAACAACCAAAATACTTGTATCATATGCATGTGACACTTATATACATCCATGCCACCAACTAGGATAACCAAAAAAGTCATACTTGTGCTTGAACTTCAATATCTACTCTCTAAGACAATCGACTAGCTTTCGAGACTAGAACCTAAAATTTTTGGAAGAAGGGAACAGAAGAGTGGTAAGTACACAAATGGTACTTAGCGAGGCAACCCTAAACTTTACTAATTTCCATCTTTTAAAGCATTATTTAATTTTTAAGATTACCTAGCTAGGCTTTAATTAAAGTTCACCTAGCTAGTCCATCATACATAAGTAGACTTAGCTAATCTTGTAACCACTTCAAGTAACCAATTGATACAACATAATTAACATAATTTCATAATCATTCAAACATCAAGCATCATTTAAAACCTTATCATATACCACACCAAACAACATTAAAAAGTTTTAACACATACAAGGCAAATAGGCATATAAGTAACATTCATTAATACCTATCATTTAGGTACTCATCTCTCAAATCAAGTAACTTTTAATTAAGTCGCCTTGGGTGATTAATGAACAAGGTATTCGAGTCTACATTTGACATATAACATTAGATACCCAAAGGTATCAATTCCACATTATACAACTTGTAACATTTATCAGAGGATGCAATAGCATCAGGGTGACTTACCACTCTAAAGATAAATTGGTGACTAACCACCAACTTGCAACAGTATTCAGAGGAGCTCTATGACTCTAAGGCATGCCCTTCTACCTATAGACACTAATCAACCAAGGTCTTGATCTTAATATTTATATCCAACAAGGTCATTGGTTTGTTATTCAACAATTTCACCAAGTCAAGTAACCATTTCTATCATGTTTACAAGGTGAATCATTCAAGTCATGCTCAATCAAGTTTCCAGCAAGCATATAACATTATTTCAAGCATATAACCATCACCAAAACAGTAGCTAAATCATCCATAAAGTCTCATTTTACATAGCTTAATCAATCCACAAATTGTAGCAACATAATACCTAAGCTAAGCATGCTTATCTAGCAAGTAAGAATATCTTAGGTCATAAGTCAAGTCTTTAATCCTTCTTCCTTATCAAGTTAAGTTACCAACCATTAATTTAAATTCATTTCATGCTTCATTAGGTTATATAATAAACAAAAATAATGAGGTTAGGATACTAATCCTAACACTTTAAACAATACTACACTCACAATACTCCAAGCTACTTGTCCTTTATCATAATGCCCTTGTCTCTTCTTCTTGATTGTTCACTCCTTGTATCCTCTATGGCCTCTTCCTCAATAGGCTCTTGAACCATTACAACAAATATATCATTCATTAGTACCAACCTTAGCATATAAATTTAACCAAATCAAGCAAACAACAATAAACACACAAGTTGTCCCTAACATGGCAGTTTTGAGCAGTGTCCATTAATCTGTTCATAACTCTTTATTCCTAAATCCAAATAAAGCATATCATACCATTATGGAAAGCTTATAAACACACCATTAATATCATGTATGGCACATATTTTTATCATTTCCCAATCAGTACATTTTTGTATTTGAAAACATGTCGATTTCAGGATCCAATCTGTCCAAGCTAAACTTAGTGGATTTAATGCATATAAGTTATATGTTTCACAATTCATTTGGTTCTGATATTTTAAAAATATTAACTTACATGTATTATCATAATAATGAAGTTCTAACATATTCAAAATCAAAGCATTCAAGTCCTCAATTTATCAATTTTCACAAAACAGTCCCCTTTAATCCTTTAATAATCCTACATGTGATCTAAATGCATTTAACCTACCAATTGAGACTTAATTCAAGCTTGGCCATTTAATTTCATTCATTTCATGAATCCCCTTTTTCAAGCAAAAATTTTCAGAATTTTATTGACATTATGGAACCCCCTAAAATTTTCGAATTTTACAATTTAGTACAGCAGATTCCAGATTCATCCAGTTTCAGTCCAGTAACTTCTAATAACAATTCAGAGACCTATACTTAACATTTTCGTACAATTCTTAGCATTATCTCATGCAAACTTTTGTCCTCTACAACTTTGTACAAGGACACGTTTTCCAGAAACAACTCTAACATGCTCAATTTTCTAGATTTCCGAAAGGTGTCTAAAACTAACAATTCTGGACAGATTCATTATTCAAGCTTCATACATATTAATTTTCTAGCATTTTAAGCAACCTAATGTAACATACAACCTATAAACACATCAATAATCATTCTCAACTCAAATTCACAGCACAAACAATTCAAGAAACACATCAATTCATCGAGAACATTTAAACAAAAACATGAGAAGAATTTTAGCTAGAACACTTACATGAATTGTTTGTGGATGTAAGAACCTATGTTTCTCCTAGCTTAAATCCATTGACATGCATGCATTTTGGTTCCATAAATCTCTAGAATTTTTATGTTTTTGCTTTCTCTCTCTTTATTTTCGGTTGGAAGAAGAAGGAAATGAAGAAGGAAAGTGATGAAGATGATAATTGAAGATAGTGGGATGTGATTATCCTAATTCCACTATGTTAGCCGTCCGATGCTTGGAGAGATGGACACATGTATTGTCCATTTTGCATTTCTAATTTATCATGCAATAATCAGATTTTCCAATTACTTCATTTTGGTCCTTTTTAATTTGGCTCTCATATTTGCATATCTTTCATTTTAGTCCTTAATTTGATTTCTTTTAATTACTACAATTAATTTCTTGATTCTCTTTAATTGAACCATGATCTAATTAGTTAATACTTATTCTAAGCCATGTTTTAGGCATAAGTAGGTGCATGCATGGCATTTTACTGTATTTCTTCGTTCTGCCTTGTTTTTATAAATTATCATTTATTTGGTAAACAAGAGATATTGTTTTAGTGTATTTTTGTGTTAAGGTACTAAAGGATGAAAGAGGAAACCGAGGAGCTGAGGATTCCAGGCTGAGAAAACAAACCTAGGAGCTGTACTGATGCAGTTTCAGTAAAAGACAATTGCTTCCGAGTAGTTGCCGAGTAGAGTTGCTGCCGACCTTGCTGCCCACGGCAGCTGACTATGGAAGTTGGAGAACCGGAGTGCAATCTATAGAGCTAAAAACCCTAAATCTATCACCGGCATCCATTTGATTTTCCAACGTCTGTAGCAACAGCCAGAGCTGCCAAAGCAAAAATCTCAAGGTTAATTGCGGGCTAAGGCAAACGAGATAAAGTCCATATTCCACACAAAGAAGACAGAGTTTAAAGTCATATTAAAGATGGAAAGCTGCTTTCGAGGACTCCTACTTTAAGAAGGAATTAACCTAGTCAATAGTCTATAATTACCCATTGTACTCCTAGTTCAAAGCATCTTAGGTTTTCTATAGACTTTGCTAGTGTTTTTTGCCGCCGCCATGTTCTAAACTCCATTTGTGTTAGGGTTATGTTGTAAATTAGTTCTAAAACTGTTGTTTTAGATTTTGAGTCTTTTTCTTTAATAAAATATTCCAAGTTTGCTTAATCTTTGCACTTCATTTTTCGATTAGTCTACACCAGTAAGTTGAGAGAATCCATTTGTCGGGCACGAAAGTGTAAGGCTAACAAAAGAGTTAAGCACGGTCGCAACATGTTGGGGCGTGACTAACTTGGTTCCTAACCAGTTCACAAGTTTCAACGGCTAAAAGGGATCACCAACTGAGTTGACTAGCCTATGTTAGGTTTACGCTGAGATTGCCAGGTATTGCCTACGTCACGCTAGCTTTCGAGCATCCTTGCCTAGAAATAGGAAGGATCACTGTCGACTATCTCACCGAACTTGGAGTATCTGTCAGATCTGCCGTCGAGACTTATTTTCGTTCCAGCTGCCGAGACAGCAAAAGTTGCAAGGGTAGTGACCCGCTGCGGCCGCGTGACAGGGTCATAGCCTGCCGCCTGTCATACCCGCCGAGGCAGCATATCGTTGCAGCACGAAACAATTCAGTCCGTTTACAAAGCAGTTTTCACACTAAGTGGCAGCATAACCCTGTCTGCTCTATCAATCTAATTCACCTTCTTTATTATTTATGTTTTCATTTACTTTTTATCTCAACAATCAATTCACTTGTGTTTTTATTTTACCATTGTGCAGGGACTACAAAATGAACCAAGCTATCCAATTCTCGTGGGATTTGACATCTTTTATTCTATAACTTGGCAGGAGTGTGCACTTGCGCTATCACAAAAAGGGAACACCTACACGCCCTACAATAGGCCTAGTAATAAGTCCACTATAGGAACTAAATGGGTTTTTAGACATGAGGAACAAGGCTAGACTTGTTTCTCAAGGTTACACTCAAGAATAAGGAATCAATTTTGATGAAACCTATGCACCCGTAGCTAGAATGGAAGCTATTAGGATGCTTCTTGCATTTGCATGTTATCATGAATTCATGTTTTTTTCAAATGAATGTTAAAAGTGCTTTTCTAAATGGTTTTATTAATGAAGAGATGTATGTAGAACAACCACCCGTTTTTGAAGATCGAAAATACACAAACGATGTTTTTAAACTTTCTAAAGCTTTATATGGTTTGAAACAAGCTCCTAGAGCTTGGTATGAAAGGTTGTCAAGTTTTTTAGTTGAAAATTTTTTTAAGAAAGGAAAGATGGATACTACACTCTTTTTTAAAAGTAAAGGCAAAGACATTTTAGTAGTTCAAATTTATGTTGATGATATAATTTTTGGTTCTACTAATGAGTTGTTTTGCCATGATTTTGCTAAGTTAATGCAAGATGAGTTTGAAATGAGCATGATGGGGGAAATTTCATTTTTCTTGGGATTCCAAATCAAAAAAAGGAAGGGTGCCATCTTCATCAATCAAGCTAAGTACATCAACGACATGCTCAAGAAGTTTGACTTGGAGAATGTGAAACCTCAAGCCACACCAATGAGCTCTTCTACAAACTTGACAAAGATGAAGGAGGTAAATATGTTGATTTAAAGCTTTATTGCTCCATGACTGGATCTTTGCTTTATCTTACCGCAAGTAGACTAGATATTATGTTTAGTGTTTGCTTGTGTACTAGATTTCAAGCTATTCCTAGTGTATCACACCTTATAGCCATTAAGAGAATCTTTTGATACCTTAGAGACACACATTGTTTAGGCCTTTGGTATCCTAGAGATTCCTCATTTGATTTTCATGCTTATTCGAATGTGGCTTATGGAGGTTGTAAGATAGAAAAAGTACACCTGGTACTTGTCAATTCCTAGGTAGTATGCTTATATCATGGTTTTCAAATAAACAAAATAGTGTAGCATTATCTACCACCGAAGCGGAATGCATATTGACCGGAAGTTGTTGTGCTCAAGTCCTTTGGATGAAGCAATAACTTTTATATTATGGAATTGATGTAGGTACCATCCCTTTTAAGTGCGACAACAATAGTGCCATATGTCTCACTAAGAATCTCATCCAACGTTCTAGAACTAAACACATAGATATAAAACATCATTTCATTAGATATCATGTCTTGAAAAACAATGTTGTTTTAGAATATGTAGACACCTTGAACCAACTAGAGGATATATTCACCAAACCTTTAGACAAAGAGCATTTTTGGTCTCTTAGGAGAGAGTTAGGTTTAACTAGCCTTTCTCTAGCCTTAGAGCCTTTTTGGTTTTGATTTTTTTTTGCTTGAATTTGAATCATTGCATTGCTTATGTGTTTTTGATCCTATATGCATCTATGCATGTTGCTAGGGGGAGTATGCATCTGTTTTAGCTCATACATGATGTTTACATATCATCTTCATGCATTTTGATTCGAGTAAAATCGAATTCGTGAGCACCTTGTTGCCAAAAATGACATTTTTGGCACAAGGGTATTGATACGTTTTTCGTGTATCGATATGAGTATCTGTGATAGCTTGGTACAAGCAAGCTTGTATCGGTACGGGTCGAGGATCAGTATGGCTTAAAAACCTTACTGGTACGTGGTTTCGATATGCACATGTGGTTTATCGGTACGCGTAGTCGTTAGTCTTTAAACGAGTCATTAAAAGAGGGTTTTTTCACTTTAACTCAAATTCTAACTTTTCTCTCAAACCCTAGATACGTTTTTTACCTATAAAAACCCATCAAATCCCTTTGTTTTTCACACAAATCTTCAAATATTTGGAGGGCTTTTGAGTTTCTCATCAAACCCTAGCAAAATCATCAAGTTTTGTGCATCACCATCTCCTCATTCATTCACGATCCTCATTCAATGTATAAACCCTACTTTCTTTGTTTTTCAATTTCGTTCTTATTTGTATACTATTTTTGATTCAAAATACTATATTTAGTATGTATATAAATTGTTTTTCAAAGATTTAACAAAATTTTTTTCAAAACTGAAAATCTTTTGCTCGAATAAAATTATGCCGTATATCTTTTCAACACTATTTTTTAGTTTTATTTTACCAAAAAATCATTTTATACTTGAATATGTTTTTAAACTATACTATATAGATTTTCACAATACCTTAATCATTGGATTGCTTATTGGATTGAATGTGTTAATTTATGCATACATTGTTTTGGTGGTTTGATTTTGATTTCAGGTTTTTATCATAGGTCCTAAGAAAAGACAAAGAAAATAATTGGGACAATCTTCCAATGCTCCTAATCCCGACACCAATGGTACAAAACTCAACTTAAGCCATATTTTTAACATTGTTTTAATGAACCTGGTTATCCTAGTACTATGACTCATTTCAGACACTACCAAAATTTTAAAATCCGCCGTGAGCGAGTTGTTTCGGTCCCTTTCTAATTGGCTTCTAACAAGCTCTACATCCACTACCTTAGCTCCCACAAAGGATTTTCAACAATATCCACTAGATGTTCTTCCCATTTTCTAGGCTAAGGAGGTAACCTTTACAATCAGCCAATCTTACTACCCAAAGATTGACCTTAAAGACTCTCTTTACAAAAATGAAATTTGGCAAATGAGAATATCTCTCACAAGACTGAAAATTTTGCCTAATTACAATCACTCTCCCAAGCTTGAACTAATGATTTAAAAAATGATTACAACAAGTTGGGTACAAGATATGACTTTTAAAAAGCACAAGGGTTTGGATTATAGATTGGATGTTGCAAGTAGACTCAATAGTTGTTGTTGAGGCTTTGGACGCTTGCTTTTATACCATTGCATTGATTTTTAGCCGTTTGGGTGGTTGAGGTCATCAATAGAGACGTTGGAGCCTTTATTCCTCACCATAAATGCACCTCTGCACCTACCTATATCGAAACGTGAAGTCCCGTATTGATCATTGTCTCAAAATAGGAAGAGCCATTGCAGATAATAAAGAGGGGCGTACTGAAACGCGGGAACACGTATGGAAACACTATAAAGGGTCGTATCGAAACGGATTTGGCCATACCGATACATTTTTTCTCACTTGAGCTACTGCTAATTTCTGTATCGAAACGACCCTAAGGCGTACTGATACGGGTCAACTACTTTTTTAAAAACCGCTCATTCCCAATAACTGACAAGTAACGATCAAAACTAATAAATGCTAAGATTTTACAAATCTTTCAAACCGTATCGAAACAACTAGACCGTATCGATACGAAATGCCTAAAATTCTTAAACCCACAAGAAGTTCGTATTTAAACAGTATAAGCCGTATCGAAACGCCTTGTCAAAATTTTATCTTTTAAGGCAGCCTGTATGAAATTGTATAAACCGTGTCGAAACGGTTTCTTCCAGTAGCCAAATATAGTTTTGGCCGTATCGAAACACCATTGGGTGTATCAAATCTCCTATTCGTTTTTTGAAAAGTTTGGCTTAAAAACACTTAGAAAATTTTATAGGGTTTAAGTTTTGACCTTGGAAAAAAATTTGGACTTAGAATTACTTGTCAATTGTGAGATTTTAAAGTACTTAAAAATTTATTTACTTTGCAAATAAGTCCTTAAAACAATTTGTTATATGAAAATCAAACATAGGTTTTACAATCTCCCCCTTTTTGATATAACAAATCCAAAGTAAATTTTTAAGTACTCCCCCTTACTTTAAACTATATTTTTGAAAGACTACGTAAAAATTTAGCTTAAGATAAAGCAACATCTTAAAGAAAAACATGGAATCCAAACTTATGTCCTAAAAACATAATTCAAAAGTAAAAGACAAAGCATAGGTTCAAAGGAAATAACATAGGTGCAATAAAGAAATCCTAAATGATATGCCATTATATGACATGCAAGACTCAAGGTTCTTTTTCATCGTCATCGTCATCTTCATCTTCACCATCATCATCATTCTTCCTAGATTGCCTCCACTCATGATGAAAAGCCCCAAGAGACATGTCCAAAGGATTTTGCTTAGAGGAAATCGAATCAACACGATCATCAATGGACTTGTTGTGATTTTCAAGGACGGTGACTCGCTTTTCCAAAGATGTGAAGCGAGTATCAATGGCGAAAAATCTAGCAATCATGGTGGTGTCCATCGAGCCAAGAGATTGTGCAAGCTTGTGAACTGCTCGGTGAGAAAAGCCATGAATGCTGCATTGTCTGGTTGAGCACCTTGAGGTTGAGCCGCTTGAGGAGCCACTTGACGAAGTTTGTCGAGAATAGCATCGGGTGGAAGCTCGGCGAGACAAACCCGATCATTGTTGAGGTAGTGAAACTTAGCACGAATGAGGGAGGTCTCATTGATTTGATCCTTGAGACGCGATGGTTCATCATGAGAGTAATCTATCTCTAGTTGAGTAAACAAGTAACTCAAGGCGGTGTCGTAGGTGAAAGAAGTAACTTGATCGGTGTGACGATATTAAACGAGGTAAACCATCTCGGCAAACATGATTTGAGCAAGATTTGGGTGTTTTGCTTCACAGAAGCATTGAAGCCAAAAGTCATAAACTTGGCGGATGGATGAGAATTTTCCACCGGAAACGAAAAACCACCAAGTGATCATCAAGTGAAGAATGCAATCGTGAGCATCAAGAACGGTAACAGAGCCACTCAAAATATGTCATAATGAGTCCTCATCGGCTATACCCTCATCCTCAAGGCTAAAAGTATCAGTTAAAGTTTTAACGGTGACCCCAAATTTCTTCCCTATCAAATATGATTCAATAGCAACCATGGTCTTTTTGTGGGACAAACAATGCACTTGGCATTGACATAAAAAATCAGAACAAGATTTTTGTAAACAATAGGTGGTAAGGATAAAAATTTCATGAAGCTCCAACGCCTTAAAGATGAAGATATCAAAATTTAAAACGCCCAGAGTCTAAAAAGAGAAGAGAAACAACCCGATCGTGATGAATATCACGAGTTTGAAATTGGCGAAAATAGTCCATCTCGTCCGTGGTGCGAAAACACCTTGGGTAAATAACCATAAGATTAGGGAAAGTAATCCCATCATTCTCAACTTTGGAGGATTCTCCAACTTTAGTAGTTCTTGCTCTCTTTTTAAGAGCCATAGTAAAATCTGAAAATAAATCAAGGCACAAGAAAACCAATGTATGCATAGATCATCACATTCGATCCAAATAGTCCAATTGATCAAGGTAGGAAAAGAAAAATCTATACAATATAGTTTAAAAGCATATACATACATAAAAAGAATTTTTGGTAAAAAGATTTTTGAAAAATAATAAGATTAAATGTACGGTATAATTTTATATTCAAAATGAACATTTCGGATTTGGAAAGAAATTTTGCAAAATCTTGAAAACTCATACTATATATGTATTTTATGTACAAAAATTAACATAAAATAGTATAGTAAAATAAACGAAATTGAAAGAAAAGATTTTTACCATGATAAGAGATTAGGGATAAATGCTTGAAGATGATGCACAAACTTGATGATATAACCTTGAATTTTGAATTGTGGAGTAAAAACCCTCAAAGATTTTTGTGAAAAACAAAGGGTTTTGATGGGTATTTATAGATTGAAAAACAAGAAGTTTTGGGAGAAAAGAGGTTGAGTTTTAACTAAAGTAGGTTTGAAGATGGAAACCAATTAATGACTCAAAATTATAATCTGTGATCGCGCGTACCGATACGCTAGAAGGCGTATCAAAACATGTGTATCGAAAAGTGTTTACGAGTACCGAAACACCTTACAGTACCGATACATGTTTAACTGTACTGAATCACGATTAAGCTTCCCGTATCGAAATGCGTTTAAACGTTTCGATATCACTTTCTCATGAGTTAGGCTCAGGGATTTGGTCAAGCATGCCGTATTGAAACAACCTTGCCTGTTTCGATACACCTTGCCCAAAAGGTACATTTTAGGTACAATGGAGTACAAAAATTTGATTTTAATCGAACCTAAATGCATGTTTATGATGAATAAGCAATAAGTATAGTCAAAAACAGATACATACTCCCCCTAGCAACAAGCATGGATGCATTAAGAGGCAAAAAACACATAAGCACAAACATCAATCAATTCAAGCTAGTTTTTTACTTAAAAGGAAACTAAACGGTCAAGAAAGGCTGGTTAAACCTAACTCTCTCTTAAGAGTCCAAAAAACGCTATTTGTCAAGTGGTTTAGTAAAAATATCAGCTAGTTGGTTCAAGGTGTCAACATACTCTAGAACAACATCGTTTTTCAAGACATGATCTCTAATGAAATGATGTCTAATTTCTATGTGATTGGTTTTAGAATGTTGGATGAGATTCTTAGTGAGACATATGGCACTAGTGTTGTCACACTTAAGGGGTATGGTACCTACATCAACTCCATAGTCTAAAAGTTGTTGCTTCATCCAAAAGACTTGAGCACAACAACTTCTGGCCGATATGTATTATGCTTTGGTGGTAGATAAATCTACACTATTTTATTTCTTAGAGAACCAAGATATGAGCACACTACCTAGGAATTGGCATGTTCTAGAGGTACTCTTTCTATCTATCTTACATCCCCCATAGTCCGCATCGGAAGGTATCTAAAGATTAAAAGCTATAAGGTTAGATTCTATAGGACTAGCTTGAAACCTAGCACACAAGCAAACACTAAACATGATATCGGGTCTACTTGCGGTAAGGTAAAGCAAAGATCCAATCATACAACGATAAAGCTTTCAATCAACACACTTACCTCCTTCATCCTTGTCAAGCTTGATTGATGAGCTCATTGGAGTGGCTCGAGGTTTCGTATTCTCCAAGCCAAACTTCTTGAGCATATCTTTGATATACTTTGCTTGATTAATGACGGTGTCTGTTGCGTGTAAATAGTGCTCCACAATTGTGCAAGTATACACGTCTCAAGTAATAAAGTGATAAGTATATCGAGTATCGTATCCACAAGGATTGGTACTCATCTTTTGGTCCTATCTTCTCGCACTGGAAAACAAATAAAGTAAAAACATAAATAAGTTGATTGGAAGAGCTTTATCTAACTAAAAAAATATAAGATAAATAGATAGGACGAATAAGAGAGAACAATAGGTCTGGTCAAGTTGCATCGTAGTGTGGAGTCTAATTGACTTGTCTCTGTCTTTGCATGCAACGAACACAGTGATGCCCCGACAGTGGCGTTCCTACCGCGGCCGCAATGGTTGAAGTATCTGCCGCGACAATCCCTTGCTCTTGGCAGATGCTGTTAAGGTTCGGCAAAGCATCCTTTGATGGTTCCTCCTTATCCCTAAGCTCGGAACACTGGTTGATCAATGAACCTTGATGATACCTCCCGGCGTGAACAAAAGACAAACACCAACGATGTTTACACTTCTCTTAGCCGTTGAAACTCTTAATCTATCCCTAGGTCGAGTTAGCTAACACCACGTGGGGTTATAACCATGCCTATTCCTTTTGTGAGTTCAACTCTTCCGATATTGAACAAATAGATAACCTCACAAACCTTCTCTTGAATAGAACGCAAAAATGATTAAAACCAAGAATAAGAAAACCTTAACTTTTATTGCATTAAAAACTTAAACAAAATACAATTGTTTTCCTACAACTACTAAACAAAATAACTTTAGCCTAAGAACTAGAACATGCTAAGCCTCTCAAACTCTCAATATTCGACATCTCTCCTCTTGAGCGAAGGGTCCTTTATACAGGAGGAGGTGTAGGGCAAAATCCTGGGATAGGAAGTTAAGTTAGAGTTGGACTTGTCTTCATTAAAGAGGTGAATCTCTTTAATTTAATGCATTTAATCCTCCTTTGTTGAATTCCATCTTTAATCTTCCTTTCATGCTTTCATCATCTTCCCATGCTTCGATCGTCATGCAAACTGTGTAGAAAAATTCAGCGTTTTATTCTCTTCAAATCGACTACAACTTTGCATATTTTTCCCGCCGGCAAGTTGGGTTGTTCAATGCCGCAGAATTGGCTCGGTAATGAATTGCCGCAGCATAGAATTCTGCTGCCTCGGCATGGGTCTGAAATTGGATCTGCTCTGCAAGGCTTTCTCTTCAAAAATCAGCTTCATTCAGTAGATGTTGTCATCTTTGGCTCGGCTTGGCTTGGCAATG
This sequence comes from Hibiscus tridactylites, assembly GCA_958450335.1. Lineage (NCBI taxonomy): Eukaryota > Viridiplantae > Streptophyta > Magnoliopsida > Malvales > Malvaceae > Hibiscus > Hibiscus tridactylites. Next base: position 44,046,721 of record OY288290.1, on the reverse strand, counting down.
AAATGCAGCGGTAATGGCTCGGCATGGCTTGGCAATGAAATGTCGCGGCATTGCCTGCCGGCACGACAGCACATCACCTGGCATCACTTGCTGGCACGTCATCACATGTCCTGGCATCACCTGCTGGCACGACATCACTTGCCAGGGCATCACTTGCCCTGGTAGTGAGTAAGTCTGCACAAGCACAAAATGCATCAAAATAGTACCTTTTTCATTAAATAAATTAAATGTAAGGATCAAGGATAGAAACAATATAATTAATGCATAAAGGGTCGTAATCCAACTTAATTAGGTGTAGGTTGAGCAATAATTGCCATGTAAAAAGGGTGAAAATATAGAACTTTTAGGCACTTATCAGTGCTATCTTTCCTTTGTTTGATTTGGAGCCTCAAGAAGAATGAGAGCTCCCCCATCATGCTCATCTCAAATTCACCTTGAATTAGCTTAAAAAATTCTTGGCAATAAAGCTCATTAGTAGAACCAAAGATTATATCTTCAATATAAATTTCTACTACTAAGATGTCATTGCCATTTCTTTTAATGAAAAGTGCAGTGTTCACCTTGCCTTTTTCAAAACCTTTTTCAATCAAAAAGTTTGAAAGCCTTTCATACCAAGCTCCGGGAGCTTGTTTAAAACCATATAAAGCTTTTGTTAGTTTGAAACATGGTATCAAAAACTTGGATCTTCAAAACCTGGTGGTTGTTCTACATACACCTCTTCATTAATAAAACCATTTAAGAATGCACTTTTAACATCCATTTGAAAAAGCTTGAAATCATGATAACATGAAAATGTAAGAAGCATCCTAATTGCTTCCATTCTAGCTACGGGTGCATATGTTTCATCAAAATCAATTCCCTTTTCTTGAGTGTAATCTTGAGCAACAAGTCTAGCCTTGTTTCTCACTATTTTGCAACTCTCATCTAGTTTGTTTCTAAAAACCCATTTAGTTCCTATAGTAGATTTATTACTAGGCCTATCAACTAATGTCCATACTTTACTCCTCTTAAATTGATTAAGCTCTTCTTGCATGGTCAATATCAAAAAAATCATCTTTTAATGCTTCTTTGATATTTTTAGGCTCAATGCATGAAATAAATGCAACATGGTTCATTAATTTAAGTGAAGTTCGAGCAGTTGCCCCTTGGATGGATCACCTAAGATTTCACCACCCTTAACATAGTTGAGTTCCCTTGGGTAGCTCACTTCATTTTCCTTAATTGTCATGTCCTTTAAAGCTTCAATGGGAGGATCTTGTGCTTCTTCCTTGGATGGAACCTTATCCACCTTTGATGATTGCTCACCATCAATGGCTTCAATGATCCCTACATCATTATCATCACAAGAAATCTTCCTCGGAAGGAGGTTATCATAGAAAACCACATGAATAGACTCTTCTACAACTAAGGTTCTTTTGTTAAACACCCGATAGGCTTTAGAGTTTAAAGAATATCCTAAGAAAATAGCTTCATCACTTTTTACATCAAATTTACCTAAATGATCTTTTCCATTATTTAAAACAAAACACTTGCATCCAAAAGGATGAAAATAAATGTTAGGCTTCTTTGACTTTAAAATTTCATAAAGAGTTTTCTTTAAAATTGGCCTAATCATTACACGATTTATAATGTAACAAGCGGTGTTTGTGGCTTTCGCCTAAAAATACTTAGGTAAATTATTTTCACAAAGCATGGATCTAGCCATTTATTCTAAAGTACAATTTTTCCTCTCAACTACCCCATTTTGCTGAGGAGTGCGAGGTGAGGAAAATTTGTGGCAAATACCATTTGAGTTACAAAAATTCTCGAAATCTAGATTTTGAAATTTCGTTCCATGATCACTTCTAATATGAGTTATGTTTTGACCAATGTCATTTTGAGTAACTTTTTGAAAATGTGATGAATTTTTCTAAAGCTTCATCTTTTGTAGTTAAAAAGAGAACCCAATTGTATCTAGAGAAATCATCGACTAAAACATAAGCATATGATTTTCCACCCAAGCTAGTTGTCCTAATAGGGCCAAAGAGATCTATATGGATTAATTGTAAAGCCCTACCAGTAGAAACACCATTAATGGATTTAAATGAGGCACATGTTTGTTTATCCTTAGCAAAAGCGTCACAAATTTTGTCTAATGAGAATTTTAGCTTAGGTAAACCTCTAACTAGATTTTGGGAAACTAATTTCTCTAAAACACTTATGCTAGCATGACCTAGTTTTCTATGCCACAACCATGCATCATTTCCATCACTAGCAACCAAACATGCATGAGATGTATGTTTGTCATCTAGATGCACCATGTAAATATTACCTATGTGATGAACAATGAACATTATTTCATTTGTTTTAATGTTCACAATTTTACACCCATTAACATCAAAATGAACATTAAACTCTTTATCACACAATTGAATAATGCTCAATAAGTTATGCTTTAAATCATTGACAAACAAGGCATCTTCAATGAGAATAGATGAGAGATTACCAATAGAGCCCATACCCTCAATGCGACCTTTGGAGTTGTCACCAAATGTTACTACTCCACCACTCTTTGGCTTGAGCTCCATGAATCTACTCTTGTCGCCGGTCATATGTCTTGAGCATCCACTATTAAGGTACCAAGTGTTTTGACTTGAAGCTTTGGCCTTGTAGCAATGCCCCTTACAAACAAATATTAGTTCTTGATTTTTGATACCTAAACCATCTTGGGTCCATGTGAGTTAGCTCCCAAATACTTGGTTCCCTTAGGAATCCAAGAAGAAATAACATGTATATTACTAGAGACTACAAGTTCCTTAGGATCCCATACGCTTCTAATCCTTTTAGCTTTAGGTTATTTTTGAGAGCATCTTTGTTTGTAGCCATTAAAGTTCCTCTTTACATAGTTGGGTTTTGAAGAACTTCCTTTTTCAAAACTTGATTTCCCAATTACATTTAGAGAAGCTTTAAGCTCATTCACCTCCTTGTGGTGATCATCATGAACATTAGGAAGAAGATTGTTTAAATCAACATTTTCATCTTGAAAATATTTTATATCATCTTTTAAAACCAAAATCTTCTCTTCAAGTTCCAAATTTGTTTTGGATAAAGAACCGTTTTGGCTTTTAAATCGGAAATCAAGTTTTTGATTTTCAAAACCGATTCTTTATATTTTTCAACCAATTCGCCATAAACCTCTTGTAGATCATCAAATGTAAAATCAAAGCTGGATGAGTTAAGGTTTACCTTAGGATCATTATCAATGGCCATGAGGCAAAGATTTGCTACTTCTTGCTCTTCTCCATCGGATGATGATTCCTCGTTACTCCAAGTACCAACATGGGCATTTTGCTTCTTCTTCTTATCAAACCCCTTCTTTTTGAGATGAGGGCAATCCGATCAAATGTGACACGGTTTCTTGTACTCATAACAAATGAGTTAATCCTTTTCTTCTTCTTTGTTCTTGTTCTTGAAGTCTCTTCTTCTTTGTAACTTCCTTCCACGGCTAGACTTCATGAATTGAGAGAATATTTTGGCTATCATAGCTACTTCTTCAAATTCATCTTTTTCACTTGAATTGCTCTCCTCTTGTGGTAGTGAGGCTTTGAGAGCAATCCCTTGTTTCTTCTTTTCCCCTCTAGCTTTTATACTCTTCTTTCTTTTCTTTTCTTTTCTTCTTCCCTTCCTTGCTTCATGATCTCATGATTAAGGAGAGATCCTACCAATTCATCGAGCTTCAAAGTCTTCAAATTTTTCACCTCGATGATTGTGGTTCTCTTCCCATCCCATGGTTCAGAAAGAGAATAGAATAGCTTTCGGACAAGTTTATCTTCGGGAATGATTTCACCGAAGCCCTTGAGACCATTTACAATAATTTAGAACCGGTCGAACATCTTGGAGATGCTCTCATCCGGCTCCATCTTGGAGACGCTCTCATCCGGCTCCATCTTGGAGACGCTCTCATCCGGCTCCATCTTGATGTTCTCATAGCTTAAGTTGAGGATCCCAATCTTGGTCTCCTTCACATCGTTGGTGCTTTTGTATGTGGTCTCTAACTTGTCCCACACCTCCTTTGCACTTGTGCATGATGACATTTTAGCATACATGTCGGGTCCAAGTGCACAAAACAACATGTGTATATCCTTATCGTTTACTTGTAGTTTTCTCCGATCTTCATTGGTTCTCCACCTTGGTCTTCGGAACAAGTCTCCCATCATCATCTCTTTTCATAGGAATTGTCGACCCGTCTTCCACAACATCCCAAAGGACATAGTTGATGGATTTGATGAAGAGCCTCATCTGGTTCTTCAAAATGGATAGTTATCCCCATCGAAGAATGGTGGTTTAGTGATAAATTGTGACTCGTATAAGCTAGCCCCGAAGGTAGATGTCATGGCTTTGATTAGATGTTGATCAACATTCTCCTAGGATCTCCTCTTATGGATGTGAAGCCTTCAAAGAGGTAAGCTCTGATACCAATTGTTGAGTGGATCAAATGAATGTGATTTGGCCAAGAGGGAGTGAATTGACTTTTTAAATTTGGGGGGAGCAAATTGGAAATTGAAAAATGAAGAACAAGGCAAATTATAATGGTTCAAGCTTCTAACAAGCTCTACATCAACTACCTTAACTCCCACTAAGGATTTTTAATAATCTCCACTAGATGTTCTTCCCCTTTTCTAGGCTGACGAGGTAACATTTACAGTCGGTCAATCTTACTACCCAAAGATTGACCCAAAAGACTCTCTTTACAAAGATAAAACTTGGAAAATGAAAATATCTCTCACAAGACTGAAAATTTTGCCCAATTACAATCAAACACTCTCCCAAATTTGAACTAATGATTTACAAAGGATTACAACAAGTTGGGTACAAGATATGACTTTTAAAAAGCACAAGGGTTTGGATTATATCTTGGATGTTGCAAGTAGGTTCAATAGTTGTTGTTGAGGCTTTGGAGGCTTGCTTTTATACCCTTGCATTGATTTCTATCCATTTGGGTGGTTGAGGTCGTCCATAGAGACATTGGAGCCTTTATTTCTTACCATAAATGCACTTATGCACTTGCCCCTATCGAAACGCGAAGGCCCATACCGATCCCTGTCTTAAAACAGAAGGAACCGTTACAGGTAATAATGAGGGGCGTATGGAAACGGGGGAACACGTATCGAAACGCTACAAGGGGTTGTATCGAAACAGCTTTATCGTACCGATACAATTTTTCTCACTTGAGCTACTACCAATTTCCGTAACAAAACGGCCCTAAGGCGTATCGATACGGGTTAACTGCTTTTTAAAAACCGCTCATTTCCAATAACTGACAAGTAACGGTCAAAAATAATAAATGCTAAGAATTTACAAATCTTTCAGACCGTACCGAAATAACTAGACCGTATCAATACGAAATGCCTAAAATTCAAACCCACAAGAAGGTCGTATCGAAATAGTATAAGCCATATCGAAACGCCTTGCCAAAATTTTATCTTTTAAGGCTGCATGTATCAAAACTGTATAAACCGTATCGAAACGGTTTCTTCTAGTAGCCAAATAAAGTTTTGGACGTATCGGAACACCAATGGGTGTATCGAAACGCATGTACATTTTTTTTGAAAAGTATGGCTTAAAAACACTTAGAAATTTCTATAGGGTTTAAGTTTTGACTTTGGAAAACATTTTGGGCTTAGAATTACTTGTCAATTGTGAGATTTTAAAGTATTTAAATTTTTTTTACTTTGTAAATAAGTTTTTAAAACAATTTTTTATATCAAAATCAAACATAGGTTTTACATATCTTGATTTTATGGTCCAATGGAAATTCATGCCTTTTTTAAGTATACCCGAGATTTTTACTGAAATCTCGCCCTTATCTTTTACTCTAATGACCGGTGTATTTATAACCCCGAGAAAAACCTTGTTATTGCAATTGACTCTTACCTCATGGGACGAAAATTTTGAATTGATTCTTCGGTTTTAGCAAACTTTTTGGGTTTTGAGGATATGTGTATTGATGATGATGACTCTTTGGGGCATGTTCAAAGTGGCTCCGTGACCGTGCTTGATGCTCAAGATCGCATCCTTCACCTTCTCATTGCGTGGTGGTTTTGCCCCTCTGGTGGAAAATTCTCTACAATTCGCAAAGTTGATGACTTTTGGCTTCGATGCTTTCGTGTGGGTAAGCGACCTAACCTCTCTCAAATTATGTTTGTGGAGATAGTCTATCTTGTGCAAAATCACCATACAACTCTTGTCTCATCTTTCACCTATGGAACCGCCTTGAGCTGCTTGTTTCACAAGCTTGGGACTGATTGCTCGTATGATGTTGCCGAACTCTCACCGATGAATTGATGAGCGTTCTCTCCACTGAGCCAAGTTCACATATTATAATAGAGAGTGGGTCTGAGTTGCCGATCTTCCCGGTGATGTTCAACCCAATCCACTTGAAGCTCCTAGAGCGATTTTGGTTCCGGACACTCCAGTTGCTCAACCTTCCTTAGATACTCTCATGGCCTATCTTCATGGGAAGTTTACATCCTTGGACACTACCACGACCTCCAGTTTTGCCGCCATCAACACCCGCTTTACATCCTTGGAGGAAAGAGTTACATCCATTGAAAACCGTCAAAATTCGATGGATATATCTCTTATAGCTTTTCATAGGGAGTTGCGACAATTTCATGGAACCCATGCCAATGATAAAGATGAAGATGATGAGGATGAAGATGATGAAGACGCTCCTTAGGCTCTTTCATTGCATATCATATCATATCATATCATATCATATCATATCATATCATATCATATCATATCATATCATATCATATCATATCATATCATATCATATCATATCATATCATATCATATCATATCATATCATATCATATCATATCATATCATATCATATCATATCATATCATATCATATCATATCATATCATATCATAGCATACCATACCATACCATACCATACCATACCATACCATACCATACCATACCATACCATACCATACCATACCATACCATACCATACCATACCATACCATACCATACCATACCATACCATACCATACCATACCATACCATACCATACCATACCATACCATACCATACCATACCATACCATACCATACCATACCATACCATACCATACCATACCATACCATACCATACCATACCATACCATACCATACCATACCATACCATACCATACCATACCATACCATACCATACCATACCATACCATACCATACCATACCATACCATACCATACCATACCATACCATACCATACCATACCATATCATATTAGGATTTAAGTTTTATGCACCCATGTTATTTGCTTTTGAACTCCTATGCTTTGGTTTTTGTTTTTAGGATTTGTAAAATCTATGTTTGATTTTAATATAACAAATTATCTAAGGATCAATTTGCAAAAGTAAATAAATATTTAAGTACTCAATAGTCTCACTCAAAGTCAAAACTTAAACCCCAAAAATTTTCTAAGTGTTTCAAGCCAAACTTTACCAAATCTCCCAGGCATATCGATACTCCCTATAGCGTTTCGATACGGATTTTGGCTATTGGAATTTTAATTGAACACATCGTTTTGATACAATTTACCTCGTTTCAATACATGCTTGCTCGTTTCGGTACGACCTTCAAATTGGGTTTTATACTAATGAGTTTCAGTACAGGTCTTAGGCGTACCGATCCTCAGTTTCGGTAGACACATCAGCGTACTGATACGAGATCTTTAGATTGTTAAAATCTTTATATTAAATTTTTCGACCGTTCAATGTCAGTTAAAGCTTTAAAAGTATGTTATATCATAGCAATACGGGTGATGACCATTTCGAACTGACTTTGTAAAAATAAGCTTACCGTTTCGATACGACCCTTAGGTGTACCGATGCAATTTTCCAAAGACTTTTTCCTCAGATTCTAGTGAGCAAAAATCGTACCGATACGACCTAAATCATTTTGATACATCCCTATTTTACACTAAGACCGTTTCGATACACCTTCCCGCGTATCGATACGCCCCTTCATTTACTCTTGCAATGGCTAGTTTCTGTCTTACAGTTACCGAAACGTGGCTCCCGTGTACCGATACGCCATTTTTCAGAAGTGCATTTATTGCGGGAAAAATGTTCTCCAACGGCTCTATTTATGATCTCAGCTACCCAAAAGGTTGGAAATCAATGGGGAGATATAAAAGCAAGACTCAAAAGCTACAACAACAACTATTCATCAAGTGAGAAACATACAAGCAAAAATCTAATCTCTTTGAGCCTGTTTAGAGTCAATCCCTTGTGCCCAACTTGTGATTTTTCATTTTAATCTTTTATATCAAGTTTGGGGAGAGTTCACTTGTAATTTGGCAACATATAAGCCTATTTGAGAGGTCAATTTAAGTTTGCCATAAATTCCTTGTAAAAGAGTGATCTTGATCATGGTTTGGGTAGAAAGCTTGATCGATTTGTAATAGTTTCCTCCTAAGCCTAGAAAAGGGGATGAATTCAGTAGTGAATTGTTTGAAATCCTTAGTGCGGAGCTAATATAGAGGATGTAGAGATTGACAAACGCTCGAACCACTCTAAATCTCTTGTTCTTCATTTTTATCATTTCAACTTCCTCCTTTCAATTTTTAAATTTCCAATTCACCCCCTCTTGGCCATTAGCATTCGGTTGATCATCTCAACAATTGTTATTAGAGCTACACTCACTGGAAGGATTAACATCCTCTTGAGTCGATTCTAGGAGAGATACATCAATCCAACAATCAAGCCATGGCATCTACCTCTGGTAATAGCTTGTACGAGTCTCAATCGATCACCAAACCACCATTCTTCAAAGGAGATAACTATCCATTCCGAAGATGGACCATCCATGCCGATGAAGCAAGAAGGAGATAGGGAAGTCCCAAAATCACAGCAAGAGATAACAAATGAAGAAAGAATGAAGCTACAAGTTAATGACAAGGCCTTGCACATGCTCTTTTGTGCACTTGGACCGGATATGTGCTAGAAGATGTCTTCGTGTACAAGTGCAAAGGAGGTGTGGGACATGCTCAAGACCACCTATGAGGGCACAAATGATGTAAAGCAGACCAGAATTGGACTCCTCAACTTGAGCTACGGGAATTTCAAGATGAAGCTTGATGAGAATGTCATAAAGATGTTCGATCATTTCTCCGTCATCGTCAACAGTCTTAAAGGCTTCGGAGAAGTCATCCCTGGAGATAAGCTTATCCGGAAACTCCTCTATTCTCCTCCTGAGTCATAGGATGGGAAAAGAACCGTCATCATCGAGGCAAAGGATTTGAAGACTTTGAAGCTCGGTGCTCTCATAGGTTCTCTTCTTACTCATGAGATTACGAAGCAAGGAAGAGAAGAAGAAAAGAGAAGAAATGAAGTTCTAAAAGAAAGAGATAGAGAAGAAGAAACTCATAATTGCTCTCAAAGCTTCTTTTTAAGAAAGTGATTGGAGTGAGGAGGAAGACGAAGAGATGTGTATGCTAGCCAAAAGATTCACTTGGTTCATGAAGTCCAATAGAGGAAGAAAGTTTAACCGAAAAGGAGACTTCAACAACAAGAACAAGGAGGAAGATAAGGATCAACTCATATGCTACAAGTGGAAGATGTCGGGGCACATAAGAATCGAATGTCCCCAACTCAAAAGAAATAGCTTTGGGAGGAAGAAGAAGCTCAAGGGAAACGTTGCTGCTTGAAGTGATGAGGAATCATACGATGAAGAGGAGCAAGACGTTGCCAACCTTTATCTCATGGCTCTTAAAGAAGATCCTAAGGTAACATCTAACTCATCTACATTTTATTTTACTTTTGATCAGCTTCAAGAAGCTTATGATGAGTTGCAAGAGGTATATGACGAATTGGTTGAGAAATATAAGGAATTAATTTTGAAAAACAAGAAAATCATTTTTGATTTGAAAACACAAAATGATTCCTTTATTCTGAACTTAAAAAGAAAGTTTGTGATAAAAGAAAATCTAAAATATTTTGAAACGGAAAATAATGACTTAAACAACCTTCTTTCCGAGTTTCATGATCATCACCACAATGAGGTGAATAATCTCAAAGCTTCCTTGAGCAAAGTTGGGACAATTAGTTTCGAAAAGGGTGAATCTTCAAAACCCAACTATGTAAAAAGGAACTTTGTTAACCACAAACAAAGAGGCTTCCAAAGGCTCTCTAGAGGTAAGAAGATTAGGAGTGTATGGGTTCCTAAGGAACTAGTTACTTCTAATAATATTCATGCCATTGCTTCTTGGATTCCCAAGGGAACTAAGTTTTTGGGAACTAATACTCATAGACCCAAAATGATTTGGGTACTAAAAACCAAGGCTTAATTCTTTGTTTGTAAGGGGAGCATTGCTACAAGGCCAAACTACATGTTCAAATTCATGGTACCTTGATAGTGGATGCTCTAGACACATGACCGGTGACAAGACTAGATTCTGGAGCTAAAGCCAAAAAGTGGTGGAGTAGTAACATTCGGTGACAACTCCAAAGGCCACATTGAAGGAATTGGTTCCATTGGTAATCACTCTTCCACACACATTGATAATTTCTTGTATGTAAACGGTCTTAAGCATAATTTATTGAGCATTAGTCAATTCTACGATAAAGGTTTTAATGTTATTTTTTTTAAATGGTTGCAAAATTTTGAACATTGAAACAAATCAAATAGTGCTTATTGGTCATCACATAGGAAATATTTAGGGTAATGTACACAGACGATCACTGAACTTTGGTAAAAAAAATAAAATGGTAACCAAACTTTCAAAACTCACAAAATGGCAATTAAAATTTATGTTTCATAACAAAATGGTAACTAGACGTTAAATCTCGTTAAGTGTCTGCTATAAAATTATGTATAATAACACATTTAGTCCTTCATATTTATACATTCAATCAATTTAGTCCTAATTCGAAACAATTCACTAAATTTAGCCCTCATTATTTATGCATTCTTTCAATCTGGTCCTTAAAGCAAAATTTCAAAGTATGGTAACATGATAAATAATTACAATTAAATTTTTATAGGAACTAGAAAACCCGACTCGAATCAAAATTTTTTTAAATAAAGTTTGAGTTGTAAAATATGACGCATCAACTCGAATAACTCGAAATTTTTTGACTCGACTCGATCGAATGCTCACCTCTATCTTAATATATGTCGCGTCAACTCGAATAACTCGAAATATTCGAATATTTTAAATCATTTTTTCTTTAAATTCAAATATTTAATATCTTCATATTTAAATCACATTGGATATTTAATAACTACTTTAAATATTCAATTTAATTTAAAAATATTCGATTTAAAAGAAAAAATGATTTAAAATATTTGAATATTTAATTAAATTTTTATAAGAACTCGAAAACTCGATCGAATCAAAAAAAATTAAATAAAGTTTGAGTTGTAAAATATGACGCGTAAACTCGAATAACTCGAAATTTTTTGACTCGACTCGATCGAACGCTCACCTATATCTTAAGATATGACGCGTCAACTCGAATAATTCGAAATATTTAAATATTTTAAATCATTTTTTTCTTTTAATCACATCGAATATTTAATAACTACTTTAAATTTTAGATTTAATTTAAAAATATTCGATTTAAAAGAAAAAACGATTTAAAATATTCGAATATTTAAAGTAGTTATTAAATATTCGAATATTTTAAATCAATTTTTTTCTTTTAAATCGAATATTTTTAAATTAAATTGAATATTTAAAGTAGTTATTAAATATTTGAAGTTATTTAAATATGAAAATATTAAATATTCTATTTTAAAAAATATTTGATTTAAAAGAAAAAAAATGATTTAAAATATTCAAATATTTTGATTTATTCCAGTTGACGTGTCATATCTTAAGATAGAGATGAAAGTTCGATCGAGTTGAGTAAAAAAATTCGATTTATTCAAGTTGACGCATCATATTTTACAACTCAAACTTTATTTGAATTTTTTTTCGATTCGAGACCATTCAGGTTGATTCGAGTTTTCGAGTTCCTATAAAAATTTATTTGTAATTATTTATCATGCTACCATACTTTAGAATTTTGCTTTAAGGACCAAATTAAAAGAATGCGTAAATAACGAGGGCTAAATTTAGTGGATTGTTTCGAATTAGGACTAAATTGATTGAATGTATAAATATGAAGGACTAAATGTGTTATTATGCCAAATTTTATAACAGACACTTAAAGAGATTTAACGTCTAGTTACTATTTTGTTATAAAACATAAAGTTTAATTGCCATTTTGTGATTTTTGAAAGTTTGGTTACCATTTTATTTTTTTTACCAAAGTTCAGTGACTGTCTGTGTACTTTACCCAAATATTTATATGGTACATTCAGATGACATACAAATTTTAAATGCATGCTTTGTTGCTAAAGACTATGACATAGAAAACTAGGACATGCAAGCATGAGTGTTTTAGAAAAAATGGTTTCAAAAGATCTAGTTAGAGGTTTGCCTAGAATAAAGTTTTCACTTGACAAGATTTGCGATGCATGTGCAAAAGACAAACAAAAAAGAACTTCTTTTAAACCTATTAATGATGCTTCAACTAGTAGAGTTTTACAATAGCTTGGGTGGAAAATGATATGCATTTGTTTTAGTTGATGATTACTCTAGATACACTTGAGTTCTATTTTTAAGTACCAAGAATGAGGCTTTAGAAAAGTTCATCACATTTTCAAAAACTTCTCAAAATGATGTTGGTCAAACTATTTCTCATACTAGAAGTGGTCATGGAACCGAATTTCAAAATCTAGGTTTTGAGGATTTTTGTAATTCAAATGGTATAAGCCATAATTTTCCGCTCCTCGCACTCCTCAAAAAATGAGGTGGTTGAGAGGAAAAATCAAACTTTAGAAGCAATGGCTAGAACCATGCTTTGTGAAAATAATTTACCTAAGTATTTTTTTTGGCAGAAGCCACAAATACAATTTGCTACATTAAAAATCGAGTACTGATTAGGCCAATTTTTAAGAAAACTCCTTATAAGATTTTAAAATCTAAAAAGCCTAATATTAGCTATTTTCATCCATTTGGATGCAAGTGCTTTGTTTTGAACAATGAAAAAGACAATTTAGGTAAATTTGATGCTAAAAGTGATGAAGTTATTTTCTTAGTGTACTCTTTAAATTTTAAAGCATATCGAGTATTTAATAAAATAACTTTATTTGCTGAAGAGTCTATACAAGTGGTTTTCGATGATAACCTCCTTCAGAGGAAGGATTCTTGTGATGATGATGATGTAAGGATTTTTGAAGCCAAAGATGGTGGGCAATCATCAAAGGTGGATGAGGTTTCAACCAAATAAGAATAAGCACAAGATCCACCTCTAGAAGCATTGAAGGACATGACTCTAGATAAAAAGGAGGTGACCTACCAAGGGGGTTCAACTATGTCAAGGGTGGTGAGATTTTGGGTGATCCATCCAAAGGGGTAACCACTAGATCATCTCTTATACTTGCTAGCAATGTTACATTTATTTCATGCATTGAGCCTAAAAATATCAAAGAAGCATTACAAGACGACTATTGGATATTGGCCATTCAAGAGGAACTAAATCAATTTGAGAGAAGTCAAGTTTGGACATTAGTTGATATGCCTAGTAATAAATCTACAATAGAAACTAAATGGGTTTTTATAAATAACTAGATGAGATTGGTAACATAGCGAGGAACAAGGCTAGACTTGTTGCTCAGGGTTACACTCAAGAAGAGGGGATCGATTTTGATAAAACCTATACACCTATAGCTAGGACGGAAGCTATTAGGATGCTTCTTGCATTCGCATGTTATCATGAATTCGAGCTTTTTGAAATGGATGTTAAAAGTTCATTCTTAAATGGTTTTATTAATGAAGAGGTGTATGTAGAACAACAACCCGGTTTTGAGGATCCAAAATACCCAAACCATATTTTCAAACTTTCAAAGGCTTTATATGGTTTGAAACAAGCTCTTAGAGCTTGGTATGAAAGATTATCTAATTTTCTAATTGAAGAACGTTTTAACAAAGGAAAGGTTGACACTACACTCTTCATTAAAAGAAATGGCAAAGACATATTAGTAGGCCAAATCCATGTTGATGATATAATTTTCGGTTCTACTAATGAAATGTTTTGCCAAGATTTTGATAAGTTGACGCAAGGTGAGTTTGAGATGAACATGATGGGGGAGCTCTTAGTCTTTTTGGGACTCCAAATTAAGAAAGGGAAGGATGCAATATTCATCAATCAAGCTAAGTACATCAAGAATATGCTCAAGAAGTTTGGCTTGGAGAATGTGAAACCTCAAGCCACACTAATGAGCTCTTCTACAAAGCTTGACATGGATGAAGGAGGTAAGTATGTTGATTTAAAGATTTATCGTTTTATGATTGGATCTTTGCTTTATCTTACCACATTAGACCCGATATTATGTTTAGTGTTTTCTTGTGTGCTAGATTTCAAACTAGTCCTAGAGAGTCACACCTTATAGCCGTTAAGAGAATTTTAGATATCTTAGAGACACCTTGTTTAGGTCTTTGGTATCCTAGAGATTCCTCATTTGATTTAAATGCTTTCTCGGATGCAGATTATGTAGGTTGTAAGATAGATAAAAAAAAGCACCTCCGGTACTTGTTATTTCCTAGGTAGTATGCTCATATCTTGGTTCTCTAAGAAACAAAATAATGTAGCCTTATCTACCACCGAAGCAGAATATATATCGACCGAAAGTTGTTGTGCTCAAGTTCTTTGGACGAAGCAACAACCTTTAGATTATGAAATTGATGTAGGTACCATCCCTCTTAGGTGTGACAACACTACTGCCATATGTCTCACTAAGAATCCCATCCAACATTCTAGAACCAAACACATACAAATTAGACATCATTTTATTAGAGATCATGTTTTGAAAAATGATGTTGTTTTAGAATATGTAGTGTTGAGTGGAACAATGATATGATATAAGCCAAGAGGGGGGTGAATTGGATTTTTTGAACTTTTGGTGGTGGAGTGGAAAATAAAAATTGATGGATAAGAGGATTTAGAGTGGTTCAAGTTCAAATCGAACTCTACATCCGCTACCTTAGCTTCACTAAGGATTTTTCCAACAATTCCACTAATTGTTCTTCCCCTTTTCTAGGCTAAGGAGGTAACCGTTACAATTTCGGTCAAATTTTCTACCCAAAATTTGACACAATCCTCACACAAGAATTACAAAGAAGATGATGGCTAAAACAAGTATCTCTCAATACAAAATGTAGCCCAATTACAAGCACTCAACTCAATTAAATAGATAAGAATGAAAATTACAACTTCACAATTGGCGTTTACTAGAAATAATGGGAATTTGGCACAAATGCTTGGGTTTGATGTTTTGATGTTTTTTAGATCAATAGTTGTTGTTGAAGCTTTTAGATGTCCCTTTTATACCTTCTCATTCAATTCTAGCCGTTGGGGTTATTGCATTCATCAATAGAGCCGTTGGGATGTTATCTTCCCTCCATAAATGCAGTCTGGAACCACCCGTTTCCAAACACCCGATCATGTTTCGAAACAGACCAAAAAAGAAAGAGTCGTTGGGGTGTATTAAATAGACCATACCGAAACCGGCACGATCGTTTCGATACGCTAAGAGCCCGTTTCGAAATGCGTTTCGAAACACTTAGCCACTGTCAAAGCCCGTATTAAAACAGCTTGAAGAATTGGCTCTCAAAGCTTCTCTACACGAGGAGAGCACTTATAGTGAGGAGGAATATCTTGAAGAATTGACTATGATAGCCCAAAGATTCTCACGGTTTATGAGGTCCAACCGGGGTAGAAAATTTCAAAGAAAGATGGACTTCAAGACCAAGAACAAAGAAGAAGAAAAGGATCCAATCATATGCTATGAGTGCAAGAAACTGTATCATATTCGTTCTGAGTGGCCTCAACTCAAGAAGAAGGACTTTGAGACGAAGAAGAAGCTCAAAGCAAAGCTTGCTACTTGGAGTGTTGAGGAATCATCCGAGGATGAGGAACAATAAGTGGCCAACCTTTGACTCATGGCTCTTGAGGATGATTCTTCTATGGTAACCTATAACTCATCTACTTTTGATTTTACATATGATGAATTGCATGAAGCATATGATGAGTTACAAGAGGTGTATGACGAGTTAGTTGAGAAGTATAAGGAGTCTGTTTTGAAAAATAAAAAGGTCATTTCGGATTTGCATGCTAAAAATGATTTAATTTCTCAAGCTAACTTGGAATTTGAGAAAAAGATTTTAGGTCTACAAGATGAACTTGAATTCTTACAAAATTAAAATGTAGATTTAAATAATATTATTTCTCAGTGTAACATTGAACACCAAAAGGTGTTAGATGAGCTCAATGAGCTCAAAAAGTCTTTCAAAATTGTTGGTACCCTGAAAAATAAAATATGTGAATCATCTAGAACAAACCAACCTAAGAGAAAGAACTTAAAGTACAAACAAAGTGGCTCCTATAGGCATAATAAAACTAAAAGAATTAGAAGTGTATGCGTTCCTAAGGAACTTGTCAAATCTAATAATGTTGATGCTATGTCACCTTGGATTCCTAAGGGAACCAAGCTTTTGGGAGCTAACACTCGTGGACCCAAAATGATTTGGGTATCAAAAATCAAAGCTTAATCTCTTTGTTTGTATGGGGAGCATTGCTACAAGGCCAAAGCACAAAGCCAAAACTCATGGTACCTTGATAGTGGATGCTCGAGGCACATGACCAGAGACAAGAGTCGATTCATGAATTTAAAGCCAAAAAGTGGAGGAGTAGTGACATTTGGTGACAACTCCAAAGGCCACATTGAAGGTATTGGCTCCATAGGTAAATATTCTACCATACTCATTGAAAATGTGTTGTATGCCAATGGTCTAAAGCATAATATATTGAGCATTATTCAATTGTGAGATAAAGGGTTTAATGTCTTATTTGATAAAAATGGATGTAAAATTGTTGACATTAAATCTAATATAACAATGCTCATTGGTCATCGCATAGGAAATATATATATATATGGTGCATCTAGATGACATTCGTTCATCCCATACATGCTTTGTTGCTCAAAATGAAAATGTTGCATGGTTATGTCATAGGAAACTAGGACATGCTAGCATTAGTGTTTTAGAAAAATTAGTTTCCCTAAATCTAGTTAGGGGTTTACCCAAGATTAAGTTCTCAAATGATAAAATATGTGATGCATGCTCTAAGGGTAAACAATATAAATCAACCTTTAAATCCATTAATGATGTCTCTACTAGTAGATGTTTACAATTAATTCATATGGATCTATTTGGGCCAAATAGGACTACTAGCTTGTGTGGAAAATCATATGCTTTTTTGCTTGTTGATGATTACTCTAGATATACTTGGGTTCTCTTTTTAAGCACCAAAGATGAGGCTTTAGAAAACTTCATCACATTTTCCAAAATAACTCAAAATGATCTTGAGCTTAAGATTTCTCACATTAGAAGTGATGATGGAACCGGGTTTCAAAATCTAGGTTTTGAAGAGTTTTTAAATGAAAATGGTATTAGCCACAATTTTTTGGCACCTCAAACTCCTCAACAAAATGGGGTAGTTGAGAGGAAAATAGGACTTTACAAGAAATGGCTAGAACTATGCTTTTTGAAAACAATTTACCCAAATATTTTTGGGCGGAAGCAACTAACATCGTTTGCTATATTACAAACCGAGTAATGATTAGACCTATTTTAAAGAAAACTCCTTATGAGATTTTAAAATCAAAAAAGCCTAACATTCGCTATTTTCATCCTTTTGGTTGCAAGTGTTTTGTTTTAAATAATGGAAAAGACAATTTAGGTAAATTTGATGCAAAAAGTGATGAAGCTATTTTTCTAGGTTACTCTTTAAACTCTAAAGCTTATCGTGTGTTTAACAAAAAAACTTTAGTTGTAGAGGAATCTATACATGTTGTTTTCAATGATAACCTCCTTCCGAGGAAGGAATCTTGTGATGATAATGATGTAGGAATCCTTGATGCCTTTGATGGAGGACAAACTTCAAAGGAGAAAGAGATTCCAACTAAAGAAGAAGATGCACAAGATCCACCTCTTGAAGCCTTGAAGGACATGGCTCTTCAGGAAGGAAGTGAGCTACCCAAGGGAGTATGTAATGCCCTGATTTTGGGCCTAGATGTTTTAAAGTTCGAATCGGAATGGTCGAGAACGGTTCGAATCTGTAAGGGAGATTTAGGGAACACCTAGTTCAGGATGCTTTCAAAATATGGAAAAATATCTAAAAATCATCATTTATTATATGAATGATTATGGTGAAAACAATTTTACAAAATAATGTTTGGAAATACTACATTTCGGTGTAGTGACCAAATCGCAGTTTTTGCAAAAGTTAAATAGTGACTGTTTTGTAAAGGGTTGAAACTTTGAATCTTTAAGGAGCTAATTTTACCAAAATGTTTTTAATCAGATTTCTCCTTATTTTTGGTGATTTTAATAATGTTTTAATTGAGGGAAATAAGATAATTAAAAGGAAAAACTATCTTTGACTTTTCATAACTACCTTACGCCAATTTTCTCTCATTTCATTTTCTCACAATTACTTTTCAGCCAAACACATTTTATCCGTCAATTAGCCTCTAGTTTTCGTTCCTTTTAATGATATTTCAATCTCCTTTTGATTCCTAATCTTTTCCTCACCAAATCCTCTTATTTTCACATTGGATTTTCAAGAAAACTTGCCCAAATCAAGGAGAAATCAGCCATTAGAGGTAAGCTTCGTCCTTCTCCTCTAATGATCAGTTCTTTACTGAAATTCGCAAGTTATCAATCCTTTGTTAATGATTTTGAGTTGCTTTAATGTTAGAAACAAGAAATTGTATTAAAACTTAAGATTTTTGGAGAGATCTTGATGATTTTCGTGGTTGTTGGTTAGGCTCTGTTTTGAGGTTGTTTTCTAATGTATTCTAGATGGTAATTGATGTTATAAATGAGGTTTTATCAAACAAATCTCGAATGGGCTTGGATTCCCAAGTTTTGTATGCTAGAATGGTGGTTTTTGGGGTGGTTTTGGTGTTATGTTATAGCTGGAAATATAAGGACGAGTTTGTGGTGGTTTTTGGTGTTGATTGATGTTTAGAAATGATTAGAAGTGATAGAACTTGGCTGAGCTTTGTTTTGGAAGAGTTTGGAGATGTTTTCGATTGTTTTTGGTGGCCAAAATGAGACTTTTGTGTAGAGCAGCGGGTTTAGGTGTGTGTTTGATGATTTCAATGCATGACGATGCATTAATCCTCTACTCTTATGTGTTATAAACAGGTGAGACATCTTCGGATGCCTTTGGTGTTGATTCAAGAGCTTAGATAGCGTTTCGGCGAGCAAGCGAAACGTAATCGGTGAGTGCGAATGGTTTTAGAAGTTCTTGAGGGACAAAGAAACAAGATTTGGGGATTTAGGAAAGGTTTGAAACACCTTCCTAAGTCCGGAAGTAAGTATTGGCTAGATTGCTCTCATATATGTGGTGGTTGCCCCTAAAAATGCTTTTACATGCTCATGTTTTGAGATAGATAAATTCCTATTGCTTTTATGCATGATTTGTAGCATGAGATGATGCTTGAAAAGATTCATGAAATAGCATGTTGCATTGATGAGTTTTGAGCTTTTGTTTTAAAGCATGGAAAATGATATTATTTTGAATTAGATGAGAAAGCTTTGAGAAAAGTTGCATTAAAAACAGTAGGTGAGATGATATTTTGACATAATATATTGGCATAGAAGATGAGATACTTACTGGATATAATTGATCGATCAATAGGATGAGAGTGCACTATAAACTAAAAATTCGTACGTGCTCTTTGGATTCAATCCAAAGGGAGAGACTGATGATGGGCATTCAATCGGGTAGGACTTGGTGACATACCCAAGCTTTGTGGCGATTAGAGATACCGCCATGTGAGTACGGTGATGTGAGATTCCACCGGAAATTATGTTACTAGACGAGTGAGTACGGTGATGAGAGATTCCACCAGAAGTGTCGAATGGGTTTGAGAAAGTTATTCGCATATCCGAGTAATAAAGAGATGTGAAATGCCAATATAATATATCAAAATGCTTTTGATTCACATGTACCTATGGATGAGATGATTTATGATATGAGAAATGCATATCAGATTTGTATATGAAATGCTTTAGTTTTCACAAGCATGTGTATGGCCTTGCCATGAGATTTGCATTGGTTTAAATGCATGAGATAGAATTGAGGTACATGTGTTTTCAATGGAGATTTTCTTTGAAACGGTCTTCAAGCATGAGATTGAATGAGCATGTTGTAGAAAATGGCTTTTTGTGAAAGTGTTTTGAACAATGCATAATTATGTTGGTTTTCTTTAGAGCATGCCTCGCTAAGCAAATGTGCTTACGCTCTCTTTTACCAATAATGCAGATAATTGAGGTGTTTTTGGCAGCAAGAAGGTTAAGAAATTCCAAGAAAGTGCAAAGCTCAAGTATGGTGATGTTTTTACACACTTTAGTTTTGATATTTGGCAATGGGAATCCAAGGTTGTATTTGGGAGATGTGTTTTGAACTCCCTATGTTTGTGGCATGTTTGTGATGGCTTTTATGGGTTGTAAATGGTCCTAATGGTTTGGTTTGAGGTTTGAAAGCTTATATTTGGAATTGTGGCTAGGAAGCATGCATATAGATTGAATGTTCATGTGTTTGATGTCATTCTCTAGCTTAAGGTTCTCAAATATGATCTTTATTGTCTAAACGAGTTGCTGGTATGTTATGGTACAATTTGAAGCATGTTCGAGTGGATTACATGGTGAAAACCAGCAATTTCTGCTGTTACAGGGCAGGGTGTATCGAAACACCCTGAACTGTTTCGAAACGGGGATCTGTAATGGCCATAGTGTTTCGGAACGGTTGAAGGTGTTTCTGAACATTTTGGCTACTGGAGAGGCCTATTTCGATATCGATCTCGGAACGAACCCGAGTACCGAAACGGTCAACACCGTTTTGATATGGGCGTTCCGGTACGAAGGTTGGTGTTTCGAAACGGATGACCGTTGGATGATGATTTGAATTGTCCTAAGTTTCCATGTTTTACATTTTAGTCCAAAATGTTGTGGATGCAATTGCTTGAGCTTGGAATGTCCTTTTAAGCGTAAAATTGATAGAGAAGCATGTAATGTAACTAATTACATATTGGTAATCTTATTTTCTGTTAAGTCCTTATATTTTCTAAAAATTACATTTTGGTCCCTAAAAGTGTAATTCATGCAATTGAGTCCCTAAATGCTTTCCGATCGCTGTTCCTTTCTCTCATATGAATCTTTAGTAATTCCATAGGCTTAATGTGCATCTAGAAAAGATAAAAAGAAAAAAGGTCGTTAATCAAGGTTGACTTTTGAGTTGACTTTGGTTTTCCCCGTGTAATCTTCGTAGTTCGGGTCAAGCGTCTAGGCCGGGATAAGGGGGTTACATTTCTTGGTATCATAGCCAGATTAACGAATTATTGGGGCATGGTAAGTGGGTAATGTATGTTGTTATGTATGTTTGTGACTTTTCGGTGAAAATATGATGTATGAAAATTGATGTATGATTCAATTGTGATGAAATTGTGATGTTATGCTATGTTTGGAGTATAGTTGGGGACCCCATTGCCATATCATTACTAATGAGAAGAATTGTTTTCAAAAATGAGCTTGAGTACTTGGATTACTTACCTTATTATGCCTAATTGGATTTATTGTATTTTGTCAGTTGCATTGTTTTATTATGGGGGCACATAGAGAGCTTAGAATCAATACTCGTTCCATGGCTGAGAATGAGAATATAGAGAATGCTGAGGATCTACCTCCTCCTCCCCCTGGTGGACCACCTGCTGGTGGTGGAGCTGGGGTTGGTGCTGCTGGAGTTGGTGCTGGTGTTGCTGGACCGGGGGAGTTCAGGGGCAAGCTACTCCTTACATGACCGTGTTGATACAAGCTATTGCTGGAGACTTCCAGGCAACAATAGCTGGAGCTGCACCTTAGAATGGTGCTAATGTGAGATTGTCGTTGGAGAGTCTTCGCATTCTAGGAGGGACTGAGTTTAGAGGCTTGACCCCGGAAGGTTCCGAGTCTTGGTTAGAGAGTACCAAGAGGATACTTGGACAACTGAACTGCAACAATGTTCAGAAGTTGGGATGTATTGTGTCCCTGTTGCATGGTGATGCATACACGTGGTGGACAACCACAATATCTGCGATGGATGATGATGATGTGACTTGGACATTCTTCTTGAATGCGTTCAAGCAGAAATATTTGGGAGTTCGCTCCTCGATGAGAAAAGGAGGGGGTTTATGTCCCTTGTGCAAGGGAGCATGACAGTGGCGGAATATGAGGTGCAATTTGTTCGCCTTAGCCAATATGCACTTGAGCTGATTCCTAGTGAGCGAGAAAGATGTGAAAGACTCCATTATGGGCTGGTGGCGAACGTGAAAACCTATATGCTCGCAACCGATTATACTAATTTCGATGTCTTGGTCACTAGAGGCAAGGACATTGAGTTGAATCTTGGCTTGGCGAGTCGAGCAAGGGGATCTAGCTCGGAGAACTGAGCTGCTGAGCGTGATTTTGGTAGAGATCGCAATAAGAGGCATAAGGATAGAAGGTCGCATGTTGATGCTAGACGCGGGGGTGGTAACCCTGGAAGAGGTCAACAAAGACCAAATGTTTTCTTAAGGACTCCTGAGTGTAACCAGTGTGGTAGGAGACATGCTGGTGAGTGTTGGAGTAATCTTGGTACTTGCTGGAACTGTGGTAATCGGGGGCATATGAAAAAAGATTGCTTCCAGCCGTTGAGAGAGGGACAGGCTCCGGTGAGAGCAGCTGAGCCACAGAGAGGTCGTGGGCGCGGCCATGGTAATTTCCAACGCAGAGACGAGGGTGGAAGGAACGTGGGATATGTGGTGGCTATCCAACCTGAGGGTGGTGGTCAGGCTCGAGTGTATGCCCATCGAGAGGGAAGGAACGATACGGATGTGATCGCAGGTACTTTTACTTTGCAATCCTTGTCATTACTTTCTTTGATTGATTCTAGATCTACACACTTGTACATATTGCGTGAGCATGCTCAAATGCTTGGTTTGCCTGTTGAGTCTCTGGATGTTGGTATGCATGTGACTAGTTCCTTTGGTGAGACGGTTGTTACAAGAAGGTTATATAGGAGATGCCCCTTAAAGGTGCAAGATCATGTGTTTCTGGTTGATCTTATGGAATTTCCATTCTATGGTTTTGATGTAATCCTTGGCATGGATTGGCTTGTTTAACATAGAGGCGTTGTGGATTTCGAAAGCAAGCGAGTTTCGTTGAAACTAGCATATGATTATGAGCTTGTGGTGGTGGGAGAAAATGTGAAGTTTCTAGCTAATGTGGTGTCGACGCTTGAAGCAAGCCGGATGTTGCGTCAAAGGTGTGAGGCTTACCTAACCTTTGTTATGAATCCTAGTTCAAAGTAGGTGCGCGTACAAGATATAAGAACCGTGTGTGAATTCCCTAGAGTGTTCCCGGAGGAATTACCTGGTTTGCCGCCTAGTCGAGAGGTTGAATTTGGAATTGAGCTGTACGAGAATACAACTCCGGTGTCCATTGCTCCCTATCGCATGGCACCCAAAGAGTTGAAGGAGTTGAAGATGCAACTTCAGGAGTTGCTTGACTGGGGCTCTATTCGGCCTAGTGTGTCACCTTGGGGTGCACCGGTCTTGTTTGTTAAAAAGAAAGATGGCACGATGAGGATGTGCATTGATTATCGTCAGCTGAATAAGTTGACTATCAAGAACAAGTATCCTTTGCTGAGGATCAATGATCTCTTTGATCAGTTTCAAGGAGCGGATGTGTATACAAAGATTGATTTGAAGTCAGGGTACTATCAATTAAAGGTGAAGGATGTGGACGTGCCGAAAACATCATTTCGAACGAGGTATGGGAATTATGAGTTTCTACTGATGTCGTTTGGGTTGACGAATGCTCCTGCTGCTTTCATGGATATGATGAATAGGGTGTTTCATGAATTCTTGGACAAGTTCGTCGTGGTGTTCATCGATGATATCCTTGTGTACTCTCGTACTGAGGAGCATGAAGGTCATTTGAGGATCGTTTTACAAGCGCTATTGGAAAATCAGCTTTATGCTAAGCTGAGCAAATGTGAGTTTTGGCTAGAGGAAGTTGTTTTCCTTGGCCATGTGGTTTCGGCTGAAGGGATTCAAGTTGATCCCCAGAAGGTTGAGGCGGTGATGAATTGGAAGCCTCCTAAGTCCGTTCATGAAGTCTGTAGTTTCCTTGGGTTTGCAGGATACTACTAGAGGTTTATGGATGGATTTTCTAAGATTGTTGCCCCTTTGACAAAGTTGTTGCAAAAGGATGTTACGTATGAGTGGATGGAAGCAAGACAACATGCTTTTGAGAAGCTAAAAGCAGCTTTGACGCAAGCTCCTATCTTGGTTCAACCTGAATCTGGAAAAGAGTTTGTGGTGTATAGTGACGCATCCTATGTTGGTTTGGGGTGTGTGTTAATGTAAGAGGGTAAGGTGGTGGCTTATGCATCGCGACAGTTGAAAGTGCATGAGCGCAATTATCCTATGCATGATATTGAGCTAGCAGCATTGGTTTTTGCTCTAAAGATCTGGAGACATTATCTCTATGGTGAGAAGTGTACGGTGTATACGGATCACAAAAGTTTGAAGTATTTGATGTCTCGGAAGGAGTTAAATCTTAGGCAACGACGTTGGGTGGAGTTGCTTAAGGATTACGATCTAATGATCGAGTATCATCCGGGAAAGGCCAATGTTGTAGCCGATGCTTTGAGCAGGAAAGTGACGATGGAGTTAAGGGCGATGTTTGCTAGCTTGAGCATATCGCGAGATGGTGGTCTTGTTGCTGAATTGCAAGTGAAACCATCTTTGGTTCAGTTGATAAAGGATAAACAACTATTGGATGATTCTTTGGTGCCACATGTTCAGGATATTGCAGAAGGTAGGCCATCGGATTCTGTTTTAATGATGATTGTGTTTTTTGTTTTGGGAGTCGGATAGTTGTGCCCAATGATGTTGAGTTGAGGCGCACTATTCTTACCGAAGCTCATAGTAGTCCTTTTGCTATGCACTCTGGTAGTACAAATATGTATCGTGATATGAAGGATGAGTACTTTTGGGTCGGATTGAAGAAAGATGTCGCTGAGTATGTTAGCAAATGTATGGTTTGTTAGCGGGTTAAGGCTGAACATCAGTTTTCTTCAGGGTTGTTGCATCCGTTAAGAATCCCTGAATGGAAATGGGAGAGGATCACAATGGATTTTGTGTATGGTTTTCTTTTATCGCCATCAAAGAAGAATTATGTTTGGGTGATTGTAGATCGCCTTACAAAGTGTGCGCATTTCTTGCCTGTGCATACTACGTACACCTTGGATAACCTTGCGGAGTTGTACATTGCCGAGATTGTACGGTTGCATGGAGTGCCATAATCTATAGTGTCGGATAGAGATACGAGGTTCACCGCAAGGTTTTGGGAGTGTTTGCATCAAGCTTTGGGTACGCGATTGAATTTTAGTACTTCTTATCATCCGCAATAAGATGGACAGTCAGAGTGTGTTAACCAAGTGCTTGAGGATACGTTGAGGTGCTGTGTTATTGAATTTCAAGGCTCTTGGGAGAAGCACTTGCCTTTGGTAGAGTTTGCTTAAAATAATAGTTACCAGGCAAGTATTCAAATGGCACCTTATGAAGCTTTGTACGGGAGGAAGTGCATAATTCCTCTTTGCTGGGCTGAAACGGGGCAAAAGTTGGTCTCGATGCCGGCTTTGTTAAAAGGAACCACCGAGAAGGTGAAGCTCATTTGTGAGCGGTTGAAGGCAGCATCGGATCGGCAAAAGTCTTACACGGATTTGAAGCGTAAGGAGATAGATTTTGTTGTGGGTGATCGTGTGTTTCTGAAAGTTTCGCCTTGGAAGAAGGTGATGAGGTTTGGCCGGAAGAGTAAGTTGAGCCCAAAGTTCATTGGACCATACGAGGTGATAGAATGTGTGGGTCATGTTGCATATAAACTGAGACTAACGCAGGAGTTAGAAAGGATACATAATGTGTTTCATGTATCCATGCTTCGTAGGTATAGATCGGACCCTTCGCATGTTATGCATGTGGAGGAATTGGAGTTGAATCCAGATTTGACATATGATGAGGAACCTGTTGAGATTATGGATTCAGATAGTAAGGTTCTCCGTGGTAAGACAGTTGAGCTGGTTAAAGTGTTGTGGAGACATCGTGGTGCTGAGGAAGCCACGTGGGAAAGGAAGGATGACATGAAGAAGCAATTTCCTTACCTTTTTCCTCTAGGTAAATTTCGAGGACGAAATTTCTTTAGAGGGGGAGAGTTGTAACGCCCCGATTTTGGGCCTATATGTTTTAGAGTTCGAATCGGACCGGTCGAGAACGGTTCGAATCTATAAGGGAGATTTAGGGAACACCTAGTTCGGGATACTTTAAAAATATGGAAAAATATCTAAAAATTCTCATTTATTATATGAATAATTATGGTGAAAACAATTTTACAAAATAAGGTTTGGAAATACTACATTTTGGTGTAGTGACCAAATCGCAGCCTTTGCAAAAATTAAATAGTGACTATTTTGTAAAGTGTTGAAACTTTGAATCTTTAAGGAGCTAATTTTACCAAAATGTTTTTAATCAGATTTCTCCTTATTTTGGGTGATTTTAATAATGTTTTCATTAAGGGAAAAAAGATAATTAACAGGAAAAACTATCTTTGACTTTTCATAACTACCTTACGTCAATTTTCTCTCATTTAATTTTCTCTCAATTTCTTTTCAGCCAAACACATTTTCTCCATCAATTAGCCTCTGGTTTTCGTTCCTTTTGATGAGATTTCAATCTCTTTTTGATTCTTAATCTTTTCCTCACCAAATCCTCTTGTTTTCACATTGGATTTTCAAGAAAACTTGCCCAAATCAAGGATAAATCAACCATTAGAGGTAAGCTTCATCCTTCTCCTCTAATGATCAGTTATTTTCTGAAATTCCCAAGTTATCAATCCTTTGTTAATGATTTTTGAGTTGCTTTAATGTTAGAAACAAGATATTGTATTAAAACTTAAGATTTTTGGAGAGATCTTGATGATTTTCGTGGTTGTTGGCTGGGCTCTGTTTTGAGGTTGTTTTCTAATGTATTTTGGATGGTAATTGATGTTATAAATGAAGTTTTATCAAACAAATCCCTAATAGGCTTGGATTCCTAAGTTTTGTATGATAGAATGGTGGTTTTTGGGGTGGTTTTGGTGTTATGTTATAGCTGGAAGTACAAGGACGAGTTTGTGGTGGTTTTTGTTGTTGATTGATGTTTAGAAGTGATTAGAAGTGATAGATCTTGGCTGGGCTTTGTTTTGGAAGAGATTGGAGATGTTTTTCGGTTGTTTTTGGTGGCCGAAATGAGACTTTTGTGTAGAGCAGCGAGTTTAGGTGTGTGGCTGATGATATCAATGCATGACGATGCATTAATCCTCTACTCTTATGTGTTATGAACATGAGAGACATCTTCAGACGCCTTTGGTGTTGATCCGAGAGCTAAGATAGCGTTTCGGCGAGCAAGTGAAACGTAATCGGTGAGTGCGAATGATTTTAGAAGTCCATGAGGGACAAAGAAACAAGGTTTGTGGATTTAGGAAAGGTTTGAAACACCTTCCTAAGTCCGGAAGTAAGTATTGGCTAGATTGCTCTCATATATGTGGTGGTTGCCCCTAAAAATGCTTTTACATGCTCATGTTTTGAGATAGATAAATTCCTATTGCTTTTATGCATGATTTGTAGCATGAGATGATGCTTGAAAAGATTCATGAAATAGCATGTTGCATTGATCAGTTTTGAGTTTTTGTTTTAAAGCATGGCAAATGATATGATTTTGAATGAGATGAGAAAGCTTTGGGAAATGTTGCATTAAAAACAGTAGGTGAGATGATGTTTTGACATAATATATTGGCATAGAAGATGAGATACTTACCAGATATAATTGATCGATCAATAGGATGAGAGTGCACTATAGACTAAAAATTTGTACGTGCTTTTTGGATTCAATCCAAAGGGAGAGACCGGTGATGGGCATTCCATCGGGTAGGACTTGGTGAAATACCCAAGCTTTGTGGCGATGAGAGATACCGCCATGTGAGTATGGTGATGTGAGATTCCACCGGAAATTATGTTACTAGACGAGTGAGTACGGTGATGAGAGATTCAATCGGAAGTGTCTAGTGGGTTTGAGAAAGTTATCCACATATCCAAGTAATAATGAGATGTGAAATGCCAATATAATATATGAAAATGCTTTTGATTCACATGTACCTATGGATGAGATGATTTATGCTATGAGAAATGCGTATGAGATTTGTATATGAAATGCTTTAGTTTTCACAAGCATGTGTTTGACCTTGCCATGAGATTTGCATTGGTTTAAATGCATGAGATAGAATTGAGGTACATGTGTTTTTAATGGAGTTTTGCTTTGAAACGATCTTCAAGCATGAGATTGAATGATCATGTTGTAGAAAAAGGCTTTTGTGAAAGTGTTTTGAACAATGCATAATTGTGTTGGTTTTCTTTAGAGCATGCCTCACTAAGCAAATGTGCTTACGCTCTCTTTTACCAATAATGCAGATAATTGAGGTGTTTTGGGCAGCGAGAAGGTTAAGAACATCCAGGGAAGTGAAAAGCTCATGTATGATGATGTTTTTACACAATTTAGTTTTGATATTTGGCAATGGGACTCCAAGTTGTATTTGGGAGATGTGTTTTGAACTCCCTAAGTTTGTGGCATGTTTGTGATGGCTTTTATGGGTTGTAAATGGTCCTAATGGTTTGGTTTGAGGTTTCAAAGCTTATTTTGGATTTGTGGCTAGGAAGCTTGTATATATATTGAATGTTCATGTGTTTGATGCCATGCTCTATCTTAAGGTTCTCAAATATGATCTTTAATGTGTAAACGAGTTGCTGGTATGTTATGGTGAAATTTGAAGCATGTTTGAGTGGGTTAAGAGGTGAAAAACCAACAATTTCTTCTGTTAGAGGGCAGGGTGTATCGAAACACCCTTAATTGTTTCGAAACGGGGGCCTGTAATGGCCATAGTGTTTCTGAACGGTTGAAGGTGTTTCGGAACATTTTGGCTACTGGAGAGGCATGTTTCGATACCGGTCTCGGAACGCACTCGAGTACCGAAACGGTCAACACCGTTTCGATACTGGCGTTTTGGTACGAAGGTTGGTGTTTCGAAACGGATGACCATTGGATGATGATTTGAATTGTCCTAAGTTTCCATGTTTTAGATTTTAGTCCTGAATGTTGAGGATGCAATTGCTTGAGCTCGGAATGTCCTTTTAAGCTGAAATTTGATAGAGAAACATGTAATGTGACTAAATACATATTGGTAATCTTAATTTCTGCAAAGTCCTTATATTTTCTAAAAATTACATTTTGGTCCCTAAAAATGTAATTCATGCAATTGAGTCCCTAACTGCTTTCCGATCGATGTGTCTTTCTCTCATATTAACCTTGAGTAATTCCATAAGCTTAATGTGCATCTAGAAAAGATAAAAATAAAAAAGGATCGTTAATCAAGGTTGACTTTCGAGTTGACTTTGGTTTTCCTCGTGTAATCTTCGTAGTTCGGGTCAAGCGTCTAGGCCGGGCTAAGGGGGTTACAGAGTACAACTATGTCAAAGGTGGTGAAATCTTGGGTGAACAATCCAAGGGGGTAACTACTAGATCTTCTCTCAAACTCATGAATGATGTTGCTTTTATCTCATGCATTGAGCCTAAGAACATTAAAGAAGCATTAAAAGATGATTTTTGGATAATGGCTATGAAAGAAGAGCTAAACCAATTTGAGAGAAGTAATGTATGGACATTAGTTGAAAGGCCTAGAAATCAATCTACTATAGGAACTAAATGGATGTTTAGGAATAAACTAGATGAGAGTGGTAACATAGTGAGAAACAAAGCTAGACTAGTTGTTCAAGGTTACACTCAAGAAGAGGGAATAGATCTTGATGAAACCTATGCACCCGTAGCTAGAATGGAAGCTATTAGGATGTTGCTTGCATATGCATGTTATCATGATATCAAGCTTTTTCAAATGGATGTAAAAAGTGCCTTTTTAAATGGTTTTATAAATGAAGAAGTGTATGTGGAACAACCACCGGGTTTTGAGGATTCAAAATTTCCAAATCATGTTTTTAAGCTAACCAAAGCATTTTATGGTTTAAAACAAGCTCCTAGAGCTTGGTATGAAAGGCTTTCAAACTTTTTAATTGAAAAAGGTTTTTAAAAAGGTAAGGTAGACACTACACTTTTCATAATAAGATATAAAAATGACATCTTCATAGTACAAATATATGTTGATGATTTTATCTTTGGATCTACTAATGAATGTCATTGCAAAGAGTTTGCTAAGTTAATGTAAGGTGAGTTCGAGATGAGCATGATGGGGGGCCTCATTCTTTTTGGGACTCCAAATCAAACAAAGGAAGGATGGCACCATCATAATTCAAGCAAAGTACGTGAAAGATATGCTCAAGAAGTTTGGCTTGGAGAATGCAAAGCCTCAAGCCACACCAATGAGCTCATCTACAAAGCTTGACAAAGATGAAGGAGGTAAGTGTGTTGACTGTAAGCTTTATCGCTCTATGATTGGATCATTGCTTTACCTTGCCGCAAGTACACCAGATATATTGTTTAGTGTTTGCTTGTATGCTAGGTTTCAAGCTAGTCGTAGAGAATGTCACCTTATAGCCGTAAAAAGGATCTTTATGTACCTTAGAGATACTCCTTGTTTAGGTCTTTGGTACCCTAGAGACTCAACTTTTATCCCTCATGCTTATTCGGATGTGGATTATGGGGGTTGTAAAATTGATAGGAAAAGTATTTTCGGCACTTGCCAATTCTTAGGTAGTATGCTCATATCTTGGTTCTCTAAGAAACAAAGTAGTGTAGCTTTATCTACCACCGAAGCCGAGTACATATCCTTAGAGAGTTGTTGTGCTCAAGTCCTTTGGATGAAGCAACAACTCTTAGATTATGGAGTTGAAGTTGAAACCATACCCTTTAAGTGTAATAACACTAGTGCAATTTGTCTCACCAAAAATCCAATCCAACACTCTAGAACCAAACACATAGATTTAAGACATCATTTCATTGGAGATCATGTCCTTAAGCAAGATGTTGTTATAGAGTATGTTGACACCTTGAACCAACTAGCGGATATTTTTACCAAACCTCTAGACAAAGAGCGTTTTTGGTCCTTTAGGAGAGAAGTAGGTCTAACTAGCCTATCTTGACCCTTTAGACTCTTTTGAGGTTAAAATTGCTTGAATTTGTGAAAATACATGTTTATGTGTTGTTGATCTTGATAGAAATCATGCTTATAGTTAGGGGAGTATGCTTCTGTTAGAATATGCTTAGATCTGATCATACATCATTTGCATTCATTTAGGAGATGTTAAAGTCGAGCCTTTTCTTGTTCTAAAAGTCAAAAATGCATTTCTAGGCATAGGGTATCGATACGGCCTTATGCGTATCGATACGAGTACTTCATTAGTTGACCAGACTGCATTTTCTCTCTTGCGGGTATCAATACGGTTAAACCTGTTTCGATACAAGTTGTGAGCGTTTTGATACAGATGTCATCCGTTTTGATATGGTCCCTTGACACAAGTTCCAAGGAATTACCATTTTACCCTCGTATCGATACACCCTTTGGCGTATCGATACTCGATCGCGCAGACAGCTACTTAATAGCATTAAAAGAGTTTCACTTTTACCAAAACTAATATTTCAAAACCCTAGCCGATTTTCATCTATAAAGAGCCTCTCAATCCCTCATATTTTCACCACAAAACTTAAAATCTCTTGAGGGGTTTTCAAAATCAAGCCAAAGTCTTAAGGCTCTTCATCAATTGGTGCTCAATCTTCTTCCATTCCTCCCTATTTCAATATCAAGGTATACAATTTCTTTTTCTTTTTATTTTCTTTATAATTTTCGTTTTTACATCCTTTTTATTTTGTTTTGTTACTTCAAAAACAAATTTTATCAAACTTTTTTTTGTTTTGTCTTTCAATTTTTTTTAACCTTGATTATTGTTTTATCCATGGGTTGAATGAGAAAATAATGCATACACATTGTTTTAATTGATTTTCTAGACTATGGCACCTAAGAAGAGAGCGCGTACTACAAGCGAAGTCAGTGAAGGTCCAATCTCGGCGATGGTACTCGCCCGAATTTGACTCTTATCTATCAAAGGTGTTTTAGAACTCCCGGAGAACTCACCTACTTTCGATCTTTTCAAAATTATAGGATTCGTCCAGAGAGGGTAATTTTCGTTCCTTTTCTCAATTCGGAGCGCTTTAAGTTTATCTATTTACCTTTGCTCCAAGAATGGAAGTTCATTGATTTTCTACAAATAACGGGATTTTTCTTTCGCAATTTGGTTTTGATCTTTTATGCTAATGCCAAGTTTGTTGCCGATGCCTCGAGTAATATCGTTGCCGTTAACTCTTATCTCATGGGCAAAAAGATTATCGTTGATGTTCCATCTCTTTGTGTTGTTTTTAAGTTTGAGAATGAGGGTATCCAAGATGAAAATTCTCTTGGACATTTTTGGGGGGTTCCGTAACCGTTCTAAATGCTCAAGACCGCATCCTACACTTGATGATCACTTGGTGGTTCAGACCTTTGGGAGGAAAATACTCAACCATCTGCCAACTTGATGACTTTCGGATTCGATGCTTTCGCCAGAGATAACAACCTAACCTTGCTCGCATCATGTTTGCAGAGATTGTCTTTCTCGTGCAACATCGTCACACAACTCTTGTCACTTCATTCACCTATGGCACCGCTTTGAGCTATTTCTTCACTCAAAAGGAGATTGATTGCTCTCACGACTATCTGACACCCCTTACCGATCCTATTGATGAGAGATCTCTTTCTAGGGGGAAGTTTCACTTCTTCAATGGTAGTTGGCTTCGCATCTCCGAGCTTCCTAGTGATGCGATTCCCGAAGAGATTGTCAATCTTCAAGCTACTCAAGCTCCTCCTCCTCCATCCATGGATGCTCTCATGACATTCCTCAAGGAACAATTCACGGGCCTACGCACGAGGATTGCTTCTATGGATCAAGTCATGAATTTGGGGTTTGCCTCCATAGACACACGCTTCACAAGCCTAGAAGATCGTATGAAAAATGTGGAGAAGCGTATCTCATCCATTGAAGCTGAGCACAATTTGATGAACATCTCTCTCACGGCCTTCCATGATAAGTGGCGTCAATCTAGAAGGAATGATGATGCCAACGAAGATGACGATGAAGATGGTGATGGCGAAGAGTAGTAGATTGTCTTTGCATTCCATCCATGTCATTTAGGATTTCTAGTTATGCACTTTGAATTATGTTCTTAGGATTCAGTTCACCTTTTAAAACCTATGTTTTGATTATTGTTTGGATTTTATTTTGATGTTTCTTTATTTATGAACTTAATGTTTATCTATTATATGTTGCTTGGTTTTTGATTATGCCTTTAGCCTATGTCTCTTATTTTTTATCTAACAAAAAGGGGAGAGGGAACAAGTTCACTTAAAATTTAAACTTAAATTTTACCTAGCCTATATTAAGGG
This sequence comes from Hibiscus tridactylites, assembly GCA_958450335.1. Lineage (NCBI taxonomy): Eukaryota > Viridiplantae > Streptophyta > Magnoliopsida > Malvales > Malvaceae > Hibiscus > Hibiscus tridactylites. The sequence goes on along the minus strand of OY288290.1, from coordinate 44,013,017 downwards.
GAGTTGTTTTTCCAAAAGTTTTTCAAAAGACTTAAAAATTTTAAACTTTGGTTTTGTTATATCAAAAAGGGGGAGATTGTAAAATCTATGTTTGATTTTGATATAACAAAGTGCTTTAAGAACTAAATTGAAAAACTTGAAATAAATTTTTAAGTCCCTCAAAAGGTTTCAAATCAACAAGGCTTTGCTCTAGTTTGAAAAACTCAAACTCTAAAATATTTTCTATGTTTTCCAAGGCCAAACTACTAAAAAACGTCAATGTGTATCGATACACCTCTTACCGTATCGACACCTTTTTTACAAACTTGGCCACTGGAGAAATCTGTTTCGATACGCCCCTTACCGTATCGAAACAGGGTATCGAAACAAATTGCATCTGTATCGATACGCTCTCTCTATAAAATCAGACGGAGTTTGAATGGTGTACCGATACGGTCTTACCCGTATCGATACGGTTTAAAAGGATTTTTAAATTCAAAGCCTTAAATGTTTTTGACCGTTTGGCGTCATTTGGTAGGTAACAAATTTTTAAAGAGTTGGTTAACCCATACCGATACGCTCATACCCGTATCAATACGGATTCCTTAGTGAGCTTTGTAGGAAAAAATTGCATCGATACAATCTTGCATGTATCGAAACAGATCCCTAACCCGTACCGATACGCCTACACGTGTATCGATATGGCCCTCCTGTAATTGTGCAACGACTCTTTTTTTTAGACATGTATCGATACAGCTCCCCGTGTACCGATACGGTAGGCTGCAGAAGTGCATTTATGGTGGAAAGAGAGGGTTCCATCGGCTATAATCAATTCCCTAACCACCCAAACGGATAGAATTAATGGAGAAGGTATAAAATCAAGCCTATAGAAGACCAACAACAACTATTGCATCCAAGAGAAACACCTATACAAAAAATCCAAGCTCAAAGTCCCTAATTTCTTATTCTTGTAAAATCCCAATTTGTGTTGTGTGAAAATTTTATCTTGTATTCCAATTTGGGTTCAGCGCGTGTATCAAAAGGGAAAATTTGTATTGTGAGATATTTCTATTTCCTTCAAATTATTCTTTGTATCCATGTGAGGGTTTGGTCAATTTCGGGTAGAAAATTTATCGGTATTCTAAAGGTTACCTCCTAAGCCTAAAAAAGGGGAAGAGCAATTAGTGGAATTGTTGAGAAATCCTTAGTGTGAGCTAATGTAGTGGATGTAGAGTTCATTTGGAACTTGAACCACTATAAATTGCCTTGTTCTTCAATTTTATTCATTCCACTTCTCCAACAAAATTTTAAAAACCCAATTCACCCCCTCCTGGCTTTGATCGATCCATTGTGTAACACCCCTCACCCGGTTTAGTCGTAAATCGGATAAGGAGCGTTACTCACACAAGGAAAAACATGAACCAACAAAAACTTTTGCCTAACTTTCCTCTAATAGGTAAGTTAGACTTCTAATCAAACAATCATCATGAATCCTATTACAATCAAACCATAACATTTGAACAACATGTACATGACTTAATTAACCATTTTAAATGCCAAGCAAACCCGATATTAAACCCTTGCATCCTTAACTCAACAAATCAATTTAAACAAAATCATCAAAACATGCTATAGCATTTACAATATCATCTGAGCATAACAATACTATGTTGTAGCAAATGAGCATTCATCATTCTTAAATCATGATAAGCAATCAAAGCACGAATGAATACATCTATCAATCATCAAAGCTTCCAAGATAACACATATCGCAGCATAAAGCCATCCATACTCATATACCATAGCATAATACCTAGATTAACTAGGCTACCAAACAAGTCACATTAGCAAGTTATTCATGCCATATCATATCAAATATATATATAGCCTTTCCTTGGCTCAAAATGCATGAATATGAAATCTGGATACAAGACTATGGCCACCAACTAGGAGTATACAAAAAGTCATAACCATACTTGTGCTTTAGCTTGTCTTGCCTTGCCTCCAACTTGACGTGTCTTGCAATCTATTAACCTATATTTTGGGAAGAATGAAAACGAGAGTGATAAGTACGATTAAGTACTTAGTGAGGTAACAACCTAAGCTAGGCGAGTTTATTCAAATTTTCAAGTGTATCTTATTCAAAGGAGACTAAGCTAGGTTCATGAAGATCAAACCTATACAAGAATGCAAGACATTCGAATAATCCAGATCATGCAGCGCATTATATCATTTCATATTTTTACTCAATCCATAGCCATGGCTTTTCATATTCATGTGGATACATATCACTAGTCAATTCCAAGCCAACATTACATATTATCATCAAGATCATGGATTCATAGCAACATCACAAATGTCATGGCATATCACAAGGTAAAATCAATGGATTCAATATTCATTTAATGCACATGTGATGCCAGCTTTGCATTATCAGGATTATACCATCAAATTCAAGTATAAGCTCAAGTCAAGTATCATTTCAAATTCATAGGATATCCAGTCTTTGCTGTAGCAATATTAGATAATCAATTCAAGTTTAGGCCTCAGTATGTAGTCAAGTCTAGGTAATCGAGTCACCAACCAAACTGTCGCCAAATCAAGATGCACCATAGTGCTGGTCATATCCCTCCTATTGTCGCAAAAGACCATAACACACATCCCTCCTAATATTGCCTATTAAGGGCCTTAGCCTGGTCCGTAGACCACCCAACACATAAATGAGCTCAAGACTATATGGCATGCCATCTTACTTATGACTCACTAGCTACCAAGGCATCATTTAGTTTGGTGTTCATTTATCAAGATACATGTGATAACAAGGAAAGAATCAAGGCATGTTCAAGGCACATTTCAAGCTTATCCAAGATGTCATTAGACATTCAACAAGATTAGGGAGCCCTTAGGCTAGTGAACCCTAGTTCATTATCACAATATGTCATTCTTTAATCATGATTCATAAAATAGCCAATCTAGGCATTCAAGGTATTAAATATGTCATGGCATTCAGGGCATTAAACATGTCACAACATCATGCAATCATACAAGGTCTTATACGCATTATGCATTTATCAAGCTTAGTGTATACCATTCTTCCCTTAGTTAATTACCAAATATAATTTAAGTCCATTTTCATAGCAACATCTAAATAAAGCATAATCAAGCTTGGTTAGGACCTAAGTCCCAAACCTATTGATAGCTACTCTCACAAGAACTCCAAGCTAGTCTTGAATGCTAATCCCCTCGTTTCTTTCCTTTGTTTTCCCAGCCTTGATGCCCTCACAAGCCTCTTCTATCTCTTTGTCTATCATTTCATGTATTAATAACACAAATACATCATTAGAATTCATCTATACATCACATACAAGCAAACATTTCCACATTATACACTAAACTGCACTATTTCAGACAGGTTGGACACTCTTCAATATTTTGCCCATAACTTTGAGTACACATATTGTATTTTCAATTTCTTTACATCCCTAGAAAGCTTATTCAACCATCTTTCTAACCATGTATAGCACATATTTTTATCATTTCTACATCAACACATTTTAATGTTCTAAGTTAGGCAATTTTCCATGATCAAATCTGCCGATCTTTTCAACTTAGGACCCTTGCTAGTTTATTTTATCCCTTTTTACCATTGTTTTCCCTGTTATTAAGGTGTCATTTCCAGCATTCATTTTGTTCATTTAAGAACTAATATTTTATTTTTAATCTAAAACAGTCCCTAATCACCAATTAAGTCCCAAACGTGACCAGTTTTGTTCTAACCCATTTTCCAGAAATCCTATGAACATTTCATGCTTCCAAGACTTCCAACCTATAGAAAATTCAATTTCCTACAACTTTGTTCTATGGAAATATTTCCAGTTTTGCCTCTAACATGTTCAAAAACGTAGATTTCTACAGGTTGTTCTACTTGTACGAATCTGGGCAGTTTTGGTGTTCGATCATGTTTCTCCTTTGTAATTTCAGTTTATATTCAATAAAATCACTAACCTAGAAATCCATATGAACAATCAAGCATCTAATCATAATTTTCCAGTAATAAACAAACCATAATTCAATAAAACAAACAAGTTTTAAAGAACAAGATCGGTAATAACATAAACACTTACATTAATTTTAATCGAAGATGCATGCAAATTCTAGAATAGATTTTCAGCCCAATCTTGTGATTTCTTCAGTTCTCTTTCTCTCTAATTTCTCTCTTATTTTTCTTTTGTTTTCCTTGCATGGTTTTGGTGGTGTGAAGGGGAAAGAAGATGACACCATTTGGTGCCTTGTTTGTGGGTTTTGTCGTGTGTCCCACTATCCCCTTTTGGTTGGTGATGGTGATGACACATGGTTGTTATTACAACCAAGTATTTACCATTTAATTATTATAATGCTTAGTTAATATAATGTAACTAGTGTTTATAATATCTAGTCATAATTTCCTAGCTTTAAATCTTACATTTTAATTCTAGTTTAAAAATTGTTTATACACTTCTTTTCTATTATAACCATAAGCTATATATATATATATATATATATATATATATATATATATATATATATATATATATATATATATATATATATATATATATATATATATATATATACAACCCTTAGACACATTTGCCACAACATATAATCGTGGAACAATAACCGCTATAGCATACAGACACTAAACATATTTTCCATAGCATATAACCATGACACATTTCTTTTATTTTAACAATTCTACTAGGCTAGAATTTGGGGTATTACAATTCCTCCCCCCTTAAAATAAATTCTTCCTCAAATTTACCTGATGTGAACAGATGAGGGTATTGTTTCCTCATCGTTGTTTCTGGTTCCCACGTCACTTCTTCAACTTTGTGATTCCTCCAAAGGACTTTCACGAGGGAAACAGTTTTATTTCTAAGCTTTCTGACTTCGTGGTCAAGAATTTGGATTGGTTCTTCCTCATATGATAGATCTGGATTCAATTCAACTTCTTCAGGTTCAAGACCGTGAGTTGGATTGGATCGATATTTCCACAACATAGAAACATGAAAGACATTGTGACTCTTTTCAAATTCACTGGGGAGTGCTAGACGATAAGCCACTGGACCTATTCTTTCCATAACTTCGAAAGATCCAATGAAGCGAGGGCTAAGCTTTCCTTTCTTCCTGAATCTAAAGACTTTCTTCCAAGGAGACACTTTGAGAAAGATTTTAACTCCATCATTGTGTTGGATGTCCCTCATTTTCAAGTCAGCATATGCCTTTTGTCTATCGAAGGCTTCTTTCAGTTGATTATGAATTAACCAAACTTGTTCTTCCGTCTCTCGTAATAGTTTAGGTCCCAATTCCGACTAACACAGGGATTTTCTACACCTTCTCACGTACAAGGCTTCATGCGGGGCCATTTGGATCGACGTTTGATAACTATTGTTGTAGGCGAACTCTACGAGTGGTAGGGATTTCTCCCAGTTCTTACCGAGGTCGATCACACAAGCACGTAACATATCTTCAAGTACTTGTATTACCCATTACGATTGTCCATCAGTTTGTGGATGAAATGTAGTGGTCATATTCAATTTGCTTCCAAGAACTCGTTGTAAAGATATCCAAAACCGGGATGAAAATCTAGGATCTCTATCGGAAATTATCGAGGTTGGCACACCATGTAATTGAATCACTTCTCGGATGTACATCTTTGCTAAATTATCCAAGCTCAGTCTCATTCGAACAGGGAGAAAATGAGCCAATTTTGTGAATCTATCAACGGTCACCTATACGACATCATTCTTCCTTGGAGTGCAAGGAAGACCAGTTACGAAATCTATACTAATTCGATCCCACTTCCATTGTGGTAACTCGATCGGTTGAAGTAATCCCGTAGGAGCTTTGTGATTGGCTTTAACTCGTAGGCATGTTAGGCACTTGGACACAAATTCAGTGATAGCTGCTTCATGCCTGGCCACCTATACAAGGATTTCAAGTCTTTATACATTTTGACCAATCCCGCGTGTATCGAGAATGGACTTTGATAAGCTTCTTCTAACAGCTCTCATTTCAGATCATTGTTATCAGGAATACACACTCTATCTCGGAAGTAGAGGAGTCCATTAGGCTTTAAGGAGAAATCAGGATTAGGTTCGGAATCAAGCTTTAAAATGATCTTTCTAAAGATCGTGATCGATTTGTTGCAATTCTTTAATTCTCGAAATTAAGCTAGATTGTACTTGTAGTTCAGACAAGAATCCTCGTTTCTTGAATAAACGGAAATGTGCATTGATAGCCATGGAAGCTACAAGAATTCAAACAATGCTATTTAGGGGAAATCGAATGGTTACATGTATAACAAGAAAGATTTATTTCAAATAAAATTCACTAGGATTTGATTTTAAGAAGTTACCCGAGTACGATTTTCGTCTAAGGGCATCGACAACCATGTTTGCTTTACCCGGATGGTAGTCAATAATCAGATCATAATCTTTGAGTAGTTCAAGTCATCTTCTTTTTCTCAAATTCAAATCCTTCTTAGTCAGGATGTATTTGAGACTCTTGTGATTGGTAAATAGTTTACACTTCTCACCGTACAAGTAGTGTCTCTAGATTTTTAGTGTGAACACAATGGCTGCTAATTCGAGATCATGAGTGGGATAGTTTAACTCGTGAGGTTTCAATTGTCAAGATGCTTACGCGATCACTTTGCCTTCTTACACCAAGACGCACCCAAGACCCGAGTGTTATGCATCGCTGAATATGGTGAATTCTTTTCCCGATTCTAGTTGGATATGAACCAGAGTATGAGTCAAGGCTTGTTTAGGTTGATCAAAACTTCGTTGTTGCCTTTCCGACCACTCAAACGCTTCATCTTTTCTAAGAAGTTTGGTTAACGGTGCAGCAATCACCGAGAACCCTTTCACGAATCTTCGGTAATACCCGGCTAAACCAAGGAAACTTCAGACCTCGTCACATTTCTCGGAGGTCTCCAGTCTAGGATAGTTTTTACTTTCCTGGAGTCAACTTTGATTCCTTCGGTCGAGATAACATATCCAAGGAATGAAACTTCCGATAGCCAAAATTCGCATTTAGTGAACTTGGCGAACAATTGACGTTCTCGAAGCGTTTGGAGCACAATTCGGAGATGTTTAGCATGTTCCTCCTTGTTCCGGGAGTAGACAAGAATATCATCTATGAATACAACCACAAATTTGTCGATATAAGGCTTGAAAACACGATTCATTAGCTCCATGAACGCAATAGGGGCATTCGTTAACCCGAATGGCATCACAAGAAACTCGTACTGGCCGTAACAAGTTCGGAAGCTGTTTTGGGCGCATCATCATCTTTTACTCTCATTTGATAATAACTTGATCAAAGATCGATCTTGGAGAACACGACAGCATTCTTGAGCTGATCGAACAAGTCTTCGATCCTAGGCAAAGGATACTTGTTTTTTATCGTCACTTTATTCAGTTGCCGATAATCAATGCAAAGCTGCATCGTACAGTCTTTCTTTTTCACAAACAGGACAGGAGCAGCCCAGGGAGATGTGCTAGGTCGGATGAATCCCTTGTCCTCTAATTCTTGAATTTGCTTCTTGAGTTCTTTTAGCTCAACAGGTGCCATACGATAGGGCGTAATGGACACCTGATTCGTTCTAGGTTGAACTTCAATTTTGAATTCCACTTCTCGAATTGGAGGAAGACCAGTGAGTTCCTCGGGAAAACATCGATATATTCAGAAACAACAGGCATACAAGGTAAGCCGAAATCAATTTCATCTTGTAAAGCCATAGCGGCAAAGATAAATGTCAGTTTCTTGCCTATTAATAGGATCGATTCTTTTCCTAAACCCCGTAAATACAATCTCATATTTTGGCAATCTAACCAGGCTTTGTGTTTTCCTAACCAATCTAGTCCTAATACTAGATCGAACTCACAGTTTGGTAGCACATAAAGATTAATATGAAAGGGTACATTTTGAATAGTTACATGGGTGTCTTTACAAACAAAGTTTACATTCATTAGGCCTCCTATTGTCTTTACAAACATGGCAGAGCATATGAAAGAGTGAGTAGATCCCGAATCAATCAAAGCATAAGTAGGAATTGAGTTTAACTCTATTGTACCTGGGATTACATCGGGAGCTTCTTCCTCCTCTCTTCCTCGGATGTGGTAAATACGAGCAGGAGCTCGAGATTCCTGGTGTGTGGTGGCCGAGGATGGCCTTCTACCTTTACCCTGATTTCCCAAGTGAACAGGTTGGGGAGCTTTATTTCAAACATGTGGTGCTAAACTAACAACCACTAAGATCGAGTAGGAAGCTTGTTCGGATTCTGCAGACACTCCTTGATGTAGTGATCAAATCCTCCACAAAGATAACACAGATTGGGTTTGGCCCTACATTGACCCGAGTGATGTTTCTGACAGAATTTGCAAGTAGGAACTTGTGAAGCTTTGCCCGTATTACCCGTACTATCAATAGACAATGTTGGGGCTGAAGACTTGATTACCGACTGGGTTTTTGTATATAATTACTCTTTTGGAAATGAGTATGACTCGAAGTGTTTCCACCTGAGTACTTAGGCTTTTTGGACTGCCATTGTGGTCGATCATCTTGCCTCGGCCGCTTGACTTTTTGGGATTGATTGTGCTTGCATTTTTCTGAATCTCTCGTCTTTGCTTCAGTGACAGTAGCTTGGTTGACAAGACTTTGAAAATCCGAGATCTCAAGGGCCGTGAAAATAAGGCCGAGTTCATCGTTCAGTTCGTCGATAAACATCTTGCACTTATCCGCCTCGGTTTTGATATACTCAGACTCATATTTGCAGTACTTGCAAAAGCCACTCATGTATTGTTTGATAGGTCTCCCGGCTTGTTTCAAATGTAAGAACCTCTTCCGACGTTCAGCGAGATATTGATCACTAATGTATTTCTTTTTGAACTCGTCGAGAAAGAATTTCCAAGTGACTTTTTCTGGAGGTGCATTTAGAGTAGTGGTTTCCCACCAACTTAGTGTTTCTTCCTCAAGTAGCGCGATGGCACATTCGAGTTTGTGTTCATCTAAACAAGAGAGTTGTGTAGTGAGGATCCGATTAGTGGCATCTAGCCAATATTTAGCAACTTCGAGATTCGTCTCGTCAGTACCGGTGAAAGTGTAGGTCCGGTGTTGAGCGAGCTTGTCAATAGGAGCCCTGGATGGTACATGAGCAGGTGTTGGAGAAGGGAGTCTCGTTTTAAGGACATAACAAGCTGATCGAACACTTCTTTAATGCTTTCAAGACATACTTGTTGCACCGGATTGGTAGCAGGGGTTGCCATTTCCGGTTCGTTATTCCTTGGAGCTTCTTGCTCTCGTTCTTTACCCTTACGAGCATTCGATGGTCCTTGAGCCATCCGAACACTCTCTCCCTCGTTGGATGACTCTACGGGATTTTCATCGTCCCTCGCTAATCTTGTTTCGGACATGATTCTATATTGATAATCAAGGAAGAGTTGGTTGGGCAAGTGACAAGCTTAATCGAACATATACAACTCCTAGGTGGCACATTAATTCCTATATGATGCAATAGACCCGGTTTAGTCTGAGGGATTAACTAAACCGAAGCTCTGATACAAACAAATGTAACACCCCTCACCCGGTTTAGTCATAAATCGGATAAGAAGCGTTACTCATGCAAGGCAAAACACGAACCAACAAAAACTTTTGCCTAACTTTCCTCTAATAGGTAAGTTAGACTTCTAATCAAACAATTATCATGAATCCTATTACAATCAAACCATAACATTTGAACAACATGTACATGACTAAATTAACCATTTTAAATGCCAAGCAAACCAGATATTAAACCCTTACATTCTTAACTCAACTAATCAATTTAAACAAAATCATCAAAACATGCTATAGCATTTACAATATCATATGAGCATAACAATACTATGTTGTAGCAAATGAGCATTCATCATTCTTAAATCATGATAAGTAATCAAAGCGCGAATGAATACATCTATCAATCATCAAAGCTTCCAAGACATCACATATCGCAGCATAAAGCCATCCATACTCATATACCATAGCATAATATCTAGATTAACTAGGCTACCAAACAAGTCACATTAGCAAGTTATTCATGCCATATCATATCAAATATATATAGCCTTTCCTAGGCTCAAAATGCATGAATATGAAATCTAGATACAAGACTATGGCCACCAACTAGGAGTATACAAAAAGTCATAACCGTACTTGTGCTTTAGCTTGTCTTGCCTTGCCTCCAACTTGACGTAGCTTGCAATCTATTAACCTATATTTTGGGAAGAATGAAAACGAGAGTGATAAGTACGATTAAGTACTTAGTAAGGTAACAACCTAAGCTAGGCGAGTTTATTCAAATTTTCAAGTGTATCTTATTCAAAGGAGACTTAGCTAGGTTCATGAAGATCAAACCTATACAAGAATGCAAGACATTCGAATAGTCTAGATCATGCAACGCGTTATATCATTTCGTATTTTTACTAAATACATAGCCATTGATTTTCATATTCGTGTGCATACATATCACTAGTCAATTCCAAGCCAACATTACATATTATCATCAAGATCATGGATTCATAGCAACATCACAAATGTCATGGTATATCACAAGGTAAAATCAATAGATTCAATATTCATTTCATGCACATGTGATAGAAGCTTTGCATTATCAGGATTATACCATCCAATTCAAGTATAAGCTCAAGTCAAGTTTCATTTCAAATTCATAGCATATCCAGGCTTTGTTGTAGCAATATTAGATAATCAAATCAAGTTTAGGCCTTAGTATGTAGTCAAGTCTAGGTAATCGAGTCACCAACCAAACAGTCGCCAAATCAAGATGCACTGTAGTGCTGTTCATATCCCTCCTACTGTCGCCAAAGACCATAACACACATCCCTCCTACTGTCGCCAATTAAGGGCCTTAGCTCAGTCCGTAGACCACCCAACACACAAATGAGCTCAAGACTCTATGGCATGCCATTCTATCTTTGACTCACTAGCTACCAAGGCATCATTTAGATTGGTGTTCATTTATCAAGATACATGTGATAACAAGGAAAGAATCAAGGCATATTCAAGGCACATTTCAAGCTTATCCAAGATATCATTAGACATTCAACAAGATCAGGGAGCCCTTAGGCTAGTGAACCCTAGTTCATTATCATAATATATCATTCTTTAAGCATGATTCATAAAGTAGCCAATCTAGGCATTCAAGGTATTAAACATGTCATGACATTCTGGGCATTAAACATGTCACAGCATCATGAAATCATACAAGGTCTAATACGCATTATGCATTTACCAAGCTTAGTGTATACCATTCTTCCCTTAGTTAATTACCAAATATAATTTAAGTCCATTTTCATAGCAACATCTAAATAAAGCACAATCATAATCAAGCTTGGTTAGGACCTAAGTCCCAACCCTATTGATAGCTACACTCACAAGAACTCCAAGCTAGTCTTGAATGCTAATCCCCTTGTTTCTTTCCTTTGTTTGCCCAGCCTTGATGCCCTCACAAGCCTCTTCTATCTCTTGGTCTATCATTTAATGTATTAATAACACAAATACATCATTAGAATTCATCTATACATCACATACAAGCAAACATTTCCACATTATACACTAAACTGCACTGTTTCAGGCAGTTTGGACACCCTTCAGTACACATTGGATTTTCAATTTCTTGACATCCCTAGAAAGCTTATTCAATCAGCTTTCTAACCATGTATAGCACATATTTTTATCATTTCTACATCAACACAATTTAATGTTCGAAGTTAGGCGATTTTTCCATGATCAAATCTACCGATCTTGTTCTTTAACCCACTTTAGTGATCTTTTCAACTTAGGACCCTTTCTAGTTTATTTTATCCCTTTTTACCATTGTTTTCCTTGTTATTAAGGTGTCATTTCCAGCATCCATTTTGTTCATTTAAGAACTAATATTTTATTCTTAATCTAAAACAATCCCTAATCACCAATTAAGTCCCAAACGTGACCAGTTTTGTTCTGACCCATTTTCCAGCAATCCTATGAATATTTTCATGCTTCCAAGACTTCTATCCCATAGAAAATTCAATTTCCTACAACTTTGTCTTATGGAAATTTTTCCAGTTTTGCCTCTAACATGTTCAAAACGGAGATTTCTACAGGTTGTTCTACTTGTACGAATTTGGGCAGTTTTGGTGTTCGATCATGTTTCTACTTTGTAATTTCAGTTTATATTCAATAAAATCACTAACCAAGCAATTCATATGAACAATCAAGCATCTAATCATAATTTTCCAATAATAAACAAACCATAATTCAATAAAACAAACAAGTTTTCAAGAACAAGATCGGTAATAACATAAACACTTACATTAATTTTAATCGAACATGCATGCAAATTCTAGAATAGATTTCCAGCCCAATCTTGTATTTTCTTCAGTTCTCTCTCTCTCTCTCTAATTTCTCTCTTATTTTTCTTTAGTTTTCCTTGCATGGTTTTGGTGGTGTGAAGGGGAAAGAAGATGACACCATTTGGTGTCTTGTTTGTGGGTTTTGTCATGTGTCCCACTATCCCCTTTTGGGTGGTGATGGTGATGACACGTGGTTGTTATTACAACCAAGTATTTACCATTTAATTATTATAATACTTAGTTAATATAATGTAACTAGTGTTTATAATATCTAGTCATAATTTCCTAGCTTTAAATCTTACATTTTAATTCTAGTTTAAAAATTGTTTACACACTTCTTTTCTATTATAACCATAAGCTTATATATATATCTACAACCCTTAGACACATTTGCCACAACATATAATCATGGAACAATAATCGCTATAGCATATGAACATTAAATATATTTGCCATAGCATATAACCATGACGCATTTCTTTTTTTTAAACAATTCTAGTAGGCTAGAATTTGGGGTATTACACATTGATCCACTCAACAGATTGATTGTCATGCTCTTGTGATTTTGCTCCTATATGCATCGATGTTTGTTACTAAGGGGAGTATGTAAATGCTTTAGCACATACACGTAGTTCATATGTCATATACATGCAATTTGAATCGATTAAAATCAAATTTTTGAGCTCTTTTTTGCCCAAAATGCATATTCTGGCAAAAGGGCATCAATATGGTCCATCGCGTATCGATACGGGTTCAAGAACACATTTTGGTACAGGCAAGCTTGTACCGGCACGGTCATGTGTTTTGGTACGTCTTAAAAAGCGTATTGATACATGGTTCCAATGCGCCACATGGTGTTTCAGTACGCGTAGCCGTTGTGAGTTTAAATAAGCATTACAGACAAAATATCACTTTAATTCAAACACCCATCTTTTCTCTTAAAACCCTAATCTGATTTTCCCTATAAATCCTCTTGAATCCTTTATTTTTTCACACAATTCTTTCAAGGCTTTTGTTTTTTAAACCAATTTTAAACTCTATCATCAAATTTGGTGCATCGTCATCCCTTCATTCATCCATAATCTCATATTTAAGGTATAAACTCTTTTTTCTTTTGTTTTTAATTTTGTTATTATTTATATATTGTTTTAAACCAAAACTTGTGTTTTTTGTATGTATATAACATGTGTTTCAAAGATTTTGTAAAAAAAATATTCAAAACTGAAATTTTTTTATTCGAATATAAAATTTTATCGTATATTTTTCGAAATTATTTTTACCAAAATTTATTTGTGTACTTGTATATGTTTTTACAATACCTTGATCACTGGATTAATTATTTGGATCAAATGTGATGATTTATGCATACATGTGTTTTTGGTTTGATTTTTAATTTCAAGATTTCTCATGGCCCCTAAAAAGAGACCAAGAATTAGTGAGGTTGGAGAATCTTCGGAAAATGATGGTACAAGACCAAACCTCACACTTATCATCCAAAGAGGTTTTCAAAGTCCCTCCGGTATGGCTCACTAAAAACAATACCAAATCTATAAGATTCGTCGTAAGCGTATTACTTCTATTCCCTTTTTGAATTACGAGCGTTTTCAATTTCAATACCTTGATTTATTACATCAAAGGAAATTTATGCCCTTTTTTAGTATACCCGGCATTTTATATTGTAACCTTGTTATTATCTTTTATGCCAATGCCCGATGTCTCTGCAATCCCGATAGATCCGAGGTTATAGCAATTAAATCCTATCTAACGGGGAAGAAGTTTAGGATTGATCAAATTGTTTTGACAAATGTTTTTGGGTTTGAGAACATAGGGATAGATGATGAAAACTTCTTAGGCCATGTCCATAATGGCTCCGTAACCGTCCTTGATGCCTATGATCGCATCCTTCACCTCACGATCACTTGGTGGTTCCATCCATCCAGTGGGAAGTTGTTGTGTTGTGCGGTGTACTATAAATGATACGCAAATAGTGAAAGTATACACGTCGAAACAAGTAATAAAGTGGTAAGTGAGATTGTCTCCGCAAGGATTGAAGGTAAATTAGGTCAAGTCAATGCACACTAACACAAAAGTAAATATTTGACCGAAAGGTTTATGTCACAAGATATCAGAAATGTTGTAGCAAAAGCAATTAAATAAAACTGAAGTGAACTTGTAACCCTCTTAACCCGGCCTAGACGGTTGAACCGAATTAAGAAGTTTACACGGGGAAAACCAAAGTCAACCCGAAAGTCAACCTTGATTAACGATCCTTTTTTTTCTTTTAAATCTTGTCTAAATGCATATTAGTCCTAGATATGTTCATAAGATCAGCATGCTCAAAGATCACCACAATCAGAAAACATTTAGGGACTCGGTTGCACAATTTACAAGTTTAAGGACTAAATTGTAAAATCTGAAAATTAGGAGGACTTAACCAGTTTTTAGGTTACCAATATGAAATTAATCATATTTCATGCTTCTCTGCCAAATTTCAACTCAAATGGGCATTAGGAACTCATTCAATTGCAATTACAAAGTTCAGGACCAAAACACAAGGATTTCAAAACATACAAAGATGCCATTAACTGATTTAACGGTCGCGTATCGGTACGCCTAGAGCCTGTATCGATACGCGGGGAAGGCAGTAACCAAATTCACAGAACAGGTATCGATACGCTCTCCCGCGTATCGATACTACATTCATATTTGGCCTACCGTACCGAAACACCTCACAACCGTACCGATACCCCTGTGCAGAAAAGCTCATATTTGGCTTATGCGTATCGATACGCGAGCCCGAGTATCGATACACATACCAGAATTGTCCCAAAATCAGCTCCAGTTATGCATCAAACTCCAACATAACATCATCAAATCATACCAACAAGTCATTATATACTTAAGGAACACATTAGCATCAACCAATCTCAGTCATAGCATCATTCAAGGAAAAACCCAACTCTATAGGCATGCATCCTAGGATAGAAATCATGCAAACATCAACTCACCAAATTCAAATAGCAAAAGGCCATTTACAAGTTCCTACATATCATAGGCATAAACCAAACTTAGGGAGTCCAAAATATCCCCCAAAACAACAACATAGGTTCCCATTGCCAAATGCCCAAAAGCTAATAGTGCTAGGAAAACATTCACCATACATGAGCTTAGTTCTTCACTTGGATTCTTGACCACTTTGCTGCCCTTTATGCACTTCAATGCTCTGCATTATTGGTTTAAGAAAAGAGAGAGCGTAACCACATAGCTTAGTGAGGAATGCTCATTTAAAACATCTCAATAATGCATTTATAAACACCTTTCTAAAACCTTTAGTTCAAACATCATTTAATCATGCACATATGCATATTAACCAAGCATTTCATGCTTCAAATCATTAACTTGTCATATTGGCTTACAAGTGATAATCATAAACATTTCCAAAACACCAACAACAATCGGATACGCGGATTACAAGCGTTGTCCCTCAAGCTTCATACACACTACCAATATCAAGGTGGAGCATGGTACAATCACAACCCCTCAACGTCACTCATTGGTAGTTGTATAACATCACTAACGAGATCACGGGACATACCACACAAGATCCACACATGGACTTTTAACCACCATTGTGATCTTGCAATACACAAGGTCCACACATGGAATTTTAACCACCATTATGACCTTAACACAAGACCTTCCCATGGACTTTTAACCACCATGGTGTCTTTAACCATCTCGTTAGTGTACTTGGATGGAGCATGGTACAATCACAACCCCTCAACATCCAAGGCGACTTTATTCACGGTGCACCCAACCCTATAGCCGGCTAACTATATCTGATTCAAGTACTTTTAAACCAAGACATCACTTGCCAATATACATCATTTAACAACAATAATCCACTGTTTTAAAGCATTTAACAAAGCCATTAATCATCATGCATCACTATGCATTAAAACCACATTTATCAATGTACAAAACAAGGATCTCTTACCTTGAGCATCCTTCAACACATGGCTTATAAAACCAACAATAAACATGCTAAATTATGCTTTCAAAAACAGGATTTAAACATGCAACAAATCATTTTGCATTCAACCAACACATGGCTCATCAACAAGAGAGTTTTTCCGAAAACTTACTCTTGAGTTTAGCTAAGTTGTTTAGACTTAAACTAAACTCCCAAACCTTCAAAACATTGGTTTCAAAGCTGAAAACCAAACTTCACTCACCGATTCCGTTTCGCAAGCTTGCCGAAACACCAATCAAGCTTCCGGATCAACACCACAAGGATTCGAAGATGTCTCCCCTGTTTTAAACACATCAAAGCAGAGGATTAATGCATCATCATGCATTAATATCTTCAACCAAGACACCTAAACTCGCTGCTCTCACCAACACTCACATTTCGGCTACCAAACACAACCGAAATCACATCCAAACATCACTACAACACTACCCAGCCAAGATCCATCAATTCCAATCATTCATAAACCTCAATTAACATCCAAAAAGGATCTAACCACGTCCTTATACCTCCAGCTATAACAGAACATCAAGATCACCCCGAAAACCACCAAAACTCAAGCAATACTTAGGAAAATCAACCTATTCGGGATTGCATTGATTAAACCTCAATTTCTCATCAATTATACATCCAATTTACATCAAAAACACATCTCAAAACAGTGCCTAATCATTTCATACGAATTTCATCAAAAATTAAGCAAATCTTGCATTTTAAAGCCAAGATCAAGAACACAATTGTAAAACATTTAATAAAACACAAATCAAGGATTGAGAACTTGGGAATTTCAGTAAAGAACTGAGAATTTAGAGGAGAAGGACGTTCATACATCTAAACTTGAGTTTCTCCCTTTTTGGAACCAAGATTCTTGAAAATCCAATAAGCAATTGCTAAGGTTTTGTTGTAGAATTGATTAGAGATCAAATGAAGATTGAAATCTCATCTTTAGATGTCAAAATCAGAGGAAAATGTGCTGGAGAAAAGTGTTTGGGTTGAGAGAAAAGTTGAGAGAAAAGAAATGAAAATTTTAGAGAAAAGTTAGTTATAATCACAAAATATCTTTTTCCCTCCTTTTACCTTTAATTAAAAACCATTAATTAAATTGATTAATATTAAGAAAAATCTGGAGAAACTCCTATTGGGTAAATAGCTCCTTAAAGATTCGAAGTTTCAATCCTTTTTAAAACAGTCACCAAGTTTTTGAAAATTACATTTTAGTCACTAACCCAAAATGTCACACTTCCAAACCTCACTTTGTAAAATTGATTCCATCATTCTCTTATATATAATAAAAGAGGATTTTAAGATATTTTTCCATATTTTTAATGCAACCCGAACTAGGCTTTCCTAAATTCACCCTTTTATATTCGAACCGCAACCCGACCGACCCGGTCCAACCCAAAACTTCTAAGCCCAAAATTGGGGTGTTACAACTCTCCCCCCTTAAGAAATTTCGTCCTCGAAATTTACCTGAAGGAAAGAGGTACGGAAACTGCTTCATCATGTCATCCTTCCGCTCCCACGTGGCTTCTTCAACACCACGATGTTTCCACAACACCTTTACCAACTCAATGGTCTTGCCTCGAAGAACCTTACTATCTGAATCCAGAATCTTCACCGGTTCCTCATCATAGGTCAAATCTGGATTCAATTCCACTTCTTCCACAGGCATCACATGTGAAGGATCTGATCTATACTTCCGAAGCATAGAAACATGAAACACATCATGAATCTTTTCCAACTCCTGCGGTAACCTCAACTTATACGCAACAGGACCCACACGCTCAATCACCTCGTATGGTCCAATGTACCTAGGGCTCAACTTACCCTTTCGGCCAAACCTCATCACCTTCTTCCAAGGCGAAACTTTCAAAAACACACGATCACCCACCGCATACTCAATCTCCTTACGCTTCAAATCCGCGTAAGACTTTTGCCGAT